>CM050650.1:12921385-14265037 GCA_027574665.1 Rhynochetos jubatus | reverse complement strand
CCCCAAGTCATGGACCAAATGAACCTAACGAACATTTCATGGACATTGTCCAGGACGGCCCGCAGACTAAGGGCGTGACATCTGTGTAAGCAGGGATGGGAAGGTGGCTAGTAAGGTTCCGGATAGTGTGGCATTCGAGGAGGATGTCAGTGGCACAAAGTAAGGGGTGGAGAAGGTGCTGGTCTTAGCTGCGACAGAGTTCATTTTCTCCACGGGGGCTGGTGTGAGGCTGTTGGGGTTGTGCTGAGCTGCTCAGGAATGTTGGTATCCAGTCAAGGGCTCTTCTCGGTTTCTCATACTGCCCCCGTGTTCCAGACTGCTCGCTACAAGAAGCTGGGAGGGGACACAGAACAGCTGACCCAAACTGACCAGAAGGGTATCTCATTCCATAAAACGTCACCCTCAGTTTGGGGTGGGCCTGGGGTCTGGCTCACTCCCTCTCGCTCACTGGGGCTCGCTCTGGCTCTCTGGTGGCTTGGGGATAGGCTGGCTGTTGGGTGGCAGGTGGTGAGTAGCTGTAGCATTTCTTTTCCATTATTTCCATTCCATATCATTAGTAGTAGTAGTATGATTAGCATTTATGAATAATAAAGATTCATACTATTGGTATTAGGAGTACTGGTATCCTTATTTTATGTCATTTCTTTTCAATTACTGAATTATTATCTCAACCCACGAGTTTCCTTGTCTAATCCTCCCATTCTTCTCCCCATCCCACTGGGGGAGGGGGGAAGGGAGCAAGCGGCTGTGTGGGGCTTTGTTGCTGGCTGGGGCTAAACCATGACAACAAGGAAATCCAGATCCTCGTGGGACGCACCACCACGAGCAACCTTCTGGCTGCACCAAGCCTCATCAGGCACTGCCCAGCCACGGCAGCTCCTCTCAAATGACAGCACTGGGCAAGGAGCAGGCCTCTACCCACCAGGGCCTGAGGAAAGGCTCCCTGCCCAGGAAAGGTCAGAGCCTTCCCAACTGACAGCAAGCAGCAGAGACATCCCAGCGCTCTGCCAAGCCCCTGGGCATTAGTCCTCCTAACACTTCATCAGCATCCCAGCTCAGGAACCTGTCAGGGCAAAGGGCTCCAAGTCTCCGAGCACCCCAGACTACTACGACCGAGGAGCTGCTTGCGAGCTCCAGGCTGGTGCTTCCCCTTCTGCCAACAAGCCCCTAGGCACACTGCTTCCTAGGCAGCCCACAACTGCAAAAGGCCTGGCAGCTCTCAGCTGCCAGCGGCACCGCCTCAGCGGCCCTGAGCAGCAGCAGCCCCCACCTGCGTCGTGGGAAGCCAGGGCCCTCAGCATCTTGCCGGCGCCGCGGCGGATTTGCTTCTCCTTGTGGCACAGCATCTTCGTCAGCAGGTCGAGGGCTCCCGTCTCCCTGAAGGCGCCTGCCAGCGAGGCGATGCTGGCGTACGCGCTCAGCACGTGGATGGTGTTGAGGACGGAGGACTCGGTGGCCCCGGTCTCGGCCATCTGCCGCCCAGCTCGCTGCACCAGGCTCCTGACGTCAGCCTTCATCTCCAGCAGCGAGGCCGCATCCAGCGGGACATCTGAGGCCAAGGGGCCGGTCGCCTTCTCCTCTTTCACCCGCTGCCCTGCCAGCTTCCCCTCGCCCAGCAGCGCCGGGCAGCTGGCGCACACCTCTTCTGCAGACATCCACAGCGAGATGTTCTCCGGCTTGGCCTCTGCAGAGGAGGCGCTGCGGCCGCCCGCTGCGCTCTCGTCCAAGCTGACCATACTCCACTGGATCAGGTACTCCGGCTGGCCATCGCGGCCTCGCCGCTGCCGGAGCACCTCCTCCGGGTAGGCCTGCAGCCTGGCTCCCAGGTGCACAAGCAGGTTGCCCTTCTGCCTCCTGTTCACCAGGACAGGAAACGCGCCTGCAGAGACAGAGGGGAGCACCGTAAGCCAGTTGCTTTCCCTAACGCCGCTTGTACAGCGCAGAAAAAACACCCCTGTGCCAGGAGGTTCCCCTTAAAGTAAACACCGCAGTAAACCAAAAGGCTCTGTGAAGCAGTATTTTGTTTGATAACTTCACCCCCTACCCACAGCGTAGCTTTTAGCACGTAAAAAGCCCCCTCCAGAGCAGAGCGACCCCCAGGGGCTCAGAAGGGTTTGTAGCTCGGGAAGGAAAAGTTTGGATTTGGGGCCCCTGAAGAAGCAGCTGCGACGGGTACGACGAGTCCGGCACGCCAGGGTCTGTGACAACTCACAGCCGAGCTGTTCGACTGCCGAAACGGATGCACCGCCGCCAGACGCGCCGAGTCGCGGCAAACGAACGCGCCAGCTACGATGCCGAGCCCACGGAGCACCACGGCAGGCGGCTCCGCGGCGCGGCCCAGCCCCTCGCGCTGAGCCCCGGGACGGCAGGGCCGGAGGCTGCGTGCATGCGGAAACGAGCGGGGCCGCTCGCTTTGCCTCGCCGACGGCCGCCGCGGAGAAGCCGCGTTTTCTTCCGGGCCGTCCCGGAGAGCCCACGGGCCCCGCTCCCCCGCCCGGCCTCTTGGCTCCGCGCTGGCCCCGCCCGGCCTCTTGGCTCCGCGCTGCCCCCACCCCGGGGGGCCTAGGGCTGCACAGCCCCGCCGCACGGGGAGGCGGCTCAGCCCCCGGAGCCACCCCGACGCGGGAAAAGGAGGCGCCCACTCACGCGTCCGTCCCTCGGGAGGTCCCGTCCCCGCCCGGCACCGTTTCGGCTCTCCTCCCGCACCAGGGGCGACGACGCGGCCGAGGCGCGCGCGCGGCCTCCGCCCGGACCGCCACCGGCCCGGCCCTACGGGTGCCGGCGAGGGCTACGGGCTCTCGCGAGAGCGGGCGCGCTCTGCGCCTGCGCGCCGCTGCTGCTCTGCCGCCGGGCCGGGGCGTTTGGCTGCGCGCGCTGCGCCTGGAGGGGTGCGAGGGGCTGAGCGACAGGAGCGATGGGAAGAGCTGCTGCTTGCCCTGTCCGACGGCAGAAACGTACAACCTCCTGCTCCCCTGCTGCTCGCAGGCGGACGTTCTCCAGGGGGCTCGGGGAGGAGCAGCGCCGTCCCTCCGCCGCGCAGGCTGCGGTCAGCGCGAAGCTCTGCTGCCGTGACACGGGGGTCTGCTCCAGGCCCCGATGCTCCCTAGAGCAGGGCAGGTGCGTTTTCAGCTGCCATGCTGCTGGCCCAGCAGCACCCACGAATGTAACGAGCCCCTTCTCCCTTTGCCTGCTTTCCCACCTTCAGGCACTTCACTGAGCCCCCACGTGCCCTTGGCCTGGCTTCTCGGGGCCTGCAGGCACCCACCCACCCACCTGGCTTGAAGTCACGGCCCTGCAGCAAAAGAGGGGGGACAGGCACCACACTGGAGGCAGCGCAGGGCGTGGTGCTCAACCTCCGCACAGGGTGCCCCATTCCTCAGGACCTGGCAGCTCGGCTCAGGCCCTCCTCACCAGCCGCTCGTGTGCCTTAACACGTACCCCCCCAGTCATCCGCGTGCCGCCTCGGGACTTCCTACGCTCTTTCTAGCCCCGGCGTGCCGGTCCCCTCCGCCCCGTGGGGGCCCTGAGCACCCCCCTCTCTGACCAGGCACGCTTTCAGCCCTTTTGCCGGGGGGGCTCTTTCCCCTGGTGCCCTGCTTGGCTGCCTGCAGCCTCATTCGGCAGGGGCCGGCCAGGGGGGTCCTTGCCTCGCGCAGCAGACTGAACTGGACGGAAGCAGGGCTAGCTGGCAAAACCGGCAACTTTATTTCAAGAGCTCAGTCAGCTGTGCACTCTGGGCACTGGGCACGCTGCAGCCGGCGCTGGAGCCTCTCCGTGCTGCTGCTCCTCAAGCCAGTGTTCCCCAGAGGGCCTGCAGGAGCACCTGCAGCTGCTCCTGCAGCCGATTAAAGAACTCCACCAGCTTCTGGACAGCAAACGTACAGGGCGTAAAGCTGTACGATGGTGTCGACATCGGCATCGGCACCGGCTGCAGAAAGGGGGTTGAGGTGAAGAACGGCCGTGGCGTTGGAGGAGCCGTTGCTGCTGGGCGCAGCCCCATCTGTACCAGGATCCAGTCGTAGAAGTGCTGGGTGGAGGTGTAGACTCCGGGCCGTCTGGCTCTCGTGCAGCCTTTCCCCCAGCTGGTCACCCCAACCAGCCAGAAGTAGTCAGCGTTGTCGTCTTTGCAGACGAGAGGACCGCCGCTGTCGCCCTGCAGCGGAGGAGAGAGGGTCACGGTGCTGTTGGCTGCAAGCAAACCATTCCGTGATCCTACGACGTCGGCACAGTGAGCCTGGATGTTTGGCCGACGGATGTTCCAGGCCTGGGATCTGGACGCGTGGTCCCTCAAGAGCAATGGCAGGGGGACTCGCCCGGCAGAGCGGGCGCCGGGGCGCGTTTTGGGCGGTTGCGGCGGGGCTGCCTCTGCTGCTGGGGGGGACTCTGAGCACGCTCCTACCTGGCAGGTGTCGATGCCGCCCTGCGGATAGCCAGCACACAGGTTGTGGCTGTGGATGGCCCCGTGGTACCAGCCGCTGCTGTTGCAGACAATGACACTGATGAGGTGGACCTGGGCCTCCTGCAGCACATCAGTTGCTCCTGCAGCTGGGAGTGAGCACAGAGAGGAATTAACACCCAGCAGCAGCTCCTCATCTCCTCCCCTGGCTGGGTGAAGCCCCTCCCTAGGGCTTGGCTTTGCCTCTGGAAGGCCTTGTGCCGGCCTCTCCCTTCTGCCTTGCTGGGGCTGATGGCTCAGGCCCATCTCTCCAGAGGCAGAGGTCCCCCCAGCCCGACGCAGCCTTTCGCCTCTGCCCTCAGGCAGCCCAGCCCGTCTCCCCAGCGCACCAAGCTCGCCCTCGGGACACGAGTGCGTTTTGGGAACTCACATCTCGCAGTCGTGGCACCCCAGCCACTGACGTAGCACGTCGTCAGCCGCGGCACCCTCAGCGAGGCGTCGGGCACGCAGGCCAGCTGGACGGAGGGGCCGCACTGGACGGGCTGGTCCAACTCCAGCAGCGCAATGTCGTTGCTCTCTGTGATGTTACTGTAATGCTCGTGCACCACCAGCTGCTTCACGTAGCGCACCTGGGCCTCAGGGCCCGGCCGAGTCAGCTGGGTGGCACCGATCACCACGTGCCACATCGTGATGTGCCTGCAAGGCAGGTGGAGAGAGGGCTCAGAGGGAGCGCGGCCACGTGGAGAGCAGCGCGGAGGGCTGCGACCGGAGGGCGCAACTGCCCTAGCCCGCCTCAGGCGCAAGGAAGGCCGAGCTGGAGGCTGCTTGCAAGCAGCGGCCCCAGCCCGGCCTTCTGCCGAGCGGCCTCTCAGCTGGGCGCGCGAGTGCCCAGGCACCGGCCGGACCGCAAGGGAACGCGACGGGCGTCGCACGTGGTGCCGCGCACAGGGCGCCTGCCCGTGCTGGGGGGATAACCCTGCTCCCTGCTCCTCCTTACCTGGCCTTGACAAAGCAGTGGGCTGCGGTCAGGACCCACTCTGGGCTGATGAGGGACCCTCCGCATACGTGCCCCTGGGGACCCTGGATGCTGACGATCCAGGGCCAGGCTCCCGGCTGGGCGGCTGTGCCACCCACCACGCGCGACGTGCCGTAGTGCGACACCATGGGCCGGAGCCCGCAGCTCCCCCTGGAACGAGAAACTCGTGACTGTCCCGCTCAGTGGCTTCCCGGGGCTCAGGCGGAAGGGCGGCCGGCTGGCCTCGCACGGACAGCAGGGCCAGGGAAGCCTGTGCGGCGGGCGGCCCTCGGCCCCTTTCGCCTTTGGCCCCGCGGACGAGCTGTGCCAGCAGCCTGGGTGCTGGCAAGGAACCGAGGCTCCCGCGGGGGGGTTGGGAAGCCGTGGCAGGGCCACGGGGGCAAGCGGGCAGCCTCCGGTCAACCCCATAAGCACTGCCCACACTCCCTCCCAGAGCCTCGGGCCACTTACCCGCAGCTGTCCCAGGAGCCACACACGCGCCAGCACACGGCCAGCAGGACGAGAAGGCGGAGCACATCCATGGCTGCCAGCGGCACGTGGCTGCTGCAGCACGCGAGGGCTCGTCGCCACAAGTGCAGAGGCCGACGCAGCGCCCGCAAGTCTTAAACTGCCCCACCCTGCCCGGGGCTGATGTCACAGAGGCCCTGGTTACGGTTCCCGGGCAGCCCCCCTCTGGGTCGGGGCTTTGGTGCCCAATGATCCCACATACCACTCCGCCTCTCCTGTCCAGAGTGACCACACCAAGGGCTGGAACCCCAAGTCATGGACCAAATGAACCTAACGAACATTTCATGGACATTGTCCAGGACGGCCCGCAGACTAAGGGCGTGACATCTGTGTAAGCAGGGATGGGAAGGTGGCTAGTAAGGTTCCGGATAGTGTGGCATTCGAGGAGGATGTCAGTGGCACAAAGTAAGGGGTGGAGAAGGTGCTGGTCTTAGCTGCGACAGAGTTCATTTTCTCCACGGGGGCTGGTGTGAGGCTGTTGGGGTTGTGCTGAGCTGCTCAGGAATGTTGGTATCCAGTCAAGGGCTCTTCTCGGTTTCTCATACTGCCCCCGTGTTCCCAGACTGCTCGCTACAAGAAGCTGGGAGGGGACACAGAACAGCTGACCCAAACTGACCAGAAGGGTATCTCATTCCATAAAACGTCACCCTCAGTTTGGGGTGGGCCTGGGGTCTGGCTCACTCCCTCTCGCTCACTGGGGCTCGCTCTGGCTCTCTGGTGGCTTGGGGATAGGCTGGCTGTTGGGTGGCAGGTGGTGAGTAGCTGTAGCATTTCTTTTCCATTATTTCCATTCCATATCATTAGTAGTAGTAGTATGATTAGCATTTATGAATAATAAAGATTCATACTATTGGTATTAGGAGTACTGGTATCCTTATTTTATGTCATTTCTTTTCAATTACTGAATTATTATCTCAACCCACGAGTTTCCTTGTCTAATCCTCCCATTCTTCTCCCCATCCCACTGGGGGAGGGGGGAAGGGAGCAAGCGGCTGTGTGGGGCTTTGTTGCTGGCTGGGGCTAAACCATGACAACAAGGAAATCCAGATCCCTCGTGGGACGCACCACCACGAGCAACCTTCTGGCTGCACCAAGCCTCATCAGGCACTGCCCAGCCACGGCAGCTCCTCTCAAATGACAGCACTGGGCAAGGAGCAGGCCTCTACCCACCAGGGCCTGAGGAAAGGCTCCCTGCCCAGGAAAGGTCAGAGCCTTCCCAACTGACAGCAAGCAGCAGAGACATCCCAGCGCTCTGCCAAGCCCCTGGGCATTAGTCCTCCTAACACTTCATCAGCATCCCAGCTCAGGAACCTGTCAGGGCAAAGGGCTCCAAGTCTCCGAGCACCCCAGACTACTACGACCGAGGAGCTGCTTGCGAGCTCCAGGCTGGTGCTTCCCCTTCTGCCAACAAGCCCCTAGGCACACTGCTTCCTAGGCAGCCCACAACTGCAAAAGGCCTGGCAGCTCTCAGCTGCCAGCGGCACCGCCTCAGCGGCCCTGAGCAGCAGCAGCCCCCACCTGCGTCGTGGGAAGCCAGGGCCCTCAGCATCTTGCCGGCGCCGCGGCGGATTTGCTTCTCCTTGTGGCACAGCATCTTCGTCAGCAGGTCGAGGGCTCCCGTCTCCCTGAAGGCGCCTGCCAGCGAGGCGATGCTGGCGTACGCGCTCAGCACGTGGATGGTGTTGAGGACGGAGGACTCGGTGGCCCCGGTCTCGGCCATCTGCCGCCCAGCTCGCTGCACCAGGCTCCTGACGTCAGCCTTCATCTCCAGCAGCGAGGCCGCATCCAGCGGGACATCTGAGGCCAAGGGGCCGGTCGCCTTCTCCTCTTTCACCCGCTGCCCTGCCAGCTTCCCCTCGCCCAGCAGCGCCGGGCAGCTGGCGCACACCTCTTCTGCAGACATCCACAGCGAGATGTTCTCCGGCTTGGCCTCTGCAGAGGAGGCGCTGCGGCCGCCCGCTGCGCTCTCGTCCAAGCTGACCATACTCCACTGGATCAGGTACTCCGGCTGGCCATCGCGGCCTCGCCGCTGCCGGAGCACCTCCTCCGGGTAGGCCTGCAGCCTGGCTCCCAGGTGCACAAGCAGGTTGCCCTTCTGCCTCCTGTTCACCAGGACAGGAAACGCGCCTGCAGAGACAGAGGGGAGCACCGTAAGCCAGTTGCTTTCCCTAACGCCGCTTGTACAGCGCAGAAAAAACACCCCTGTGCCAGGAGGTTCCCCTTAAAGTAAACACCGCAGTAAACCAAAAGGCTCTGTGAAGCAGTATTTTGTTTGATAACTTCACCCCCTACCCACAGCGTAGCTTTTAGCACGTAAAAAGCCCCCTCCAGAGCAGAGCGACCCCCAGGGGCTCAGAAGGGTTTGTAGCTCGGGAAGGAAAAGTTTGGATTTGGGGCCCCTGAAGAAGCAGCTGCGACGGGTACGACGAGTCCGGCACGCCAGGGTCTGTGACAACTCACAGCCGAGCTGTTCGACTGCCGAAACGGATGCACCGCCGCCAGACGCGCCGAGTCGCGGCAAACGAACGCGCCAGCTACGATGCCGAGCCCACGGAGCACCACGGCAGGCGGCTCCGCGGCGCGGCCCAGCCCCTCGCGCTGAGCCCCGGGACGGCAGGGCCGGAGGCTGCGTGCATGCGGAAACGAGCGGGGCCGCTCGCTTTGCCTCGCCGACGGCCGCCGCGGAGAAGCCGCGTTTTCTTCCGGGCCGTCCCGGAGAGCCCACGGGCCCCGCTCCCCCGCCCGGCCTCTTGGCTCCGCGCTGGCCCCGCCCGGCCTCTTGGCTCCGCGCTGCCCCCACCCCGGGGGGCCTAGGGCTGCACAGCCCCGCCGCACGGGGAGGCGGCTCAGCCCCCGGAGCCACCCCGACGCGGGAAAAGGAGGCGCCCACTCACGCGTCCGTCCCTCGGGAGGTCCCGTCCCCGCCCGGCACCGTTTCGGCTCTCCTCCCGCACCAGGGGCGACGACGCGGCCGAGGCGCGCGCGCGGCCTCCGCCCGGACCGCCACCGGCCCGGCCCTACGGGTGCCGGCGAGGGCTACGGGCTCTCGCGAGAGCGGGCGCGCTCTGCGCCTGCGCGCCGCTGCTGCTCTGCCGCCGGGCCGGGGCGTTTGGCTGCGCGCGCTGCGCCTGGAGGGGTGCGAGGGGCTGAGCGACAGGAGCGATGGGAAGAGCTGCTGCTTGCCCTGTCCGACGGCAGAAACGTACAACCTCCTGCTCCCCTGCTGCTCGCAGGCGGACGTTCTCCAGGGGGCTCGGGGAGGAGCAGCGCCGTCCCTCCGCCGCGCAGGCTGCGGTCAGCGCGAAGCTCTGCTGCCGTGACACGGGGGTCTGCTCCAGGCCCCGATGCTCCCTAGAGCAGGGCAGGTGCGTTTTCAGCTGCCATGCTGCTGGCCCAGCAGCACCCACGAATGTAACGAGCCCCTTCTCCCTTTGCCTGCTTTCCCACCTTCAGGCACTTCACTGAGCCCCCACGTGCCCTTGGCCTGGCTTCTCGGGGCCTGCAGGCACCCACCCACCCACCTGGCTTGAAGTCACGGCCCTGCAGCAAAAGAGGGGGGACAGGCACCACACTGGAGGCAGCGCAGGGCGTGGTGCTCAACCTCCGCACAGGGTGCCCCATTCCTCAGGACCTGGCAGCTCGGCTCAGGCCCTCCTCACCAGCCGCTCGTGTGCCTTAACACGTACCCCCCCAGTCATCCGCGTGCCGCCTCGGGACTTCCTACGCTCTTTCTAGCCCCGGCGTGCCGGTCCCCTCCGCCCCGTGGGGGCCCTGAGCACCCCCCTCTCTGACCAGGCACGCTTTCAGCCCTTTTGCCGGGGGGGCTCTTTCCCCTGGTGCCCTGCTTGGCTGCCTGCAGCCTCATTCGGCAGGGGCCGGCCAGGGGGGTCCTTGCCTCGCGCAGCAGACTGAACTGGACGGAAGCAGGGCTAGCTGGCAAAACCGGCAACTTTATTTCAAGAGCTCAGTCAGCTGTGCACTCTGGGCACTGGGCACGCTGCAGCCGGCGCTGGAGCCTCTCCGTGCTGCTGCTCCTCAAGCCAGTGTTCCCCAGAGGGCCTGCAGGAGCACCTGCAGCTGCTCCTGCAGCCGATTAAAGAACTCCACCAGCTTCTGGACAGCAAACGTACAGGGCGTAAAGCTGTACGATGGTGTCGACATCGGCATCGGCACCGGCTGCAGAAAGGGGGTTGAGGTGAAGAACGGCCGTGGCGTTGGAGGAGCCGTTGCTGCTGGGCGCAGCCCCATCTGTACCAGGATCCAGTCGTAGAAGTGCTGGGTGGAGGTGTAGACTCCGGGCCGTCTGGCTCTCGTGCAGCCTTTCCCCCAGCTGGTCACCCCAACCAGCCAGAAGTAGTCAGCGTTGTCGTCTTTGCAGACGAGAGGACCGCCGCTGTCGCCCTGCAGCGGAGGAGAGAGGGTCACGGTGCTGTTGGCTGCAAGCAAACCATTCCGTGATCCTACGACGTCGGCACAGTGAGCCTGGATGTTTGGCCGACGGATGTTCCAGGCCTGGGATCTGGACGCGTGGTCCCTCAAGAGCAATGGCAGGGGGACTCGCCCGGCAGAGCGGGCGCCGGGGCGCGTTTTGGGCGGTTGCGGCGGGGCTGCCTCTGCTGCTGGGGGGGACTCTGAGCACGCTCCTACCTGGCAGGTGTCGATGCCGCCCTGCGGATAGCCAGCACACAGGTTGTGGCTGTGGATGGCCCCGTGGTACCAGCCGCTGCTGTTGCAGACAATGACACTGATGAGGTGGACCTGGGCCTCCTGCAGCACATCAGTTGCTCCTGCAGCTGGGAGTGAGCACAGAGAGGAATTAACACCCAGCAGCAGCTCCTCATCTCCTCCCCTGGCTGGGTGAAGCCCCTCCCTAGGGCTTGGCTTTGCCTCTGGAAGGCCTTGTGCCGGCCTCTCCCTTCTGCCTTGCTGGGGCTGATGGCTCAGGCCCATCTCTCCAGAGGCAGAGGTCCCCCCAGCCCGACGCAGCCTTTCGCCTCTGCCCTCAGGCAGCCCAGCCCGTCTCCCCAGCGCACCAAGCTCGCCCTCGGGACACGAGTGCGTTTTGGGAACTCACATCTCGCAGTCGTGGCACCCCAGCCACTGACGTAGCACGTCGTCAGCCGCGGCACCCTCAGCGAGGCGTCGGGCACGCAGGCCAGCTGGACGGAGGGGCCGCACTGGACGGGCTGGTCCAACTCCAGCAGCGCAATGTCGTTGCTCTCTGTGATGTTACTGTAATGCTCGTGCACCACCAGCTGCTTCACGTAGCGCACCTGGGCCTCAGGGCCCGGCCGAGTCAGCTGGGTGGCACCGATCACCACGTGCCACATCGTGATGTGCCTGCAAGGCAGGTGGAGAGAGGGCTCAGAGGGAGCGCGGCCACGTGGAGAGCAGCGCGGAGGGCTGCGACCGGAGGGCGCAACTGCCCTAGCCCGCCTCAGGCGCAAGGAAGGCCGAGCTGGAGGCTGCTTGCAAGCAGCGGCCCCAGCCCGGCCTTCTGCCGAGCGGCCTCTCAGCTGGGCGCGCGAGTGCCCAGGCACCGGCCGGACCGCAAGGGAACGCGACGGGCGTCGCACGTGGTGCCGCGCACAGGGCGCCTGCCCGTGCTGGGGGGATAACCCTGCTCCCTGCTCCTCCTTACCTGGCCTTGACAAAGCAGTGGGCTGCGGTCAGGACCCACTCTGGGCTGATGAGGGACCCTCCGCATACGTGCCCCTGGGGACCCTGGATGCTGACGATCCAGGGCCAGGCTCCCGGCTGGGCGGCTGTGCCACCCACCACGCGCGACGTGCCGTAGTGCGACACCATGGGCCGGAGCCCGCAGCTCCCCCTGGAATGAGAAACTCGTGACTGTCCCGCTCAGTGGCTTCCCGGGGCTCAGGCGGAAGGGCGGCCGGCTGGCCTCGCACGGACAGCAGGGCCAGGGAAGCCTGTGCGGCGGGCGGCCCTCGGCCCCTTTCGCCTTTGGCCCCGCGGACGAGCTGTGCCAGCAGCCTGGGTGCTGGCAAGGAACCGAGGCTCCCGCGGGGGGGTTGGGAAGCCGTGGCAGGGCCACGGGGGCAAGCGGGCAGCCTCCGGTCAACCCCATAAGCACTGCCCACACTCCCTCCCAGAGCCTCGGGCCACTTACCCGCAGCTGTCCCAGGAGCCACACACGCGCCAGCACACGGCCAGCAGGACGAGAAGGCGGAGCACATCCATGGCTGCCAGCGGCACGTGGCTGCTGCAGCACGCGAGGGCTCGTCGCCACAAGTGCAGAGGCCGACGCAGCGCCCGCAAGTCTTAAACTGCCCCACCCTGCCCGGGGCTGATGTCACAGAGGCCCTGGTTACGGTTCCCGGGCAGCCCCCCTCTGGGTCGGGGCTTTGGTGCCCAATGATCCCACATACCACTCCGCCTCTCCTGTCCAGAGTGACCACACCAAGGGCTGGAACCCCAAGTCATGGACCAAATGAACCTAACGAACATTTCATGGACATTGTCCAGGACGGCCCGCAGACTAAGGGCGTGACATCTGTGTAAGCAGGGATGGGAAGGTGGCTAGTAAGGTTCCGGATAGTGTGGCATTCGAGGAGGATGTCAGTGGCACAAAGTAAGGGGTGGAGAAGGTGCTGGTCTTAGCTGCGACAGAGTTCATTTTCTCCACGGGGGCTGGTGTGAGGCTGTTGGGGTTGTGCTGAGCTGCTCAGGAATGTTGGTATCCAGTCAAGGGCTCTTCTCGGTTTCTCATACTGCCCCCGTGTTCCCAGACTGCTCGCTACAAGAAGCTGGGAGGGGACACAGAACAGCTGACCCAAACTGACCAGAAGGGTATCTCATTCCATAAAACGTCACCCTCAGTTTGGGGTGGGCCTGGGGTCTGGCTCACTCCCTCTCGCTCACTGGGGCTCGCTCTGGCTCTCTGGTGGCTTGGGGATAGGCTGGCTGTTGGGTGGCAGGTGGTGAGTAGCTGTAGCATTTCTTTTCCATTATTTCCATTCCATATCATTAGTAGTAGTAGTATGATTAGCATTTATGAATAATAAAGATTCATACTATTGGTATTAGGAGTACTGGTATCCTTATTTTATGTCATTTCTTTTCAATTACTGAATTATTATCTCAACCCACGAGTTTCCTTGTCTAATCCTCCCATTCTTCTCCCCATCCCACTGGGGGAGGGGGGAAGGGAGCAAGCGGCTGTGTGGGGCTTTGTTGCTGGCTGGGGCTAAACCATGACAACAAGGAAATCCAGATCCCTCGTGGGACGCACCACCACGAGCAACCTTCTGGCTGCACCAAGCCTCATCAGGCACTGCCCAGCCACGGCAGCTCCTCTCAAATGACAGCACTGGGCAAGGAGCAGGCCTCTACCCACCAGGGCCTGAGGAAAGGCTCCCTGCCCAGGAAAGGTCAGAGCCTTCCCAACTGACAGCAAGCAGCAGAGACATCCCAGCGCTCTGCCAAGCCCCTGGGCATTAGTCCTCCTAACACTTCATCAGCATCCCAGCTCAGGAACCTGTCAGGGCAAAGGGCTCCAAGTCTCCGAGCACCCCAGACTACTACGACCGAGGAGCTGCTTGCGAGCTCCAGGCTGGTGCTTCCCCTTCTGCCAACAAGCCCCTAGGCACACTGCTTCCTAGGCAGCCCACAACTGCAAAAGGCCTGGCAGCTCTCAGCTGCCAGCGGCACCGCCTCAGCGGCCCTGAGCAGCAGCAGCCCCCACCTGCGTCGTGGGAAGCCAGGGCCCTCAGCATCTTGCCGGCGCCGCGGCGGATTTGCTTCTCCTTGTGGCACAGCATCTTCGTCAGCAGGTCGAGGGCTCCCGTCTCCCTGAAGGCGCCTGCCAGCGAGGCGATGCTGGCGTACGCGCTCAGCACGTGGATGGTGTTGAGGACGGAGGACTCGGTGGCCCCGGTCTCGGCCATCTGCCGCCCAGCTCGCTGCACCAGGCTCCTGACGTCAGCCTTCATCTCCAGCAGCGAGGCCGCATCCAGCGGGACATCTGAGGCCAAGGGGCCGGTCGCCTTCTCCTCTTTCACCCGCTGCCCTGCCAGCTTCCCCTCGCCCAGCAGCGCCGGGCAGCTGGCGCACACCTCTTCTGCAGACATCCACAGCGAGATGTTCTCCGGCTTGGCCTCTGCAGAGGAGGCGCTGCGGCCGCCCGCTGCGCTCTCGTCCAAGCTGACCATACTCCACTGGATCAGGTACTCCGGCTGGCCATCGCGGCCTCGCCGCTGCCGGAGCACCTCCTCCGGGTAGGCCTGCAGCCTGGCTCCCAGGTGCACAAGCAGGTTGCCCTTCTGCCTCCTGTTCACCAGGACAGGAAACGCGCCTGCAGAGACAGAGGGGAGCACCGTAAGCCAGTTGCTTTCCCTAACGCCGCTTGTACAGCGCAGAAAAAACACCCCTGTGCCAGGAGGTTCCCCTTAAAGTAAACACCGCAGTAAACCAAAAGGCTCTGTGAAGCAGTATTTTGTTTGGTAACTTCACCCCCTACCCACAGCGTAGCTTTTAGCACGTAAAAAGCCCCCTCCAGAGCAGAGCGACCCCCAGGGGCTCAGAAGGGTTTGTAGCTCGGGAAGGAAAAGTTTGGATTTGGGGCCCCTGAAGAAGCAGCTGCGACGGGTACGACGAGTCCGGCACGCCAGGGTCTGTGACAACTCACAGCCGAGCTGTTCGACTGCCGAAACGGATGCACCGCCGCCAGACGCGCCGAGTCGCGGCAAACGAACGCGCCAGCTACGATGCCGAGCCCACGGAGCACCACGGCAGGCGGCTCCGCGGCGCGGCCCAGCCCCTCGCGCTGAGCCCCGGGACGGCAGGGCCGGAGGCTGCGTGCATGCGGAAACGAGCGGGGCCGCTCGCTTTGCCTCGCCGACGGCCGCCGCGGAGAAGCCGCGTTTTCTTCCGGGCCGTCCCGGAGAGCCCACGGGCCCCGCTCCCCCGCCCGGCCTCTTGGCTCCGCGCTGGCCCCGCCCGGCCTCTTGGCTCCGCGCTGCCCCCACCCCGGGGGGCCTAGGGCTGCACAGCCCCGCCGCACGGGGAGGCGGCTCAGCCCCCGGAGCCACCCCGACGCGGGAAAAGGAGGCGCCCACTCACGCGTCCGTCCCTCGGGAGGTCCCGTCCCCGCCCGGCACCGTTTCGGCTCTCCTCCCGCACCAGGGGCGACGACGCGGCCGAGGCGCGCGCGCGGCCTCCGCCCGGACCGCCACCGGCCCGGCCCTACGGGTGCCGGCGAGGGCTACGGGCTCTCGCGAGAGCGGGCGCGCTCTGCGCCTGCGCGCCGCTGCTGCTCTGCCGCCGGGCCGGGGCGTTTGGCTGCGCGCGCTGCGCCTGGAGGGGTGCGAGGGGCTGAGCGACAGGAGCGATGGGAAGAGCTGCTGCTTGCCCTGTCCGACGGCAGAAACGTACAACCTCCTGCTCCCCTGCTGCTCGCAGGCGGACGTTCTCCAGGGGGCTCGGGGAGGAGCAGCGCCGTCCCTCCGCCGCGCAGGCTGCGGTCAGCGCGAAGCTCTGCTGCCGTGACACGGGGGTCTGCTCCAGGCCCCGATGCTCCCTAGAGCAGGGCAGGTGCGTTTTCAGCTGCCATGCTGCTGGCCCAGCAGCACCCACGAATGTAACGAGCCCCTTCTCCCTTTGCCTGCTTTCCCACCTTCAGGCACTTCACTGAGCCCCCACGTGCCCTTGGCCTGGCTTCTCGGGGCCTGCAGGCACCCACCCACCCACCTGGCTTGAAGTCACGGCCCTGCAGCAAAAGAGGGGGGACAGGCACCACACTGGAGGCAGCGCAGGGCGTGGTGCTCAACCTCCGCACAGGGTGCCCCATTCCTCAGGACCTGGCAGCTCGGCTCAGGCCCTCCTCACCAGCCGCTCGTGTGCCTTAACACGTACCCCCCCAGTCATCCGCGTGCCGCCTCGGGACTTCCTACGCTCTTTCTAGCCCCGGCGTGCCGGTCCCCTCCGCCCCGTGGGGGCCCTGAGCACCCCCCTCTCTGACCAGGCACGCTTTCAGCCCTTTTGCCGGGGGGGCTCTTTCCCCTGGTGCCCTGCTTGGCTGCCTGCAGCCTCATTCGGCAGGGGCCGGCCAGGGGGGTCCTTGCCTCGCGCAGCAGACTGAACTGGACGGAAGCAGGGCTAGCTGGCAAAACCGGCAACTTTATTTCAAGAGCTCAGTCAGCTGTGCACTCTGGGCACTGGGCACGCTGCAGCCGGCGCTGGAGCCTCTCCGTGCTGCTGCTCCTCAAGCCAGTGTTCCCCAGAGGGCCTGCAGGAGCACCTGCAGCTGCTCCTGCAGCCGATTAAAGAACTCCACCAGCTTCTGGACAGCAAACGTACAGGGCGTAAAGCTGTACGATGGTGTCGACATCGGCATCGGCACCGGCTGCAGAAAGGGGGTTGAGGTGAAGAACGGCCGTGGCGTTGGAGGAGCCGTTGCTGCTGGGCGCAGCCCCATCTGTACCAGGATCCAGTCGTAGAAGTGCTGGGTGGAGGTGTAGACTCCGGGCCGTCTGGCTCTCGTGCAGCCTTTCCCCCAGCTGGTCACCCCAACCAGCCAGAAGTAGTCAGCGTTGTCGTCTTTGCAGACGAGAGGACCGCCGCTGTCGCCCTGCAGCGGAGGAGAGAGGGTCACGGTGCTGTTGGCTGCAAGCAAACCATTCCGTGATCCTACGACGTCGGCACAGTGAGCCTGGATGTTTGGCCGACGGATGTTCCAGGCCTGGGATCTGGACGCGTGGTCCCTCAAGAGCAATGGCAGGGGGACTCGCCCGGCAGAGCGGGCGCCGGGGCGCGTTTTGGGCGGTTGCGGCGGGGCTGCCTCTGCTGCTGGGGGGGACTCTGAGCACGCTCCTACCTGGCAGGTGTCGATGCCGCCCTGCGGATAGCCAGCACACAGGTTGTGGCTGTGGATGGCCCCGTGGTACCAGCCGCTGCTGTTGCAGACAATGACACTGATGAGGTGGACCTGGGCCTCCTGCAGCACATCAGTTGCTCCTGCAGCTGGGAGTGAGCACAGAGAGGAATTAACACCCAGCAGCAGCTCCTCATCTCCTCCCCTGGCTGGGTGAAGCCCCTCCCTAGGGCTTGGCTTTGCCTCTGGAAGGCCTTGTGCCGGCCTCTCCCTTCTGCCTTGCTGGGGCTGATGGCTCAGGCCCATCTCTCCAGAGGCAGAGGTCCCCCCAGCCCGACGCAGCCTTTCGCCTCTGCCCTCAGGCAGCCCAGCCCGTCTCCCCAGCGCACCAAGCTCGCCCTCGGGACACGAGTGCGTTTTGGGAACTCACATCTCGCAGTCGTGGCACCCCAGCCACTGACGTAGCACGTCGTCAGCCGCGGCACCCTCAGCGAGGCGTCGGGCACGCAGGCCAGCTGGACGGAGGGGCCGCACTGGACGGGCTGGTCCAACTCCAGCAGCGCAATGTCGTTGCTCTCTGTGATGTTACTGTAATGCTCGTGCACCACCAGCTGCTTCACGTAGCGCACCTGGGCCTCAGGGCCCGGCCGAGTCAGCTGGGTGGCACCGATCACCACGTGCCACATCGTGATGTGCCTGCAAGGCAGGTGGAGAGAGGGCTCAGAGGGAGCGCGGCCACGTGGAGAGCAGCGCGGAGGGCTGCGACCGGAGGGCGCAACTGCCCTAGCCCGCCTCAGGCGCAAGGAAGGCCGAGCTGGAGGCTGCTTGCAAGCAGCGGCCCCAGCCCGGCCTTCTGCCGAGCGGCCTCTCAGCTGGGCGCGCGAGTGCCCAGGCACCGGCCGGACCGCAAGGGAACGCGACAGGCGTCGCACGTGGTGCCGCGCACAGGGCGCCTGCCCGTGCTGGGGGGATAACCCTGCTCCCTGCTCCTCCTTACCTGGCCTTGACAAAGCAGTGGGCTGCGGTCAGGACCCACTCTGGGCTGATGAGGGACCCTCCGCATACGTGCCCCTGGGGACCCTGGATGCTGACGATCCAGGGCCAGGCTCCCGGCTGGGCGGCTGTGCCACCCACCACGCGCGACGTGCCGTAGTGCGACACCATGGGCCGGAGCCCGCAGCTCCCCCTGGAACGAGAAACTCGTGACTGTCCCGCTCAGTGGCTTCCCGGGGCTCAGGCGGAAGGGCGGCCGGCTGGCCTCGCACGGACAGCAGGGCCAGGGAAGCCTGTGCGGCGGGCGGCCCTCGGCCCCTTTCGCCTTTGGCCCCGCGGACGAGCTGTGCCAGCAGCCTGGGTGCTGGCAAGGAACCGAGGCTCCCGCGGGGGGGTTGGGAAGCCGTGGCAGGGCCACGGGGGCAAGCGGGCAGCCTCCGGTCAACCCCATAAGCACTGCCCACACTCCCTCCCAGAGCCTCGGGCCACTTACCCGCAGCTGTCCCAGGAGCCACACACGCGCCAGCACACGGCCAGCAGGACGAGAAGGCGGAGCACATCCATGGCTGCCAGCGGCACGTGGCTGCTGCAGCACGCGAGGGCTCGTCGCCACAAGTGCAGAGGCCGACGCAGCGCCCGCAAGTCTTAAACTGCCCCACCCTGCCCGGGGCTGATGTCACAGAGGCCCTGGTTACGGTTCCCGGGCAGCCCCCCTCTGGGTCGGGGCTTTGGTGCCCAATGATCCCACATACCACTCCGCCTCTCCTGTCCAGAGTGACCACACCAAGGGCTGGAACCCCAAGTCATGGACCAAATGAACCTAACGAACATTTCATGGACATTGTCC
Source organism: Rhynochetos jubatus (assembly GCA_027574665.1). NCBI lineage: Eukaryota > Metazoa > Chordata > Aves > Eurypygiformes > Rhynochetidae > Rhynochetos > Rhynochetos jubatus. The sequence continues at coordinate 14,246,427 of CM050650.1, read as the reverse complement.
AGGACGGCCCGCAGACTAAGGGCGTGACATCTGTGTAAGCAGGGATGGGAAGGTGGCTAGTAAGGTTCCGGATAGTGTGGCATTCGAGGAGGATGTCAGTGGCACAAAGTAAGGGGTGGAGAAGGTGCTGGTCTTAGCTGCGACAGAGTTCATTTTCTCCACGGGGGCTGGTGTGAGGCTGTTGGGGTTGTGCTGAGCTGCTCAGGAATGTTGGTATCCAGTCAAGGGCTCTTCTCGGTTTCTCATACTGCCCCCGTGTTCCCAGACTGCTCGCTACAAGAAGCTGGGAGGGGACACAGAACAGCTGACCCAAACTGACCAGAAGGGTATCTCATTCCATAAAACGTCACCCTCAGTTTGGGGTGGGCCTGGGGTCTGGCTCACTCCCTCTCGCTCACTGGGGCTCGCTCTGGCTCTCTGGTGGCTTGGGGATAGGCTGGCTGTTGGGTGGCAGGTGGTGAGTAGCTGTAGCATTTCTTTTCCATTATTTCCATTCCATATCATTAGTAGTAGTAGTATGATTAGCATTTATGAATAATAAAGATTCATACTATTGGTATTAGGAGTACTGGTATCCTTATTTTATGTCATTTCTTTTCAATTACTGAATTATTATCTCAACCCACGAGTTTCCTTGTCTAATCCTCCCATTCTTCTCCCCATCCCACTGGGGGAGGGGGGAAGGGAGCAAGCGGCTGTGTGGGGCTTTGTTGCTGGCTGGGGCTAAACCATGACAACAAGGAAATCCAGATCCCTCGTGGGACGCACCACCACGAGCAACCTTCTGGCTGCACCAAGCCTCATCAGGCACTGCCCAGCCACGGCAGCTCCTCTCAAATGACAGCACTGGGCAAGGAGCAGGCCTCTACCCACCAGGGCCTGAGGAAAGGCTCCCTGCCCAGGAAAGGTCAGAGCCTTCCCAACTGACAGCAAGCAGCAGAGACATCCCAGCGCTCTGCCAAGCCCCTGGGCATTAGTCCTCCTAACACTTCATCAGCATCCCAGCTCAGGAACCTGTCAGGGCAAAGGGCTCCAAGTCTCCGAGCACCCCAGACTACTACGACCGAGGAGCTGCTTGCGAGCTCCAGGCTGGTGCTTCCCCTTCTGCCAACAAGCCCCTAGGCACACTGCTTCCTAGGCAGCCCACAACTGCAAAAGGCCTGGCAGCTCTCAGCTGCCAGCGGCACCGCCTCAGCGGCCCTGAGCAGCAGCAGCCCCCACCTGCGTCGTGGGAAGCCAGGGCCCTCAGCATCTTGCCGGCGCCGCGGCGGATTTGCTTCTCCTTGTGGCACAGCATCTTCGTCAGCAGGTCGAGGGCTCCCGTCTCCCTGAAGGCGCCTGCCAGCGAGGCGATGCTGGCGTACGCGCTCAGCACGTGGATGGTGTTGAGGACGGAGGACTCGGTGGCCCCGGTCTCGGCCATCTGCCGCCCAGCTCGCTGCACCAGGCTCCTGACGTCAGCCTTCATCTCCAGCAGTGAGGCCGCATCCAGCGGGACATCTGAGGCCAAGGGGCCGGTCGCCTTCTCCTCTTTCACCCGCTGCCCTGCCAGCTTCCCCTCGCCCAGCAGCGCCGGGCAGCTGGCGCACACCTCTTCTGCAGACATCCACAGCGAGATGTTCTCCGGCTTGGCCTCTGCAGAGGAGGCGCTGCGGCCGCCCGCTGCGCTCTCGTCCAAGCTGACCATACTCCACTGGATCAGGTACTCCGGCTGGCCATCGCGGCCTCGCCGCTGCCGGAGCACCTCCTCCGGGTAGGCCTGCAGCCTGGCTCCCAGGTGCACAAGCAGGTTGCCCTTCTGCCTCCTGTTCACCAGGACAGGAAATGCGCCTGCAGAGACAGAGGGGAGCACCGTAAGCCAGTTGCTTTCCCTAACGCCGCTTGTACAGCGCAGAAAAAACACCCCTGTGCCAGGAGGTTCCCCTTAAAGTAAACACCGCAGTAAACCAAAAGGCTCTGTGAAGCAGTATTTTGTTTGATAACTTCACCCCCTACCCACAGCGTAGCTTTTAGCACGTAAAAAGCCCCCTCCAGAGCAGAGCGACCCCCAGGGGCTCAGAAGGGTTTGTAGCTCGGGAAGGAAAAGTTTGGATTTGGGGCCCCTGAAGAAGCAGCTGCGACGCGTACGACGAGTCCGGCACGCCAGGGTCTGTGACAACTCACAGCCGAGCTGTTCGACTGCCGAAACGGATGCACCGCCGCCAGACGCGCCGAGTCGCGGCAAACGAACGCGCCAGCTACGATGCCGAGCCCACGGAGCACCACGGCAGGCGGCTCCGCGGCGCGGCCCAGCCCCTCGCGCTGAGCCCCGGGACGGCAGGGCCGGAGGCTGCGTGCATGCGGAAACGAGCGGGGCCGCTCGCTTTGCCTCGCCGACGGCCGCCGCGGAGAAGCCGCGTTTTCTTCCGGGCCGTCCCGGAGAGCCCACGGGCCCCGCTCCCCCGCCCGGCCTCTTGGCTCCGCGCTGGCCCCGCCCGGCCTCTTGGCTCCGCGCTGCCCCCACCCCGGGGGGCCTAGGGCTGCACAGCCCCGCCGCACGGGGAGGCGGCTCAGCCCCCGGGGCCACCCCGACGCGGGAAAAGGAGGCGCCCACTCACGCGTCCGTCCCTCGGGAGGTCCCGTCCCCGCCCGGCACCGTTTCGGCTCTCCTCCCGCACCAGGGGCGACGACGCGGCCGAGGCGCGCGCGCGGCCTCCGCCCGGACCGCCACCGGCCCGGCCCTACGGGTGCCGGCGAGGGCTACGGGCTCTCGCGAGAGCGGGCGCGCTCTGCGCCTGCGCGCCGCTGCTGCTCTGCCGCCGGGCCGGGGCGTTTGGCTGCGCGCGCTGCGCCTGGAGGGGTGCGAGGGGCTGAGCGACAGGAGCGATGGGAAGAGCTGCTGCTTGCCCTGTCCGACGGCAGAAACGTACAACCTCCTGCTCCCCTGCTGCTCGCAGGCGGACGTTCTCCAGGGGGCTCGGGGAGGAGCAGCGCCGTCCCTCCGCCGCGCAGGCTGCGGTCAGCGCGAAGCTCTGCTGCCGTGACACGGGGGTCTGCTCCAGGCCCCGATGCTCCCTAGAGCAGGGCAGGTGCGTTTTCAGCTGCCATGCTGCTGGCCCAGCAGCACCCACGAATGTAACGAGCCCCTTCTCCCTTTGCCTGCTTTCCCACCTTCAGGCACTTCACTGAGCCCCCACGTGCCCTTGGCCTGGCTTCTCGGGGCCTGCAGGCACCCACCCACCCACCTGGCTTGAAGTCACGGCCCTGCAGCAAAAGAGGGGGGACAGGCACCACACTGGAGGCAGCGCAGGGCGTGGTGCTCAACCTCCGCACAGGGTGCCCCATTCCTCAGGACCTGGCAGCTCGGCTCAGGCCCTCCTCACCAGCCGCTCGTGTGCCTTAACACGTACCCCCCCAGTCATCCGCGTGCCGCCTCGGGACTTCCTACGCTCTTTCTAGCCCCGGCGTGCCGGTCCCCTCCGCCCCGTGGGGGCCCTGAGCACCCCCCTCTCTGACCAGGCACGCTTTCAGCCCTTTTGCCGGGGGGGCTCTTTCCCCTGGTGCCCTGCTTGGCTGCCTGCAGCCTCATTCGGCAGGGGCCGGCCAGGGGGGTCCTTGCCTCGCGCAGCAGACTGAACTGGACGGAAGCAGGGCTAGCTGGCAAAACCGGCAACTTTATTTCAAGAGCTCAGTCAGCTGTGCACTCTGGGCACTGGGCACGCTGCAGCCGGCGCTGGAGCCTCTCCGTGCTGCTGCTCCTCAAGCCAGTGTTCCCCAGAGGGCCTGCAGGAGCACCTGCAGCTGCTCCTGCAGCCGATTAAAGAACTCCACCAGCTTCTGGACAGCAAACGTACAGGGCGTAAAGCTGTACGATGGTGTCGACATCGGCATCGGCACCGGCTGCAGAAAGGGGGTTGAGGTGAAGAACGGCCGTGGCGTTGGAGGAGCCGTTGCTGCTGGGCGCAGCCCCATCTGTACCAGGATCCAGTCGTAGAAGTGCTGGGTGGAGGTGTAGACTCCGGGCCGTCTGGCTCTCGTGCAGCCTTTCCCCCAGCTGGTCACCCCAACCAGCCAGAAGTAGTCAGCGTTGTCGTCTTTGCAGACGAGAGGACCGCCGCTGTCGCCCTGCAGCGGAGGAGAGAGGGTCACGGTGCTGTTGGCTGCAAGCAAACCATTCCGTGATCCTACGACGTCGGCACAGTGAGCCTGGATGTTTGGCCGACGGATGTTCCAGGCCTGGGATCTGGACGCGTGGTCCCTCAAGAGCAATGGCAGGGGGACTCGCCCGGCAGAGCGGGCGCCGGGGCGCGTTTTGGGCGGTTGCGGCGGGGCTGCCTCTGCTGCTGGGGGGGACTCTGAGCACGCTCCTACCTGGCAGGTGTCGATGCCGCCCTGCGGATAGCCAGCACACAGGTTGTGGCTGTGGATGGCCCCGTGGTACCAGCCGCTGCTGTTGCAGACAATGACATCGATGAGGTGGACCTGGGCCTCCTGCAGCACATCAGTTGCTCCTGCAGCTGGGAGTGAGCACAGAGAGGAATTAACACCCAGCAGCAGCTCCCCATCTCCTCCCCTGGCTGGGTGAAGCCCCTCCCTAGGGCTTGGCTTTGCCTCTGGAAGGCCTTGTGCCGGCCTCTCCCTTCTGCCTTGCTGGGGCTGATGGCTCAGGCCCATCTCTCCAGAGGCAGAGGTCCCCCCAGCCCGACGCAGCCTTTCGCCTCTGCCCTCAGGCAGCCCAGCCCGTCTCCCCAGCGCACCAAGCTCGCCCTCGGGACACGAGTGCGTTTTGGGAACTCACATCTCGCAGTCGTGGCACCCCAGCCACTGACGTAGCACGTCGTCAGCCGCGGCACCCTCAGCGAGGCGTCGGGCACGCAGGCCAGCTGTACGGAGGGGCCGCACTGGACGGGCTGGTCCAACTCCAGCAGCGCAATGTCGTTGCTCTCCGTGATGTTACTGTAATGCTCGTGCACCACCAGCTGCTTCACGTAGCGCACCTGGGCCTCAGGGCCCGGCCGAGTCAACTGGGTGGCACCGATCACCACGTGCCACATCGTGATGTGCCTGCAAGGCAGGTGGAGAGAGGGCTCAGAGGGAGCGCGGCCACGTGGAGAGCAGCGCGGAGGGCTGCGACCGGAGGGCGCGACTGCCCTAGCCCGCCTCAGGCGCAAGGAATGCCGAGCTGGAGGCTGCTTGCAAGCAGCGGCCCCAGCCCGGCCTTCTGCCGAGCGGCCTCTCAGCTGGGCGCGCGAGTGCCCAGGCACCGGCCGGACCGCAAGGGAACGCGACGGGCGTCGCACGTGGTGCCGCGCACAGGGCGCCTGCCCGTGCTGGGGGGATAACCCTGCTCCCTGCTCCTCCTTACCTGGCCTTGACAAAGCAGTGGGCTGCTGTGAGGACCCACTCTGGGCTGATGAGGGACCCTCCGCATACGTGCCCCTGGGGACCCTGGATGCTGACGATCCAGGGCCAGGCTCCCGGCTGGGCGGCTGTGCCACCCACCACGCGCGACGTGCCGTACTGCGACACCATGGGCCGGAGCCCGCAGCTCCCCCTGGAACGAGAAACTCATGACTGTCCCGCTCAGTGGCTTCCCGGGGCTCAGGCGGAAGGGCGGCCGGCTGGCCTCGCACGGACAGCAGGGCCAGGGAAGCCTGTGCGGCGGGCGGCCCTCGGCCCCTTTCGCCTTTGGCCCCGCGGACGAGCTGTGCCAGCAGCCTGGGTGCTGGCAAGGAACCGAGGCTCCCGCGGGGGGGTTGGGAAGCCGTGGCAGGGCCACGGGGGCAAGCGGGCAGCCTCCGGTCAACCCCATAAGCACTGCCCACACTCCCTCCCAGAGCCTCGGGCCACTTACCCGCAGCTGTCCCAGGAGCCACACACGCGCCAGCACACGGCCAGCAGGACGAGAAGGCGGAGCACATCCATGGCTGCCAGCGGCACGTGGCTGCTGCAGCACGCGAGGGCTCGTCGCCACAAGTGCAGAGGCCGACGCAGCGCCCGCAAGTCTTAAACTGCCCCACCCTGCCCGGGGCTGATGTCACAGAGGCCCTGGTTACGGTTCCCGGGCAGCCCCCCTCTGGGTCGGGGCTTTGGTGCCCAATGATCCCACATACCACTCCGCCTCTCCTGTCCAGAGTGACCACACCAAGGGCTGGAACCCCAAGTCATGGACCAAATGAACCTAACGAACATTTCATGGACATTGTCCAGGACGGCCCGCAGACTAAGGGCGTGACATCTGTGTAAGCAGGGATGGGAAGGTGGCTAGTAAGGTTCCGGATAGTGTGGCATTCGAGGAGGATGTCAGTGGCACAAAGTAAGGGGTGGAGAAGGTGCTGGTCTTAGCTGCGACAGAGTTCATTTTCTCCACGGGGGCTGGTGTGAGGCTGTTGGGGTTGTGCTGAGCTGCTCAGGAATGTTGGTATCCAGTCAAGGGCTCTTCTCGGTTTCTCATACTGCCCCCGTGTTCCCAGACTGCTCGCTACAAGAAGCTGGGAGGGGACACAGAACAGCTGACCCAAACTGACCAGAAGGGTATCTCATTCCATAAAACGTCACCCTCAGTTTGGGGTGGGCCTGGGGTCTGGCTCACTCCCTCTCGCTCACTGGGGCTCGCTCTGGCTCTCTGGTGGCTTGGGGATAGGCTGGCTGTTGGGTGGCAGGTGGTGAGTAGCTGTAGCATTTCTTTTCCATTATTTCCATTCCATATCATTAGTAGTAGTAGTATGATTAGCATTTATGAATAATAAAGATTCATACTATTGGTATTAGGAGTACTGGTATCCTTATTTTATGTCATTTCTTTTCAATTACTGAATTATTATCTCAACCCACGAGTTTCCTTGTCTAATCCTCCCATTCTTCTCCCCATCCCACTGGGGGAGGGGGGAAGGGAGCAAGCGGCTGTGTGGGGCTTTGTTGCTGGCTGGGGCTAAACCATGACAACAAGGAAATCCAGATCCCTCGTGGGACGCACCACCACGAGCAACCTTCTGGCTGCACCAAGCCTCATCAGGCACTGCCCAGCCACGGCAGCTCCTCTCAAATGACAGCACTGGGCAAGGAGCAGGCCTCTACCCACCAGGGCCTGAGGAAAGGCTCCCTGCCCAGGAAAGGTCAGAGCCTTCCCAACTGACAGCAAGCAGCAGAGACATCCCAGCGCTCTGCCAAGCCCCTGGGCATTAGTCCTCCTAACACTTCATCAGCATCCCAGCTCAGGAACCTGTCAGGGCAAAGGGCTCCAAGTCTCCGAGCACCCCAGACTACTACGACCGAGGAGCTGCTTGCGAGCTCCAGGCTGGTGCTTCCCCTTCTGCCAACAAGCCCCTAGGCACACTGCTTCCTAGGCAGCCCACAACTGCAAAAGGCCTGGCAGCTCTCAGCTGCCAGCGGCACCGCCTCAGCAGCCCTGAGCAGCAGCAGCCCCCACCTGCGTCGTGGGAAGCCAGGGCCCTCAGCATCTTGCCGGCGCCGCGGCGGATTTGCTTCTCCTTGTGGCACAGCATCTTCGTCAGCAGGTCGAGGGCTCCCGTCTCCCTGAAGGCGCCTGCCAGCGAGGCGATGCTGGCGTACGCGCTCAGCACGTGGATGGTGTTGAGGACGGAGGACTCGGTGGCCCCGGTCTCGGCCATCTGCCGCCCAGCTCGCTGCACCAGGCTCCTGACGTCAGCCTTCATCTCCAGCAGCGAGGCCGCATCCAGCGGGACATCTGAGGCCAAGGGGCCGGCCGCCTTCTCCTCTTTCACCCGCTGCCCTGCCAGCTTCCCCTCGCCCAGCAGCGCCGGGCAGCTGGCGCACACCTCTTCTGCAGACATCCACAGCGAGATGTTCTCCGGCTTGGCCTCTGCAGAGGAGGCGCTGCGGCCGCCCGCTGCGCTCTCGTCCAAGCTGACCATACTCCACTGGATCAGGTACTCCGGCTGGCCATCGCGGCCTCGCCGCTGCCGGAGCACCTCCTCCGGGTAGGCCTGCAGCCCGGCTCCCAGGTGCACAAGCAGGTTGCCCTTCTGCCTCCTGTTCACCAGGACAGGAAACGCGCCTGCAGAGACAGAGGGGAGCACCGTAAGCCAGTTGCTTTCCCTAACGCCGCTTGTACAGCGCAGAAAAAACACCCCTGTGCCAGGAGGTTCCCCTTAAAGTAAACACCGCAGTAAACCAAAAGGCTCTGTGAAGCAGTATTTTGTTTGATAACTTCACCCCCTACCCACAGCGTAGCTTTTAGCACGTAAAAAGCCCCCTCCAGAGCAGAGCGACCCCCAGGGGCTCAGAAGGGTTTGTAGCTCGGGAAGGAAAAGTTTGGATTTGGGGCCCCTGAAGAAGCAGCTGCGACGCGTACGACGAGTCCGGCACGCCAGGGTCTGTGACAACTCACAGCCGAGCTGTTCGACTGCCGAAACGGATGCACCGCCGCCAGACGCGCTGAGTCAGCGTTGTTATCTTTGTACACGAGGGGACCACCGCTGTCACCCTGCAGTGGAGGAGAGAGGGTTATGGTGCTGTTGGGTGCCCACTGTCAGCACTATGGCTGGCTCAGTCTTTCTTACAGCATCTGCCAGTGCCATATTCCCTGCACAGAAAGGCTCTACTCGGCTGCTGGAACCTACACAGCCTTGTCTGTGAGAGGGTCTCAGGCCTGTAAGCTAGGGGCTCTCCGTCATCACGTAGTACTAGGACACGTGGAAACGGCTTTAACCTGAAAGAGGGGACACGTAGATGAGCTATCAGGCAGAAATACCCACTAATGCGTGAGCAGCTCACTCTCAGCAACGCTGGTAGATCTTCACTTGAATTTCCTGTCTGCTCTGTGCTGGAAAGTCCTTTGTAGGGTGGATGTTGGCTCTTAATGGTAAGGCACTAAGGAGCTTCTTGTGGGGAGTGCCCCTGTAACATTCACTCCAGTCGGTAGCAATTTTGTCCTTTTCAAAGCTGGCAGTTCCACGGCCCTGACACAGCAACCTAGTCAAACGCAAAAATTCTTCCTCCCTCCAGTCACTAAGTCACAGAAAGATGCCATTTAGAGCGGAAATCTTCCATTCTGAGACCAGGGTTTCACCACAAACTACTGGAATCACCATGACTGCTTTTGGGTCCCAAATTGATGGCACTTTCTCTTCGCTTCCTCCTGGAGCATCCACAACTTTCTAAATCAATGCTCAATACCTTCTCCATGAACTGAATTCTGTGGTGTTGTCAGAAGAGTTGGCAGTTTAGTGCAGCCAATATGCAGTTCCGGATCTTTGCCAAGGACTCGGGTGAGGCTGACCGGCCTCTTGTTTCCTGGGTTGTCCTTCTGGACAATGTCTGCCTTCTTCCAGTCACTGGGAGCGTCTCGATATCCACGACCTTTTAAGGATGATGAAAACTGGCCTCGTGGCACCTGCCTGCTCTTTCAGTGCTCTCACATGCATCTCACCTGGTACCACCAACTTACACATGCCTAGTGAACCTAGTTCCATCTTCCACCATGGTGGGAACTCCTTCGCTCCTGCACACTGTGCTAGCAGCCTGGGAACCGGGGGGGTCTGCGGGCAAACCTTACCAGCCAAGAGTGAGCTTTGACTTTCATAACTCCCTCCCTACACGCGTGGGCAATGTCTTTGTAAACCTCACAAGTGGTCTGCCCTTGCTCCCCGCTTCCGTGTGTTCCCTGAAGCCAAGGCTGACAGCCCGAAGAGATGCGGCTGCTGCAGCTCCGTGCCCCCCAGTCCAACCAGGAGTGAGACTAAGCACATATCCCACGTAGACACACGGAGAGGGGTAATACACGTATAAATAATACGTGGCCAACCACACAGATGAACACAGGCAGAAACGCTCCACTCACACCAAAACAAGCACCACCAATGGCCTCATCCCGTTTCTCTCACTGGCTGACGAGGATGAATTCAGTGGGAAATACACGTACACGCACGTACGCTGCCGGTCCCCAGGAGACAGGCACAGGTCTGCAGCGGAGCCTTGGATGTCAGGCTCCCCAGCTACCAGCACTGGGACACGGAGGCACCCGAGGCTGCAGACCCACCCCCGGTGAAGGAGGGGAAAGGGAAGGAGAAGTGTAGGAAATAAAGCGGAACAAAGGAAAGGGAGGGAGGGAGGGGGCTGAGAACAGAGGTAAATAAGGAAGGGAGAAAGCGGGAAGGAAAGAAGGAAGGTGAGGGGACGGGGAAGGCAAGGGGAAGATGGATGGAATGAAAGGAAGAAAGGTAAAAGAAAGGAGGCAGGCAGGAGAGAAGGAATTAAGGAAGGAAAACAGGCAGGAAGGCAAGAAGGCAGGCCAAGAGGAAGGCAAGAAGGACCAAGGAAGGAAGGAAGGAGGTATTGAGGAAAGTAGTGAGAAAAGAAAGAAGGTAGAAATTAAGGAAAGAAGTCAGGACGGCAGGGAAGTGGGCCAGGAGGAACAGAAGGATGCAGGTCAAGAAGGCAGGAGGGCAGGAAAAAGGGAATTGCAGTAGTTAAGTGCATAAAGCAAGGCCAGAGGGCAATAAAGAAAGGAGGAAGGAAAGTAGAAGGAAATAAAAAAGGGAATAAAGGAAGTATAGAAGGAAAAAGGAAAGGCAGAAGGAAGGAAGCGCAGTGAGGATGGAGGGAAATAAGGAAGAGAGGAAGGGGAAAGGAAGGAATGTGAGAGGAAGGTGGGCAGGTAGCACAGCTGTAGTTACTGTACGTGCCTTTGCAAGTTACGTGCCAACCCATTTGGCTGTAAATTTACGGGTTGTCACGATGTTGGGAAACGGATGCTCATTGGAAGCAATGGTGGTGGAAGGGATGGCAGGTAAGGTTATGCAGGTTGATTACCCAGTTCCCTTTTATTCCTTACCTGCTAACAGCATCAGCCGGCTTTACCTAGGTACTTACTATGCAGCGAAACCAGAGCTAAGAGGAGCAGCTTGGGGGAATCGGCAGTGAAATCCAACCCTGCGGAGCACGACTCCAGTCTGGCATGGTGAAGAGACTTTGGATGTGCACAGGAAACAGGAGGCTACGCAGTTGTGCTGCTCAGCCCACGGCCCAGCGGGCAGTGAAATACAACCAACCCTTTTTTCCCCGCCCCAGGGAGGTGTGCGGGGGCGTGAGCCCCACAGGGCTCTGGCTTCTGACGCCAAGTACCCAGCATGACCCGCTCCAGGGACAGTGTCAGGTGGGGAGTTTGACAGGGGCCGTCCAGGAGTACTGAGGCGTACAGGCGTACGGTGTGAGGTGCACTCAGCTGTACAGTACACCTCAAACACAGGTGTCCTAAAGCAGAGCAGAACATCAAGGCTTGACCTTGATTTGCACTACAAATACCGTCCAGGAAAGCAGGGGCCGCATGGTTCTTCTGACTTTTGCGGTTTAAGCAGGCATCCAGGAGACAGCGGATGAGGAACTCCAGGCAGGAGTCCCCATACGAGGAACTCCAGCAACTAGGACATTCTGCTTGGTCCCCCAACAGCCTGGGGAGTTCAGGCTCTTCCCGCCAGGACTGGCCACACTGGGAAAGGTGCGGCTGCCTGGTCACCCCCACCACATCTCACTCTCCAGTGGCCCCAAGGAGACGGTGTCCAGGAGGCAGGGAGCCCATTTGCCACAGAGGGGGAAGCAGAGTTGAGACTACTTCCACTGTGACAGACTCTGGACTAGGAGCAAGGGGGGGGGGGGGAGCGGGGGGAAAAAAAAAAAAAAGAAAACCAAAAACACAGTCCTCTCTCCCTGGTCTGCCCCTGGCAGTTGTCCCCTGCCCAGCATCCTCAAACAACCCCTCATCCCTCCCAGATGATACCCAAGGCCTAAGAGCCTTATATCTCCAAAATAATCCCACAAACCTCTAAATCATCCTTCAAGCCGGACAGCAGTCCCACATCTGCCTTCTGCTGGGCACCAGCTGTTACCACCTCCATCAACACGCGGGCATCCTGCCTTGCACCTGCCCCCAGAAACACCAGCCCCACCGCGCTGTGCAGTCTGGCCCCCTGCCCTCTTTCCCACCCCTCCCCATACCTCTCCTTGTTCCCTGACTTAGCCCAGGAAGGAAAAGCCATTTTGCAGGGCCGACGGCGTGGCCTGGGTGAGGATGCTGAACCCACACCAATTTGACAAGTAACTCCTGGGATGAGCACATCCAGGTCACACCCTCGGGAACGTCCGGCTGCGCCTTCACATCCATGTTCCCCACAGACAACACAGAGGCTTGTGCTAGAAGAAAACTTTTTTTTTTTAACAGAACTTATTTTTCAACCCTTGTTCCTTAGGGTGAGCGGTTTTTTTCCCCAAAGATAAATTTTTATCTGAACAACTTCTGCACATATATATATATCTCTGTCTCATGGGGGTGGGTGTGCATGCATACATTTATACACTTAAACACAGTCCGGCAAACTCGTGCCACCATCAGCAGCCCGTCCTGCTTCATAGCAGAGAAGACAACGCCAACAAACAGGAAAAAACCTGCCCCCTCAATTACAGGGTCTCTCTTCCAGAGAGAGGCGGCCGCAGTAAGACAGCTCACCTGTGCAGACCAACGTGTCTGTACATTAAAGGGGAGTCACCGAGCAAAGAGCCCCCAGAGGAAAGGTGTCTCTCTTCTGCCCGAGAACTCCACACTGCCTGGAGGAAAGACACGAATACGAACTGGTCGAGACAGAGTAGGGGCAGCGATCCAGGCTGGCAGGCGAGGCGACAGCCTGCTTCTAGTCATAGGCATCATCGACATCAAAGTAGGGGTCACAATCAAGGTTATCTGAGTCATCATCAAACAGAAAGTTGTCTTCATCGAGGTCGTCGTCATCGTCGTCATAGTCTTCCTGCCACTGCGGGTCATAGTCTTCATCTTCAACCGCTTTGCCACCTTCGTCTGTGTTGGGGGAGTCACATGTGATGGAATGTTTTGGCCTGCTGAGGAGGAGAGCGTCAGAGCAGAGCCCCGGCTGCGAGCAGCAACCGCAACCCGCCCCACGCTACCCCTGTCCTCCCTGCTGCCATCCCCTCAGCATCCCCACCTCAGGGACACAGCAGCCACACAAGGTGCACCCAGGAGAGGAGGATTAACAACCTTGTCTTAGCTTTGCACCAGCTAGTCTGTTTTCCTTCACCCCATAACACATCAAGCTGCATAGGTGGTGCCAGCCCTGGGCCCGCGGCACGGCAGGACCGGCGGGGAGGGGGTGGGGATGGGGGTGGAAAGGCTTGTGGTTGGACACGACCCTGGGAAGGGGAAGGGTCTGAGGGGGCTTCCGGCCGAGGGGGCTGGGGGTTTGTTTGTGGCAGGACCTCGTGGCGAGTGGTGGGTGCTCCAGGCAGAGCCAGCGTCTTGCCGGGCAGATCGGTCTGGGAGTCGGGGTTTGAAAGTTTTTTTTCCTCTCTCTCATTCTCTCGGCCCCCGGGCGGTTTCGTGGGGGGTTTGCTCCCTTCGAGTGGGGTTTTCTTTCCTTTTTTCCCTTCTTGGGGTGGGATCCTGTATCATTTGTTCTACCCTCTTCCTCCATCCCTTAAATTACTCATTAGCACTAGCATTGTTAGTAACTCCCTAAGTTTCATTTATATCATTAAATAGTTCTTATCTCAACTCCTACGGGCTTTTCCTCAGTTTGTTCCTCTGACCCTTCCTCACCGGGAGGGGGTGGGGGGGTGGAGGGCAGAGTGGTAGAACGGCTGATCCTGATAACACCGGAGTTAAACCAGGACAGTCCTTTTTGGCGCCCAACGTGGGGCTCGAAAGAGTTGAGATAAGGAACAGATCATAGAGTGTGATAAGTTCCTGCCTTAGAATGTACCTGTGGCTTCTCAAGACTCTGAGTTTGGGGCTTTTCAAGGTGCTGACCGAACGGCAGGATCTGCTCCCCTATGTGCTAGTGATGATCTCGATTTTTTATGTGTGAGGTGGGCTGAGGGGGCTGGCCAGGCTGTTGTGTGTGCTGCTGATGCTGGCAGGGATACTCTGTCTCTATCTCTACTTAATTCTATCGGCTCCTTGGTACATCGCGACTTACCTGCTGGAGGTTTTCCACAACTACACCTCTCCCTTTCTCCCCTCGGGGACACAGCCGATAGAGGAGAGGCTATTTGGTGCTGGGGGGCACGTGGAAAAACTTTTTCAATTTTTCCCGTCTCCTCTCGGTCCGATGGCAAAGGCATATGAGTTTTTCGGAACTTTTTCCTGTGGCTGGGGTGACCTGTGGCTGGGGATCAGCTTGCTAGTGAATGTTTTAGTGGCTCTGGGCAAAGTTAGGGAAATGTTCGGGAGCCCTGCCCCCACCGGTCCTAGTGCCCGAGGCAGACGCAGGGTCTGTGCAGTGACCCGAGCTGCATTAATGCGCAAGGGGGCAGCGCTGAGTCGTGCCGGGAGCAAGCTCCTAACTCGAGCCCGCGCGGCCTCAGCGCCCGCGGCAGCGCCAGGGTGTGCGGCAGCTCCAGTGTCTGCAACAGAACCCAGCACACCAGCAGCAATGCCTTCCGTGCCTGCGCCATCGTCCTCGACACTTGCACCGCAACCTGCCGCGTCACCCTCCACTATGCCTGCACCAATGGCAACGCCTCCCGCTACCACCAATCTGTCTTCTCCCCCAGCCAGCCCACTTTCTGCAGCAGCCTCACTCCCTCAATCTTTGGTGTGTTATTGTCAGGGGCGACCACTCTCTGTGGCCCCAGTCCGGAAAAGGAAATACACACATAAATCAGTCCGTCTAGTCGAGGATGGGGAGGTAGCAGGGCCATCCCAATCGACAGAAACTGTCAGTCAGGAAATGGGAACAGGGCTAGCTCAAGGGTCGGAGACGGAGGATGAAGCTGTTGTGACCACACGGTCCTTATCCCTGAGGGAGCTACGGGACATCCGTAGAGACTACAGTCACTGCCCGGGTGAACATATCATGGCCTGGCTGCTCCACTGCTGGGATAATGGGGCCAGTAGCATGGAGCTAGAGGGGAGAGAGGCTAAACAGCTGGGGTCGCTTGCCGGAGAAGGCGGAATTGATAAAGCAATTGGGCGTAAGCCACAAAATGTCAGCCTCTGGAAGCGACTCCTGACCAGTGTAAAGGAAAGGTACCCTTTCAGAGAGAGTGTGCCACAACAGCTACGTAGGTGGACCAGCATGGAGAAAGGCATCCCGTACCTAAGAGAACTGGCAGTACTGGAGATTGTTTACCGAGACCCGAATAACCCACGAGCATCCACTGACCCCGACGAAGTCTACTGCACCCGGCCCATGTGGCAGAAGTTAATGCGGAGTGCACCACCCTCATACTCCAGCGTGCTCTCAATAATAACTTGGAGAGAGGACGAGGCACCGACCGTGGACGAGATGATCCGCCGATTCCGAGAGTATGAGGAGAGTCTCTCCTCCCCCATACAGGCATGTGTCTCTGCTGTGGAGAGACTGTCCAGAGAGCTCAAGGAACTCCGAGAGGAGGTGTTCCGATCCCCACCTCCACGGGCCAGTGTTTCGGTTATAAAGAGCAGGCACCTCTCTCCTTCAAGGCAGGAATACAACAGATATCCCTCACGGGGTACCCTGTGGTTTTACCTGAGAGACCACGGAGAGGATATGAGGAGGTGGGATGGAAAACCTACCTCTGTCCTGGAACAACGAGTAAATGAACTGAAAGGGAAAAGATCTACTAGTGGGGACCCTGCCAGAAAAGTTGCTGCTCCCGTATCTAAACGGGATGAACAAAGTGACACGTCCAATAATCCTTTTCTCCAGGACATGAGCGAGGCACGTGAGTATTAGAGGGTCCCTGCCTCCAGCCAGGTGGAGGAAAGGGACAACCGTGTTTACTGGACTGTATGGATTCGATGGCCTGGCACCTCAGAGCCCCAGGAGTACAGAGCTCTAGTAGACACGGGTGCACAGTGTACCCTGATGCCATCAAGCTATAGCGGGGTACAGCCCATCAGCATTTCCGGTGTGACTGGGGGCTCTCAACAACTGACTGTGCTGGAGGCTGAAATAAGCCTGACTGGGGAGGAGTGGCAAAACCACCCTATTGTGACTGGCCCAGATACCCCATGCATCCTTGGCATAGACTACCTGAAGAGAGGGTACTTTAAGGACCCGAAAGAGTACCGGTGGGCTTTTGGGATAGCTGCTGTAGAGACTGATGAAACTGAGCAGCTGTCCATCTTGCCTGGTCTCTCACAGGACCCTTCTGCTGTAGGATTGCTAAAGGTTGCAGACCAACAGGTGCCAATTGCCACCACAACAGTGCACCGGCGGCAGTCTCGCACTAACAGAGACTCTTTGCTTCCCATCCAGAAGCTGATTTGTCAGCTGGAGAGCCAAGGGGTGATCAGCAAAACCCACTCACCCTTTAACAGCCCCATCTGGCCAGTGCGTAAGGCTGATGGGGAATGGAGACTGACAGTGGACTATCGTGGCCTGAATGAAGTGACACCACCACTGAGTGCTGCGGTGCCGGACATGCTGGAACTCCAGTACAAGCTGGAGTCAAAGGCAGCCAAGTGGTACGCTACGATTGACATTGCTAATGCCTTTTTCTCCATTCCTTTGGCAGCAGAGTGCAGGCCACAATTTGCTTCCACCTGGAGGGGCATCCAATACACCTGGAATCGGCTGCCCCAGGGGTGGAAGCACAGCCCTACCATCTGCCATGGACTGATCCAGACCGCACTGGAACAGGGTGCAGCTCCCGAACATCTGCAGTACATTGATGACATCATTGTATGGGGCGACACAGCTGACGAAGTTTTTGAGAAGGGGAAGAAGATCATCGAAATTCTGCTGAAAGCCGGTTTTGCCATCAAGCAAAGTAAGGTCAAGGGTCCTGCACGAGAGATTCAATTCCTGGGAGTAAAATGGCAGGATGGACGTCGCCAGATCCCGATGGATGTGATTAACAAAATCACAGCTATGTCCCCACCAACGAGCAAGAAGGAAACTCAGGCTTTCCTAGGCGTCGTGGGTTTCTGGCGGATGCATATCCCAAATTACAGCCAAATTGTTAGCCCTCTCTACGAGGTGACCCAAAAGAAAAATGATTTCCAATGGGGCCCTGAGCAGCGACAAGCCTTTGAACAGATCAAGCAGGAGATGGTGCATGCAGTAGCCCTTGGACCAGTCCGGACAGGGCCAGAGGTAAAGAATGTGCTCTACACCGCAGCCGGGGAGAATGGGCCTACCTGGAGTCTCTGGCAGAAAGATCCAGGAGAGACCCGAGGTCGACCCCTTGGATTTTAGAGCCGGGGATACAGAGGATCCGAGGCCCGCTACACTCCAACCGAAAAAGAGATACTGTCAGCTTATGAGGGAATCCGATCTGCCTCAGAAGTGGTTGGAACCGAAGCACAGCTCCTCCTGGCACCTCGACTGCCAGTGCTGGGCTGGATGTTCAAAGGCAGAGTCTTTTCCACTCGTCATGCCACCGATGCTACATGGAGTAAGTGGGCTGCCTTGATGACACAATGATCCCGTATAGGGAACCCCAGTCGCCCAGGAATCCTAGAAGTGATCGTGGACTGGCCGGAGGGCAAAGACTTCGGGATGTCACAAGAGGAGGAGATGACACGGGCTAAAGAAGCCCCTCTGTATAATCAGTTGCCAGAAGACGAGAAGCAATATGCCCTGTTCACGGATGGGTCCTGCCGCATTGTAGGGAAACATTGTAGGGAAACATCGTAGGTGGAAAGCTGCTGTGTGGAGTCCCACCCGACAAGTTGCAGAGACTGCAGAAGGCCAAGGGGAATCCAGTCGGTTTGCAGAGGTAAAGGCCATCCAGCTGGCTTTGGACATTGCTCAACGAGAGAAATGGCCAGTGCCTTATCTCTACACTGACTCCTGGATGGTGGCAAATGCTCTGTGGGGGTGGCTGCAGCAGTGGAAACAGAGCAACTGGCAGCGCCGAGGCAAACCCACCTGGGTGGCCGCGCTATGGCAGGACATTGCTTCCCGTCTAGACAACCTGGTCGTCAAGGTGCGTCATGTCGATGCCCACATGCCCAAAAGCCGAGCCACTGAAGAACACCAGCACAATCAGCAGGTAGACCAGGCTGCTAAGATTGCAGTGGCTCAGGTGGATCTGGACTGGCAACATAAAGGTGAGCTGTTCATGGCTAGGTGGGCCCACAACACCTCGGGCCACCAAGGGAGAGATACCACATACAGGTGGGCTCATGACCAAGGGGTGGATTTGACCATAGACACAATTGCTCAGGTTATCCATGAATGTGAGACACGTGCTGCCATCAAACAAGCCAAGAGGGTAAAGCCTCTCTGGTATGGGGGGCGATGGCTGAAATACAAGTATGGGCAGGCCTGGCAGGTTGACTACATCACCCTCCCCAAAACCCGCCAGGGTAAGTGCCATGTTCTCACAATGGTGGAGGCAACCACGGGGTGGCTAGGAACATATCCAGTGTCCCATGCCACTGCCTGAAATACTATCTTGGGCCTTGAAAGGCAAGTCCTGTGGCGACACGGCACCCCGGAAAGAATTGAATGAGATAATGGGACTCATTTCCGAAATAGCCTCGTAGACACTTGGGTTGAGGAACATGGAATTGAGTGGGTATACCACATCCCCTACCATGCACCTGCCTCAGGGGAGGTCGAGCAGTGCAATGGGCTGCTAAAGACCACCCTGAGAGCAATGGGGGGTGGAACACTCAGGAATTGGGATGCCAACTTGGCAAAGGCCACGTGGTTAGTTAATACCAGGGGATCCGTCAATCGAGCTGGCCCTGCACACTCAAACCCTCTACGGACGGTAGAAAGAGATAAGGTCCCTGTAGTACATACTAGAAGCATGCTGGGGAAAACAGTTTGGGTTACTCCCACCTTGGGCAAAGGCAAACCCATCCATGGGGTTGCTTTTGCTCACGGACCTGGGTGCACTTGATGGGTAATGAGAGAAGATGGGGAAGTCCGCTGTGTGCCCCAGGGGGATTTGATTCTGGGAGAAAACAGCCCATAATTACAGTGCATGAGGGACATGAATCGCTCCCGCTAACCCCTGCTTTTGAGCTTTATGTTACAGGCACCCGCTCTGGCAGAAAACCACCCGCCCTACAGAGGTCCAGCCTAGCCAGGAGCACAGCAGTGACCTGACCTGAGCTGGCTTCAGCGCCCAACGATCCCACACAACCCTTCCGCCTTTGCCTGTCCTGAGTGACCCCACACCGGATGGAATCTGAATTCATGGACTAAGGGATCGTTTGCCAAGATGGTCCATGGACTAAGGGAATGATATCCGGGTGGGGTGGGATGGGATGGGAAAGGGGAAGCGGGCTGATGGGAGATTATGGAATACTGCGGGAGGTGAGCTTGATGTGGATGTGGTGAATCAAAAGGAGTGTATTACTGTCTTAGCTTTGCACCAGCTAGTCTGTTTTGCTTCACCCCATAACACATCAAGCTGCATAGGTGGTGCCAGCCCTGGGCCCGCGGCACGGCAGGACCGGCGGGGAGGGGGTGGGGATATGGGTGGAAAGGCTTGTGGTTGGACACGACCCTGGGAAGGGGAAGGGTCTGAGGGGGCTTCCGGCCGAGGGGGCTGGGGGTTTGTTTGTGGCGGGACCTCGTGGCGAGTGGTTGGTGCTCCAGGCAGAGCCAGCGTCTTGCCAGGCAGATCGGTCTGGGAGTCGGGGTTTGAAAGTTTTTTTCCCTCTCTCTTACTCTCTCGGCCCCCGGGCAGTTTTGTGGGGGGTTTGCTCCCTTCGGGTGGGGTTTTCTTTCCTTTTTTCCCTTCTTGGGGTGGGATCCTGTATCATTTGTTCTACCCTCTTCCTCCATCCCTTAAATTACTCATTAGCACTAGCATTGTTAGTAACTCCCTAAGTTTCATTTATATCATTAAATAGTTCTTATCTCAACTCCTACGGGCTTTTCCTCGGTTTGTTCCTCCGACCCTTCCTCACCGGGAGGGGGTGGGGGGGGTAGCGGAGTGGTAGAACGGCTGATCCTGATAACACCAGAGTTAAACCAGGACAGGCTTCATCTGCACAGCTCAGAGAGACCTTGACCGGGCCAACAAGCCACGGTCTGGTGCCTCCATCTCTTTCCAAGGAGAGCAGAAATCCTGCTGTGAAACAGAGCGTCTCACGACTTAGTCGTCACTCTTTTCTGCAAAGCTCAGCACCCTGTTCAGCTCCTGGAAACGCAGCAGCTGTCAGAGGGGACTGGTCACACCGGGACAGCAGAGGCCGGCTGCGTTTTGCGGTTTAAACAGCAGGTCGTACAGAAATGGATTTTGTTTTGAACTCACCGCCTTCCAGTCATACTTAACACATGCCAGCTCAACACTCTAGGACAGGGAAGCAACAAACCATCCATTTCACCTCTCAACACACTATTCTACAGCTGTGTCACCTCTTCTCCATTCCCTTCTTAAAATAACTGTCAGGCCCTGCCGTCTCCCCCATGTGTGTTCCTATTCTCGCTTCTCTTATCCAGATACCTCCCAGATCTCCGATACACCTCCGAAGGAAGAGTGTGACTCCACAGAAACCTAAGAGAGTCCATGGACAGCAACTTCCCTACCTGGGTCAGTCAGTGATGGAGCTTTCTTGACCATAGCTGCTTGCCAAGCAGAGGTTTTGCTGGTATCCCTGCACTACTATGCCGCTGACATTGTTACCTCACACCGTCACACAGGATGCAAGCAATCAGTAGCTGTTATTAACTCTTGTGTGTGTCACTGAGCACAAGAGAAACCTCTGGTCACCTGCTTTTTGTCAGCACTCGCCCACCTTTCCTCGTCACCCCGCTGAGAACACTCACCCTATACTGGCCCGGGCCGAAGTAGGCACATTTGAGAGACTCGCCTTTCTCTGAGCAGGATCCGACAAAGTCTGGAGCCCAACGTGGAAATCCTGCTAGCACAGAAAAACAGGCGGAAGAGAGAGACAATACATACATTGGGCTGCAAACCCCTTCCCAGAAACGGAAGACACGGCGCTGAGAGTCTACCGCCTCAGCTGATCGAGCACCATTCTAGGTTTGCCCAAGATCCAACTAGAGAAGAGCAAGAGAAGGCGCTGACGGGCACGCGGACTTCACATGTGTGGAATGCAGACTTCACCTGTGTGGAATGCCAGAGGATTGCAAAGAGACGCTCCCTGATCTGATGCACCAACTCCAGCCCAGCACTGAAATGCTCTGCTTTCAGGAGCCGAAGAGAAGAGGCCAGGTCCTGGTACTGCAGCAGGGTTTCCTCTGCAAGACACGGCCAACAAAGTCACACTGCTTCCTGCACCCTTAAGTGGAGACTGAGTCCCTTGGCTCTGATTATGAAGCCCGTCACAGCTACTTATGTCTCCTGTGCACACACATTCCTCTTCCAGAAGGGAAAATGTTGCTCCTTACTGCATCTATCTCCACTGGCAGCCAAACTGCTTCAGTGGACTTCCCAGAAATGGCATAAAGGAGGCAAAAATGGGCTGGGAGAAGCGAGAGACCAGCTGGGTGCTGGTGTGTGTGCTATAGCCCACTACAGACCCTCTGAACCAGACAGCTGGGAATGCTGCTTTGGAGAGGCTGCAGGACTTACCCAGAAGTATCTGCAGAGCATTAGTGTGCAGCTCTAGGCTCTCAGTCTGCAGTTCCACAATATCCATGCTCTCGGTGTCCTGGTTGTAGTAGCTGTACACACAGGAGTAGGCCAGCACCTGGAGTAGGACAGATCATGCTGTAAGCATCCTCCTTCAAGTACAGAGTGGGCAAGAAGAGAGCAGCATCAAACCCTTGCAGACTTCATTACGGATCAGTGGCTGAGAGATGCCTGGCAGCACTTCCGCTCTGCGGCGACAGCCCAGTGAACCATCCTGCCAAGTGACAGCAGTGCCAGGCTACCTAGAGCTACTCGTGGGATTGGAAATGAACGTGCAATTACTTTGTGCTGAAGTCTGAAATATCTGCTTGTTCCCCGCTGCGAACCATCACGAGAACAGACCATCAACACATAACAAGCGTGACCAACCAGCAGGCACAGTGTCGAAACAACCAGCACACAGGTCGTGCACATCGCTGGGCAGCCCAGGTCGACCTCAAGTGGCAATGAACTGAGAGAACTGAGCCCAGGGGGAAGCAGGGATAGTGCTACACCACACGAGCCCACAGCAAAGGCATTTCAACAACTGACAAACTCCTACTGTGAATGAATGACCCCTAAAGCCAGCACCCAGCAGGAAACAAGACCACTGTTTCCTTTTAAAGAGATGGGCCAGAGAAGCCATCAGCAGCAAGCACCAGTGATAGGTGTCCTGGCAAACACAGGGGCTACTGTCCCGAGCAGAGAAAACAGGGTCAGACACCCTTGTTCTGCATGCCTCTCAAACTCACGTCCGCCTGCACAAACAAGGTACACACTGCAAAGGCTGTTCCCACCTCCTTCCTACGTTTCAGGGGACAGAGGACATTGCAGGCCTATGCTGTCACAGCCTTACTGCACACATCCGGTGGCTGGGCTGCAAATCCTTCATAATGTGGCTATCCGGGCATGCAGTAGGTAACTCAGTGCTCCCAAAACACCTACGGCTCACGAAATGAAGTTAAGGAAGTAAAATCACAACGTAAGCATCAGGTTGGACTTTCTAACTGTAACACAGCACTGGGAGAGCTTTCAAATGTACGTACCACACCTGGGACGTTTCAAAATGGAACGGGACAAACCCAGTGTATAAAAACCCTAAATAAATCTTTGCGCTTATTCTGTGGCGTCAACTTGAGCTAAGCTCCAAATGCTCTGACCCGACCGTGAGGAACACTGCAGATGGAGCCCAGCACAGAGTGAGAGCAGGGAAAGGGAGACATGAGCAATTCCCCTGCCCGGATGCTATTCCTCCCCTCATGCTTTTTCTGCTTTCCCCTTCCAATGGTGGCATCTCCTCACTTTAAGAACGGCATAAAACACACCAACAGAATGAGGTCTAAACCTCAGCAAGCCTGTTAACCAGCCTTACCTTCCGTGCCTGTTCTAGCACTTTGCAGGCGTCAAGAACAAAGCTCAAAGTCCTAATTTTCGGCATCTCACTGATGGAAGAAACCCTGTTCCTCAGATTCATGGCAAATTCCTGCAATAACCACAGGAGGAAAGAAAAAAAAAGGCAATCCCAAGCTCCACAAGATTGAAAAAAATAGCACTTTCCACATAGATGATTCCTAAGCATCCTGAGGTGTCAGCCCAGAAGATGCAGGCAGCAGGAGGGCATTTACTGCACCCAACTATGACACCTCCACTGTGCCAACACTTCAACTTTTCACAGTCTCTCAGACCTAGACAGAGTTCAACCTGCAGCTGCCACTGCTTCCACATCAGTCTGGGCACACCAACACCCCAGGCGAGGTGTTCAGTTCCCACCCTAGACTTGGTAGAAGAAAGCAAGCCAGGAACTACCCCTTCAATCAGAGCAGGGTGCAGTGACCGGGCATCCCCCCCTCTGGATCTGAAGCCCGCCTCTCAGCATCAGCTGAAATACCCTGAGAGAGGACAGACCCTGTCCTGCTCCCCAGGGCTGAGGCAGGAGCCAGCACCTGCAAAGGAAGGAGGAGGCCTTACCCTCGCACGGTGATGGAAGGTGCATTTCTCATTGTAATCCTGAAAACGCTTCTCCTGCCAAGCTGCTTTACTCACCTGGAAGGAAAAGTAGAAGTGACCTGTACGCATTTCCCTACAGTACTAGGGTTGCCTGGACACGGCTCCCACACACACAGACTTTGACAACACGGGCGATACTAGTGGCAAGCACGCAAAACCCAGAGTAAAGGGCGCCAGCGGAGATCCCCACCCTCCCCGAGGGGCCACGTGCATCTGAACGCAAGCGTGAGCCAGTGGGATACAGCCAACCACTCACCATAGCAGAGCAGTTGTAATAATCCTTATGAGTTGGCCTCCAGGGCTGGAGGCACCGCCAACAGAAGCCATGGTTACACTTTGCGCACGTCATGCTGCACGGCGGGAGAACAGCGGGAATTACTCGGTGCCTACAGCCCCCTGCAGACAGTTCCCCCCCCCGCGCTCCCCTACACCTCACGGCTGGGCTCACTCCCATTCGCTCGGCACGATGCATTTCCCTGCGTGGATTTTTTTTTTAAAGCCTTTGCCACAGACGATGCTTAAAACTAGTCACCGCGTCTTCAAAAATGAGCTGGGTGAAGCGGCAGCACGACCTCACGGTGCCAACTTACCGAGCAGTCGAAGGGTGAGCTAAGCACCCCGCGGTTCGAGGCGAGGTCCATGTGAGCACCTCACCTCTTCCCTCAGTAACGCAGCACTCCCCAGGGCAGAAAGGCACCGCGCAGCCCTAAGGTCACATATCCCTGCTGGGCGCCAAGGGCTGCGCCGGCGCAAGAGGGAAACAAATGGCGACACCTGAGCCCGGGCTTCAAAGCTGGAGGTAACTCCCCTATCGTGTAAAAAGCCGGCAGAGATCCGAGACGATTCAAAAGAGACAGTTAAAAAGGAAGTTGTTCGAAGCTACAGGAATAGATAAGGCTGAAAGAAAAAATAGCACCGAGCTACCCACTCCCCTAACCTGCACCTCTGTAGGTCTACAGTGGGTTCTGAGAGCAGACAAGCGTGCGCTGCAAAAAGGTACTGCAAAATGAGTTCTGGTTCCACTACAGAGCTACTAATGGATTTAAGTCTGAAAACTGAGGAACATTTTGCTTTTCCTAGGAATTAAAAGCAATCACTCATCCTTCTAAAACAGTGAAAAAAGACCTGCTCTTACTCCACAGCCACCAGAAAAAAAAGCCCAATGGACCTAACTGTGTGCCTTTGCCCTCTCCCGTCTCCAGTGGCAAACAGAAATGGATACTCACTGCAGGCACCCCTCGTTTTTCTCTATCTGAGCCTGGCAGCTCGGGCAGTGCTTTGAAATGAGCTTAGCCAGATGTTTGCTTTGAGCTTCGCTTGTCATTCCCTCGTAGTACCCGTCATCATCCACCCACTGAGACATGTGGCTGCAGCTGGCAGGATAATGGGCCTGAAAGAGAGAGACAGTCAACCTCACACAAGCAGAAAGATGTGTGCCAAACCCGAGACAGTATTGCCCGTGATTAAGCTCAGCCTCACCTCCGGGAAGTTGCAGTTGAAGCAGGACATCCAGGAGCACTTGGAACAGGCTGCCCCATAGCCAAGTCCATCCTTAAGGATGATCTGATCACAGCCCTGAGGGTTGGTGCACCATGTCAGGTTGGAGCAACACTCAACGTAGCCTCTGAGGAGGGCTTTTTCATACTGCAGGAAGAAGCCAGGAAGGAGGTTTAAGGCAGAGAAGCTGCACGGTTAGGCCTTACAGCTGGGATCTGGTGCCTGTGGGCCGTGCACCCGACTGAACTGCTCACAACACAACAGCATGGAGTTCGTTCACTCTTTCATTCCCTCCGTGTAAAATCCCCACCCCCTGTGTCACAGCTGAAGGCTCTTTCATATGAACACACAATAGCTGAGGCTGGAAGTCACTTATGGAGATAAAAAGTAGCCCAACCCTTCCAGCTCAAAGCAGGGTTGCTCTGGACCATGTTCAGTGGGGTTTTGAGCACACCCAAGGATAGAGACTACAAGCCTCTGCCCAACCTGTTCCAATGCCCCATTACCCTTATTATTAAAAACCAGTGTCTTATTTTTAGTGGAATTACTTGTATTTGAATTAGTGCTCACTGCCTCTTATCCTTTCACTGCATATCACCAAGAAGAATCTGGCTCCTTAATCCCATCCATGAGTTTACACATGTTGGTAAGATCCACCCCTGAGCCTTCTCTTCTCCAGGCTAAGCAAACAAATGCGACTGCTGGAGCAAA
This sequence comes from Rhynochetos jubatus, assembly GCA_027574665.1. Classification (NCBI taxonomy): domain Eukaryota; kingdom Metazoa; phylum Chordata; class Aves; order Eurypygiformes; family Rhynochetidae; genus Rhynochetos; species Rhynochetos jubatus. The sequence goes on along the minus strand of CM050650.1, from coordinate 14,220,717 downwards.
TCCAGGATTCCTACCGGAACCGTAAGAGAAAGAGCTGCTCTCAGGAAGCCTAAAAGGATAGGGAACAAGTGTCCAATGAGGTTGTGGGAATAAAGCCAGCCAGGTACAATCAAGAAGGTGCCAAATACCACATGACACCGATCAACAGATCTTGGAGGAACCTTTGCACGTGCTGGAGTTAATCCAGGTATGAAGACTAAGCCATGAATCCCTGGGAGCAGAATGGAAGACCTCCTCTGAAGAACAGGCTCTCAAGGAACTTGAGGGAAACAAGGCTGAGAGAAAACCTCTTTCAGAAGCATGACAGGGTTTATAGGTTTTGTAGAAACACGAGCACGAGAAGCTTAAATGCAAACATTCTTGTCTTAGCAAGACTGCAGCCGACAGGGATTTCTCACAGCTGACTGGCACTGGGGACACAACTGGACACCGGGAACAGTTTGGGCTACCAAGTACAAGAAAAACATTAACAGATTAGGGAAAATGTCATCCACAGGCCAACACGACAGCCAGCGGCTGGAGCACAGAATATAGGAGGGGAGGATGGGAGAGCTGGGTTTGTGCAGCACGGGGAGAGGGCAGTAGAGGGGAATCCTACCACTGCCTAGAGCTACCTAAATGTAAGATGCAGGGAAGCGTGAACCTGGAGCAGTATGTTTTAATGGCAGCGTTAGATCTTTATACAGTAATCCAGCTATTTTGGGCACAGGGTTGGACCAGAGATGTCCACAGATCGTTGCAGCCTAAATTATTCTATGACCGTGTGTGTGACTCTGCGTGAGGCATTAATGCTCCAACCATACCACTTACTGAGCAACCAGGGAAACAGGTAAGATTTCAGTGAGAGCATCGGAACAACTTGTTAAAATAGATCTGCAATAATTATTTTTAATAAAACAGCCATAGCAACAGGGTATTAAATCCTGCTCTCAGACAGGATTTGCAAAGAACTCACCGCCCAGATACATGCACTAATTCTCCAAGCACTTCTTACAGAAAACGATACACAAGGTGCATCGAAAGAAATGCTTTTTTCTGTAGCCTTGCCCACTTTGGTTGCCAGTTTGCAAGCTTAAAGAAAAAATATAAGGTATGGCTGCTGTTCATTTCTCTTTATGACTGTTCACACGGAATCATAATGACAGTAACGAGCTGGAAGAGGAGGAGAATATTTTTGGAGAAGCAATTGCTGGTGGAGACCTGTCAAACAGCAGCGCAGTGGAAATCAGATGAGACACTTGTTCTGTCCAGCAATTAACAAAAAGAGTCTGTCATGCGACAGCCACAGCTCTGCCATGAAGTGGGGAGGACATTCAGCTCTGAGTAATAACTAAAAACTGAAAGAACAGGGAGAAACAGTAGCTTCTGCCTTAGAACAAGCAGCTCCTGCTGACTGAGGACTAAGGTGAGCAGAGCTCAGGGAGTCTGGTTTAGGTATGTCTCTAGACCCACACAGACTCAGAGTGAAGATTAAGTCTGACATGGTAACTTCCAGCATCTTCACAAAAACCTGAGCTGCTCAAAGCCAGAGACTGAAGGAAGAGAAAGGACGTTGGGGTCATTCATGCAGCGATAACATGAAATTGCCAAATGTTTTCTTGTCATTTGTCCTAGATTTTAGTCACTTCCAGCATGCCAGCAGAGGATACCTGTCATGAGCTGCCACCACCGCAGCTCTCACCTGGGCTGCAACTAAGGATGCATCTGAAATGTTGTTTGCTGGAGACGTGCAGCGGAAATACCACTGTGCTCTTTGGCTGACGTTACGCTTTCCTGAGTAGCTGGTATGGACCACGACCAGAGCCAACAGACACTGCTGGGTCTGCCCTGCCTCAGTTATCACACTGCCAGGCTTAGGGATGGGAAAGGGAAAAAAAGCAGCAAGCTTATCTGCTGGTGCTGTCCAAAACAAAACAGAGCTTGGACACCCAGTAACCGCCTCTCCTACCTCACCTTGGCTATAATCTCCTCGGAGGAAACAATGGAACAAATGAAGGCTGTAGTCGGCTGCGCACGGCACTCGGATATGGGGCAGGTGCAGTTGAGAACCATGTTCTGCTCAATGCGAGTCGTGAGATACTCACTCCAACAGGGCTGTGAAGGCAGAAGAGGAGAGATCAGAGCTGAAGAGGAGCAGCACCACCTGGGTTGTGTGATGCTAGAAGCCCACCTCGCCCAGACAAGGGTGCACGAAACCGCCACAAACCCTGGATAAGTACTCAAAAGCACAAAAGTGGGAACAGACTAATCAGGAGCTGAAGGATCACAACAAGGGAGCTGAGAAAAGAGAATGAGTGAGCTCTGTGAAAATCACCCGCTAACAGCTTCAGACAAAGAACAGCTGCTCCAACTAGGCAGCAGCGATTCCCTACCGAGTTACAAGGACCCCCAGAATTCACCTTGCAGCAGTAGTGCATGCAGCAGAGGGTTGGTGGCTTCTCAGTGGGACACAGCTGGTTCACACAGACTGGGCAGTGGGTTCCTGGGCTCGGGGCGGGCTGGGCATCCAGCACTTGCAGCCCCGAGGAGATGAGCAGGCTCTCACAGTTCTCCACATAGCTCTGGACCAGGAAGTCCACATTCCACCTGCAGTGCATGAGGAGGTGCCGAGCAACATCCTCTGGGATGCTCAGAGTATCCTGGACCTGCTGTACTGTCTGGTTCATGAGCAGCTTCGCCTCCTCCGGACTAAGCGTGTGCCCCATTGGCACCTGCAGCATTGCCATGAGAAACTCCTCAAGCCTGCTGACGCCAGGATTCAATCTGATGTGGAGAAATGTGTCACGTCCATTCAGGGTGGAAATGAACACCCCCACACACCTGGTGACACCATCCCTACCGGTACAGGCAGTCTATGCTGTCCTCATCCGGAGATGCCTCTGGTGGCCTCTTCTGGAAAACCACCTGCGCCTGGCCCCCAACGGGTGTTGTGGGCTCTGCAGAGATGTATTCCAAGACATGAGGCCTGTCCTCCTGGCGCCGGAGGTAGCCCTGGTTCAGCAGGTGCAGGACACAGGACAGCACGTCCACGCTGTGGCAGCTGAAGCTCAGGAACTGCAGCCCCGGCCCCACCTCACCCTTCCGACAGGCATCGATCACCTGCAGCAGCGAGGGAGCCCCAGGCTGAGTGCAGCGCAGCACCCGGGCAGCCCCTCTTCCCCCTCCGGCACTCCGTACCCTGAACACCAGGTTGTCCACGTGGAGCTGCTTCTCCACCTTGAGGATGCGGGTGATGAGGCAGCAGAGAATGTTCCTCTTCCTCTCCAGGGCGCTGAGCTCAGCCCTCTCCGTCCGCAGGTACCTCTGCCGGGGCAGCAGCCTCAGGTGGCGGCCAGAGGCACGGGCCAGGGCTGCCTGGTTCAGCCGCAGCGCACCTGGAGCTGGCAGCCAGCCCAGGGTCAGCCAAGCCCGGAGCTGGGCCCCAAGGGAGCCCCAGGACACGCGTGCGGCTGTCACATCCGACCCCGGGCCCCCCGCGCCTGCCTTCGCGGGCATCACCCCCTCCCCGTCCCCCACACGCGGCCCCGAGCGACAGCTGCGCACGCGGCCCCCGGCCCGGGTCCCCAACCCACACGCAGACTCGACCGCCCACGCTGACCCACGCACAGCCCCAGCCCCACGCGCCACCCCCAGCCCCACGCGCAGCCTCGGGCCCCGCCTCGACGCGCAGACCTGTGCCCCGAGTGCCAACAGACCCGCCCCAGCCCACCTGCTCCCCCTGCAACCTCGTGCGCCCCTACCCCAGGACCCCGTGTGGCTCAGACCAGCCCCTCCCCAGGGGTGCCCCGGCCCCACACGCACCTCCCGGAGTGCAGCTCCCCACCAGGACGCCCTCGCCCTGGGTCAGCGGCGCCAGCGCGTGGTGCACCAGGTCGGCAGGGAGCCCCGTCACCTGCAGCAGGGCCTCCACAGCCACCTCCTGCGGGAAGGCGCGGGAGGGGAATGGCCGGCCAAGAGCTGCCGGCCCGGCCAAACGCGGCGGGGCTGTGTCCCAACATCTGCGGGGACCCCACCGGAGGGAGGACCCGGCCTTGCCGTGCTCCAGCAGCAGCCGCCGCCTCCCTCACCCCACCGCAGCCCCGGCTCCTACCTCGGCGCTGTTGAAGCGCAGCAGGATGTACATCTGCAGCGTGGACACGTGGAGGACGCAGTCTCCAAACCGCAGCTCAGCCTGGCCCAGCCACGTCCACTGCAGCCGCCGGGGCTTCGTGCACTCCCAGCCCAGCTGGCTCTGGCCTGCGGAGACGGCGTCAGGCGAGGGCCGGGGCCGGCCGGGCTGGAGCTCCCAGCACCCGCCAGCACTCCCGCCGCTGCTGGCAGAGCCGCTGCTGGCAGAGCCGCCGCAGGTGGCCTGGGCCTCAGCGAGGCCACGTGCCCACCCGCTGCCCCCACACTCACTCCGCTGGCAGAAGTTGGCAAACTCGTCCAGGGGGTGGCTCAGGGCTGCCGAGAAAAACCTCCCGGGTGCATCCATGTAGCACAACGGGGACACGGGCCAGCAGCGCGGGGACAGGGCCAGCACCTTCACCTCCACCGCATCCGCCACCGAGGCCGTCACCGGCGCCTGGGCACGCGGACGCGAGGGCGGCTCAGGGCAGGCCCCAGGATCCCCGTGAGCAACGCGGGCGGCCCCCGGCCTCCCGCCCCACCAGCGCGCTCACCTCGTCCAGGCCCATGTCCAGCTCCAGCAGCCGCTTGTCCTGCTCCTGCAGCTGGAAGAGGTGAAACTGCTGCTGGAGCTCCTCCGCCTCGGCCAAGTTCCTCAGCATCTCCTGGGGGAAGCGGCTGGGGAAGCACAGCCCGATCTGCTCCACGACGGCTCCTTCCAGCCAAGACGGCCCTTGTGCCAGAAGCCGGTCCCCCAGGTAGTGCCTGCCACAGCCGCCAGCGCCGGTCAGGGGCCGGCCCGAGCCCTGGGCCCATCAGCCACTCACCGGCGACACGCACGGCTCTGGCCTCACCCCGAGGCACTCGGGCCCGGCGGCCCCTTCCTCCCTCCCCGTGGCCAGCGGGACCGTGCCCCCGCGGCCCGGCAGCACCCACTGGCCCTCGCGGCCTTTCCCTCCGCGCATCCGAGCCGGGACGACGCGCAACCCGTGCCACACCAGGCCCGGCTCAGCCACGGCCTCGGTGCAGCCTGCGCCCCCGCCCCCACGCCACACCGCACCCTCTGGTCCCGCAGAGACCCCCAGCCCTCACCGGTAGAAGTGCTCGAAGGTGTGGGCGAGCTCCAGGCCGCTGAAGACGACGAAGGGCTCCAGGAGCTGCTGCAGCTGCCCCGTGCTGCCTGCGGCCCCGTGCAGCTCCTGGATCTGCCTGTCCAGGTAGCGGGCAAACCGTTCGCTGACCTGCCGAGGGACAGGGCTGGCTGCAGCGGGGGGCGCCGGGCGCCCGCAGGGCCGGGCTGGGGGAGCGTGCCCGAGGGGGCGCAGCTGGGAAACCCTGGGGCTCTCGGGCAGCGGCCAGGGGCGACCAGGCACCAGCCCAGGCACGCCGGGAGCCGTGCCGCGCACCTGCAGCAGGGCACCGGCCAGGGCCACTGCAGGACAGGGCTCCCCGTCTCCGTGGGGGCCGCGACACCACCCCCTGGGGCGCCCCAGCCCACGCCTGGGGCCGGCAAGGCCATGGCCCCGGCGCTCCGCTCCCCCACTCACGTGCAGGGCGGTGAGGAAGGAGAGCTGCAGCAAAGCCCCCGCGAAGCCCCGGCCCAGGGCCAGCACAAAGGCGGCCTGCTGCCCAAAGAGCTCCTCCGTGGCACCGCGCAGGCGCTGGTACAGCCGGCAGTATCGCTCCACAAGGTCCGGTGCCTGCCCTGCCGCCTCAAGGAACCGCTGCACCTGCGGGACAGAGCACGAGGGCTGAGCCCCAGCGGCACGTGCCCAGGGCCCGCAGGAACGTCCACAGCCCCGGCCTCACGCTGCCGACACCGGCCACCTGGGGCCTGGGCAGAGGGGTAGGACCAGCCCCGAGGGCTGGGCAGGGGCTGCGGGGGCAGGACAGAGGCGCAGCAGCAGCCCCCCCGGAATGAAGTCCCCTGACCGTCGCACCCGTCTCCCGGCCTGCGGCACCAGCCCAGGCACAGGGCCAAGTGACGCCGCAGCCCTGCCAGGCCGGCACATGTGCGGGCCTGTCCCCGCGCCCCTCCAGGCCCCACGCAGGCCAGGTACAGCCCCGCGCCCTCCCCACGCTCCCAGGGCACCACCAGGCCCTGCTCCCCCTGCGCCCACCCGGTGCGGGGCCCCACGCGCCCCCCACGGCTGACCCCCAGCTCTACCTGCTGCTGCACCACACCACGCCAGCACTGTGAGATGCCCCACAGGCTGCTCGACTGCTCCACTGCCACCTTCACCGCCCTGGCCGGCGCCTCCTTGTTCTTCCCCTCCTTCCCGCCTGCCAAGGAACGGCCCGGGCTCGGCGTGGCTCCGTGGGCAGCCCCCCCTCTCCCTGGGGCTGCAGGGCAGAGGAGATGCTGGGGAGGCACGGCTGCTGCAGGGGCACGGCCGCGAGCCCTCCCCCAGCTCGGGAGCCCCCCCGTCCCACTGAGCTCTCCCCCGAGCCCTCCCCCAGCTCGGGAGCCCCCCCGTCCCACTGAGCTCTCCCCCGAGCTCCCCAGCGCACCCGACGGCTGCACCCAGCACTCCGAACCGCCGACCCCCGGCCCCCTGGGAGGGCAGCCCCTCGCTCACCGGCTGCTCTCGCCTCCTCCGGCTCCGGGCCGCCGGGGCCCACGTGCACCAGGAGCTGGGTCAGGCGCCGCACACGGGAACCGAAGACGGCACCGCGGCCTGCGGCGCAGGGAGGCGGCTCCACGCTCTCCAGGTACTCGCTCAGCAGCCAGGCCAGGGGGCTGACGCCGTGGGAGTCTGCGAGGCCAACCGGACTCAGCACCGGGAGCCTCAGCCTGGGCCGTGGAACAGGCAGGCCCGGGAGAGTGCGGGGTACCTGGGCTGGTGATGCTCTGCACCAAGGGGGTCACCAGGGCCTCCCAGCACGTCCTGCCCAAGGCCTGGGCCGCCTCCTCGTCAGGCAGGAAGCGGTCGGCGAAGCCCTGCTCGTGCCGCAGCGCCCGGTTCAGCCTGCAACAGCGACCGGGCAGCGCGCGGTGCCGCCGGGCACCTGCCCGCACTGGGGGCTCCCCGGGAGAGCCAAGCACAGCTGTCGCCCCCGCCCCTCGCCAGGCACCGCGGCTCAGTGGCCCCGCTCGCCCCCGGCACATCCCACCTGACCGACCCCTGTCACACCGGGATGCGCCAGCCCCCACGGGCACCTCTCTGGTGGGTTAGCCGGGCCACGTGCCCAGCCGAAACCTGGGGGCCCCCACGGTGGCCCTAGCCTGCCGGGACCACCGGTGGCCAGGGAGGAGCGAGAGACCTCCCTATCCAGGTGGAAAACCTGGCCTTCTCCTCTCCGGGCCCTGCGGTCCCCTCACGGGCTGCCAGACCCATCCCCCCGGGACCTGGGACACCCTGGGCACAGCCAGGAGACGACTCACCTGCCGAAGAGCTGCAGCAGCTGCCCCCGGTCCCGGCAGATCTCCCGGCACCAGGCGTGGGCCCGAGCCGTGCAGGACAGGAACGTCCGCCGGCACAGCTGCTCCTTGAAGACGGGCCAGAAAGTGGGCTTGGGCCCCAGCACCTCGATGCCGCGCACTCGCGTGTCGATGCCGCCCTACGGCAGAGCGCGACCCTCAGCTCCTCGGGCGCGGCCCCCCGCCGCCAGCTCCCTGGTGCGGCCCCCGCGCCCCCACCTGCTGGCACCGCTTCACCCGGATCTGGATGACGGGCCAGAAGCGGGTCATGTTCTCCAGCAGGATCACCCGGCTGTCCGAGGGAAGGACGGTCACCTGCAGGCACACGGGCAGCGCTCAGCACGCCGGGCAGCGAGCACCGGCTGCCCTGCACTCTCCCCTGGCCGCCCCCCACCAAAACCGTGGCCTCCGCCCCGCCAGCAGCCCCCCCACAGCCCCGGGGCACGCCCACCGGGGCCCCCCTCTGGCCCGCAGCCCCAGCACACCAGCCGGCTGCAGACGGGGCTGCCCGTGCCCACGGCGCCAGCACCCACCGCCCAGGGCCGGGAGGGTCCCGCAGCACTGCTCCCGCACCCCCGCCTCCCTGGGGGGTGCCTCCCGGGGCCCCGCACCAGGGCGAGACCTTCCCGGGGCACAGCGAGGAGCAGCCCCCCTGCTCCCACGGGGCCCTCTGGCCCGAGCGGCCCCGGCCACTCACCGCGTTGAGCTCGGTCCTGACGGTAGCCACGCTGTCTCCCCCCAGCACCACGACGCGGGCCGGCATGTAGCTGGAGTCCTCGCTGGCCACCAGCATGCTCATCTCCCTGCGGTGCACCAACAGCGGCTGCCCAGGTGCCCTCCCGCACCGCACGCCCCACACGCTGCTGCCCGCACCCAGCGGCCCTCAGGGTGGGGACCCCGGGGCAGGGCTCACGCGGCCCCCCCGGAGCCCTCTGCTCCCCGCACGGCCCCCCCGGCCCAGCCCCACCTGACCACCACGCCGCACTGCATGTGCACAGTGATGAAGTGGGAGCCGGTGCTGCCGTTCGACTCCCAGTACGTCTTGGGGTTCCTGTCCGTCAGCTTGCTGGCCCGGTGGGGGTTGGAGGAGACCTGCACCTTCTCCCAACACTTGTCCTCCTTCACCTCCACGCTGGAGCCTGGGGGAGAGCGCACGGAGCCTCCAGCCGCCAGCCCAGCACGCGCCGGGCGCAGGGCTCCGGCTCCCGCTCCCCGCACCCACCTCGGCACAGGTTGCGCAGGAAGACGTCGAAGAAGGGGATGCCGATGGGCCGGTGGCTCCGGCGGTGCTCCTCGATCTGCCCCAGGACCAGCTACGGGACGGGATGCGGCTCTTACCAGGGGCCCCGACTCCTCCTCCCCTCGGTGTCGGGGCAGCCGGACAGCCCCGGCACCTGGAGCTCCGAGGCAGCCGGGCCTCCCCATCCCACCTGGATGCAGCCAGCCAAGATGCTGGTCGTCAGCTTCTTGTAGAGGCTGGCGTACTTCTCGCAGTCCGTCAACAGGTCGAGCAGGGCCGGCGCCAGCGCCGGGGTCGGGCCGTGCTTGTCCAGGGCTTTGGACAGAGCCTCGCGGGCGCCCGCCCGGCACATCCCCACCGCGCAGTCCTGGCTGGCAGTGCCCAGGCGGTGCAGGAAGCCGACCGCCACCTGCACCACCTGCCGAGCGGGCAGCCGTGAGCGGCCAGGCCCCGCCAGGCCCCAGCGGCCACGGCTGCGGCCGCTCCAGCCCCCCAGCCCCGCCGCCCAGCACCGCAGCAGCACCCGAGAGCCTGGCCGGGGATGCCAGCCAGCGGGACGCGGCAGGGGCAGCCGCTCCCCACCCCCAGCGTGTCGGCCACGGCGAGGCCGGGCTCTGCAGGCAACGACTCTGCTCCACCGGCACCAGGTCCGGCTGACGCTCAGCCCCCCCGGCCAACCCAGCCCTGCCTGCCGCGAGTCCCGGGCCCCCTCACCTCCCCGTCGCTGCTGTGGGCGCTCAGGGAGGACAAACAGGGCTCCACGCACTCGTGCCAGGGCAGCGCATCCTCCTGGTAACCATCCAGGAACTTGTTCAGGATCCTGAGTGACGGGGGCGCCGCTCAGGCCGGGGCACACAGACGGCGGTGCCGGAGGCAGCCCTGCTTCCACGCCCCACTGGCGAGGCCAGCACCCCACAGGGACTGGGAGCCACGGCTTCCCAGGCATCTGGGACATCCCACCAGCACCCGGGCACGTGCTGCTCTTTCCCGCAGGGCCCTGTGCCCCAGGACATCCCGGTGAGCACCCACACACGTGCCGGGGAGCACCTGCCCCGGGCAGAGGACGGCCCCGCCAGGACCCAGGGACACGCTCCGCGTTCCCCAGCATCACCACCAGCAGCCACCCACCCGCTGCAGGGGCCCCACACCCCCACCAAATCCCCGGCACCCACCTGAGGATGCTCAGGCTCGCGGCCTTCTCCGCCCCCAGCAGCTCCAAGCTGCGCAGCAGCAGCCTGAAGCACCGGCGGTCCTGCAGCAGCCGGGCCGCCTCGCCGGAGGGCACCGAGCCCTCGCCGCAGAGCCGCCGCTCCAGGGACACCACCACGTCCTTGGACAAGGTGCCGTCCCCCAGCGCGCCCAGAAGCCTCCACACATCCCTCAGCTCCAGCGGGGCCTCTCTGCCTGCCACGACACGGACGTGGGGCCCAGCCCGGCGCTCGCCGAGACGCCGGCGAGGTGCTCTGCCCGGGCAGGCGAGGCGGCCCTGCCCGCTGCACCCGGGGGGCCGCGGCACGGCGGGGGCAAGGGGGGCAGCTACCTGCTGTCTCCGGGCCCAGGGGCAGCCGGTGCTCCGCGAGGCGGTCGATGGTGCCGAGGGCCAGCAGCGCGTGGGGGCAGCCGGCGCTCTGCCCGTCCCGCCAGCAGCTCTGCAGCACCGCGGGGAGGTCGCAGCTCACCAGCTGCTCTGCCAGGCCGCGGTGGCCGTCCATCAGCATGTTCACCACCAGCAAGCCGTTCCGCACGCCCGAGGAGCCCCTGCGGGGACGGAGCCATGCGGGCGCCTTCCTCCCCCACACACGGAGCCTGCCCTGCGCTCGCCAGCCACCTGCCTGCCTTGCCCGCCCCCCGCCCCCAGCCGCCGTCCTCGCCCTGCCCCTACCCCGGGACCCTCCGCATGGTGCTCAGGGCAGCAGGGATGGCGCCCAGCAGGCTGGGCGAGCCCTCGCCGGAGGCAGAGCCGATGCTGGCAAAGATCTCCCGCACCATCTGGGCGTCGGCATGGTTCAGGGGTGAGGGTTTCCCGTCGGCACCTCCCGGCTCAACGGCCACGGCTCCCACCAGCACCTTCAGGGCCTGCACAGTTGGCAGCAGTCAGGAGGGCAGGGGGCGTACCCGCCACCCCTGGGCGAGCCTGCGCCCTGCCCGCCCCCCCAAATGCTCCCCGCCGCACTCACCGCCAGGCCGGCCTGCTGCACCAGGGCGGAGGGGCCGTGGTGCCGCATGCAGGCCAGCACGGCCCGCACGCCCCCCTCCGTGGCAAACGGCACGCGCCAGTCGTGCTTCGCCATGAGCGCGGCCAGCAGCCGCAGCGTCACCGCCACCACAGCCTTCTCCGACACCTCCAAGCTCAGCAGCTCCACGGCCACCTTCACCAGCTTCTCCCTGCCCAGGAAAGGACACCTCAGGAGGAGCCTCCGGGCACCACCGCCTGCACACCGGGCCCCTTCTCGCCGCCCACGTGGCTCTAACGCAGCTGGGTCAGCCCCAGGGACGAGCCCGCCTCGGACAAGGGACACACGGTCCAACTCACTTATGCTGAGCACGCAGGGGCATCCCTGCCTTCACGCTCCCGCTGACGCCTCCCCCGCCCCAACCCCCAGTGCTGTCCCCCCCCGTCCTGCCCACACGACCCTCCCCAGCCAGCAGCACCCCACAGCTCACCCAACACTCCTGGTCCCCAGCCCACCCGGGGCTTTGCCGACTTGCTGCTCGGGCTCAGGCTCCTCCTCCAGGATCCTCAGGATGTGCTGGAGCCCGGCTAAGCGCAGCCCCACCTCTGAGCTGCTGCTCTGGATCACGTCCACCACCTTGGCCAGCGAGACCCTCGCGCTCGCCCCCTCGCAGCTGCCCAGCACTGGCAGGAGGGAGGCAGGGGCGCAGGCGTCAGGCCAGCAGCGACACCCCCGGCAACTCCCAGGGGGGCCACGTGCCCGCAGACCCAGCACCCACAGCCCCAGCCCCCACAGCCCATCCCCACCCCAGGCAACCTCCGGGGGCCCGGCGTCCCACGCCCTGCCCAGAGCCTTCCCCCACCGCGGAACGGAGTCGCTTCCCGCACCGTGGCACCGTGCGCGTGCCCCAGCGTGTCACAGGTGACCGATTACCTTGGATCTGCTCCTCTGTCGCCTCTGGGAAGAGCAGCCCTTCCCTCTCAAGGAGCTCGCGGAAGAGCTGGGAATCCGACTTTGCCACCGCAGCGGGGCCCTGGCGCGGTGCCGTGGCTGCAGAGGGGTCTGCCTCGGCCGCCGCGGCTTCGGGGCCAGTGCTCCTGCAGCCAGCACCCTCTGAGGACACCGCCGGGCTCCCCCCGCCGAGGAAGTATTTGGCGTAGACGTGGGAGCCGCGCAGGTCATGCTGAGCGCTGCCCTGGCACCGCTGCTCCAAGACCCGCAGCGCCTTCCGGGCCAGCTCCGCCGGTACCGACAGCTGGATCAGGGCTTCTTCATCCTCCTCCGACAGCTGGACACACGGGGTCACATCACCCCTCACGGAATCACCGCAGACCCCGTGTCGCAGCCACGACGTCAGAGAGGCTGCACCCCCGGAGGTCCCCGGGGCCACCGCCCCGGCTGTCCCCAGCCCGACCACCCCCAGCCCAGGCCTCCCACCCGCACCCACCGCCCAGCCGCAACCCGTAGGCTCTGGCCTGTACCTGCTCTCCCAGATCCTGCCGGACGAGGCACGTGATCTCCTTCTGCTCCTGCGCTTCCAGCTTCTTCACGAAGAAGAGCAGCTCCCACCACTCGGCGCGGCTCAGGGCCCCCGCGGCCCCGCTCAGCTGCTCCCCCAGGTAAGGCGGGGAGTACAGCCCCCCGCAGGGCTTGCACAGCAACGGCCGCGCGGCTGCGGGACAGAGCGAGGGAGGGCTCCGTCAGCTCCGCCAATTCCACCGTCTCCTGCCGCGCACCCCGCCTTCCCAGGGAAAGAGCTCACGCGGACCGTCTGCGCGGCGGGGATCCCCGCTGTCCCGCAGCCTGCTGCTATGGGAAAGGGAGGTGACGGGAGGGCAGCGAGAGCGGGAACGTGCCTGGGGGAGCCCCCGAAGCTGCGGAGATGGGGATTTCCATCTTCCCTTGAACCTCTCTGGGCTGTGCAACAGCTCCACATGGGCACCTCGAGCTCACTGCTCCCCCGGCCTATTCCCACAGTGCCCGGAGCAGCCCGGGCAGCGCCCTCGGACACCCAGCACCGGCAGAATCCCCGGCGTGTGGCCGCAGAAGGGGGAGCAGAGCCGGCCCAACATGCTGGACGAGGCAGGAGACAGGAAGTTAATTGTACCATGAGCTTCTCCCTTTTCCAAACACCTCCTTTTGTCTAACAGGGCAAATACTTAGAGGCAAAAGCAAAATGAGACAGGAGTTAGCAAGCTCCTTTTCGCTAATGAATCCAAAATTTAGAAAGGAAGATAAAATCTGTTATGTAGGTTAGATATTCCATAGGTAATTCAGAACTAAGAGGTTAATCAACGCTTGCTGACATCTGCTAAGCAATAATGTGCAGCTTTCTCTGCAAATGCAAGGTGGGAGACGTTCACCACCTCGAGACTCGACAGAAAAGGGCCAAACTCACGCCACGAGACTCCAGCTCGCCAAGAGCAAGTGCATACACAGCCCATTACCAACAGTCAGCCAACATGAGCCGATTTATCCGACTGTCAGGATCCAAAGCAGAAAGCATCTACCTTTCCAATTCAATTTCTATGTGGGCTGTGACTGGAAAGCATCTTACACGGAAATGAAATAGAGCCCATGCTTCTACCAAAACCAGAGAGACAGAGAAAACAGGCGAAGCCTAATCAGGTTTGGTTTAACTTAGTCACTTCAAACCGACACGCAGTTAAACCTTTAGTTACCAGAGGTAGAAGCCATTAAAGAAGCCATCTTTTTAACTGGCAGTATTTTTGAAGCGGATAATTAGCTTCTGATCTCACACGTATTCTGTCTCTTGCAGCAGTTAAATCCAAATTACTCTACCCAAAAGACATCCTACAGGATTGTGGGCCTGATAATAGGCTGAAGAGGTTTTCCTGTCCAGAGTCATGTCAGACGCTGAACAAGAAAGGAGTACCGGAAGTCTGGATTTTCCCTTTTGACTTCTCTCACCAGAGGGCAGTGTCAAGGGATTCTAGGAGATTCTGCAGATGTCTTATGAAAACAGGGCATTTAGTGCTCACCTTGCCCAAAACTGAGCGGGATGAAGTTAAATTGTTGGCATGTTAATGCTTTTAAAAATCCACATCATTTATTTAAGGGGATCTGAGGGTCCCTAAAGCAGCTTCATGTCAGAGAGACTTGATGTTCTTATTTTGGCAGTTTGTTCACTTAATTCAAATACACATTTTTGACAGTTGCCATTTAAATCATATTTTATGCTTTTTATATCATGACTTATGACGTGACTGAAGTCTAAGATTCGAAAATACTCCATGCAACCACAAACCACCTAATTACTTAACCAGCTCTGCATGGTCATACAAACCAAAAGCTCATCGTGCTTCCTAAATCCAGCCTGCTCGTTGCTACATGCTTCGCCTATATAAAGTATATAAAGTTCACCACAGAACACATGCCACAGCAGAATCGGGAAGAGATGATACAGCCATACACATGCAGCACATCATCTCACCTGTGTCTAGGTTAAAGTTCTCGCCCAGACTACACGCTTTATCCTGAGCGGCAGGATCATCCCACTGGTCTCCAGAGCCGATAATCTCCAACATGTGCCAATGCATCCAGTAGGTCTGACCTGTTGACTTCCATAAAACCTGTGGGCGAAACAGAGCCGTGTGCTCAGATCTGCTCGTTCGTTCAATCCTCGAGCTGCGTTTGTCCTCCCATTTCCCAAATGCATGAAGACAGTGAGCACTGCTCAAGCAGAAGCCCTCCTAATTCCTACGCAGATTTCAACACACATACTGTCTCATTTTTAGGCTTCTTTATTAACTTGTTCCCCTGGTTACACCTTGATCTTTATTAACTTTGCCTGCAACCACCACAGATCTCATCCAGTACAGCAGCAGTGACAGGAGTGCATGCCCGTTCCAAAAATGCCCAGCAGCAGGTGCCCTGGGAAAAGCATACGAAGGAAGAACAAAACCAACACTACCGCGAGGCAGGTGAGCTGTATATAAAGGCTCTCGAGTCACAAACCACTTGGGGGATGCAAATGTAGAGAAAACTGTTTCTCCTACTCTGACTTTACCGGCTATTGGTTACACTTTTCACTCCTGGGTCACTCAGCAATCTTCCCAGACAGGTTTTGGACTCCTGACAAGCGTGTCTCAAAGTTAGCGATTGTTTCTCATGCTTTGCCCTAGCTGCCTCTCAAAATAAAAAGGATTTTTTAATGGCTTTACACAGATTCACAGTGTCAGGAGTTGGAAGCGCCCTCTAGAGATCACCTAATCCAACCCCCCTGCCAGAGCAGCATCACCCAGAGCAGATCACACAGGAACAAGTCCAGGCAGCTTTGGAAAGTCTCCAGGGAAGGAGACTCCCACCCTCTCTGGGCAGCCTGTTCAGTGCTCTGTCCCCCTCACAGGGAAGAAGGGTTTCCTCACGTTCAGGCTGAACCTTCTGTTTTCCAGTTTATGGCCACTGCCCCTAGTCCTGTCACTGGACACCACTGAGAAGAGCCTGGTCCCATCCTCCTGACACCCACCCTGTAGATATTGATAAGCATTGATAAGATCCCCCTCAGCCTCCTCTTCTCCAAGCTAAACAGCCCCAGCTCTCTCAGCCTTCCCTCATGTGGAAGGTGCTCCAGCCCCTTCACCATCTCAGTGTCCCTGCGCTGGGCCCTCTCCAGTAGCTCCTTGTCCTTCTGGAGCTGAGGAGCCCAGAACTGGACACAGCACTCCAGGTTTCCCATACTGTAGTTTTACATTTAACCTTCTGAGCAGAAGGAGGATCCAGCAACAGCAAGTACAATATGCCAGTAACTTCAAAAACAAAACACGCGGAAAAACATGTGGGTTGCCTGATCCACTGAGCTCTTTTGGCATTACACCAGCGCTACCAGGACTCCATTATGCTAGAGACCTAAAGAGGTAAGATGCTGAGAGACTTTCAGAAAGCACGCTATGCAAGGAAATTGAGTTAAACTCTGCACAGAACACCAATTAGTCTTCAGTGAATCCCTGACCTAAATTAGTTAGGTACCAAATATCATCTCAAAGGAATCATGGAAAGATATGACCAAAGCACAAGACACAGCAGTGCAACGTTTTCTTTGAAGAGGCAAAGAAAGCAACAGAAAACAGAGCAACAAAGGAAAGAGGAAAGGAGGTAGGAGACAAGCTCATGATGGACCGCCCCCAATCAAAACTGCCCAGGAATTTGCATTTTGCACACAGAAGACTGACAGCAAGCCTCAGGCAGGATGAGCTGCAGAAGCAGAACTAATCAAAAGAAAAGGATCAAAATTCTAAGAAAGACCAGGGAGAAGCAGTTCTTGTAAGGTGAACTCACTAGTCACCAGCAGATAAACTCTCAGTGCAAAGTGAGTGCGATACACAGGATAAGAAGAATGGAGATAAAAATCAGGTTTCCCTCCAAAGAAAGACTGATGGCACAGGTCCAGAAAAGAACCATGACCAAGAGATGTCATTACAAAGATGATTTTGAGATGTCAGCTTCCTGGTATGTCTCTAGGAGAAAAAAAGAACCTCCTTCAATGGTTTGACTCAGCAGTTTCTCACAAAACTCTGCTGGACTGCTACACGCTGATATGAAAATAAAGATTAAACAGGTGTAAAAATTAACACCCCCAAAGACTGTCTGTACATTCCCAACTTCCTAGGCAGACTGGAGGGCAAAGAACACCAAGAAAGGCAGAAATCAGGTGCTTCCAAATATAACAGCTACATGCTGCTTCACTATTTCTTCCCATTTAGATCTGGTTTTGCCAGTAGCGTGACCCTTACGGACCACTGTTATTGAAAATAAGCCTGGATGGAGCAACCACGAGTTCATTCAACCTAGTTAAACAGAAAAATAGACAGGAGAAGGAACCCAAGGAACCAACAGGACAAAGGGAATGGAAGTTAACAGTACACTTCAGCTCAGTGGTGAATAAAAACAACCCTCTGAAATTTGTGCTCTTTCCAGGTGCACAGTTACCTGAAGAGTGAAAGCAAGTACAAGCTTATAAGAAAGAGAAAACAGAATTTCAGAAAAACAAAGATTTGGAAATCAAGAAGCATAAGGACGAAGACAGCAGGAAACATATTTTCTTTGCAATTTATCTTTAGGGATGGGGTTATAAAAGACAACTGCTTTAGCAGCCACTTAAAAATAAGATGCAAAGCAGTTATTCAGCGGGGGACATCTGCAATGAAAAATCACCTATGCATGCTCCAAAACTAGAAGAGTATTTCAGGTGAATATTGAGATATTGAAAAAAAACACAAATGATTTAGGTTATTCGGTGGTGTTTCCACGTGACTGATGAACACTAAAGCCAGTGCTTCTATTTTGAGGGAAAAAAAAATTATTAAATAAATCATCACTGCATCTTCACTACTCTGAACTGAGTAGTATGCAAACCTTTACAGCATATTTTAGTGGAAAGAACAACTAAAAGTGTTCAAGATCAACAATAAATTCAAATTAACGGATAAATCTGCTTCAAGTCTCTATTCTGACAGACTGATTGCATTAGCTTTCTTTGCTGGAGTAGCTGATTTTATAGATTTTTAAAAAAAGATCGATTTCAATTGTCAACTTCAGTAAAGCACAGGGCATCAAACAGTAAATTATTAAACCAGAGAAGAAGGCGATTAAGCAGAGGAACTGCAGGCAAGAAATCTGCACAGCAGAACCCAAGAACTTAGGAGTATGAAGGAGAAAGAAGGAGACTAGAAGTAAGTGCGGGTAGGACGGGCAAGCCATGTTTGCACAGCACATGTCCCCACAGCTCTCCCAGTGTGCTTTCCCAGTTCAAGCACGCACTGGTAATATCCACCACCAAACAAGCAGGCAAGGCTGGAAGCATCCTTCCTGCACATGCACATTTCAAAGCATTTTAAGCTGCTGGTTTAAACAGCATCTGCAAGAAGTGCTCCAAAAGCAGAAGGCAGTTAAGGACCCTGGACCAGAGTAAAAGTTACTGAAAGGCGACTGGAAAAATTCATCCTAAAATCAGTTCTCACTGAATGAACAGAAGAGTATCAGAAGGAAGAAGCAGTCTGCAGCTGGCTGAGGGAAAAAAAAGAACCCAAAAGAATATTCACACCATTTCCCTCTGTACAAAAAAGCAAAGAGACACAACAGGAGAAAAGAAATAAGTCAGTGTTCTTAATTGGCTGTAAATGGCATTACACATAACAAAATGGGCTGTAGTCCAAGGCAGCTAGAGAATCTCACGCTTAACTAAAGTTTAAAGTAGATTTAAAGGACATGGTCTTCATACATGCAGAAGTTAATGTCAACTTCTCTACCTCCTCGCTGGAAAGGCTGGTAATGAACTTTAAGTTATGGCGAAAGAGATGTAGAAAGAGCATTAGAAAGTCATCCATTTCTACAGATACCAGTGTGAGGCTTTTCAGCGACTGATTTCTGCAGCACAGAGCTTTGCACTAGCATGGCACTTATTCGCAGGGCATCCATACCCACAGAAATCAGGCTGAAGTAGGGAAATCTTTGAGCACAGGCTCAAGTGGCACCTGAAGTACAGCTACGACCAACTGAAGTGGCCTCATCATTTATCATCTGCAAAACCAAAGTATGCACTTCTGCAAATTACCAGGAGGAGAGAAAAAAACCCCCACAATTCTCATTTTACTGGGCACTATCCCAAGTTAATAAAGATTTCTGAATTACAGCCCTGTTGGCAGCCAACACAACGCTGGACTGAGCAGAGGACGCGAGCAGAGACAGCCCTCTACCTATGGATGACAGCCAGCTAAAGCTTGATTTTTAAGATAACTGACATTGCGCCTCTAACGGCAGCGTTTGGGAAGCCCAAAACCGGGTCCAAAGGGCAAGATCAGCAGACAGCCTGCAGAAATAACCATCCGTACATAAGTGAGGCACAAAGCACACCAGGTCCCCACTGCGCAGTAAAACCAAATCTTAGCTCTCACTGAACATGCCCGGCCTTCAGGACTGAGAAGAAAGTCTCAAGAATAAAAGGTCTAAGCAGGAGCAAACGCCTCCTCGTGCCCACAAAAAGGTTGGCACAGCACTCAAATGCTGTCCCACCTCCAGGCCTGAGTCCAAGTCCTGATGCTCTAGCACTGACCCACACATTAGACAGCTGTTCTGGGAGCGCAGGAGATGAATGCCTTAGGCCAAGAATTAGACATCAAGCCAACAAAGTTTTGGTCAGTGTGTACAATACAGGAGCCTACTGACGAAGACTTCTTACTCCAGGTACAGGAGGCATCGTGCTGGCAGGCTCTCATCCTGCTGGGGGGCTTTAACCACACCAACATCTGCTGGAAAAGCAGCCCGGGGAGCTATAGGCAATCCAGGAGAATCCTGGAGATATTGCAGGTAACTTCTTAGGCCAGGTAAGAGACAGAGGGGATGTGTTACTGGACCTGTTGGTCACCAACACAAGTGAGCTAATCACAGACACTAAGACTGGAGGCAGCCTGGCCTGCGGTGATCATGCACTGATGGAGTTCACAGTCTCAAGGGATATGGGACAGGCAAAGAGCACAGGCAAACAGTCAGGACCCTGAATTTTAGGAAAGCAAACTCCCAGCTGTTCAAGGAGTCTGTCAGTGGGACTCCCTGGGAAACTGCGCTCAGGGACAAGGGAGCAGAACAGAGCTGGCAGACCTTTAAGGACGCTTTCCATAGAGCACAAGAGCTCTCAATCCCCACGTGCAAGAAATCAGGAAAGGAAGGCAAGAGACCAGCATGGATGAGTGGAGACCTGCTGGTCAAACTAAGGGCAAGAAAGAAATGCACATGCAGTGGAAGCAGGGGCAGGTATCCTGGGAAGAGTATAGGGATGTTGCCCAGTGGTGTAGGGCTGGGGTCAGGAAGGCCAAGGCACAGCTGGAGCTGAGCTTGGCAAGGGATGCAAAGCATAATAAGAAGGGCTTCTGCAGGTATGTCAGTCAGAAAAGGAAAGTCAAAGAAAGCGCACGCCTCTGATGAAGACGACTGGCAAACTGCTAACGACACACGAGGAGAAGGCTGGGGTACTCAATAACTTTTTTGCCTTGGCCTTCGCTGGCACCCCTCTTCCCACACCTCTCGAGCGGATGGACCTCAAGGCAAGGACTGGGAGAGCAAAGTCCCTCCCACTGTAGAAGATCAGGTCTGTGACCACCTGAGGAGCTGAAACATACCTAAGCCCCTGGGACCCAATGAGATGTATCCCAGAGTCCTGAAGGAATTGGCTGATGTAGTTGCCAAGCCACTCTCCATGATATCTGAAAAATCACGGCAGTCAGGTGAAGTCCCCAGTGACTGGAAAAAGGGAAACATTGCACCCATTTTTAAAAGGGGTAGAAAGGAGGATCTGGAACTACTGACCTGGCCACCTCACTTCTGTGCCTCAGAAAATCACGGAACAGATCCTCCTAAAAGCTATATTAAGGTACATGGAGGACAGGGAGGTGATTCAAGACAGCTAGCATGGCTTCACCAACGGCAAGCCCTACCCCACCAACGTAGTGACCTTCTATGATGGAGTGACTACCTCAATGGGCAAGGCAAGAGCTACTCATGTCATCCATCTGCATTTCTGTAAGGCCTTTGACACAGTCCCCCCACAACATCCTTCTATAAATTGCAGAGATGGATTTGATGGAATGACTATGCAGGGGGTAAGGAATTGGCTGGATGATCACATCCAGACAGTAGTGGTCAATGGCTCAACATCCAGATGGAGACCAGTGATGAGTGGTGCCCCTCAGGGGTCCATACTGGGACGAGTACTGTTTAATATCTTCACCAGTTACACAGACAATGGGATTGAGCGCACCCTCTGCAAGTCTGCAAATGACACCAAGCTGAGCAGTGCGGTTGACACGCCTGAGGGACAGGAGGCAGCTGGACAAACTTGAGAAGTGGGCCCATGTGAACCTCATGAGGTTCAACAAGGCCAGATGCAAAGTCCTGTCCTCAGGTCAGGGCAACCCCTGATATCAGTACAGGCTGGGGGAGGAATGGATGGAGCGCAGCCCCGCGGAGAAAGACTTGGGATACTGGTGGATAAAAAACTGCACAAGCCAGCAATGTGCAGCCCAGAACGCCAACCATACCCTGGGTTGCATAAAAGAACAGTGGCCAGCTAGTCAAGGGAAGTGATTCTGCCCCTCTACTCCGCTCTGACGAGACCCCACCTGCAGTACGGCATCCAGCTCTGGGGCCCTCAGTACAAAAAAGACACGGACCTGTCGGAGCAGGTCCAGAGGAGGCCACAAATATGGTCAGAGGGCTGGAGCACCTCTCCTGCGAGGAAAGGCTGAGACAGTTGGGTTTTGTTCAGCCTGAAGAAGAGAAGGCTCCAGGGAGATCTTATAGAGGCCTTTCAGTACTTAAAGGGGGCTTATAAGAAAGACGGGGATAGACTTTTTAGCAGTGCCTGTTGTGACAGGACAAGGGGTGATGGTTTTAAACTGAAAGAGGGTACGTTTAGATTGGACACAACTAAGAAACTGCTTGCAATGAGGGTGTTGAAACACTGAACAGGTTGCTCAGAGGCAACATTCAAGGTCAGGCTGGATGGGGCTCTGAGCAACCTGATGTAGTTGAAGATGTCCCTGGTCACTGCAGGGGGGTTACACTAGATGACCTTTAAAGTTCCCTTCCAACCCAAACCATTCTATGATTCTTTGATTCCTCCCCCCTCCTCAAATACTGAGGCCTTTTCCCTGATCTCTGGCACAAACTTAGCAATTCAATTGTAAATATGGAGCTCTAACAGTTCTTTTCGTTACAAGCTCTCATTTAAGGTCTGCTCACCCAAAGGGCATTTTTAAAGGGAAACATATCCCAGCATATACTTGGAGATCAAATGAAACAGCTACATAGCCTGTGTCCAACCCAGTGAGAACAACAGTGAGCCAGAAATACTGTCACTCACATACCAAAGTTTAAGTCCTTCTGGCACTTTTTGCTGCATTACACTCGTAAGTGCCAGCTAGCCTCTTCCCAAACCACCCCCAAGATCAAACCAGGGCTAGGGTCTGTTCCAGGGAGGCAGGATATAGCCCACTGTTTTAGAGGCCAAGAAATCGTAGCAGGACAGCCTATAGTAAACCAGACTAGACTAGCTTCCCTCAGGACCCCACACTTCCAGCTCTGAAAGCAACTTCTTTGCTAGGACAGATGTTGGTAGTATTCTAATGATGATATTGCTGTTGTCCAATTTCCCGCACACCATTAGGAAGTCACCAGTCACCCCCGTCACTCCCCTCTGCCATGCCAGCCAGACCACTTCCACTGGTGACCTACCTGCACTGTCTGCATGCTGTTAGTGCTCTGAAGAAACTCGCCTTCCTCCCCAGCTCTGACACCACCGCAGTCCTCCAGCAAGCGCACCCGCATGCCGCGCACCAGGTTCGCCTGCAAGTACCGCACGTAGCTGCTGCGGTCGGCAAAGTCTGATGGGGTCAGGAAGGCACGACCTTGCTTTTTGTGGGGTTTGTGATCTGAAGTGAGCACAGGCATTTGGGCAGCAGGGCAGGACGTGGCCCCATGCTGGAAGATGGAGCGGGTGGCACGAGGTCGCAGCTCCCGCTGGGGCAGCAGCTCCGGCTTGTGGCCGTGGTCCCAGCCCATCACGTGTACCAGCTCCAAGATGAGGTTGGCCATAGCCATGCTGAATTCAAACTCCTGCTTCACGTGGCTCCTCTCCTCAGGAAGCGGGCTGGGCACGGCGCAGTCCTGCTGCTCCCCTCCCTGCTCCAGGCCACTGCTGAGCTTGTCCATGAGAGAACTGACACACAGGTAGCGCTTCACCAGGGCGAACAGCAGCTTCCCGGGGATCTGCAACGAGCACGGCTGTCAGACTCCAGCCTGCAGAGCGCCGCCAGCCCCAGTCAGGCTCCCATGGTGGCTCCGGAGAACAGGCAGCAACAGAGGCCTCTCAGCCTGCCCTGGTCTCCCTGCTCAGCGGCAAGGCTCTCCACGTGCTCCTCCACCACCCCCAGCCACAAGCCAGACCCAGACCCTGTGCCAGCTCTCCCCATACCCAGTCCTGCTCCACTGCCCACCACCGACTACTCTCCTGTCCCAAACAAGGACACCAGCCCACTCTGGCCCCTCACTCTCACCCCTCCTGACCCCTCAAGACCACAGGCCCAGGGCTGCCAGGGCCTGCCACTACCTGGGGAAGGTGAATCCCCTCAAAGGACATGCAGTGCTCTTCAGAAGACATCATCTCTGCAAACAGCTCCAGCAAGGTGTAGCGGCTGTCAAAGTCCATGTGCTGCTCAATTCCATCCTGCTGGCTCAGGGACAGCAGGACGTAGGCCCGGCTCCCTGCAACAATGACAGAAACCCTTCAGGCCTCCTATAGGTAACCCTCACTCACCCTCCCTGCACAAGACTCGCAGGCAGGAACAGCTTCACTGCTTAGGGTAACCCACAACCATGTTCTGTCCTAAATCTGGATTGGCAACACGCTGCTCCGCTGAGTAACACCGCAATTTTCCTGCCCCCCAAAGCAGCAACTCCAAATAACTGACTCCAGGCTAGGGTTCCAGGGAAGAACACAGGTATGTTTTACCCTGAATCAGCCCCAAATGTGCTCCACTGGAGAGCCACATGAGCTGGGACACTAGGAGAGGTGTGCTGGTTAGTTGGGACAGAGTTAATTTTCTTCACCATAGCCGGTATGATGCTGTTTTTCTTGTGCTGAGAAGAAATACTGCTAACACACCCATGTTTTTAGTTGTTGCTAAGGTATGTGTTGTGGTTTGCTCTGGCTAGCAAAATACCATGAAGCTGCTCTCACAAATCCCCCTCCCCTCCTCCAGTGGAGGGGAAGAATCGGAGGAAAAAGAAATAAGGAAGCTCGTAAAATTGAGATAAGAACTATTTACTAATTAAATCTAAATCAATATATATAGATACTACTAATAATAAATAATTAAAATAGTAGAAAATAAAACATATGATACAATATAATGCAATATGATACATTTTCTCACCACCCACTGACCAATGCACACCCAGATGCTGAGTAGTGAGAGTCAGACCCAGAGAGCCCAAGAACCACAGGTCAAGAGCAATCACAGGCCAAGAGCGATCACAGCCCGAGAGCCGCAGCCCAAGGGCCACAGCCCGGGAGCTAACGCAGCAGATTCCAAACGAACCCTATCTGTGACAGCACGACTGGGAAAACTAAACAACCCACCAACTCTCTCACAAACGAGCCGAGTTAGCAAAGCAGCTAACACAGGAGTCAGAGGGAGTGTCAGTGTTCAGGAGTAAGCGAGCAAGGGAGTAAGGGAGAGAGAGTAATGGCTACCTGACCCCCTCCCCACCCAAGACCCGGAACATGACGTACTATGGAACAAAATACTTCCTTGGTCAGTTTGGGTCAGCTATCTGGACTGGGTCCCCTATGCTGCTCGCGAGACAGCAAGAGCTGGGAACGCAGCTGCAATATCAGAAGCAGAGAAAGACCTTGAATTCAATACAGTCCCGTGCCAGCTAAGAACTTATCAGGAACACAGCTTCTTAACAAGCACAGTAAAGGGAGTTAACTCTTTCCTGACTGAACCCAGCACAGTATGTTTCTATCAAGTCAAGGACTTTATCTGTATGCAATACTGTCATCACCCTGGTACGTCGGATGCCACGTCCTAGAGACTCTTAACAGTTACACCTTTCACCTTTTTGGGGACCTGACCTATGGAGGACAAATTATCCCACTTTTCTTCCCTTTTCCACCAGGCCAATGACAACAGTGTATGACTATTTTGGATATTTGTCATGCTCTTGGAGCATACTACTGCTAGGGATCAGCATGTTCCTGCATGTTCTCCAGACATTGCTCAGTGTTAAACAACTATTTAGAAATACCACCCCATTTGCTACTGGTGTGAATGCAGGCACTGTGCAGCTCCCTGAAACGCCACCACAGGCAATGCAGCCACCCAAACCCCCAATTCTTTTCAATTATTGAATTATTATCTCAACCCACGAGTTTCCTTGTCTAATCCTCCCATTCTTCTCCCCATCCCACTGGGGGAGGGGGGAAGGGAGCAAGCGGCTGTGTGGGGCTTTGTTGCTGGCTGGGGCTAAACCATGACAACAAGGAAATCCAGATCCCTCGTGGGACGCACCACCACGAGCAACCTTCCGGCTGCACCAAGCCTCATCAGGCACTGCCCAGCCACGGCAGCTCCTCTCAAATGACAGCACTGGGCAAGGAGCAGGCCTCTACCCACCAGGGCCTGAGGAAAGGCTCCCTGCCCAGGAAAGGTCAGAGCCCTCCCAACTGACAGCAAGCAGCAGAGACATCCCAGCGCTCTGCCAAGCCCCTGGGCATTAGTCCTCCTAACACTTCATCAGCATCCCAGCTCAGGAACCTGTCAGGGCAAAGGGCTCCAAGTCTCCGAGCACCCCAGACTACTACGACCGAGGAGCCGCTTGCGAGCTCCAGGCTGGTGCTTCCCCTTCTGCCAACAAGCCCCTAGGCACACTGCTTCCTAGGCAGCCCACAACTGCAAAAGGCCTGGCAGCTCTCAGCTGCCAGCGGCACCGCCTCAGCGGCCCTGAGCAGCAGCAGCCCCCACCTGCGTCGTGGGAAGCCAGGGCCTTCAGCATCTTGCCAGCGCCGCGGCGGATTTGCTTCTCCTTGTGACACAGCATCTTCGTCAGCAGGTCGAGGGCTCCCGTCTCCCTGAAGGCGCCTGCCAGCGAGGCGATGCTGGCGTACGCACTCAGCACGTGGATGGTGTTGAGGACGGAGGACTCGGGGGCCCCGGTCTCGGCCATCTGCCGCCCAGCTCGCTGCACCAGGCTCCTGACGTCAGCCTTCATCTCCAGCAGCGCGGCCGCATCCAGCGGGACACCTGAGGCCAAGGGGCCGGCCGCCTTCTCCTCTTTCACCCGCTGCCCTGCCAGCTTCCCCTCGCCCAGCAGCGCCGGGCAGCTGGCGCACACCTCTTCTGCAGACATCCACAGCGAGATGTTCTCCGGCTTGGCCTCTGCAGAGGAGGCGCTGCGGCCGCCCGCTGCGCTCTCGTCCAAGCTGACCATACTCCACTGGATCAGGTACTCCGGCTGGCCGTCGCGGCCTCGCCGCTGCCGGAGCAGCTCCGCCGGGTAGGCCTGCAGCTTGGCTCCCAGGTGCACAAGCAGGTTGCCCTTCTGCCTCCTGTTCACCATGACAGGAAACGCGCCTGCAGAGACAGAGGGGAGCACCGTAAGCCAGTTGCTTTCCCTAACGCTGCTTGTACAGCGCAGAAAAAACACCCCTGTGCCAGGAGGTTCCCCTTAAAGTAAACACCGCAGTAAACCAAAAGGCTCTGTGAAGCAGTATTTTGTTTGATAACTTCACCCCCTACCCACAGCGTAGCTTTTAGCACGTAAAAAGCCCCCTCCAGAGCAGAGCGACCCCCAGGGGCTCAGAAGGGTTTGTAGCTCGGGAAGGAAAAGTTTGGATTTGGGGCCCCTGAAGAAGCAGCTGCGACGGGTACGACGAGTCCGGCACGCCAGGGTCTGTGACAACTCACAGCCGAGCTGTTCGACTGCCGAAACGGATGCACCGCCGCCAGACGCGCCGAGTCGCGGCAAACGAACGCGCCAGCTACGATGCCGAGCCCACGGAGCACCACGGCAGGCGGCTCTGCGGCGCGGCCCAGCCCCTCGCGCTGAGCCCCGGGACGGCAGGGCCGGAGGCTGCGTGCATGCGGAAACGAGCGGGGCCGCTCGCTTTGCCTCGCCGACGACCGCCGCGGAGAAGCCGCGTTTTCTTCCGGGCCGTCCCGGAGAGCCCACGGGCCCCGCTCCCCCGCCCGGCCTCTTGGCTCCGCGCTGGCCCCGCCCCGGGGGCTAGGGCTGCACAGCCCCGCCGCACGGGGAGGCGGCTCAGCCCCCGGGGCCACCCCGACGCGGGAAAAGGAGGCGCCCACTCACGCGTCCGTCCCTCGGGAGGTCCCGTCCCCGCCCGGCACCGTTTCGGCTCTCCTCCCGCACCAGGGGTGACGACGCGGCCGAGGCGCGCGCGCGGCCTCCGCCCGGAGCGCCACCGGCCCGGCTCTACGGGTGCCGGCGAGGGCTACGGGCTCTCGCGAGAGCGGGCGCGCTCTGCGCCTGCGCGCCGCTGCTGCTCTGCCGCCGGGCCGGGGCGTTTGGCTGCGCGCGCTGCGCCTGGAGGGGTGCGAGGGGCTGAGCGACAGGAGCGATGGGAAGAGCTGCTGCTTGCCCTGTCCGACGGCAGAAACGTACAACCTCCTGCTCCCCTGCTGCTCGCAGGCGGACGTTCTCCAGGGGGCTCGGGGAGGAGCAGCGCCGTCCCTCCGCCGCGCAGGCTGCGGTCAGCGCGAAGCTCTGCTGCCGTGACACGGGGGTCTGCTCCAGGCCCCGATGCTCCCTAGAGCAGGGCAGGTGAGTTTTCAGCTGCCATGCTGCTGGCCCAGCAGCACCCACGAATGTAACGAGCCCCTTCTCCCTTTGCCTGCTTTCCCACCTTCAGGCACTTCACTGAGCCCCCACGTGCCCTTGGCCTGGCTTCTCGGGGCCTGCAGGCACCCACCCACCCACCTGTGACCTGGCTTGAAGTCACGGCCCTGCAGTGAAAGAGGGAGGACAGGCACCACACTGGAGGCAGCGCAGGGCATGGTGCTCCACCTCTGCACAGGGTGCCCCATTCCTCAGGACCTGGCAGCTCGGCTCAGGCCCTCCTCACCAGCCGCTCGTGTGCCTTAACGCGTACCCCCCCAGTCTTCCGCGTGCCGCCTCGGGACTTCCTACGCTCTTTCTAGCCCCGGCGTGCCGGTCCCCTCCGCCCCGTGGGGGCCCTGAGCACCCCCCTCTCTGACCAGGCACGCTTTCAGCCCTTTTGCCGGGGGGGCTCTTTCCCTTGGTGCCCTGCTTGGCTGCCTGCAGCCTCATTCGGCAGGGGCCGGCCAGGGGGGTCCTTGCCTCGCGCAGCAGACTGAACTGGACGGAAGCAGGGCTAGCTGGCAAAACCGGCAACTTTATTCCCAGAGCTCAGTCAGCTGTGCACTCTGGGCACTGGGCACGCTGCAGCCGGCGCTGGAGCCTCTCCGTGCTGCTGCTCCTCAAGCCAGTGTTCCCCTCAGGACCTGCAGGAGCTCCTGCAGCAGCTTAAAGAACTCCACCAGCTTCTGGACTGGAAACGGACAGGGCATAAAGCTGCTCGATGGGGTCGGTGTCGGCCTCGGGCGCGGAAAGTGGGTTGAGGTGAAGAACGGCCGTGGCGTTGGAGGAGCCGTTGCTGCTGGGCGCAGCCCCATCTGTACCAGGATCCAGTCGTAGAAGTGCTGGGTGGAGGTGTAGACTCCGGGCCGTCTGGCTCTCGCGCAGCCTTTCCCCCAGCTGGTCACCCCAACCAGCCAGAAGTAGTCAGCGTTGTCGTCTTTGCAGACGAGAGGACCGCCGCTGTCGCCCTGCAGCGGAGGAGAGAGGGTCACGGTGCTGTTGGCTGCAAGCAAACCATTCCGTGATCCTACGACGTCGGCACAGTGAGCCTGGATGTTTGGCCGACGGGTGTTCCAGGCCTGGGATCTGGACGCGTGGGCCCTGGAGAGCACTGGGCGGGCTTTCTGGGGAGAGGCCCAGGCCTCTGGGACAAGGGGGGCACTGGGCAAGGACCTGCAGCTGGGGAAGGGGAGGTGAGGTGAGCCCCCACAGCTCTGGCAGGGGGACTCGCCCGGCAGAGCAGGCGCCGGGGCGCGTTTGGGCGGCTGCGAGGGGGCTGCCTGTGCTGCTGGGGGGGACTCGGAGCACGCTCCTACCTGGCAGGTGTCGATGCCGCCCTGCGGATAGCCAGCACACAGGTTGTGGCTGTGGATGGCCCCGTGGTACCAGCCGCTGCTGTTGCAGACGTTGACACTGATGAGGTGGACCTGGGCCTCCTGCAGCACATCAGTTGCTCCTGCAGCTGGGAGTGAGCACAGAGAGGAATTAACACCCAGCAGCAGCTCCTCATCTCCTCCCCTGGCTGGGTGAAGCCCCTCCCTAGGGCTTGGCTTTGCCTCTGGAAGGCCTTGTGCCAGCCTCTCCCTTCTGCCTTGCTGGGGCTGATGGCTCAGGCCCATCTCTCCAGAGGCAGACGTCCCCCCAGCCCGACGCTGCCTTTCGCCTCTGCCCTCAGGCAGCCCAGCCCGTCTCCCCAGCGCACCAAGCTCGCCCTCGGGACACGAGTGCGTTTTGGGAACTCACATCTCGCAGTCGTGGCACCCCAGCCACTGACGTAGCACGTCGTCAGCCGCGGCACCCTCAGCGAGGCGTCGGGCACGCAGGCGAGCTGTACGGAGGGGCCGCACTGGACGGGCTGGTCCAACTCCAGCAGCGCAATGTCGTTGCTCTCCGTGATGTTACTGTAATGCTCGTGCACCACCAGCTGCTTCACGTAGCGCACCTGGGCCTCAGGGCCCGGCCGAGTCAACTGGGTGGCACCGATCACCACGTGCCACATCGTGATGTGCCTGCAAGGCAGGTGGAGAGAGGGCTCAGAGGGAGCACGGCCACGTGGAGAGCAGCGCGGAGGGCTGCGACCGAAGCGCACGACTGCCCTAGCCCGCCTCAGGCGCAAGGAAGGCCGAGCTGGAGGCTGCTTGCAAGCAGCGGCCCCAGCCCGGCCTTCTGCCGAGCGGCCTCTCAGCTGGGCGCGCGAGTGCCCAGGCACCGGCCGGACCGCAAGGGAACGCGACGGGCGTCGCACGTGGTGCCGCGCACAGGGCGCCTGCCCGTGCTGGGGGGATATCCCTGCTCCCTGCTCCTCCTTACCTGGCCTTGACAAAGCAGTGCGCTGCGGTCAGGACCCACTCTGGGCTGATGAGGGACCCTCCGCATACGTGCCCCTGGGGACCCTGGATGCTGACGATCCAGGGCCAGGCTCCCGGCTGGGCGGCTGTGCCACCCACCACGCGCGACGTGCCATACTGCGACACCATGGGCCGGAGCCCGCAGGTCCCCCTGGAACGAGAAACTCGTGACTGTCCCGCTCAGCGGCTTCCCGGGGCTCAGGCGGAAGGGCGGCCGGCTGGCCTCGCACGGACAGCAGGGCCAGGGAAGCCTGTGCGGCGGGCGGCCCTCGGCCCCTTTCGCCTTTGGCCCCGCGGACGAGCTGTGCCAGCAGCCTGGGTGCTGGCAAGGAACCGAGGCTCCCGCGGGGGGGTTGGGAAGCCGTGGCGGGGCCACAAGCGGGCAGCCTCCGGTCAACCCCATAAGCACTGCCCACGCCCCCTCCCAGAGCCTCGGGCCACTTACCCACAGCTGTCCCAGGAGCCACACACGCGCCAGCCCACAGCCAGCAGGACGAGAAGGCGGAGCACATCCATGGCTGCCAGCGGCATGTGGCTGCTGCAGCACGCGAGGGCTCGTCGCCACAAGTGCAGAGGCCGACGCAGCGCCCGCAAGTCTTAAACTGCCCCACCCTGCCCGGGGCTGATGTCACAGAGGCCCTGGTTACGGTTGCCAGGCAGCCTCCCTCTGGGGTGGGGGGTCGGGGCACAGCATAGGGGGTTCCAAGCAGGGGGGCAGGCAGAAGCTGGCATCGCACACCCCGACAGGCCCCCGCTGCCGCATGAGCCTCTTGTCCCACAAGCGGATGCGTTACCCGCTGCGCGACAGGCCGCTTCTCCCACGCTGACGAGAGATCCTGTGGCTCTTCAGGCCTGGGTGCTCGGTGGGTTTTCCACCAACGGAGCTCACCAGCAACCACCACCGCCGTGTCTTTTTGACACCTTTTACAACGTTGTTACCCTGTTAGTCCCTAGTCGCACCCTTGCCGCTGAACCTCACGCTAACCCCTAAGCCTGAACTTAGGGCCCCCAAGCCTAAAGTCTAAGCCAGACCCTCACTCTCACAGCGCCCTGACCGCAACACCACCCTCGCCTTCGCTGTAACCCGAACGGGAGGTTAATGCAGCCACCAGCCCTCAGGAGCTGACCTGACGCAAAGCAACACTACTCCCTTCTTACAAGACATGACTGGACGATCCCAAAGTCAGTTCCAGAGGGGCCCTGCCTCCGGCCAGCCGGAGGAGCGGGACAGTTGGGTGTACTGCACCGTGGGGGTTCGATGGCAAAGGACAAACCTTGCGAGAAGAGGCGCAGCAGTGCCCTGACCCGAGCTGGCGGCTTTGGCGCCCAACGATCCCGCAGGACGCTCCGCCTCTCCTGTGCGCAGCGACCACACCAAGGGCTGGAACCCGAAGTCACGGACTAAATAAACTGGGTCCGATTTGTGGTGCTGGAGCACGAGACAGAGGGGAGGGGAAACCACCTGATTTTCACCCGAGACCTGGGGTTTCCTTTGACACCTGTCAGTCTCAGAGGAAGCTGTCCTGCCTGCAGCCTTTCGGCTGGTGCCTTGTAAAGCCCAGTTTGTTCTTCCTCCTTCTCCAGAGGCCTCGGGGTGGTACTACACCCACCCCCCACCAGGACCGGATGCTCTGAGGTGCCAGCTGTGTGACACCTCCCACCTGGACACCAGCAGCTCTTCTGACCTGCCAAATCCTGCATCAGGGACTGCAACACTCCCTTAACGGCAATGTCCGTCTTCACACGCAGCTTTCCAGAACCTGCTCTGGAAATAGCCCTGTCGCTACCGAGAAGCATCCCTCTCCTCCTGTGCTTTGTGCTCGTTTATCAACACCGAAGCGTACAGTCGGGCTGCGGCCAGGCCTAGGGATCACCTTTTCTCTGATGTTACAAAGTCAAACGTTCCTCTTCCTGGGCCTTAGCTGTCGCCTCACTGCTCCGTGGGCACCACGGGCTCTTTGTCCGCCCTGGCTGAACTCGTGCTTGACCTGACTCCTGCTCCTCTCTGTTACCACCCCTGAATTCCAATGCTTTTCCACAAGTCCCCGTTCCTCCCCAGTCCCACATTTTCTTTCTCTTGACTGCACACCACACCCTGCTCCCTGGTACCGTTCTGGAGCTTTGAGAAAGCACAGCCCTCACAGCCCTGCCATCCGCCACAGGCCCCCCTGCCCCCCCCAGAGCACAAGTCCAGCTTGCTCAGGTCTCACCTGTGCAGGAAGCAGGCGGGACAGATACTTTGCAAAGAGCCTCTCTTGGCCACATCACGCCCAGGCAGCCCCCGCCCCCCTCTGCAGGAAACAAACAGGCACAGGAACCTGCTGTTGATCCCCAGTCGTTGGCTTTAGGGCGTGTCACCCCCTCCTGCAAAGCATGGCCAAGATCCCAAATCTGTGCACAAAATGATAACATTTATTGAAAGAGTAATTTTTTTTAATACAAAAGAAAGCTCTGTACATAGTACTGTGATTACTTCCACATCCTTCCAGAAACACAACCCTGGAAACTGGAGGGGGAAAAAAAAATAATCCCACACACACTTATGCGTACACACGCGCGCACACGCACACACACACAATCCTCAAACCAGTAAAATGAACTAAAAACGTCACCACACAATAAATGCCATTTCATCCCTGATACACAAGTGTTCTTACAAGTCTGCACTTTAAATAAAATACACCATTAGCGTTTAACCAGCAGATGCCTCTGGGGAGCCAGGGAGGGATGCAGATGGACACCCTATAGCAGCAGGGGCAGTCCTGCCACCTTGCCCCAACAGCTCTGCTCCGCAGTGCCGGCACAAGCAAAGCGGAGCAAAGCCAGGCCAAGGTGATGTGCTGGGGCAAAGAACAACGCGAACCCCAGCCCCATCCTTCTCCCTGGATGAACTCCTAGGTACCCAGCCTTGTTTTGGAAGCGTCACTGAGCAGCTTTCATACACCTCGCAATGGGTCATGGCACAGCACTCCCACATGCTCCGAGCTGCAGGGAATGCATCGCTCTGGGAGCAAGGATACTTGAGGGAGGCAGCATGCCATGTCACTCTCACCAGATGGGCCACCCCCCTCTCCACAAGCACTTTCCAGGCTGTGTAACAGCCCGAGAGCTGCAACACCCTTCTGGGAGTTCTTTGCACAGGTGCCCTGGAGGGGACCTGTCCACATCCCTGTACTAAGGAATGGCTGTAGAGAAGGAACTACAGCCCAGCTCATCAGCTAGTTCAGATGCTACCTGCACAGGGAGAGCAAGGATCAGCCACTCACCACCCAGGGAGAAGTGGGGGTGCCCGTTGTCCCTTGGGCAACCACAGGTAGCCCTGCTGCACACCAAGAGCAGCCACAGACTAGCCACACATCCCAGGACCAGAGGTGAACAGGGCAACCATGAGAAAACCCGGCCCACCTCTGGCTGGTGGGCACACTGCAAGCCTCTCACTACTGAAGGATGGGTTTCCCACTTCCGGAGACCGGTCTCTGCTTCACTTGCCTTCTGCCCGTTAAGCCCAAAATGATGGGTATGGAGTCCTCAGTACAGTTAAGTGGGAAACAAGCATCCCACTCAGTTCAGCTCGATCCCTGGCACCTGCTGGTGGGTGGAGAGCGCAGCTTAAACGCTAATGCTGAGGGAACATGTCCAAGGTTACAATACAAACTCAAAAAGCAAGGCCCCTTTCCTGCCTCCATGCCCACCCACCCCTCTCCCATCCCCTGGTACAAACCCCATGAAAACTGTACAGGAGCCAAACTTTTATTCCTTAAAGAATTACATAAATACTGAGTTTAACACTTAGAAAAATAAAGTAATTTTCTTTTTTTTTTTTTTTTTCTCTTTTCCTCTTTTTTCTCCAAGGCTTCTTTTGTCTTTAACTTAAAAAAAAAAAAAGTTACAGTAGCTGCTTCTTCCCCCAAGGGTTCAGCAGCTTCTCCCACTTGCTCACTCTCCCTCTAGGGTCAGGGCTAGGTAGCAGAGCCATTCACAGCAACTCCCATGCAGGACCAAGCACACTCCAGCCCTTCTCCCCCCGGCCTTGCTGAGGCTGCACAGGCATCACAGCTGCTCCTCCACAGCCCAGGATGGCCTGCAGGTCACCCCGGTGCTCAAAGAGTCTGCCACCTGCCCAGCAACTCAGTGCCCTGTGGGCTCTTCCCTTTGCCACGTGAGTTGTCTCTCCACCTCGCATTGGACACACAAGTTTAGAAAGCGCTGGCTGGAGCTGCATGGGGACATGGGATCGACCCGGCCACGTTCCCCTGGGTACATGGAGTTCGCAAGCAGCGCGAGGGCAAAAGTGTGGGGCTGGGTTGGCCACACAGCCTCCCAGGAGCTCTCTGGGTCACCGCTGTGCTCCTGGGCATCCACCGACCCCCTCAGCTGTGCGAGGGCAGCTGCCAGGGCAGAGCCAGGTGGGCGGCAGGTCTGCCAGGCAGCCCAGAGAGGAGGCACTGAGGGCGGGGGCTCGCTGTAGTGCGTACAAGGAGGCCAGGACCGCGGGCCATGCCCTGCCCTCCAGATGGAGGGCGCGCAGGCTCAGCCAGAGATGCATATGCAAGCCGGACGCTCTCCCCCGTCCAGAGCCCGGGGCGAGTTGCTGCAGCCAGGACCCGTCGCTCCCACAAAGGCACATTGCTGCGGCCGGCAGCACAGCCTCGGCCTGCTCCACTCCCAGCTGTGCCTGCAGGGAGGCTCTGGGTCCCAGCTGAGCCCCACGCAGAGTGAACACTCCTGGGCAAGGTGACTCAGAGCCCCCAGGAGCCAGAGCCTCCACCTGGGAATGGCCTCCAGTACTTATTTGCAGCGCAGCACAATCCTCCCCTTGAGAGACAAGTTCCTGTGGCTGGCGTGAGACCAGCACAGCTGCTGCAGCATCCGAAGGCCCCCGAGCCCTGCATGGCCCCAGCGCAGCTCCGCCCCAGGTGGGTCCTGCAACCCCACGTGCGTGTCCGTGTGTGTGGGTGGGTGGGTGCGTGTGTGTGTGCGTGTGTGGATGAAGGAAACGTGAAAAGGCAACAATAAATAACTGGTGCAGTCTGTACGAGCAGGAATTGCCGCCAGCCTCAGCACTGGCACGACAAGCCAGGGACAGCACAAGGCCGGCAGCAGAGGCCTCTCAGTCACTCTTGGCGCTGTGTGAGGTGTCCAAGTTCACCACCTGCAGCTCCGTCAGGCTGCTGCCACTGCTGCTCTGCTGCCCGATGACAGCCATCTGGGGAGAAAAGGGAGGAGGAAGCACTGGGGGACAGCATGCCCTGAGACCGTGCATGCCAGCAGCCAGGGTGGCACTGTCCTTTCTGGGCACCTGTCCAAGGAGGGCAAGACTTCTTCCATGAGCAGCACTGACAGCTTTCTCAGACCTGGAGACTGGCTCTACCCAAGGGCCTAGGTCTGCCCAGACCCACAAAGGATGTGCAGGCAGGGGCAGAGCAAGGACAAAGGACACCCCCTCCGAACACCTGTGAGTACCACTCTGCACCTACCTGGTGAAGCTGGACAGCGGAGACTGGGATCTGAACGGTGCCTGATGGGGCTGTCAGGAACACTTGGGGGACGCCACCTGCCATAGAGAGAGAGCACAAATGACACCATCCCCTAAACAGCGCTCCCCTATGGGTCCTTTCTCTGAGCTCCATGGAGCCTCCCCAGCACGAAGGTGCCCGTTTGCATGCATGGAAGCATCCCAGCAGAAGGCCGCATGCACTAGTTTTCCAGAAGCAGGCATAAGCCCTCTATCCAAGTCTTGCCTGCAGAGCTTCATGCTGCTTTGCCCATTCATGCAACCACATGTCCCCTCTAGCGTCTCCTAGCTCCCTCCGCTGCCTGGCCCATAAGTCAACCCATCCCAGCATCCCTCACCTCTTTCCCCAACAAATATCTTAAGCAATCCTTTGCACAGGAGACTGGCAGGATGTAAAAGCACACATCAAGCATCACCCTTGCCTTTGTACAGCCGCTAGGACTGCTTAGAAGAAAAACTCTTTGAAATTAATAGACAGCATAAATACACGTGAGATGAGAAAAATCAGGGTGTCAGAGCACTTAAAGGAGCGCCGACCCAGACAGCTGCCTTACCCTGATCCTGGACCTGGCTGTGGGACACCTGCATCGCTGAGGGCGCCTGTGAGAAAGCGTTGAGGACTGCGAGTCCACCGTCCGTAAGGCCAGACGTGGGCGCGTACATCACCGCATGTGGGCTGGGGTACATCATGTGGCCGCCCACAGTGGTTGGCACAGACGACGTCATGATGGTTGCAGGGAGGGTCACTGGCACCAGGACAGACTACACGTGAGCCACACAAAAGGAATCTGCTACACTCACACTCCTGCTCAGCCCTCCTCCCGCCGCCCCCCTCAGCATGCCGTCCTGAAGCAGCAGGTACCTGGAGATACCCATCTTGTTCTCCCAAGCTCTTGGGGAATAGCCCCAGGGAACAGGCAAGGAGAGGTCAAACCTCTCCTTCCATGAGCATGAGATGGCAGGAAAACAGTAACCAAACATCTCAGGACTGAATTCAACTTGAGATACAAGTTTCCTGATGAAGCTCTAATAAGAACAGGATTCGGCCTGCACCCAGGTACCTGAACTCAGACTTTGCTGACAACAGAGGCGTCCCTCTGCATCTACAGCAAAAATTTCAAGTTGGTGTGAGCCAGTGCCTTGTCCCAGGGGCAACGCTGTCTCACTAAGAGACCACCTGAGAAGCGGGCAACCTGTTTCCAGCTCCACGCTCCAAGTAAGAGCAGAAGATGTATCTGTAAGGTGCCCTATGCGCAGCAGCATCTACCTAGATATAGTGTAGCACAGGGGCTGGCAACAGGGATAAATACAACTGGGGAAGTGTCGGACAGGCTGGGATAGAGCTGGTCTGCAGAAGGGTCCTGGGCAAGGAGCTGGCGTGAGGTCTGCTGGAGGGGCTGTCATCAGCGGTGGTTAGGGAGGAAGGCAGAATATGGTTAACATAATGTCCCAGTTACCTGTTCCGCTGGAAGAGGTCTGGGTAAGGTCAGTGCTGCTGTCACTGGAGGGAGACGTTTGCTGCGGTGCCTGGTGCACCTGGATTGCCTGGACTGGGACCTGCTGAGCCATGGTACCACCTGGGGAGAGAGAGAAGCCCATGAGCCTGTCGCTCAGCAGGGATACAGGCACTCTGATGGCAAAGCCCCCCAGTTCTTCTCCGGCCGCGCACAGCTCTGCGCTGCAGAAGGCTAGCCAACAGCAGCACGTGGCAGAAACCTTGCCCTGCCCCGAAGAACGGGCCAATACCTGCTCTTTCCTAGCACACAGGGGCCAAGAAGGGGTTAGCTGGCCTACTGGGCTCCAGAGAGAAAAGGCCACAGAAGCTTTTGCCTGCTCCCAGGCATGGTTCAGGAGTGTTTGGGGCCCTCCTCACCATTCCTGGCACAGAGCATAGATGATGTTGGGAGGAGAGAGCCCAGCACGTGCCCCCAGCACCGCGTACACTCAGCCAGCCCTTCAAGGACCATCTCACTGCACCAAGGAGAACTGCGAGAGCCCAAATGCCCAGGCCAGCTGGACCCCACTGCCTTCACATTCTGGAGCCCAGTTCCATCCTCCACAGGACACTCTCAGGGAACAGCTGTCTCACCCAGCTTGTGATCTCAAGGACATCACAGTGCCCTACACTGGGGTTAGAGACCACCGGGTGTGCATCCCAGAGCTGCAGGGACACGGCCACACAGCCTCCAGCCCACTCACTGCAAAGCTCCTCAGCTCCAGAGACGGAGCTCAGCACAGAAAGCTCCTCTTAGGGTCAGGTCCTGCCTCCAGCGGGAAGAGCGAGGGATGCCAGACAGCATCACTGACCACCTCGCTCAGACTGGGCATCTCCACACGCACCGCAACAGAGACACACATCCGTTATGCTCTTAGCTCCTCCAGATCACACGGGAAACCCAGTCCCCTGGCACAGGATCACACTCTGCCAGGGCCCACATGAGCCATAAGGCCTTCGAGAAAGGGTGCAGGCTGTCAGGCTCATTGACACAAACAGGCAGGACACAAGAAATACTGCCTCACCCCGAGTGCTGGTCCCCAGACGATGGCTGCCCCCGCAAAGAAGAGCCTAGCCCCGCCCTGAAACTCCAGCCAAGAGCACGTCCAGCCCCAGTACGACACCTGGAGCGCCTTGACTCAGCGCAACAAGAAATTCCTACGAAGGACAACGTGCACCAGGCAGCACAGCAGCACCACTCCCTCCTAATTTATCCTCTGCACTGTGGCTCAGTGACTGACTGCAGATCCCAATACAAAAGCAAGGGCAGCTGCTCAGAGCCAAATACCAGCACTCAAAAAACATCCTTTGGGCATCTGAGCCCCCATGGTCTCCTCTCATCAGTCCTTCCTAGCAGCACAGTTCAGCCCCGGCACAGCTGCACAGGGACCTGTCTCCTCTGTATCTGCTAGCCACAGGGCAATCCCTGTGGCAGGAGACTGACATCCCACTGCTTCCCTTGGTCAGTATCCCCCTGGATGCTGCTCCAGCCTACGCCAAGCATTCTCTGCCCCGGCTTCCCATCTGTCCCGTGTAGCCACAGCCAGGGTGCCCTGTGCTCTGCCTCCTCTGTGCTCCCACCTCAGCTGGGGGTCAGCTCTCTGGACAGGACCAGGACCCCCACAGACACCTCCACCCCCCCACCTCAAGCAAGCGGAGGAGAAGCGAGTGCTGACCTGTCAGCGACACGATCTGCCCTCCAGCTCTGGCAGGGAAGCGGAAGACTGTCTGCTGTGCCTGCTGCAGCTGTCCAGCTGTGCCCGGGACCACCTGGCCCTGCTGGCTGGAAAGAGCCAGGGAGTGCGGCTGTAACTGAGTGAGAGGAATGGTAGGGGTCCCCGGAGACAGGGAAGCACCTGCCAAAAGGAGGGAGAAAGAAAGGCTTTGTCACCACCAGCTCTTTTCACTCCCTCCAGGCTTCTTGGTGCTGCCCTGGGGTCCCAGCTCAGCTCCCTGCCCCCACGCCCTTCCCAGCAGCAGGGCCAGCTAGCAGCGTTCTAAAGGAACAGGCACTACATGACCCTTCTCCAGCCACCGGCCTGGCTGAGCTCAAGCAAGGAATCCCAGCCAGGTCCACTCTACAGCAGCAACAACTTTGCTTCCTCCTGCCACTAGGCCTCCTCTCTGGAGAGGGCAGCAACACACTCCAGGTGCAGAGACAGATGGATGCAGTCCTCAATCCCTAATGGCACTGACCTGACATGAGGGTGAAGCCGGTGGGGATCGGCATGAGGCCCCCCGATGTCACTGCACTGGCTCCAGTAGTCTTCAGCACTGTCCCGTTGGCACTGGTGACGGCATTGGGGCCGCCGCTGGCAGATACTGGCGCCAGGTAATTAGTGATGGGGAATGACGCGCCACTGCTGACCTGCATGGATGTCGAGGTGGTGGGGGCTGTCTGGATGGTGGACGTTGTCCCCGGCAGGTTGGTGACAGTGAACGCTGGTTTCAGTGTATCCTGGGGAAGGAGAGATTGTGACAACTCAGACTAGCCCTTGGATCCAGCCAGGATCTGCCCAGGAGACCAAACCAGGCTCCAGAGGCTGCATCCCCATGCTAAACCATACCCCCACAGCCTGCTGCCAGCACGTGGACCAGAGCCAGGGTAGCAGAGAGGAGCTGCTTGTACAAATTGAAGGAGACTGTGCCCAATATTGCAGCATGAGGAGAGCTGGAGAGAGCTCAGCGTAAACCTTGGATACAAGCCCAAGGCCACACAGGTCCCCTGAGAGGTTTGCCTGCAAGACACCAGGGGACCAAGCAACCCTTCCCCTCCCCAGGCGTCCCCACAGCCTCTAAGAAGAGAGCAGCCTCTTTTTGGCACACGACAAGCAAAAGCAGTCCTTGCAGGCACAGACGTAGAGGCAAACACACTGTCTCCTGTCAGGAACACACACCACTTCCCTTATGGCAGGAAACACATGGCCTAGAACACGCCGTGAACTGGCTCTTAAAGGCAGCTGTACGCTGAGAGCAGCAAGGGAGAGGTGAGTAAGGCCAGACACCAGGGAGGCCCAAGCCCAGCCTGACAGCTGCTTTGGCAGGCCCTGGGGAAAGCCTCCACAAATCTCCTGGAGCAAAGGAGAGAACCTGGCTGGGGAACCACCCGTTTGCTAGTCCACTAGCAGGAGATGAGCATGAGGCAGATGCTTCCGAGGGACCCTGGCACGTCAGCTACAGCCGGTGCACGCCACGGTCCTGCAAGGAGCGTCACAACTCTGTGCCCGAGGACAGCGTCGCCAGGGAAGCTGAGCACCAGGGCCAACGCTAGCCCGAGAGGCTAGCCTCCTGGGCCTAGGAACACGTATGCCAGGCTGCAGGGCACGTAACACCCCAGTTTCTGCGGCCACAAAGCACGTGCCTGGACGTGGCTTGGATCTGTGGGAACCAACCAAGCCCAGCACGATTCCCCCAGATCCCCTTTTGGATACCCAGGGTCTCTGTGGACCCTCTCCTGCCCTGCTCAACTGGCCAAGAGCAGACTGCAACAACGCTGCTCCACAGGAGACGGTGCCACAGGCCACGAGGGACCTGCTGTCCCCATGCCCTGCCACGGCTGCCGGCACACCCGGGAAGAGTTAAGGCTGCCCCACTCCCACCCCTCCCACTGCAGGCTGGTGGGCCTAGCTCTCCCACGTGCTAAGCCTTGTTCCCAGTTTGTCAAGCTGCCAGGAACAAGGAATTCACAGCTCAACGAACAGCTAAAAAAGGGAAGGCAGCCCATTTTGGACAGGGGGAGCCAATCCTGGGCACTCAGCTGTGCCCCAGGGCCTGGGGAGGGAGAAGAGCAACGCCCCTCTGTCTTGGCACCACAGTCCCTCAAGTCCAAATTAGAAGAGACACATGATAACAGAGCAGGGCCCAGAGGAGGCACTTTCCATTAGCTCAACCACAAACTCCTGCCTTCCCACATGGGACATGGAGGCTGTGGGCACCCTCCCCATGTGGTGACAAGTCAGAGCTCCACCCCCCAGCCTGCTGGGGCATGGGAGCCATAGCAGAGAAGCATGGGTCCTGTTCCCAGCTGGAAAAGCCAGGCTCCCTTATCCATAGGCATAGCCCTGAAGCTGTACACCCGGAGATACAGTCCCCAAGCAGCCAAGGCACTTCGCATCCCCCCACGTTCCATACTCTCAGGGCTAGAGGAGGCATCCCAAAACGTTCACAGCACCCTACTCAGGGATATTCCCAGGACTCCCTAGAAGCAGGAGAGCAAACCTCAGTATGATCAGAGCAGCAAAGGTGCTTGGGAGGGATGCTGTGCCAGCAGGCTTGAACCATGCACACCCCATCTCTGCCCTCCCTCCTCTGCCACAGGTGGGATTCAGATCACTCCCGTCTTCGCTGTGCTCCTCTTGGGCTACAGCAATAGCTCCCAGTACAGACAGAGAGAGCTGGGAGAGACCTTGGGATTGAACACCCATTGCCTTCTCCCCATGCCTGTCCAGGATGCCTCAGGGCACCTTGGCTCTCCCCCCCCACCCAGCACCCTGCAGAGCCCCAGCTACGTGACGAGGGCAGCCTTCAATAGGAGCCAAGTCATGGGTCACCTTCAGCAGAGATTACCCAAGGGGACATGGACAGGTCCTGAGGCAGCACAGCAGCCCTGAGAGCCCTTTCCTTCCGCATCTAGCTGCGCATCCATTCCCCACCATAGCTCACTGCAAACCAGTTTGCAGAGCAGTGCCTGAGGAATCAGCATGCAGCAGAGGTGCAGCACAGCGGCAGGAGACATCTGCACAGACCCACACCACTGTGCACGCTTGATAAATGCTATACGGCATGAATGGATCATCCAAAGCCTATCCTGGACCACAGTAGTCTTGGGGACAGAAACAATCCCAATCCACAGCTTCTGGGGACTGCCTGGGACAATGCTGTTCAGCATGGCTCAGACCCCACAAGCCAGCATTATTATACAGATGTTGCAGGACAAATGGCCTTGGAGAACACAGGAAAACCCAATCTGGTCTCCAACACCTGGTCAGCATTCCAGATGGGGCAGAAAGTCACACCTTTCCCCCAGCCCAGAAAGAGATAACCAGATCAGGCCTACTTCCATGCTCTCACCCCAGTCTAGAGCCCCTGAGCTCCCTCCACAATCCCCTCTCCCACATAACCACAACCAACGGATTCCATGATAGCACTGTGCCCTTTGGGGACCCACATAAGGTCAGACAGGTCGGTGCAGGACAGCGTCATCGTGAGGTCCAGCTGCTGTCTTGAAAGTAGAGCGTGCCCCAGCCCCAGCTCAGCTCCATGGCAGGGAGTTTGGGTTGGCACAGCAGTAGGATCTCGTACCTGCGGGCTGCTGACTGCAGGTAACAGACTGGCTGCATTGCTTCCCCTCTCTGCTGCAGCTGCTGAACACAAGCAGGTTTTGTCTGTATGGAGGTCCAGGAAGCAGTTCCACAGGAAGGCCAGGGTGCAACTGCCCAGTCCTCTCAGAGCATCCTGTGCGGCTGGTCCTGACGGTCCAGGTGCTTAGTTCCTGCTACCTCCTTCAATGAGGCAGCTGTAACCCTGCCCCGTGTACCTCCCACCCCTCAGCAAGGAGGCCAGCCACCCAGCATGGCCCACCCACAGGTTCCCTTCATCCTCAGGGGGCTTCTTGGTCCGTTGGCATTGGGCTGATCTCTGACAGAGCCCCAAACCAGGCTTCCAGCCCTGCAGAAGGTTCAGCAGGACTGGGGAGGCTCAGAGTGGGACTGTCCCTAGCCCTGGGGCTTGCCATGGCAAGAACAGGCCGGGGTGGGTTTAGCCAGGATGTCAAGCAGAGGACAAGGCCACTAGGCTCCTCCAGCCCCACACCAAATGCTGGCTGTGGCCACAAGGCACCCCACACTAAGCACTTTCACGGGAGTACTGGGATGGAGCTTGCAGGGCACTAAGTGGGGCTGGCATCAGAAAGCAGGCAGAGAGAAACTGTGTTAAGGTTTTGTCTGCAGAGTAACTGCACTCCAAGAGCATACTTCCCTTAGGGCCACCTAGCAGTATTTTCAGAGAATAAGGGACACGATGTGGACAAGCCCCATACCAGGGAGAGGGCAGCTGCCATGCACAGCGCTTCCTGTGCCTCCAAATTACTCCAGGCACAGGCAATTTGTCTCATTACAAAACACCCACAGGACTTGCCTTTTCATCCAGGAGAAGCCCAAGAGACACAAGTCCTCACAAACACAGGCTGCACAAGGGAGAAGTCACTGGAGACAATGGGCCCCTCTGCCTACTAGGAAGGGCTGCCACAGCTCACACTAGGAATCAGAGGCACCCAAGGGAGTCACGCCAGACTAGGAGAGCAATGACTGTTACTGGGCTCCCATCAGCAAGAAGACTTCCCAGCGACTCCTCTGGGCTCCAGCACAGAGCTCTCCAGCCAGCAACACTTTGGCCCACCACAGCTCCTCTGCCTGCAGGGATCTCTGGGACTGCTGATGCTTCTCAGGGCTCAGCAGCGATAAGCTCTGGCTTGGTGCAGCACTGCACACACAGCGGGAAGAGGGCATGGAGGAATCGTGGCTGCGGGGTACTCAGCAGCACCCTGACCAGAGCCGTTGGGCTGCCAGAGGCTACAAACACGCAGCTGAACACCACTGCAGCCCCAAACAACACGCTGGGCACGTCTCAGGGCTGCGCTTGCTGCCTTTGGGATTACAGCACAGATCTCAAACACCCTTCTCCAGGCCCTGTCCACTCAACGTTTAGGGGCTACTGTATGGCGAGGATGCTGCCACGGCTTGCGTACAGTTGGCTGGA
This sequence comes from Rhynochetos jubatus, assembly GCA_027574665.1. NCBI lineage: Eukaryota > Metazoa > Chordata > Aves > Eurypygiformes > Rhynochetidae > Rhynochetos > Rhynochetos jubatus. The sequence goes on along the minus strand of CM050650.1, from coordinate 14,177,248 downwards.
GGGCTCCTAGAGCAAGGCCACAGTTCGTCTGGGAGGATGCTTTTGCAGCAAGCCCAGCACCCATGCCACAAGAAGAGGTACAACAGAGCTGCAGTCACTTGCAGCACCCAACAGCACTCACAGAGGCTTAGGGAGCTGTGGCACAAGGCCCGGTTCCGCATGTTGTCCCAGCCTTGCATCACATACCCCCCTGCCTCCAAGTGCCTACAGACCCAAACACCAGCCCACAGAGGAAGCAGCAGGAACACAGGAGCCAGCTTTTTTGCAACAGCTCTGAGGAACAGCACCAGGGGATGCAGGGATGAGACAGGCCCCTTCCAGCAGAAATGGGCCATTGCCAGACCCCGCACCCCTCAGCAGCACCCTGGGCGAGAGGCCATGAGTAGCACGGGTGGGCAAGGGACAGCACCTGCAGAGACACCAGGCAGGGAGCAGAAACAGGCCATCCAGCCAAATGTTTCCATTCCCCATGTCCTCCCTGCCCCCTTCCAAAACAGCACCAAAGCAAGAGACAGCTGCAGCTTATAAGGAATGTGAGGGGCCCTGCCAGGGACTCTGGCGAGGGAAACCAGGCCTTATAAGGCCATGGAGGCAGAATCAAATTTTTATCAATGAGTGCAAGAGCATGGAGACGCCCGGGGAGAGATAACAGCACTGCGAGCTGGCCAGGGGGGTGGGCTGGGCCAGTGGGGAGCCCCGCTGCAAAGGCCAGGACCAGGACACCTGCCACCCGCTTCCCTCCCTCTCCAAATCACTGCTGCTGCAAGCCAAGAAAAGGAGCCAGCCCGAGGGGCCGCGGCGTGAGCTCGCTGGAGTCGCAGCAAAAGGGGACCTGTCCTCAGCTTCCAAAGCTGCTATTCAAGGAGGGCTGGGGGTGACCGTAGCTCCCAGCACAGCCCTGCAAGCGCAGCCTGTGCCCCCAGGTTGCCCGGGCAGGCAGCCGAGCACAGGAACCTTACCTTGGTCTCCCCGCTGCTGTCCGACTCGGACACCTGGTAGGTGAGGTCCGTCTCCTCAAAGCCTGTGGCGCTCATGCGCTGATCGGTGGTTGGGTCCGAGCGCGGGGGCGAGTCTGGGGAGTTGAGGCACGTTTGGATCAACGCTTTCCCCGTCTCACTGGTGATCATGGGCTGCAGCTTCCGTGTGGCAAACGTGTACACATGGCCCGTCTCGCTGGCCACCAGCAGCAAGACTTGAGTGCCGGTCAGTGTGGAGAGCTCGTAGGCCTGCCAGCAGCACAAGGGAAGAACAGGGAGTCACAGACAGCAGGGACACATACAGTGCAGGACAAGAGTCCCCGGCGCGTCTGCGCTCCCAGCGTGACCCTCCTTTTGCTCACACCAACTCTGGCTCCTGCCACCCCAGAGGAACTGTGGCCTCTAAAACCAACCCAGGATGGGTTCTCCACAGGTTGAAGTGCCCCATGCTGGGTCCCCGTCTCCTTTGGCACGCCCTCGGGAGACGTACGTGCCAAGAGGCCACAGAAAGAGAGTGGTCCCCCCAGGAAAGTAGCCTAAGGACAGGGGGACACTGGGCTGTCCCATTCTGGAAGTCCCAGACACCTCGATGACTTTCCACTCTCACCTGTGCTGAGCCGTGCGAGAGGATGCTACTCAGCCCACGCGTCCCTGCTACCTCTCTCCCCTCACTGACGTCCCAGCAGGATCAGGACCCAGGTTCCCCTCTCAGCATTCCCACTCCTGAGCGCAGGACACCCGAACTCCCCTGCAAGCGAGGCTGCCATCGCCCAGGGCTGACCCGTGGGCTAGGAATCACACCCTTCACACTCCATCACGGCACGCTCAGCGGTCTCACACAGGCCACCGCAGACGGGCCGCACGCTCCGCATCCCGCGCAGCCAGGACGCGCCCAGCAGTACCCCACAACCCTTCCCACCTTCCCAGGGCGCGTGAAGCCCAGCTGGGCTGGGACGCAGCATCGGCACGGTTGTTCGGAGGATGCTATGAGCGGCAACAGGGCCGCAGACGAGCCAGCATCCCCCAACTGCACACAAAACCCCCCAACTTTCTAATCCGTCTTCGCACCACGGCTCCAGCCACCCACCGACCGAGACATGGCGCTGGCCCCTTCCGCGGCCCGAGGAGCGGGCCCTGCCGGGCTCTCGGCGGGACAGGGCAGCCAGCTGTGTCACGGCACTGCCGCGGCGCCCAGCGACGACCCACGGAGGGGACCCCCGAGGGCTGCCGGGGCGCCGGGCAGCTCCGGCATCCAGACGGGCCTCCCCGGGCTGCGTGACCGCCCTTCCCGCTCCCAGCTGCCCGGGGTCTCTGCCTGGAGCCCCGCCAACACCAGGGACCGACCGCGGGCGACAACCAGCCCCGCCGGAGGCTCCCGCACAGCCCCCCGGAAGGAGCTGGTGCCGGGCGGGCCCCCCCCTCCCCGCCTCTCGGGACCGGGAAGCCGCCACCGTTTCCGGGCACGGCCCCGCCGGCCGGCTCCCCGCTCGGCGCGGACGCGCTCCGCCCAGGGGCCGGGGCTCCCGCCGGGCCACCGGCCGCGGACAGGTGGGTGCCAGCCGACACCCCCGGCCGCCCCCCCCCCCCCAGCCGCGGCCGGTCGCCCACCCGTGCCTCCCCCTCGCCTTTCCCGCGCCGGCCGGAGCCCGGGGGCCGCACCTTCTTCATGATGCCGGTCTTTCTCTTGCTAAAGGTGGTGTAGCGCCGCAGCTTGTTGTCGATGAACTCCATCTTGATCTTCACCCGGCCCCGCGTCTTCTTCCCGGGCTTGGCGCCGCTCACGGCCCCGCCGCCTCCCCCGCCGCCGCTGTAGGCGGCCGCCCCCGCTCCCGCCGCGGGCCCCGCCGCCGCTCCCGCCGCCTCGGCCAGGCCACGCTTCACGCCGCGCCGCTCGCCGCCCAGCTCCTCCTCCTCGGCCGACTCCGAGTCTCCCTCGCTGCCGCTGTACAGCGCCTCCCGCTCCAGGCGGCCCCCGGGCGGCCCCGCCACCGCCCCGCCGCCGTTCGCCCCACGCGGCACCGGCGACCGGCCCAGCCCCGAGCCGCGGGCCAGCGCGGCGGCGGCGCCGTTCCCGGCCCCGGCCTGGCTCGGTAACATCGCGGCGGCGAGCGCGGGTCGGGTCGGGTCAGGCCGGCCCCGCCATGGCCCCGCCGCCCGCTCCGCGCTCACGGCCCCGCTCCACCGCCCCCGCCGCGCCGCGCCGCCCCCATATAAAGCGATACAATGTTGCCTTTTATGGCGAAGGCGCTCCTTATATGGGGCGAGCCGGCGCCCCGCCGGGAGGCGCCACCGCATTGGCTGGCGGCCGCCAAACGCCGACGCCCATTGGCCGGCGGCTGGCGGTTGATTTGCATACGTTCCGACTGCGCTCGCGTCACACCCGGGTTGAACCACGCAGGGAGGCTCTTAAAGGGACAGCGCGTCCCGCCGCGCTACCCGGACCGGGTGGGCGGGCGGCGGCGAGCACCCAGGGCGTTACGCTGCTGCGGGCGGCCCGGCCGTTCCGCGGCGGGGCGGAGGAGCCGAGGCCGGGCTCTTCGAACCCTCGCTCCGCCGTTCCGGCTGCCAGCTCTCCTGTTCTCGTAGGGGACGCACCACGCGGCTAAGCCCCTTGCCCTGCCCTCATTCCGTGCCTCCCCATCCTCAGGATGCAGCCGGGAGGAATCCCGCACCACCGACCCCTCGCCTGCCTCTTCGTGATGCCACCGGGTGTTTCCCCAGGCAGCTCTCCGCCGCCCCTGTCCCCAGCCCCTGCAGGGAACAACGGGCTGCCCCATTGTCTCCGGAGGCCGCAGGATCTGCCCGGGGTCAGGAGGAGGGGCTGCAGAGACACCCAGAGGGTCTGGGAGCCACATGGGTCCCCAAGGGTGCAGGGCACAGGACTGGGCAGATAGGACCAAAATACACGCAGCTCAAGCACAAGAAGGTGGTCTCCCTTCAGAAGAAAAGGGTCTCCCTTTACCAGGAACGGGGTCCTGTACCCCAGCCAGCCACGGGCAGGACAGCCTGCCTGCCTGTCCCAGGGGGAGATGGTCAGGTTGGCGACAGACAGGGGCCCACGTCCACCCACTCTGCAGCTCGGAGGGTTCCTAGCGGGTGGCACAGGCCACGTCCTCTGCCCACGTATGAACCAGGGCCTCCACAGGAGAGGGACAGCCCTCGCGGGCAGGGCAACCGAGTGCAAGGCAAGCTGCATGTGGCTCAGCAAGGGTGCAGGAGAGGCCACACAGCCACAGAGCTGTGAACACAGGAGCCACATCCTTGGCTGAGAAAAGGGCTCTCCCACACCCTGTCCCACAAACAGGAACTTCAACCCAGGGCAAGACCTCATTTCTGCCAGCAACAGCCCTGCCATAGACCCATTTTGCCTCCTGGGTAGCCCTTGGCGGGCTCTGCAGCTTGCACAAGCCCTTTCCATATCTGCCTCATCACTCAGAGGACTTGCACGCTTGCCACCCGCCTTCACAGCTGTCTCCCACTGTCCAGGGCCAACCTCCCACAGAGGAAGGGAGTAACTGCAAAGCCAAACACCCCCCTCGCTGCCACCGCCTCCCCCTCCTCCCTGCCAGCCATGCTCCTCCAGTGAGCACACATGCCATTTATAGCTCCCAGCAGGGCTGCTGGGACTCACATGCCTGCCATCACATGCCCTGGCCACCCTTCCTGGGAGCTGAGCGCAAGCTACACCTGGCACAGGTGAGACGGAGGCCTCGCCACGGCACGCCAGGCTGAGGAAGGGCCGGCGAGACCCTCCGCGGGGCTGGAGGCACCAGTCAGGCTGAGAGCAACTGGCACATAGACCTGACAGCCAGAGCCAAGTCGGTCCGCCGGCACAGCAGGAGCGTGCAACCACTGCACGTACCAGGATTAGGGTTCCTCTTGCCCAATGGGGCTGCTACGCACTCCCTCCTTCCCCCTCCCCCTGGGACTTCTGATCACAGGGCCACGTGGAGGCCTTTTGCTCCCCAGGCTGCAGGAGAGTCCGCACAGCAAGAGGCGAGAGCTGGTTCATTCCTTCTGCTGCCATCCTCTCCCTCCCTAGCCACGTCTCGGGGATGCTTTCCGAGACACTTGTGCCACTTGTGCTCTGAATGGGACCATAGCATCAGCAGGGCTCTGAGCTTCCTGGGATGCTAATCGCTGACCGAGGCCGTCAGACGCATACTGTACAGCCAAGCCCTGTCCCCGGGCCACCATCACTCACCAGACACAAGTTTCCAGCAACACTGGACCCCCCTAACCAGACCAACACCCAGTGGCAGTTAATAACAGCTTAAACGAGGATTTTGACCACTTGACGGTCCCATTTCATCTTCAGAGCTGTTCCCATTTACAACCCCCAGTCACAAAATTCACATTTTTAACGCCCCTCTTACGCAGCTGTGGGCACAGCACTTGGCACTATGCCATCCTCTTGTGGGATTACCCCCAAGGATCCCTCTAGACAAGCTGCTGCCTGTGCCAGCTCCATGGGCCCGGCTGCTGCCAGCACCACCCCAGCCCTCCATGTCCCTTTTACATCCTTTCTCTAAAGTCACTGCAACAAGCCCTTTCTCATCCCGTTCCTGATCTTCATCCGTATTTTAACTGGAGAACTGTTGAACACTTTCCGCACTCAGCGCTGTGGTTGTGACGGTTCCCATCCTGTTAACCATCCTCTTAGCACTGACACTTCAGCTGCTTTTTTGACTGCTGCCGACTACAGGTAGGTGCTCTTTTTTTAACAGCTAGATCTATGAGCAGTAACAACCAGGCTGGAGGGACTGCTGCACATGTAAAGTGAGGTTAGGGCCTTTCTTAACATGCTTTTTTCAGTCAGCAGAGCGATGCTTCTGCCCTTCGTACGTGGTATCAAGTAACAGTATGAGTGGGGCTGCTCCAAGAGGGGTGACTAACCAGGATCCAAGGGTGACCCCATGCCCTCACTAACAGGTATAGTCTCACAGTACCTGAGCAAAGAGGGGTGTTGGCAACGGGATCCACCCACAGAGCAAGCGGTGAACCAAGTCCAGTAACCACCCAGCCAGGAGACAGGGCCAAAAATCAGGACTGGATAATGAAGCTACAATATATGCCCAGGAGACAGGGCTAGAGGCAAGGCCAAAACAGGAACACCCTCAAAAGACTGCCCAAAACAAAACTGAAAGCCCAGCCTTCAAATGCCACTCGAGAGGGTGGGAGGTCCCAAGTGAGGCTGCTTAGGACAATTAAAGGGTTGTTGTCCTTTAGTTCCCGCTCCCAGGTGCCTGACAGAGCTTCCTAAGAGCCACGGGGCAGCAGATGAGATCAGGGCAACCCAAAAAGCGCCTCTTTAGGCTGCACAGTGGATCTGCTCACTCATGGCCCTGGGGTGCACAAGGCATGCACAGTTCTAAGGGGAACTTGGCTAACTTTCTGACAAGAAAAACCATCAAGTACTGCTGGAAACACCTGGTTTAAAGGTCCTTATGCTTTTTGGAGTTGTTAGCTGGGACAGTGCATACCTGCTTGCTATCCTCTTACACTGTTCAGTAAACATGCCATTTTGGCCACAGCTGGTGGCTGACTGGCTGGACCACTGCACTGATGGAGCTGTACTGTTCCTTCTGGCCCGGGATGCCACAGGCTGTCTTCCTTTCCCAAGGAATGTGGGGGTTGGTTTTGTTTGTTTGGGGTGTTTTTAAAGATGTTCCTTCAATTTGGGCTGAGGCAGTTGAATCCCACCTCTGTCAACTGCCCAGGTCCTCACACTCCTGCAGAGGCTCTGATTTCCTGCCCTCTTCCGCTGCACTCAGCTAGGACTGCATTTGCTCAGCTTGCTGTTTCCAATTAGTTTGTCCAACATCTGTCCCATTCCCAAGGCTACAGAACTTTTTCATGACATCACTCCCAAAAATACACAATCCCAACCTCTGTCTTTCTGCACACTTTGGGTCTGGAGTTTCTCCTAGTTTTGGTGCTTTTCCATTTGGGTGCTTCCCTGTAGTCACCAAGTCTTGAATGTGTCTTGAAACAAGCACTGGAGTCCCCAGGATGTGTTGGGATAAAGCTCAGCACCGCATCCTGACACTGCAGCTACGTCACTCTCTCCCAGGACACAGAGATACCCGCATGCATAAAGCTGGCAGAGCAAGGATGTCATTCCAGAAGCCCTTGGCATCCCTGTTCCCTAGCTGTGGCATCACAGAGATGATGCTTGGCTAAGCCACAAGTGACGGTGCCTGGCTTCACCTCCAGCCCATCCAGGAGCATTTTGGGCGAGCACAGCAATAGCCCTCCTCCTCTGCCTGTCATGTCCAACACAGGGCAGCAAGGTGGGAGGACAAGGGGACATTCATTGTACCCAACATGCAGGTGGCCTTCGATTCAAGGTCACTTGCTGCCCCTTCTGTTGGCTGACGGTGTACCCTGGTCCTGGCCTGCCCCTCACCTCCCAGCCAGCCTCGAGGAAGAGCACCCATGACCGGCACAGCATAGGTAACCCCTGAGGGATGGGATGCTGCAGCTCAGGAATGCTAGTCCAGCTAGAAGGATTGAGTGACAGTCTCTGGTACGATCTATCCACAAGTGCCCAAGGCAGCAGTTGCAGAACCAGCTAGGAGTATTTCTGGGGCAAGATGTACTCTAAAGCATACCACAGGGACCCAGAGGCAAGACAAGACACATTCATTCGTGACTTGGCTGCAGCACTCAGCCCACAGCATGCAGCTGTCCTGCCCGAGACAGGGCAGCAAGCAGTAAAGTCCACGGGAATGGGATAAATGGGAGAGATGGAACAAAAGGATATCAACAGCAAACCCATACGAGACGTCACTCGCAAGCTGGAGTGCGCATGCAGCAGTGCTACAGCACTTGTGTACTTCAAAAGGGTTGTGTACACACTGGGAAGGACTGGGACGAGCAATAAGAGGGACACGGAGGTGCAAGGGGGAGAGAAGGCACATCCGGAGACTGCTGACCATAACACTCCTCCCAGTGCGCACAATGCCACCAGCGAGGGTTCAGAGTGGTGATAACCTGCTGCCAAGCCCACTGTGCAAAGCAGCACCAGGTCTAGGGGGGGAGAGAGGGGCTCAGCAGCCAGCCACAGCCACATCTCAGCACGCCAAGAGGCCTTAGCTTGGGGAGACTCCACAGCTCCCAGCTACAAGACACATCACAAGTCTCAGGAAAGGGACAAACACTTTGGGTAACTCTGCTCTACACCCAGCAAACTTGCTTGCACTCAGACAGGCCCAGCTGACCCCAATCCAAGCCCTGGACCAAATCCGAACTCAGAGCCAGCTAGCACATTCCAAGAAATGAGCCCTCTTCACAGAATCACTAAGGTTGGAAAAGACCCATAAGATCATCCAGTCCAACCATCAACCCAACACTACCATGCCCACTAGACCGTGTCCTCAAGGGCCACATCTACATGTTCCTTGAACACCTCCAGGGATGGTCTCTCCACCACTTCCCTGGACAGCCTGTTCCAATGTCTGACCATTCTCTCAGTGAAGATTTTCCCTAATATCTAATCTAAACCTCCCCTGATTCAACTTGAGGACATTTCCTCTTGTTCTATCACCAGTTACCTGGGAGAACAGACCAGCACCCGCCTCCCTACAACCTCCTTTCAGGGAGCTGTAGAGAGCAATCAGGTCTCCCATGAGCCTCCTCTTCTCCAGGCTGAACACCCCCAGCTCCCTCAGCCGCTCCTCACAGGACTTGTGCTCCAGACCCTTCCCCAGCTTTGTCACCCTTCTCTGGACACGTCCCAGCACCTCTATGTCCTCCTTGAAGCGAGGGGCCCAAAACTGAACACAGTACTTGAGGTTCGGCCTCACCAGTGCCGAGTACAGGGGGACAGTCACTTCACCCTCCAGCACCTCCATAGCCTCTCTGGGTAGAGGATCCTAGACATTTCTGGTCCATCCCTGCTTAAAGCAGAGCCAACTAGATTGGGTTGTTCAGGACTTACCTGGTCCAGGGCTGAGCATCAATGGTGATGGAGATACCACATCTTCTCTGGGACTGTCTCAGACCTTTTACCAATCTGGGGAGGAAGCATTTTTCCCAATATCCAATACAAATTTCCCCTGTGTGGCTTGTGCCCATCACCTCATGTGCAGCCCCATAGGCCTCCTGGAAGAGCCCAGAACTTTCTCTGTAGCTCCCTCCCTCATCCCAGAACTGTGCAGCAAGAAAAACTGCCAGCCCACAGTTTGGCAAACCCGTGTTCCACTCTGGCTCCAGGGGAAAAGGCTTACTCCATGCTGGCTTGGCTCTGTCACGCTGTGGGGCTGGGGCTTCTCGTACCTCATCTGCCCACCCCTCCTGCCGCAAGAAGAGATCGCCAAGACCCTGCCATTGGCGCAGGGGAGAGGGCTGCAGTCCACATGTGACACCAGGAGTGCCCCCAGTATCCCCATCCAGGCCTGGCCCGGCTACCTCCGCCGTCCTGTTCTTACAGGAACTTACAGAAGTACCAGCCGAAGTCTCCGGTGCAAAAACACCGCCAGGGATCGCTGCAGAGCTGCCCCAGGCCACAGAGGTGGATGCACAAACCCAACTGCAACGCAGAAAAGTTGGCTTCCTGAACTGGTGGGGGGACACGGACCAGTCAACATGTCCACGTTTACTTGCAGGGAGTCAGAGGGACATTGTCTCTTGAGACTCGCGTGTCCCTCTTGGAGAATAACCCCCGGCTGCCCAGAGAGACAGTAAGCTCTACAGCAAAGTGCTCCCTCGATGAAAGACAGGCTGACATCTCGGATCCAGCTGTGAAAGGGGCAAAAGGGTTAAACACAGAGACAGATGCCTGAGGAACAGGCCCCCAGCGCTTCCCAGGAACCATGGGGAGTAAAGCAGTCAAACAGCCATCCGACAGCAGCATCTGACAAAGACCAAAAAACCAACCAACCAACAAAAAAAAAAAGCCTTCTTTATTGAGAGCAGCACATAAAAACCCAATAAAACCCAACCCTTCTTGGCTGCAGTACCCTCCGCTCAAGCAAACAAACTAACCCACTCTAGGCTGCATTCCAGTAACAGAAATACTATGGTAGGGAGGAGTCAGCACTCTGGAAGAGGAAGAGGGAGAGAGGGGGCGCTGCCCAGAGTCGTACAAAAAAAAGGCACGGGGTAGTTGGGAAAGGTAGTGAGCTCCTTCATATGCCAGGCACTTTGTGTTCCTGCTGGCTGGCCTGTACCCGTGGGACATGGGGGAGGCAGGCATGCCTAGCACAGACGGACGGAGAGAGGCCGGGCCAGGCCGGCAGGTGTGGTGAGCGGGGACAGAGCGCCTGGTGCCGGAGCCCAGCTCTCCGGGTGACGGGGAGCTGTGCTCCATCCGCGAGAGCTGCGCTGCATCCAAGCCGGCAGCCCCAAGGCGCCAGGCTGGGCAGGCAGAGAGCAAGGGCTGTCTTTCTCAGGACCTGTGGAGGGGGGTGGGAGGGGGGCTGGGGGACACTGGCTTGTGCTTTGAGTCCAGCAGCTGCTGGTGCCGAGCTGCTCACTGGCGCGTTGGGGTCGGGCTCAGCAAGGGGCCGCAGGAGTGCCAGGGGCTTACCCAGGCACCTACAGACCCCTGTCCACCCCGCCGCGTCCTTTCCTGGGCCGGGATGCTCAGGCTTTGCTGTCAGCCGGGCTGTCCCCGAGGGCCATGGCGAGCTCACTGAAGGAGGGTCGATCCTTAGGGCTGGGGGCCCAACAGCGCTGCATCAGCTTGGCGAGGCGGGAAGGGCAGCCCTCGGGGTGCGGGAGCTTTGTCTTTCCTGACTGCAGACCTGGTGTGAAAGTAAAGACCATGGGGCTGTTGGGAAGAGGCGTGATCCTCTCCACAGGGCGCGCGGAGGGTAGCATCTCTCCACACGGGCTGGAATGGCCTCCCCAACCAGACCAGCACCGTGACACGAGGGGGAACAACATACAGCCCAGCTGGCCCCCTCTACCACACGAAAAGGAAGCAGGCTGCAATGCCAGGGACGGCACAAGGTGCTCCACATACCTGCTAGAACCTCATCATCTGCCAGTGGAGCGTAGGGCATCTCCCCGTGCATGAAAACCTCCCACATGAGCACCCCGAAGGACCACACGTCTGACTTAGTGGAGAACTCATCCTCCAGCACAGCTTCAGGTGGCATCCAGCGCAGCGGGATCCAGGCCTGGCGGAAGTGGTAGTACTCGCTGCGGGCAGGACAGGCAGGCAGTGAGAATGGTGCCATCCCATCCCCTCCCACTCCCCTGCCAGGCTCCACACCGACCTGTTGTACACGTCCTTGCTGAGGCTCAGGGATGAGACCTTGACCTGTCGCTGGGCACTGACCAGGCAGTTCCTGGCTGCCAAGTCCCGGTGCACGAACCTGCCGTTGGAGAGGTGCTCCATGCCCAGGGCCACCTGCGTGCAGAGAGACACCTGACCCCAGAGGGATGTCAGCGTGGGCTGCCCTCCTCGGGGTCCCCAGTCCCACAGCACTTCCGAAGCTGCACTATCACCTTGTGTTTGGTAGTGAGGGGCTGCGGCTTCAGAGACTCATCTTTGCTCTTGGAGATCCGCAGGAACTGCTTCAGGTCCCCCTGGGAGACAGACAGCAACTCAGAGGCAGCACCTCTCCATGCTGCCAGCCGCATCTGTCCCAGCAGCGCCCACATGTGGCAGGCCCACAGGGAGCCCCATGGATCCTCATCTCCTGGACCATAGTCCCCGCCTGTCCTCCTGGTCCCTGCCCTGTAGGGCAAGCCAGTGTCTCACTTCTGGGCCTCAACGGGCTAAGATCAGGGCAAGCAGTTTTTCCATGCCCCAGACTGATTTCTCTCCCATGAACTCCAGGCTCTCCATAGCAGCCCCTAGCATTCAGAGTCATCCTGCAGCATGGAGTACCACAGCTCCACTTACTCATCTGAGTGATGGACATAAACCAGAAATCAGGAGGATGTGGAAGAGGATGAAGTCACCTTCAGGTCTTGCTGGAGACCCCCATTCCCCTTGAGGCTCCTCCACATGTTAGGAATAGTGGTAAGCTCAGCCTGGTCTCCCTACGCCTTGCTTGCCCTGCGCTGCCAGCCTTGTCACACCTGCATGCCCCATGCCCAGTGCCCACCCCTCCTCCTCCTCACCGCAGGCACTGCTGGCGGGGCCCTTACCAAGTCCACGTACTCCAGGACCATGTAGTGCGGCTCCGCCTCGCGGCACAGCCCCAGCAGCCGCACCACGTTGGAGTGGTTCAGCTTGCCAAACATCTCTGCCTCTCGCCGGAAGTCCAGCTGCAGCTGCTCGTCCCTCGTCTGCAGGCTCTTCACCAGGACCAGCGTTTCGACCTCACCTTCCTCTGTGCCTTTTGCCTTGGCCAGGAACACTTCACCGAACTCCCCCCTGCCTGGAAGTGCAGAGCAGCATGTGGGAAGACAGCACACATTAGGACAGCGTATGTATTTATTTGCAGGGCCTTCAGTACCCCAGCACACCCAGTTTCCTGGCTAGGACACGCTGGGGTTTCAGCCACAGGTCTCCTGCTGGAGCGGGGTCAGGGCCAGGGCGGCTCAGCGTACCCAGGGTTGTGATTGTCTGCAGGTTGGAGCGCGGGAAGTGCATCTTGTCGGCAGCACTGTGCCGTTTGCTGGCCCCAGAGCTGCTGCCCAGGTTGGTCAAGGCCACTTCTTCCTGGATCTCTGCTGTCATCTGCCCATTCTGCAGCAAAGCACCACCTGCAAGGGAAGCACCCATGGCTTCGGCATCCCACCGGGCTGTGCAGGGAATGTCCTGCTGGGGATCAGCCCCTTCTGGGGCTTCGGCATCCCGCCAGGCTGCGCAGGGAATGTCCTGCTGGGGATCAGCCCCTTCTGGGCTGACACTCCAAGCACCCACAACTGGCCCCAAGCACCCCAGCTTGACATCTTAGCCCCAGGCAACAGTGTGGCCTCCCCACAGTTGTTCCCCCCGGGCTCACGTCCGGCCCCATCGCTGGCAGCCCTGCAGCCACCCTTGAAATCAGATGCTGAGCAATGGCTTTGGTCCCAGAGCCAGCCAGCCCCATCTGGCCTTGTCCATCCCGTGCCACTCACTCATCTCAAAGGGGTGGCTACGTCTGAACCACCATTGACAAAACCCTGCAGAACAGCAGCAGGCGACTGGATGTGTGAGGGAGAGCAGAGAGGACCCTGCTCGCTATAACCACAGTCTCCTGATGCCCAAGAGACTCTCAGATCTACCTGGCATCGGCTGCTTCAGCCTGACCCCTCTGCTCCTGCTCGCTTCCCAGCAAGCCAGCAATGCTTACGACCTTGGTTATCTCGAGCCTGTCAGACCAGATCAGCTTGGAGTTTCCTGTACTGCATGGGTCAAAGCAGTGCTAGGAAGCACTGTCCTTGCAACCAACACCAGCAAGCTTTCTGCTCAGGAACTCCACTAGAAGTTTCTCTGGCTAAAACAAGGCCAGCGAACAGGACAAAACATTACCGCCTTAAGTAGAGAACCTGCACTTTACAGACAGCCCGAGGGGAAAGACCGTATAGATCGCTGCGTAGACAGCAAACCTTGATTTTGAATGCATGTACTGCTGGGATCAGACCTGGCACTAGGAAGCAGTCCTTTCCATAAGCTGAAGGCAGGCGTTGGAATGTAAAGCAGGGCATAGCAATGAGTTAAGGCGGCCAACACGTGTACAGCATCCCCCTGCATTACTGTGCACGCTCCGTGTCAGCCCGTCCAGGAGCAAGCATTAAGGAAACACCTGGCCATGCAAAAGGATTTAATCACAAAATTAAGGCTTGATCCAACATGAGGTAACACCAACAGAATCCCAATGCCAGTCATTTCCATCAGGGGGTACTGCACAGCGGTGTGTGTACGTGCGTGCTTACGATGCACGCATACAAGAGAGGTACCAGCCCACCAGCACATCCTGAGCAGGTCTGGCCATGACGACAGGGACTGTGGCTTTGCCAGAGGGAGGCCTGGAGCTGTGGAGACTGAGACACATTGACTTGAGAGCCATGGCTGTCCTCTCTCGCTTGCTAGAGTAACATTTGCAGAAGACCAGTGGAAAAACCACCATCCCTATAAATCAAAGCTTGATGCTACTCACACTCTCCCTGGTTTTATCCTAATTACGAGCAAGACTGACCCTGTGCTGTCTGCACTCATGACTGATAGTGTCTCAAGACTACGAGCTTGAAGCCAAGAGGATAGTACAGGATGACTGCTGCAAATGTGACAAGAAAATGCCGAAGGCTGCAGAGCGAGGTCACTGAGAGGCAGCACCAGTGGGCAGCAAGGACAGATACTTGTGAGAACAGACATCCCCACGTTTCACAGAGCTTCGACAAGAGAGTCGGTAACAAAGGGACTGCAAAAACGAACAGGAAGTTTAATTTCTGTATCCAGCAGTCCGGAGGTGGAGCTGCCAGCTCGGCCCACCTGCCTGCAACACCCAAGCATCTCCTGGATAAAGAGACACCACCATGCTGCCCTGGAGAAATTAGCACGTGCCAACACAGAAACCAAATGCTTCCCTCAATCCCCACAGCCACTCATCTTCCCAAATGCTGTGTTCGCCCAGGAAAAGCAGCACAGTCAGAGGGGCACGGAGAGCGAGCAGCCTTGTTACAGAGGATGTGGCACACCAAGGATGGAGCCAGGGTAGTATGACATGCTGCCAACGTGGAAGGGTGCTGCCAGCAGCTGTTTGCCAAAGCCGCCAACCTAGCAAAGGTACAGGCCAGCCACAATGGGACACCAAGCACTGGGAGGTGCAGCCAGAGATGCAACAGGAGGAGCCTGGGGAAAGCAACCTTGGATGTCCCATCCACAGCAGTGAGCTGAGCCCCAAGCTGCCTGCTCTCCCTCCAGAGTGAGATCTGTGGACAGGGAACAGAAGTCTGTGGCGCAGCTGGGAACAGGACACAGCACAGCCATGTCACTCTGCAAAGCTGGGTGCACCCAGTCCTGCTGGGGGCTCCCCATCTCAGAAAGGCGATAGTGCAACCAGAAAAGGCACTCGCAGGAACAATCACCTATGGCAGAGCTGTGTGTCCCAGTGCAGAGCTGATAGGTGACAAGCTTGGAAAGCAAAGAGGCAGTTTTTAGATAACCTGTTATGCCCCAGAAGTCCTTGTGGGACGAGGATGCTGCAGATGCTCGAAGCTTATGTGAGTTTCAGAGATAACAGGGTGAATGCACAGCAGAGTTCAGAGCTGTTCAGCGAAAAGCCTTCCCTCCAGCACCAGGAGCTGCTGACCCGTGATTTGAACAGGCTGGCAGGGTCCCGCTGTTTCATTACATTGCAATAGGGATACTTCCCTCCCGTTGGGAAAGGGTGTAACGTGATGCCACGTACGGGTGCTGGGAAGCAGGAGCGATACATAACTCAGCAGACAGAGTGGCCACAGTACGGGGCTGGGATACAGGTTTTACACTAACTTGCCTAGCTCTCACCTGGCAGCAGGTCTCTGCCACCAGCCGTAGCCAAAACCAAGAGCAAGAGACTCAGAGTAAGGAGACATCCCCCATTCCCGGGGAGCACCCTGCCCCTCAGGCCCTCCAGCCCAGGGGTAAGGGGCAGCAGCGATGTCCCCACCCTCAGGGGTGTTGGCCTCACCATTCAGACACTCCATTTCAGGCTCCTCGCCCTCTGGGTGCTTCTTCAGCCTCTTGGCTTTTCTCCGCTTCTTACAGTAGAACATCAGCCCCAGGACAATAATGATGTAGGCAACAGCTGCCCCCACCGAAAGCCCGATGGTCTGGATCATCTTGTAGGGCGTGTGGCTGCCAAGTCCCTCATCTTCTTCTGCTGCTGGTTTATCTGTGGGGCAGAGAGCACCAAACCCATAAGGCTGCAGAGGGATTTCCCAAATCGTGCTCAGGAATGTGCTGGGGGAATGAGAAAAGCACCCCCACGCCCCACTGCCACGGCCACCTCCTCGTTCAACCGCAGAACGCTGGGCACGGCCCACGGCACTGCATCCCGACAGGAATGCTGCTGTGACACCCCAGCAGGCACGGCCTGACATGCAGCACCCACCGGTGGGGCCAGAAGCGGGGTCTAGAGCCGCTGGGGATGCCAGGAGACCATGTCCCGACAGTGGGAACCTCCCTTACCTACAACATACAGGAAGGCCTCGCGGTGCTTGATGTTGCAGCTGTTGCCAGCGATACAGGTGTATTTTCCAGAGTCCTCGGAGGTGACATCGTAGATCACCAGGGAGCCATTAGGCATGATCTGAATCCTGCCAACCACACAAAGCCCTTTGCAAGCCCCGGTGGGCAGAGGCGGGCTTGGGGCACCCACCTCCCCCAGGATGCCTCAAGCCCCCTGTTCCCAGTGCGATCATCTTGAATCTCAGGCTGTGGGATGCTCAAGAACAAGTGGCTGCAGCTCAACCGCAGCCTGGCAGGCTGTGGCAGAAAGGGTAACCCTGGGGCCAGGAGAGTTTGGGACATGGAGACAACTGTGTGTCACCCCAAAAGCCGAGAACTCAAGACCACACCGTCAGCACCCCCATGCTGTGCCACATTTCAGTTTGGAATGGAGGCTACGTACCTGGGCACGAGCTTGCCGGGATCCAAAATCTTGTCCTTCCCTTTCCACTGGATGTGTGGCACGGGGTCGCCTTCTGCCTGGCACTGGAACATGGCTGTGTGCCCCTGGTACACTGTCGTGGGCTCTGGCTCTAGCTTGAAGGTGACGTAAACTGAAGGCAGAGTTTGACACAAAATACCGTCATCTCCTGGAAACGGTGCTGAGCTTCCACACGGAAGAGGGGCCGGCACTGGCACAGCGGCACACGGCCGCTCAGGCTATATGCAGAACACTGACAAATCAGACACTCCAGTGCCACAGGGCAGAGCATGGGGTCAGGCCAGCCAGCCCTCTGTCTGCAGGCGCATGCCAGCTCCTCTGCACAGCGGGAAAGCCACCTGCCTCCCAGAGCCCTCACCTGCTACCACGAGCTGCACGGTGGCACGGATCTCGCCCTGCGGGCTGTTGGAGGCGATGCACGTGTAGTTCCCCGAGTCGCTCCTGCTCACCTTGTGGAAGGACAAGATGCCAGCGTTGTGGCTGACATGGGATGGCAGGCTGCTCCCATCTGCGGGATGCAAGAAGAGGGATACGGCAGTCGTGCAGGAAGCACCGTGCCACACGGCGGTTTCCCAGGCAGACACATCACGTCTGACCTCGGGCTCACCTCCGACATACCGCATCCAAGTTCCCCCTTACCTGTTTTAGTCCACTGGATGGTGGGTTTTTCCCGGCCGGTGGCTGAGCAGGACACTGTGACCTCCTTATCAAACTCCATGCACTGCAGCGGCTGGGGCGGCGGCGTGAACTTCAGCTTCTCTGCAAGAGACAGACATGCTGTTATAGTCCCCGTGCCCCCCGCCCAGGAGGGGTCACCCCCACAGCCTGCCAGGCAGAGGTCCCCACGAGGGGCGGGCGTGGAGTGCTTCTCAGCATACCTAGCACATGGACCCGTGCGTATCCCTCGATGCTGCCTGCCGGCGTGCTGCTCACGCACTTGTACATCGTCCCATCATACACCTCCACGTTGTTGATGCGCAGCGTCCCGTTCTCAGAGATCTCAAACCGCGAGTCCTGCCCGGGGAGAAGGAGTGGGGCAGAAACGACACTGTCACCAGCTCTGGGCTCAGACCTTACTTGTGGCACTCCTGCTGCTCCACATGCCCACACCATGCCTCGGATAGACACAGCCCTGCTGAGACCCACATGGAGAACTGAGACAAGCTGCCGTGACATGGAGACGAGGGACATCACTCTTGTCACTGCCCCAAAAGCACAGGGCTGGCTGCCACCAAAGTGGCTAAAGACAGCCAGCTGTGCACCTGTACACCAGTAGGATGGAGATTGTGCCAGGAACATGGCCAGAGTGGGGGTGACAGGGATGCTGGGCCTAGCAGCAAGGTGAGAAACGGCAGTAGCAGAGGAACGAGCTGAGCAGGTGCCTGGCACAAGTGCCCACAAGCAGCAGGGGCTTGCCCCATCGCCTCACCTCGGAGATGGAGACACCGTTGCGGTACCAGGTGACGGTGGGCTTCAGGGATGCTTTGCTGAGGCAGTGCAGGTATCCCGGCTTGCTCTCCTCCAGCTGGCTGTCCTTAGGCATCTCCACCCACTTGGGTACCGCTGGGCACAGAGGCAAGGGGTTACACGGGGCAGCTCACCACCCCTCTGGCCAGCCCCAGTGTAGAGCAGCCAGGCACCGTGCAGCCAATCACAGGGCCCTGCAGCCCAGCTGTGAGAGATGTACCTCTCTATAGCAATGAGGCGATGGCCATCGTGCCCCAGCTCACCCCAATCCCCTACCCAGCCCTTCTCTCTGCCCCCCACCATTCTCAGAAAGCTGCCTACTAGCCACAGTGATGCTCAGCTCCTGTTTCTTCTCTCCAGCCTTGTTGGCAGCATGGCAAGTGTAGGTCCCTGCATCCGCCTCAATGATACTGGTGAAAACGAGCTGCTCTGCCTCTTGGTGCACCCTGCCAGCAGCGGGAATTCGTTCCTGGTTCCTCTCCCACCAGACCTGGGGCATGGGGATGCCTCGTGGGACCGTGCAGGCCACACGGTGCCCCTGGTTCGCCGTCAACACCTTCGGGGAGAAGGGTGCCATTTCTTCGATCTCTGAGAGGAGCAACAGACAGCAGGGCTCAAATGGGGCAGGACCATGTAGCCAATCCACCAGCATCATCATCCCCAGGAGACACACCAGTCAAGGCTGCTATGTTTGCTCCCCTCATCCAGACAGCAAGGATGAGCCATTTCACAGACAAACCAAGCAGCTCTCTGTGTACTGACACATCACTACATTGTCACATGGACTCAGAGTGACACTGCAGCTCTGGGACCCACTGCCCACCCTGTCACCAGCCCCAGGGCCTCACCTGCTAGCCGCAGAGTCGCCTTCAGCACAAGAGCTTTCCCCCTCTGCCCGCGGCCGACGCACTTGTAGACCCCGGTGCTGCGAGCCCTCACCTGGGTGATCAGCAGGGAGCCGTTGGCGAACACGGTGGTCCTGGGCACGTGGGGAGAGGCAGGGCTCAGTGGGCATCTCTGCAGGACACGGGCCAGAGCCACAGCTCTGCAACATCCTACACGAGCCCATGGAACCAAGAGGGAGACTTTGTGCCGAGTAAAAGCTTCCCAGAGCCGGGGGAGCAGCACACAAAGGAGGAGATGGTGGGATGCGTGCTTCACGCAGGAAGTGAACTAGCAGAAGTCTCCTTGGAGAGGAGCTGGCTCCCACCGAAAGATGCATCATCAAAGTGGGCCAGCTCTGAAAGCTGGCACAGTCGGGAGACAGAGTAAGGGGCACAAGGTGGCGCCCAGGAGCTGCACAGATGCCACTGGGCATCTGGCACCCACACAGCACCACTTGGCTTGCACAGTCTGGTTGAGACACATCCCAGGCGCCGGGATCATCGTCCGCAGACAGCCTGGGCTGGGAGATGTCCCCAGCTCTGGGGATTGCCCCATGTGTAGGTGTCTGGGGCTCAGAAACAGTCCTAGCTCTGGGGACCACCATGCACTGGTATCCAGAAGTGCTAGACAGCCATGGCCCAGTAAGTACTGTGCTGGGAGGTATCCCTAAGTTTGGGGACCCCCACCTGTGGGCATCGGGCACTGGGACACATCCCTGACTCTGGGAATTGTCCTAAGTCGGTGTCTGGGCCTTGAGCTGTCCCTGGCTCCACAACATTGCCACACGCAGACATGTGCGGTGGGAGACATCCCCAGCTCTGGGGATCATCATGCATGGGCATCTAGGACTGGCAGCCCACAGCCTCATTTGAGGACAAACTGCTTGCCGAGTCCTCTGCAGACGAGGCACAAGTACCAAGGCCCTGCTAAACCCAGGCCAGCTAAGCTGAGAAAACAATTCCAGTGGCCAGCCTGATGCTGACCACCTGCCCTCGGGCACAGCCAAGGTTTGGCATCTCCCTGTTGCTTCTGAAACACGGTGCCCCCTCTCCTCCCAGCCCCGCCCACGTCACCCGGGTCCCTATTACTTGGATCTGTTGGTGATGGGGCTGTCTTCAAAGAGCCACTCCTGCGTGGGAGGGGGCACGGCTACAAACTGGCAGTCAAACATGGCCTCTTCATTCTTGGTCACGATGAGGTCCTGCGGGACGACCACCGCCTGAGGAAAGCTCTCATCTGCAACGGCAGAGAGCACAAGAGGGTGAGGAGAGCGGCCCGTGGTGTCCCTTCACCAGTGCTCTAGGGGAAACCCAGAAAAGACCTGGGTGCGCCCTGTGGGCACACAGGGCCCAGGGAGGGGGAAACACGGCAGCATTGCCGCAGCTGTGCAGCCAGAGCCCAGGACTGCGTGCAGTAGCTGCTCTGGGAAAACCCCCTTCTGCTTCCAGCAAGGCCCTGAGCACCCTGGGCTCCCAGCAAACAGATCAAATCTGTCACTGGACTGCAAATTCCCTCATCGACTTCTAAACATCTCTCCAAGGTCAACATCTCCTACCCACCGTGGGCCTTGCCTCCAAAGGCCAACGGGGCATCTCACCCACGCAGCACCATGATGGCATCAATATCGGCAAAGCCAGCAGCACCTACAGCCTCCAGGGTCCAAACCTTATTGTAGGAGGCAGGACCCTGGTGCTCCAGTACCAGAGATGACAGCACAGACCTGCTCCAGACAGATGCAGGGGCAAACTGACACCTGCAGACAGGGTAGGGCTCAAACCTGGCTGGGTGCATCAGGCCTGTCTCTGACCAGAGCCTTTGCACAGAGAAAGTCACACCAGCCTGACACTTCCCCTGCAGCAGAGGGGAGGCTGTCAGCAGAGCCGTAAAACGGACGCCCCCGGCCCTGAGCCGCCAGGGCACCACTCACCGATGATATTCAGCGTGAAGTTGTTCTGGCTGCAGACGAAGCCAACGGCACTGCGAGCGCAGCAGTAGTAGAGACCGTTGTTGTCGGGGCTGGCGCTCTGCAGGGTCAGCGTTCGCTCCTTGTTGCTGACAGAATAGGTGCTGCGGCTGTCGGGAAGCGGGGTGCCGTCCCGAAACCACTGCCACGTGGGGCTGCAAGACAGGGGCGAGAGGGTGACCAGGCGGCAGGGCACTGGCAGGGCTTCCCAAAGAGCACGTGTGAGGAGGAGACAGCCCAGAGATGGCCCGTTTCCCTGGCTCTCCGTCCCCACTGCTGGCCCCAACACAGACAAGAAGCCATGAGACATGCAGCCGAGTGGACGGGACATGACTGGAAAGCAACGGAGAGTGACCGCAGCATATCAAGCAGCTCAGCAACCAGACTGTGACCGCCCGTCCTTACTGTGCTCCTCGCTACGCGGCTCCGAGGAAGCCGTTTGCCTTCTCCCCCGGTGCTCAGCCACAGGCTCAATCCTGCCTTTCACCTTCCCTAGACTCTACTGAATCCTCACAGGAGAGAGAGAAAGAGAGAGAGAGAGAGAGAGAAGGGGGACGAGCACGCAGCAAAGGTGCAGAGAGACCCAGTGCAGGGTCCGCTCCTCAGGAGGCAACCCTTACCGCGGGTGGCCGTCGATGTGACACCGCAGCACCACTGTGGAGGAGGGCTGGATCTCTGCTACGCTGGCCGGCTCCTTCAGCACCACGCTGCCGGTCTCAATCCCTGTGGGATCAAAGAATATCAACACAGCTGGCTCTATAAACCTACAGAGCCCAGGTGGATGCTCAGTAATAACCAGCACAGGCAGCCAGGGCACAAGCATGCTTAGAGACACATCAGCCCTCAAGGAGGAAAGGGACACCCATGCTGTAAATGTCCCACTTTGCCCTGTGTAGCTGTTCTCTGAGGGTTAAGAGGGGCTCTGAAAGGATCTGCAGTGCTCAGGACACACTTGGTGCAGCAACATCCCGGTTTCATATATATAAATGGGGAAGGTAGCAGGAGAAAGCATCTCTGGCAGCCTTGGTGACATCAGAAGACACAAGCAGCCTAGAGGGCGCGAAGGACGTGGTAGCTGGAGAGGAATCCTGCTTGTACAGTCCACGCCATCCGATCCCTGCCTGACCCCCACACACATTAGCAGGCAGCCTGGCAAAGCCATTTCCAGTCTCAGGCCCTCTCAAGAGCGCGCTTTGCCCTCCCACGGGAGTGGGCTACATCCGGCTGTGGCGTGAGCCTGGCTGCCCCTGCCCGACACTCACACTTGATATTGAAAGATGCATTGGCTGTGCGGGCCTCCTCCCCCGTGAGCAAGTTCCTCGCCACACACTGGAAATCCCCAGCATCCCGGTGCCGGTCCACAGCGGCAAACTGGAGGTTGCTGCCCTCCTTGAAGCGCTGCTCAGTGTCCTGAACGGGGAGCCCGTTCTGCAGCCATTCGAACTCCACGTGCGCTGGATCCTCCACCTCGCAGCGGAGGATGGCGCTGCGGCCGTGCAGGGCGTCCTGGGAGTACGGCTCTTTGGTGAAAAGGATCATTGCCCGAGTCCCCACAGCTGCAAGACAGAAAAAGGAGGGCACATTTAGAGCGCGGGGATGGGCAGATGGTAGGTATATGCTGTTCTCAAGGGTCTCCAGACCACCAAAACTGACATACCACAAAGCACATCTGCCCAAAACAATCCCTGACTGGTCGGGCAGACAGATCCACGCTCAGATTCCAGCACAGCCGCTTTAAGGTTGTCTCTCCAGCAATCACTGGGACAGGGCTGCCTGAACTTGCCACAAGCCAAGGATAGCTGTCTGCACCCTAGGCATTAGGAGGGAGCACATGGGACCCCCTGTGGAGTTCCATGCTTCCAGCCTGAACAGAGATGTCTCACAATGTGTAAGTCAGTCACCAAAACACTGGAGAGCAAGCAGCTTCCTGGACAGTTCAGACGTTTCTCTGAGCTTCTCTTGTCCTTTTTATTGGGATACAAATCCCAGCCATGCATCAAGATTGCTCCAGATCAGAAACACCCACAGACTGTTCCTCAAAGCTTCTCTCCTCGGGATCGCATCTCCATCTCACCTCCACCTCCTCAGATATCACCCAGGAAAAAAAAAAACAGTCTAGAACAAGGATTGCCCATGGGAATAAACACAGCAGCTACTGGAGCACAGCACAAGAGGATGTAGCAGTGACACCACCCTGGCTTGTGCTGGGGACTCAGCCCACTTGCAAGTAGGAGCAGAAAGAAGAAATTGCAATGGTTGGCCCCAAGGTCTGACAGCAGACCTGTGGGGTGGCACTGGAGGGCTGGAAGCATCTCCCTGCAGTGGTAGAAAAGCCAAAGAGTCCCCTCCTCCAAGAGCTCAGGGTCCCGGGGGCAGCGCAGCCGGCAGTTTGCCAGCCACTGCCTGACGTGGTTGCAGTGGGACGGTGCTAGCGCGTTCCCAAATCTGGCTGCTGCCTGGCCGCAGCCAGCCGTGCAGGCGCTCCGCTCACCGGCTGGCCGCAGAAAGGAAAGCAGACAAAGGGCAATTCAGCACATGCCGGCTGCTCTTGGACTCTGTTCCCAGCACCATGCTCTGCAGGGAAAGAGCTGAGCCAGGCAGACCTCGAGCATCTCCGAAGCAATGTATCTCGAAGGTGAACGAGAAGGCAGTCGAAAGGGTGGGCGCGTTCCCACCACTGCCAGGAAAACGGCTTCAGAAAGCGGAGGCCTGGAGGAGTTACGTGAACAGGATCAAAGCCCAGCTGAAGGGCAGCTCCTCTTTGGATGCTCGGCCACGTCCTCCTGCCTGGGGTTTCTCTAAAAGCCTGGTAAAGGGACACAATTTGACAGGACATCTCAGTCACCCAGAGCGAAGGGTAAGGGATCCTATTCTGGAGGGGATGCTTCGAAGGAAGCATCTAGAATCACCACATTCTAGAAAGCCTCAAGAGCCCTTTCCACGCTGGAAAGCCTTTGGAGCACACAGCATAGTGCGAACGCCAAGCAGAGCCTCTCCCACCTACAGTCACTCCTGGGCACCCCAGCTCCAGCCACACGCTTCCAGCACAGCCAGCCGGAGCTCCCGCTCACAGCGAGTGACGCACAGGCGCACGTCCTCATCCAGCACTGCTTCTCCCCAGGATGAGGCTCCAGCCTCCCAGCACATGTCAGCCAGGAGTAGGGGCACCTCAGCCTGCGTCCGCTAACACCCTTTCCCCATGGTCCAGAGAGCAACCAGGTCCTCCTGCCGCGAGAACCACAGAAGCCCCTTCCCAAAGACAGGGACAGTAGTCCAGAGCCCAGAGGTCTTTCCTTCCTGCAGCCTCTCCCAGGTGGGACTGTGGGTTCAATCCCAATTTTCAGTGACACCAAAGAAGCCACTGGGAAGGTGGCAGCAAGGAATTGGGAGGTCACAGGTACAGCAGTGCCCAACAACATACCACAGGGTCTAGGACATGGACCTCGTTGCAGCCTGGCTTTCTCTCTTGAGCACCCAACTGGGCCACTGACCTTGGTGGGCAGGCAACATGCCCAGGGGACCGTCCCCAGCCAGGGTAAGTCCCACAGCTCCCCGGAGGACATCACTTGTCAACTGCACTCAGAGCGGCTAAGGCGACCAGGAGTGGCCACAGTGTGACCCGTGGCCTGAACGACAGAGCTGCAGACAGTGCCCAAAGTCCCGTCTCCTGGGTCTTGTACTGCGTTAAGCCGCACCAGCATGCTGTGCTCCAACGGGCAGCACGACCGGCGACGTTTCCACTGCCAGCTCCTGCGCACCTCCCCAGAAGGTAGGAGCTATCCATCAGTGTGTCACCGTTGTCTTGTGGACAGCAGGACACGAACACATGCCCCAAGGCGACACAACGTGCGGGAAGGCCCTTTCTTACCTAGGTACACACGTCTAGTTCCCTGCACGTCAGATCTGTCTCAGCAGGGTAGCAACCACCCGACCCCACGCAAACACAGCTATGCGCTCCATAGCGCCGCAGCTCCAAGTATCGGGAGCTCAGCTCATGCCAAAACAGGCTGCTGGGACAGACAGACAGGAGCAAAGGGGGACAGGACAGTCAAATCCACTGAGGTTTGTACCTACAGGAGCTGGGTCTGTCCTTTTCCACAGATGTGCTTCAGGGGACCACTGCCCATGTCCATCACACCATGCCTGTATGGTATAAATCACGTGCCAGGCAGCAGCGTGCATTAGGAGAGCTCACAAAGGACATGGAGCGGTTGTCCTCTTGGGGTCTCAGCATCCCAAAACCTTTCACAACCTACTAGACATGCCAGTGGTGGAATCAGGGATGTGGCACCTTTCTCTGAAGGTGCAGGTCAGTAGGGCCTTAAGACATGATATTTTAAATTAGGTGTGCTTCTGGCATTGCCAGCATCAGCAGTGTTACACCAAGCAGCTTCCACCCCATCAACGCCAGCGCGATTGCGGTTCACCCAGCGCTGCTCAGCCGAGAGCTTCAGCAGCCTCGTCACATGCATCACGCCCAGGCAGGAGGACGTGGCTCTGTGGACAGGGCACTTCATGAAGGCTTGGCAACAACTCCACACGGGAAGCAGGGATTTCGCAAGGTATCAGGAAACACTGGGATCCAACTCCTCGGTGAAACAAGAGAAACTACTTCTGTTCTTATCTTCCCACCCAGGGGAAATGGACACAACTACTTCAGCTCAAGAGAGATCCCCATGATGAACGTCTCATGAGCACAAGTGCCAACTGGGATAAATAAGTGTTACAGTGCAATAAGAGCCAGAAACTTGCGTTTTGTTTTGACAACAGCATCCGAGGTGCCACGGATGGACTTGCTGCACATGCTGGGCACCACCATCCCAACCACGTATCAGATCTGGGCTGCAAGGAAAGACCGGTAGCAGCTGGATGTGGTCCAGATGTTTTGGGGTCGAATATGTCAGAAGCCCAGAGCCGGACACAGCTTTTCACAGTACTCTAAATCCCCAAGAATTCCTAGAAGATGGGAAGTGCTGCACTTGCTCAGAAAAGTTGTACAGCCCTGGTTTGGGAACTGGCTGCAGTCAGCAGGGTTCACACATCCCCTCCATCTCATCTGGGCTTTTGGGATGGAGGCTCAAGAAGCTGCGCGAGCAGAGGGCTGTGTGGGATGCCCCTACGCCAGAGTTCTGCGTAGAAGCAGCAAATGACTCTTTCTCTTCCCTTAGCGAGAAAATACCAAAAAACACCCAGCAACACCAAGTGTGCTGGAAGTCAGCTTAGCAAGCCCAAAGCAGCGCAGAGCTCTCCCCGTGTAACGCAGCCAGGCCAGCCGCGGTCCCGCAAAGCCAACGCCAAGCAGCAATCCCAAACGTGTGCGCTGGCAAGCACCCGCTCTCTGCATATGCATGTGACACAAGCCACCCCTGGCTGGGAGAAAAAGAAACCCTCAACATATGTTTCTGGCCTAAACCCACTTCAACTGTGGCTACAGAAAAGCTTTTCAAGAAAGCTTCAGCCAGATTAGATAAACACATTTGAAATGCAGCACACTTGAAAACACACAGTGGTGTTTTACCCCAAGGACATTTAATTGAAAATCAAACCCCTCCTGTTGAGGTAATAGATGAGGGTTAATTGTGCAGGGAAGTCGCACTGGTACCTACAGGTCCCCGGGGTATCGTTCCCACGCACCGCAAACCAAATCATCTGCGGTGAAGGGACAGGCACCAGCAGGATGCACAAGGACAGAGAGAAGAGGAGGCTCGGATCACATCCCGGCTCTGAGAGCGTACTTGCAGCAAAGATATGGGTGCAGGAACACAGCATTCTTCATGCAGAGGTATCCCCCTCCTCAAAATTAACTTACTTCAGGAGGCAAATAGCAGTGTCTCAAGAAAAACACTCACACTACCACCTGCACTGCCAGCCTGAATTTCCACCCAGTGCATCTGAAATCACTTTTTGGGCTTGGGACATCCCCAGGATTCGGCCACTGCAGCCTCCTCCAAAGGCCATGTGCAGAGCGTTTCAGGGTGACAAATAAAACCAGCAAAGCCGCATCCCAGACAGACTTTGCGAGCGACCCTACGAAGTCAGTCACTGCTCCCTGAAGCTCTGCAGAGCTTTCAATCCCAGGAGCTTGCCAGGGAGCAAACAAACAGCTCTCCACACCTCTGGCCCAGGGGACCCAGCCCCACGGCAGCCAGCCCCCTTGAGTGCCGCCACAGCGTTACTGCAGTGATTTGGCAGCAGACTGCAGCCCAGCCTGGGAATGGCTTTGGTTTGGAGCCATTCTCCAGAGCTAGAAAAGCGGGAGACATCAGCATTGTTGTTTCCAACAGCAAGAAAATGCAACAAGAGAGTAATAAGGATCTGAGGGAGCCGTGACAGAGCTGGGTGCCAGCGCTGGGAAACTGGGGCTGAAGTTTTGGGGGATCCCACGCCTCTGTTCTCACCTGGGCAGCATCAGGTTTGGTACATCCTGGGCACAGAGACACTGTAGGGCTCTTGGGGAAGGAGAAGGCAGCAAACAGCCCAGCCGTGTGTGTCGGTGCTCACCTCAGAGGCTCAGCGCTCCGCTCCCACGCTGTGCCGTGGAGAGAGCCAGGCAACAGGCAAGGAACCCCACAGGCTGCACCCCCCGGCAGGGTGCTGGGCTTTGTGATCACGGAGACACAGCCAGATGATGCAGCACTCATCCCCATCCTGCAGCCCGCCCCATCGGGGTGCCAGGGAGCAACAGCGCGAGCCAAGGAGCCCAGGCGGCACATCTCCTGCTCCGCCTGACAGGCCGAGCCGCCCGCATCTTGAAGCAATCCAAGAATCACTGTGTCCCTGCCTAACGACATCGCTTGGGAATGCGGCCTCAGCCGCAAGGCCTTCAGCTGCTGCACAGCCCCCACTGCCTCTGCAGCCATCGCGCTCCCCCACAGCCATGCCGGGGAAGCTATGGGCGAGCTGGCTGGTGTCAGTGCGAGCCACAGCCTGGCAGCCCTCGGGTTCTCGCACCAGGCCGCAGTCATGGAGGAAAGCGACCTGGGATGGACCTCCGGGGGTGTTTGCCATGGCTGCAGTGAGCTGGAAGCACACTGCGGTGCTCTACGTCCCCGGCCCCACAGCACATCCGTGCTCCCCTCAGCCCAGAGCCACTCACCCCCATCTCCTGGGCACCTCCTCACTGCACTGAAAGAGCTCTGGACAGGGGACGGGAAGAGGAAAGGATCCGTGTGACACTGCACCCAAGAGAGCCCAGGTCACCGACCGCTTGAGACACCACAGCTGATGCAAGGATATGAGTAATCCCAAAGCTGCTTGCAACCGAACAAGGAATTAAAAGCATAGGAACGGAATTTGGGAGAGGGTTTTGTGCAAATTTAAGGCTCCCTGGTTTGGAAAGCAAGCCCAGCACTGTGAGGCTTCCGCAGCTCCTAGCCCAGCCCCAGGAGCGTTAGTCTACAAACTTTCTTCCAGGGACACTTCGGTGGAGTTTGCCCTGGCTCCGCTCAGCCAGATGTGCAAGCCAGCTCTTTTAGTGCTCCGCATCTGGAAGAGCACATTAGAGGAGCTGCAGCTCATCTGCAGTGCCCAGAGCAGCAAAGCCCAGAGTACCCAAACCGCTTCCTCCCCAGAGGGGAGGCATCCTCCTCCTCCTGTCCCCAGCAGGAAGCCCCGGACCTGCCCAGCTCTGGAGGAGGACAGCTGGCTTACAGAAAACAAAACGAAGACCCACAGGTACCAGGATGCAACGGAAGGAGCTACCTGCAAAAACTGGCACAGACAGCTGCCCCAAGGAGTTCTTCTGGCTGTTCTGGCCTCTCAGAGCAGAGGGGACCTCTGATGCTCCCATGCCAGGGCTGTCCCAGCTGCACTGTGGAGCCACGGCTCCCTGGCAATGCACAAGTAGCTTGCGAGCCTCGGCCCTGAGGTGGGAGCTAGGTCAGCATGCTTCGCTGCTGCTAACCCGGAGCAGAACCAACAGCCCAGGCCAGAGCTACACGCCTCCCGGCTCCCTGCAAGCCCAGGGGCAGAGCTAAGGGCCACAAGAAAGGCAGCCCTCAAAGGAAAAGAGCACAAGACCTCAGCAGAAGGGACTGAGAAGCTCACGTTCAGCTCCCATGTCCCAAAGGAGCTCAACGTGGGATGGACACGCGCACAACCCCAAACACAGGACTGATTTATAGCCATGTTCTCTGGGAAAGATGTCAGGCCACAGCAGAAACTTAGTGTCAAAGGCAACCATAGGCGTACCTTCAGAAAAGACCACGACCTGTACTCCATCCCAAGGCCACAAAAAGCATAGCAGGGATCATGTTAGGGTTTGAGGGCCTGGGCTCTCACAGGTTTCAATAACACATTCCCAGAAAGCATTATCAAACAGGTCTTTCCTTTAGGAGCAATTTATTAAACATCACTGTCTGCAGGCAGGAATTCCTCCTGTTGCCAAGTCCTTGGGAATGGCTCCAGTGCTGGTGCTGTGCTTTTAGCCACTGTGGGATCAAAGAGCAGCAGACTCCGGGTTCAAGCCCCAGCTTGCTTCCGAAGGCTAGGCAATCAAATAACCAGCTGGAGCATCCGGAGTGTGCTGGTCCAGAGGAGGCTCTGAGCCCCCTACGAGAACAAGGGTCCGCTCACTGAAGGTTTAACTCCTCACGTGCTGGGTGCACAGTCCTCACCAGCAGCTTGGCCCATGCAAGCTTGGCAGCAGCTCCTACATGGAAGCAACATTACCAGCATGGAAGCGCTGCTGAAGTCAGGACTGCAACCCTCGCTTGACAGCCTTTCCTTCCTGCTGCAGCCAGGCACAGCACGCACAGCCCCATTGTCCCTGTGACATCTGAGCCTCAATGGACTCCACACATCCCTCCTCTTCTCTCTCTTCCCCATCCACAGTCGTCATCGTAAGCTGTCAGCAGCACTCCTTTGCTTGCCTGCAGCGCCCAGGCTCCTTCCAGCCCAGCAGCCGCTGCGAACAGCCACGTCTGCAGAGAAGCAAGCCAGCCCTCCCCAGGCTAGGGGAGCCACAAAGAGCAGCACGCAGTAAAACCGTTCGCCTGGCCTCTCATCCTGCCCTCTCTGCCGTCACTGGACCCGCCAAGTGCTTACTACCTTGATCCCACCTCCTGCTTCCGTCTGCTGCAGCCCTGGGGGTGCAGGCTGCCATTGAGGGAGTAACGCACGCCAGCATCTGCTCTTTGTCCCTGCAAGGCTCTGGGTGAGCACAGGGCCCCATACAGACCTCCCATTCACGGCTCGAGCAAACCATGTGTTTCCTGGCACAGTTCATCACGAACACGCTCCTATAAAAGTGGATTTTTGGCATGCCAGGACTGGGAACAACACATAGGTCAGCTTTTCCTCCCTCCTGGTCACAGACGCAGAACCAGCAGGCTCATTTGCACCAGCTGAAGCTGTAGAAGCAGGCAAGAAAAATCATGAATGCTTAATAACACAAGCAACCTCGCTGCCTCGAGGGTCGGTCCCTATAGCCGCGTAAAGCAGCTGCTGGGGGCACGCCTGCTCCACAAACAGCCTATTCCACTGCTTCGCAGATACCCCAGAAACAGCGGCCAAGCCAAACATCCAGAGAGATTTGCATCTCCAAATGATTTCCAGCCAGCGTGTTCCTCTGTGCACGAGGTTCCCGTTCAGAAAGACTCTCAGACGGGTAGAGTTGCAATAAACCCCTCTCTCCCACCAGGCCAGATGGAAATGGTTTGGTGCAGGCGAGGAGCTCTGAACACGGCAGGCTTGGTCTGAGCAAGCCCAACATCTGGAAAGTCTTTGGGCAGCCATCACATTAAGTCTTTTAAAACGACGTTGTTTCCCATTCCAGTTAAAGTAAAAACAAAAATTCACTCTGCACCCAGAAAAATCATTCCTATTTGAGTCCCCAGCACAACTGGATGGATACGAAACAGCATTTCCAGGAAATGCTCAGCTGGAGCGGCTTTACAAGCCAGGAGGAACTGCACCAGCACCTAAGAGCGCTAGGTCTGGGGCACACACAGCCCGGTCGTACTGCGGTGGATCAAGACAATGAGGGACTCAGAAAAATGCCATCTCTCTACCCCTCAGCCGTTCCACACACCTGGATCCAACAGCCCTGCTCTGAGAGCGCGGGTCTGCGCAGACAGCCACCGACCCTCCTCCTCTCGTGGCGGTTTGCTACGGGCTTGCAGGAGACAACCACCGCTTCACACCCCCCCGCAGGCCACGTGCTCCGCAGGGCCACCTCGACTGCAGCACAGCCGTTTGCATCCACGAGAAAAGTTCCACGGCAAAGTACCCGGCTATATGCAACCTTCTAGGTGGAATTTACTGATCCAGAGAAGCAACCCAGGAAGAAAGCAGGCCCAGAGGCATCCCCATCCTGTAACAGCTGGGGGCATCTGCTCATCTCACAGGGCTCGGCTCTTCTGCTTGGGTCACTGACGGAAACCGCAGGGCTGGCCCACTCTCCTCACCTCCACCCCTGTGTGCCGACACAAAGTTACACCCGCTCGGACCCTAGCCACCCCCACGGACCCACCAGGAGCCCTGTGACGGATGGCAGACGCAGCCCCTCGTTTGGGAACATCCTGGCTGCCAGCCTACCAGCGAGCGACAACTGCTCTGCGACGGGACCGCAGCCGGAGCTCACCGCCTCTCCCCACTGCCCTCTGTGTGGAAAGGTGCTTTGAAACACGGGCTCCGAGCAACCATTGAGAAGCCAAATCTGCCCCTCAAGCTTCAGAATTGACAAAGAAAAGCCACAACCGCCTCGCACAATTCCCATTAGCCTCCCCAGAACTGTTCGGCGAGGCTGCAAGCTGGGGGGGGGGGGGGGTATTTTCTCCCCCATGGTTAGCAACCCTCCCCACCCCTCCCTGCTCCTTCCAGGCCCAGGATCCCATACTTGGGAACCGCTAAGCCCAATTTCTGAGCAATTATCACAAGAAACCAGAACAAAGCCCCTGGGGTTTGAACGCTGTAAATCAAGAGCCGGAGCAAACGCGGAGGCGGCGCTCGCAGTGACACGCGCTGGGGTGCAGCTGGCCATGGGAAGAGCTCGCTGCCACACGCAGCAGGGAGGTGCCTGCAGCCCCCACTGCACAGTCCCAATGCCAAAGCAGGCAGGAACTGCTCACACACATGCTGCGGAAGGAAAGGCTCGGCACAAGGACAGCGAGCCCAGGTACCCGGCTGCTGGCTCGTGATGGCTAGCGGCATGTGCCAGGTTAGCCAGGCTGACCAGTTCAAGCGAGTTTGGGGCTTCCCCGCCCCTTCTTCACGCTGCCCACCCTTCTTCCCTGCATAGACCCTGTGAATCCCAGCCCCCATCCAGCCTTGCTTCCTCTAACACCATCCCAAGCCCAGTCTCCTAACTCTGCCACAGGAGCTCTGCAGCCTCTATCCTCCTCAGCTCCCTGCCTTCATCCTTCCACCCACAGCAGGCAGAGACCCATCTCTCTTGGATGCTCAATGCCAGTCAGCAGGATAAGAGAAGAGCCACCCCAAAGCAACCTGAGACGATAGCCTCTGCCGTCAGCAGCAGGGTGGCAGTGGGGAGCAAGGTCCAGGGCTGCTCAGACAACGAGCAAGAACAGCAACAAGGGTGCTGCTCTGCAGCCACGGCACAGTGGGAACATTCCCAAGCAGAGCAGGGCTGCTGCCAACCAACACCCCACGGCAGGCGCACTTGGGCTGCTGGGACAGCCGTCACGCTGTGCGGATTGTCTCCAAGGCCAAGGAATTTGCTAGTGGTCTTTCGGGTACGGAGGATGTGTCTTGGCTGAACTGCTGGCTGTGCCTTTGCCCCACAGTCTCTCCCAACATCTCGGGACCTGGAAAGCTGGAGCGAGCCAGGGAAGTCCCAGTGTCAGCCAAGCTCCTCGGCTTCCCACAACGGGGACTGCTGAACCAGAACAACTGGCCTTGGCCCCATCTGCCCTGGGAGCAGGTTGACACCCCACCGACCCACACTGCACAGGGCTGTGCCCATCCTCCTGGCATCCGCTGCAAGGAGAGGTACCGGCATCTCTGGCAGGGACACAGCTGGTCCCAGGGAAACTATGGCACTCTGTTGGGCCACTGACACAACTGGCTGTTCCCAGGCCCCTAAGAGATGCCCCAGTACCCCTCTGAGCTCCCACCTCACAGAACCAGCCCAAGCCACGAGCACAGTGCCAGGGTGGTGCAGCTAGGAGAGGGATAGGACAGAGTCAGCAGCCAGACCACAGCTTCTCCTGCCCAAACACTTGGGGCAGAGGCACATGCCATAGCTGTCTGCACCACTCAGCCCCTGCCTTGTGGAGAAGAAAGCTTGCTTTGGTCAAGAAGCAGGGCCCATGCCTGCTTGCTCAGCAACACCGAAAGCGGTGGCCATGGGACCCCCAGGAAGGCCAGGACAATATCTTGGTGGCAGAGGACAAAATGGGACAGGAAGGCTGCAACCCCAGTGCAGGAGCTGGGAAGCCTGCTGGCTCAATTAAACCATCTCTAATGGTGCATGAGCCAAAGGCTCCCAAGCAGACATCGCCGGCTGCGTTGCCAAGCCCCAGTGAGAAACACAAATGCTTCAAGGGTGATTCAGCACCAGCGACAAGGCTTGCTGCACCCACTGGTCCTGCCAACTGCCTCTCCCAGGCTTGCTCAGAGCCCTTGAGCGATTCTCTGGCTTCCTCAGAAACACTGATTTACAGCTGACGTGTGCTACTGACAGCACAAGGCTGGCTGGAGACGCAGCTGATCCTGAGGCCAAGCTCCCTGGCCAGCACAGCACTTTTCTCCCAGGAGAGGAAACACAGCAGACAGGCGCCAAACGGAGCCAGGATGAGCCACGTGCTCCCTGTGCAGTGGCCTCGAAGGACGATGCTCCCCTGACAATTTAAGCAAGGGGTGTGTAAGAACG
Source organism: Rhynochetos jubatus (assembly GCA_027574665.1). NCBI lineage: Eukaryota > Metazoa > Chordata > Aves > Eurypygiformes > Rhynochetidae > Rhynochetos > Rhynochetos jubatus. Next base: position 14,143,585 of record CM050650.1, on the reverse strand, counting down.
CAGAGGTCTTGACGAAGCAAAGCCCCTTTGGAGGTAGAAGGGACCCCAAGCGGCGTCGGACAGACAGGCAGGTCCTGTCAGCGGGGACAAGCCGTGACAGAGCTGGCTCAGGGCTCTGTGCTCCCTGTCGCTGGGGCTGGAGGCGAGACCCTGCAGCAATGGAGCTGCATGGCTTCACCTTCAAGGTCTGTGTGGATGACGACCCGCCCCATGGTAACCGGGGCCAGCAACTCCGGGTATCCCAAGTGCTCACAGCTACATCCTCACACCCCTTCCCTCAGGCTGAGGGCGGAAGGCTGACGTTGATGTTGCTCCTGCCATCCCAAGCCCAGCCAAAAGGGATTCCTCCACACAATGTGAAGCGCAGTGTGTGTGCAGAGGGAGCCCCTGGCCAGAGCTTTCACGTTTTTCCTGTTCCAGCTGAAACACCATTCCAGGAGATGATGGGAAAAACCAGAACAAGCTCCATAAAGCTGTCTGGCGCTTCCCTTCAGCAAACAGGAGCCCCAGCCAGCCCAGAGAATGGAAACTCAGGCTGCAGAGACAAAGGGGGGGGAGGAGGCCAGGGCAAGGGAAGCAGCGCGATGAGAAGAAACACGCACACAAGGTCTACAAGCAAAGCCAGCTGCTTCACCAACACACCCTCGGACAAGACAAGGCTGCTGCTCCCAGCCAGCATGGCACATTCCTGCCGGCCAGCTCTCCTCGCTCTCCCAGGGCTGTCTGTGGGAGAACTAAGCAGATTTGGCACCGAAGCTGCTGGAGCGAGCTGCTTCTCTGCATGCTGCCACAAACCCACTGGAAGGAGGAAAACCTCCCCAGTACCCCCAAATCTGTGCTGGCCCTCGGATGTGCCCTCCCTTCCCAAGGGGATCAGTGGGAGGGTTGGGAGGGTTACAGCCTCGCGCAGCAGACCCCAAGCCAGGCACGGCTTGCCCGCAAGCTCCACAAACGCCCGGAAACGGGACAGCGGCTGGGAGATGTCATGGGGGCAGAGAGGGTGCAGACAAGAACTCACATCTACACCAGTACAAGCACCCTTGCCGTCCCCCTCTCCAGCCCCAAGGAGGACTCCGGGAGCCGGGGACAAAGGGACAGCTGCGCTCCTGAGCCTCGCGTGCAAGGGAGCAGACAGGGAGCTTGTTTATCTCCAAAGCCCTGCTGCGGGATAAATATTTTAAATCTCTCCCCGGGTCATGGCGGTGTATTTACAGCTAAGTTTCCTCTTAGTTAGCTGCCTGTAGAGACTCGGATGGATTTGCCACGAAGATCCAGCTGGCCAAGCTCTCCAGACAGCTTATGGCTCATGGGAGGAACCGTTCCTCCAGTGCCACAGTCTTGAAAATGACACCCATGGCATGGCAAGCGCTGCAGGGACTCAGCTGCATACCCCTGCATGGCCCACCCACAAGCATTCAGCCACTCCGCCTTCCCAGGAGCAAGGGGGGATGTCCCAGGGGCCAGGGGATGCGGCACATGCACTGCATCCAGGGCAACCCTGAGTCCAGCTCAAGGTGAGCGAGTCTCCGGAGCATCCCGCTTTGCCACCAGGTTTACTGCAGGTTTGACCTGTTTCCTCCTCTCCTGTGGGAAGGGAAGAAGGTCCCAGGAAAGGTGCTCCTGACCACACACTCCAGCTTTTTCCTAACAGCCACCATGGTATCGCGAGCTAAAAACTGCCCCACGTATCCAGCAGTCCCAGAGAGAAGCGGAGCTGCCAAAAGGCATCGAGGAGAACCTGAAATGGGCCTCTGCCAGGCTGTGAGCTCTGCCTGCATCCGAAGCTTGCAGGGGAGGCACTCGTCGCCCAGGGCTTCTCCCTGGGTTCGTATCATTTCTGTGTCACCCCTCACGACCTAGTGAATACTGCCTGCTGTGAACTGCACACCCATTTAAGGTCTACATGGCGCTGCCTTCCTCCGAGCTACAAAGCATCATCCCCAAATCCCCACAGCTGTCTTCAGCTACGCCCTACAGGTCTGCAGATCTCATCCAGCTCCTCCTCTTCCCAACGCTGGAAAGCTGAAGACCAGCCCCATTTCACAATCGCTATTTAAGGTTGCACAGGGGCAGCACCCACCTCCTGAGGGAAACATCCCCAGGGAGGCTGGACCTGCAGTATCACCTCTGAAAGCAAAGAGGGCACAGAAAGGAACAGTTCCTTGTTTATTTTCATTAGAGCCATTTATGAATCTATATTAAAAGCCACAAAAATAGGAAAGTAGACAGAGAAGCTAATTATTTCCTCAACTCATGCAATATTAATTAAAGGGTAGATTCTCTATGAGACATCGCTACATTACCTCTCAGCTAAAAATGGAGAAAAGCCACTGAGTGGGAAGAATATGCAAGCAGGGCACTTTCTGGAATACTTTTCCAAATCGATAACTAGGCAGAAGGCTTGATACAGACAGATCTAATGCAAAGCCCCAGTGACAAATTAAAGAAAAGCTCAGGTCTAACAGATGCACCAAGACAGAAATTCATGCTAACCAAATCTCCTTGAAAAACAAGTGCCTTTCTGCATCCTGACAGGACAGCTGATTCCCAGTGTGTCTGGAGAACAAACAATTCTTACTGGGCAGTCACTAATCCACCAGTGGGAAGAGCAGCAAGTCATCCTAAGCAACCAGATCCCAAGGAAGCACACAAACGGTGGCCACAGACACCCAACAACCATGTCCTGGAGAGTAAGAAGTTGTGCTGCAGGTGCCTGGCTGCTCAGCAGTCCAGGGAAAAGGGACTGCTCCATCAAACCCATGGCACATCTTTGTGCCGAAGCCACGCAGGAGAGCGCCACCAGCCAGTGAGCGGCAGGGCCAAATCCCAGCAAGGCCACAGGAACACAGCGTGACACTGAAGGATGCCCAGCACAACTCTCCTGTTTCCTGGGTGCTTATTTCCTTGCCAAAATGTTACCCATTCAGATTGATGGTTTCTGCTTCAGGCCACCTGGTTTTGAGACTTTTTCTTAGCCAAGTAGAAGAATTCTTACCAAAAAAGCCTCTCATTTCCAAGAACCACCTGAACATCCCAGCAGCCCTGTCCCAGCTCTGCTCTGATTTCTCACCACCCATCATGAACCAGGGACCTGGCTCAAGGAGACAAGAGCAATCTCAAAATGGGATAAGAAAGCCACAACCACACCTGGAAGAACAGCAGTGCTCACTGCCGGGCATCAGAGAGAATTGTTGAATGGTTTGAGTTGGAAGGGTCTGTAAAGCCCATCCAGTTCCCGCCCCTCTGCCATGGGCAGGGACACCCTCCACTAGACCAGGTTGCTCCAAGCCTCATCCAGCCTGGCCTTGAACACTTCCACGGATGGGGCATCCACAGCTTCTCTGGGCAACCTGTGCCAGTGTCTCACCACTCTGTGAAGAATTTTTTCTTGATACCCAATGTATATCTCCCTGCTTTCAATTTAAACCTGTTACCCCTTGTCCTGTCACTACAGGGCCTTGTAAAATGTCCCCCCCAGCTTCCTTGTAGCCCCTTCAGGCACTGGAAGGTGCTGTAAGGTCTCCCCGGAGCCTTCTCTTCTCCAGGCTGAACAAGCCCAACTCTCTCAGTCTGTCCCCATAGCAGAGGTGCTCCAGCCCTCTGAGCATCTTCATGGCCTCTTCTGGACTCACTCCAACCAGTCGATATCCTTCCGATGTTGGGGGTCCCAGAGCTGGACCAGAAATGCAGGGGGGGGTCTCAAGAGAAGCTGAGCAACAGGGAAGCCTGAGAAGGCAATGCATGGCATGACATGGTGGGGTGTGGATACAGAATATGAACAGGAAAAGGGGAGACAGGAAGCACAACCAGAAAAGGACCAGCTGCACATGGGCCAGAGCAACACAGTGACAGGACCCGGCAGAAGGGTCGGTGTTGCTGTGCCAGGTGAGCCCCAGCAGCTCCTCCACGCACGCACCCACGTGCTGCAGGCACACACAGCAGGCAGGGAGAGCCACCAGGAGCTAACTCGGCACAGAAAAATCACACGTGTTGCCTTCCTAGCTGGGCTTTAGCTTGGCGTATGGTGGCTAAACACCTGTTCAAACCTGGCCGGAGGACAGGGTGATCTCAAGGCAACCGGCTGACACCCAGCCATCTCACTGCTACCAACAGAGGCTCAGCCCAGGCGCTGGGTGCTCCCATAGCACCTGCCAGGTGCTCTCAGGTGTCTCCCAGCGTTCACAGCAGGTTGCATGGAGGGACAGGAGCAAAGAACACCACTGAGTAGCTCACAGGAAGCCCTGTTTCTTTGCTCTGAGATGATTTGCACAGTTCAACTGCTGGAGGAGACTTTCACTGTGGCCTCTCTCCAGGGTGGCTGCAGAGACAACTGAGCAGCTCACCCTCACCACGGCGCAAACCCATCTACGCTCCCAGGGATGGCTCAGGAGAGCTGGATGCACTGCCCTGTGTGGCACCCTGTCTGGTTTTTTTGCTTCTCTGATCTTGTCGTTGCCAGGAAAGAAAAAAAACCATAACCTTCCCTCCTGTGAAAGCTTCCCACTGGAACTTCAACAGAGCCGGCACCATGGAACATCCTCGTGCCACACAAGTGACGGGCCTCCCCAGCTGAGCCAGGACTCACACCAAAGCATGCTGCATGGAGAGCAAGAAAGGCACTGGCAAGCCGCAGCTTGTCCTGCCTTTAACCATTTGGGGAGTCACTCTGTGTTTTGGAATCAAAGCCTTCCTTTGTGCTTCTGAAGAGGCAACAAGCAACTGTAATGAGGAGAGCGTTCATAGTTGGTCTTAAGTAATACTGTGCCTACCTTGTGCCAGCATTGCATTTGAGAGCACAGACAACCCCGCCCAGAGCTGCAAGGGACAACCCAAAGGCACACAAGCCTCCCCCCTGCAGTTGGAACGGCGCTTGGCCTCCCCGTGCCATGACTCTGGGGACAGAGCCCTCTGGCTTGAGGTGGCGGAGGATGGAGCCAACTGGCCCCTGTGCCCGTACCCACAGCAGCAGGGCACTGTCTTGGCTGCTTTTCTTGGCGGTCCAAGCTGCACCCAGGTGTAAAATCCTGCTGCTGGGAAAGACCTAATGTCACAACAGCATTGCAGGAGAGGAAAAGCTATAAAGCCTGTCACCTCAGAGCTACCCTGAAAACAAATACTGTCGTTAGCAGTGAGGTCTGAGCGTAAAGCGTTCACAGACGTTCCTGTTCTCCAGGACAGAAGTCATCTAGGAACTGAACCCATGTCAACCAGGGGCTGAAATACAAGCAGATTTCTAATAATCCCTCATTTAAACCCCAGCCCCTTCCCACACCAGCTCCCAGCACAGGCAGCAATCCTGCACGTCACCCCCAGCCTGCAACATCCTGCTTTCCAGAGCAGGAGAGGAAGGTCCACGCACCCAAGATCAAATGTGTCACCCCGCTTTCCAGGCAGGAGTCTGCTCCTATCGGTTTTCCTCATTCATCATCCTGCACAATACGTACACCAACCCACGACATCCCAGCCTCACAGAGGTCCTGACCATCCGACAGCAGTGGCTTCAATTCACACGCACTCCGGGGGCCCTGTGCACACCCCAGTCCACAAATGCCAAACTTCCTGCCTGCTCCATTCAAACTGAAGCCTAATTTGACAAGGAGAAGACAGGCCATTGGTATCCCACCGGCAAGCTCCATCTCACGCGAGGAATCATCACTGAAGAACAGCCGCGCCTCCTCCCCAGACACAGAATTTGTGTGCACCCGCTGTGCAAGGGGACAGGGAGCTCACGAGTACTCATCACTGCGACGTTCCTTCCGGAAAGTCCCAATCTGAATTTTCCTGCGGCTGGATCTGGCTAGTTTTCATTTCTGCTGAGGCACCTGGACACCTCAGCATCCATCTGTTCACTATCAACAGGAACGTTTTAAGCAGTGACCTGGGCCTCGCCTGGATGTCACTTATTTTTTAGGATTACAACAAGGTTTTCAAAGAAATCCTTGCAGAACAACTTCAGGGGGTCAAAATCAGATAATAGCGGATGGATTTTTGAAAGCTGACCAAATCAAAGGAGCAGCCCCATGCAGTAACAGTCTGCAAAGAGTATCAACAAATAGCACCTACCTATCAACCTTCCCAAAGTGCTCCAAGACGCGCAGGCTCTGGAACAGCCCAAGCTGGGCTGGCACACCAAAACTCCTCATCCCAGGCACACAGACCAGGCTTTCAGGAGCTTGCAAACCGCTCTGAAGTCCCCCTCGCCCCTCTCTTCGCTGATCAGACAGCACGTATTAGTTACCTCTCAGAGGAGAGGAAAGCAGTCTGTTCTGTGCGCAGGCAGAGATTGCTTCCCCAAAAAAGGCAAGGCTTAAATTAAGACTAGAAGTACTGTACGGCTCAGCCTTTTAAACTCAGGAAAAACATTTTTGTATTAAATTTTAAAAAAAGCTGGCAAGAGTGAGGAATGGAGCTGGAGCAGCAGTCAATGAAAAGCACATGCGCCGCAGACCAAGCTGCCAACACAAATTGATGCTTTGAAACAAAGACCACTTGTGTTTGGCTTGAAGATCTTCCACAGCTACTCGGCAGGGGCTGCACAGATTAAAAGGAGACACAGGTAAACACGGGAGAACGGCGCTGGCTGCCAACTATTTCCCCAGAACAAAGGAATGACCCAAAATGGAGTCCCTGCCTCGACAGGGTGGCATGGGTTCATCCTCATCATGCTGCGATGTGCCAAAGCAGGCAGAGGCAAGGGGAAACCTCGGACAAGCCTTTGGACGGGACTCCACTCAACCTGAATTGAAGCAGCACTGATACCCACAGACATCACAGCCTGGACCCGGACAGCTGCTGCTTAACGCACTGAATGTTCCTCCGACCTCAAGGTCCCACAGGAGCTTTGCTGTAACCAGCCTGCGCCCATCTCCCAGCGGGGCAGAATATCCAGAAGAAACCCCAGACAACTATTCTTCCAGCGCTCCGCTTGAGAGCGCAGACACTCAGGAGCATCCTGCAAAGCTGCTGTTGCGCACTGGTCTAGTTCCCAAACCAGCAAATGTGCCTTGCAAGCCTCTCTTCCTTCCCACTGCCGCCACAGCGCTACATCCAGAAGGCACAGGAGGAGTCCAAGAGGACGTAGTTTTCTGCACGATGATCCTTCAGTCTGGCCCTTTTTTGTTCAGGGCCATCAGCTGTCCGGTCTAAACCCAAAAGCAACAGCTCCCCTTAAAATGTGAGGTGGATTTGCTGGCACTGTGTGACTTGGGAGGTGAGGGGATACTGCTCCCTCGCACATCATCCAACAGCGATGCAGGAACGTAGCCCCTGGACAAGATCCCCCAGCGACAAGCGAGGAAGAGGAGAGACAAAGGGAGAGCTGACAGCTCTACTGACGGGGCGGGTAGGACAGAGGAGGTGGAAGCACAGGACCCTGCCCAAGCCACATCCTCCAGAACCAAAAAAGCCACATGCTTGCTTTCTTACGCTGTGGTTCAACAGCTTTGGCATTAAGAAGGGAGCAAACAGCTTCTAAAAGACCCCAGGGTCCCCCACTTCACTAGCACTCCTTCTGAGCAACCTTCCTAAAAGGCAAGGGGTGCACAATGTATCGCCACTGCTGAAAGCGCGCAAGGACATCAGGAATGAGACGGGAACCATGTGCAGAGCCTCCCAACCACCACAAACCCCAGGGAACAGCCCCTGCTCTTGCAGGCAGCCACATGAAATGCCTGAAAACCTGCAGCATCCCTGTCTGCTCCCTATCAGGTTTCTCACTGAGAAAAAAAATCCTTCCACACCCAGCGGTGGGATTGCACCTTCCAGTCAAGCCAGCACAGATGGTACGCTTTACAGAACCCTTTAACCTCCCTGTGCAATGTAACGTCTGCTTTTCTAACAGACCAAAGGCATTTACAAGCAGCTCTTGGATGCTACCTCCCAGCATCCTTCAGGCAAGGAGCAGGACACAGAAAAAGGCCACCCAGCCACCTCTACCACGCTGAAATGTGGACCGATGCCCACAAATCAACATGTTACCAATCGTCACATCGTCTTTTCTTTGTCCCCTTTCCCGGCCTCCCCCAGGACACAGCTGATTTCTTATAAAGGCAAAAGACACTACACTTGCCCTTCTCCCACCTCGGGCATGATCAGCCCCTCCAGGAGGTATAGCCATGCCAAAGGCATTCACGTGGGGACAACCCAACACCCCCAACCCCAGCATTAACAGCACACACAACTTAAATCCTTACAAAGGAGGATGCTCTCGTGCATCTTCTCAGCCTCGCCGCCCTCCACGTCCCAGGCCATGAGGCTGCCACTCACACCAGGAGAACGAGACCTGTTTCCTCAGGGTCTGGACAATCGCGTGTCCCCGGATCTCAGGGGAATTTCCATGCGAACACCGCAGCAGCAACCACCTTCACAAAGAGCACGTTTGTACCCCAGTCTGTCTGCTGCTAAATAAGCATTTGTTCAAAGTTCCCAAATACTGAAAGCAGTGGAAACACCCACTGCTAACGTGAAATATTTTGCATTCCAGGCCTGAGAGCTGCGCTTGAAAATGTTCAGAGAGGAAAGAGTGTTTATTCACTGGAGAGAGGTGTAGGTCCAGCTATTTACTTAAGTCCACGTGTGCTTGCTGGAAGACAGCTTTGATCTTTGCAACTCAAATAGCAGATGAACTGCAATGAAGGGAAGAAAAATACTATGTAAAGTTCCCCTAGTAAATACCTGAAACCAGGCTTTCAGATCTTTTTTAAGTGCCTTATCGCTTACAGCCAGGCTAGCTCTTGTGTTATTGCTCACTGCCCCAAAATCAGGCTCTTCTCGCCCAACTCCTTCCCTACCTTCTTCCCTCCATTCCCCTTGGGCTCCATGGCCTTTGGAGAACCCTCCCAGGACACATTTGCCTACTCGCTTGGATGCGCCATGGGCCAGCCTTTGGTGACACAAGGCGAGACCTATCCACCTGAGCAACACACAGACGTGCAGTGCCATCCACCCGCCTCTCGGACTGAGAGGAAACTCGTTCATCACCCAGGATGCAACTAAACAGGTGCCTGCTGCAGTTTAAACATCTTCCTTTAGAAGACTGTCTCATTCCAGATCAATTGAGAAACCAAAGGACATCTTAAAAGGATGCAGAACATGACAGACACCTGGTAGGTACCAGCTCTCCGTGGTCCAGGACCCATGTGCAGTGCCTATGGCCATGACTACAGTCGCTGTGCGTTTGAAGCTCCTGCCACATCGGGGTTATGGCCCATCCGGAGCACTGCCTGAGCCCAGCCAAAAGTCCTAAGGGGCATCACATGCTTTATAAGAAAAGAACGGTATTGATTTGTCACTGCTTTGCGCCAAAATGGCCCAGAAACATGCTAAGAAGCACAGCTTTTCAGCTGCTGAAGGGATGCTCACTCAGATCAACTATCATAGTACTTGCTTGGTCTGGCTGCAGAGCACTCGGAACCGCTGGAAAACAGACGACAGCTTCAGCTTGAAGATCAAAAGTCACCCAAGTTAAACCCAAGAGAAGTTCTCGGATCCTATCCGATCATTTTCAGTGATTTTCTTTAGGAAGAGGCTTGCTAGCGAGCACAAGAAGAGCACTGCCACACAGAAACATACAAGCACTTCCAGAACCAAATAGACCTTCTGGGGTGGGTTTTTTTTAAGCTTTAAAGAAAAGTTGACTCAGCAAATATTTTCTCCGCTAGCATTTCAACCACATGTTCCAGCAGAAGCCAGCACACATCTGGCACGCTGCAGTGTCATTGCCAGAAAGATCACAGCTTTGCTGAGCAACGGAAATGGAGGCACAGGGACCAGCAGTCCAGGCACCGAGCGTTCCCGGGACACGTACGTGGCAAAGGAGACAGGACCCATGTGAGCCACAGATAGCCCACACTTCACGGTTTCTTCCCCCGGGCCCCTCTCCGAACCACATCCACGGGCAAAGGGAGATGCTTGCCCTGCAACCCACAAAACTTACTACTAGCCCATAAAAAACAGACACGGAACTGGACATTTCTGCCACGTTACTGGCCTCGGAGATGTTGTGAGTGTCCGTGAGCCGGACGGCAGCACGTTCCTCCCAGTGCTGCAGGATGTGGTCCTGCTGAGCCAGAGAAACCGAGAGTACAAAGAGGAGCAGCACGGAAACACCAGCAACCAGAGAGGGGAGCATGCCAGCAGGGAAGGCGGCGGACAGCCCTCAAGGGCAGGCCCCCAACATCCCTGAGGCATGCTGGCAGGCAGTTCCACAGTGCCCAGCAGCTCCAAACTGGAGCCCACGCAAAACGTGCGCTCCCTCTCCAGAAACAGCCTCCCCAGCAGGCTGCCAAGGCGACCTGGCAATTAGGGTGCTAATCAGCTAAATAAGTGCTGCTTTTTGTGCTTATCAGCTGTAAATTGGACAGTACTGGCAGCGAGGCTCTGCCACAGCTCCAGGCACGTGAAGAAGAGCAGCGGCAGCGCTATAAATACCTTCTCCTCAGAGGCGGGATCCTCCCCGGGCGCTGGACTAACCCCGCGCCTGGGTCTGCAGCCCAGGCAAGGCAGTGTGGCTGGGGGCAGGACACCTCAAAACCCGGCTGGGAACCAGCTCACGGCCCCCCTGCCAAAACCCCGGGGGGCTCCTCGGGCAAGGAAAACGGCCCCACGAAGCAGAGCGAGGGAAGGCGGCTGGAGTCGGGCACGGTGGGAAGGCAGGAGCCGGGAAAACCACCGGGCCCCCCCAGGCCCCTGTGCTACCGATGGGGATGGCAGGGCTGGGAGCAGGCGCACACCCTGCACAGCGCGGAGAGCGGCTGGGGGGCTCATCCGGGAACAAAACCCCCTCGGCCCCCAGAAGGCCGGTTACAGCGGGCAGGAGCCCGCTGCGTGCCCCCGGCTTTTTCACCGAGTCCCGATCCGCTCGGATTTTACGGGAAAACCACCCACCCTTCCCAACGCCAGCCCGTGCCCCGCGAGGCTGCGAGCCGGAGCCGAGCCCAGCCAGGGGGGACCCCGGGAGCCACCCCCAACCCCCCGCTCGCCGCCTCCCAGACGGTCGGCGTCTGGCGCATTTGCATCCGAGCTCCCCGGGCGAGCGGGCGGGCGGGCAGGGCGAGCCGGCGCACGCCGGGCGAGGGGAACCGGGGCGAGGCGGCCCGGCGACTCCCGCAGCGCAACGCGGGGCTCGGCGGGGCGGGGGCGAAGCGACGACGGGGCCCCGCGCAACCCCCGAGACCCTGGGGACCGAGCCGGCCCGTCCCGGGACGCCGGGCCCCATCACCGCCGGGCTCGCGGGATCCCGGGGGGCCCGGCCCACCCGGGCGCTCGGCCCAGGAGGCGCCTCCGCCCCACCGACGGCCCCGGCGCAGCCCCGCTGCGGGCATCGGGCGTGGGGGGTGTGGGGGAGGGGGCGTAGCGGTGGGGGATTGGGGAGTGGGAAGCGCGAAGCCCCGTCGCCACGGGCCGGGTACCGAGACCCGCATCCCCGGGGCGGGGGGGGAGGCTGCGGCGCCCGCCCCGCCCCGGCCCGCACTCACCCAGCACCAGCAGCGCCCGCACCGCCGCCATCCTCCGCTCCGCGTCCCGTCCCGCACCGCCGCGCCGGTCAGCGCGCGCCCCAGCCCGTGGCCATGCCGCCGCCGCCGCCCCGCCTGCCGCCGCCGGGAGGGGCTTCCGGGGGGCGGGGCGGACGCCGGAAACCGGGCGGGGGGCTCGGGGCCCCGCGGGCAGCCCCCGGCTCAGCCCCCTGCTCAGCCGGCAGCATGCTCCGCTTTGGTGCTGGAGCGGGGCGAGCCGGCAGCATCCTCTGCGGAGCGCGTCCCAAGGGCCGGGGGCCGGGAGGGGGGCTCGTGACCCCCGCTGGGGGCGAACATCACGTCAGGAGACCCTGGGATGGCCGGCCAAGACCCCCCGCGCCGCAGTGCAGTGGGTGGCCCCCACTCCCGTCCCCAACGAGTAGGGTGCCCGGAGCAGCGAGGAGGCGAGGGGCTTCTCCCGGACGGGCTGTTCGTTAACCCCACGGTAGAAGCTCCCCGTCCGCACCGCTGCGGAGACCCTGTGAAAGCACAGGGGCACCTGGGAGCCAGGAGCTCTGCACCCCGCTACGGGCAGAGGGCTGGACACAGCCCCGGCTGCACTCCGCATCGCCCGGCTGCACACCGCATCGCCCGGGGTCGGGGGCACAGCACCATGGGTTGACCTGGCCGCCTACGTGGCACCGGCCAGAGGCCTCCCGTGGAGCCTGCTGCAGCCCTGTGCTGGCTCTGAACGCCAGCTTCCCAACCGGTTTGCAGAGCCTCCAGAATGCTGGCTGCTGTTGGCACTGCGTGGAAGACTCGCCGCTGGACACGCCGCATCATCCCAGAGAGTGCTGCTGGGTCCGTCACAGAGGATGCCGAAGCCTTGGCTCAGCAAAGCCCATGGCGCAGGATCGCAGCGTGCCTGCTGCCCTGCGTGGTGGTGCCAGCCCGGAGCTGCACCAGAAGCCCCTACCATTCCCACTTCCAGCCGGGCCTGGGAGAACGCGGAGCTGCCCCAGCAGGGCACGTGGCTGTGCGGTTTTGCCAGTAGCCGCAGACCAGTCCTGTCGTGCGGGGAAGCCGCCGCTTCCTGTCACCAAAGGCTGGTTTGGTTGTGGTTGGGGACCAAGCAGCCTCAGAGGAAGTGGTAGTCGATTCAGCAAGCTCTAGAAAGCAAGTTTTACTTCCACCTGCAAGCTTCGGGCAAGCAAGCGAAGCAGCTGATGCGTAGTAAGAGGAAGGGTCTCCATCCTCCACACCCTGGCTGGCTTGGCTCTCCCACTGATGCTGAGCCGCCAGATCCCGGCCTCACGTAAGGGAATTGCTTCCCCAGGAGGGCAGCGAGCACAGCACTGCTGATCCAGGTATCCCCACTCTTATCTGTAGTGCCCCAGGGACAAGAACTGCACCACAGGATACCCAGGAAACCACGGTCTGCTCTTGCTGTGCTTGCCCAGGCTCTGCCCGAAGCTACCTCACTCCCTGGAAGAGGAGGGTGTAACATGCTCGGCCCTGCTCCCCCCACAGCCCCAGACAGGGCAGCCAGGCTCCCTGGATGGGCAGGGCAGGGAACATCATCCGACTGGAGTGCCAGAACTCCCCTGCACTGCTGGGGCGATGAGACCACCGAGCTGGCCTGGCCCTCCCTTCCTTCTCTGGCTCCGGATGCACTGCAGGGCCAAAGGGCCAGTCTGAGCAGCAGCAGAAGGAGGCGAGGCACACAGCACACCTCCAGCTACAGCCCAAGGAAACCCCTGGGGAACTGGGACAGAAGCAGCCACAAGTCCCTCCACATTAAGCCAGTTAAGCACATCCCTGCAAAAGTACAGCAGTTCTTGCAGCCAACCAGCACAACCAGCACAACCAGCACTCGCATTCGAGTTCCCAGCCCCCGTGTACAGTTCAGTCACAGGAGCTACCTTTCTGCACAGGGGAATAATGAGGCTAGAGCAGAAACCCACCTCACCTGCGGTAAGAGCGCGGCCAGGGTTGTTCGTAGCACCAACGTAAGCAGCCTGTGCAGCACAGCAGAGGCTGTGCCTGGCTGAACGCGAGGCCGTAACCTGGGCAAACATTAGAGCCTTTCTAATTACCCAAAGCTTCGCAGCCTGGAGCATCCTGAGGAGGGAGAGTGCAAAGCTCTTCCCAAGCCACCCCCACTCCCACCATCAGTGATCTGCAGCTGCAGTGGTTTGAGCTGGGTTTATTTACGGTTGGCACTGTCAGCTTCCCCTCAGGAAAGCATGACGGTATTCATGGATGTGAAACTCAGCCATCAATGCACAACACGACACACAGCGGTGCCGCTGCTGCTGCTGTCGGGACCTGTCCCTCTCAGCTCGCAGCAGGTACGCAAAACAGCACCCACAGCTGATGGACAAAGGCTGCCAGCGCCCCGGTCCTGGCTGAGGGACAGCCAGGGAGGCACCCAACAGCCCAAAGAGAACCACCCCGGCAGGAATCACTCAGGATCCACATCTCGCTCGTGGCCAGCCCTTTTCCCCTTCGAACCCCGCTGTCCCTGTAGCAGCATTTCAGTGTCTTTGCTCGGGACAGGCAGCCACCCTCCCAGGAAGCAGGCCAGAGCCCAGAGCAAGCCCCACACCTCGTACACAGTCATTTGCCTTCCAGACACCATCGGCTTGTGGCTCTGCCAACCACAAGCGCCACTAGCGTGCCTGGCACAGCTCTGCAAGCCTAGCTCAGAGCTAAGAGAAGCCCAGGCCATTGCACAAGCCCACACGGTTACCACCTTACACGAGCCACCCCCATGTGCTTCCCACCAGCAGCCTGCTGCGGAGGCTCTCCCCGGTACCAGCTCCAGCCTCAGCTGGCCCTTGCTGTGGGGGGGTGAAGCGCAGAGCTGGCAGGTTTTCCCCTGGCTGGGCCCTTGCAGGGCAGAGTGTAAACCCACCCTGCAGTCTCCCGGTTTGTCGCTTTGTGGGTGAACGGTGGGTCAGGATGTGCATTCGTCTCCTTTGGGTCAGAACTGCCATCTACACCAGATCCAGCCGCAGGACGGTTTGCGGTCCCGGAGGGGACTCAGTCCACTCGGCAGATGAACCAGATCTCATTGCGGCGCTGAGGGATGCTGGGGTTTTCGTAAGCAGCCACAATGTAGGTTTCCCGGAGCACAGCGTCTGTGGAGCCCAAGAGCTCCCAGAGGAGACTGATCTCTCGCAGAATCGTCTCCTCAGTGGTCATCCCATAGAAAACCCTGCAGCAAAGGGCACACCGTAAGCAAACAGAGCCAGCAGGTTCTCCCGTCCCGCAGCCAGGGCTCCCATCCCACCGCCCAAGGAACCACAGCAGCCGTGCAGGGGGTTTATACACCCCTGCCCAGCTGAGAGAACACCGCTGGTGTCACCTGGTAATGACCCGGAGTGGGGCCCTCTCGATGATGCGGATTTCGGGGTCCACGGGAAGAGGGGGGTTTTGCTGGAACTCTCCCGGGAGATAATAGGCAGTTACAACCTCACGCTCCAGCTCGGTCCCCTCCTTGGTCAGGCGGATTTCGTTGAGCACTGGGACTGTCATGCCCAGATAGCAACCTGGAAGGAGGTAGGAAGGCAGCGGCCAGGGTGAGACGGCGGGGTCTGCGGCAGCAGCCCTCCTCCCCTCTCCAGACAAACAGCAGCAGAGCCCTCCCTCTGCGCGGCCTGCCAGCCCCTCCGGTCCCTGCCTGCACACACCTACAGAGTTCTCCTTGCAGATGTAGCGCATGAGCTTCATGAAGCTCATGGAGATGCTCTGCTCATACATGGGCTCCCCCTTGGTGACACACGCCCACTTCCCAGCTGGGTACCGCCGCTCCTCGTAGGCCACTTCCTCGCACTGAAACAGGCCACAGACAAGCCAGGTCAGGGTTAAGCACACTGACAACACTGCAGCGCTCGGGTGGCAAAACCAACAGTGACAGGCAGGAAGCGGGAAGACGGGACCCTACCGAAATGAGACCCCCTGCTAGCCAACGATTGGCAGGGGAGGACGAGGGAAAGGGAACTGGCACCACACGCACCTCAGACAAGGACACGTAACAGCACCGGGCAAAAGTCAGTGAAGGGAAAAGCACGGACGTGGTGATGGGAGGCTTGGAGGCTCCTGGCATGCACACGGAATGCAGCACATCCTCAGCAGGGTGCACAGGACTTTCGGCTCCTCTCCAGTTGCTGTCCTGCATACTCACAAGGATGATCCTGATTCCAGGCACCCAGAGGCCTCCAGTAAGGTTGATGTGATTTCAGGTGCAGTGTCTTTTCCCTGGAGCACTGCGTGCACAGAGGATAACAAGCAAAAAGCTTCCTGCCCAGTAGAAGGGAAAGCGTGGCAGAAGAGCTATAGCGCCCAGAAAAGCTGTGAAGGTAGGAACAAAACTCCCCTCAGACCCTTCTTCCGTATCAAGAAGTGAAAGGAGGAGGAAGAGACATGAGCCCAGCTGGTGCAGAGGGGACAGCTTTCTGGGCTGGGTCAGAATCTCTACTTCCAGCACAGATGCTCACGGTTCAGCTCGTGGCATGGTTATAACCACACACGCCGAATAAAGAGGGGCTGGGAAGTTGTAGCCAGCACCTTCCTGCTCTCAGCTTGTTCTTCAACCAGGTTAAAGTGGTCACAAGAACCTTGTCCCACAGAGCTGAGGGCACCTGACCAAACTTCTGTGCTCCATGGCTGTGCTGGCAGTGAGTGAGCCAGGAAGTTGTGAGCAGCCTCAATACTGAGGGCAGCCTCCCTGTGCCTCCACCCAAATCAGGTCTCTGCTCAGAAAGCCAAACCAAAGGCAGAAGGGAGGCATCTGGGCTGTTAGCGTGCATCAGTGGGGTGCCAGGAAGAAGAGAGCCCGACAACACGGTGGACCAGACAGCATTTACGCTCTAGATGTGGTCACGCCTGCTCCTGTCCCACTGAGCAAAGCAGAGCGAGAGCATTTCCCAAGCAAGGAAACCACCAGTCCCTCTGGACTACTTGTAACACTCATCTGCCACACCATCTGCGAGTAAACCTAGCAGCCCCGCAAGGCACGGCGTCTGGTCCTTCCGCAGCCTGATCCTTACATTAAGCACCACCGCTCTAGGCAGTGAGTGGAGTTTGGGACCCTTAAGGAGGCGAGGAGGGTGCACAGCAAGCTCGCTACCCTGGACTGCAGGAGAGGAGACTTTGGCCTCTTTGGGGAACTGATTGGCAGAGTTCCATGGGATGAAGAAACAATTCCCTCTTCTGGAGGGAAGAGGGGCCCAAGAAAACTGGCAAGTATTCAAGGACCTTCTCCTCCAAGCTCAGGAGCTGTGCTTTCCAATGAAGAGGAAGTCGGGTAAAAACGCCAGGAGGCGTGCACGGATGAACAAGCAGCTCTTGGAGAAACTGAGGCGCAAAAAAGAAGCCTACAGTGGGTGGAAGCAGGGACAGGGAGCCTGGGAGGATTACAGGAAAGTTGTCCAACAAGTCAGGGATCGGGCTACGAAAGCCAAAGCCCTGACAGGATTAAACCTGGCCAGGGACATCAGGGCCAACAAGAAGGGCTTCTACAGGTACACAGGGGATAAAAGGAAGATCAGGGAAAATATGGGCCCTCTGCGGAAGGAAACGGGAGAGCTGGTTTCCCAGGATATGCAGAAGGCCGAGGTGTTCAATGATTTTTTTGCCTCGGTCTTCCCTGGCAAGGGGCAAGCCATACCCCCTGAGTCACGGAAGGCAAGGGCAGGGACTGGGAGAATGGAGAACTGCCCATGATTGGAGGGGATCAGGTTCAGGAACACCTGAGGAACCTGAAGGTGCACAAGTCCACGGGACCTGACGGAATACATCCATGGGTCCTGAAAGAACTGGCGGATGAGGTTGCAAAAACTCTACCCATCATATCCGAGAAGTCATGGCAGTCTGGTGAAGTTCCTGCTGATTAGAAAAGGGGAAACATAAGCCCCACCTTTAAAAAGGGAAAAACAAGGGTCCAGGGAACTACAGGCCAGTCAGTCTCACCTCTGTGCCTGGCAAGACGACAGAGCAGCTCCTCCTGGAAACCATGCTAAGGCACATGGAAAACAAAGAGGTGATTGGTGACAGCCAACGTGGCTTCACCAAGGGCAGATCATCCCTGACAAATCTGGTGGCTTTCTACAATGGGCTTATGGTGTTGTGGGTAAGGAAAGAGCAACAGATGTCATCTATCTGGACTTGTGCAAAGCCTTTGACACTGTCCCACATGACATCCTTGTCTCTAAATTGGAGAGGCATGGATTTGACAGATGGACCACTTGGTGGATAAGGAACTGGCCGGATGGTCACACGCAGGGAGTGTTGCTCAATGTCTGAGTGGAGTGAGTGGTGTTCCTCAGGGATCAGTGTTGGGACCGGTGCTGTTCAACATCTTTGTCAGTGACATGGATGGTGGGATCGAGTACCCCCTTAGCAAGTTTGCCAGCGACACCAAGCTATGTGGTGCCATGACATGCTGGAGGGAAGGGATGCCATCCAGAGGGACCTGGACAGGCTGGAGAGGTGGGCCTGTGCCAACCTCATGTAGTTCAACAAGGCCAAGTGCAAGGTCCTGCAGCTGGGTCAGGGCAATCCCAAGCACAAGTACAGGCTGGGTGGAGAATGGATCGAGAGCAGCCCTGAGGAGAAGGACTTGGGGGTACTGGGGGATGAAAAGCTGGACTGAGCCGGCAGTGTGTGCTGGCAGCCCAGAAAGCCAACTGTATCCTGGGCTGTATCCAGAGCAGCGTGGCCAGCAGGTCGAAGGAGGGGATGCTCCACCTCCACTCTGCTCTCATGAGACCCCATCTGCAGTTCTGGTCCAGCTCTGGGTTCCTCAACATCAGCATACTGACTGGTTGGAGCGAGTCCAGAGGAGGCCACAAAGATGCTCAGAGGGCTGAAGCACCTCTGCTATAGGGTCAGGCTGAGAGAGTTGGGCTTGTTCAGCCTGGAGAAGAGAAGGCTTTGGGGAGACCTTATAGCACCTTCCAGTACCTGAAGGGGCCTACAAGGAAGCTGAGGAGGGACTTTTTACCAGGGCCTGTAGTGACAGGACAAGGGGTAATGGGTTTAAATTGAAAGCAGGGAGATTTAGATTGGACATCAGGAAGAAGTTCTTCCCGGAGAGGGTGGTGAGGCACTGGAACAGGTTGCCCAGAAAAGCTGTGGGTGACCCATCCCTGGAAGTGGTCAGGCTGGATGAGGCTTTGAGCAACCTGGTGTAGGGGAGGGGGTGGGAACTGGATGATCTTTAAGGCCCCTTCCAACCCAAACCATCCTGTGATTCTATGATTGAGACTTAAGCAAGAGAAAGAGTGACGACACTTCACACAGGCCCAGTGGCAACAGGTCCCTGCAATGCGAACTGGGGAATTTGGCTGAGTACTGACAGAGCAAGACTCTGTAGGTGTCATAATAATTCACTTGCCTCCAAAAAGATGAGGGCTTGTAGCACTGACAGCTCAGGAGGAGCAACCAAACACTACTGCCCTGCCCCAGCTTGGGAAACATGTCCTTAAGGGCCCCAGCCTCAGAGTCCCCTCAGCACTAATGCCAGGCAGTGGCTTCTATTTCCTCACCCAGCCCCAGAGTCAAATGCCAAGAATCCTTCTCAGGCACAAGAGGGGATGCCATTAGTAACAAAAGTCTTCAGGCCCTACAGCCTTGTCCCGTTCCTGCCTGGGACCAGCATAGGTAGAGAACAGCCCAGACTAGGTCCCTGGGACCCAGAAGAACAGGGGAAGAGGGAGTGGCGAAGCCCCAGTTCGGAGCTGTATGACCCACATGCTCAGACGTGTTTTACAGACAGGAGTGCTGGAACTCAGCCCAGAAGAAACTGGTTAAACTTTCCTCATGCAGAGGACAACTGACAGATGTGTTCTTGGTAGCAAGCCCAACCAAGCCTGCAGAGACACAGGAGGCAGTCTGACAAGCGCTTTCTCAGTTGTTTCTCAGTACCCTTCTGTGTGAGATGAGGTGTGCAAGCAAGAACAGGAGACGTTCAGGCACAAGCTACTACGTTTGGATTGGCAGTTGCGACGAACAACAACACATGCTGAGGTGTGACAAGCCGGGGCCACAGGCCCTGTGTTCCCACACAGAAGCATCCTCGTCTCGTGCCAGCTGAGATTTCCAGCTCAACCAGTAGACGCACAGCTAGCACAAACACAACCCCAGCAGGACTTTGAGCTATGCAACAAAGTGTTTTGAGCAAGGCAGGGAGCAGGCTCTGAACGGAAAATTCACTCTCTTGGATGTGCCCAGCCCATCAGCAGATAAGCTGGTAAAGGAGGCAGCTGGAAGCCAGGAGACCAGAGAAAGCAGCAAGGCTAGTTCCAATTTTAAAAGAGAGGTTGGGAAGTTGAGCATTGCCATTACTCGGCGTAGGAGAAGCTGCGAGAATGGCAGAATGCTGCAGCAATCCAGAGTCGCCATCCTGGCTGCAGCGCTTCTGCAGAAACCTCTGCGAGGTGGGCGTACGCAAGCCGACCTGCGGCCCCCTTCTCCGCAAGGAGGACGCTTTGCCTGCTCCCCAGGCCGGCGGCAGCCCCCCGCACCAGCCTCACCGCGGGCGGGCAGCGTGCAGAGAGGAGCAGGCCTCACCTTCTCACGCTGCGAGAGGGTAACGTACGGCACGGGCTCGCGAGCCTGGTTGTGCCGGGTCATCTGGACGATCGGGCCTGCCATGTCTGCAAGGCAAAGCACAGGAGAGGCGAGGCTCGCCCCGGCTGGAGAGCAGCGGGAGTCCCGCGGCGCACCGGGCCCGGCCCGGCCAACGTGCCGCCGGCCCCGACGCCGGCTCGCAGGGCGCTGTCAGCCGCGGGCGGGCCCCCTGGCCCTCCGAGGCCGCGCGGCCTTCGCGGCGCCTCAGGCCTGCCCCGGCAGCGGGCTCACCTCGGGGCAGGCTCACTCGATGCGTGCTGGCCACCACCTCCCAGTGGGCGAACAAGCGGTCCCGCTCCTGCGCCTCCTCGTCCTCCGCGTCGCCGCCGTCCTCCCCGCCGCCGCCCGCCTCCTCCTCGCCCAGCTCGTCCAGGTCCTCCAGCGTGATGCGCGCCATCGCCCCCCGCCGCCGCGCACCCGGAAGCGAGCGTCCCGCCCCCGCTGACGTCACGCGGAGCCCGCCCCCTCGCGCGTCGGCGGGCCCGCCGCGAACGCGCGCGGCTCCGCGCATGCGTGCGGCGCCGGTGCGTTTCCCCCCCCCCCCCCCCTCCCGTTTCATCCCCCGACAGGCGCCGCCCGCGCCCCCCAGCCCCGTTTCCCCCCTCCCGCCGGGGGCCGAGCCGCGGTCGCTTCTAGGGTGGGTTTTATTTAATAAAATAAAGTACAGCGATCAGCCGACGGGTCAATCAACGCCCGGCCGCCCCCGCTACCCCCCTTCCTGCCGCGCCACAGACGGGGACCGTGCGGCCGGGGGCGCTCCCGGTGCCGCCCCCGGTACCGGAGGCTGCCTCGCTCCCCGCCCCCGACGGGCCTTTCTACCTGGCTGGCGTGTGCGGGCGGTGCCGGCCCCGGGCGCGTAGCAGAGGAACATGCGTGCAGGCTGCGAATCCCGAACTAGCTACAGCCCCCCCAAACCGGGCCCCCCGGGCGGGCAGAGCCGGGGAGGGGAGGGAAACGGAGCGGTTGAGGTGGTGGGGGGGTGCCCGGGGGGTGCCCGGTGCGGTGCCAAGCTGCGGTGCGCCGGGAGCACCGGTCAGTTGGAGGAGAGCAGGGAGCTGTGGGAGGACAGGTCCATGCTGCTGGCGCTGAGGCCTCTGCTCTCCGCGCGGAGGCCTTGGGTGCCCTGGAAAACACAGCGCCTGTGAGGGGGCCACACACCCGCCACCCCCCCACCCGAGCTGCCAGCCCACCTCCGGCACCCCTTGCCTGGCCAACCAGGGCTCCCCCCGGGTTGTTATCGGCTGCATTAGGGGCCACCTCTGCCCCCCCTGCTCCCAGTCTGTGGTCCCCCAGTCTCCCAGTGGGCTGCGGGGGGGCCTTACTCAGAGGCAACACCCTCAGTTCTGGAGCAATGGTCTGGGAAGAGGGGCTGCACAGCTGCCCCAGGGGCGCCAGCACAGGCCACCCCTTGGGAAGGCAGCATAGCTCCAGTCCCACGCAGCCAGAGCGCGTCCCCATGGATGAATGCCTCCGAGGGGGGTCTCGGACACCACCTACGTTGTCCACTCTGCCTCTCACCAGCTGTGTCACTGGCAAAGGTTCCCATAGCCAGCTGTGGCCACACAGCCCCCACCCCAGCACCCACTCCTGCACCAGCCCCACCGCCCGCCCCGTGCTTACCTCAAATGAAGCATCGCTAGACTTGTGCAGGTAATTTAATGACGCAGCTCGCTTCATGCTACAAGAAAGCAGAGGACAGCATGTGTCATCCCGACCCCCAAAGTGGCAGGGCAGGACCCCCACCCACCCTGGCCCTCACAGCCCTGGCCCTACCTGGTGTTCCTGGGCTCCAGGGGACCATTGCCCTGCAGTTTCTTGACCAACATCTCACTGCTCCTCCGTATCACATCCCGGATTTTCCCCAGGGAGCTGCTGCGCTGGAGGGTGCCACTGCCATCCTGGACACAGAGACACAAGCCAGGGCAACGGCTGAGTGGCACCGATCAGGCTCTGGAATGCTGCAGACGAGGGGCCAGGAACCGGGCTTGGCTCCAAGCACCCTCCTGCCTGCTTGCACTAAGGATTCAGCCCTGGCCCAGAGCAGGCTTACTGCTCGCTACATCCTCACCCTGATTCTCTACAGAATATGATGGCCACAGAGTCTGGGACCCCCACCATTATGGTCTGGCTCATCTAGGCTACCTCCCTCCTGCCCAGTGCAAGCCCAACACCCAGTCAGGCTGCTGCCCTGCACCAGGCCACCAGCACAAATGGCACTGGTATCCCCACAGCCCTGCTCGAACATGGCACGGCTTCATCACCTGTCACAGCTCAGGCAGCAGCGACCAAGGAGGTCCCAGTGGCCAGGGAAGCACCAAGGCCTGGTGTCTCAAGCTTGGAGGTACTTTTGACAGGCCAGGACATGCTGCTGGGACATTCAAGGACTCCCTCCTCATTTGCTGGAGACTATCCTCCCCCTCCCCTTGCCCTTCCTCACCATGCCACTGCTATTCTTCCTCTCCATCCAGCATTCGTCCTGATGCACATCCTGGTCCTGCATGCCGGCTCTGTAGGCTCACTCACATCAGACAAGACCAGTCCACATGCACACACTGCCTTGTCCCCCGCCCCCTAACAACCCCAAGATGATGAGCTTTGAGCCTGCTGAGCAACTCGGGCAGCTCCATCTGGGATACCTTCCTTTGGCTGCACCAACACTGCATCTCCAGCCAGGTACCGCTCTGCTTGGCCCCCCGAACTTTAGTACCCCCATCCTCACTATCCATCCCTGGGTGGCACTTTACAGGGGTTTCTTTATGGCTGGCCGCTTTATTCCAGAGGCCAAAACCAGCCCTAAATCTTGTTCCCCAGCCTGTTTCCTCCCACATGCCCCCAGTATCCAGAAAGTCACTCTTAGCCCATCTCCTGCATTTAGCTCCTTGCAGGCAAGGCGCAGGCTGCCAGCATGACACCACCTCATGCCATCACGGCACCAGACTCCTCCCCTGCAGCCAGGCACGCTCCTTACACAAGGCTGTAGCACCACTACTGTTGTGGGGTTACTTTTGCTCTGATGGCCTGACAACAGCAGTCCTCCCTGCTCCTGATCCCAATGACCTCTTGGTATCAGGGCAGGGGAAGTGAGATAGGGTGCCAGTAAAAGCCCTCTGCTCCTCATGAGGATGTGTGGGAGCCCCTTTGGCCATCCCAGATGACCAAAACACCCTGTGGCCCAGGCTGGCAGCAGCAATTGCCCCAGGACTGTCCACACAACTCTGCAGGGTCTCTGCCTTAGGCCAGTCACCCCCTTGTACTGACCCCTGTGAGTTGTGGCCCTGGGCAAGGCTTTTCCAACACTTCCCATCTCTGATTACTTAAAGCTGATCCACACTAGACCCCTCTCCAACTGCTGAGCAGGACTTTTCCTACCAGCAAATCCTTCTCTTGGTATTCATCTCATCCCTTTTTGGATAAGCCAAGTGCATTGAACCTCTTTACTTTCTGATCAGGATGGAGGGTGTCCAAACTGGGAGCCACGTGCTGTTGCTGCAAGGGACCCGCTCACCACGAACGCAGAGAGCGCCAGGAGTATTAGCGAGGTGAACAACTCCGCTCCTGCATCAAGCATCCTGGGCAGGTTTTGGAGGAGTTGGCCATCAGCATGTGGCACTAGCAAAGACGGGGGGTGGGGTGTCTTGCCTCCCCCCCAGCCTTGCACTGGGTCACCACCCTCGCTGCAGCATACTGCCACTGTTCCTTTTGCCAGGGCACACAAGCCAGGGGCGGAGGAGAGAACACAGCTGGGTCAGGGGAGCAGGACCAGGGTACAAGAGCAGCAGGATGCAGCCAGGAAGCACGCCCTGGGGTCAGGGCTGAAGGATGGAGCCAGATTTCCCCAGCTGCAGTGGCGCAGACTGACTGCAGACCAACACCAGAACCACATGCTGCTGCATGCTGGGTTAAAAATAGCCTCCCTTCTCTCCCCACTCCCTTTTCTGCAGGGTTATTTTTAACCCAGAACATTTATGGGGCTTGGTTTACCACAGATCCCCCACCCCCTCGTTGCACCCAAAGGGGAAAAAAAAACCAAAACAAAAGCAGCTCCACCACCGAGCCACGCTCCACTGCGTGCTCCCACCCTGCCTGCTGCATGGAGGTTTGGGCAGGATTTGGCAGCACGTGGAGCTCAGCGCTGGGGGACACGCAGTGGGATATTTCTGGCTAATGGAAACACCTGCTGGGAAAGGCCCAAGCTCAGATAGCCCAGGGAGCCCTGCCACACACGGCTACATGAGCTGAGGTTAGTAGCTCCCCCAGCTTGGAATTAAGGAGAGGCACGGTGGGGTTGGGTCCCTCAGCTCCAATGCTCAGCCTAGGAGAGGCACCCTGTGTGCACGCAGACCCCAAGCACACCCACACCTGCTCCAGCAGCACTTGCACCCACCACCACCAGGCTGGCCGACCGACGCTGGCCTACAAAGCGTGGAAAGAAGCACAGGGCAGCGGTTCGGGTCTGTCTACCTTTAATCAGAGGTACGGTTGTTACAGCACCAGGTCCAGGACATGGCAAAGCACAGGGGCGGGTGGCACTGAGGCTTGAATGCACCCTGTGCTGGGGACTCACCGCCTTCCGGGAGCATGGAGCAGCACTGACAGAGAGAGGCAGGGAAGGTGGCAGCCCTAGAGCACTCAGCCCTGGGTTCAACAACCCATGGTCCTGAGTACAAACCTCCTTTCAGCAAGCCCAAGCTCCCAGGGGAGCAGCATGCGTGTGCCCCAAGGCCACCGCACCACCACGGCAAAGCCAGGCCCAGGCAGACACAAGCACATTTAGTATCACAACCTTCCACATGACTACTATGAGAGAAACTATCTAGCTAAATAAATAAGAGGGGGTCCTGCGCTGGCCTCTGGGCTCTGTCCTGCTGGCTGCAGCCTCCCCAGCTGTCTTCCCAGGTAGGAGGGCCAAGGAGATTCACTTCCTATAGGAGGTGGGATGAGGATGTGCACCCAAGGGTGTGAGGGTCAAGGCAGCAGTGGTCTGGCCCTGGAAAACAACCCCTTTTTCCCCAGTAGTGACTGACAGCACCAGACCCTGTGCAGGCTCGGAGCCCCACCAGAAGCACTGAGCCACTCCCCACATGCCCAGGGTCAGCCCTGCCTTCCTAGCAGTGACAGGGTTACAGATTTCCCACCCACTGGGCTAGGGACAGACAGTCACAGCCCCAGGGTGCACACCTGGCAAGCCAGGTCCTGTGTTGAAGAACTGCCCTCCTCCACAGTAAGCTGGTGCCTTCCTTTTCCTGTGGAAACCCCCCACCCCTCCAGCCACCCTCCCATCTGCCCCCACATGCTCCCAGCACCCCAAGCCCCAGCTCTTCCCTTCCTCACATCCTTCTTCACACTTTCTTTTTCTTCCCACCACTCTGCTCCAAACCAGCCCATTCCCCGTCTCGGCCACTTCCAATGGCCTGGGGTCTGGCCGCCTGCAGAACAGTCCTGCTTTCCTCCTACCCTTCCCTCTGTCTCCAAGGAACAGCAAACAGCTTCACTCCCACCTCTCCCGGCAGCCACACCAGTGGACGCTGGAGCAACGGGGACCCAATTCACCCCTCAATGCCGTCAGGCAAGGAACTCGGCTACAGCATCACGTCAGGAGGTTACAACCCAACACGCTCGTCCTGGCAGGTTCCGTGCATGGCTCTTGGCTGTCACCCCCTCATCTTGGATGTACGGTAGCTATAGGCCACCCCACATTCCTGCACCCCTACAGAGAGACCCACATGCTGCCCCTGGGTCACAGAGCTCAGTGGGGAGAATGACAGCGAGACAGGGACTGCCTGGTGCTGCAAGGAGAGCCCAGCTCACTGGTGGCCAGCGCAGGTTTGCTACGGGGCACTAACATCAGCTAAGCCTACAGGGAAGGCACAATGGCCCTCTCCGTTGCAAAACATCCCCCCAGCCTTCGTGCCTCCATCCTGGCCTCTGCAGGGATGGAGGGAACAAGCTAAGAGGGTTGAGGATGTCTAATGACGGTGGAGTTGGCATGCCTGGAGTGAAGACAAACCCCTGCAGGCCTGGTCCCCGGGGATGCGCGAGGGCAGGCTGGGAGTGGGGGCACGCAAGGGGACGGTGGCCTGTCACCCTGGCCTGGGGGAGCGGGCAGCTCCTCGCAGATTCTTCCTGCTCTCGCTGGCCACAGGACTGGAGCTGGGCCACGTGGCCAGGCACTCCTCTGCAGGCATCGCGGTGCCCTCGCGCGCCGGGAGGGTTGGGGGACTGGCGTGGAGGTCTTGCCGAGGAAGGAGGGATGGTGTGGAGGAAAAGTCGGAAGATACAACACAAACATCCAGGTGACTGCGGTGGAGGGGAAAGAGGGAGTCTCGGGAGGCATTTAAGCCTAGTGCACAGAGAGGAGAAAGACACAATTTACAAGGCCGTGAGGTTGTAGGTCACCCAGGGAGCAGGTAGGACAGGGCCCAGGCTGCATGCAGAGACAACTGGCCATGTCTGGGCAGGGAGGGATCCTTGTGAGGCTGACACAGCAGTCTCACATCTTGCCAGCACGCTCTAGCAGGCTGGCAGGGACAGCTAGCTTGGGGAAGAACAGCCTGGGCCTCCAGTTCAGGGGGTCCCCTGCTCCTGG
Organism: Rhynochetos jubatus; assembly: GCA_027574665.1. NCBI lineage: Eukaryota > Metazoa > Chordata > Aves > Eurypygiformes > Rhynochetidae > Rhynochetos > Rhynochetos jubatus. Next base: position 14,116,909 of record CM050650.1, on the reverse strand, counting down.
GCACAGCGTGCCTGCCAAGGCCCCAGTGCCACCGAGCTGGTGACATCCCTGCTCTCGCAGCCCAGACCCTGGCTCTCACAGCCCTGGGCAGCAAGTAGCTGGTCCAGGCACTGGGGCTTCCAGAGCTGCCCTTGGCAGCAGGGCAGAGGCTGCTGGTGCCCTGGGGGGTCCCATGGCCCTGCCTGCAGCAGCTGACAGCTAAGGGATGGCAGCAGACACTGCCCTGAGGCAGCACGTCCCAACTCTCTAGACCAGTACAGGGAACAACTGGCTGTGACAGACGGGAGCAGCAGGAGCTGCCTCAGCCTCCTTTTTGGGGGAGCTGCAGCCCAGTGCAGGGCTGCTGGCTGTAGAAAGGAGGCTGGCTATGTGTGTAGCAGGCTGGAGGAAGCACTGAGCATCACAAGGCAGCAGCCATGTCCCCCAGGGTGCTGGGCCAGCCTTCAAACCCTCTCTCTACAGCTGGCTGGGCCAGGGAAGCCCTGCCAAGCCCCCCGGGGAAGGGTCACATCAGCAGGGACTATCCACCACAGCTGGGTCGGGCTGGGGGAGAGGGTGGCATTGCCTGCTTGCTTGGGATGATCAGACCAGAGCCAGTCAGGAAGGTCTCCCAGACCATCACCAGTGCAAAGTGACCACCCACCACCAACCACAGCCAGGAGGAACCGCAGACACCAGCCAGGACAGAGACCGGGTGGTCCTAACCCAAACCTGCCCATCTCCCATTGTGCTTGTCTAACCCCCCTCCTATTGGGGTGTGCCAGGGCTAGGACCCTCTTCACTCCTGGTGCCAAGAGCTGGGACAGAGGACAGCCCTGCACCTGGCAGAGCTGCTGGGTCCCCTCGAAGCTCTGCTCCCCGTGTCTCCTCCGGCTACCTCCTGGGTACAATCCACAATCAAGAGAGCCAGCAGGCTTCAGGCTTGAGTGTTGAGGGGCTGTCATGGCAACAGGGAAGAAGAAGGAGGAAGGGAGGGAGCTCATGCGGGTGAGAATGGAGCTGAGCCAGGTAGGAAAGAAGGGTTAGTGACAGCAGATGTGAGGACGGAGCGCAGGACTCCATATGCCTAGTGTGTCACCTGTGCCAGGCTGCAACAACCCCTGGGCACTCAGCTACACTACGCTCTCAGCTAGAGTGTGCAGGAGGAACGGTGAGCGTTCACAGCCCTAGCAGCCCTCGACCCAAGCACCCAACAGCACCACGCTCGCTTGCCTCTCCTCCATCCTCCTCCTCGCAGAAGACAAAAGGGACCTGCCCCAGACCTGGGCTGCCACCTTCCTCCAAACTCAGTGAGAGTGACCGAAGTGCCCCTCGGTCTCAGAGCAAGCCTAGACAGGCTGGGGTCACCCTGTCTGCACCTCAACTAACACCAGCCTCCTTTGCCACAACCTGGCATCCCGCAAAGGCCTCTCTGTTACCACCTCTGCTTGGCCAGAGCCCACGGAGGGTGTGAGACCGGGAGAGGGGGACAGCAAAGACCCTGGCTGCAGACTATTCCCATGCCCTGTAGCCACTCAGTCACAACCACACCAGGCACACACACGCACACAGCCCTTCCCAGGCTCAGCATTGCCTGTGGCGCAGTGCAGGACAGACGGCCAAGGTGCTCACAGAGGCCACATGGGCCTGAGATGGGGCCAATGCTCTCAGCCAGGGCCTCAAGAGGGGAGCAGCAGGGAGATATGTTAATAAGGTTGCAAGGCTAAGATTAAGGGCAGACCAGGGCCAGCTCATGCTGTGCGTTGCCAGGGCCTGGCAGCCCCCTGGAAGCAGGAGCCCTCAGTTAGGGATATCTGGCCTGTACACCAGAAACCAGGCCCAGGCATGCACCTTTGCGGGCTGGCTGGCTCATGCCAAGAAAGAGGGGAAGGAAGTGTGCAGGGAACAAATGGAGGTAGACAAGGATGCCACGACAGGCCACGCAGGGACAGTCCTGAGCCAGGCTGTCCCTTCCCTCTGGCAGCCAGCTGAGGCCATTCTTGATGGTGTCTTGTACTTACCCCGCTCCATTCCACGCCCATACTCACTTCCTCGCTACCGTCTGTGGCATTCTCGTACTTGACACTGCCCCCCAGGCTCCGACGTCTCTCTGTGCCGTCGCCCTCCTTCAGGATCTCCACCACCTTCGTCTGGTTGATCGGGTCGATGCCCTGCACGTTGAAAGGAATAAGGAAGCACCATATTTTGCCCTTCTCTGTTCTTTCCCTCTAGCAATCTGCTGTGCCCGATCCTATCCCCTCCTCTCGACCATTGTCTCATCGCAGCCAAAACTCTCCCACGCAAGAAGGATGGAGCCAAATACCATCCTGCACGTAGCAGTTTCCGTTTGGGTTCCCAGTTCAGTGAGCCCCTGTGGAGCCATAAACCATCCTGGGGCACAAGGGCTTGCTACCCCAAAGCTGACAGCTTTTTTTTCTTCATGTTTTGGCACGTCAAAGTTTCTGCTGTCCTGCAGCCTTTGTGCTGGGTGCTTACAGCTCCTGCTTTAGTATCTGAGGATTGAGAGTTTAGGGTGAGAGGCACGCTAGGAAATCCCTAGTGTGTTCCCTGGCCAAAAAAAAAAAAAAATTAGTGGAAAGAAGCCATCCCAGTGAGTGCAGATCTCCCCAGCAGCTGACTTGCCCTAACCCTGCTGCAGTAATTCTGCATGTGGAGCGCCAGGCCCTCTTCCCCACGTGTACACGCTGACATCTGCTCCGTCAGTGCACAACCCCACATGTACACACACGTGTACCCCTGCACAAATGCAACCCCAACCACTAAGCAGCTCTGGTGCTGTGGGAACGTAAACCAAGTACATCAGAGGCTGCAAGGCCCAGGAGTCCCTCACCACAGCCCAAGCCAGATGCTGTGCCATCCCAAGCCCCACAAAGCCCCCTCCACCAGGTAAGATCCCTTACCTGCCGCCGAGAGCGAACTGCACACTCCTCCAAGGTCTCAGCTGCCTCTAGCTTGCCTTGGCGCCGGTACAGCGCACCCAGGTTCCTCAGAGTGGTGTTCACAGTCGGGCTGCGGTAACAGATGGAAGGTGAGCAGGACCGCAGGGACACCCCCTCCAGAGCCCACTGCTGCCCGCAAACCACCGCTTACCTGCTAACCTTACAGGCCTTGTACCAGCCACCGTACTCAGCATAGGGAGCGCTGTCTCTGTGCTTGCTCTGCAGGGTGAGGAGAGAGGAGAGCTGTTATGCCCTTGCCTAATGTCTGTGCTCTCCCACTGAGTACCAGGGTCAGACCAGAGTCTGCAACCCCCACCAGCCCAGCCTTTGAAAATACAATGTGCAAATACAGTGATGAAGCCCAGCAGGATTTTAGAGGGAAAGCTGAAAGCCCATTTGCTACAACAGATTTGGGCCACAAGTAAAAGGGATGACCCTACCCCAGCAAGCAGCATGATCCCATCTCCTTGCCTCTTCCATGATACCAAAGGCAGCAGGGACAACACAGCCCATCCTTACGGCATTCTAGAGGACATGACACCCCACAACCCCCCTGCAGCATGCAAAAGGGAGAAAAAAACCCACAAAAACCCACCACCAAACCAACAAAAACCCCACAGGCATGCCAGGCAGCACAGGCACCACACCCGTCCAGCACGGCTAGCAAAGGGATCAGCCAGCCACAGCCAGGCCTGCCCCACAGCAGCTGGGCCCAGCTGTCTCCTCTCCTTGCCCACCTCTTGTACCCCAAAGACAGCTGGCCCTGCCACAGCCAGAAGCAGAAAGGCTGCTGGCCAGAGAAACCGGAGAGGGGGCACAGTGTGATGCTCAAGGAGAAAGATCTAGGGCCATGACAACTCAGTCTGCAGGACACCAGCCAGCGTTCCCCTGTCACCAGGGACCACAGCACCTGCAGGCAGGAATCCCACGGCAGCAGGAGTGGGGCTGCCAGTCCACATACTGTGCACCCCAGCGCATGGCAAGCCATGCCCCTGGCTCTGCACCCATGAGACACAGGCTGGGTGGGAAGCACCCAGCCCAGCAGGGCTGCTGGCACCAGGCATGTGCAGGGGGCACCGCTTCGAAGCGTGAGATTCCCTCTGGCAGGGGCTCTAGCCCAGAACAAACTGTCATCACAGGGACCGTTTTTCTTACTCAGTCCCACAGTGTTTCTCAGATCTTCACCCCGCATGCTGGAGCCTCTCTGAGCCATAGGCATGCATGGGTTTCGTTGTGCCTGAGCCTGCACACCCTGGGCAAGCCCCAGGGACAGCAGAGCTCTGGCTCAAACCCCTCTGAAGCTTGTGCAGAGGCAGCCCTGTGGGTGGCTGAACCCAAGGTGTCACATTTCCTGGGACAGAAAGAGCCCCACAGGCCAGGTCGGCCAGCTGTGGCCAAGGGCCTGCTGCTGGCACAAGCTGGCCTCCCCCTCTGCCACCAAGAGCAGAAGGACAGAGGAGCGAGGGAAAGAAAGAAGTGAAGCTCTGCAAGAGGTGTTTGATGCTTTTTAATAGGAGACATGGAAACATGGCATGAAGCAGGCTGCAGGGGCCCCAGCCCCGGGCCAGCAGCACGAGCAGGTCTGTGGTTACTGCTGCCTGGCCAGGAAGGCCATGCTAACTAGATGGACATGCTGCCCTGGGGATGGGAGTCCCAGGGGTAGGGAAAGTGGATCAGCCCTTGCCCCAGGCTGTAAAAAACAAGTCTCACTCCAACTGTAGGTCCCTGAGCCTGTTCTCTTTCCCCATAGCAAAGCTTGCATTATCTGGAGCACAGCTCCATGCTACAGCTCTCTACTTCTGACCTCTTCATTCTCCAAAGACACCACAACAGTCTCAGTCCCAGATGGGCAATGGGAGCCTGGTCTCTACTCTGACTTCGATTTCTCCTGCATGGCATGGTGCTGCCACAAGTGTAGTTCCTGTGCAGCAGAGCTTTCACAGGGCAGCAACCGGAGCAGCGCAAGGTGGAGCCAAGCGCCCTCTGCACTGGGGACCGCAGCATGGTTCAGTGGAAAGACACAGCATGCTGGTGGAAGGCAGCTGCTGGTGCCCTGCTCTCCAGACCCACAGGATGGGACCGGTCAGTCGCTAAGCCAAGCCTGCCAGCTTGCTGCCTGAGCCCATTAGGGATGGGACCTGCTCTGAGGGCAATGGAAAGGAGGGGGATGGTGTCTGCTCCCACTGCAGCTAGGGGACTAGACCAGAGCCCTTCATGCTGTTGCTTCACTCCCCTGCCAAAAAGCAGAGACAGGACCCTGCTGCATTTATCAGCTGTGCACAGAGGCAACAGGAGCCTCCTGGGCAGTAAGAGCAACAACTTCTTTGCGTCTCAGCTTAGGCAAGCACAACCCACGCCTATCCTCTTTCAGAGGTCAGGTAGGGCACAGAACCACCAGGGCCTGCCCTGTGCAGAGATCTTTTTCAGAAGGTTTGGCTCCGTTCCCTAAACAAGGCGATAGCAGCAGCTTCTTCTTGACCTCCGTTTTTTCCCAGGCAGCCTCAGGGCTGCTTCAGAAGCTTGTTGTGCTCTGTGTACTAGCAGTTCTTTGGAACAGAATGCCAAGGCACTGCAGCACAACCCCCTGCCATCCGACATCTTCCATCATCGGCATGCCCTAGAGGGACCGCTAAAGCAAAGAGAGAGAGAGCATGCAGCCACATCTGAGAGTCAGAACAACTCCCTGACCCAGGAAAAGCATCACACTGTCCGATGGGCCTTCCCTCCCTCATGCCCCAAGGAGCAGCCGTGCTCTCTTCCCACTCTCCAGATGCCTCCTGGCCTTTGTTAGGGGCCGTGGCAGCTCTTCAGACTGCAGGAAGGAGGGTCTGGCTGTGGTAAGAGGATCAAAACCCCTGAATTTCCTTCCTCTCCCCAGGTTCTTGCTGCTATTTACAGGCAGCACCATCAGCTCAGACTCACCTTGCTCATCTCCTCTCTCTCCTCTGCATGCATCCAGATCGGCTTGTGTTCATCTGTTTGGGGAAGAACGCAAGAGAGCTCCCCTCACCACCTCACCCTGCTGCAATGACACTTTTGCTGGGGCTCTGCCTCCTGCATCGCCTGGCCAGCAGCTCACCACGGGGATGTGACAAGCCTTCCAGATCCCCTGGGCCAGGGCCCCGAGAAAGGCAACAGACATAGCAAGGGCAAGAATAAGGAAAGGAAGGAACGAGTCCTCCCGTGCCAGAATACCTGTGCCAGATGTACAGGAGAAACTATAACCTGTGTCTGGGAATGATTGTGCCACTTGCTATTCCCCCTTTTAGCCACAACTGTTCCCAACCCAGTAAAGACTGACAGCCAGAGCTCTCCCAGCCCCCTCTGAGAGAAGAGGGGGAGCAGCATAGCACACCAGAATGGCAGTGTCTCAAGGGCTGCCCAAGGCAGGGCCCTGCAAGGCACCTCAGCCCCTCTGCCAGGGGGAGACCAGAACCAGCCAAGCCTAGGCTGGGCCCAGGAGCCCAAACTGCTCACCCTTCCCCACCCCCAACAGCTTCTGCTGTACAAACCGTCCACAGAGCCGAACTCCTTCACATGAGCACGGGTGAGGATCTCCTTATACAGCACCTCTGCATCTTTGTATTTGCCTTGCTTCAGGTAACAGGAGGCCTGCAACCAAGAAAACAGCTCCAGCCCCACTGGGCAACACAGATCAACTTTCCCCTCCCTTCTTGCAGTTCTCTCTCTGCTTCTTCAAGCACTGGGCAACGCTCACCTTTCCCATGGCACCACTCCCCACCCCCACTGGCCTTTCCCCAGGCTCTCACCAGGTTGTTCTTGGTCTTGGCCACGTTGGGGTCATCAGGACCCAGGCAGTTCTCGTAGATCTCCAGGGCCCGGCAGTAATAGTACTCCACCTCGTCATACTTGCCCTGGTTCTGGCACAGCAGGGCTAGATTGTTCAGCTGCTTGGCCACATCGGGATGGTCTTTGCCTAGGACCTGTGTGAACAAAGGAGAAGCCACAAAGTCAATGCTGAAAGATTGCAGCAGACTCCTGGAGCTAGCAGGCACTGTAGTTCCTCCAGGACATGCTTATGTCAGACAAGATCCAAGGACTAGGGAGATAGACAGGAGAAATCCCAGCTTCCACCTCCTGCCAGGCCTCTCCAAGACCACAAACACTGGAGAGACAGGAAAGGTGGTGGCAGAATCAGCAGCCAAAGAGACTAGGTAGGTCCTGGATCTCCCAGGTGCAGTGAGGTAATGGGAAAACCCTCAGGGAGAACTGGAAGGAAGTAAGGAAAGTGTGGGAGACCAGTACCTTCTCACGGATCTCCAGGGCTCGCTTACACAGTGGTTCTGCTTCTTTGTACTTCCCTCTCTTGCCATAGAGAACAGCCAGGTTGTTCAAAGTTGCTGCCACCTGCAGAGACATAAGCTTCTCCATGAAACAAATCAGAATCTAGTGGGACCAAACAAGGGGTGCAAGCAGCAGGAACAGTGGCTGTCCCAATTCCTTCATGCTGCTTTTGAAGAGAACGAGGTCCAGCAGCAGAAGGGTACCCTGCCTACATCACAGGATCCAGAAGCCAACTCCCAGGAGACCACAGTGAACAAGACAGCAGGAAATATTGAAGCAGTAAAACCGAGCCCCAACCCATGTGAACAGCCCCCACAGCATCCCGGAACGCACTGCTGCCCACGGTGGTCCCGCCGCAGACACACCACGAGGGCACCGTTCTCTCCCACGGAAATTGCTGACAGAGGAAGGGGACACTCACCGCTGGGTGGTCTTTGCCCAGGGTCTTCTCACGGATGGAGAGAGCGTCATTCAAGAGGTGTGCTGCCTCTTTATATTTATTCTGATCCCTGCAGTGCGAAGCCAACCTAAGTTAGTTGGGATGCGGAGACCACAGCCCGCAGCAAGCAGAACTGCTAACAGCAGTCCTCCTTCCACACAGATCCAGCCCCCACAGCCCTTTCATCTCTCCATTCCTCCCCAACTTAGCCAATCCCTAATTATATCAGGGAGCTTGGCAGTCTGAATACCTCATCTGTGCCAAAACCTTTTTGACAGGCAAACCACTGAAAGCTGAGGGAGCTTCCCTATCACTGAATGTGTTGTCCTGGTAAACGGGAGAGGCAGGAAGCTCTCCCAGCCCAGTCCTGCCCTCCCCGCCATGCTCACCTGTACACTAGTGCCAGGATGTTGAGCATGGTGGCCACATCAGGGTGATCATGGCCCGATGTCTTCTCCAGGTCCTCCAGCGCCTGCTTGCAGAGCGGCACAGCCACCTCGTAGCGTCCCTGCGAGGCGTACTGGATTACAAGGTTGTGGAGGGTGCGCAAGCGTGCGGGAATCTCGTAGCCTCCCTGCTGGGCAGCTGCCACAGCACTGCTGTGCTGGTGGGGCACTGCAGGCACAGAGGGAGAAACAGGGGCACCGTTGGCACAGGAGGCTTGAACAGAGACAGCCAGCAACCACGCATGAACAAACACTTACATCCAGGACCATGCTCCTCCTCCTCATTTGGGAACAGATCATCCAGAGAGTCCTTGGTGGAGTCACCCTCCTTCTCCTCCTGAGAGGATGGGAATCACAACACCGTTGGTGCTCAGAGGAGACAGCAGCAGCCCGGGCTGTCAGCTGCCAACCTCTCCTCCCTGCTGCAGCCCACCACCCCCCCCCCCCCAACTTCTCCTGTTGTCTCCGCCACCATCCTCCCCCCAGCCAACACACCTAACAAAGCCAGATTTCCCCAGCACATCCTGGCATGCTGCTCCACATTCTCCCCGAGACCCTGCCCCACACAGGCTCCCTTTAGTTATAGGCACTGCTGCGCATGGTAGCTGGGAAGGGGTAAAATCCAAGGCAACACCTAGGTAATCCTGCTGCTTCAACCTCTCCCACCCCCAAAGGTGGCTGCTCGACAGGCCAAGGGCATACCGAAGGCGAGACATCCTCATCATACTTCTTCAGCTGGTTCATGAACTCGAGGTGTTTCTTCTCCTCCTCCAGCTGAGCCACGGTTTGCTCACTGCGCTGCAGCTTCTGCTGGGTGTTGGCAAGCTCGTCGCGCAGCCACTGGTTCTCCTGGCACAGCCTCCGCACCTGAGCGCGCAGCTTCTGCTTCTCTGACTCCACAGCATTCAGATGGTTGGACAATGCCATCATCACCTTGTCAAGAGTCCCAGTCAGCACCTACCACAACCTGTATCTCCCTCACGCCCACGCGTAGGGCCCACCCTCACCTTCTACACGCAGCCCCATGGCTGCCCCTCAGCTTATGGAGATGGCTACATGCCCACCTTCCCCTGTCAGTGCTGCGTAACACCGGGGGGGCGGGGATGCCCCATCACTCTCACCTGAGCTTCTCCAAGCCCCAGTTCGATCATCTCCACCGACTTGCGCAGCAGGTTGGATTTCTCGTGCACGAGGTTGGCTTCTTCATCTTTCTTCAGGCACTTGATGGTCTCCAGCAAGCTGTGCAGGATGGAGTTGTGCTCATTCTTGAGCGCCTCCAGCCCTTGCATCACCAGCTTGGTGTTGGAAATGATCTCCTCTTGGCTCAGCTTGTCCAGTTTCTCCTCCCTTGGGTACACCATGGTGGACATAGTCCTGTTCCTGCAGCGCTGCGCAGAGAGAGACACAAAACCCGAGTGCCTCAGTGCTGTTTCACAGGGCCACAGCCAGACACAAGCATCACAGCCTCCTCCAAGCAGCCAGGCAGTGTTCAACCGGTTGCCCACACTAAGCCCTTCGTCTTCCCCTCTCCCTTCGGCAGCAGGCAGCTGTCCGGGCACGTGTCTCTGCTTTTGTGGCACAGAGCGCTCGCCACCAGTGCGGGTGGCACACGTGGACAGGAGGCAAAAAGGCTAAAATCAGTGCTGACCTCCAACACCCCCACACTCCCAGCAGCAAGGAAAGCTGATTTAGCTTCCATTTAAGAGCGGAGATTTGTAGTTGGCAGCTGGGGTTGCAACGCATACACCTCCAGCCCATGGACCGCTGAGGCGAGGGGGCTGTCGGAGCTCAGCACCTCTTCCAGCTGCAGAGGAAAGGGGACAGAAAAGTGTAGGATTGCCAGCTCAAAGCTTCCTGCTTCCTCCATGGAAAAATCTCCTGAAAGAGCATCTCTCAGACGGGGAGGCATCAGTGGCCCTACTGGGCCAAACAAAAAATCCCCTGCCCAGAAGAGCACACCCTGAGGATCCCAGCACAGCATGGCCACTGTGGCGGCAAGGGGCATCGCACCCCCAGCACGAACCGAGTCAGCCTGCGTGGGAAAGCTTATACACACCAACTGCTGCGGTTACACCAGTGTAACCCTTGCGTGGGCGTCAGCCTGAAACACTGACAGCTTGTCCAGCTTTGCTCTCCCCGCTGCCAGCCCAAGGGCTCCTCAGGTTGGCATCAGGGCTCTCCCAGTCCCCCCAGGTATTCAACAGGAGAGTGCCAAGCTACTGCCTTTGCACAGGGACACCAAGGCCCACGGGGACCCACAGTACTGCAAGACCCCTGCACAGAAAACCCAGGAGGTAGGGAAACAGCAGACCAGAGGGCAAGAGACACAAGAAGCAGGCAAACCCTCTTACAACAGGCTGACAGGGCCCTGGATGCTCCACCACTCACTCACCCAGCCCTCTCCCAGCCTCACCCCCGCTGCCCTTCCTGCTGGGCCACCCCAGCAAGGCTCTTCGGGTGCCTCAGCAGCAGGAGACAAGCCACCCCCCACCTGGCTACCGGTCACTCGAGGCCAGCGGGCAGGAGCAGCAACCTGAGCACCCGGGGCCGTGTTGGCAGGAAGCTGGCCAACCGCCCAGGCGCTACCCAGGAGCCGGGGGGAGGAGGGCTGCCAACAGATTTGGCTTTGTCCTCCTGCAGGACCCACCTCTGCGTGGTTTGAGCTCTTTGTTCAGCCTTGTTTACTGAGCAAGCAGAAATGCTGCTCCAGTACAGAAGCAGAGAGCAGAGCTCCCCTTCTTGGCAGGGCTCCTTTCTGCCCCAGTTCTGCCCCGCGGAGCTCAAGGCAAGCTCCTAGCTCACCCACCCCTATCCCAGCCCAGGAGCAGGCCCTGAGCAACAGATGGGGCTGGTTTCTTCTTCGCTGCAGCGCTGAACGAAGATGCCAAACAGTGATGCACATCCACCCCTCAGGAAAGGCAGCAAACACTTGACACACTGCGGAGACCTTACTGAACCTCAGCAGGGCAGAAAGGTGTTCATGTCTCCTGAAGACTGGGTTCCTCTTCACACCCCCGAAGAAGGGCAGAGCACCCCCTACCTACGCCGGAGTCACAGCGCTGACTTCACGTTCACTTCATGATCCAGCACCAAACCTGAGCCTGCACCCTTCACTTTTGGGTATCTGCCATGCTCCACACACAGTTACCCTCTGCATTTTACGCTGAGAAGTCTCATCCGGACTGTGACATTTCCCAGTTTGCTTTAGAGAAGACCCTATGACAAGGATGGCATGAAAACCCTGATCAAGATAAAGGGCACAGACTACTGTTTCAAAGAACAGAATAGGTCTGTTGAGAGTCGGTTGCCACTTGTATCCCACCTTCCAAACTGATTTTCCAGGAACCGGTAGCTCAGCATTCTGGTCCACAATTTCCCTGGTTATTCTTTCTCCCACCTTTATAACATCCAGAGGGTGATGGAGTGCTAAAGCAACAACGGAAGCTGTGCCCAAGGTGAGCACAATTCAGGAAGAGATGTACAACGACTCCCAGCTCCAGAGGAAGAGGCTGGCAGCCCAAAGGATGCTAGTGCTGCCATGTCTGGCAGAGCACGGTTGTCGTGCTCCGAAATGGGTGCAGACAGCCTCCCAGGAAAGCTCAGCAGGCACATACCTTGGCTTCTGTGGGAGCAGGTAACAACTGCTAAAGGGTAAATCAGCCCCATCGCTGGTTTCAGCTCATAAGGAAACACAGACTGAGAAATGAGGAAATCAGGAAGTGCGAGTCCTCTGTAGCATAGGCAATGCTTGGGACACAAGGAAATCCCCAGGAGCAGCCTCATACCCAGCCCAGAACAAATCTAGAGCTCTGCCCTAAGGCTCAGACAGCTGTGCAGCACAAGTGCTTCTTCATCTGTCCCTCTGCGCACCGAGGTCAGCTGCAAGATGCTGACAGTTTTCACGGGAGCATTACCAGTGCCCATACACAGATCCTGCTGTCATCTTCAAAAAGTACAATACAAACGCATCAGGAAGAACATGTTACAAATCATCATAAAAAGCCAGCAGAGCTTGCACCTCGATAGATAACAGAGTCAGACAAGACCCAGATCCATAGAAAATGAGCCTCATTAATTCCGCTGCGCGCGGAACTACTCCGCAACTGAGAAATCGCTAAGCCGTGTGGTAAACCACCAGAACCTCTACTACAGTAGCATCCTGTCTTCCTTCAGCCCTTCCAGCAGAAAAAGCTCCAAGCATTTCACGATGAACTTGGTTTTTTTCAGAACTGTAAAGTTTTCAGACTCTGAGAAAGGAAAATAGTCCAAATATCCTGACCCACAGCACATCAGACTCATCCTACCACACAACTACATCCTCAGATCCTCAAGACATACTGGTACAGGCTCCTCTCCTCTCGCAGTTGTGCAAACACTTCTACACAATCCTGGTCTTTCTCCCCCAGGACGGCATCCTAGAAGCACAGCTCTGCTGAATACCAACATGCTTCCAGTGTTCAAGGGTGGACACAGGGGCAAAACCTGAGAAGAGCACACAGGTTGTTCACTTCCAAGTACCAATAATAAAAACAAAGGGAAGACTGCAGAGCAGTCACTTAAATGCTACTACCTCTCACACAGCAAAGAAAACCAACAAATACTGGTGGGAGCTGACTTATCCCTCCAAAGTGACAATTCTTCCCTACAGAGCTGTAGCTCTCCCCAGCGCTGACAGGTCCACGCTCAGCACCCAGCCCTCCAGAGAGGAAACATGCTCTGTGGCAACCCACACCAAGGTCAGGCAGGCCGATGCTGCTGCACGAGCACTCTTCCTGCTCCCACATGTTCAGTAAAGGGCACCAAGCATCCTTGACCCAGGCAGAAAATGCACTCAGAGGGTCCTGCAGAGAGGAGGGGAGACACCATTGTTTGCCTTTAGCAGGTGGGAGGCTCAGACTAGAATAAAGAACGATTTTCCAAGGAGTTCCTTGGAAGCTGGAGTGCACAGCTCCTGGTCTGTCCTGCTGCATTCCACACGCTCCTGCAGGTGTCACAGCCCAGGTCTCCACCAGCACGTTTCTGCTCCAGTTGGCATGCCTTCCCTATTTACTGTGAGCTGCTAGAATAGCCTGGCATCCTGGCAACACCCATCTCATCTTCCCTCCCCTGCTCCCATTTGGAGGAGTGCTGCAGGAAGACAGGGAAGGCACATGCGTGCACTGAGCTTTGTGGCAGTTGCAGCAGTCGACTGGGAATCCACCAGCCAGCACATCCTGCCAGGCAGAAACCTTCCTCCTCAGTTCGAGTGCATAACCGGGAAATCACCGAGCATCAGCAATTTCACCAGCCCACTTTTCTGTCTCTGAAAACTGCTCCCACATGCAAGAGCTTTAAGAAGAAAGAGCTAGAAGCTTCACTGCTTATATCTTAAGCCTACAACAGCCACCACAACAGAAACAAAGATGCAGATTAAATGGGTCCAGGTGAACCTTAACACTTAGATTATGATGCTTAATGGGGCTCCCCAACATAAGGATATAGATTGGTTGGAACGAGTCCAGAGGAGGCCACGAAGATGCTCAGAGGGCTGGAGCCCCTCTGCCATGGGGACAGGCTGAGAGAGTTGGGCTTGTTCAGCCTGGAGAAGAGAAGGCTCCGGGGAGACCTTATAGCACCTTCCAGTACCGTGGCGGGGGACATTTTACAAGGGCCTGTAGTGACAGGACAAGGGGTAACAGGTTTAAATTGAAAGCAGGGAGATTTACATTGGGTATCAGGAAGAAGTTCTTCACGGAGAGGGTGGTGAGGCACTGGCACAGGTTGCCCAGAGAAGCTGTGGGTGCCCCATCCCTGGAAGTGTTCAAGGCCAGGCTGGATGAGGCTTGGAGCAACCTGGTCTAGTGGAGGGTGTCCCTGCCCATGGAAGGGGGGTTGGAACTGGATGGGCTTTAAGGTCCCTTCCAACCCAAACCATTTGATGATTTTATGAATGCTAGAAGACCTAGAGAGGGGAAAAAAAAAGCGCACCAGGGAAGTCAGGAGTCAACTGCAATAGGACAGAGGTCCTATTCAGGTCTACACTTGCCTCAACAAATCCATTTCACCTCACTGTCTCCCTGCATGTCCCTGGACCAAGTATACGTGAGACACAGGGTACGGTCACAACCTGTGCAAGTGATACTGTCAAGACAGTAATTGCAGCTTCCCTCAAACTGCAGACGGCCTAGAGAAGTGGGCACAGATTTTGAGCACAAAACTCTTCCATAGGAGAAGGTGATCTAAGGATATGGTAGTTGCAGTAAAACAGCTGGATTCTGGAAAAAAGCTTCCTGTGGAAAAGAGTAAGTTTGACCCCTAGCAAGAATGAGTGACCACACTTGGGAGATAGCTAGCAATGGTAGCACTTAGAAATGGAAACACAGGGCTTAAAGTCTTACTTTCACAATAATTACCCCAGTCTCATGCTGTGAGACATGCTTTTGCTGCTTGGGGAAACAGCGAGGTTATGCATTTGGGAAGCAAACAACTTGAACACGCAGGGAGGGTTCGGGTTTTTTTCCCTTTGGATCTCTGCCAGCTCATTACCGTTAACCAACAGAATAAAGGGTCTCTGTAAAGACTGGTTGACCTCCAACGAAGCGAGGTCACCGATATACAGCCGAGTCTCCACTCCTAAGGGATACTGCAACAAACCCCAGACCTAATACCCCGGCTGCTGAAAAATAAAATAAAAGCAGTACAAAGCAAACAGAGCGCCAAGGTTGTAACCACTGCAGAGCCTGCGTCACGAGCACAAGTTCTCCTTATTCTGATACAGCGTCAGAAAGCAGAGACTGTAGGAGACTACGGTCAGCTGCGCAGGGCCTCCAAGGCGTCCGCTGCACAGCCAGGACACAGGGACACTGCCACACAGCTGCCAGAAGAGCTACTGTGCTCAGCGTCACCATCCCAGGCCACCCGCAACAGAGCCGCAGGAAAGGGATGAGCTGGTGCTGCTGAGCTCATGCATCCAACAGTCAGAGCCGCTCCGATACGGGTAAAACGAGAACTAGGAGCAGCTCCGTGCGATGCCCAAGAACTTCACAGCTAAGAGCACCTGCACACACACACGTTCAGACTTCAGGCACAAGGGCAAGAGAAGGATGCTTGGCAAGGGAAGGGTGCGCAGTCAGCTTCAGGGTACCGTGAAGAACCGCAACATGAATAGGAGCCAGAAACGAGAGGGCAAATGCTGGGCTCCTGAAAGTAAGAGCTGGTGGAATAATTGCAGTATACGGCTCCACTGTGGGATACGTGCCTGCTGAGGTTCATGTGAGGCACAGAGCAGAACCGGTGCTCTGTGACGCTTGCTACCACTGCCAGAAACGCCTGGTACCTCTAATGCCCCCAGAGAGCCACCAAGCACTCCAAAAGAGATCGTTCAGGTGTCAGCACCCTGTGGGTTCATTTCTGAGCTGCAATCCCAAAGCCTCCAACTCTGACGTGAGCCAGAGGACCTCATGCACAAGTTAGTCCACCCTACTTCCATAAAAAGGGGGCACCTAGAGCCCCATCTTCTGCTCAAAGTTCTTTCCCAACCCCAGCCTGGACCTTTTCACACTGCAGACAGTTTAGAGAGTGAAACCAGTGCACAGATGACTGAGTACCATAGAGAGACCGTTGCATTGCAACTTCCTTCCTAATAAAGGAGCCTGGCTGTTTTATCACTTGGAAGGAATGCAGTCCAGTCCCTCACTCAAAGCAGGTATCTGATCAGGCATTTGTCTAGTCAAGGGTTGAGTGTCTCCCAAAATGGTGACCCCACAAGCTCTTCAGACCCCTGTCCCATGGCTTAACCATCCTCATGTGGGAGGGGAAAAAAAAAAAAAAATCTTTATCTGAATTCCTTAGATAAACTCCATAAGACATTTGCCTTTGCTGAACAGCACTTCAGGGCAAAGGGGCCAGCACCACCGCACTAGGCACTGACCCTAGGCCCAGACAAAGGGAATGCAGCACATGCCTCCTTTCAGCAAGGTCCCGTGGGGACAAGGTCCCTCTGTCCCAGATTGAGAGAGGCAATGCAATCTACCCCTGGCAGCAGAGCAGGGAGTGGAGGCAAGGAGCTGTCGCACCCACATTCTCCCAAGCCCTAAAACCAGGGCTCTCCTTAGCATCCAGGCACCCCCTCACTTGGTTTTTAAAGCCAATCTCCAAGTCCACAAAGGTTTCACGCAACCAGCTTCCCTAAGCTTTACAGTCACATGTAACTCAGCACAAGGTGACTGTGCTGTTGGAAAAAGCCCAGCTCTCCCTGTCGCCCTGGCCAGGATTCCTTCTTTCAGCAGCAGCTGGTACGTGCCAGCTCTAGCCAAGTGTGAAGCTCTGGGAGCTTTTCTAGATACTGGAAGACCCGTGCTGGGAAAGTCTGTGCTAACCAGCAGGCTGCAAGCATCCCAGGGGCTTTTAACTACGACTAAGGAACTAGATTTGCAGCTTCAGTGGTGGGCTCTCCCACGAGGAGATAGGAGGCTCCCTTCACGCTTTTCTCCTTCAGCACTGAACGCTCCCTCTGTGCCCCAGGACCTTCAGCTTGGCCACAGTCACGCAGGTTCACACCACTACAGAAAGGAGCTGGGAGCTTCCCACCTCCCTCCCACTTTCCAGCCCACAGCTGGAAGTGGCAAGTGAAAAGCTACTGATTGATTGTTCTGATTGACTGGAGCAAGCAATTCCTGTGTCAAAGCATGATCCAATTCCAGTAAGCAAACATGCTCTGAGGAAGAGGTGGTCTGGTTGGCTGTGTATGAGATCACCCATTCCTTTCAAGACCAGAAAGGTCTTACTCCTTTCATTCAAGGATCAAAGAACAGAGACACTGGAGGCAACAAAGGTTAAAAAAAAACAACACCTCAACAGAACCACCACACACCCACCCAAAACCGCACCGACATGTGCCATTAGCAGAAAGCCATTTTGCTCCCTGTGGCAGTTCACACTGTTTACAACCCCAGCTGGCCAGGGAAACGTTCACCTTTCAACAGGCCATTGGAACCAGAACAGCAGTCTGCACTACCCTCACCATCAAGCTTCTGCTTAGCACCTCCAGGTCAGCTGATACGACCTTGTTTTTAAAGTCTTGCTCATGTCTGCAGCAGCTCAGCAAATCCATTCTGCATCTGCTGTGCCTGGGACTACAGTGGAACTCCATTAAAGCCTGTTTCCAGGCTAGCGGAGGCAAGAGCTAAGCAGCTGGAACAAAGCCAGGACAAGCATCTCTTCCTAGTTTCTGAATCTGACTGCAAACCTCGCTCTATGAAAGACAGCAAGAGCCATTACCTTGCCCTGACAGCATGACGTGGTATTAAAGCAGGCAGAATTCACAGGAGTGCAGGCATTGGATGTGCCTCAGGAGTACAGCCAGGACACATCTGGGACCAGCAAGAGCCCTGGAGCCACTCCGAAGGGCTCTGGAGCACCCACAGAGCACACCTGGGGCAGTCACAAAGACCAGATGACTGCAGGCTGTAAGACTAAGCTATTATTTCCAGAAGCAAGCGGGTGTTGTAAACAGTAACAAGGCAGCCAAATTCACAGAGACAAAAGCTCTAACTGTGTAATAAGCAGTTACCTCTGGCTCCTCCAACCAGCTGGAGTTCTTTGAGGAGCTATGTGGCTCCTTCCTAGCAAGTGGAGCCTTTATCCCGCGACTCTACCAAGGTCAAAATCCTGCCACGTGTTCTTTGTGTCCTTAGAGCCATTTTAGTATTTGGGGTTAATGCTGCTGTTCCTACCTGGATATTCTTCCAAAACAGCAGACAGAACACACGCTTCCGGCTCCTTCTGCCAACTGCAGCAGAGCTCAGCCATGTTTATTTATCCAGTGTCTGAGCTGGCCAGATCTTTGACCCCATGCGTGCTGAACACCGCCCTCCTTTCCCTAACACACAGCCGGGGCGGGGAGGGGGCAGGTGCTTTCCACGTCTCCAAGGTGGCATTGGAGACAGGAGACCAAGGGCACCAGAGGAGACCCTAGCACGGAGCCGCAAGAGAGTGCCAGCTACGCGGGGACGCCTGCGGCTGCTGGTACTGTGCCGCTGCCTTCCCACCATTGTGCAGATTTCTCCCGGCTGCCTGGCCACAGCATTCCACTGCGACGCCATCCCCCAGCCCTTCTTCAGGCACCTCCTTCCCAGCCGCATCCTCTCTCCCTCCCAGAAGCTCACCAGCAAATTGCCGCCCCCCCTCCCCGGCCCCCCACCTTTGGTAGCATGCACCTCCACTTCGGAACAGCTGAGCGGGCAGTTTGTTAGTGGGAAGAAAGGCTGGGGGGACACACAAGGCTCCGAAAGTTTGAGAGCCATTGCTGTATGCTAGAGCTGCCTCCGTCATTGTCTCTCCGGCTTTGTCTGGCAGCAGGAGGCACGCCCGCTGCGTATCCTTGGGATGAGCGAGCCAGAGAAACCCCTTTATCCCTCCTCACTACCACCACAGAGAAATTCCGCGCCCACCTGGCTATCTGTAAGCTTCCGAAGGAAGAAAGTTTCCATCAGCTCTGCCCGAAACTGCACTTCAGAGCGGTCCTTTGTTACAGGACTGCTGGGCACCCTGCCCGTCTCAGTCACCGGATGGGAATCCTTCCCCACCCCGCATCGCGGAGGAGCGGTACCTGGCTGCCTGCAGCGGCTTGTCCAGCGTTGGCACTCCCGGATGCCCCAGCGCCGTGGAGAAGCGCAGGCCGCAGCGATGCGCGGCTCCCACGGCGTCTGCCGCGCTGCCCTCCGGTTCTAGAAGCGCAGGCACCAGGCGCTCGGCAGCCAACCACACTGCAGCAGGGGGAGGGGAGGAGATGCAGCCAGGCTCCAGAAACAGGACGGTCGGACGCTCTCCTGGGAGCGCAGAAAACGCCACGTATGCCAAACCCGGGGTCCTGGCTCGGGGACCCACGGGAGCAGAGCAGAGCACCCAAGCTGCTGCCAAACACCACTCAAGGGGCTCTCCCCACCACTCAGACAGCCAAAGTTACCCCGCACCCAGCTACACCTGCTCCATCCCACGCCTGATCTAGTGGCAAAAGGCTTTACGCCCTGTTCGGTACCACTGTCACCTGTGTCCCCATCCCAGCCCCTAAAGCCAAGCAGGTGGAGCTGCAGAGAACCCTCCGGCTGCGTGATCCCTACCGCTGTGCTCACAGACACGGCCAGACAGAGGACAAGGTCGCCGGGAACCCTACCGTGTCAGCACTGCGCAGTGCGGAGCCAGGCCCAGCAGCGCCTGGAAGCGCTCCTGCGATCTCTGTATGCTTTACGCAGACAGAGGACCAACACCACAGCATCCAACCTAGTCAGTGCTGCACCCATCCCACCCACGGTAAGGTGCCACTTTCGGAGCGCTCTCTACAGTGTTCCACGAGCCTCTGGAGGCATGACTCTACCGACGTCTGCCCGAGCCACTGCTTCATCAGGATTCCTGCCCTGCCGCGTAGGTTCCCCCGGACGGGGAAGGGCTTCGGGCATCCCAGGAGGGAGCCCAGCCATGATGACATGCAGGCTCTCTCTTGCCTCATCCTTCTTCACTAAAGCATCTCGCTGTTCTCCCTGCCCTTCCCTGGCTCTGGCTGGCTACAGCACTGGGACACACGGCTAAGAAAACATCAGCGCAAGTTACACAGGAGGAGCGCAAACACCTATTATTTATCTTACGCTGAAAGCCGTTCCTGGCAGCGAAGACACAGCCTAATTATAGAGCAGCGAATCCCGCAGTCTGTGCCCACAGCACCCGGGAAACAGCCGCGACCGGGACTTCAGGCTGTGCCACCGTTGCCATAAACACGCACCTCCCGCGGGACTCCCGGCCCTGCTGCACGGCGGGGGGAGGGGGCTGAGCGCACAGACCCCGGGCACCCCGGTGCTGCCCGGGGAGGGCAGGAGCCGGCGGGGCCCCCTCGCCCTAGCGCCGGAGGGGGCTGGGTCCCGCCGGCCGCGGGGCACGCCCCGCCCGCTCCAAAGTCCGCAGAACCAGCGCCCTTACCGCCGACCTCACCGGGCCGGCGCTGCCCCTCGGCCCGCTCCCCCGCCGGCCAGGGCGCGATGCAGCTCCCAAGCCACGCCGGCCCCAGACGCCCCCGGACGGGGGGAGGGGGGGGGCTCCGCTCTGCTCCCGCTGTCCGCGGTGCGGCACCGCCCCCGGGGGAGGCCGCGCGGCTCCGGTCAGCACCCCCTCCCCCCCCGCCACCTGCCGGGGCTGTGTCCGCCGCAGCCGCCCAGACCCGGGCCGAGCAGGGCAGCCACCCTCCCCCCGGCCCCGCCAGCAGCTGGCCGGCCGGTCAGCGGCCCGGCAGCCACCCCCCCCAACCCGGGCAGGGAGACCGGTGGCGCCGCCTACCCCCGGCAGCCAGACGAACGACCGAGCGCCACAGCCCCACCGGGCACCGCGTCGCCAGCCCAACCTGCTCGGCGCGAAGGTCTCTCTACGGCCTCCGCGGCGCAGTCGCCGTCCCGGTGGCGGTGCGGCAGCGAGAACGGGGCGGAAACCGAGCGCGGCACCGCCCGCCCCCTCACCGGCGCAGCCCCTTTAAATCCAACATGGCCGCGCGCGCCACCCCGCGGCCGGCCTCCCGCCGCGAGGCCCCGCCCCTCCGCGCCGCTTCCGGCGGAGGCCCCGCCCCCCCGGCGGCGGCAAAGATGGCGGCGGGCCTCTGCCGCGCTTTCGGGGCGCTCTTGTTGTCGGCGGCGCCGCGCAGCGCCCGGCTCCCCGCCCCGGCCCCCGGCCCCCCGCTCTGCCTGCCGGGGGTGGTGCTGGCGGCTGCCCGCCGCGGGCTGAGCGGCACGGCGCCGCGCTGCACGACCGACCCGATGTGGAAGTGCCGGGTGAAGTACACGGTGCGGCCCGTGGGCATGAAGAAAACGGGAGGCCGCGACCACACAGGTGGGCGGGCCGGCGGGGACGGGCAGGGCCCCGCGACAGGCGCCCGGGGCCGGAGGGGCGGGGGCGGAGCCGCCTGCAGCCGCTGCCCTGTCCCGCAGGCCGCATCCGCGTGCGGGGCATTGGCGGGGGACACAAGCGGCGGTACCGCATGATCGACTTCCAGCGGCTGCGCTACGAGGAGGGGGCCCCACCAGAGCCCTTCACCGAGAAGGTCATCAACGTCCGATACGACCCTTGCAGGTGAGTGTGGGGGCTCGGCCCCGGGCGGTTGTACCTGTGGTGAGCCCCCCGTCCCCCTCAAGCCCACCGTGGGTTCCCTGCACAGGTCGGCTGACATCGCCCTGGTTGCCGGCGGCAAACGGAAGCGTTGGATTATCGCCACAGAGAACATGCAGCCGGGGGACATCATCAAAAACTCCTCTCACATCGGCAGGATGGCAGGTGCACGCCAGGCCACGGGTGGCCGCGCCGGCCCTGCCAGGGCTTCGCTTGGCTGCTCCCTGCCCAGCTTACCAGCCTCTGTCTTCCAGTGTCGGCCAACGAAGGGGATGCCTACCCGCTGGGCGCTCTGCCCGTGGGCACGCTGATCTGCAACCTGGAGAGCCACCCTGGGAAGGGAGCACAGTACATCCGGGCTGCCGGTGCGTCTCTGCGCTGGGCACCCGCTGTCTGTAGCCGGGTTTGGCTTGGCGCAGGTGGAGGGGAGGGCAGGGGAGCATTGCTCTGAATGACAGGGAGTTGCTGTCCTCTCTTCTCCCCGTGTTAGGGAGCGAAAGAGCAGAGAGGCAGGGGCAGCTCTGTCCCGTCACTTCCTGGTGATTCCTTGAGGTCCTGTTCTTGAGTGCTGCACGAAGGGCACTGGTGGGGGCTTTGGGGAGTTCCCAGCATGGGGGTGTGCTCACCACAGGGTGAGACAATTTGTCCTGCTGCTCAGGGCAGCTGCCTCCTCCCTTCTTGCTTGCTGCAGGGACTTGTGGGGTGCTGCTGAGGAAAGTGAATGGGACGGCCATCGTGCAGCTGCCCTCCAAGAGGCATATGCAGGTAGCGGAGCCACGCTGTCCCTGACCTGACCACCTGGGCACGCAGCCATGCGTCCCCAGGGAGGCCTGCAGCTCCTCCTTGTCCCCTAGGTGCTGGAGACCTGTGTGGCCACGGTGGGCCGAGTGTCCAACGTCGACCACAACAAGCGGGTGATCGGGAAGGCAGGCCGGAACCGCTGGCTGGGCAAGCGCCCGCACACAGGCCTGTGGCATCGCAAGGGTGGCTGGGCCGGGCGCAAGATCAAGCCTCTCCCACCCATGAAGAGCTACGTCAACCTGCCCCGGGTCACAGCCCAGGAGTGATGCTGGGGGCCAATAAAGCATTCTCCGTGCCACCACTGTCACGTTACCGCAGGAGTGTTTTGTCCGTGGGACACGTTTGGCTGTGTTCAGCCCCTGGTGGGACCCCGGCTGCCGGGAGAGGTGATTGCAGGGCTGTTGGCTCCCTTGGCTTGAGCTTGGGGTGGGTGGGGGTCTCGGTGGGGTCAAATGATTGTGCCGAGCCTGACTGGGCCAGCTGGACTCTGCCACTGCCTTCTGCCTGGGGGGCAGTGCAGGCAAGTGGGCAGCCCCGGGGTAAGGCAGGGAGGTGGCTGCCAGCCAGGGTGACCTACTGTGCGGCTGGGGAGCACGGACCTCGGCACCTCCCAGCCCCGGTAATGCCCTCGCTGCTCCGCAGCCCCCGCTGCTGCCCCCTTCCCTTGCTGCCCCTGGCATCCCTCCCGCGCCGCCCCAGCCGGCTGCCCGCTGGGTGCCGCACTGCAACAGCCCCGTGTAGCCCCCAGCGCTGCCTGTGCCCCGTGCGGCCCCCGGTCCTGAACTGCGCCGCGCCGTACCGAGCCCCCCGCTATCGCCGGGCCGCTGGCGGATGAATCTTGGCCTTGCGCGGATTCCGTCAGTGCGGGAGGTTGCGCATGCGCGCTCGCAAACCCGGAAGCGGCGTGGGAGCCGTGTGGGCGGTAAGGCGGCCCGGCGCGGCCGGTGCCGCGGTGGAGGGCGGCAGGCAGGGAGCGAGGCTGGGCTGGCCCGCGCCCGGAGTGGAGCTATCCCGGGGCCTTTCCTTTCTGGGGAGCCCTGCGGGAGGCCTCGGTACTGGAGCCGCGAGGTGAGGCAGCCCGGTACAGCGGGCGAGACCGGGGAGTGGCTGCGGCAGCCAGGCCGGACCAGGCAGGGCCGGGCCAGGCGTTTCTTGGTGCCCTGGGAGCTCTCGCTTGGCCGATGCTCAGCAGGAGCTTCATTCCTGCCGCCAGCGGGCCCTGCCCACGCAAGCCGGCTCCCCGGCAGCTGTGGTGCTTTTAGCGTGCGTGTCCCCGCACCGGGGGCGGCCAGGGCGTCGGCCCGTTGCCGGACTGCGCTTCCAGCCCCGGTGGGGGATGTGCAGCGGAGCCCTGCAGCACGGGCTGGTGCTCAGGGCCAGCATGCGTGCTCCCCCTGGGAACTCTCAGCACGCACTCAGGTTTTCTAGCTGAGCTCCCTGGGAAAAGCTGCCCAGCCTGGGCACTGCCGTCCGCACTCCTGCCGTGCCCACAGCCGGTTTAACAGCCCAAAGATGGCTGTGTCCTGCCCTGTCGCCTTGTTGATGCATGTATGCTATTTTGCAAGGAGAAAGTAAGCTCCGTCGCATACTTCAGTAGTGGTGTTGTGTCAGAGGCTGCCAGCACCGACCTTGAGTACAGGCAGCACAACAGCACATTGTATTTCTGTTATGCGGGGCCTGTTTCCAAGCAGTGACCCGCAGGATTGTAGTTTTTTAGCCACAGCAAAGTCTGTGCCTCAGCCACCTCCCCCCAGCTCCCTCTGTCTCTGCAGGCGCGTTTCCTGTCATGGTGAACAGGAGGCAGAAGGGCAACCTGCTTGTGCACCTGGGAGCCAGGCTGCAGGCCTACCCGGCGGAGCTGCTCCGACAGCGGCGAGGCCGCGACGGCCAGCCGGAGTACCTGATCCAGTGGAGTATGGTCAGCTTGGACGAGAGCGCAGCGGGCGGCCGCAGCGCCTCCTCTGCAGAGGCCAAGCCGGAGAACATCTCGCTGTGGATGTCTGCAGAAGAGGTGTGCGCCAGCTGCCCGGCGCTGCTGGGCGAGGGGAAGCTGGCAGGGCAGCGGGTGAAAGAGGAGAAGGCGGCCGGCCCCTTGGCCTCAGATGTCCCGCTGGATGCGGCCTCGCTGCTGGAGATGAAGGCTGACGTCAGGAGCCTGGTGCAGCGAGCTGGGCGGCAGATGGCCGAGACCGGGGCCCCCGAGTCCTCCGTCCTCAACACCATCCACGTGCTGAGCGCGTACGCCAGCATCGCCTCGCTGGCAGGCGCCTTCAGGGAGACGGGAGCCCTCGACCTGCTGACGAAGATGCTGTGCCACAAGGAGAAGCAAATCCGCCGCGGCGCCGGCAAGATGCTGAGGGCCCTGGCTTCCCACGACGCAGGTGGGGGCTGCTGCTGCTCAGTGCCGCTGAGGCGGTGCCGCTGGCAGCTGAGAGCTGCCAGGCCTTTTGCAGTTGCGGGCTGCTTAGGAAGCAGCGTGCCTAGGGACTTGTTGGCAGAAGGGGAAGCACCAGCCTGGAGCTCGCAAGTGGCTCCTCGGTCGTAGTAGTCTGGGGTGCTCGGATACTTGGAGCCCTTTGCCCTGACAGGTTCCTGAGCTGGGATGCTGATGAAGTGTTAGGAGGACTAATGCCCAGGGGCTTGGCAGAGCGCTGGGTTGTCTCTGCTGCTTGCTGTCAGTTGGGAAGGCTCTGGCCTTTCCTGGGCAGGGAGCCTTTCCTCAGGCCCTGGTGGGTAGAGGCCTGCTCCTTGCCCAGTGCTGTCATTTGAGAGGAGCTGCCGTGGCTGGGCAGTGCCTGATGAGGCTTGGTGCAGCCAGAAGGTTGCTCGTGGTGGTGCATCCCACGAGGGATCTGGGTTTCCCTGGCCTAATGTCCCAGCTCATGTGGCTCTCCAGTGGGGCACGTTTGGGGCTGATTCAGGGTAAAACATACCTGTTTTCTTCCCTGGAACCCTAGCCTGGAGTCAGTTATTTGGAGTTGCTGCTTTGGGGGGCAGGAAAATTGCGGTGTTACTCAGCGGAGCAGCGTGTTGCCAATCCAGATTTAGGACAGAACATGGTTGTGGGTTACCCTGAGCAGTGAAGCTGTTCCTGCCTGCGAGTCTTGTGCAGGGAGGGTGGGTGAGGGTTATCTACAGGAGGCCTGAAGGGTTTCTGTCGTTGTTGCAGGGAGCTGGGCCTACGTCCTGCTGTCCCTGAGCCAGCAGGATGGAATTGAGCAGCACATGGACTTTGACAGCCGCTACACCTTGCTGGAGCTGTTTGCGGAGACGACATCCTCCGAAGAGCACTGCATGTCCTTTGAGGGGATTCACCTTCCCCAGGTAGTGGCAGGCCCTGGCAGCCCTGGGCCTGTGGTCTTGAGGGGTCAGGAGGGGTGAGAGTGAGGGGCCAGAGTGGGCTGGTGTCCTTGTTTGGGACAGGAGAGTAGTCGGTGGTGGGCAGTGGAGCAGGACTGGGTATGGGGAGAGCTGGCACAGGGTCTGGGTCTGGCTTGTGGCTGGGGGTGGTGGAGGAGCACGTGGAGAGCCTTGCCGCTGAGCAGGGAGACCAGGGCAGGCTGAGAGGCCTCTGTTGCTGCCTGTTCTCCGGAGCCACCATGGGAGCCTGACTGGGGCTGGCGGCGCTCTGCAGGCTGGAGTCTGACAGCCGTGCTCGTTGCAGATCCCCGGGAAGCTGCTGTTCGCCCTGGTGAAGCGCTACCTGTGTGTCAGTTCTCTCATGGACAAGCTCAGCAGTGGCCTGGAGCAGGGAGGGGAGCAGCAGGACTGCGCCGTGCCCAGCCCGCTTCCTGAGGAGAGGAGCCGCGTGAAGCAGGAGTTTGAATTCAGCATGGCTATGGCCAACCTCATCTTGGAGCTGGTACACGTGATGGGCTGGGACCACGGCCACAAGCTGGAGCTGCTGCCCCAGCGGGAGCTGCGACCTCGTGCCACCCGCTCCATCTTCCAGCATGGGGCCACGTCCTGCCCCGCTGCTGAGGCAGCCCCCGCTCCCCCTCCAAAAGAGCCCAGTGCCTTCAAGACGCGCTCAGCCTTCCCGAGCCGCAGCAGCTACGTGGAGTACGTGCAGGCGAACCTGGCGCGCGGCATGCGGGTGCGCATGCTGGAGGACTACGAGCAGGTCAGCGCGGGTGATGAGGGCGACTTCCGCCAGAGCAACGACGGCACGCCGCCCGCGCAGGTACCCTTGGCCAGGGGCAGGGGCTCTCGGGGGGCCTCTCCGCTCTGTTGTGCCGCAGGAAACGCACCGCCTCGCGTGGGAGCAGTGGGGCTGGGCTTGCCCTCCCTTACGCAGTGTGTTGGGCTCTCCTGCTCAGGTGTACTGGCAAGCCCTAGGCTGCACGTACTGGGTGCACTGGCACATGGTGGAGATCGTCGGCCCTTCGGGGCAGGAGGAGCAGGAGGGCCAGGAGAGGGTGTCCACCCTGGCACACAGGCACAAGCTGGCAGCAGGTGAGGAGCCGCTGGGCCTGCAGCTTTTCTCCCCAGCCCTTCTGTGGCCACACGCCGGGGATTCTGCCGGTGCTGGGTGTCCGAGGGCGCTGCCCGGGCTGCTCCGGGCACTGTGGGAATAGGCCGGGGGAGCAGTGAGCTCGAGGTGCCCATGTGGAGCTGTTGCACAGCCCAGAGAGGTTCAAGGGAAGATGGAAATCCCCATCTCCGCAGCTTCGGGGGCTCCCCCAGGCACGTTCCCGCTCTCGCTGCCCTCCCGTCACCTCCCTTTCCCATAGCAGCAGGCTGCGGGACAGCGGGGATCCCCGCCGCGCAGACGGTCCGCGTGAGCTCTTTCCCTGGGAAGGCGGGGTGCGCGGCAGGAGACGGTGGAATTGGCGGAGCTGACGGAGCCCTCCCTCGCTCTGTCCCGCAGCCGCGCGGCCGTTGCTGTGCAAGCCCTGCGGGGGGCTGTACTCCCCGCCTTACCTGGGGGAGCAGCTGAGCGGGGCCGCGGGGGCCCTGAGCCGCGCCGAGTGGTGGGAGCTGCTCTTCTTCGTGAAGAAGCTGGAAGCGCAGGAGCAGAAGGAGATCACGTGCCTCGTCCGGCAGGATCTGGGAGAGCAGGTACAGGCCAGAGCCTACGGGTTGCGGCTGGGCGGTGGGTGCGGGTGGGAGGCCTGGGCTGGGGTGGTCGGGCTGGGGACAGCCGGGGCGGTGGCCCCGGGGACCTCCGGGGGTGCAGCCTCTCTGACGTCGTGGCTGCGACACGGGGTCTGCGGTGATTCCGTGAGGGGTGATGTGACCCCGTGTGTCCAGCTGTCGGAGGAGGATGAAGAAGCCCTGATCCAGCTGTCGGTACCGGCGGAGCTGGCCCGGAAGGCGCTGCGGGTCTTGGAGCAGCGGTGCCAGGGCAGCGCTCAGCGTGACCTGCGCGGCTCCCACGTCTACGCCAAATACTTCCTCGGCGGGGGGAGCCCGGCGGTGTCCTCAGAGGGTGCTGGCTGCAGGAGCACTGGCCCCGAAGCCGCGGCGGCTGAGGCAGACCCCTCTGCAGCCACGGCGCCGCGCCAGGCCCCCGCTGCGGTGGCAAAGTCGGATTCCCAGCTCTTCCGCGAGCTCCTTGAGAGGGAAGGGCTGCTCTTCCCAGAGGCGACAGAGGAGCAGATCCAAGGTAATCGGTCACCTGTGACACGCTGGGGCACGCGCACGGTGCCACGGTGCGGGAAGCGACTCCGTTCCGCGGTGGGGGAAGGCTCTGGGCAGGGCGTGGGACGCCGGGCCCCTGGAGGTTGCCTGGGGTGGGGATGGGCTGTGGGGGCTGGGGCTGTGGGTGCTGGGTCTGCGGGCACGTGGCCCCCCTGGGAGTTGCCGGGGGTGTCGCTGCTGGCCTGACGCCTGCGCCCCTGCCTCCCTCCTGCCAGTGCTGGGCAGCTGCGAGGGGGCGAGCGCGAGGGTCTCGCTGGCCAAGGTGGTGGACGTGATCCAGAGCAGCAGCTCAGAGGTGGGGCTGCGCTTAGCCGGGCTCCAGCACATCCTGAGGATCCTGGAGGAGGAGCCTGAGCCCGAGCAGCAAGTCGGCAAAGCCCCGGGTGGGCTGGGGACCAGGAGTGTTGGGTGAGCCGTGGGGTGCTGCTGGCTGGGGAGGGTCGTGTGGGCAGGACGGGGGGGGACAGCACTGGGGGTTGGGGCGGGGGAGGCGTCAGCGGGAGCGTGAAGGCAGGGATGCCCCTGCGTGCTCGGCATAAGTGAGTTGGACCGTGTGTCCCTTGTCCAAGGCGGGCTCGTCCCTGGGGCTGACCCAGCTGCGTTAGAGCCACGTGGGCGGCGAGAAGGGGCCCGGTGTGCAGGCGGTGGTGCCCGGAGGCTCCTCCTGAGGTGTCCTTTCCTGGGCAGGGAGAAGCTGGTGAAGGTGGCCGTGGAGCTGCTGAGCTCGGAGGTGTCGGAGAAGGCTGTGGTGGCGGTGACGCTGCGGCTGCTGGCCGCGCTCATGGCGAAGCACGACTGGCGCGTGCCGTTTGCCACGGAGGGGGGCGTGCGGGCTGTGCTGGCCTGCATGCGGCACCACGGCCCCTCCGCCCTGGTGCAGCAGGCCGGCCTGGCGGTGAGTGCGGCGGGGAGCGTTTGGGGGGGCGGGCAGGGTGCAGGCTCGCCCAGGGGTGGCGGGTACGCCCCCTGCCCTCCTGACTGCTGCCAACTGTGCAGGCCCTGAAGGTGCTGGTGGGAGCCGTGGCCGTTGAGCCGGGAGGTGCCGACGGGAAACCCTCACCCCTGAACCACGCCGACGCCCAGATGGTGCGGGAGATCTTTGCCAGCATCGGCTCTGCCTCCGGCGAGGGCTCGCCCAGCCTGCTGGGCGCCATCCCTGCTGCCCTGAGCACCATGCGGAGGGTCCCGGGGTAGGGGCAGGGCGAGGACGGCGGCTGGGGGCGGGGGGCGGGCAAGGCAGGCAGGTGGCTGGCGAGCGCAGGGCAGGCTCCGTGTGTGGGGGAGGAAGGCGCCCGCATGGCTCCGTCCCCGCAGGGGCTCCTCGGGCGTGCGGAACGGCTTGCTGGTGGTGAACATGCTGATGGACGGCCACCGCGGCCTGGCAGAGCAGCTGGTGAGCTGTGACCTCCCCACGGTGCTGCAGAGCTGCTGGCGGGACGGGCAGAGCGCCGGCTGCCCCCACGCGCTGCTGGCCCTCGGCACCATCGACCGCCTCGCGGAGCACCGGCTGCCCCTGGGCCCGGAGACAGCAGGTAGCTGCCCCCCCTGCCCCCGCCGTGCCGCGGCCCCCCGGGTGCAGCGGGCAGGGCCGCCTCGCCTGCCCGGGCAGAGCACCTCGCCGGCGTCTCGGCGAGCGCCGGGCTGGGCCCCACGTCCGTGTCGTGGCAGGCAGAGAGGCCCCGCTGGAGCTGAGGGATGTGTGGAGGCTTCTGGGCGCGCTGGGGGACGGCACCTTGTCCAAGGACGTGGTGGTGTCCCTGGAGCGGCGGCTCTGCGGCGAGGGCTCGGTGCCCTCCGGCGAGGCGGCCCGGCTGCTGCAGGACCGCCGGTGCTTCAGGCTGCTGCTGCGCAGCTTGGAGCTGCTGGGGGCGGAGAAGGCCGCGAGCCTGAGCATCCTCAGGTGGGTGCCGGGGATTTGGTGGGGGTGTGGGGCCCCTGCAGCGGGTGGGTGGCTGCTGGTGGTGATGCTGGGGAACGCGGAGCGTGTCCCTGGGTCCTGGCGGGGCCGTCCTCCGCCCAGGGCAGGTGCTCCCCGGCACGTGTGTGGGTGCTCACCGGGATGTCCTGGGGCACAGGGCCCTGCGGGAAAGAGCAGCACGTGCCCGGGTGCTGGTGGGATGTCCCAGATGCCTGGGAAGCCGTGGCTCCCAGTCCCTGTGGGGTGCTGGCCTCGCCGGTGGGGCGTGGAAGCAGGGCTGCCTCCGGCACCGCCGTCTGTGTGCCCCGGCCTGAGCGGCGCCCCCGTCACTCAGGATCCTGAACAAGTTCCTGGATGGTTACCAGGAGGATGC
Organism: Rhynochetos jubatus; assembly: GCA_027574665.1. Classification (NCBI taxonomy): domain Eukaryota; kingdom Metazoa; phylum Chordata; class Aves; order Eurypygiformes; family Rhynochetidae; genus Rhynochetos; species Rhynochetos jubatus. Next base: position 14,086,923 of record CM050650.1, on the reverse strand, counting down.
GCTGCCCTGGCACGAGTGCGTGGAGCCCTGTTTGTCCTCCCTGAGCGCCCACAGCAGCGACGGGGAGGTGAGGGGGCCCGGGACTCGCGGCAGGCAGGGCTGGCTTGGCCGGGGGGGCTGAGCGTCAGCCGGACCTGGCGCCGGTGGAGCAGAGTCGTTGCCTGCAGAGCCCGGCCTCGCCGTGGCCGACACGCTGGGGGTGGGGAGCGGCTGCCCCTGCCGCGTCCCGCTGGCTGGCATCCCCGGCCAGGCTCTCGGGTGCTGCTGCGGTGCCGGGCGGCGGGGCTGGGGGGCTGGAGCGGCCGCAGCCGTGGCCGCTGGGGCCTGGCGGGGCCTGGCCGCTCACGGCTGCCCGCTCGGCAGGTGGTGCAGGTGGCGGTCGGCTTCCTGCACCGCCTGGGCACTGCCAGCCAGGACTGCGCGGTGGGGATGTGCCGGGCGGGCGCCCGCGAGGCTCTGTCCAAAGCCCTGGACAAGCACGGCCCGACCCCGGCGCTGGCGCCGGCCCTGCTCGACCTGTTGACGGACTGCGAGAAGTACGCCAGCCTCTACAAGAAGCTGACGACCAGCATCTTGGCTGGCTGCATCCAGGTGGGATGGGGAGGCCCGGCTGCCTCGGAGCTCCAGGTGCCGGGGCTGTCCGGCTGCCCCGACACCGAGGGGAGGAGGAGTCGGGGCCCCTGGTAAGAGCCTCATCCCGTCCTGTAGCTGGTCCTGGGGCAGATCGAGGAGCACCGCCGGAGCCACCGGCCCATCGGCATCCCCTTCTTCGACGTCTTCCTGCGCAACCTGTGCCGAGGTGGGTGCGGGGAGCGGGAGCCGGAGCCCTGCGCCCGGCGCGTGCCGGGCTGGCGGCTGGAGGCTCCGTGCGCTCTCCCCCAGGCTCCAGCGTGGAGGTGAAGGAGGACAAGTGTTGGGAGAAGGTGCAGGTCTCCTCCAACCCCCACCGGGCCAGCAAGCTGACGGACAGGAACCCCAAGACGTACTGGGAGTCGAACGGCAGCACCGGCTCCCACTTCATCACTGTGCACATGCAGTGCGGCGTGGTGGTCAGGTGGGGCTGGGCCGGGGGGGCCGTGCGGGGAGCAGAGGGCTCCGGGGGGGCCGCGCGAGCCCTGCCCCGGGGTCCCCACCCTGAGGGCCGCTGGGTGCGGGCAGCAGCGTGTGGGGCGTGCGGTGCGGGAGGGCACCTGGGCAGCCGCTGTTGGTGCACCGCAGGGAGATGAGCATGCTGGTGGCCAGCGAGGACTCCAGCTACATGCCGGCCCGCGTCGTGGTGCTGGGGGGAGACAGCGTGGCTACCGTCAGGACCGAGCTCAACGCGGTGAGTGGCCGGGGCCGCTCGGGCCAGAGGGCCCCGTGGGAGCAGGGGGGCTGCTCCTCGCTGTGCCCCGGGAAGGTCTCGCCCTGGTGCGGGGCCCCAGGAGGCGCCCCCCAGGGAGGCTGGGGTGCGGGAGCGGTGCTGCGGGACCCTCCCGGCCGTGGGCAGTGGGTGCTGGCGCCGTGGGCACGGGCAGCCCCGTCTGCAGCCGGCTGGTGTGCTGGGGCTGCGGGCCAGAGGGGGGCCCCGGTGGGCGTGCCCCGGGGCTGCGGGGGGGCTGCTGGCGGGGCGGAGGCCACGGTTTTGGTGGGGGGCGGCCAGGGGAGCGTGCAGGGCGGCCGGTGCTCGCTGCCCGGCGTGCTGAGCGCTGCCCGTGTGCCTGCAGGTGACCGTCCTTCCCTCGGACAGCCGGGTGATCCTGCTGGAGAACATGACCCGCTTCTGGCCCGTCATCCAGATCCGGGTGAAGCGGTGCCAGCAGGTGGGGGCGCGGGGGCCGCACCAGGGAGCTGGCGGCGGGGGGCCACGCCCGAGGAGCTGAGGGTCGCGCTCTGCCGTAGGGCGGCATCGACACGCGAGTGCGCGGCATCGAGGTGCTGGGGCCCAAGCCCACTTTCTGGCCCGTCTTCAAGGAGCAGCTGTGCCGGCGGACGTTCCTGTCCTGCACGGCTCGGGCCCACGCCTGGTGCCGGGAGATCTGCCGGGACCGGGGGCAGCTGCTGCAGCTCTTCGGCAGGTGAGTCGTCTCCTGGCTGTGCCCAGGGTGTCCCAGGTCCCGGGGGGATGGGTCTGGCAGCCCGTGAGGGGACCGCAGGGCCCGGAGAGGAGAAGGCCGGGTTTTCCACCTGGATAGGGAGGTCTCTCGCTCCTCCCTGGCCACCGGTGGTCCCGGCAGGCCAGGGCCACCGTGGGGGCCCCCAGGTTTCGGCTGGGCACGTGGCCCGGCTAACCCACCAGAGAGGTGCCCGTGGGGGCTGGCGCATCCCGGTGTGGCAGGGGTCGGTCAGGTGGGATGTGCCGGGGGCGAGCGGGGCCACTGAGCCGCGGTGCCTGGCGAGGGGTGGGGCAGGGGGCGACGGCCATGCTTGGCTCTCCCGGGGAGCCCCCGGCGCGGGCAGGTGCCCGGCGGCACCGCGCGCTGCCCGGTCGCTGTTGCAGGCTGAACCGGGCGCTGCGGCACGAGCAGGGCTTCGCCGACCGCTTCCTGCCCGACGAGGAGGCGGCCCAGGCCTTGGGCAGGACGTGCTGGGAGGCCCTGGTGACCCCCTTGGTGCAGAGCATCACCAGCCCAGGTACCCCGCACTCTCCCGGGCCCGCCTGTTCCACGGCCCAGGCTGAGGCTCCCGGTGCTGAGTCCGGTTGGCCTCGCAGACTCCCACGGCGTCAGCCCCCTGGCCTGGCTGCTGAGCGAGTACCTGGAGAGCGTGGAGCCGCCTCCCTGCGCCGCAGGCCGCGGTGCCGTCTTCGGTTCCCGTGTGCGGCGCCTGACCCAGCTCCTGGTGCACGTGGGCCCCGGCGGCCCGGAGCCGGAGGAGGCGAGAGCGGCCGGTGAGCGAGGGGCTGCCCTCCCAGGGGGCCGGGGGTCGGCGGTTCGGAGTGCTGGGTGCAGCCGTCGGATGCGCTGGGGAGCTCGGGGGAGAGCTCAGTGGGACAGGGGGGCTCCCGAGCTGGGGGAGGGCTCAGGGGAGAGCTCAGTGGGACGGGGGGGCTCCCGAGCTGGGGGAGGGCTCGCGGCCGTGCCCCTGCAGCAGCCGTGCCTCCCCAGCATCTCCTCTGCCCTGCAGCCCCAGGGAGAGGGGGGGCTGCCCACGGAGCCACGCCGAGCCCGGGCCGTTCCTTGGCAGGCGGGAAGGAGGGGAAGAACAAGGAGGCGCCGGCCAGGGCGGTGAAGGTGGCAGTGGAGAAGTCGAGCAGCCTGTGGGGCATCTCACAGTGCTGGCGTGGTGTGGTGCAGCAGCAGGTAGAGCTGGGGGTCAGCCGTGGGGGGCGCGTGGGGCCCCGCACCGGGTGGGCACAGGGGGAGCGGGGCCTGGTGGTGCCCTGGGAGCGTGGGGAGGGCGCGGGGCTGTACCTGGCCTGCGTGGGGCCTGGAGGGGCGCGGGGACAGGCCCGCACATGTGCCGGCCTGGCAGGGCTGCGGCGTCACCCGGCCCTGTGCCTGGGCTGGTGCCGCAGGCCGGGAGACGGGTGCGACGGTCAGGGGACTTCATTCCGGGGGGGCTGCTGCTGCGCCTCTGCCCTGCCCCCGCAGCCCCTGCCCAGCCCTCGGGGCTGGTCCTACCCCTCTGCCCAGGCCCCAGGTGGCCGGTGTCGGCAGCGTGAGGCCGGGGCTGTGGACGTTCCTGCGGGCCCTGGGCACGTGCCGCTGGGGCTCAGCCCTCGTGCTCTGTCCCGCAGGTGCAGCGGTTCCTTGAGGCGGCAGGGCAGGCACCGGACCTTGTGGAGCGATACTGCCGCTTGTACCAGTGCCTGCGCGGTGCCACGGAGGAGCTCTTTGGGCAGCAGGCCGCCTTTGTGCTGGCCCTGGGCCGGGGCTTCGCGGGGGCTTTGCTGCAGCTCTCCTTCCTCACCGCCCTGCACGTGAGTGGGGGAGCGGAGCGCCGGGGCCATGGCCTTGCCGGCCCCAGGCGTGGGCTGGGGCACCCCAGGGGGTGGTGTCGCGGCCCCCACGGAGACGGGGAGCCCTGTCCTGCAGTGGCCCTGGCCGGTGCCCCGCTGCAGGTGCGCGGCACGGCTCCCGGCGTGCCTGGGCTGGTGCCTGGTCGCCCCTGGCCGCTGCCCGAGAGCCCCAGGGTTTCCCAGCTGCGCCCCCTCGGGCACGCTCCCCCAGCCCGGCCCTGCGGGCGCCCGGCACCCCCCGCTGCAGCCAGCCCTGTCCCTCGGCAGGTCAGCGAACGGTTTGCCCGCTACCTGGACAGGCAGATCCAGGAGCTGCACGGGGCCGCAGGCAGCACGGGGCAGCTGCAGCAGCTCCTGGAGCCCTTTGTCGTCTTCAGCGGCCTGGAGCTCGCCCACACCTTCGAGCACTTCTACCGGTGAGGGCTGGGGGTCTCTGCGGGACCAGAGGGTGCGGTGTGGCGTGGGGGCGGGGGCGCAGGCTGCACCGAGGCCGTGGCTGAGCCGGGCCTGGTGTGGCACGGGTTGCGCGTCGTCCCGGCTCGGGTGCGCGGAGGGAAAGGCCGCGAGGGCCAGTGGGTGCTGCCGGGCCGCGGGGGCACGGTCCCGCTGGCCACGGGGAGGGAGGAAGGGGCCGCCGGGCCCGAGTGCCTCGGGGTGAGGCCGGAGCCGTGCGTGTCGCCGGTGAGTGGCTGATGGGCCCAGGGCTCGGGCCGGCCCCTGACCGGCGCTGGCGGCTGTGGCAGGCACTACCTGGGGGACCGGCTTCTGGCACAAGGGCCGTCTTGGCTGGAAGGAGCCGTCGTGGAGCAGATCGGGCTGTGCTTCCCCAGCCGCTTCCCCCAGGAGATGCTGAGGAACTTGGCCGAGGCGGAGGAGCTCCAGCAGCAGTTTCACCTCTTCCAGCTGCAGGAGCAGGACAAGCGGCTGCTGGAGCTGGACACGGGCCTGGATGAGGTGAGCGCGCTGGTGGGGCGGGAGGCCGGGGGCCGCCCGCGTTGCTCACGGGGATCCTGGGGCCTGCCCTGAGCCGCCCTCGCGTCCGCGTGCCCAGGCGCCGGTGACGGCCTCGGTGGCGGATGCGGTGGAGGTGAAGGTGCTGGCCCTGTCCCCGCGCTGCTGGCCCGTGTCCCCGTTGTGCTACATGGATGCACCCGGGAGGTTTTTCTCGGCAGCCCTGAGCCACCCCCTGGACGAGTTTGCCAACTTCTGCCAGCGGAGTGAGTGTGGGGGCAGCGGGTGGGCACGTGGCCTCGCTGAGGCCCAGGCCACCTGCGGCGGCTCTGCCAGCAGCGGCTCTGCCAGCAGCGGCGGGAGTGCTGGCGGGTGCTGGGAGCTCCAGCCCGGCCGGCCCCGGCCCTCGCCTGACGCCGTCTCCGCAGGCCAGAGCCAGCTGGGCTGGGAGTGCACGAAGCCCCGGCGGCTGCAGTGGACGTGGCTGGGCCAGGCTGAGCTGCGGTTTGGAGACTGCGTCCTCCACGTGTCCACGCTGCAGATGTACATCCTGCTGCGCTTCAACAGCGCCGAGGTAGGAGCCGGGGCTGCGGTGGGGTGAGGGAGGCGGCGGCTGCTGCTGGAGCACGGCAAGGCCGGGTCCTCCCTCCGGTGGGGTCCCCGCAGATGTTGGGGCACAGCCCCGCCGTGTTTGGCCGGGCCGGCAGCTCTTGGCCGGCCATTCCCCTCCCGCGCCTTCCCGCAGGAGGTGGCTGTGGAGGCCCTGCTGCAGGTGACGGGGCTCCCTGCCGACCTGGTGCACCACGCGCTGGCGCCGCTGACCCAGGGCGAGGGCGTCCTGGTGGGGAGCTGCACTCCGGGAGGTGCGTGTGGGGCCGGGGCACCCCTGGGGAGGGGCTGGTCTGAGCCACACGGGGTCCTGGGGTAGGGGCGCACGAGGTTGCAGGGGGAGCAGGTGGGCTGGGGCGGGTCTGTTGGCACTCGGGGCACAGGTCTGCGCGTCGAGGCGGGGCCCGAGGCTGCGCGTGGGGCTGGGGCTGTGCGTGGGTCAGCGTGGGCGGTCGAGTCTGCGTGTGGGTTGGGGACCCGGGCCGGGGGCCGCGTGCGCAGCTGTCGCTCGGGGCCGCGTGTAGGGGACGGGGAGGGGGTGATGCCCGCGAAGGCAGGCGCGGGGGGCCCGGGGTCGGATGTGACAGCTGCACGCGTGTCCTGGGGCTCCCTTGGGGCCCAGCTCGGGGCTTGGCTGACCCTGGGCTGGCTGCCAGCTCCAGGTGCGCTGCGGCTGAACCAGGCAGCCCTGGCCCGTGCCTCTGGCCGCCACCTGAGGCTGCTGCCCCGGCAGAGGTACCTGCGGACGGAGAGGGCTGAGCTCAGCGCCCTGGAGAGGAAGAGGAACATTCTCTGCTGCCTCATCACCCGCATCCTCAAGGTGGAGAAGCAGCTCCACGTGGACAACCTGGTGTTCAGGGTACGGAGTGCCGGAGGGGGAAGAGGGGCTGCCCGGGTGCTGCGCCGCACTCAGCCTGGGGCTCCCTCGCTGCTGCAGGTGATCGATGCCTGTCGGAAGGGTGAGGTGGGGCCGGGGCTGCAGTTCCTGAGCTTCAGCTGCCACAGCGTGGACGTGCTGTCCTGTGTCCTGCACCTGCTGAACCAGGGCTACCTCCGGCGCCAGGAGGACAGGCCTCATGTCTTGGAATACGTCTCTGCGGAGCCCACGCCACCCCCTACCTCCCAGGGCCAGCCCCACGTTGCCTTCCAGACGGTGGAGATCAAGACGGCAGCGAGCCCAGCCCCTGCCGACCGGAGACAGACTTTTTCCACCTTCAGGTAGACGAGGACTTGGCTGCGCTGGGAGCAGACGCCCGCCTGGGTCCGAGCGCTTGTGTCTTCCCGAGCGCTTGTGGGTTTTATTTTAAATAAACGAGCCAAGCTGCACCCAGAGCCAGGCGTGGTTTGTCCGAGAGCTCAGCTGGCCCGTGGCTGGCCAGCTGGCCCCACACGCACCCCCCCGCCATAATGGTACCAGCATTAATTTATTAAAATTAATCCCGAAAAGTAACCGTACAATAAATTTAAAAAAAATAGAATCTTGTAAAAAAAAAACCCAGGTGCCCCCGTGCCGCACCTCCAGCCGGCAGCACCGGGGGTGGGGGGCTGGTTGGGAGGGGAGGGGGAGGCAAGGGTGACCCCCTCGGCAGCCTGGGGCCAGCCTCAGCAGCGCTACGGCAGCCTCAGCAGCAGGGCTGCCCCGCGGGACTAGAAAAGCTGCTGAGGCTCGGCCCCGCGGGGCAGGGCCAGGCGCGGGCCGGCAGCGGGGCTGGCGAGGGGCAGCACAGGGCCGGTGGCCCCCTCCCCGAGTAACCCTGCCGCCCCCAGCGCTGGGGAACCTGCCCGGGCCCAGCCCAGCTGAGGTCCCGGCTGGCTGGGAGCTGGCCCCGCGGGGCCCGGAGCCCTCCCTGGGTCCTTGCGGGCTGCTGCCCGCCCTTGCCCCGGGCTGTGGCTGGGGGGTCACGGGGGGCAGGCGGCGCGTTGCCCCGTCTGGTGTCGGAGGGCGCGCGGACCCAGTCTCACCGGCCCCACCTCCGTGGGTCTCGGCGCGGTCGGCGTCCCCCTCCGCGGAGCAGGCAGGGGCTGGGCCACGGAGGAGAGGGGACGAGAGTGTGTCCTCCTGCGCCCCCCACCCCCGCAGCTCCGTCCCGGGGCTGCCCCCCCCAGGTCTCACACGCTCTTCGAGTAGCCGAAGATGCCCACAGGGAGGTACTTGACGTGCGTCGGCCACTGCGCCGCCAGCTGGAAAAACTTGACGTCGTTCCACTCCACCCCATCTATGGAGACTGCGAGGAGAGGGGGGCGGTGAGCGCAGCAGCCCTGGGCCGGGCGGCCCGCGCTGCCGGCCTGACGCCTGCGCCGCCCCCCCCTCACCTCGCAGCATGGTGTTCTGGTGCTTGGCCGTGCAGATGAGGCGGGTGATGCCCTCGATGACCTGGCTCTTGGGCTCCAGGTCCTTCTCTTTCGGTTTCTTGCTCAGGAACATCACTGGGGGCCGAGGACAGGCAGGATGGATGTTAGGGTGTCCCCTCCTGGCCCTGGGTGGGAGCTCTGCCCTCCTGTGCACCCACACCCTTTTTGCCGCAGACCGCAGCCCCCCCCCAGCCGGAGGGCACCCCAGGGTGGGCTTGGTTACCTTTCTTGTTCTTCTCCTTGGTGACCACGGTCATGGCCATGGTGCTAGGGGGCACCAGCTCCCCTGTGCCGGGGATGCGGCTGACCTGGAGCGAGCGGAAGTTGCTCTTGAGCGTGTTCTTGATGCCCGTCTCCCGCTTCTCGCCCTCCTTCTTCCTGTCCAGCCCTTGTGTTGTCCAGTAGTCCACCTGCAGGCCCATCACCTCCACGCCAGGGCTCAGGGACCTGGGCGAGAGGGGCAGCACCATGCAGCGCACAGCCTGCCCTGGGAGCAGGCCAGCCCCACAGCGCCTGCCTCAACCCTCCCCCCAGCGCCCTGCCCCACCGCAGGCCGAGTGGGTGTCCTTACCCGGCACCCGAGAGGCCGCTGCTGACGGACGGGGAGGGCGGCGGGGTGCTCACGGTCTCCTTGCCGTAGGGAGCCGCTCCACCGGCGGCTGGCGTCGAGCTCAGCAGGGAGGGCGTGCAGACTGCGGCGTCATCCGAGTCCACTGGGGAGGAAGAGGGTGGGTTGGGGGACACCGACAAGGGTCTCCCCTCAACGGAGAAGGGACCAGGGAGAGGGTGGGCTCCCAGGGACTCACCGGAGGCGCTGAAGGACTGCTCCACCAGGCCTACCTTTACCACCTGCAAGGACAGAGAGCCAACCGCCGGCATCAGCAGGGCCGTGCGCTGCCCCTCCGCCCGCCCACCGCTCCCCCCCGAGTGCACTCACCCCCACGAAGGGCACAAACTTCTGGCAGGAGTCCTCGTCGGGGCTGCTCGAGGGAGAGAGGCTGGTCAGGGCGCGGGAGCACTGAGCGCCGGGTGCCACGCGGCTAGCCCCGTGGCCCAGGGACCCCACGCCGGCAAGAGGCCGCCGCCGGCCGCCGAGACCCTCTCCTCTGCCCTCCCCGCCACGGGACCCCCTGTCCCCGCCACGGCAGCACAGGGCACACTACACAAGGAGGCAAGGAGTCGGCCCCTCCGGCGCTGGGAGAGGGCTGGCATGCGGGAGGGCAGCCCTGCCCCGCTGCGGGGTCACGGCTCCTCTGCACGGCAAGAGGGATGGACGCACATGGGGAGGAAGGCGGGGGGGGGCCAGGCAGCGGCACAGCAAGCACAAGCCAATACCTGATATAAAAATCAAAATAGAGACTTCTCTTCCTTGGGTGCCAGAAACCAAGAGAAGGGAGAGGTGAGAGCGCAGCTGGAACACGAGCATCAACCCAGCCCAGCCCAGCCCTGGCAGCCGGTGCCCAGCGCCGGGGGGTGCCGCAGCCCGCAGCTGCCGGAGGGGCCGAGCGCGCCGGGGGGGGGGGAGGCAGGGGATGGCGCCGCACGCCTCTCACTGTGGAACCCCAGCTCCCCTCAGCACCTCGCTGCTCGATGGCGGAGTAGGGTGCGGGGCCTCGTCCCCCATCTCCCAGAGCCCTGTCCCAGACACCGGGGCCGCGTGAGGCGGGACAGGCGCCCCGCGGCCGCGCTCACCTCTTCTGCTTGTAGGTCAGCATGGCCTCGGAGATGGGCAGCTGGTGAGAGAAGCTGGCTCCGGCGATGAACTGGGCGACGCGGCCCGCGATGTCCACGGTGTCTGTGGGCGCACAGAGAGCCATCAGGGCCTCGGCGGCGCCCGGGCTGCCCTTCAGGGCACCGCTGGCCCCGGCCCGCCCCGCTCCTCACCTGCCATGGGTGGCTCGGCCCTGCTGAACAGCTCCCGCCACGCTGTGTCCAGGAAGAGAGTGCTGTACTTGTTATCCACCGAGGCCAGGTACTTGGCCAGAGGGTGCGAGCCTGCGGGTGGGAAGGGCGACGTTGGCGCCAGGCCGGTGGGAGCCGGGGTTGGTGGGAGAGGACAGCCCGGCACGGCGGCTCTCACCCAGCGGCACCAGCAGGAAGCGAAGGTAGTTGAGCCAGTCAGGTGTCTTGCTGGCCAGCTGCTCCACGAAGAAACGGAGGACAACGCTCAGGTAGCTCTGGTCCCCCGCCACCACCACCTTCACCGGGGGAGGCATGTGGGAGTTACAGTTACAGCTGCCGACGGGAGAGCAAAGGAGACCGTGAGGGACACGCGGTGGCCGAGCAGGAGGGTCAGGGGGCAGGGGACGTGCCCTGCCAGGTCAGCGACCCCACACCAAAACCCCACTGCTGACCATTTCCAGCGTGCTGGGCGCTGCTGTGGGCACAACCAGCGCTGGGATCCCCGTGTTCCCCTGCTCCTATAGCTGTGCCCACAATCCCAGAGGGTCCCAGATGAGCCCTGGGGAAGCCAGGGCCCTTCCAGCCCCTCTCTGCAGCCACAGGAAGCCGCCAGGCAGAGCCCAGGCTGTACTCACTATCGCTGGATGCGGGAGACGGTGGTGTTGAAGGCTGCCTGGATGTCCGCCACGGAGCAGGTGGACACGACCAACTGCTTGTGCGCCTGGAGCTGCTCACTCACATACTGCCAACGCAGAGAGGCAGGGTTAAGGCACCCTGGGGGGCCATGGCTCTGCTGGCCAGCACCAGTGCAGCCGGCCCTGGCCCCTGTGTCCCCCGGGGTAGACATGGGGCCCCTATCCCCACCCACGCTGCGCGGGAAGGCTGAAACCCTCAGGTCACGCCTGGCTGCATGCCCGAGCATCCCCACTCCTCCCAGCTCTGCTCTGGGGGGGCTGCCCCAGCCCCCTGCTCTCGCCTTTGAGCACAGCAGTCACCACCAAGGCCAAAACTGTCCCAACACCTGCGCTGTGCCCCTCAAGGCAAAGGGTTCAGGGACCCGCAGGTTTAAATCCTGCCATGCCACAGCAGGGCCCTGCTCTAGGCTCAGTCCCCGCTCTGCTCATTCCCTTCTCTCGCTCTCCCCTACTGTGGCACTCCAAAATCCTTCTGTGCAGCTTCAGGGGCCTGCGTGCAGCTGAACAGTAGTAAAACAGGCACCCCTTCTGGAGTGGGGGGCGTGGAAGATGCCACGGCAGGGTCTGGGAACGGGCGTTGCTCCTTCCTCCCCATCAGGACAAGAGGTAGAGCAGGAACACGCCAGGGATGCACCTCCTGGGTCAAGACTCAGCTCCTCTCGCTGAGAAGCCGTTTCTTTTGCCACAACCCCTGCCCTGATTTTCCAGCACTGTTTCTGGGTGTCAGATGTAGCTGCTGGGTCCCAGCGGTGCTTTCTACAGCCGCTGTTTGCACACACGTGCTCGGCCCTGCTCGCCTTCAGCAGTCAACTCCTCCATGCATGGGGGAGGCAGGTGCTCCTGCGGGGCCGGGCCCACCCTCACACGGACATGACGGTGAGCAGCATGAGGCAGGAAGACCTCACGCGCCCCCTGCTCAGAGGTCCCAGCTCTGCCAGTGCAGTTAATGCTCCCCGGGAGCAGCCGGCTATGCTCTCCCATCCCTGGGCGGGAAGCAGCACCTCTGCTGCTTCCCAGGGCCTGGCGGCAGCAGGGGGAGCCTGGCACCTCTGCCGGGACACGCGACAATGCCGGGCCCAGCGTGGTCACTGGGAGCCAGGACCAAGCAGTGGGAACACGAGGCACAGGCTGTTAGCCAGCCCTTCTGGGACTGCCCAGGGCATCACGCTTTGAGGATCCGCCAGCGCTGTTGTGTGGCAGATGGCAGAGGAGACGTACCGCTCCTGCGTATGTAGCTCAGCACTGGGAAACGCTGTCTCCCTGAAAGAAGGGCCACACTGAGGGAGAGGAGGGCACGGCTGGTGCCTGTTTCCCTAGGACACCCTGCCATGGTTGGGAGAATCCCCCGGGACCCTGCTTAGAGCCCCCTCCCCATCCATCCAGCTCCCATCTCGCCCCTACTCACCTGCCCCTGCCACTCGGCAACATTCACCAGCACAATGCTCTCGGGGAGCTGCTCATCCGAGACCAGGATCTGGTTCAGCTGATCGTAAACAGACTTCCGGGGCACCTATGACAGCATCACCACGAAGGTTAACCCCAGCCGGCTGCCTTGGCCGCTCTGCCCGTGGCTGAAGGGCTGGCAGGGCTCTCAAGCACGAGGCCTTCAGGCGAGGTGTCTCCGAGGGCCTCACCTGGGTGCTGTGCCATGAGTCTGGGGAGCTCTCGCTGTCCAGGCTGCTGGCGCGGCCACCCTGTCCCTTCGAGCTCTGCCGGTCCTTCACAGAGGTGCTGCGGGGACGCCACAACTGCTTGCTCTCTGCCTTACTGTGAGCGAGAAGCAGGACAGGCGACGCTGCTGAGGAAATCCCATCCCCACCAACCCCGCTTGCTCCAGGGACCCGGTGCGAGCCCCCTCAGCCCTGGCGTGGGGCGCAGACCTGCCTTACCTTGGGGACACGGCACTGGGGAGCTCGGCTTTGGTCCCGGGGCCCAGCTGGGCCAGCCTGTCCACGCTGCCCTCCCTCGTGGCAGCCTCCGCGGGGGCCAGCCGTGAAGAGGGCTCCTCTGCAGCCAGCTCCTGAGGGCCACACACAGTCACTTGGCACCCACCGCTCTCCCTGCCCTGTCCCCTGCACCCAGGGGTGCCCCCATCCAGGATAGCCCTGGTGGCCCTGCCGGAGGAGAGCCGAGGCCACAGGGCCTCAAGGGCGTCGGGCCGCATCTCCTGCAGACTCTAACCCTCCTGCCACTCTTACCGCTCTCCAGACCAATCTACTTGTCCCCCCAGTCCTGCTCCCAGGCTGGAGGGCACCCTGGCACCCCAGAAAGCAAGGTGGGGCTCAAGGGAGCTCCAGCCCCACTCCACATCCCATAGCCTGGACTCACCACTGTGGGGACCTCCACTCCTGGCTCTTCCTGTGGTCGCAGCACTCCCGGCTTCCGCTTGTCTGCCTCGCCCTGGGGGACAGGGAGCGGGGGTCAGAGCGGGATGGAGCGCCCCGAGCGGGGCTGCTGCCAGTGACCCATGCCTGGCTTTGCAGAACACATGCTCCCACGGGGGAGCCCGGTGTCCCCCTGGGGACTGGCCCCAGAGGATGCCCCCCATCGCTACCTGTCTGCCTGCGCCGGGAAACAGAAGAGGAAAGAAGGGAAAGGAGCAGCCCCAGGCAGGTGCTGCCAGGAGCTGTGGTCTCAGAGGGAGCTGCAGGCACTGTGGGGATGCTGGGCCGGCTGGGGGGGGTAAAGGGGCAAGAGGTGGTGGTGGTGGTGTAACTCACAGGGCTGCCCGACTCTGGATCCTGCCCTTTCTGGCTGTGCAGACTGCCGATCTCAGTCTGGGAACCAGAATGAGAGACTCCCTCAAAGAAACGCCTGCAGAGAAACAGACAGACGAACGGACGGACAGACAGACAGACGGGAGAGAAAAAGGCAGGAATAAGAGAGGAACAAAGTCACCATGATCCCAGCACAACCCCGCCGGCCTGTCCCAAGCACAGAGCACTGCGGAGAGGTCCCCAGTGGGGCACAGGGCCAGAACCCAAGTGTGCAAGCAACTCACAGCCCAGGAGCAGACCTGCCAGCCCCACACACCCATGCTGGGGGCAGGGGCAGGATGGGGCCACCCCAGACCCACCCCGGTGAGTTGGGGTCCCTGTCTCCTCGCCAGCAGCAATTTCTCTCCCAGGGCATTCCCCACCGCTGCCGCGCAGGGCAAGGAACCGCCACCCTGCTCCACCTCACAGCCACAGCTCCAACGTGCTGCTGAGCCTCTGCTCCTGCTGCACCACCACGGCTTCCGCAGATTGCTGCCGCCTTCCCTTCTTCTTCCCCTTTTCCACGGAGAGCTCCTTGCCTCTGACCGCTGCTGCTGCCACCTGCCCTTTCTGCTTTTCCCTTTCCCAAGGCTCTGAAGACCAGCGTTGCACGCAGAACAAGACCACAGGTAGCGCAGCAGTGCACCAATGTCCTGTTTGTTCCCCAGCACTTCAATTTGCCTTTTTTCAGGTCTCTGAGCTGATGTTTTGGTAGAGCTGCACAGTGCAACTCCAAGGTCCCGTTCCCAAGTCACAACGGTCAGCACAGGAACTCCCTTGGGGCAGCAGGACTGTCTCTGCCACCACGGTGTGAGCTTCCACCTTTGCTCCCCCTCTTTCCACCCATTATTTATTTGCCCAGGAGCCCCTCCACATCCTGTGGCCTGCTCAAAGACCAGTCTTTAGGAAACAAGCTGGCTCTGTCACTGGATCTCACCTGTCCGCTTTCCCAGGACCCTTGCAGCAACTGCAGCCCATCTGCCACGTGTGACTTCCCTGCGGGAGATCTGAGCCAGCTTCCCTCTCAGCTGCACGTCCCAGGGAAAGTTTCTCCCGCTTCGCCTGGTGTGCCGGTGGGGACACCGGGTTGCAGGTTTCCAGGGATGGCCGCAGAGGCGTAGGATATTGAGCAGTTGTTCTGCTCAATAAATCAGTCCAGTTGTTCTGTTAGCACCCTGCCAGGGTTTCCATTGCTTTCTACCGTCCTCACGTGGCGGTGCCTGCAGCTTTCTGCAGGATCCCCTACGGACCCCTGAACCCCCCGGCTGCTCCTTGTACTTTCCTTTTGACATGTTTCCCTATCCGTACGCAGCACGCTGCCCCGCCAGGCACAACGGCGTTCGTCAGGTTCTTTGCTTTTACCGCTCCCGCGGGGACATTTCATCTCGGTAAACGATGGTCCCCAGCGCAGAGCAGCTCTTCAGCAGCAGTGTTTATACACTGGCTGGGGGAAGGCGAGGCTCGATTTTCCTCTCGCTGGCACCGTGACCAGCCGCTCCACGGCACGTTCGTTTGCCAAAGCTACAGGTTTAGAGCCGGCATTGTGCCCTGGCAGGACATCTTCCCCGGGTCACGCAGGGATAAACGATGTCTCCTGTTATTAACGTATCTCCGCTCTCTCCACCCCTCCAATCTGTGCTGCAGGATCCCAGGCACTGTCACCACTCTACACGTGCCTTTTCTCAGCCGGCAATTTGAATCCACGCAGGCCGCGTTAATAACTTGAGTCAAACCAGAGAAATACGCATGGTTTTTAATAATCCACCTCCCCCTCTGTACTGTCCCAGTAATCCCACCGGAACGTGACATACCCCTGGTACCGCTGGCACTTCAGAAAGGTATCGTCATCCCCTCCTTTTCCATAGGCCTCGGATGTGCCTAGATTGTATGGTCTGGCTTTCAGCACCGATTTAAATGGGGCTGTCTCCCCTTCCCCGCCGAAGCTGTCTCGGCCCTCTCTCACGTGCAGTTCAGCAGCTTTCATCCCTAGAGGACGTGCCACACTGCAGTTCTCAGCTTTCCCCGTTCCACAGCTGAGGCTCTCCTATAGGCACGACTGACTGAGTCTCAGCAGGCTGACATGTAGGTAAACCCCAGCCCTTCTCCACAGCCGCCTCCTGTTTCCAATGCATTAACCTCCTCTTCCCCATCCATTTTCCCAGTCACCTAGGGAGACATTTGCTCCTTCACCTCTGGTCCTCAAAGGCTCTGACTGTTGAGGTCCTACCCAAGAGCCTCGGTTCTACCTCCAGCCTCGCCCCAGCGCAGGAGCAGCTACGAGCTGCGTGGCCTCCCTCACCGATCAAACGGCTGGCTACCCAAACCCTGCACCACTGGCCGAATCCAGGGCACCAGCTGCTGCTCACCCTTAAGGAACTACCTGAATGCCCTTGCTCCGCCGAGACCCTCACAGCATCTCACAAGGTCTACGACAATAAATAAGTCCAGCGTGAGGGTCACATCTTCACCGCCAGCTGAGGAGGCTGCGCAGGGCCTTGGAACCATGCGCTCTGCACCACAGACCTTGGCAGCTGGCTCCCACACCTCCTTAGGAAAAGTAGAGGCCCAGCAATGGGAATACGAGGGCACACACCTCAGCACTGCCAGACACCGGGGCACCAGAGAGCAAACCAGGGGACACAGGGAACAGGCTGGGAGACAGCCCAGGGCGCGGTAAGCTGTCCTGCCGGAGACAGCAGTGAACCCTTGAGGAAGACCGTAGCGGCAGGTACAAGCACAAGCCAGCGCTTGCTCTAGGATGCTCTTCCAGTGACCGGGTGTTTGCAAGCAGGCACCTGCAGAGCCGGAGCGGGGCCCTACACTGAAATAATCCCAGTAGACTTTTCCGACCATTTACATACACAGAGCATTATCTGACCACAGAAAGACCTTCCTTTTCTCCCACAGCACCTTTGTTTCTTTAAAGCCTTTGATGAGAGACACGTGAAACTCCTTTTGGAGTCCAAGCAGGCCATCTAGCAGCCCCCCCTCGCCCACGCGCCTTGTGGGTTTGTGGAAGATGTGACTTCTGTCACATTCCTGTTTCTTTCGCAGCGGCTCGTGGGTTCCTGAATCCAGCAGACTTCATATCAAACGGTTTGCCCGTGGCAGACCAAGTCTGCTACCCCTGCTAAGTACCTTCAGCAGGGATTCCAGCTGACCCAAGTTCCATTTACAGACTGAACGATAGAAACAGCAATGCCAAGTAAGCTGGGCTTGGCTAGAAGAGACCCAGCGCGCTGGGAGGCAGCCAAGTGGAAAGGCAATAGAAGGCAACTTTCTCACGAAAGGACAGCACGGAAACAGAACAGCCACGAGCAGAGAGGCCAGGCGAACGGAGATCACGCGGGAGAAAAGCCTGGTTTCCCCGCATGGCCCACTGGAGACCAGCAGTGCTCAGCAGAGCACGCAAAGGCTCGGGGTGCCTGGGGAATGGGGTGAGGAACATCACTGATGGTGGCTAGTCACATCTCCACAAAGGGTGGGAGCACAGCATGCGGATCCCACAGGGACAGCAGGACTGCCCAAGCAGTCACAAAGTGCTCAGGAGGCAAGTATGGTTCAGTGTGGAGAGCCCCGAGAAGGCCAGGGCTGGCAGCAGAAAGAGGAGAGCTGGGAACAGCGGGGGCTTAGATAGAGCAGGTGCTCTTCCAGCGTATCAGTGTCAGGCGCTGGACGGGCAGGAAGTTAAGTGTGACTAAGTGTGAAGTAAGCCCGTGTTAATGGGCAGTTGGGAGTTCATTAAACAGGATATGGCAGTGAGGGGCTCAGTGACGCCCACAGAAGACGGCAATGGGAGTGGAGACAAGACAATGCCTGCATTAGCCCAAGCAACGGAAAAGTGTCAGAGGGCATTTCCCCAGACTGTGCTGTGGGCCCGTGACCCCCTGCAACCCTTACCTCAGGGTGGGCTTGGGCGTGCTGTGCACACTCTCGTTGTCCTCAATCTCCGGGCCGCTGTCACTGTTGTTGCACTCTTCCAGACTGTCATAGAGCAAGCCCAGGTCTTCCTCCACCTCCTGGGTCTGGTCTACAGGGTCAGAGTCCAGGACCTGTGGGACCAAGCCCAGAGGGCAATGAAGAGATACAGAGTCACCTGCATCCCAGGCCAGGCACATACAAGCTCCCTCCCAGCCACGAGGTGCACCACGGCACTATTCCCACCTCAGGGACACAAATCCAAACTGTGAAAGAAGCAAGTGACACTGTCATTGGGCCAAGGGAGGATGCCATGAGCATGACATCTGGAGGAGTCTCAGGCACCCATCATACTTACTGGGAGGTAAGACCTCCACTGGCTGTGCCGCACGTGCAGTGCAGACTCCCAGCCACGGCCAGCTCCCCCCAGGCTGATGTTAGACTGCTCTCAGTTGGGAACAAGATTGCGCCTGCAATGCCAGCTCCTGGGGTACAGACAGTGTATGAGAGCACCCTTCTTCCCCTGGCCCCTCTCCCCAACAGGAAGGAGGTATTGGGTTGAGCATGAGGCTCAGAGCAGCCTTCCTAAGGCAGAAGGCTTTGGAAAAGCCAAGCCCCAGTCTGTGCCGTGTCTTCACACCACCTTTGGTAACATCCCTGAGCACCTGCAGCTCATGCCTTGTGCTCCCAGTGAGAGGGAACCAGCATTCTGGCACCCACACATCAGGGGACGCTGCCAGGTGGGGCAGCCTTCCCGTTTCTTACCTCTTCCGTCACTTTAAACCTCTTGAGCAAAGCCACAAATTTCTGCTTGAAGTTTGGTTGCTAAAACAAAACAAGGGGAGAAGAAAGATCAGCAAAACTACCAAATCAGGCTCCAAGATGGCACACAGGACATGGTTGCTCTCTTTAATGTGCCATCAGCTCCTGTCTGAGCCCACAGGCCCAAGGTCAGCTACTATCTCCCTTGCTCTTTAAATATGTCACTGTATCTAGGCATGAGGGAGGGTGCAAGGACTCAGATTCTCCCTGCTACAGGCTGGACTGGCTTTCTCGCTGTTCAAATCCCCTTTCTCCTCAGACCATCTGGTTGAGGAATGCTGTCTTCAACCAAGAAAAGGTGGGTAACAAACTCAGGAAGAAGGTGCCCAGGGAGCTGCAGGGCTGAAGCAGGTGGGGACAAGAGCAGGAGGGTGGCAGGGCAGCTCCCCCCTTCTGCTGACAGGCAGAAGAGCTGCTGATGGCCCTTCTCGTGCCAACCTTCCCCTTCCTCAGGGAGGGAAAGGGAAGAACCATGTCACAGCAGCAAGTCAAAACTGTGTTGCACACAGATCATCCTTGATAGGAAGCTGGGCTAAACATCATACAGGCCATGAGCTGGGGTACAGCTCTGTGCAGCAAGCTAACTCATTAATGGCAAGAGGTTTGCCTCTTCTCAGAGCCAAGGGCTCACTCCCCTGCTCTGCACCATCCTCCCTAAACGCCCTCCCTCCCTGCAGGGAGAGGAGGAAGTGAATCCCTTCCATCCCTTCGATCACATTGTAAATGCTGATGTTACTCTGGTCATTGATGTGGTTCGGATCATTTTCCTCCTAGCCTTCTTGGTTTTCCTCAAGTCATCCTCTTCATCAAACAGATCCTGCAGGCAAAAGGTCACAGTACATCAGAGAAACTCAGAGTGCGAGGAGCAGCATCTCCTACAAGCTCCCATGCACCACACTTCCCCCATTTTGAAAAATCTCGGTCCGCTCTGCTCCCAAAGTCTTGCTTCTCACTTCTCTCACCTCTCTTCATGCAGCTTCTTCTCCCTCCTTAGTGCTGTCCCCCAACAGACCTTCCCGGACCCCTCCAGGAGTACAAGCAAGATTCAGAGGAGAGACAGCAGTTTTCTGCAACAGTCCTTGTTCCCTAAAACTCTTCGCTCTGCACTCCTCAGCCTCCCTGTGACCCACGTGTTGTTCCCCTGCTCTCCCCTCTCCAGGGCTGTTCCCCTGCTCTCCCCTCTCCAGGGCTGGCACAGCATGTGAGCTCACAAAAAGTGTTCTTCCAGGGATCAGCCTCAAGGATACACAGCTCCCCGGGACACAGGGCCCTGAGGTGTTAACCCGGCACAACGGGACAGGTAACGTGGAGGGCCCTGAGCAGGTTTTGCTCCTGTGCTTGATCGGCATGCTACCGCCAGTCTTTTCTGGCCTCGAGAGTTGTAGGCCAGAAAATTCTCTGGTCTGTTATCACAGGGATATGGGAAAGAATTGTGGTGCAAGGTGGAGGGGGCTCAGCAGGGGTTCTGTGCTGCAGACCAGATGGCTCCAAGGACACACGCGTGGTAGCTATGGCCCTACAAAGTCCCATGCCCCACCTTGGACTTGACAGCAGCCCACAGTTCTTCCTGCTGTCAGGTACTGTGGCTCTCTGCCCTCTGAAACCATGACCACTGTTTACAAGGGAGATGAGAGGGCTCAGGGTGGATCAAGATCCTCAACCCCTGATTCTTGCCCCAGAAATGGGACCAGGACATAAGCTACCCTGCCAGGCCTCTCTTACCTGACCCTGCACAGCATCATCGCTGGCTTCCTGCTCTGAGGAGAAGCTGTCATCCTCCTCTTCAGAGTAGTTATCAATGTCTGGGGAGCGATCTGAAAGCAGACAGTGCAGATACCACAGCTCAGCACACCTGTCACGGTGCAGTGAAAGGATCGGTATTGCTGGCAGGTGCTTGGGAACGCACTCCGTTATCCGTATCCTGTCCCACCAAGCGCTTGCCTTCAGGTCTGTGCTGAGCGCTCACATACCTGAAGCTTTGATTTTGGGACCCGAGGGGACGCTCCCGTCCTCGTGGTCAATGGGCTGACTAGACAAAGAGTAGATGCTGATTTCAGCCACTCGGATGTTCACATCCTTCATGTTGCTGTGGAGGCCCAGAAGCTGCCCGCCATCCGTCGGGTGCTGCATCACCTAGGCAGACAGACAATCGCCCTACCAGGGTGATGCGATGGCAGCTGGCATACCACCCCCTCTGTCTCATAGCTAGCCAAGAAGCCAGAGCGCTCACAGCCCCAAGCGACTACCAGCTGGCCCAGCTCCCTTCCCAGCTCTGGCACAGGGAGGCCATGCGAAGCTCCCCTCTGTTCCCAGCACCCTGTACCTCGGCCATGTTAATGATGCCCACTGCAAGGGTCTTGTAGCCCAGGATTGTGCGGTTCTTGTATCTCTTCCTCCGCTGCAGCATGATCTGCAGTTTGTTGCCATCTCTCTTGAGGAAGTGTGGGTACTGGGGAAGGGAAGCACAGGGAAGATGGCAGCATGAGGGCAGGGCTCAGCATGACACGCAGGTAGAAAACTCGTCCTCGGTGCGGATGTACAGCAGGATCTGACCTGCGGAGCTTTGAGGTGCCCCTCAAAGGCATTCCTCATCATCCTCCAAATCCACATTGCCCAGCAAAACAATCCCTGGAGCAATGGAGCAGCTGGCCAGCAGCAGGAATCTGTGCTGTCATGATCTGAGCCCAGGCAACCCCAGGAGGCCTCTCCTCAGAGACCACCCCATTCACACTGAGCCCCCCAAGCCATGCTTGCCGAAAAACGTCAGGTGAGGGGAGCACCAGGGCGCCCAGGGACCAGGCAACACCAGGTACCTGCAGTGAGAAGGTCAGCTCCAGCTCGGTCTCCATCAGGCCGCCAGGCGGGAGGACGTATTCATTTGATCTCAGGACTCGCTTTGATCCCTACAACAAGATGGGCAGAAGCACACACTAAGCTGCAGCGTCTTGGCCACAGACTCCACCGCGCCACATGCTAGTGGTGTCAGCGGCGTTCACAGTCCACCAGGAGAGAGTCAGAGCCTTGTTCGGTTCCACCTCGCAGAGCCACCTCACACACCCCAATCAACCCCGTGCAAAAGCCTGTAGTTTGTCCTGAGCTGCCAAAGGCCCCTGCTCCATGCTCACCTGCCAGAGAGCGCTTGCTCTTCCCAGACCTGCTCTGCTCCCTCCTTGCACCCAGAGCCCACCAGACGCTGCAGAGCCAGGGGGAGTCGTGCAGAGCACCAGCAAGGGGAAGGAGAGGGTCCCAACACACTGCCTAGCCAGAAAAAGGGCAGGTACTGGAGCACAGCTCTGCCCCACAGCAGACGCAGCCTGTGCAGACCCTGCCCAAGCACAGCTGCCAGGATGGCTCAGCTGGGACCATGGCAGGATACCCCAGGGGAACAGGGGTCCCCCCGCTTGCCCAGTTTGTGTCTTTCAGAAAACACCTCCTAGTCTTTTCCTCGGGCAACAGCCCCCATCTCCCCACACATACAAATGGTTTTCGGCCCCCCCAGGAGGGTGGTGAGAGAGGCACTCTAACCACATGTCCACTCAAACTCTTTTCTTTACTTCTGCCCTGTCCACAGTATCCCTACGGCTTGGCTGCTGACAGACTCTGAATGACTTGGGGGATGAAAATTCTGTCTGCGTGCACCAGACTCTCTCAATCACAGGGTGGCACAACTCACAGACCCCTCCCCACCAAAAAGGTCCATGCCCTCTACCTGTGTCCCCACAGGGCTGCAGGACCAGCTCCAAGTATAAAACAGCCCACGGTGGGTTCCTCACTCTCTCCTGCCTCCCTATGAATGTGCCAGCAAGGCGAGACATGGATCTAGGGAGGAGCACGACAGACCAGTAGAGCTGTGCTCACGGATCAGTTATTCAATCACAGAATACCAGGTTAGAAGGGACCTCAAGGATCATGTGGTCCAACCTTCCCCGGCGAAAGCACGGTCTAGGCAACACGGCCCAGCACCCTCTGCAGCCAAATCTTAAGAGTACCCAATCTTGGGTAATCCACCACTTCCCTGAGGAGATTATTCCAATGGCCGATTGCTCTCACTGGGAAGAATTTTCGTGTCCAATCATAATCTCCCCAGGAGTAACCTGTATCCATCACCCCTCCCTTTTCCACCTTGCAAAAAGGGTCTCCACCTTCTTTGTAGCCACACTTTGAGCACCGGAACATGGTGAAAAGGCCTCCCCTAAGCCTGCTTTTCTCAAGGCTGAACAAACCCGGTTCTCTCAGCCTTTCCTCGCATAGCAGGCTTCCCAGGCCTTTGATCATCTTTGTGGCCCTTCTCCGGACCCTCGCCAGCCCACCCACACCTTTTTTGCCTAGCGGGGACCAAAACTGAGCACAGCATTCCGGTCGTGGCCTGACAAGCGCTGAGTCGAGTGGGTTAATACTTCTTTAACTCTGCTGGTGATGCCCTTGTGCATGCAGCCCAGCATCCCGTTGGCTTTCTTTGCTGCAGCAGCACATTGTCTACTCATCCTGAGCTCGTTTGCCACCGGGACCCCCAGGTCCCTTTCCACAGAGCTGCTCCCCAGGCAGCTAGATCCCAGCCTGTGCTGCACTCCTGGGTTATGTTTTCCCAGGTGCAAGAATTTGTCTTTGTTGAACTTCACAAGGTTCTTGTTAGCTTAATGCTCCAAGTTATCCTGGTATTCCTGAAGGGTGGCCCTCCTTCCTGACGTGTTCGCTTTCCCACTCAGTTTGGTATCGTCGGCAAACTGCATCAGGGTACACAATCGCTTTTGCGAGCACTCCTTAACGTAAACTGTGGACTAGTGAGCAATGGGTCAAAGCTAACCAAACAGGCATAGCAGTCCAACGGAACCACATCCCACCTCTTGTAGGCTGCCACTTCTCAGGACCTCACTGTATCCCCATGCACCTTGATCCCGACAGATGCTGTAGCCGGAAGGATCCCAAGCTGGCTGTGGACAGAGACCTTTCAGCAACTTAGACAAAGCCTAGATTTGGTTAAGGTTAGGTGAGGTTAGAGCCCCCAGCTCTTCATCTTCACTGCAAATGGGACAGCAGCCCCAGAAGTTATGGAACATGGAGTGGCACTGTGAAGGAGACCACAGCCACATCCCTCTGCAACTGAAGAGAATGGCAACGGGCACAGGGCGGTTTCAGCACACAGTGAGCACCCAGGAAGCTTGCTGATGGGAACTTCAGCCGGGTCCAGCAGAGATGGGTGGTGCTGATATAAGGCCTTTCTTGCACCTCCATTACCAGTGTTACCCATGCTAGCAAGGAAATGAAACAACCTGTAGAGGGGAGGCAAGGAAGGCCTCCACATTTTGCAGTGATGCAGCATTACCGTTCTCACAGACACCGGAGCAAAGACAAGCTCTAGCGAAACCCTCCTTGGTTTTCCAGAGGCCCAGTCTGAGCTGTCTGCAACATTGTTCCCAGCAACTGTGCCAGGAGTGAGGCTTTGCTGTGAGAGGTCTCCCTAAAACTGAAGAGAGGAGATGGAGCCATCTGTGAGCTTTCCTGGCCAAGAACGCACTCACTCTTCCTTCCTGTACTCTTCTTTAATCCGAGAGAGGCGGTCACTATAACAGTGACCATTTACTTCAGCTCATTTACGATCTGCTGCTTGTTGCAGAGAGATTATCCGCCAAAGATAGTCCTTTCGTCAAACCACGCGTACTGGTGCAATTCTTCTTCCTGAAGATGCTCTTGCTGGGGACAGAGTTAGAGCTCAGGAAAGGTGAGGGCAGCCCGGGTGGCGGGTCCAGCGAGTGAAGGTTTCATAAACATCGCTGTCCTGTGTGTTACTGTCCTTTACCGTTATGGACCTTCATGGACCATTACACATCCAGGTTCGATCCTAGCCCTGGCCCTCAGCGAAACACTGGTGCACATCCCTGTGGCATTGCAAGGACTGGGACAAAGGCTGGTTCATTATCACAGTCGTAGAATCACAGAATGGTTTGGGTTGGAAGGGACCTTAAAGACCATCTAGTTCCAGCAGGGACACCTTACACAATGCAAGCAGAAGGGAGCAGCAAGAGAGCTCAAAGACCCCTGAACAGCAGCACTTGTTAGGTGTAGGCCAGTTCTTCCTGGGTGCAACATCCTGCCAGGCCACACCCTGGCCGAGCTCAAGCCCTAGTAGATACCTGGCCTTTGGGGCCATAATGCTGGCTCAACCAGCTCCCAGGGCACCACGGAGCACAGTACTTGGGGTACAAAAAGGTCTGTGCAAATGTGTGAGGTACAGGCTTCCCAGCAGGGTAAAGCCACTACCTAAAGCTCAAGTCCAGCCTGCAAGCTGTGCTAGGTTTCATGAAATGCACGGCACTCACGTATCCGGTAGGAAACACTGACCACCTTCAGGAGCAAACCACATCCCAGCAGAGACTAGCATTGCTCCAGTTTAGCAGATTAGAAACTAGAACGGGGGGCTACTACCTGACTGTCAAGGACAGGGAGTTAAGAAGCACTTGGGATTTCTAGTAAGGTCGACACAAACCTCGTGAGGTTCGATAAAGGAAAAAGCAAAGTCCATCCCTAGGATATCCCATGACTTTGCTGCCTGGGAAAAACCCCAGGCAGCAGGACAGGCTCCGAAGAAAGGGACAGAGGGTTCCTGGGGGACATCAAGGTACCCCTGCATTGGCAGCATGGCCTGTTACAGCAATAACATCAGTCCCAGCAAATGTGCAGGCAGAGAAAAGGGATTCCTCCCATCTATTCAGCGCTGCTGACACCACAACTGGATTCCAGAGCCAGTCTGGGCTCCCCAGTACAAAGCACACACTGACAGACTGCAGCCAAGTCCAGAAGACATCAGAATGGCCAAGGGCTAGAGCACAGGACATACAAGGAGAGCCGAGTGAACTAGGTTTGTTCAGCTGGAAAAAGAGAGGGTGAAGGGGTACTTTGCTGACGCCTACAGACACTTAGCAGGAGGCTGCAGAGAAGGCAGAACTGAACTCCTCCCAGAGGTGCACAGGGACAGAGTGAGAAGCAACAGGGATGAGCTGGAGCATGGGAAACTACCATTAGATGTTGGGATGGGTTTTTTCTCTGTGAGTGTAGTCAAACCTTGGGACAGGACACAGGAAGACCGAAGATTCTCCATCCCTTGAGAAATTCAAACCTCAACTAGACATGGCCTTGAGGACCTTACATAGCTCAGCTGTTCTGCAATTCCAGTAATGCCAGGCAAGACCAATTTCTCAGCAGAACAGTTGAGTATCACCATCAGTACTGCAGGAAAACTTAACATCACACTGTTACAGTGAAGATCACAGATGACACAGACTGTTAAGGAAGTGAAAAGCAATAGGGAGAGGTTGTGGTCACAGATCTTCACTACCTAATAGACTGAAATCATACAGGAGCTTTCGCTACTTTACACAGGCATATGATGCCCAGGCCTGGTTTGCAAGGTACAGTCCTCAGTTTCAGGCATAAATCTGTCCTGATGTGTCTTGTTTAAACACAGGGTTGAGGCTAGAGGAGCATACCAAACCTGGAAAAGGAGAGAGAACTAACATAGTATGGGAGACCAGGCCAAGGCAGCCAGCAAAGCACTACCTAGAATTCAAGCTAAAGGTGCATTTTGGGAGTGAATAGCTCATTAAATGTCATCAGCAAATTTAGTTATTTAGTGGGATTACTCAGGCAGGAGTGAAAAATCCCACAAGTGGTTGCAAAAAGATTAGGAACAAAGCACAGGTGAGGTGTAGACAGAAAACTCTGCATCTGCCTTCCATGCACAGCTAGAAGGAATGCAAGTTCCTGCAGGGAGCAGGGCCAGGGCAGCAGGCAGGCCTGGCAGAGGCAACCACCTTCTCAGCCTAGCCTATTCTGTAGCACACATTCTGATCCACTATGTAGGGGCTGCCAGCATCATCCCTCCAGAGCAGCACCCAGGGTTGAACCTGAGTCACCAGCCCCATCCTGCAAGCAGCTGCAGGAGGATCTGCATCCCTCCCACAGCACGTGTCACAGGAGCTGAAAGTTCTGGGAGTGCTGGGGCTTGTTTCCTCCTTTCTCTGATTGTTTCCTCTGTTCACGGCTCAGGACTGGGTGTTTCTGAATTATAGTAAATCTCTCTGTAGAGAGGGAGCACCACATTTCCCTTCACACCATAATCTGTTACGACACCAAGGCAGATATCTGCACCTTTATGGAGCTGAGCCAGGCATATCTGAATCTCTTAATACCGTGCTGAACAATGCACGGAAGGAAATGCCCTATGACATCTCCAGTCTGTCAGATAATGAGGGATAAAGGTTCAAAAACCACTCAAGTGACATAGGAGTAAGTCCCCTTTTTCACCGTAGTTCAGACTATCTCACTGGAAGCCACTGAACATTAACTATTCAAATCACCTCTGGGAAATGGGTATGTTCTGTAGACAATGAAAGCTCACACAGTCCTCTGGCAGGGGTCTTTTCAGACGAAGGAGCAGATAATAGTACAGGGCACACTTGGAAGCTGCATTTTAAGACCAGAAGGGCATGACCATTGTGAGAAGGAGATCAGATATTCTAGACAGGCTTACACTATCCTTTGAGCCATGTACGTTCATTGAGCAGACTGCCTCCAGCGCTGGGGCTGTTGTCTTGGTGCAGGCCCCGCACAGGCAGGGTCAGAGCTTTGTTTCCATGCAACCTGCCTTTCACAGCAGCAACTTCCTGACAGGCAGCTTCTTTAACCCAGCAGAGCTACTGCTGAAATGAGAGAAAATATAGCTCTCCTTTCCACTAGTCCCCAGCTGTGCCCTCGGGAACTTGCAGGTCCTCTACAAATTACATGCCTCTGCTGCTTCCATCCAAAAGATGGAGATGGCAGTGCCTGCTGGGCAGCCTTCAAACAGCTTCTTGCTAGTGTGACTCATCTGTTACCTAGGAGAGGAGCAGGAAGGATGGATCCATCTGAGGCCATTCCGTAGGCAGGCTGTGCTGAAGCTGCCTACAGCTTCCATCTGCCTTCCAGGAAGGCTCAGCAGTCCCCGACCCTGCCAAGGTGGCTGGACAGGCAGGTGGAAGCAGCCTGGGGAGGCAGACAGGTGCACCCCGCTCCCACAGTGAGGATCAAGTTCCAGGCTAATATGGGCAGAGCACTCTCCTCCAGTTTCCTTCAGCTCTGCAGGGAGCATACGCCAGCATGCAGCCATAGGTATGTGGCCATGCAGAGAGGAGGTGACCACGTTTAAGATGCGGAAAGCAGCCTCCGTTCCCTGGCAGGGAAAGGAGCCCTGCAGCGGAGAGCCCCTATGGCCTCAGTCACTGCTGAGGCCTGTTAATGTCTTTGCTAACAGGGTGCAAGGCTGGCCAGTGGCAGGGACAGGGCTGGTCAGTCTGACAGAGCTGGAGCAGCCTCCTCACAGTCTCCCACCTGCAGTGCATGGGAGAGGGGGCAGCTGAGGACACACATGCTCAGCACATGGCAGCCCCACCACAAGGGGGCTGCACCGGAGCCCAAGGTTCCCCATTCCCGAGAAGCACAGGCACCTTGGGCCAACAGTGCCAGAGACAAAAGGGGTGAGGGACCAGCCCCCAGCCCTCCCAGCCATGTGGGACCCACAATCCCCAGCTGGCTCCCAGCCACCTAGTCCTGTGCTGCTGGCACCCATGGCCCAACCTTGATTGCTCCTGCATTTCCAGAGGCCAGGCAGCTCTCTCCTGCCTAGGTTGTTCCCTGGCTAAAGCCTGCACCAAAGGGGCACAGGTCTCGGGGGTCTTGTGACTGAAAGCCCAGTGCTTTCAGCTCTCCTAAATGGCACCATACACACAGCGATGGAAACGCCAGCAAAGTGGAACACTGACCAACACTGTGTGGACCACAGCATCCCTCCTGCAGTCCTCACTCCAGGCCCTGGGTTTCACACATTTCGCTTTCGGTTCCTCCTGTGCAAGCAAATCAGGTCTGCCATGAATGCGAACCCCAGCTCCCAGAGCTCCACTAATACCGCAGCTTCCAGCACTAATCCAGGATTTAGATCCTAATGTGTGCGGCACAAAGAGCTCTGTGGGAGTGCAAAGCTGCTGAGCTCCTGCCCCACGGTGTGTTCAATGGGATCAGCAGCTTTTCTGCCAGCTGACAAGAACGAAGGAAGGACACCAGTATTCCAGCTGGGTTACGGGAGCTGTGGCAAGGACAGCGTGAGGCATCTTGCTTCCATGCTGTCCTTTGACAAGCAGAAAGGATGTGCCTGCACCCACAGGGGCCCATCTCTTCACCATCAGCTGCAGTGAGTGAGGGGGGAGGATCACACATACCAGGATAGGGGCAAACTCCCTCTCCCCTTGGTGACAAAGATCCTCTCCCCTCTCCTCTGCCTGGTTCAGAGTAGAGGCACCAGGCCTAGCAGGGATGCACAGAGAAAGGGAGGGGACAGCAGAGGCAGCAGTGAGATCACGCAGGGTGCAAATGTCAGCAGAAGTCAGGCACAGAGCCCTGATCCCTTGCACCCTTCCCTTTCCTCCCCAGGGAGGGGATCCAGAAGGAAGGCACTGCCAGAAACCACCCAGCACTGAGCCTGCCTAAAGGGTCGGGAGCAGTGGGGTAGGGGATGCCAAACTCCGAACAGCAGCTTGAGCGGAGGGCCTTGGTCAAAGCAGGCAGGGAAGCAAGTCACGCTCCTTCCCAGTGCAGAGCCTAATCGAATTCATCCCTGACACAAACCAGCATCAGGCAGCTTGCTGCTGTCCCTGGGGCACCATTCCTACCTGCCTGAGAGCCAGAATCTCCCAGGGGTGCTAACCAAGACAGAAGCAAAGGGTTGGCACAAGGCAAGGGACATGCAGACCAGCACTCCACAGAGGGCACAAGGATGGGCTTGCTACCATCAGGCAAGGAGAGGAGCCTACCTGAATCTTCACAGCGATAAGCACAGAGCTCAGCTCTTTGTCCAGCTCTTTCAGCACCGTGAGTTTCTTCAGGCGCAGACTGCAGAGCCTGTAAGACAGAGAGAATGGGACACATTCAGGCACCACCATCCCTGGGGCCCTGCCACATGGTACCCAGTGCTCGGAAGGCAGCCTGGATGTTTGGCCCAGCCGCGGGCACAAGCTTGGCCGAGGAACACTGGCATTCACATGCCACGGAGACAGCCCATTGGGGAAAAAAGGGAAGAAGGAAAATTAACAGAGCTAAAGCAGGCTTAAGGGATTAGCATGCGACAGGAAGTCCAACAGCAGGCCATGTGGTAGAGAGATCTGTTTCCAAGTAGGGCTGTTGCCAGCTCTGCTTAAATCTACCTTGGCCACAGTGCTGTTTATTTATAAACCAAAGCACGTAAATCCACTGTTATCCTGGACTTAGTTAAGGCAAATGTTCCCATGCAGACATCACAGCTCAGCTCTTCTCCTGCACAGTACCACACGGCGTTGACTCGGGAAGCTGGGAGGCAGCAGCCCTGCAGGAAGCCTCATACAGCAGGGTCACCCTGACAACCTCAAATGCTGGGCACTCAGCATGGGAAGTGGCACTTCCAGGGAAAACCCACGAAGGAGCCTGAGGCTGAATGAGAAGAGCCACTTTTGCTGCCCGAAGGGTTAGTCAGTGCCTGTGAGACAGCCAGCCACTCGACCTCCTGCCTAGGAGCCTGCAGCAGGACTCCACGGAGACTGTTTGCGAGGAACTGTCTGCCAGGGAGCACAGACCAGACACGTTTTTAAACCAGGCAACACCGGCACTCATGTTCTGCAAGCCAGCCTCTGCTCCATGCTCAGTGTCTGCATCGCTGCAGCCAGTGGTACCCAGGACTTTGCAGCTAGCGGTACCCAGGACTTCAGAGGATATCAGTGTGCTCTACCTGAGATTTAGGCCACCCTTCCTGGAGAACTGACGGGCCACTACCAAATACCTTTCTGTCTGACACACTGTGCTCTCCGAGGGCCAAACCTATTCCTCCCTGCCTTTATTTTATTTTTTTAAGAATGAAAAAGCCCTGCTCTTGCTATGCTAACGTACAACAGTGGTGTAGAACAGCCCAGAGGTGGAACGATACTGGAAAGGGAAGGACAGAGAGATATACTGCAGGACAGGTTTATGGATTCACCTCCTGCCACCTCCCTGCTCTCCCTGCTAAAATGATTTTAGCTTGCGCAGAAGGTTTGCTGGACTGTGACTGCAACCCTGCTGCTCTGTCCTTTGACACTGGAGAGAAGGGAATGGTGGAGACCAGAAGTCAGGAAGCTGGGAGGGCAGGCAAGCTCTGCCCACGTCTGCCAGATGGCCTGGATTCCTTCAGCCACAGCCCAGGGCTATAGCTCCCTAAGCCCTCATACCCTGTGCACCACAATCAGTGAGCCCACCTCTGTCCACCCTTCCCCTCTGAGCCTCTGCCTGTAGGAAGGGAGAAATTGTGCCATCTAGGGCAGGCTTCTTGCTTCCCAGAAATGCTTAGGCCAGGCTAGAAGTGAGCTGTGGGGAGCATGACCAAAGACAAAGATGCCCCTCTAGGGCGGGGGACAGGCCTGAGTGCCAGCCAGAAAGACGGGATACACCAGCTACACCAGGTGTTGCAAGGAGGCTAAGCTTAGCTAACACCATCACTAACCAGTGCTGTCTTTGACTGTTCCTAGTCGCTACACAAGCCAGAGAGGAATGAGGCTTCCATGTGTACGCCAAGCACAGAACATCTAACCTAAATTTTCCATACAAGCGCTGATCTAGCCGTGATAGTTACCTGCATGGAAAAGTTACCCTCCAAAGATTAAAACTTCCATAAGGATATATCCAGTCTTCATTTGAGGATATTGAAAGATTATCGTTCTACCTGGCAGTTGTTCTTGCTATAAAAAGACTCCTTATCCAAACCAGTCCACTCATTAGTTCTCCATCCTTCCCTCCGAGGAGTCCTGTCAGTACCTGGCACTTTTCCCCAGGAAAGAGCGCACGCATACTGCTCAGTTCTGCCCACTTGGGCAGCTCTTTTATCTCTGATAAGGCACTTCAAAGCTTCTTTCTTCTCTTTTTGCCCCTCTCCAGCTTCCAAGATCTCCTTTACACAGTGGGAGATGCTGTACTCTGCCCAGGGTCCTTCCCATCCCACCTGCAGGGAGGTGGTTACCCCCTTCCGCCCTCTGCTCTTCCCCTGCCGCAGCACTCAAAGATCTCACTGGCTCAGCTTGGACCCTGCAACTCCAACTCCTCAAAACAGTGCTTTCTAAAATACTACCACCCTTCCCACAGGGATTAGCATGAATGTTGTGGAGCCTAAACAAACTCATTTGCAGTCAAAGAGTAAACAGTTTTTAAAAGGGTGCTCCCTAGCAGCTTGGCTGTCCCTGATGACCCTCTTTTGATCTGTTACTTAACCAATCCCTGCATCACCCAGATTTGTGCCACCGCTGGGTGATGAGTGCCAGTGCTGGGCAGCTGTGAGTCTCACACTAATCCCTGCAGATCTCTACAGGACAGGACTGATCCACAGGGATCAGAACCGTATGCCTCGCCCAACACTTCAGCCAGATCCCACGGCAACTACCCCATCGTTTTGCCCAGAGCTGATCGCTGTGTGATCCCTCCAAGTCACTGAATTTTTTGGGAGGTAAGCTATAAATCTGGATCTACCTGCTCATATAATTAAATAGGGTAAGCAGCAGCTGTTCCTGAGCTCTGGAACTATCGCAAGGACTTCCTCTGTATCAAGTTGTGGTGAACGTGACTGTGTAACGCTGACAACTACGGTGGCTGACAGTAACAAGAAAAATGAGCTCCAACATGACAGTCTGGCAGCCTCCTGGAACCCCCACCCACACTCCTACACTCCGCTACTGGTCATTTACTGGTGAGAGACACTCACAACTTCCTGCTGTTACCTTCAAAAATGCTGCCTTCTTTCCATTACTAACTGGGATAGTCAGCAATCCAAAAATCCCCTTTCCTGATTGTGGCTTTTTAAACATGCAACAAAATAAAGCAGCTCCTACTTTTCACTCACTCTGCTCCTTATTCAACCTGGTGCCAAGCTGGAGCACGCAGCCCAGCACCGCTGCTGGCCGAGGAGCTAACAGACAGGAGTAGGTGTACACCCCTTCACACACCCATCCCCGCCACCACCTCCAGCTGAGACAACGGTGACGCCAAGGAGCAAACGCTTTGGAGTTTGTTCTCTGAAATCTCCTAACACCGTCACCAACCTGGCCTGGGCGTTCAGCTTGAAGAGCAAAGCTCCTGCAACACATGCGCTTTGTGAAATTCAGTGCCAGCAGCAAAGCACTGGCGCCAGCTGCTGTTGGCAAACCCATCCAACCTCCTGTCCCAACAGGTGACTGCTGCTCACAGGGGACACACAGAGTGGCCGGTTTCACTGCTGCATTTCAAGGCCGGTGTTCCAGTGAATGCCACACATCTCTAAAGCCCCTGATGGCAGGGAAATACAAACCAGAGATACATTTCCTAAGGCTGGTAGAGAAGGAAGGAAAATGGGATGAAAATATACCTGTGCAGAGTATGGGAGGAGCAGGTTAGAGCCTGAGAGCAACTAGTAAGGAGAGGAAAACAATTTTGACCTACCTACAGCTTCAGCAAAAAGATGGGGGTACACCATACACAGTGGGGGAGTGGCAGCTTTAGAAGGACCCTGCAAAACTGAAGCTGCACAACTATCCAAAACTTATCCACAAACTGGCAAAGGCATCTTGCAGAGAAGCAGTGTGAGCGGGTCTCACACTCCTTTCGGGCAGACATGGTCCATTTTTTCTGCTGGCACCCTGGGCTGTTTAGTGCTTGGCCACAGTGCTTACTGACCACTGGCAGCTCATTCTCTGGGCAGGATTATTTTCCTGAACACCTGCACTGAGTTCTTCAAGTGGCAGTAGCCAGGCTTCCTAGGATTTGCCTATAGCTCCCGTGCCACCTACAAATGTAAGGGCACATCCACCCTTCCCAGCACCTGGTCCTCGACACATCCTTGTCAGCACCACCACCCTTGTTAGATGCACAGTCACGGGCTAAGCCTTCGGTAGCAGCAGTTTATCAGCTCCTCAATATTTTTCCTGACTTTGACAGCTCAGGTTTGCCTTTTGAGGTGATATCCACCTCTGAGACAGGGCTCTGGAGAGATGCCAGATGTTCAGTGGGGCGCACAAGGTGGGGAACGCTCCTGCGCTCCTGCTCAACTGCTGTGCGGCGCCTGTTTCCCACCCAGCTTCCCAGCAGAGGGCGGAAGGCAGCCAGCCAGGACCCCTGCGATGGGGATGCCCTGCCCGCAGACTGCCTAGTCTCACAGAGCAGTTCGTCCGAGCAGCTTTATTTCCTCTGATCAGAGGGCTGGCAGCCCTACAGCTCACCTCTGATAGTGGCCAAAGCGGGCGCCAAGGGAAAAGCACGCAAACGGGGTGCGAGCAGTGAGATACCACCCGGAATGCGCTCTCAGCCACGACTCTCTGAAGTCAAGATACTCCCTGAGCCGTAAATGATACGTAAACACGAGAGCCACTGATGCACGCAGAAGGAAGGAAAGACCTACTCCACTTTCAGAAATCGAGTCCCTGTTGCCAGCAAACAGGAGCGATGAACTGGGACAGCAGCAGGCTCTGCAGCCCGGCATCAGGGCAGGTGGGTGGGCCAATTATGGGCTTTAGGATGAACTGGGATGAAGGCTGACATCAGCTTGCTCTGAGAGCCTCCCCAAGGGAAAGCGTGCGCACGAGGCTTGCGAGCCACTCTTGCTTCTCTGTCCTGCAGCAACTGCAACACTGCAGCCTGGGAAGGGCAGGTAAAGCAGGCTGCACTGAAGTGGTGTAACACAGTAGGTGTCAGGCCAAAGGCCGAGACAGCACCCCCTCCTGGGGTCCCCAGGGAAAGAGCTAGGGCAGGGCCACCAAATGCCTGCTGTGTAGCAGGTCCCCCGCTGAGCTGTGCAAGGTGGTGTGCAGCACAACAGCCCTGGTGCTGCGCAGCAGTCCTCTCCTCGCCATGTGAGAGGCGTTTTGGCTCCCCAGCATCCTCGCTGACAGCAGCTTGCTACCAACGGCACACGTCTGCCGTGCTGCTGGATCCAGAGCAGACTCTGTTACTGCAAACTGCAGTAGGTTTGACTCTTCCCTATTCCCAGCTGACCTCGCCAAAGGAAATCCCAATGCAGGAGGGTCAGGAAGACAAAACTCCCCAGGTTGCTACATCCCTTCATTTCCCATAAAGCGCTTGACAGCTTATGGTTCTGCCTGTTTTAGGAAATCCAGCCTTTTTCCCCATGTGACTGTTCCTGGTCCCCTCCACCATCCCACCTCCTTCCAAGTGCCTCTAGACACACCAAACCCAAAGCTCAGACATTCTGGAGGACCAGCTGACACTCTTCTTCCTTTTGTCTCTGAGGGTCGTAACAGCAAAGGAATGTAAAGCCCGTGCTGAGAAGGGGTTCCTTCTCCCCACAGCAGCAAATTGGCCGCACTACCCGGGAGGAGGACATGCTGGGAACAGCAAAGAATGCCAGTGTCAGCAGAATGTATGCTATCAAGAGCATGACGGCATCCTCAGCCAGGACAAATGGGAGGCAAAGGGAAGAAAACAGTGCCCTGCAAGTAGATACGTCCACCTTTCCTTGGCTTCACGGCTGGCTGCCTGCAGCTGCCCAGAGTCCTCCTTGCAGCCTTGTGTCCTGGCTAGCACGTGCCCCATGGCGTGGCCATTCAAGACAGACCACAGTCTCTTTTCAAAGAGGCCAGTGCAGGCCCTGCTACTGCAGCACGTTAAATGGGACCTCAGCACCACTATATTTAATTGGAGCACCTCGTTTTTTCATTTTTCTTACCCTCAAAGGAAGGAAAGCCCTCCCCAACAGTCCTCGCTGTTGTTGTCTGGACTGGCCAGTCCCTTCTTAATTGCACGAAACACCACCACCTCACCACGTATGTACATTTATCAGCCATGTCCTGCCCCCATCAGCTCTTGGAAGAGTGCCTAACTCTTTACTCTCTGGGCAGATGATCTCAGAACAGCTCAGATGCACAGGAAAGAGCAGGTCACACCCCAAAAAGAGATAGAACAGTTAGGGTAAGACATACCAGGCTGGGTCAAATGCACCTACAAGATAAGGAGGCTCAGAGAAGGGACAAGAACATCAACAGACCATGTGCATGTCTCAGCCAGCAGCAGCAGCAGCTACTAGTGACCAACTACCTACCTACTTATCAGGGCTGCTTGCTACCTATGTGAAAGCAGCCAGGTGTGAGGGGGGATCGAGCACAACCAGTAAGTGGGTCTATTGATTTTGTCCACAAGACACAAGATTCACTCAGCTTTATGGAAGAGATCTGTTGGATTTATCTAGGAGAATATAAAAATCTTTCTAAATACCTGACATATGCAAAATCATTCTCTTCTGCAGGGCTTTCAGGATTGGTATATGATAGCTGTAGCCAAACTGTAGCCAAAACTGTTCTTGGACCAGCCACTATGTTTCCTTCACAGGGTTTTAACAGGTTATGATTCTGAAACATCCTTGTTACAAAGAGATCAGTCAAGATGCATTACTGAGTGTACACCAGCCCCAAACACAGGGGGAGAGGCAGACACACCAGGGAAGATCTGCACCACTCGTAACACTGCATTTCTAATGAAGGAATGGCTGTCCAGGGCAAGAGCTAACATCAAGATCCCCTGCTGGTTTGCTGCCCATGGCAGAGCGAGGAAGGGTGGGCTGTTCCAAGCGGCAGGGCAATGAAGCAGAGGCATGAGGACGCAGAGCTTCTTTCATGCTCTTGCAGAGGTCATGGTATCCCAAAACAGGACAGAGCAGGCCTGGCTGCAATGGAAAAATAGCTCTCTCACACAAATGCTTGGGCAGTGCCAAACACCAAGTCAGGGAGTACTCCCTGTTCTCTGGCATTCCTACTAGGGACAGACAGCAGTGGCACTCAACCCAGCGAAGCTGCCCGGGACTCCCGCTGTTCAGGCCTGCAGCTGACCGCTCCAGAGCGTGTGTGCTTTCCTTCCTGAGGCTGCTGAGCTGTCCTCTGAGGTTTGCAGAGGCCTCATCACATGGACAGGTATATGCCAGCATCTCTCCATGAGAGCTGCGCCTAAACAAGGCAGATGCTGCCTTGTCAGACCCACGCAAATGCAACAGGGGGGCAAGTCAAAGATAAGCCTGTATGACGAAACGCTCCCTTCCTATCCCCAGGCAGATTTCTCTGAGCACAACTGTCCTTTGCAGGCTCCACAGCTACAGAAGCTCCAGTTTTGGACTCAGCAATACAGGCAGCCTTGAAAAGAAGTGGACCACCCTGGCCCACTAGCTGTTTGTGTTGCGGACTTGTGTCCAGGACACAGTGCGTGCTGCTGTGCTCATTTCCAGGGTAGCTCAGTGTGGGACACTGTACACAGCAGACAGCTAAAGTCAATATATAACCTGAACGCCACCCTCTTGACCTGGGGACTGCTTCCTCCTGAGAAATGCCACCTCCTGACCCATCCCTGCTGTGGCCTGAGAGCTCCCACATGCTTTGCCAGCCTGCAGAGCACATCACACACAAGACATGCATCCTTCCTACCCTGATCTCAGGAGTCATTCCTGCCAGTGCAGCTAGTCCCATTGTGGGACTACAGAGCACCTGCTAGGGTGGTGCCAGGCCTACCCAGCACCACAAACTCCCAGGCAGGATGAGCGCTGCCTGTGCGTGCAGCCAGTGCTGAACCCGGGCAACAGGAAAGCAACCACTACGGCCTGTCAGCACTGGTGGGGTTGTTCCTGCCCCTCCTTCCTAGCAAGTCTCCTCTCTCCAGACAGAGTTCCATACCAAGCACAGCTTTCCTCTGTGTTATTAAACACTTTCTGAGCCAAGCCACTCCAGGGAAGAGCTGCTCCATCCTTGATGGTACTGGCACAGCCCTGGACCCAGTACAGCTACCAGCCAGGCTGCTACTGTGTTATCACAGCTTCATACCTGCCTGTAAAGCTGCACGAAGTGCCTCCCTCACACGGTACAGCTCTGCTCCACACGCCCGCAGCCCCCCATATCGGCAACTTCACCACGCTAAGGCAAAATGCAAGGACCAGGTGCCAGTGGCTGGGCAGAGGATGCCCAGCTCTCTGCTCCGATGGGACTGCAGCTTCGAAATGTGACCTGACAGATTTTGCTGCTCCTGAGGCTTCCCTGCACACTCCTTACACCCAGTGAGGGGGTTTTTAAACTTCTCTCCTACTTTTCCATAAATACTAAACGAAGCTGCCCCACCGGTTCAAAAGCCAAGAGGAAAGACTAAAATACTCTTGGGAACTCCGTGTCTCCCACCAAAATTCTTGTTCGCTAACATTTCATCTGATTCAAGTCACATACAAACCTGGCACCTCACAATGTTGTTCCACAGTCTGGTCATGCTGCTCTGTGCTAGAGAACGTCAGCAACAGAGAAATGCCCTACCAAAGCATCCTGGTCTAGTATTATCACCCCCAGGATCCACCCAGGCTGGAACACTGCTATTTTACAAAGTTGCTATGCTGTCTTCCCAGATGTATCAAGCCTCTCTTCACAGCTTTTCCCTCTAACCTTGCTTTAAGTGTTTTCCTTTTAACCAGTTTGTAATTTGGTACCCACCTGTACCTTCACGCTGCAGCGCTGCTGAAAACACTGCTTCTCTCCCACCACAGGCCTCTGGGGCTCTAGGGACTACGTCCCAGGCGGAAGGGATCCAGACTGATGAAAAGTGAGCGTAAATTTTCGGTATGGAGTTTCCCCAACAGGTTTTTAACCTCTCTGATACACAGGTCTCTTAACCCACCGATCCAGACCAGTGAGGCCACTGTGCTGACCACACACGGCACGCGTCCCCTTGTCTGAAAAGTGGGGGAGCTATGAAAGGACGGTTGTTAAAATCATGGGAGAACAATCACTCTGCATTCAGAGTCAGAAGCAAGATCAGAGGGTGGAATGGTGTCGTGGTTTAGACCCAGTTCACCCATTCCTCCCTCTGGTGGGATGGGTAGGAGAAAATATCAGAAAAGGCTCATGGATCGAGACAAGGACAGGGAGGGATCACTCACCCATTACAGTCACGTGCAAAACAGACTTGACTTGGGGGAAAAATCAATTTAATTAGTTTCCAATCAAATCAGAGTAGGATAATGAGAGATAAAACCAGATCTTAAAAACCCCTTCCCCCCACTCCTGCCTTCTTCCTGGGCTCAGCTTTGTCCCTGGTTTCTCTACCTTCTGCCCCTCAGCAGCACAGGGGGACAGGGAATGGGAGCTGTGGTCAGTTGTTTCTGCTGCTCCTTCCTCCTCAGGGGGAGGACTCCTCACACTCTGCCCTGGCTCCAGCATGGGTCCCTCCCATGGAGACAGTCCTCCATGAACTACTCTGATATGAGTCCTTCCCACAGGCCGCAGTTTTCTTCAATAACTGCTCTGGTGTGGGCCCCTCCTGGGATGTGCCATTCTTCAGGAGCAGACTACTCCAGCATGGGCTTCCCATGGAGTCACGGGCTTCTTTGGGCACAGCTGCCTGCTCTGGCATGGGGTCCTCCCTGGGCTGCAGTGGGGTCTCTGCTTCCCCGTGACCCTCCATGGCTGCAGGAGCACCTGCCCTCTCACCACGTGCTGCTGGGAAAACTCTGCTCTGGGTACTTCCTCCCTGCCTTTCCCCACTGACCTGGGGGTCTGCCTTGTCGTCACTCTCACATCCCACTCCTCACTCTGATGGAGATTCCACAGCAGTTTTTTCCCCTCTTAAATACCTTATCCCAGAGGTGCTACCACTGTTGCTGATTGGTTCAGCCTTGGCTAGAGGCAGGTCTGACTGGGAGCCAAGGAAGCTTCTAGCAGCTTCTCACAGAAGCCATACTTGTAGCGACTCCCTACCAAAGCCCCACCACACAATACAAATGGAAACCCTGAGGTCTTCTCAGAAAGACCCTGTTGTCTGCTCCAACCTGTCAACGGCACAGACGTATCAGAGCTACCTCATACGTGACATGGCAAGGAGCTGCAGCTTACCTGGTGCTACAGAACAGCTCTCCTTTTAGCAGAGCGATGCCTGCAAACACCCTAGTGTGCACTGCTTCTCCTCGTCAGCCAGCTTCAGAAGCAGCCCCTCCTGGCAGAGATGTCCACCCTGTCACACCACTGCAATCCAAAGCTGCTGGGCTGTTCCTACCCAACCACGAGTGCTTTTCTGAGGCAGAGATGCCACACAACCCATGCAGCTGAAGTGGAAGTGAGGTGTCTCCTCGTGACTGTTTTCAAAACTTTTCACTACTATTCTGGGCTCGAACTAGCCTTTATTTCTTTCATAGGCTTCTTTTACAGTTTGATCAGTGAACCAAAAAACCCCACATTTTTGTCTCTTCTGCTTCAGTTGGCTGGTGCAGAGCAGCTACAGCTCACATGAGATGCCCAGCTGAGGGATACTGTGGCATTTACCAGAAAGCCCCAGCAGCAGCAGAGTGCCCTGTGCTCAGGTCCAGCCCTGTAACGCCAGGCTCTCTGGAAGCATGAACTGGCTGCCCTGCAAAAGAGCTGTGTCCAGGGAGCAGCCTGAGCTTCAGCGGGCCAGCGCAAAGGCAGTTTCCCCTTGAGGACCTACCTCTCCAGGCGAAGCAGGCAAGCAGCTGCCTCCTGCAGTCATTCACGGCCACTGCACCCCAGTATTTCCCAGCAGGCCGTCAGGCTGCCCAGCAGGCACCCCCTGCTCTCGAAGGCACTGCGGGCTCAGCAGCGTCAGACAGTTCCTCCCAGGCTGACAGGGCCTCAGGGCTTCAGCAAGCAGCACACAGGCTAAGCAGATGACACTCCATGCACCTGGAGCCGCTCACTTCCAGCCGCTGTCCCAGGGAAACAGGACATTCTTTCCAAGGATCACTGTGCCCATCCAGCATCTCAGCAAGCTGCAAGTAGAGCTGGGAACTGTCATGACGTATGACATTTCGTCTAGCAAAAGTGCCCGTGAATAACTCGGTGTGCCTCCTCACCACATCCTGTATTACTGCCACACCAGGCGCACACAGCCGTCCGACGACGCCCCGGCTAAGACAACTTGAACTTGTAACACACACGAAAAGTTCAACACCCTACCAACCCCTTATTCTCTTTAAAGCACATTCTTATAGTGCTCACTGGAGCACCAGAGCGCCTAACGGAGAACTCGGGGAAACCGATGGACAGGTGGTTTATCGTACAATCCTTCCCACAGACCCGTGGGAATCTGTGGCTGAAGTGA
Organism: Rhynochetos jubatus; assembly: GCA_027574665.1. NCBI lineage: Eukaryota > Metazoa > Chordata > Aves > Eurypygiformes > Rhynochetidae > Rhynochetos > Rhynochetos jubatus. The sequence goes on along the minus strand of CM050650.1, from coordinate 14,046,841 downwards.
AGGATTTCCTGCACGGATAGGTGCACCCTAGCCAAGCCACCTGGTGTGAGAGAGGTGCTCCTCTACGACGGTTATCTGGGCACGTGTTGGCCAAGTCAGACCTGTATGCTCAGACACGGTGTCCTTGTTTCCTTTCTAACTACTCTGAATTATATACAGGAGGTCGTTAAATGCTTCTGAAATGAGTTGCCCCAGCCCTTCCGCACGGCCCGTTAGAAGAACGTATGCCAGCACACAGACCTCAGGACTGGCTCACAGGCAGCTCTGCACCAGCCGACTGAAGCAGAAGAGACAAAAATGCGGGGTTTTACAGTTTGATCAGTGAACCAAAAAAGAAGCCTATAAAAGAAATAAAGGCTAGTTCGAGCCCAGAATAATAGTGAAAGGTTTTGAAAACAGCTCAAAACAGAGGAGACATCTCTGAATGTGACTGTAAGATGGAGGAAGTGGTTAGCGAGGGCATGCAATAGGACTGCAACTGACTGCAATCCCAGCCAGTTACGGTTTTTAAGAGAAGGACGGAAGTCAAGGGACAACAACATCAGGGGAGCAAACAACCAAAGGCCCAGGATCTGGACATCCCAAACCAGTTCAGAAATATCTGGCAGTTCCTTAACAGAAATGCTGTGAAGACATCAGACAACCCAAACTAATGCCCGGGGCGGGGGGGCAGCACGGCAGCCTGGCTAGATGGCACTATCTTCAGTTCCCAGGGCCAAGAAGCAAGCATCTAAAAGATGAAACCAAGTCAAATTACCAAGGGCATGAACAGCAATACGCAAAACCAAAACAAAACACAAGCCAAGGCCCCCAGAGCATTCATCAGCTTGTTAGCAGCGCGTTATATCCACTGCTGCTCAGTCTGCAGCTATAAATAGGCTACCAGTTCAAAGGAGGGGTGAATCCCTTCCTTGGGATAACCACATACGGAGAAGAGGCAGAGGAAGCTCTTCCCACAGGAAGACTGAAGAGCACTACTACCCACGTTTTTTGTCAGTGCGATTCCTTGGGTGCAATCGCCCTGCTCTTCCCTCATGTAAGATGTAAAATTTCAATCAGGGATTCTATGTCAGAGCATCACCATTGCCCCTTATCAGTGGCAAGTGGCAGGATCAGCCCAGATGTGGTGGAGGGGATGGAGCACAGAGGCTGAGGTGAGGCACGCTCGTCCACAATACCTGGAGACCCAGCAACTATCCAGAATTCTGGAAGCAGCGCAGACCATCCAACGTGCTCAGAGCACCTGGCCTCGCAATCACAAGCCATACCTCCAGCAGTGGCAGGGTGCCCAGGCATGCCCGGCCAACAGCAGCAGTCTTGCCTGCTGCCAGGTGGGAGATGCTCTGAGCTGCTCTCTGGAGCAGCCTGACACAGGAGAAGCAGCTCCACCACTGCAGATATAGCATGCTTCCTCCAACACCTGCACTACAGCAGCAGCCCAGCACCTCCAGGACTACTCATTCAGCTCAGTGTGTCCCGCAGTAGATACAAAAAGCTAGGCCCCATCAACTCCGCACCACCAAGCACTCATAGCCCACACAGCATGTCCCAGGGCCATGTCCCAATACAGGGAAGTCCCACCCAATTTTAGGTGAACCTCTCACCCACTGCAGCCTTGACAGTGCTGTCTGGAAGCACTGTCCTGCAGTATCACTGGGGCTGGCTCCAGTATCAAGTACACTGACACACTGAGCGAAGAGGAGCACATTTTGGTCCTGTCCACAGAAGCAAACACCCCCAGGGTCCTCCAATGTCACCTACACCTAAAGGCATTTGTTTAAAGGGAACAACCAGTTGTGATGAGCAATTCCACACAGAACAATGTGGGCTTTTACAGCCAGAAAGTGCAGCCAACCCTGCTTTGCACAAGAGGGAAAGACAGCCCAGGAACTGAACTAACAACAGGGAGAATTAGAATAGGTTTGTAGCCTGAAAGAAGGAAAAAGGCCTGAAGGTCTCCCTTTTCAGCCGGCTGATGAAGGCGGCTTTTGCTTTAGAAAGGCTAAAGAGCATCGCTACTCAGCCAGAGAGGAAATCACTGCAGTGTTTTGAGTGGAAAGGCAGAGTTGCTTACTGAGATCCACAACCAACTACTGCACTGCTTGCCAGTACAACACCCATGTGAGCTGAACAGTGCTCTTTCACAGAATCACAGGATGGTTTGGGTTGGAAGGGAACATAAAGATCATCCAGTTCCAACCCCCCTGCCATGGGCAGGGACACCCTCCACTAGACCAGGTTGCTCCAAGCCTCATCCAGCCTGGCCTTGAACACTTCCAGGGATGGGGCACCCACAGCTTCTCTGGGCAACCTGTGCCAGTGCCTCACCACCCTCTCCGGGAAGAACTTCTTCCTGATATCCAATCTAAATCTATCCCCTAAATCGCACTGCCACAGAAGGTTCAGCTACACACGTTACACACTACCTACAACTGGCTTCTCCCTGATGAAGGGTATATGCCAAGCCTGCACTAGTTTAGGTTTTTCAACGTGCCCTAAAATTGCATTGGCAAATTTAGATACAGCTTTACGATAATAATCCCTGCTTAAAATTAGCACATAATTGGAGAAGCATGTATAGGTCAGTTAAAATTGGACCCACAGAAGTTACTCCTGCCCTCATCAAAAAGATATACAACCGTGCCATCCTCCACACTTCGACAGACAAAGCATGTGCAGCACAGGGCCAAGGCATGCCTCAGCCGTGGGACAGAATTTACCTGACTCACCAGCACTGTTACAAGGCATGGTCTGCTCTGGACATACCCTAGCAAAAGTGAGTACTCTGCATGTAGAAAACAGCCTTGTTCGGCACACATTTTTTGTGATTTTCTTCTGAAATTTGTTTTGTTCCATCTGCACACAATTACCCCGCATTATTTCAAGTGATCTAACTCATGTTCAGTGTCAAAGGGGCTTCTAGGCAGCATCCATCCACGGTCTGTGTCAGAGGAGATGAAAGGTGACAGCAAGGACAGGATGGGAACAAACAAACAGCACAATCAAAGGAAGGAAGGAGGTTCACCTCAGAAGAAGAGGCAAGAACATCTTGCATGAGTAGGACCACTGTAGGCAAAACCTGGCTCTTCTGGGGAAGCCACGAAGAACAGAAGTCGGATAGCAAGTCCTGGCAGCACAGCACTGGTCCTTGAAAGTCACCTTCCCAGGATGTGCAGTTCACAGAGCACGGTCCTCCAGGCCAGGATTTTACAACTGGACCCTGTTGAAGTACACCATCCTGCCCAGACCCCAGGCCAGATTCGTCAGTCACGGATGTACAACGCTTCTCAGGTGCGTGTGGTTTCTGGGGACCACACAAAGTTGGTGTTTCTCCTGGGCCGAGAACCTCCATCCTTCAGTAATCCTGAGTCTGTCTTCAGATTTCATTACACATGAGCCTTAGTGCAGCAAAAATGTTTGCAAAGAGCTCTTCTACGTAATCTCCTCTGTAACGGCCTTCGTCCAAAGCAGATGTGCAGATAAAAATCAAGCCAGCACTTCTTAGAGCAGACACAGAAGTTTAGACATTCTATTTGAATCTTTTAGGAGACAGAAATACACCCAAATAGTACACTGACCTTTGAACAATAATCCTACCATGCAGCTAATTAAAACTATGCTCTGTGAACTTAAAAAATTTTGCCATAAAAATGCTTCATAGCCTTAAAGAACTCCAAGCAAGCACAGGGAACTCAGCAGATGGACATTGGGAACTGGAGTTAGCTGAGTGCTAGCCCCAGCCCTGAGAGCCATTTCCTGGCCTGGGTGCACAGAGAGATTATCGTGAGCGAACACTTGGGTTCGTCAGCAAATTGCGGAGTGGAGAAACCCAACTGGAAGCTTGAGAAAGCAGAAAGCTGATTTTCCTCTGTGAACCTCCAAGTAAAAGGGGAGAGTGTGTATGATAAGACCTGCTAGCTCCAGACTCTTGGAGGGCACTGAACAGAATCCATTGGTTTCTGGCTACTCAGGAATAAAAATCTTCCATCCAATTAACTGGTCTTTCTATACAAAACAGGTTTAGATGAATGTTCTTATAATGCGATACATTCAGAGCAGTTTTAGTGAGCTAATTTTAAGAGATTGACTTTGGAGATTTCAACTGAACTGTCATTCCCACAGGAAAGCAGATTATATATTTGTGAATTTCCAATCTAGTAAACACAAAGTGAGTCACTCTCTCACTTTTAAAAAAAAAAGGAAGCTAGAAACGAATATGCTGAATAACCCTATAATTTTCATAGGGCTCCAGGAGGAAAGACCACAGGGAGTTCACGTGCGATCGGTTACACTTTCCCTTGGTGGTCATCCTGAGCCCTTGCTGCTGTCCACACCTATGCTACAGGTAAGTGGTGAAGGACTTTCCAGAGACGGATTACTGACTTCAACCTGCTTCTGTGAGAAGGTACATAAAGCTTTTTCCATATAGCGGAGATGCTCCAGAATGTAAGAAAGCAGAAGCAAGGCTGCAGCAGAGCCCTGAGGAGTCTGCTAACTGTAGCAGCACCATTACTATTAGCACTTGGTACTGCAGCTCTGACCCATTTTGAAGAAAGGAAGTTTATGCTGCCTGACAGCCTTGCACATTTCTCACCACCAACGTGGAGACGGGATCCAGCTGCCCTCCAAGCCTCTGAGGGTTCCTATCAGCAGCATTCAGACCTTGAATTCTGTCAGAGGCTTGAGACCCATTGCATTTGCGCTGGCAGGAGTCGCAGATGTGTGCACATTGCCGCAAGTAATTAACATGAGGATGCATTGATCTTGTGCCTAAACAAGATTATCTTCTTGTGGTGCCTAAACAAGATTCTCTGTGTTGGCCCAGTATTTTTAGGATAAGTCCTAGTGAGTTTTCTGAAGCAAACCTCTCTCCCTGGGACAGGCCTTTATGAAATGAACTGGTGAGGCACTTCCATCTTGAAATTTAGGCCTCCAGCTGAGTTGGCATTTTAAGACACCCACATTTGAAGCTTTTGATCTCGTTTGGACTTCAGTCCCAAAGCATCGGCAGAGCAGGAGACTGTCTTCCTCGCACATATGACTCCCATATTCAAAGACTAGTTACTGGGCTAAGAATTCGTAGCATGAGAAACTCTTGCTCACATCACCCAAAATCAATTCCATAGAGAACGGCATAAAGCCATCGATGTTCATGAAAATCTGACCTGCCTCATTAACATAAACAAAACTGGCTTCTCCCATTCTGGAAGCAGACCAGTGCCTACTGGAAGCAGCAACATCATTGACTAAATTTCTTTCACATTTGAGTCAACTAGAAAGCTCAGTACCCACTTGGCTACCAGCTATGCATGTTTGCACAGAGGAAGAGATAGGTTAGACCTATCTAAGTGCTGCTCGCCTTCAGCAGTGCAAGCTCAGGTTTCCCTACCACAACAGGAGAGGCTGCTGGTTTGTTCACAAGGTTTCTCCTCCATCCAGCCTTACGCACACTCTTGTCTAAGTACAGTCATTCTTAAAAGGAAAGAATTTTTGTTCTACTGGACCGTGGTCAAAAGGAGCCCTGGGTACAGTATGAGCTTATAGGAGGACACATTGCTGCTCTCCAAGCCTGGCCAGTCCAGAAGGCTGTTAAAAAGCCCATCTCCGAGGTAGCAAAGCTTCAGACACACAAGAGATACCACGCCACTCTTCCCAACGTCTTCTGCAGGCTGCAAGGCACTGTGCCGGCCAGTGGGACAGGATAAGCCCCTCCTCACGCATATCCACTCATCACTTCCTGCTGTGGCAAGCCCCAGCAAGTGCATCCTGCAAGCTGCTGCTTTGGGCAGCGATGCACAAACAGCCCGTGCAAAGGCAAGCGTGCCCATGGCTGAGCTCCGCTCTTCGCCTGCCTCTACCAGACCGTGAGCGATGTATGCCCAGGGAGCCCTTACCAGGCACCGCTCCATCCAGCACACGGCACGCGCCATGAAAACAAGATGGATATGGGGAGGAAGGCCAGCTTATTGCGAACCCCTCCCGCTGCAGGCTGGCCTGGGCCGTGCCGCTGCTGAGGGAAGGCAGACCAGGGTGCAGTGGCAGACTGCACATATTTGAAGACCTCTCAGGTAAGAGGAAACAGGCTCATTTGGAGCAGGCTCAAAACACTCCTGTTGGGAGGATGAGGGCTGCAAACCAGAGCTACTCAAGCCAGCCAGGTTGCCAGAAGCTGGACAGTAATGCTCAGCTCCCTTTCAGCCTGGTCTGAACTGGACCCAGCATTTCTTTGGCTGACCAAATTTCCCTTCCACTGCTGTAGTGGGAGACAAGCAACAGCAATCCTTCCACACACACCCCACCCCCCTGGCTCTTCCCCTCCAGATAAAAAGCAACTAGCCAAAACACTGTACTCGTGTCTTCCTTTTTCTACTATAACGGATCACTAGAGCTTGGATGATTCACCGCATCCTCCCATCCCACTGCACAACCTAGCAAAGCTGCCGGTCATTCAGTCACAACTCCTCAACACTGCCCCCCCAACACAGCACTGCTCTTTGTTTCGTATGAGAAGGCAGGACACAGAAAGGGAAAGCGAGATGCCCAAGGTCACAGAGAAGTCGGACCCGAAGGTCCCACTTTGGACTTGCTCCTCAGGTCACCAGATGCCACTCTAGCAGGAACTGGTATTTTTGTGATTTACTTTCACACCACAAAGCTCTGCAATAAAAACAGATGGTGCTGGATTGCGTTGGGCTCTTATTGCCTTCACCAAATTCCCTTTTCTCCCTCCAGACATTCCTGACAGGCAGATTTCCCTGACCTACTTTTTCAGAAGAGAAGTTTCAGCTACTTCCCCTGAATTGCAATGAGCTTCCACATGCCAGCAAGCAGCTCCTCAAAAGCAGGGGAGCGAGCAGCCAGCACGTCCCAGGAAGAACTGCCACATCATAAGAACCTGAAGCCCCCAAGCCCTGCCTCCAATGCAAGCCCACCCAAACATCCACGTACACTGCAGCGCAGACAGGGGCTAGCAACACCTGATGCCAGCTGGGCTCCGTATGTGAACAGGTACCTGTTTCCCCAGGTGAAGCTGAAATACATCCTGTCCAGGCACATCTCCACATGCAGAGGTCAGAGAAGAGGCCCAGCAGCACTCACTCTTCCATTTCCATGAGCCCTCCAGCAGATGTTATGATGCTGTTGACCTTCTCCAAATACTCAGAAACTCTCTGTGAATTGTCTGGATCCTTGCGCAGGCAAAATTCAGGTGACCCGACTGCCAAGAGGCAACAGCAACCACCTTGGAGGGGAGCTCACCAAGGGAAACTGTGGGTTCACCATTCCAGTTTCCAGCTTGTCATTTCTGGGAGCGGAGATGAACATCTGCAGTGCAAGAGGGTCATCATACAGGCCTGGCAGCCAAGGCAGCTGTGCGACCTGGGCACCCTGGGTGCCTGAGCGGGCACTGCGCATTTCATGGATTAGAGCTGAACTGCAGAGTGTTGATGAGTGAGCTCTGTTTTCCCAGTGTCTGGAACGACACATGTTTTCTGTTCCCAGTTATTTCCTCCTCACTTTCCACTGCACTATGAGCAACCACTGCCAGCTTCTTAAGGTGGGAGAGTCGGTGGTCTGTTGGGCAGAGCTTATACATAAACATGCCTGAAGAGCCAAGGCACTGGGGACATGAGCCTAGGTGTAGAGTAAAACGGGTCTTACTGCACTACTGTGTATGACATGAATATAAAAAAATAAAACCTGAGCTCATCAGAACTTGCAGCTGGCTCAGACCGTTGCCACAGTAAGCTCAATCACTTGTCTCCAGCTGCCAGAGCGCCTCACACGATGGCTTCTGCCAGAGCCTGATCGGAATGTACTCCTTAAACCATGCTTGATGATTTCCCCCAGATTTAGCACCAACGCTCCTCTTTCTAAGGAAAGGAAAGAAGTCTAATATCATCCAGCTCTTCACAAAAAGAAACTGGATGAAGGAATATGCCTACTTAAATACCTGTGCTGATCTCTGGAATGTTTCAAGGGCTCCTAACCAATAGTTTGCCAAGAAGAAACGTCAGATTCTTAACACTCTCAAATGAAAAAGAAAAAATAAGATTGAGCCTCAGCAGTTCAACTTGCATTCCTGAAATGCAAATCTAAGCTACATCTCAGTCTTCAGCACAGTATCACAAACTCTCCCTAAAAATTTAGGCAGCTAAAGCTCTGCAGAGAGTAAGTATGTGTGAGTGTGTGTGAAAGGTGGTCCCTCAGCTGACACTCCCTGAGCTGGAGTTCTTCAGTGCTACAGCAATCTTCCCAAAAAAGGAATATTTCTATTTAGGATTATACTGAACAGGTACCTGAATGCAGATCCCTGATCTCCACTGGTGAGCTTTCACTGTGACAACTAACTGTGTATTCCTGCTTTCTATCTAAACAATGATTTATCCACGTGAGGACTTCCCCCTTTGTTCCACACAGCCTCGCTTTTTAAGAAGCTCCTCTGAGAAACCTTGCTGAAGGCCTTTTGGAAATCCAAGCAGTATTATATCAACTGGGTATCACAGTTCTTATGTCTCAAGATTTCCAAAACACCTCAAAGGCAAGTCTTCATTTTTACAAAAGGGCCCTTATACCAACATCGTATCTATCCATGTGCTCCACTGCCTCTGTTCACTAACATCTACTAATGTGCTGGATGCTTACTCGTCCACAGTTTCTCAAGTCTCCCTGAAAACCCTTAGAAAAGCGTGGCTTCCTGTCAGTCACTCCCAGTCTCCTGGAAAAGACACTGGCTGAAGCGAGAGGCTACATATTGCACTCAGTAGTCCAGCTATTGCAGACTGGCCTCTGTCCAGATGGCTCCTGTGAATCTAGTCCTGGACTACTGGTTCAGGGTTTTTTCCCCAATTTTTCCATAACTTCTCCTACCACCACTTCAAGCTGTAAAAAGCTTTCCCAGTGCAACCACTCCAGAAAAGGGTTCCAGCCAAGGAAGCACCCAAGCTGTTCACCTGCAGAGCCAGGAGGCCATCCTTGCCTTTCTTACACTCCTCCTGTAAACATCCCGTCAGCCACAGTCAGGACTCGGGGCTAAGGCAGTTACAGACCAAACAGCAGAGTCATATTCATGGAGGTCCACCCTAACCCAAGCACTGACCACACAGGTATCAAGATAATGTCACATAGCAGGATACTTACTTGGATTTTTTTTCCCATTTTGTTAAAGACCCCGCAGTCTCAAACTGCATTAAAATACAGTTCACTCATTCAAACTGTCACGGCTAAAATACCAGCAGAACTAAAGCAAGGCTACAGTACTTTTTAGTACTTTTAATCCAGTCTTCTTTCATGTTCTTGTTTCAAATTTCTCTAACGGTGGCTGTGTATGTCCATTCTTCTTGTACTGAAATACCTCAACCCCTCTTTCAAGAGGAATTTCATCTTCTAAATCAAGAAATACAAACCAGTTTAAATAATCCTCCATTCTTGGAGCAGTTTCTTAGGTAACGACTGGCATCACAGCTTCAGCTGCCTGACACTGCCCATGCAGTGTCCAACGCTTCCACATGAGGCTGAGCTGTTAACCGCCTTGTCCACCAGAACAAGGACAGCAAAGCCACCATGCCTTACAACGAAGGGATGAGAAGGGATGACAAAGCAATCGATTTGTCACAGCGGTTCTCAAGGTTACTCATCCTCAGATGAAAAATCCTTCCCTGAAAACAACTTCAGGCTGTGAACTGGCCCATCACCCCAGAAGGCAGAGGCAAAGAAACAGTTATTGATGCTGAATTACCTGAAGGTACTTTGTCTCAAGCGTGCCATTTAGCCTTAAAGACAGAGAGAAAGAGCAAACAGAGCTTGGCAGCCTCTGAGAAGCGTCAGACACACTACTGAACCTATACAGCTCCCAGAACCGTGGGAGGAAGCAAGAGTAACACAAAGACTTCAGCAGAGAGCTTCCCTGGAACACGCACAGCAACATCCTCTCTTTCATTCCACCAAGGCGGCCTCCAGAATTCCCACAGGCACATTCACTGGCTGATGTGCAAAGAGACTGCCACAGCATGCCACCCTTGGCAGGACAGCTGGACGAGCTCAGTGCCACAGCAGGAGAAAGCCACAGTGCCGACGCTGCGGCACTCAGTGCTCCCTGTCACACACACGCTGCCACGCTAGCCTCCACCGTCGTCATTGCCGGTCACCACGGTCAAATCCTAGCAGGTTGAGATGGGGTGGGGGAGCACAGGGGGCTGCACCCTGCAAACAGATTGACACGGCAGAGCCCTCCAGCACTGCTCCCCTAGCAACCGAGACAGCACAGAGAAGGTCTTTTTGCCAGCTTTCTACCTACCAGCTGCCTCCACAGTATCTGCACTAGTAGCTGTATCCCCAGCACACACAGCAGGCACCACGCATGACCTGGGAACAGAGCTCCTTTTCTGCAGTCATGTGGAGTGCGAGAGACAGTGCTCTTCCCAAAAATGGTACTCTGACGTCTGTTGTGAGACAACTTTCACTGCCCCTCTGCCAAGTCACGACTGCTCGGCCTGTTTTCCATTGGTAGACAGGTCCTTAATGAGATATCTGAGCAACAACAGCCTGTAGATTCACCCTAGGAGGTAATCTTACGGAAGGACTCACAGATCAAACAATGGCTCGGAATAAGCAGAAGATGCCCCTGGGAGAACCTGCTCCAAAAGACTTCTCAGCTCTGGGATCCATGGCTTCCCTAAGATTGCCAGTCAGTAGCAAGATGCTCAACCACAAGTGTACCCTCCTCTGTACAAGTGACAGAAGACAGCCAGACCCTAGGAAAGGTTATCCTTGGACCTTTTGAATCACAATACAGTTGACAGCTCTCTCACGCTTGGTTAGGGCAAGCAGAATCTCCTCACACTGATGACTGCAATATCTGTGGTCAATAAAACGATGTACGACTGTGAGACACTGCCCAAACACATCCTCGTTGTACGAGCATTTGCAGCTCTTAGCATGGAGCACCGCTGCTACACCTCCCCACAGTAGCCTGCTGTGGACCTCTGTGTACACACAGGACACGCACAGCCAGTGAACGGGTTCTAGGAAGGAGGGCAGATAGGCGGAGTAGAGACAGCCAGCTGAGCTCAGCAGAAAGGGATGAACTTCCAAGACCTGTTTTCCAATGCCCTCTCAAAGCACTGCAGCCAGCCTGAAATCTCAGCATCCTCAGATACTTAAAAAGCTGTTGGACACAGATCCAAAGTGTTGGAACACACATGTGAGATCTAGCTGCAACTGAGCCAAGAGGTCAGGCACAACCAAACAGATCAGCATGCTCATGCCCAGGAAGCTTGATGCAGCTGCAGTCTGGAAATTAATAATTTACTCTGGAATAAAAAATCATCAGTGGCTGTGAAATGCAGCCACTGTTTCCTTGGTAACAAAGGTGGCAGGACATCCCATCCCCCAGCACTGCTCTTCAGAGCCCTCCCTGGAGAGCCAAAACCAGGACAATGAGCTAAGGGCACCCTTGGATCTGCAGTCACTCCCCGGAGGGCACCCACAGCACCCACCCTCAGTCTAGCACCCCGCTGTTGGCAACCAACAGCTTTCACTGGACCCAACGACCAGTGCAGAAACAGCTCAGAGTTTTCCTACTGCTGACTCTTCTGACCTATGATTTCCTGTGCCCCGCTACACGCAGGCGCTCCTTTGGCGAGCGAGAGGCCAACACTGCTCCCCATCACATCAGCAAAAACCTCCACTTCCTCTCCTGCATGGTTGGGAACCTCCCTGAGGACAGCCACTGGGGAGCACGGGAAACCCTCTCCCTGAGCTAGGCTTGGCCAGGCAAAACCCTGAGTTCCCCCTCAGAGATCATCCATCCCAGAACAAGGAGCAAGCACGGTCACAGCCAACTGAGACATCAAGAGCAGGTTTCTTGCAGTCTTGACTAACAACAGATGGCAATGGAATTCCTTTTAATCCTCACCAGGAGAGCAAAGCAGCCCAAACTATTCCCCTTCTTTGTGACCAAGCAAAGGATGAACATGCTGCCATCCCCAAAGCCCACTGCTCCTGAAGGGGCCGTTCCTCCAGCCCTTCTCTATGCGCTACGGCACGATCCCAGATTTGCACTGGGACATGGAAGGTATCTGACTACAGAGTTATGGCCAGAGGATTAGGAGGAAGGCTGGCGTACATGCTACGGCTTGGGTATTGCATTCTAATGTGAAAAGTAACAAATTCTGAGCATCTAGCTCAAAATTTAAATGAGATCCAAACCAAAGGCAGAGGGAGTACAAAGTTTCTTTTGCAGCAAGACACCAGTCTAAGTTGCTCTCTTCTCTGCAAGCAGCAGGATTCGTGACTGGAGCGTGGATTGACGTCTTCACACACATGGCAGTGGCAGCCTTCCAAAGCTGTTACCCTTTCCTGCCCTGCACACATATTCCCCTGCCACTTCAAGGACAGTCTTCGCAGAGGCTTAAATAGGTTATGATCCTTCCTCCAAACGCTGCTGAAACCCTCAGATCCTGCCAAGTTCCTTGATCTGGTTTTGTTTGAAGGTTTAGTTTTACTGGGGATGGTGGCTGATTTTGTCTTAGAGTGTTCAAGAGGGTCTATTAAGCTTGCACTGGGTATCCACAAAGAACAGGCTTGTGCTTCCAGGGAATTCCTTGACCGTGCTTCACTGTGGCTCCCTATCACATTCAGCCGAGAGAAAACAAGCAGAGAGAAGGAAACCAACGCACAAAGCAGTGAGGGGTACTAGACAAGTGCCTTGCTAGCACAAACTCCTGGAGATGGGGCCTTTCCTGAGAAGAGAACAGAGTCGGTTTGTTACTGCAGCAAAGGCATTAGTAACGAGGCACAGACACCAGGACGCAGCTTCACAGGAGCTTCCATGAGCAACATGTTTCAAAGGTGGGTTGGGGTGGGTTGCATTCTCCCAAGTCAGGATTCGGGATTACCTGGTAGGACAGAAACAGCCTGCTCTCAAAGCGAAGTAGAACTGCATCAAAAACTGACCTCCAACAATACCCATAGCGTAAACAGTATCCAAAAGCCAGTCACCTGAGGAATGAGAGGCAGGACACCACTGACTATCTCCTGGACCCCCCTCAGTCCCACAGTAAGCAAACAAACCAACAAAGATAACTATTCCAGGAGAGGATGTCTGTCCAAGAAACTGACTTTATGGCAGTCACCAGCTAGCCCCAGCACTGCGAGCAGCCTCCCCATCCCAGCAGACACACTGCCCCGACACCTCCCACTCAGGACCTGCCATCAAGTTAGTGGGCACACAGATGCTGGCCCCCAAGGCCTTGCCTTAGGTGCACCTTGGACTCTGGTCCAGTAAGGAGGTGGCCAGCGACATTCACTTATCCCTGATGGGCTTGTTCGCAGCTGCAGGAGGGCACAACGCACAGGTCTGTTGGGGTGGTGCTGCCAGTAGGATTTCAGGATGTGTCAGGCAGAATGGGAGAACAGACTGCTGACACAAGTCGCCCACGTGCATGATACTGGTTCATACAAGCCAATTTCAGAAAGAGTTGAGAAAGTTATTACCATTATTTCTACCTTTGACTGCTCAATCTTGTTGTCCTAGTTACCAAAGCCTTGGTGACTAAGGCAACCAGCCCTGGCAAGTAAGAGGCAGAACGCGATGAGATGTAACACAAATATTTAAGATGACTCTGAAATAGCAAAAGCAGAAACAAGCAACAGCAATTCTGTGTCCCCAGCATCACTCCCTGCCCTTTGGTCTACTACATTTCTCGTCACCCCCGCAGGAGTATGGGAATGGACACTCGGGTATGTTTGTGATACCCCCAGGAGACACAAGGCGGACTGCAAACCCAACTCAAGTGTGAGAGGTCCCGCTGCACACCCCTCCTGCACACGGCGAGTTACTTGGACAGGCACTCGGAAGCACAGTCTCGCGTACAGTCTGAAGATCAGAACTCATGCTACCATTCAATAAACAGCTCTTCTCTACCCATGTATGGCCTCCGCAGCACCCAGGCTCCATGTTTATAGAGTACTGGAGCGATTCACACGGGCATTACAAGGCATCTCCATCCGGGAATTCAGTAACATGATGCTCCTGTGGTTTCTGAGAGCACTAACAGCCCTGCAAGAATTCAAGTCCGGATCACATATTTGCTTCTCTGTTACTTTCATCACACACTTACAATACCCAGAACATCTCCACGCTCCAGGCTGTGTAAAGTCCAGTCAAAAGTTACTTTAAGTGAACCGTGTGGCTTGGATGGTATAAAGGGAACAACTACTGCAGTGACTATGCACCACAAAATGATCTGACACGCGTGTCTATCTGGCAACGATCCAGCCTCAGAAAAATACCTCGATTATAATAAAGCAACGTTTGCCAGCACACTTAAAACACGCAAAGGGTTGAGGTGATCTGGCACAGATAAGGTAGCTGACGGTAGGGATGCCGAGATCAACCTTTCTTCTAGACAAAGACTGACCTATTATGTTGAGGCTATTGAATCCTCAGAACCTGCAGAAAGACTTTGCAGTGTCTGTGACTACATTTGCCTCTACCATCTTCATCTGCTCGGTACACGGGATAACAACCCTGTGCATCCCAGCAGGCATTACACCTGGCTAATTAGCCAAGGCTACTCCACGAGTTCTACATCTTCCAGCCCCCGACACGCATCACCGAGAGGTGTGATGGGAACTAAAGGCAGCTAAAGTCCAAACGCTTTGATGCTTCCCTAAGCCACCAAGAGGAGCCGATACTTCTGCTGTCCACAGTCCAGCACCTACAACTCTAAACTTTTACGATCATGACCCAAGTGCATATTCAACTGCACATAAGCAACTCTTGCTGTCTTGGAGCATTTCACTAAGCTTAGGGTTTTCTCCACAGGTGCTGCTAAACTTCACAGAAATGGGAGAAATCTATGTGCTTTATACTTGAATCAAGATGCATAAAAAGGGATCAGTTATGCAGAACCTGTTGGACTGAAATATAAAAACTGGGGCAGCTTTGATGAACACTGCATGTTTAGCTTGCCCTGAACATTAAGTACTCAGTAGTGCTGGGCACCTCACAGGAAAGGAAAAGAAGACTATTGTGGTGGGATGATCAGATCCTGAAGAGATGACAAAATTTCAATCCAGATATGCATTTAATACCCCACAATGCATAACAATAAGGTTGTGTTTAAAATTTGATTTAAAAACACCCCAAAATATACTTTTATCTCTCTCCAACCTTTAATTTCGCTATATTGCAGCTGTGTTTACCATTTAATTAATCAGCTTCTTATCTGTTAGAAAACATCCACATAAAATGGGAAGTCTCATTTTCTTCCTGGTGATTCACACTGTCACGCTCAAAGAGATATCCACCCAGGACCTTGTCAGCATCCTCAGGAGAAGGCGTCGGAGCTCCAGAAGAAAATCTGTGAGCACGTGGAGCCAACAGTGCTGCGTGCTGAACACACAGGAGCGAGGGGGACGGTTCTGCACAGGCTGCACGCTCCAGGGGGCCCCTCAGCTAGGAAGCATCAGGTCCTAAATTACTTTGGGAGCTATAAAAATTTTGCCTTCGAGGGCTTAGCTCAAGTCCCTGTTTGAACTCCACTCCACTCAAACAAACTTCAGAGGAATGAGCTCCCTTGCAGCGAGCACTGTTTTAAAAGCCATGTTTCTGCTCAAGTTACCAATATTTTTTCCTCTTAAAATGGAAACAGCGCAAGTTTTCAAATTACTTCCAAAAAGCTTGATTTAAATTGTGGCTTAGCTCACTCTGACCTAAATGCATCAGGCCCGGGAGACAACAAAACCCTTTAACTATGGCAGGAATAAGCAAGCAGAGGCAGCAGGGAGGTTGCAGAGAAGCAGCAGCTCTCCTTAATCTGTCCAGCTGGAGAAAGGGAAGGCAGGCATAGCATTGCAGCTCAGCATGCTCCCCCACACTTTCAGAGGTTGCTTTGCTTGTCTGGCATGAAAGCTGTCCCAAGACCCAGCCCTTCACGAGCGGGATGAAGAGTGAAGCTAATTGGAAAGCCAGGAACCAGGCTGGGGCCTGAGGGACCCTATGCAGGTTGCCACAGCAGCTCCGCAAATCCATGTCACCAGAGTCCACCGTACTCAGAAAATTCAGAGAGCAAAGCCCTCCTAGCACCTGGATGACAGCCAGTTATCCTGCTTTCTGGCAACAGGATTGCAAGCCTAAGTAAGATCAACCCCACTCAATTTTAAGAATGGAAGATCTCCAAGGGAGGCCAGAGCAGCTGGGACATCCGGTATGGGCTTGCTATCCAGCAAAGCCAGGCTGTGAAGGTACCATAAGGCAGATCCTTCAACCTCCACCATGACTGATTCCCCAAATTTTTCCACTGGAGGGAATGACACACTGGAGCTCTTTGAAGACCACAGACACTGGTTTCAGAGCAGCATGCATGCTGTGTGCAACAAAACCAGCTTTTTCTCTGTTAGAAAGTTCTGCTTCAGCACAACAGGCAGTAAAAACATAAAACTAGACCCACTGGAGTGGTCCTCAGAACCACTTTATAAGGGCTGACAATAACAGCACAGCAGTCTTCCAGCATTTCCCAAACTCCTAGAAATAAAACTGGGTATTTTCCCTTCCTTCTTGTTTACATCTTCCCTCAAAGCTTGAACTTAAGTACCTGATATTAAACACCTGGCTTAAGCCTCAGTCAGACAACACTGCAATCCTGCTGGCTCACAGCATTAGCAAGAGTTAGCAGGCTTAATGCAATTCATTCTGTCAGCCCCTCTGACCGCTCGTAACTGCCACACAGAAAATACAAATTGTTCCAGCAATTCTAGAGATAACCTGAAACGTGAGACTCCTCTACCAGTTGCATTTCTGTCAGCACTGCTTTTGCCACCCTCTGCAATATCGCAGTTGGACAGCAAGTCCGGCCTCACTTTCGGTGATGCTGCGGGGTGCAAAAACTCTGCAACTGAACACTTGCAAAACATGATAAACCCCAGACGTGCACACATTTCACTGACAGAGGTATATGGTATATGGTATATATATGACATAAGGTATATGCCTTAACCCTTCTTGAAAGAAGAGAGATTTAACCCAGCAATGTGAACAGCTATGAAATACAAAGAAAAAAAAAAAAAGAAGATAGAGGGGACAACGGAGCTCTAGGACAGCGATCAAGCACGTGACTATGAAAAGCCCCCGCATCAGTTAGAGCCACCTCTGCTTCCAGGCCCGGTAGCTACACAAAGCACACAGTACCTAGCCCCCGCTCCCCACGAAGCAGCTCTGCGTGCACACCCTGTGTATGAACCAGCACCCCACTTCTCCAGAGTAATGCTGCTTGCTCCTCAAAAGGCAGGCTGAGACTCTCCCACGAGCTGGTTTTATTTGAGCATCCTGCTCAAAGAAGAGCTGCTCACAGACACTAAAACGCTGGGTTTCAGGCTCAAAGTCGATTTCCACCTGGAAGAAGAAAAGCTTAAAGGAAAGTCTCTTCAGTCATAGAACAAAGAACTGTGGGGGTTATTTGTTACCTGTTTCTGGCTGATTTTTCTTGATTTTGCACTGCTTTTGATAAAGCTAGTATCTGAGCACTACTGACGATCTGCCCAGCACACACACCTGACCAAGAGCTGCACTCCTGACGGAACTCTCTCTAGCACAAGATTTCAAAGCTCTGTGGATATCCCTGCCACTCACTTGCTGAATGACGTTTGCTTGCAGGCCCAGGTACATGATGGCAATTTGGACTTAACACACCTTCGTGTCCAGAAAATTCTCTGACAGCTTCAAACACAACAAGAAAGGCTGAGTTCTTATACATTCACACGCTGCTGCAATCTCCTTGGGAATCCCTGTGCTTCCGTGCAACTCCGCTATGCTTTGGTGCTTTTGGAAGAGCCTTTCTTCCAGTTAGAGACATATTGCTATCGCTGCAGGGAATTTCCTTCAAGGAGTCACCTGGAGAAGGTGCTAGGGAAGAGGACACTCGATAATATATCCATTACAAGTGGTGCTCAGTGAGAAACACTTTACCCAGTTATCCTCCACATCACCATTAATGTGATTAATTAAACAAAATGTAAAGATGAGTACTTATCCATATTAATCAAAGAAATAAAAAGGAGGCTTTAACCTGTTTACACTAGGGCTGTGTCAGAAAGACCTTTTCCTTACCCAGCCGCCCCTCTGCAGACAGACCAGCACAGCTTCGTTTTGTGGCTATGCTGCAGGTTGTGCCCATTGGAGAGCATGCAGCAGGCAGCAGCCAACAGAAAGATTAGCTGCGGTTAACATGTTACTGCTCACAGCCAGCCTCCCCCATGGGTCCAGACGGTTCATTTCCAGGCTCGTTTTCAGGCCCTTGTAAGAGGTGTTCACAGAAATCAAGTATCACCCCAGCTCTTTGAGAACACCGACATCCCTGTCAGAGGGTACAGGCAGAGGGTACAGAGCCAGTGAACCAAGCCAGCAGCCCCCACCACCAGAAGCCCATGCCCTGTTCTCCGTTCCTTGTGATTCCCCACCACCAGCACCGTGTGTTTGAGCACATGATGAACTGACTCAACCTGCTAATCCAGCAAAGAACGAACCTAAAAAAATAACGAGTTGTTTCCTACCAGACCAGCACTGAGATGGCTTGTCACACAGTCAAGCCTGGGCTGGAACTAGTGCCAGAGAAGGGGTGCCAGTCTCAAGCTGTGAGGCTGGGACTGCCAATTCATGCCTTCCAAGGTGTCACACCGAGTGTAGGTACAGTGGGTTTGGAATGTGGCCCGAGAAAGGAATAAAACTCTCCCACCTTCATTTGAAACAACCCAAGGCATGAGTCACCCACAGGAAGCACTTTTAATGCCAACTACACGTATCGCCCAGCACCCCAGCAGAAAGGCGTGCAACTCAGCGAGGCTTCCAGTGAAGGTGAGCAATTAGCCACTTCGGGGTGCCTCTCGCCTTCCTCTCCCTCAGCAAGCCACAGTGCTAACACAGCTTCACCAAGACAGCATTGTTGGCTTTATTTGAGTACTTTTATTTCACCTGTGCTGCCCTGTGCCGAGTCCTGCAATCTGCTGCACAGATTTCTATTGACAATGCTGGCTGCGCTGTGATGAGAGCTCACACAACAGCTTTGGGTCACGCGTTCCAGCTACTTGCATTGCAGGAGATGAACGATGCCAAAAAACATACTCTTTGAGGGAAAGAAAAAAAAAGCTAATATTTGAGAAGATTCTTATTAGAAAACCATTAACTGTCAGGATCTAAGATGTCACCTCCTAAGGCTCAGCATGTAAGACTGACCATTTCGGGGGGAGAAGGGTATCCATATTTTTTAAGAGTAGGGGGGACATTCATCTTAGAGGTCTATCTGGCCTGACCTCCTGCCAAGCACACACAAACACCATATTTGCTCAGGCAAACAGAAAATGGCAACATGCCAAAAACCCCCAGAAAAACAGTCCATCATTTATCAGTGAGTAACAAAATAACTTGGGTTGGTGTCAAGCCATCTCTGAAATTTATTGCCCTTTTCATAAAGTATGTCAAGAGAATAAAAGGCTACACGGCTGAAAAAGTGCCTCCCCATCAGACATTGGATGCATCTCCTTTCAACAGACAGACAAAGAAGCAGCCTGATTCCAGGAGTAACTCTTCCAGCATCACAGTGTCCGATACTCATTCACAGGACCTGAAATTAAACTTTGCAAAGTTGAAACTCAACAACTTCAAAGTCATTGTTGCATTAAACAGCACCAAAATCTTTACACTTAAAAGCGAAGTCACAGCTTTTTGAAGAGCTCCGTTTCCCATCTTGAATAGCTCCGCCTGGATCCAGAGATGGTCCTCAAGTTGCTCCCTACAAATCGCTTCCTTTCCCAAAACAAAGTACTAACCAGTAGGAGAAAGCCTCCCTTCCCCACCGTACACTCCTGGCCTGCAGGTCTCCAACACACACCCAGGGAGCTACAAGATAGTCTTTAGAAATGGGGACATCATCCATCCTCACCACCTCACAGCAGGGCACAATCTCAAGCACCCAGAGTACAGCACACCATGACCTGTCAGTTCTGCTGCATCTCACGCAGACAGCAGAGCTTCTGCACAAGCTGCCCACAGACTGTTCCCACGCCAAGTGCTTGGCTGGGTGGGCATCTGGTGGGCTTTACCATTCCCTACCTTCTCCTCCCTGGCATGGACCTCACCGCTGCGTTACCTGAACCCACAGACTTAACACTGTGTTACCCGCTGCAGGGTTTGGAAGCACTCATTTCCAGTTAAGTGCAAGACTTCGGTCGGCATTTCTCCTCTCACCCACCGAGTGACCAACTTCCTTAGAACAGACTGGAAGGCAAGCAGATTGTCTCCTACCAAAACCATGCTGACTAACGGAAGTCAGCTACCGTGGACGAAGAAATAAAAAACATGGTATCCTTCCAGCAGCCATGTTTCAGAGTGGATATTCAAACCCTCTTTTAACCTTCCAGCAGAGCAGCTGCTAGCTCTAGAGTCCCACCAGGCCACTCTTCTATGAAGGGGCAGCTTCTCGGCATCCTTGCCACATTACTCCACTATCCTTTGGGTGGGTGAGAAAGCTAAAGCAGAGGAGAGAAAACAACTCCTACCAGCTTATTGCCTGCTAGGGATGTCAGCTGCTGGGAGTTAGTGCTGGATTTGCACTCAGATTCATACTAAGCAGTCAGCCCAAACAACCCCTTTCAGGCAGGCTTTTCCATCTGCACTCCCAGGGCACAACAGTGTGTTTCACACACTGCAGTCAGTACCACCTTATGCTTGCTGTTAATTCTCTGTTACTAAACTACTCACACTACAGGTGATTTAGCAAGGCAGCAAGAGACTGGAAGTCTGCCAACAGCCATTGAGAAACAGCTTGAAATGCATCCCAAAGGACAGGGGAAAAAACTCAACCACACACCTCGTAGCCCAGCTTTCTCAGATCCGCAGGAAAGTAGGTGCCTGAAGAACAGCCTAACACTCAACACATTTGTTACACACTGGAGCTGTGGCCTCAGGAGCTGTCTGCAGTCAGGAGCAGGATTTCACGTCCAGTTCTGTAACTGAACGTAGCCTAATAATTCACAGCATAGAGACAGGTCTGATTGTAAACCACGTGCTCTAGGAGCATCTCGCCCATTTCATCTATGAGCTGCAGCCACCAAGAAACACGCAGCTTGTCCCGACAGAAAATTCCTGATTTTATTAGACACCTTCCTTCAGAGCAAAATCTGCACACACCTTCAAAATCAGGTCTTTACTCTTAAGGAAAGCCGCTAGCCCTGCTGTTTAGAGGATGGCACTCCCCAAAAGCATAACCTCAGCAGGCAAAGTAGTGAGAAATTGAAGCCCACCTTCAGAATCACAAAGCTTTACAGGAAACCTCCTACTAGCAATGCAACAGAAAGCACATGCCAAACTCTGCGAGGGTGGGTTTAGAAAGATGGCCGAGAAAGAAATACCCCTGTGGGTCCCGGGCAACCCTAAACACGTTTGTTCTCAGGTGTGTCCACATGGAAGAGCAACATCTTTTTCCTGGTCCCTAATGTCTCAAGGCCTTCCATCTGAGAAGAAGAAAAAAAAATCATCTGTAGGGGGTACTTGTTGTGCACCTGCATGAACACTGTTAGAGGGCTTATGATGTTCACTCCCCCAGGCACAGCAGTTGTAAGTCGGAGGAAACATTCAGCTTAGGTGGACTTGCTCTGTTTGTCCACCATCAGGGCAATTTAATATTAGTGAAAGAGCGTGGTGAAACTCAGCACAAGCAATAAATACTTGTGTTTCAGGCTGTAAGTCTTAAGACAAGCATGTCAAAACCAAAGTCGGGAGATCTAAAATTGGCAACGGCTGCACATCCGCAGCTTTAAGCGCCACATAGCGCAACACTGTGCTCTCTTGAATCAGTCATACACAACCTCTTACAACAGCCCAAGCCTGAAAAATCTCCTGGCTACCTTGTTTCACTGGCCTGGCCATTTTACCGCCAGGTCACCAGCAGTTGCCACCCCACACCATCTGTCATTAGCTGACTGACTCAACAAACAGTTTGTTCGGGAGCTGCTTCTCCTCCCAGACATTGCAGGCAGTCCGTGCACAAGAACAAGGTCACCAGGCATCAAACAGGCTCCTTCCCTCAACACCTCTTATTTCATCTGAAACATTAAGCCTTAATCCTTCAAAATATTTGTATCATAGGTGAAACATGGCAAATCTCAAGGTAGCACAAAACCTGAAAACATAAAGGGAAGAAAATGAGCAAGCGCAAAGTGTGGCTGGCTCACCCAACCTCACCTGTCCTTTACATCATCACAGAATCATAGAACGGTTTGGGTTGGAAGGGACCTTACAGATCACCTAGTTCCAACCCCCCTGCCATGGGCAGGGACACCCTCCACTAGACCAGGTTGCTCAAAGCCTCATCCAGCCTGGCCTTGACCACAGCCAGGGATGGGGGAAAATAACCTGCATGTTGTAGGAAACTGAGAAAAGCTTGAGAACTGTGAGCACCAGAGAGATGCAAACACCACAGGCTTCCGTTCCCCTACTGTGCTTCAGTGACACAGCTGCAAAATGGCTTTGGGTTCAATAGGACAGAACACCACCAACTCTCCTCCATGTCTGCCCCCTCTCCCTAGCCCTGCCCCAGAGACGTGGCCAGCACCAGCCAGCAGCTTGTTTGCTTTAAATGGATTTATTGCTTTAAATGGATTTACTGCTCTTCTAAACGGCTGAGCCACCTCTGTCGCTGGAGAAGGAGGATGACACACAACAGGCAGGGGAACAGTGCAGGTGTGATGTCCAGGACAAACACACTGGTGGAGCCAAGCCTTCCGCACAGACGTGTGCTTCAAAGGTAGCATTGCAAATGCCCTCCTTCACCACCTCTCATCACCAGGTATCATTCAGAAGCAGCAACTGTCACTTGGAACCCCATGAGCATCCTACATGTATGCAAGCTAGCACTCTGAAAAGAGTCCACAGGTACAGGGAGAAGCAGGAAGGACCAACAGTCATGTCACCACAGCTCAAATTCAAAGGTCTTTTGCAGTGGATGTGTTTCCAGAGTGTCCTTGACAAGGGTGGTAACTTGCCACCGAGGTCCATTTCTGTCTTTCAGGTGGGCAGTGGGTGTGTGCGTGCATGTGCATGCATGTTTCTGTGACATGCCCGAAGAGCAAGAGGTGCTTTACAGAACATCCACCACATATGGGAAGAAAAGATTCGCTATTGCAAAATAAGGGAAGAAGAAGTTGTTCAAAAGTCTCCTTTCAGGCTGTCTGAGATTCTCCCTCTCAACCCTAGAAAGAAGCAAATTATTTCCCCCTTCAGTGGCTTTATTTCCCATAGTTAGTCAAGAACCAAGAGCCAGAACACTCAAAAGGTACTTCACATGCTTCGAAACCTCACTTTCACGTGCATGAAACCTCACATGCTTTACTTATACCATCAAATATAACTAGTGCTGGCAAAACCATGCATAGCTCTACACTCCCTTTTCATGACCTCTTCCAGGGTGCTGTGCTGTCGGGTGTCACAAGGGAGATGCTCTGTAGAACTGTCTCCATCTGGACAGCAGAGGCCGTAACCACACCGCAAGAGATCTACACTGAACACTTCTAACCTCAACAGAAAGCTTGTTGGGCTTGAAATCACATCTACTCCGAAGGCAGAGACCACGAAGCTTCTCTCACACAAAGCTACCCTGGATTTTAAACCTTGATCTACTTAGTTTTGCCTTCTTCCCAAAGAGAGTTCTGACATCCTGCACATCTCACAGCCAGCTCTCCTTGAAAAGTCATTTACTTGCAGAGTATTTGGAAAAAAAAAATAGGTTGTAATTAAGCAGAGTTATTAATCTTTGTCACTTGGGACCTGAAACCTATTCATATTCACGTCAACAGGAGTGTTTGCCACTACAGTCAGGACTGGACACAACAGCAATGCCTCATCAATTCTCAGAAGAGAATGTAGGATCTTCTGGGACCAACAGCAAACTGTTCTGCCTTCTACTCACAGCAGCACTTAACTGGGATGCTGACCACTTCTGCTACCTCATCACCAACCATTTTTGCTTTTCTGCATCTCGACCAAAGGCGAGCAGAGGCACAAGCCACTGCAGCCTACAGCCCAGTTTCTTATGTACCTCATAGCTCAGCTAGCTACCCAGAGGAAAAATAACCGTGGCCACAGCAGTAGCAGCGGTCTTTGGAACATGCTTTCCAAGATTCCTCTTCTCAAGAGGAAGGAACTATCAGGATCTGCTAAGAGTTTCAAACTTCCCCCAGCAGACATTTAGACCTGCGAAGGAGAGAAGCTGGAGAAGCCAGTGGTAGCCAGGCAGTCATTCCTTACCTGGACAGACAGACAGACAGGACTCAAATTACAGATAGACAGGCCTCAAATTTTCGGGCCAACTGTTCTCACGCTCCTTGGACAAACTCCAAGTTCTCAAGTGTGAAGCCTGTGACAGTTTATCCAGGTGATGGACAAGGCACAGAGAGGTTTGGTGACTTCCTTCACAGACATCACATCCCTGCCTGCAAGGGTATGAAACCAAGACTTCTCTGATCTAACTGGGGTCCAGCAGTGCCAGGATTAAAGGATGGCGGTAACCCGATTGCTTACTGTAGTCACAAACCATAATAAGGTTAAGAGATTTCCTTTCCCTCCTCTTGGCTAAGCTCTGAGTAGGCAGAAGTTATAGGGCAGGGGGGTGGCTGTTAAGCCTTTCCTCCTCCGACTGCTTAAGGGGGGTGTGTAGGGTTGTTAATTTTGCCTCCTACTCATGGCTGACACCTCTCACTGGTTTAAGGACACATTTCCCCAGGTATGTAGGGAGAAAGCGCACCTGCTGCGCAAACAGTGAATGAAACGGGCTCTGTGAAACCATTCTCCCACCATGCTGCATCCTTTCCCATTAAATACCCACACAGAGGCATCACTGGAAAGATCACCACTCAAATTTTGCTTAAACTACTGCTGCTAGTCATGAAACAGCTGAGCCTGAAAACGCACCATTCTCTACCCACCCCCTTTCCCGCACTGACATCGGCTCTTTCCAGGCTGTCTTCTCTCCTACTTTTCCCCTCCAGACTCGCAGTACTACCCCACTGGAAAAAGACAGCAAACCTTGAGGCTGGTTGAGCAATGCACCCAGGCACATCCGCCTGCAAACAGGGGGCTGGGAGAGAGCCAATTTCTCCATCATAGGGGATCTAATAGGACCTCCAACCTCCTCCTAATCACTGATTTCTATGAAACATGGTTCTTTGAGGCAGTTGCCCTTGACAAGCCAGGACAAAATTGGGCAAATAGATCAGAAGCTGAGGGAGTTGGATAGACATTGTGTATTCTCTGATGTGTGAGGCTACGACTCATTTGCTGTGTCATTCACAATACCCTAACGTTGGGCGGGGGGGGGGGAATTATTAAAGGCAAGCCACAGCAAACAACTGCTGCCCCATTATGTGCACAGGAGAGTTTCAGGGATATAACCACATCCCCTGGGCTCTGCTACAGCAAGACTTCACTGCTTTTACAGAAGGAAGCAATTTAGCGTTCAGATGTGGTTCCAGGAAGAGAGGCGAGATTTAATCCATCTCTGCCACTTTTTAACTGTTGGATGAATCACTTCACCTCTGCTTCCCCCTCACCCATGTCTACCCAAAACATGGAGTAAAACCCCACAGAATAGGCAGCATTTCATTAGAGCACAACATGCAGCATCTACCGTAACAGCACACGAGACTGCCACAGCCTCCTGGCGCCTCCTGTCACACAAGCTGATTTCCAGATAATAAGCACATTGTCAAGAAGCATCTCCTGAGGAAGCATTAGGATCTGCCCAGACAGCCCGTCCCAGCACGCTGCTCACTAACACAGCCATTAGCCTCCCTCATGCTCCACTGCAAGTTATGCAGATATTAATTGCCCCTACCAGGACCAACATCTTTCCTCAGCACAAAGAGCCCTTAAAACCTCAGCAGAAAATCCAAAAAATCCCAACTGATTTCCACATATTGCTCCCCAAACCTTCCTCCAGACACCACCGGTTCCTGTGGTCCTCTGAGCCTGTTCAGGGGATTCCCAGCTGGCAGCATCCAGATTAGACTGCAAGCAAAACCCCGCGGGCGATCTGGCTCTCAGGTGGTTTCCCCCCAGTTGCTCTTTCCTGAGCACCCTCAGGTTCCTGAGCCCAGCTCTCCAGCCCGTGGAAGCCAGGGGAGAATCCCCAGCCATTTCCTTCAAAGCTTCAGCTTGGTCTTCCCAGCTCAGGGAAATATGCCGGAGGGCAATGGGCACTCTTGTAAGGCTCTGTTTTTCCCCAAGAAGGATAAACTTCTTCCTTTACGAGTACTGGCACCATGTTGGAGGACATTGGTTTGGGGACCAACCCTGACACCCCTCTAGATAACTTCTGCTTTACAACACAAGCCCACAGTCGCCCTAGCACACAGAAGGAAGCGGCAACACCGCAGCGTGGAAATAGGCAGTGGGAACAAAGTGGGGAGAACGGGAACATGAGACGTAGCCATGGCTTCAGGCAGGGAAAGGGTTAGTTGGACTAGAAGAGAGAGGAACTTCAGATCCTGGATCTGAATCCAAGCCTTACTCCAGTGTCCAAACCACAAGGTCATCTTTCTGCTCTATTTTCAAACAAGTTACTTGTTTAACAAAAAGCATGTGACCAAACTAATTGCTGCTGCACAACAGCCTCCCTAGAAACGTCAGAAAGAGCTTACTAAACAATCCACAGGTCAGTGGTAAAGCAACATGCCGCAGCAAGCATTGAAACATTATTTTTTATGGACAACAGAAAGGGTACATTACTTGGGAAACATCCCATCTTTAACTGCTCGTCGCTTCACTTAAGATCACTGTATGACCTCCCAGCTGTTCGCTGGGGCTCAGCCCAAAAGCAGCCTCAGGGCAGACACAAAACTAGTGCAAGTGTCCAGCAGCATTTCGATCTTCTCTCATTTTAGCCAGGCTGAAACGAGGCATCGGCATTAGTACGGCTAATGTCGCGGAACGTAACAGATTTTGGACGTTTCTGTCTACGTACGCAGCAGAATTGCTGCGCCGGCTGTCCCCAGATCCGAGGCTGCCTCAACGCAAGATGCAGTGCGGCCAGCTCAGCTGAGAGCAGCAGTCAGCGGCGTGGCAAGGTGCGGACGTGCCACACCTCCAGGCAGCCACAGCACTAGCAGGCTGCCACCGTACCTGTTGCTAAACAGCTCGCTCCCTCTGTCTCCAGGCTAAAATAAAATGTTTGAATGAAGTAACCACCACAAAGCAACGAGTGATTACAAAAACACCACTTGTCTACCAGAGGAAAAGAACAAGTGCTTAAAGACACAAGAAGAAGCACCTTTCAACCAAGTTTGAAAGTGCTAATGGGGGTGCAGGACAGGCTGCATCCCAGCACTCATCACCGGGCAGAGCTTGCTGGGGTACAAGTCTGCTGGAGATCGTGCCAGTGCAGCCAAGCTGGGACAAGCAGTGAAATGAGGTCGAGGTTAGTTCACCGGTCCACACCAACTTCCTCCAGTTCTCCGCTACAGGCATTTGTTCAAGAGCCAACAGACACCTGTCCAGCAAACCCTGCTACGGTGACTTAAACCACAGGGCACCCTCCATCGTCCAGACTGTCCCAGTAGAGACCTCCACACAGGCTGACAAATCGGGAACGCGCCATATAGCAGCTCCTGTAACGCATAGTCTAACAGCTTTCCTACTAATGATGAACGCAGAGTTAAGGTTTCATGACAGCTACTTGTGAAGTAGCAAACCCACCAACAACACCCCATCTGTTACCGTTGCTGTTATCTTGAGCTGGCAAGTGCCTTAGGTCTGAATACCTGCAGGCTCAGGAACATGGTACGACACATCTGGGAAGAGAGCGCAGGGGAGGACTGAAGTGATGCAGCAGCAGGGATGCAGGCCCGCGGAAGAGACATGGGCATCCATTTTTTAGGGTCCACTTCTTCATAATTGTAAGAAAAAAAATGTACATTAAAAAAAGTTTAATCCTCAAGAGTCACACGGTTAAGATTCTTCACTCACAAGAATGATTCTCACCAAAACTGGTAAATTTGGGCATAGGCTTTTCATCCGCTTGCAACACAAGCTGTTAATAACCAGAGCCTGTACAACGCAGTTCTCTGCCCAGATCCCTGTGGGCGGAGCAGGTCCCTGACATAAGGGTGCATTGTCCATGCTTCCACAAATCAGTATGGCAACAGATAAAGTTACCCCCAAATAAGCATGAACATTTGATCAACGCGCAGGTGAGAGGAACGAAGTGTAATTGCAGGATAGTGAGAATGTTGTCCTTTTGTCTGACTGGAGATTAAGGGACATAACAGGCAGAGACAAAGCTTGAAAAGTCAAGGGACTTGACAAACATCAAGGGAAAAAATCCGTAAATTATTCATGTGTAGAGTGTGCTGTGATGGACATCCTGAGCCTGCTTCTGACAAAGGAGCACACAAGAAAGGAAGGAATACTTGGAGCGAGCAGCCTCAAGCGTAAGGTGTGAGAGGACTGAAAGAAATACCAACTTATTGTATTGCAGGGATGCACATCCAAGAAAATTCAGAAAGTCTAACGAAGGAGAAAAAGCTGATATTCATTAACAGGGAAAACATCTAAAGGCCATTAAAAAACAACACGAGCACATCAAGAACAAAGTCCAGCTGAAAAATGCAAGCCATGCAACAAGATGTGGCCACTGCAGCTTCCCAAGGAATAGTCTCTAAATTCAGAGGAAAAAAAGAAAACTATTTGAAAAGAGAAAAACTGAGATTCAGAACTAAAGATTACCCAATTACAGGTGTGCAAGGCAAGACCGAAGCAAGGAAAAATGTGAGAACAGTGCCAAAACTATCAGCAGGTGTGTGCAGGGCTTTCGAGGGAAAGGAGCAATGAGAAAGTGGATGTATTGTTAAAGCAGAAAATAAAAGGACTTCTAGAAGACAGCTGAAGGAATGTGGAGGAAAATGCAGAATAAATACAAGGAAGCTCTTCTAAAAATAGATAAATAATGTAAATCTAAAAAAAACCTGATCCACATCATTCGGATTCAGAGACACTACTTGAACTGCTACCGAAAATTTGACAGCAGAAGAATTAATGAGAGGCTTTGGATGAACACGATCTCCCCTGGCAGAGAAAAAGGTATTAAAGAGCAGGAAAAGAGCAGCAGAACCCTTTACAAGGGAGTCACTCTCATTCTAACCCTGCTACCATCGTAACAGCGCAACAGCTAATTGTTAGTGGGTTTCAGTTTGGGAAAACAGAAGCAAAGACATGAGTCCTGCCACCGTCCCAAACTGCCTCTACTGATGCGAATTTAGTTACCATATGCACAGAAAACCAGTTAAAAATGCACAGCTGGGCATGGAACCTGGACATTTTTTGTCCGGGAGATGGTCCCATATGCACTGGCTTTGGAGCTCATCCTACTTAAGATATGCTTGCACTGAAGAATAAGCACCGTGATAAGAAGGGTTTACAGTGGAAGTGTAAAAATCAGCACCAGTAGGAAAATGAGAACCTAGAAAGACTAGAGCAGCAGCCAAAATACAACAGCAGTTTTTATTTACTAAACAGAATCCCTCACAGGGTTAGACCACGTGAGATAGGAGAAACAGAAAGAGCACAAGAGATGACAGTGGGCAGCAAATTATAAAGGAGATGGCATTGCAACAGGCCCGCAGAAAAAGCCAGTGTCATCTGGGCTGTGTGCACAGAGGCTGAATCACACTGCAGAGCCAGGAGCCGCCTCTGTAACCACTGTTGCAACGTGTTAAGGGACCTGAAATACTGCATCTCTCCTTCAGGTCCGCTGCAACGAGCGAGCGTAGTGAAGTATCCAAACAGAGCCCTGTTTATCTAAGAGACTTTTAACTACAAGAGCGGGATCGCTTAAGCTGTCTGCTTCCCCAGAGGCAGACAGGTTCCTGCTGCCGCATCCCACACAGAGGAGTAAGACACTCTCACTTCTCGTTTCCCGAAACAGTAACCACCAGCTTTGATGTAGTTAAAAACAAACCAAACCAAACCAAAACTGAAACACAGCTTCCCCCTCAGCTGGGACGCTGAAAGCTTGGACCAGATGAAAACACAAGGTAGTATTTGGAAAATAGCCTCGCTCAGATGCTCATCTGGCATGCTATAAAACGCAGTATGTTTCTCACCTCTGGCTCTTTTTTGGAAATAACTTCTTCCAAAGTTGACTGGAGACGTGCATTCAATCTAGAATCATTTCACGTTGCAAACAATTACACGAAAGCATCAGCAGAGATGCCATCGAAGAACGGATCTGCTACGGAAAGCCCGTAAGGTGCTTGCCAATTCATCCTTTCGACGGGGTAACAGTCGGGGCTCTCCGCCCCAGAGGAGGGTGGACTGTCCGCACACTACATCGCTGGCTGTAATCAATCGCGAGTAACAGAACACGCCAGAGGAAGCGGAATGAGCACTCACAGCGTCCTAGCGCAATAAGGATAATGCAGGGTCTTTGGTAAGGCAGCAGACAAGTGAGCTTACACGGCCTAGCTAATGAACGGAACGCTGGCGAGCAAGGCTAGGAGGCAGCGTGGCACGTACTTCAAACAGAATTAGGCCCGCAGGGAAGTCACTATTAGCATTCTGAAAGACGCACAACCCGCCGTCAGTCATACTGGCAGGGGGACACTTGTCCCGAGTTCCACTAATGAGCAGAAAGAAGGAGTAACGGACACACCAACTCGATTTTCGTGTGCTCAGAAGGGAAACGCAACACTGCCAGAGGAGAAATCCCGAATGCACGCCTCTGCGACAGACAAGCCACAGGGAGCGACAGACAGTGGACAACACATCAGATGTATTATGTTGCAGGCTTGTAGCCAAGCTCACAATATTAAGAATAATAAGCAATCTGATGGCTGTTTAGAACATTTTGTTTTCTATATGGGACTAAAAGGAAATCATAATTCAAACACGGCAAATATCACCAGTTGTAAGAGACCGTTTCCTTACAAGAAACTGTGGCCTCTCCCAAGCACTCCCTGTCTGAAGCTGCTCCGGTTTGTCACGGCATCGTAGTATCTGTTGAGGGAACAATCTGGAATCATTTAACATTCCCAGAGGTGCAACTCTGTAGCTTGCCCAAACAGAGCGGATTTTGCTGAGGTTGGAAGTTCACCATGAAAATGCCTGATTTACCCAGGAAACCACTCAAGAACATCTCAGGCAGATAAATACATGTTATTCCAGATGGAAGAAGTGTTTCTTAAAGGAACACCCCGTTCAGAGGCTCTTCGTCACCGAATCAGCCTCAGAAAAGGAAACTCCTAGGGGCTGTAGGAAAGACAGGCAATACTTGGAGAGAGGAAACCAAACCCCCGAGTCCACAGCTGACAGAGCATCCCGCTTCACCGGGCTGCAAGATGCTGCCAAGCCAGTTGGACGCGGCTGTGCCAGAGGAGAGCACGTTCCTCCGCACCGTACCCTGCACGGCTTTCCGGGCGTCAGGCAAAGGAAAGCATGCAACCAGCTGCAGAAATGAAGTCTCACCCTACTCTCCGTGAGGTGTCAGGTAGTAGATACCGTCTGTCCAGCCAGGACAACCGGGTCGCAGAGACGAGAACATTCACCTCACAGCGCTTCAAAGGATCACTGCAGCTGACATTTATGGGATACTTCCAGTTGCACTTATAACAACCTCTCTCCTTCCAAGACGACACTGATTAGGCCATAACTATCCAAACCACACATTTGGGAGTTTTAATGAGAGAGAATTCAGAGCATCTCCTGAAATGTAATGTCCTGAAGGTGCGCACACCGAGCCTCACAAAGCGAGTCCAAACCACGTGCATTTCCCGAAGTCGGTGCTTTTCTAACTATCCTAAGCAGGAGACACTGTGTTCAAGCACAGTGTGTGGGTGGTGGCAAGGCTTGGAATGTTTCTGAGCCCATGCGTCCTACTGAGATACGAGGTAGCCTGGACGAAATGCAGTGTATTTGAATCCTTGCAGCACCATTCACAGCGTAGTTTGTACAGGTAGAATCTCCCTTTGCAATCTGAGCTCAGCAACACTGACGCATTAGCCAAAACACAACTCGTCTCTCTCACCTCTAACTAGAAATGTGATGACTTATCACTGAAACAACATCCACATAACACTGAACACAACAGCCGTGTCATGGAAAAAGAGTAAGAGTGAACACAACCCCACAATCACACAATCTTATCTTGTCTCCTAATTAAGAACTCGCATTTATGGGCTCTCCAATGTTAAAAGGGAAAAAAAAAAAAAAAAAAAAGGAAGAGCAGTCCTATTAACTGAGGTTGAAAAATACCACTACCTGGAAAGAACAAGACCCCAGGCATGTTTGCACAAAGTCCTTTCACACATTTTTTCCAAATGTCCTGCCTGATCAGCTTACAAAACAATGAAAACACAGTAAGACATTACCTCGAGGCGGACAGACATTTTACTTTGGCAAAGCCCGAGTTCATTTCTTGCAGTCCCCATACACTGAAAACCAGCTACAACCCTTAAGGGTCCTTATTTGCATGGTATCACAATAAAGACACTTTCTCCCACCCCAGAACACCGCTGTGAAGACTTTTACTTCGATAACTCCGAGTGGAAGTTAAGGCTGATTGACTACTTTAGCAAAAGCACGCTTCACACCCCGCGGCATGAATCAACCAGGACTGCTTTCCTTCTAAGGCATCGTGATGGGAAGCCAATAATCCCTATCCCACTGGGTAGCCTAGGGAAAGATGCTAAGAGCATTTTGCTTAGTTTCCAGGTGCTTACCTCCTTCTGCCTCTCTGCATAATAGCCCACTGCCCAGAAAATCCAGCTCTGCCTCCCCTGAGAGCCACTTGAGCCAAAGGCAGCTGGGTCTAGGCTGCGCTTACTCATAGGCAGGGCATGAAGAGTTCACAGATCTCTCTCAACTTGGCCCTGAAAAGAGAGAGACCCCAGCAGGAGGGATGACACCTCCATTCTGAAAGCAAGGCAACCTCCAAAACTAAACGTGGCCATCGTTCCGCGGTGCATTCCTTATTCAGCAGGAAAGACTTCCATTATGGGCAACAGTTCATCTTAGAAGGCCGAGATCCTCCTACAAGGCAGCAGACGTCTTGCAGTCGTACTACTGACTTGCTCAGCACTCTGGGGCTTACACTTCATGGTGCCTATTTTCACCGGCCCAGGCTGCCTCTCTGAAATCCTGAAGGCCTGGACATAACCTCCCAACTGTCCTGCATTAACAGCCGACACAGAGCAACCCCACAACGGCTGATCTAGCCCAGTCGCGCTCCTGCAGCAGCCGGAGCTGCCTTTTCAGAAAATGAAACAACAGGGCCAGCGAAGACTTATGATACAGAGTCTAGGGACAAAAAAAGCACGGCATTAAACATCAGTTCCCTAGACAAGCACAGGGCTGGAAGAATTGAGACCACACAGGCGTAAGAGACAGAGAGGCTCAAGGGAGCACGATTATTGCTCTTGAGTGGATATTATTTTGTCACCACTACCCTCCCCAAAGCACAGTACGACCAGAGACTCCCTGTGCTGGGCACTGGGACAGTACAGGACGACTTTCTACCTTGAAGAGCGTATTGTCAAGACTAAAACAGTATACAAGGAGATCAGTAGAGGAAGAACATGGGCAAGCAATAAGTAAGCACAGCGCACAGATAACACCATCAACCCAGCTCAAATTTGGGGCTTGATCTCCCTTAGTTTCAGTACTACAAGTACCTGCCTGATCAGTGCCCTCCTGTGACCCACTCGGCTGGAAAGCTTGGGCTAGCTGAAGATGAGAAAACACAGAAGCACCAGGCCCACAGGGGTCACTGTGGCCTGACAGGACTTCTCCAGACACCTGCTGGCTCTGCAGGCATGGCAGCACACTAAGGGCCAGAATCAGCTTCCACCAGCCTCTTCACATCCTAACAATCGTTGCATGTGAAGGCATTCCAGAGAAGAAATTTCGGATGAATGGTACAGAGGTTTCCTCCGAGCTGGTGCATCAGGTGGCTGCCCCCCATGGCTATCAACACACAGAGAAGCTCATGCATTCCAACAGGCATCCACACGAAGCTAATGGAAACTGTCCTTGTGAAAAGGCACAGGGTTCATTGGGCCAAAGAGCAGTTCTTCAAACCACTTTCAAACCGATGACACCATTTCTGCTCACCCACCGGCATCCCGTCACCCATGTAACACACTTCTAAGCTCAAGTCTCACTATTCCCTCACTATCCCCATTCTGTCTTTGGTTAGTCCAAAACCGTTCCTTCTCTCTCTAGCTCTTGTAAGCATTTCCATTTCTGAAGACCATGTACACACACATGTTTCACCATCACCGGCTCCTGCGCTCTGTATCTCCAACTTCCATTCTTTCAGCAGGAAGTCAATCTGGTAATTCTGTCCCGCTCTCCAAATCCCATTGTGGGAGAAACATACCCACAAAAACCCAATACCTCAAGTCACTTTAAAGTTACAGAATGTTCACTAATTCCTGCTCCACGCAACTGCCTCAGCATGTGTCATCAAAAGGTGCAGTGGCTTTTCACAGACACATGTTGCAAACTCCTTCCCATTTGTTGCCTGCTCAGCCCAGGACATCCTTGGGCACTGCAATCACACAGGCTTTCTCTAGTAGCTCAGAGTATTTCAGAACATTCCTACTCCGACCCATCTGGCCACTCAATCACCAAACTTCTCCCTACAAACACGTCAACCTCCGAAGCCCTTTCACAAAGGCTGGTGTTCTCCTGTCCTACAGGAACAATTATTTTTCCCCTCTTGAACATTACACCTCTGGTATTTGTGCAGCACTTAAACACATCATTTGCAAGCAACATACCACAGCCTAGAGATACATGGGTCCACAGTGAGCTCCTGAACCTGCCCCTTAACTCTCAAGAGAAGACCAGTGCCTGGTAAGATGCGCGGGCCTAGCTCATTAACACATCCAGCCGCTCCTGGCTCCGAGACAGGTCTTTGCATTCCTCCCATAAGCACAGCTAGCCTGGACATACCCTTAACCATGGGGTCAGCAACGACGCTAACACGGTTCAGCTTGCCTTCCAGCTCTGCCAGGGATACAACAGGGCGTTCAGCTGGCAGCACAGCGAACCCTTTCTGCTGCTATCTGCCGTCCGGAGCGCAGGACCCCAGGGTCCTCAAGGGGCCGGCCCCAAGCCCATCCTTCACTTCAGGGCCGAAGGGAAGCTTTCGGAAGCAGCACGGCCGCGAGGCCATCCCCTCCGCTGAGATCTTCCACGGCCACCACGGCCAGAGGCCACAACATGGAGTCAACGCAGCCGTGGTCCGGTGCTGGCACACCCAGCCCCGTCGGTCCCCGGTGCTGCCGCTGCTCCCACTGGAAGCGCACCGGGCGGGGGAGCGGCGGCCGGGGTCGCCGTCCGAGCATCCAGCCTCCGGCTGGGGCAAGGCCCAGCCGCCACCGAGGGGGCGCGGCCCCAGGCCCGGCTCGGCCCGGCGGGGCAGGGATGCTGCAGGGGCCGCCGATCCCGGAGGGGAAGGTGGGGGCCGGCCGGGGACCGCCTCCTCCCGGCCCATGCCATCCCGGGCCCCGACCGGCCCCGGGCTCAGCGGGGCCCCCCGCAGCGGAGCGGGGGCCCCACCGGCGAGGCCCCGGGCGTGGCGGCTCACCTGGGCACGCAGCTCGGCGCCGAACGGTCGATCTCCCACGTCGCGAAGAGGTTCATGGGCACTGGGACTGGCCCGGGGCCGGCCACCGCCATCGCCGCCGCCGCCGCCCCGCCGGCCACCGCCGGGGGCCCCGCGGCGGGCCCCGAGCCCAACGCGCCCACAGCCGCCGCCGCCGCCATCCCGCCGACACTGGCGATGGGGGGCGGCTCAAGCCCCTCGCCTCAGCGCCGGCCCCCGCCTCGGCGCGCTCCCGCCCGCCCGCCCGCTCGCTCGCGCGGCGGGGCGGGCCCGGGTGCCCCGCGGCCGCCAACCGGAGCGTGTCCGGGCTCGGCGGGGGGAGGCCCGTGACCAATCAGAGAGCGGGCAGGGCGCGGTCTGCGGTGTGCGACGAGCCAATCAGAGCGCTTAAAGGGCGAGGATGGCGATTTCGGCAACGAGCCAATCGGAGCAGAGAGGAAGGTTACCGGAGCGACCGATAGCCAATCGAAGAGGCAAAAGGACGCGGCCGCCGGGGAGGGGCCAGCCAATGGGAACAGCGCCGCTGCTCCGCTGGGGGGGCGCGTGGTGGCGAGCCCTTTAAAGCGCGGCAGCCTCGGCCCGCGCGGGCTCGGCGAGGGGCGCGGTCGGGCGCGCGCCCGCCCGCCTGGGGCCGCGGCCTGCTGGAGGGGTTGCCATGGCAGCGGAGCGCCGAGCGGCGTCTCGGCCGTCCCACAAGACAGTGGGAAGGATCCCCCGACCCGACCTCGTCTTCAGCGGGGCCTGAGCGGAGGGTCCGCCTGAAACGGCACCGCCTCTGGAAAAACGGGACGGCGCGGACTCACCGGAGCGGGGCGGTGGTGGCCGAGAGACCCTGCGCGGAGCAGAGACGAGCCGGGAGCTGCAGTGCTCCTCGGTTAAAACCACCTGAGGGAAGCGGCCAAGTCAGTAATGGCCCAGCCACAAAATCCAGCGGAGCCCCCGGTTGCGGCAGGAGCGTGCCAGGAGCTGCGCCGCCCGGTATGCTCCCCGGTGACGGTCTTCCACTGGTGCCGTGTTATCCCAGGCAGGCTGTGAAATGCGGCTCGTGCCAGTGCAGGGGTTAGGGTTTGAGAAGCAGGAGCAGGACAAACTTGCCGAGCGGTATAAACCACCCACGGTCTCTCCTGTGGATCCGGAGCAGAGCGCTGGTGTTGTCAGAACGCTATCGCTCGGCATTGCAGGGTCGCTTTCTTGGGTACTGACGGCCCAATTCATAGCCTGTCCCGTCCTCTTTCTACTTGCATTTGTCAGTTCTAGGTTTCACCCGCTGCTGGGCTGCAGGTCTCAGTAACGCGCAGGTATTCGCATCAGCTTGACTACGTAAAGGATCCGAACCACCATCAAGCTTTTCCACCTTGCTCTCTGCCCCCGTTTCTGCACCCGAGGAGCAGCACTGAGTCGCCCAGACCCCCCCGTCTTGCTCACAAAACAGCTCGT
This sequence comes from Rhynochetos jubatus, assembly GCA_027574665.1. Taxonomy (NCBI): domain Eukaryota; kingdom Metazoa; phylum Chordata; class Aves; order Eurypygiformes; family Rhynochetidae; genus Rhynochetos; species Rhynochetos jubatus. Next base: position 14,009,753 of record CM050650.1, on the reverse strand, counting down.
TTGCTGCTTCGATGCAGCTCTACTGGCTCGTTTGCTGCTTTGAAGCAAGTCACTAACGTGCGCGAGCGCCTTTCCTTTCATCCTGGGCAGCCTCGGTTCTCAAAGAGCGTTTGCTGAGGGATCTCAGCAGAGGCTTTTGTGGAAGCCTAACTGGATCAAGGATGAACGGCGTTTTCACAGCGTTCTGCAGACAAATGCGAAAACCTGGGTTTGCAGCAGGAGAGAGTCACGTGGTGGTCATGCTGGCCTGGCCTTATCTCAGCATTTCCACCCGTTGGGGTTTGCTCTCAGCTGGGTATCATCATCGCCTTCCCCTAAAAGCAGCTGATGGCTCCAGAGGACCCTGCTAGATCTGGGCACCCTAGAAAACCCACCGCAGTGCCTCCCCAGCTGTTGGCTTTGTCCGTTTGCCTACCGGTCTTAGTCAGCGCTCCCAACCATTTGTGTGGTACTTGGATAGCATTGAGTGCTCCGGGCTTTCAGGGATGCCCTCTCGCTTCCAGGAGGCCAGGCGCATTTCTTTGCTTAGCCTAAGGCAGCCTGGTGCAGTGACAGCCCTGGAACAGGAGCCCCAGGGGCGGGCTGGCTTGTAGTCCTGCAGCTCTCCTGGATCATCTCTCCAGTCTGGGAGAGCTGCTTCTCCCCTGCCTTCCTGAAGGATGCCCACCACTTCCAGCCACCTCTGCTCCGTGGCTGTGCCGCGCTCAGTGATCAGTGATGCTCTTTCAGAGCTGTTGAAGTCCTCAGCGTGGTCCCCAGGTCACAAACGGCCTTTCCCCATCACAGCCACCACTTGCATTTTCTTGCTGACAGCTTCCTCCTCTCCCCGCGTTTCCCCCAGAGGGAAGTTCTATATGATTGAGATGGATTTCTGGCGCTCTATCCTTGCAGACTGTTCCCTTCGAGTACCTCTATCCTTAGTGCAGCTCACTTGTTTTTTTCAGCCTTCTGGCTTTCCTACAGATCAATTTATGCAGTTGTTCTCAGGCTGGTTTAATGTGCCTTGTTTATCTGAGGGCTTGGCTACACAGCCCGCTCTGCATTTTCCCCTACCTTCACGTTATATTGACTTTGTGCCTGCATGAGCTACCCAGAACTCTGCTCTTCCACACACGGTGGCTTTTCCTGTCTTTGGGCTCAAAATTTTTCATTGGAAGTACCAAAGCCTGGTTATCTTTCAGCTTAAACAGAGCCTGGTAAGGCCATCATCTTGCTCAGCTGCTTCCCAAACCTCCTCTAAAGCTGAGACCTTTCTGTGTGCCAAGCATCACCTGAATCTGCTTCGTTGTGGTTCCTATCTTTGAGCACATCAGGGGAATTCCCCGAGACCCTTGTTCGTTAGTGTCCAGGCAACCAGCTTGAGATGTGCCTCCAGAAAGCCCTCTCTTTTTTCCTGTGTGTCACTGCTTTCCAAACGGGCCATGGCCCCCAGCTTCTCCCCAGCACTTCAACACTCTTTAGAGACCTCGCAGCAGCCAGCATCTCTGTCCTTGGCAGACAAGGCACCAGAGTGTGCCCCCATATATCGATCCAGCCCGTGCAGGGCACCTGATCCCTTTGGGCCAGCACTTTTCTCAACCATGCTGTTCCTGGAGGTGCCACGTGTCGCCTTAGCCTTCGCACCCTGGGCAAGGGTGAGGTGCAGCAAGACACGGCAGTAGAGCATCTCTCTTCAGTACACGATGTCCCTCTCAAACCACCCTGGTTTTAGTTGTACGAGCACTTTTTGAGATGCAAAGCCATGATTTCTCCCTTGTGACCACGGCCTGCAGGCCCCTGCTGCCAGCAGTCCCAGCCCGGGAAAGGTGCTGTTCTCCGGCGCCGGGCCCAGTGCAGGCACGTTGGGCTGTACCCTGTGCAATACGGGGCTGAGAGGACCTCACCCCAGTGGTGCTGGGGGTGCCCTGGCTGTGGCTGGAGGGGATATGGGGGATGTCTGGGGACGCTCTGGCCTGGGGCCTGCGTTGGACAGGTGGACACTGTCAGTCACACACACCCCCCCATGACAAGGAGGCGGGGTGGCTTTGTCCTGAGCAGGCTGCATAGCTCTGCACGGATCCCCGGTGGCTGTGGCACAAGGAGCCATTCTGCGGGCTGTCCCCTGCATCCAGCCCAGCCTCCGGGTGCTGAGGACAGTGCCACATCACCAGTGCTTGCGCTGCTGGTCCCTGCTCTGCCATACAGGTGCCTCACCTTATGAAGGGCTGGGGTGGCTCCCTGCCCTGCCAGACCCTCAGGATTTCTCTGCTCCAGACTCAATGGCACAAGCCTCAATTTTCAAAATCCTTTTGAGCCCGTGCTGCCAGAGCCACCCGTGTTACCTGCTCCTGCCTTCCCCTCTGGGTGCTCCAAGTGGTCCAGGTGTCCACAGCTTCGCACCAAGTGCCCCTTATCACGCTGGTTTCCATGATGGTCCTTTCCCTCCTCCGGCTGGCTGCCCGCAAAAGTAGCGGCACCCCCCCTCTGTCCCGTCAGGTGATGCTGCACGTGGCCGTGTTTGAAATCAAGGTTTTCCCATAGACACCGTTTTCTCAGAGGCCCAGCCCACAGCCCAAAGGATGTTGTTGCTTAGCTCCATCCCCTCCATTCTGTATTTTACCTGGATTGACTCCGTATGTTCGTTGTTTTCCTCCTTGGCATACCCAATACCCTTCATCGATAACGGTGGGGTGCAGCTGCCCTAGGCAGCACAGGCCTGAGCTGAAAATGCTTCTCCTCCAGGCCTGGAACCAGCAGCAGCCAGGGAGCAGCTCGGTCTGTCTGGCAACCTCTGGCGTACCCCTTCTCAGTTTCCTTCCATTTTATCTCCGGTCCAGCTTCATCCGCACGCGAACTCTGGCACCCTGCTTCCAGCAACACGATTCAGAGAAGCACGCGAGTATCTGCTCTTGCTCTGGCTGCGTTTTTACATGCCTGGGTAAAGCAGCTCTTTACCACTTCCCACACAATCGTTGTCACCTCCCGTCCTAGCCTTTAGTGAACACTCGGGGGTTTTATGATTCCAGGGATGAATCATCTGGTCGGTAGCCCCACTGTGTGGTAGCTGCCTCCAGCCCCTCTCTCCTGCCCGTCACCTGGGTACCTCTGTGGTCACCCTGCGGGTGCCTCCACAAACAGGGACCCTCTGCTCCTCCCTAGAGCCTGCCCTGATATGGAGTGAGAGCTGGCGTGTCTGTGTCCAGCAGGAAAAATCCCTGTTTGGCTCCTGGTTGGCTTCCCCTCTCGCCTCACAGCGCTCCGCTCAGCATGCGTCGCAAAGGTTCCTTTCCTTTCTGGAGGCAGGTCGCTTTGGCTGCGGTTTCCCTGCTGGTTCAGCCCCTTCTGGAGACGACTGCTGGATTTTCCTGGACTAGAATGATCCCACAGCCAAACTCTGTCCCTTGCCGCACCTCTCTAACCCAGAGCTCTGCTCCCTCCACACGGGCCCTCCTCCTGCCTCCATAATCCAGCCCACGCTCACCGTGGGCCACGCGAGCCGAGCCTGGATGCTGGTTCAGCCTCTCCGTTTGCCACGGACACTACGGGTGGGATTTAGACGTGGCGCTTGAGGATGTGGTCTAGTGGGTACGCTAGTGTTGGGTTGATGGTTGGACTGGATGATCTTACTGGTCTTTTCCAACCTTAGTTTCCTGTGATTCATATGTTCCTGGTGCCACCCAACATGCCCCAGGGCATCGGATACCACAGGAGATTTAGGGCCACCCTGTCAGCAGCTGGAGGTGACGTGGGCGACACCGCTGGCACTCAGTGATGGTGATTGACAGCCGTCCTCTCGCTCAGGTCTGTGCCTGCTTTGCCTCCCCATCTTCCCAAACACATATATTTATATGAGCACTGCGAACTCGGAGTGGAAATACACTGGAAAACCTCGACGGGACCCCGCAGACCGGCACGGCTGGGTGCCAGGGCCAGCAAGGAGGGGTCCCGGTCCCCCCGGTGGGCCGCCAGCGGCAGGACCCTTGCCAGCCCGGACGGGGAGCATCCACGGCCCTGGAGGGTCCGGGGCCAGGGCGGGGGGCTGGGATATTGGCTGGAGGCGGGGAGGGGGCGAGCAGGGTGCGATCCCCAGCCGGTGGGGCAGGAGGGGAGCGGGCACCGGGCGGCTCCGGGGCTGTCGGGGGTGGGGAGACGGGCAGAGAGCACCGGAGCAAGCGGGGGCGGCGGGCGGTGCCGGGCGCTCCGGTGAGGCGGGGGCCGCCGCAGTCCCCGCCCGCCCGCCCGCCGGGAGGGGCCAAGCGCCGCCGCAGAGCTGCCGCCTGGGCGCGCCGGGCGATGCCGCGCCGGGCCCGGGGCCGCCGCCGGGGCTCCGCCGCCGCCCCCCTGCCCCGGGGAGCCGTCCGAGGTAAGCACGGCCCGGGCGGGGGGCGGCGGGGCCGCGGGTCGGACCCCCGGGGCCGGCGCGTTCCTGCCGCCCGGTTCCTGCAGTGGCTTGGCGAGGCCGCGGGGTGACAACGCCGGAGGGACCCCGGCCGCGTAGCGTGCTCCAGATGTGCCACATCCAGCGGTGCTCCCGCGCCCGCCAGCATCCCATCTCTGCCCCTCAGAGGCAGCGGTGTCCGTAAGGCTTCGCCCTCCATGTGCTGGGACGCTCCTGGGCCGGGGATGCAGGGCCGCGCGCAACGCCTGTGCCCCCAGCCAAAAGGGGGGAGTCGGGGCAGCTGGTGCCCAGCGCCCTGTGCCGTCGGGGTCAGCACCAGGAGCCTGCGGGGACGACCATCAGCCACGCGGCCTCCATCCGGCTCCCAAGCCACTGCTCCACGGTCAAGCGCCACCCGCACGCTGCCTGCCGGGTGACCAGGCTGGTGGCCCGTGGCCCCTGCGTGGCCCAGGCGCGTGGCCGAGCGGGCTCTGCGCGGGCAGCCATCGTGCTGCGCCGTGCAGTCGGCGGGCCAGCTTCATCCTCCATTTCAGCCGGGGGGCTGGCTCCCCTCCAGAGCAGCTGCCGAGCTCTGCCCGGCGAGGCCCCCGCTCCGGCCTCCCTCCGTCTCTGGCAGCAGCTGCCCGCAGCTGTGCCTGGCCAGGGGGAGGGAGCCTGGCAGCCCCCATGACACCCCTGATGCCCGAGGCGGGCAGGGTGCTTTTGGGGACCGTGGTTTGCTCGGCCCCAGCCTGGGAATGCTGAGCGTCCAGCTGAAATTGAGGGCCTGTTGCAGGGCTCCTTGTATCCTGGAGCTGTGGGCTGGCGGTGCTTTTCCTTGCTTTCCGTTTCCCATGCTGGCACAGGGTGGGCATGGGCAAACAGCTTAGGCAGAGCTCTTGGGGAGCGTGAGGCTGAAGGAAACTGAGAATGTTGGGCTGATTTCTTTCCTCCCACCCTACAGGATAGCCAGGCTAAAAATAATCCTTCGCCTCATGCTGAGCCTGAAAATAAAGGAGTCTAAAAAGAGAGCGGTCCTGGGTCGTAGCAGCTAAGGACCTGCTTGGGTTAAGAGCATAGGTATGGTCTTGTGTGCCTGGGGAGGGAGGGGAACCTAGCCAGTGCTACTGGTTGGGAATTCCCATGGAAAATAAGGCGCGTACCCTCCACAGTGGCAGAGACTAACCAGCGGGATGAGCTATTGGAAGAGGCAGTAGCATCTTAGGTGCCTGAAGGCTGTCCAACCTGCCCCACCGTATCCCCGTGAGCAGCTGGGTTTCAACCAGCATGTGCCACTGGCACGGCCTGGCCAGGAGCCTCGGGAGCGCTTTGGCAAGGAGTCTGTGGTTTGGAACAAACAGGCTGGGAGAAGAGTCTACGGCACCCCCACCGGCTCTTTCAGCCATCCATGGTTGTTTGGGGTGGGGACAGAAGGGGGCCCAAGGGTGGGGATGGGGAATCCCAGCAACTCCCTGACGGCCCTGCCTGTTCCTCTGCGCAGGATGGTTCCCCCACCACCTGTCAGCAAGCCCCACGTGTGCCTCTCCACTGTGCTCATCATGACCAGCCTTGTCCTCATGGATGCCTACCTGGTGGAGCAGAGCCAGGGCTCCAGGAAACTGGGCATCTGTGTCATGGTGGCAGTGGGTGACGTGTGCTTCCTGCTGGTGCTCCGCTACGTGGCCATCTGGGTCGGGGCAGAGGTAAAGACAGCTAAACGGGGCTACGCCATGATCCTCTGGTTCCTGTATGTTTTCGTTCTGGAGATCAAAGTCTACTTTGTGTACCAGAACTATAAAGCTGACCGGAAAAGCCTGGATCTCATAGCCCGCAAAGCGCTGACCTTGCTGCTCTCCATCTGCATCCCAGCCCTCTACGTGTTGTTGGTGGCCACCGAGCACATGGAGTACGTCAGGACATTCAAGAAGAAAGAAGATCTCCGCAACCGCCTCTTCTGGGTCATTGTGGACATGCTCGACGTGCTGGACATCCAGGCCAACCTGTGGGAGCCCCAGAAGAAGGGGCTGCCGCTCTGGGCTGAGGGCATCATGTTCTTCTACTGCTACATCTTGCTCCTGGTCCTCCCTTGCGTGTCCCTCTGCGAGATCAGCATGCAAGGGATCGGCATCGTGCCGCACCGGATGATGCTGTACCCCATGCTGAGCATGCTCACGGTCAACATCACCACCATCTTCATCCGAGGCAGCAACATGGTCTTCTTCAGGGACGCCCGGGTCTCCAGCATCTTCATGGGCAAGAACATGCTGGCCATCGGGCTGAAGGTCTGTACGTTTGTGCAGTACCAGCGGCACCGGCACCACGCGCCCCTGGGGCCGGACCAGGCCCTGCAGCACAGCGCCCAGGCCCAGCCCTTCCCAGGGCTCCACAAGTCCCGGGACCAGCCCGCCTGCCCCGAGGAGCTGGCCCAGGACAACAGGTGACAAGCCAGCAGGAGCCGCAGCCCGGGCACCGCCGCGCCTGGCTGTACCTGCAAACACGAGGCGGGCGGCTGAGCTCCCCGCCCAGAGGGCAGTGACCATGCTCCCTCCCTGCCTGGGTAGAGTGGCTCTGGCCCTCGAGGGTCGCAGGGCGAGGGCCCCCCCCGTAAGGCTGTAGAGCAGTTTGGGACCTCAGCCCCCCACTGAGAGGGGCAGCGGATCGGAGGAGGCCAGGTTTGCCTGCCGCGTGCCGTGTCCAGCTGGGGCCACCAGCCCTACCCCATGCCGGGCCCCCCCCGCAGCACTGCCCTCGGGCCAGCCAGGGCTCAGGCCGGGGGGGGCTGCACGGGGACACTGTGGGTCACCAGCTCCGCTGCTGTGGTTGGCCCCGGCTCCCACGCGGTGTGTGGCAGCAGCCTGCTGCTGGCTAGGCGAGCTGGAGGTCCTGTGTGGGGGGAGCGAGGTACGGGGCCCTGCTTGTCACCCCTCTCAGCCAGCCGCAGGCCCAGGGGGGGCTCCAGGGGGTGACTGGCCTTTTTTGTATCTCCTTTGCAATAAAAGACTTGAGCCCTGCAGCCTCCTCATGTCTGTGTCCCTGCGGGCAGGCAGGTCCCCCAGCTCCTGCGGGTGCCTGTCCCTCCTGTGCCTGGATCTCTGGCTGCAGAGCACGGCCGGGGGCGGGGGGCTTGCTCGGTGGCCACCCAGGCCTGGGGAGGGCATCCCAGGCGCCCGGGCCGGAAGCCATTCCTCCTGGCCAGCAGGAGAAGAGAGGCAGGTCCTTGTGAGGGTGGTGGGCTCTGAGGGGGTCACTGGGGGGAGTGTGGAGGCCTTGTCAGCCACAGCTGCAGCGGCATCAACCGGTGCCAACCACGCCAGGCAGCTGCCTGCCCCAGGGACCCCCATAACACGTCCCCGCGCCCCACCTGGAGGGACACTCGAGCAGGCCTGGCAGATGCGCTGCTGGGACAGGGAAAAGGAAGGACAGTAACCCAACTGACTCCCCGAGGCTGGGAGGTCACAGCTCCTCTGGCGGCAGAAAGCTCTCTGCAGACACTGGCAGCATCTCCTCCTGTGAGCCGGTGTTGCCATGCTGCTTCCCCCCCCAGTGTCCCCCCAGCACAGCTGGGCGATGCCCCAGGAGCTGGCAGGGAGACGAGGCAAGCCCTCGTCACTACCGTGCCGAGCAGAGGCGGGCGACATCCCAGCCAGGATGTCCTCCTTGCGGGCAGGCACGCAGGCCTCGGCAGGAAGGAGCCCATTTGGCTCCAGAGGGGAAAGCAGGAACGCTTTGGGGGGAGCATGGGGGTGGTTCCCTGTGGGGCAGGATCTACCAGCAGCTGGGGATGGGGCCACACAGACACAGGAACAGCGGTCCCACATGGCCCCTCAGTGGTGACCCACCTCCAGCCCACCCAGGCCCCAGCTGCTTTCCCTTCTCGCTCTGAAGTACAGGGATTTGTCCATCTTGGGCTGGCACTGAGCGCCCAAACCAGCAGACCAACGCCAGGAAGGGGCCAGGACAGCCTCGGCCTCTGGTGCTGCCACACCGCTCCCGAGATAACTCCTCGGAAGTCACACGGGCGCGGCAGGCTCTGCATCCCACGCCAAGAGGGGCAAGAAGCCACGCGCAGGTTAAAGGCAGCTGAGGACTCCCACGTGGCCTCTAGCCAAGCCGGCACTTGCCCGTCCTGCTGCCTTCCCCAGTCACGCTGAAGCCCATCGCCAGAGCAGAACTCGCGGGAAGCGCAGCGGAGGCAGGTGCTTCAGCAACACCCTTGGGCGGGTGTGATGGAGCTGCTCGTCGTTCCGTTTCTCGCTCCGTGCAAGGCTTTTCCCCGAGCCCCACGCGCCAGCTGCCCACTCGCACACAGGGAACGCTCAGCCCGCAGAGCTGAGGCACGCGCTCTGACCCACCTCACCTCCTCGCCAGCGCAGCCACGGGAGAGACGAGCTGGTGACCACCAGTAACGTTGGAGAGGCACTGACATCCCTAAGGCCAAACACTTCTGCCTAACAGCACCGACACTGGGAATAAAGGAAAAGGGAGGTATTTTGTTGCATACAGAATCAGTTCCCTAGAAGCACTAATAGCCCTGGAGAGGCCACCTTGGGAGGCCTGGAAGAAGGCAGCCTGGTTGGAGGGACCCCGGGCAGCAGCAGCGTGCCCTGGCTGCAAGGAAGGCTGGGGCTGCATCGCCAGAGCGCAGCCACGCAGGGGGTGTGATCCTCCCCCTCCTTCACCCGGCACTCGTGAGACCACATCCAGGCGCGGCACCCGGGATACAGACGTTGGTCCTGGAGCTGTCTAGGCGAGGATGTGAAAGGTGTCAGAGGCTGAGCGCTGCAAGGAAAGGCTGAAGGAGCAGGGTTTATTCACTGTCAGGAAGAGGCAGCTTTTGGGACACCTTGCAGCACCCCTTTCCCACCCCCCCCAGACCTATGACAAGGCTACTGAGAAGACTGAGCCAGGCACTTCACTGAGAACAGGACAACAAACATGGACTAAAACCAGGCAGGTTTCCTGGAGGAGGGAAAAAATTTAAAAAAAAAAAAAAAAAAAAGGAAGTTTTGCCTTGAGAACCTGAAGCAGCAGAGCAGAGGCCAAGAGAAGTGGCGGCATCCACCCGTGGACATTCCCAGACCCAGCTGAAGAAGCCCTGGGCAACCTGGTCCAAAGTCAGTGCTAGCCCTGCTCTTTGCAGGCATTGTGCCAGAGCCCTCCCACCTGAGCTGGTGCTGGATAAGACCTGGAGCAGAGCCAGCAATGCCAGGTAGGCTCTAGAGGAGGACACGAGCAAGGTGCCAGGACAGGGACAGCTGCCAACACCTTGTGCATCTGCACGACAGACTCGTCACCACCCAGGCATGGTGTAAACCTCAAGTGACGAGGACATTTCTGCCCTAAAAGCACTAGTTCCTTCAGTTCCGCCTCCGCTCTGCTGCCTAACAGCATCGCTGTACAGCGAAGGCAGGTGCTGGGAAGAGGAGGGGCCGCCTTTCAGGCCAGGGCAGAGCAAATCCCAGTGCCAAACAGCATGTCTGTCCAGCAGTCACAAGTTCTTCTGCGAGGGCAGACGCCGCTTGTCTTTGATAGCATTCCTCTTCCTCTTCTTGTTCAGGAAGCTCTCCAGCTTTCCACTCCTCTTCAGCTCCGCGTACTTCTCGGCTAGCTCCAATTTCCGCTTCTCGGCTGTAGAGGGGAGGGGAGCGAGGTTTTAAACCGAAGCCCAAATCATGTCTACAGCCCAGCCCCTCCTCACCTCTCCCTCCCAGGCTCCAGGCCCGGCTTGTCCCTTGAGTACCAGCACTAGAACAATCCCCCTCCACAGCTCCGTGGAATACTACGGACAGCCCGCTTCCGGTGATCGGAGTCCTGTCAGCAGTACTCCCTCTAGGTCTTCCTGCAGCGCGTTCACACCGAGTACTTACATTTCTTCAGGAAGAAGGGCTTCTTTCCCTGCTTGGCCAATTCCCTCTGTTGTCGCTTCAAAGACAGCTCCCTCTCCCTCAATTTCTTCTGCTTCTCCTGTGCCTGTTCTTGTTGCGTCTGCACGGACAGGACGGTCTGCGTCAGCAAGCGTCTAGGCGGGCCTCAGGCCACACCCTCTCTCCTAGCGTGCTGCCTCTGCGAGGAGACGCTGCACTGAACTCACCATGCGGTTCAGGAGCTGCTGGAGTTTCTCCTTCTGCTCCACGTCCCGGCATTTTTTCAGCTGCTTCTGAACCATCTGAAGAAGAAAGCAGAAAGCTGCGTGACCGCCTGCCCGCCGCCACCACTGCGAAAGGCCTTTGCGGAAGCTGCCCCTGTCAAGCAAGGTTCTGGCCAAGGACAGGCACACAGCATCACCTCCTTCTCCTGCTTCTTGATGCTGTCCAGGAAGCTGTATGTCTTCATAAATATTTCAGGCTTAAACTCTCCAGACAGGTCATCAAACCGAGGGTCTCTGTGGACCTGAGGGCAGGGAAGGCAAAGGTAAGTGCTGTGGGCCAGGATTACCCTAGGAGCAGCCAAATCAAGGAACAGCAGCCTGAGGGCTGCTCCAAACACCTGCAACTCCCAGCGCAAAAGCTGGCAGAACTTTTGCTGTCAAGGTGTTGGATTTGGAACTTGGTTGGAACCAGATGATATTTAAGGGCCCTTCCAACCTAAACCATTCTATGATTCACCCCTGTCTAGAATTTCACAGATTACCTGGGTCAGGGCATACAAAGAGAGACGGAGAGATGCCTGACTGTGGCGATCAGCACATGAGGACGATCCAGCGAGGGTAAGACAAAGTTATATTCAGATTAGAAACTAGACGGACATTTCAACTTCCAGTGCGGTTAGTGCTGAAGGAGGAGCACCGCTTGCAGCGTAACCGCCACCAGCGGCAGCCATTACCCCTTCTGGCAATGCTGGGGTCTCCAGTGTTCCAGCTACCCCTCAGGTGGTGCGTTACACAGGGCAGCAGGCGTGCAGGGAGCAGCCGCTCCTGCACCCAAGCTCTGGCTCTCCCCCAGGACCTGCTGGCACAGCCTGCGCTCACCAGCCAGCGGTGCAAGCCCCACCCTCCAGAAACAGCCCCACGACCACGTCCGTGCCCCCTCTGCATCGCTAAGGGAAGGCAGCTCCTGCCCTGGGGACCGGGAGCACCCACCTTCTTCGGAACAGAGACGACCTGTCGCAGGAAAGGTACAGGCTTCTTGGCAGACATCTCCAACGGCCTGAAAAAGAGAACAATGTACTCAAGAGGAGCAGAGGACAGAACGAGGCCCCGTCTCAGGTCAGCCAGACCCTCAGCAGAACATTACTGCAGAGTGCCGAAACAACTCTCCCGCTCAATCCTCAGCGGGCTACCTACAGACAGCAAGGAGGTGACTCGGCCCGGAGCCAGACAAGGCTGCTACAACCCAACGATCGATGGTTAAAAACCTATCGTGGTTAAAGCAATCCTGCACAAGACTTGACACAGCCCCGCTGTACCGAGTGAAAACCCACCGCCTGCATGAGTAAACGAGCCCATATGCAAGTATTCGCCTCTCTCTCTCTCTCCAGGTTTTCACTCATCACGCAACAACCCTCTTCTATTCCTGGCCCACCAGCTCATCCACTCTTGACGAACGTGCTGAAAAGTGAGACCAGAGTTGGGAATTTCTGCACTGACCCAAGTTACAAGGACAGGCCGGTTCTACTGAGGCCAGGCTCAGTGAGAAGGCGTACCGTAACACAAGCGAAGGGCGGCCCCCAGGAGTAAGGGCCATACAGCTTATGGCACTGCGCTGGTTTTCGTTGGGACAGAGTTAATTTTCCTCACAGTAGCTGGTGTGAGGCCACGGTTTGGATTTGTGCAGAGAAGAATACTGATAACGCACTGATGTTTTCAGTTGTCGCTAAGCAATGTTGATATAAAGTCAGGGACTTTTTCAGTTTCTCATACTGCCCCTGTGTTCCCAGCTTCTGCTCTGCAAGAGGGGACACAGCCAGGACAGCTGACCAAAGGGACATTTCATGCCATCAAACATCATGCTTGCTGCAGACGCTGGGGGGCGGGCTGGGCTGGGAGGGGAATGCTGCTCAGAGACTGGCTGGGCATTGGTTGGCTGGTGGTGAGCAGCTGTATCATTCCCACCCCTTTCCTTTTTTTAATTTTATATTATTAGTAGTGTTGTCATTACCTAGTAGTATCATGATTTAATGTCATTTATTTTCAATTATTAGACTGTTCTTAATCCACAAGTTACCTTTTCTCTCCAATTCTCTCCCCCATCCCACCAGGGGAGGGTTAGAAGAGAGCAAGTGCCTGTGCAGTGCCAAACCACTGACAGGGGCTACACCACAACTGCCCTTTTTGGTACCCAGCGTGGGGCAAAGGGCTGAGAAAACGACAGATCTGAGCAGAGCATAAAATAACCTCGTTATAAGCATTCATTGTATTAGATTAACAGTCGCTGGTCACAGCGTTGTTCTACCTGCTGGCATGGTTGTGTTCTGTAAATCCTTCCATGCCGTACGCATTCCCTGCGGTGCTGCTTGTCACTTTTGGGAGATGGATGAGGGTTATCGCTTTGCTGTAACACCAGCTTACGGTACAATATTACAGGTCAAGATACTAACTGGGTATCCAGACTCGGTACGGCCATCAACTCCACAACTCGGGCACCATCTCTCAGAAATTATTGATAATCACAGTCTTTGCCTTTTCCCCTGGAAGATGCATCACTGTGGTCCCCAGGGACTGGTTTCTCCCACTCTTTCACCTTCCCTTCTCCTGCAGGCTAGTTACACCAGCTCTTGAGAATTTTGAATATCCCTGGGATGTTGAAGCCAGAGTGCTCCTATCGCTGTGGCTCCTGAATGTGTTTCAGGTCTTGTCCAGGGTTAAGCAACTACTTAAAAAAAATCATCCAGAGATCCGCCTCGAGGCCGGGCGGTCACGGGTGGGAGAGCATGCGGGGAGCGCGGGCACATACTCTGAGGACTTTTCACCTCAGTGGTCCGGAACTTCACTGACAGGATCCTGATACAGGGATAAAACGCTCAAAAGAAAAATGCCGTGCTCATTTCAAGGAGGCACAGCTTACCGCCCTGTGCCGGGCCCTGCCCAGTACCCACCCAGCACTGCTCGGTGCTGTGCGGCACCGCGACAGGTACACAGCCCAAAGGAGACCTCGGGACCTTGAGGGCCACGGTGGCAACCAGTTAAGTGACCAAGTTCGCCTGGCAACACAGACCTCCAGTGCTCGATGCTTTAGGTGCGCGAGGGGGTCAGCATGAGGTGGCAGAACGGGGTAGTATTCTCCCCACGTTACTCGGATGCCGTGTCCTGCGATTACATGAGCTATGTTACTAGAAACGTGAGAAGACCTGCGAACCACCAGCCCAGTACCCACGTCGTGGGCATTATACCCACATCCAGCAACACAACCACCCGGGGCAGGAACGTCAACCACCCTGCAGGCATAAGGAAGCTTTCCAAATCCCACTTTGGGCAGCGCTGGGTGTATTTCCACAGCCACCGACGTGGCTGCACAGTGCTCTCGAGTCAGCTCGACACAGCACTGCTGAAGCCAACCCGACGCCAGGGGATTTCCCTGAAGTCCTTTTTTTAAGAATCTCAGTTCCGTAACAAAAGCGTGAGAGAAACAGCATGTGGGATTTACAGCGATGCATCACTTAAAGGATTAGGGGAGTTAAATAAAAACACAATTATGCAGACTCGGTGGCAGGCACAGACACTGCGTAAAGATGTTGCACTACACAAAATCCCCCGGACTCTTGGGTAAAGCAGAAACATTATTCTGACCCGCCGTTTATGGCGGAAGAAGCACGTAGTCAGCAGAGATTCAGGAACAGGTTAGGGAATGCCAGTGTAACAGAGGAAACCTGCTCAAATCGCTTCAATACGACTCTGAGGACTTAAAGTCGGCTAGCTACTGCAAATAAAGGATAATGGCATCACGGTCAGTACCAGTGGGAACCTGTGGAGGACCAAGATCTGACAGTTTTTGGTGTGTTGGATACATTTTACAGTCACCACATCAACAGCGCCCACAGAGTATGCAAATAGGAGATGTAAGGAGCACTGAGGACAGGAAAAAGTCTGTGACAATAAGTATGTAGAGGGGGGAAAAGGAAAATCAACACAGAGGTGTCACAGATGAGATGACAGCAGAAGGATGAATGAAATTCCAGAACTGGCTGGGGCAGCTCCAGCCAGCAGGAGACAGGCAGACAATGCTGCTAAGCTGGGAGGGGTGTAGGAAACAGCAGGGTAGCCATGAACTGCAGGGTATCTTGGGCTGTATCAGAAGTGTGGCCAGCAGGTCAAGGGAGGGGATTCTCCCCCTCTACTCTGCTCTCGTGAGACCCCACCTGGAGTGCTGTGTCCAGCTCTGGGGCCCTCAGCTTAAGAAGGATATAGACCAGTTGGAGCGAGTACAGAGGAGGTCACGAAGATGCTCAGAGGGCTGGAGCACCTCTGCCATGGGGACAGGCTGAGAGAGTTGGGCTTGTTCAGCCTGGAGAAGACAAGGCTGCCGGGAGACCTCATAGCACCTTCCAGTGCCTGAAGGGGCTACAAGGAAGCTGGGGGGGGCTTTTTACAAGGGCCTGTAGTGACAGGACAAGGGGTAATGGGTTTAAATTGAAAGTGGGGAGATTTAGATTGGGTATCAGGAAGAAATTCTTCCCGGAGAGGGTGGTGAGGCACTGGAACAGGCTGCCCAGAGAAGCTGTGGATGCCCCATCCCTGCAACTGTTCAAGGCCAGGCTGGATGAGGCTTGGAGCAACCTGGTCTAGTGGAGGGTGTCCCTGCCCATGGCAGGGGGGTTGGAACTGGATGATCATTAAGGTCCCTTCCAACCCAAACCATTCTGTGATTCATTTCAGGGCCCAGGGGCCACAAGTGAAGCACGATCACGCAGCTTAGAAGAGAAGCACACCATGCTGTGGGTTAGAAGTGCCTTAACACAGAAGGTGTAAAGAACTGAGTGCTGATGTAATTATCAGCTACCAGGTGGCTGCTGGGGATTTGAACAGATCACGTATTAAGAGCTCTAACACACCAACAGACCGCTCCCAAATAAAACACTACAGCGAAAGGCATCGTTGTGTAGCACCTTAAAGATCTACAGCAGCTCCAAAGCAATGGCAATGCTGCGAGGTCCCAGCATAACTTCCAGAGCGCAGAGACCACGCACGCACGTTTTTCTGATCACAAAGAACCTCTTTACCCCTTTTTGCCTTGCGGCTGCTTCACCGTCGCTCTGGTAGGTTTTGCAGTTTTCTTCCCGCCAGTCACCTTCTTGCATGTCCTCGTTCTCACGTCGCTCTGCGCCTGCAGCAGCTCCTCAAAGGACACGCGAGATTGGTCTGGAAGACAGAGCGCAGGACACACCTGAACCCAACGGCTTCAAGGCACTTCCCACCCCCAAATTCCACCAAGAGGGATGTCAGAGACAGTGACACAAGCACAGTGGTGCTGCCCCTATACAACTGCATGGCAGAAAGATGCCACTGCACCCCTCAGCCTTTGATTTCTCTCTCTCTAATCACGGCAGGCTTTAGCAGTAGAATAGCCTCCCCGCCTCCACAATACTTCTCTTCCCACTCAGCAGCACACACAGGACCAGTTCAAAATTTTTGCCTGGTTCAAAGAGCAGCAGAAGCTCTGCCCTGGGCTATATTTTGGCCCCATTGCAAATTCCGAGGGGTCCCCTCTCAGTCCTGACTCTTAACAGACTGCTCTTGCCCGGTTATCTCCCCTCTCGCACCACGACACCAGGCAGAAGGTGCAGGAAAACCACGCAACCTGTTCAGTCTGTGCCGAGACCCAGTGACAGTCTCTCCCCACTGCACATCCACCACAGCTCTGCTCAGCCTGCAACGAAACGATTCCTGCCCAGAGGCCTGCAAACTACTGAAATCCAGACATCCAGCCTTCCCATAACTACCAGAGGCACAGCTTACAGCCCGCTTCACTGGGGGAAGAACACAACGCCCAAAAGCAGTGGCATATTCCAGCCCTGCCCCGAGTTCCCTCCAGTGCTGCTCACATTGTGTTTCATAAATTATTCCTTCTCTCTGACCGCTAACCAGAAGGCCAACGCAAACACCACAAGAAACAGCAAAACCAATTCTACCCAAAGCGTTGATGAACGCCCAAGATGTTCTTCTGGAATTTTCTGTTGCTATATTGCTCTAATATCCCTCAATCTTTAAGACTTCATATAACCACGATGTAAAAACATCATCAACACTTCTTTCTGGACATGACTTGGGGAAATTAATTCAATTTCCTGACAATCAGATCAGAGTAGGGTAATGAGAAATAAACCCCAACTAGTAAAACCTCTTCCCCCCACTCCTCCCTTCTTCCCAGGCTCAACTTTACTCCCAAATTCTCTGCCTCCTCCCCCTCAGCAGCACAGGGGGACAGGGAATGGGGGTTGCAGTCAGTTCATCACAAGTTGTCTCTGCCGCTCCTTCCTCCTCGAGGTAAGGAAGAATTCCTCACTCTTTCCCTGCTCCAGTATGAGTTCCCTCTGTCGGGAGACAGTCCTTCACAATCTTCACCAACACACGTCATTCCCACGGGCTGCAGTTCTTCACAAACTGCTCCAGCGTGGGTCCCCCCACCACGGCGTGCCGTCCTTCAGGAGCAGCCAGCTCCAGCCTGGGTCACCCCTGGGGTCACAATTCCTGCCAGCAAACCTGCTCCAGCCTCGGCTCCTCTCTCCATGGGGCCACAGCTCCTGCTAGGAGCCTGCTCTGGTGTGGCTGCCCACAGGGTCACAGCCTCCTTTGGGCATCCCCCTGCACTGGTGTGGGGTCCTCCCCAGGCTGCAGGTGGGTCTGTGCTCCCCCGTGACCCTCGATGGCAGCAGGGCACAGCCGGCCTCACCATGGTCTGCACCACAGGCTGCCGGGAAATCTCTGCTCCAGCACCTGGAGCACCTCCTCCCTCTCCTTCTCCACTGACCTGGGGGTCTGCAGAGCTGTTTCTCTCACACATTCTCACTCATCTCTCCCAGCTTATGTTGCACAAGCTTTCCCCCCCCAACCCTGTATCACAGAGGTGCTACCACCATCACTGATAATGCTGCTGGCCAAGGCTGAGCCGATCGGACACAGGGGAAGCTTCTGGCATCCTCTCACAGAAGCCACCGCTGTAGCATCCCCCTACCGAACCCCTGCCAGGCAAACCCAGCACACTGCCCCAGGACACAATGCTTTGCCCAAACCTGCCAACTTTGGGCAGGAGTATGAGGTCAGTCACACTGGCTGACAGCACGGACTCATCACCGCAGTCACTCATCCTAGCAAAACCCAAGGCTTTCTGCTTCAGCACCTGCTCACGTCGTTCCACAGAACGCAGCCAGCGTTTCCAAGCACTGCCCCAAGAAACGTTTGCTTTTTCCTTGTGCTGAACACCCAGGAACTCTGCTGCGTCGGCGCGGGTTAGACCTCCGTGGAGGGCTAAGGGAAGGCTCTATACCCAGTTTGCTGTGCCAGGGACAAAAGAAATGGGAATACAGAACTATTTGATTACACTGCTTCCCCGAAACACCCTTCCCACCTAGCTTACTGCAGTCTGACAGCCTCTCTCGCTTGGGCTCCCGCAAACACCCTTGCCCCCTGTCTTCTTAGGGATGACGGTACCATCTCCCTTGCGTTCTCCACCTTTCCTGACATCTCTCTTATGCAAGCACTTATTGCCTGTCTGCCCAGAAAGCGAAATCACCTTCGGATCAAAGAACGGTGCCCACATCCAGGTAAGACTCAAAGCAATCACGCTGTCAGCGTTCACAGGGACTTAAGAAAACCAGTTCTAGGACTTGGCCAAGCGCATCTGCCACCGCGCTGTTCAAAATCAACGCAGACAGCCTTAGACCACTGCACTGTAGGAGAAAAATCTGTGCTAATTATACAAGTTACCGGGGTATAGAGCAATTAACCACTACGTAGGGCAATACTTGAGTATCACCAGACACTTAAAGCACCACCGGCCAGATTCAAATGAAAGACTCGGAGCAAGGACAGCCTAAAGGGCAAAGAAAGCATGGAAGGAAGAGTGATGTGGCAGCTACGTTAACATTTCACAGTGACAGACGAGACACCATCGCTTGCACTACAACACTGCCTTTGGCTGCAATTCCAAAACAATACTGTTAGAACAGGCTCAAAGATGTCAGTGAAAATGAGCCGAACACACCGTATAAAGAGATGCAGCATTTAGCAAAGGATCAGAAGAGAGATTTGGTACAAATCAAAGTGAAGGCATGCCGAGCTTCCGCTGATACAGTATTTCAGTCCTGGTACAGGAGATCAGACACCTGACCACGCAAAACCTAGCGGGGAAGCGCTCTTGCAGAGTAGCATCAGCCCATGAAATACACCCTGCTGCCTACCTGCAGGAGACCGAACTAGCAACTCGCATTGATAAAAATATCATTTGACATCACAATTAAAAAAAAAAAGCCTGTTTTGGGGCAGAAGTGAACAGTCCCAGCAGGCATTCGCTGCTGGGCAGCGGATTTGGCAACTGGGTGTGACAAGGCTGCCGGCTTCCTGCTCCAAAGCAGCGGGTCCTGTCCCCGGCCTCTGCACAATGAGGGCTCATGGTCCTCTAAATCCCTGCTGATGGGTTCACCAAAACAGCCGTTAGAAGACAGCAGTAGCTAACTTCCCTTGTTTCTTGACATTTTCATTTCCCTATTTTTTCCATTCCTTTTCCCCCCCCAGAATACAACCTGCATTTTCTGTGCTGCCTCTGTAGCCCATTTCATCTTCCCTTCTGCCACTTTCACCCCCTCATTATTTTGTGGATTGTTTTCTCTCCTTTACACCTCTCGCTAAGCTACTGTTACCTGCTGATACCATGGGTATTTCCTGCTCACCGGCACAGCCTCCCCAAGTTTCCTCTCCCCCGGCAGCCTCCTGGGACACACTGACACCCTATGCCTTTCTCAGCTGAGAGCTATACAACCCACTGAGCGCATCAAAGCGACCAGGGTGCAAAACAGATGGACTACGGGATGGCTTGTATCCATCCAGCTGTTCCCCAGTTACAGTGCTGGACTCCAGTGCAACTACTACTGGTCCCAAAACAAGATTTCGGAGGGCTGAGACAGATGGTAAAAGCAAACCTGCTGTTCCCTCTCACACCCAGCTGTGGGAAGGAAAGGGTGACAAAGGGTGACAACTAGCAGAGGCCAGAGAGAAGAGCGCTGACAGAGCTCACCATTAAGAGGGGAGAAGGGAATGGCGACAGATAGGGGGGCACCCCACGCACCACCGGAATCCCCTACCACCCGCTCCGCAGGGAGATTCCTCTCGCCAGACAACCAGTAACGCCCGTGACACACCGTGCCGTGTATCCAGCACCACCGACGGCCGGTGCCCGTTCGCTCGTGGCTCTCTTTGGCCTCTGGCAAGCCCTGAGGGCGAACACGGAGCGGGACCAGGCCGCTTGCCAACCCGTTTCCCACCGAGGGGCGGCCGCGACACGCCAGGGAGCCAAGGCGCGCAGCCTCCCCCCGGCCTTCCGAGCGTCCGGGCCCCGGGCCGGTGGCCGCCGCCTCCCCCGGCGGGCGCTCCCGCCCCGCAGGACCCGCCTGAGCGGGG
The DNA here is from genome assembly GCA_027574665.1 of Rhynochetos jubatus. NCBI lineage: Eukaryota > Metazoa > Chordata > Aves > Eurypygiformes > Rhynochetidae > Rhynochetos > Rhynochetos jubatus. Next base: position 13,989,849 of record CM050650.1, on the reverse strand, counting down.
CAGCCCTCACCGCGGCCTCTCCCGCCAGCGCCCGCCGCCTCCTCCGGGTCGCTGCCCGCGCCCCCGGCCCCCGGGGGGCTCCCGCTATCGTCACTATCGCTGTCGCCGCCATCGCTGAGAGCGTCGCTGCTGTCGCCGGAGCTCTCGTCCTCCGCCGCCTTCAGCCTCCCGAGGGGCTGCTCTGCGGCCGCCGGCGCGGTCCGGCGCAGCGGCCGCCCTCCCGCCGCCTCCTCCTCCTCCTCCTCGTCGTCCTCCGCAGCAGCGGCGGCTCTTCTCCACCCCGCCGCCCGGTCCCGCTGGCGCCGGCCCCCCGCGCCCTCACGAAGCGGCCGCATGACTCCAGCAGAGACGCTCCTCACCGGCCCCCCCGCCGCCTGCCCGCTCCGGCGCGGCGCCGTGAGGGCGGAGAACGCAGGCGGAACCGGAAGCAGGCGGGAAAGCAGCGCATGCGCAGACAGAGCCAGGCGGGTGGGAGGGGGGGAGGCGCATTTATTGGCTGGGGCAGGGCGCGTAGTGCGCGTGCGCCAAGTGGGGCCCCGCCCACTCTAGCGCGTCGCCCAGGAGACGGGACGCGGCGGTGTCGTGCGGGAAGGCCTCGGTCTCCGGCCAGGGCCAGGCCGGAGCGGCGGCGGGCGGCGAGAGGCTGTCGGCCAGGGCGCGGAGCTGTGCGGCCAGCAGGCTGAGCTCCCGGCCCGGCGGCGGCGGGGCGGCGGCAGGCGCGGGCAGCGGTGCCGCGGTCCGGGGCGCGGGGCAGTGCTGGCGCTGCCGGGCGCGCAGGTAGGCCGCCTCCTCCTCCCTGGAGCGGACACGAGGGTGAGGGTGCGGCCCGGGGGTACGGCGCCACTCTGCCCTCCTCCCCGTGCGAGCCCTCACCTGAGGCAGCGGCTGGTGCAGGTGATGGCGTGGCCCCCGCCGTCCCGCCGCGCCGACACGTGGAGCCAGGCCCAGGCCCGGTCTCTGCGCAGCACGCGCAGCACCGCTGTCCCTGCTCTGGTCCCGGTCCCGAGTGCTGGGGGCGAGGGCCTGCATTAGCCTGCGGCAGGCACGGCGGCCCCAGCGCCCAGGGCGGAGCGGCACGTTGCCTGGGAACCCCTGATGGGGCCTGGAGAGAGTCTGCTGCTCTGGCCCCAGCAGGACAAGCCACAGGCAGCAGAGCCAGGACCGTTACAGTCCCGCCCTCGCAAAACGCTGGGGCTCGAGTGGGCTCGTCCCTCCTCCTCTCTGCGCTGTCACAACGCAGGGGGCCCATGTTCCTAAGCGTGGAAGCTGCCTGTGACCTTACAGATGTCTATACATCTGTATGCACACCTTAGGGGTGTACGGGGTGTGTAACCACTTCTCTGCTTCGACCTTCTCAGAGCAGGGAATCAGCAGGCCGGGCTAAATTCACTTTGTTCTCCTGGCCAGTCACGTTTCAGGCGTAGCCAGACCACGCAGCCAGATAAAACCACGCATGTTCCCAGGCCTGACACTCACCCACGGCCCTGTGCTGGGCAGCTGCGAGGTCAGCGTCCTCAGGGTGCAGGAGGCTGTACCACGACTGACCGATCAGCTCCTTCCTGTGGTAGCCAAGGTGGTAGGTGACACTGGGGAAGACAAGGGGAGTGGGGACTGAGCGCTTTGCAGGGTCTGCACCGTGTCAGCCAGGAGCAGTTGTATGATGGAGGAAAGAGCAAAACTACAGGGGTACAGAAATGAGTTGGGAACGAGGGAAGAGGCTTGGGTAGTGTCTGAGAGTCCGGCTGCTCACGCAGGGTCCAACCTGTATCCCACACACAGGCCTGGTGAAGGGAAATGCTCTGTGCTGTCTGAGATGTACAGCTGGGGCTGCGGCATGAGCGGACTCCCCTCACCTCTCCGTGACATCAGTAAACGTCATGTCTAGGATGTGTGTGCTCTGGAATACGTCATCCTGGGAAGTGGCATCACCGTCTGCAGGCAACTGCCCAACCGGTGTGCAGAGGGCCACAAAGGCTGCAGTGGAGGGGGAGGCCGGCCAGCGCGGGGCTGTGAAGCGCCCATGCACCACCACGGCCCGATTCCCCCCGTGCTGCAGCCGGAAGGCCTTGGATGTGCGCATCTCACTGACGAACGTGACTTCTGCAGGGAAACAAAGCGCCCGGGGTGGGTCAGGGACTCCTCCGCTCCGCTCCCAGCAGGGCTGGCTGGCCCTGGCTCTCTGATCACAGCCACGCAGGGCCAGAGCAGGGCGGCAGCATCCGAGAGATGCTCGCCGGGGCCTCCCTCACCCCTGCCGGGCTCCTCCTGGGCGAGGAGGAGCTTCTTGCGTGCGTCCTCGTGCGCTCGCCCATCTAGGATGTCAAAGACCATGTCCCCCTGAGCGAGCAGCTCCACCTGATGAAGAGGGGGCTGCCGTCACTGACCGTGCCTGCCCAGCTGCGCACTGGCACCGCGAGCGCGTGGCCCGCTGGAGCCGCAGTACCGGCACTGGGGCAGGTACAGGGACAGTGACTGCAAACGCCCGGTGGGCAGGCCATACCACAGAGAGGCCCAGGACCTGAGCCACGTTTTCTGAGATGTAGACCAGCTTGCCGTTGGCCGAGAGCACAAGGAGAAACCCCGGCAGCAGGGAGAGCAGCTCCACACCCAGGGCTGGTCCCGCAGGAGGAGCAGAGCCTGCAGGGGGGCAGAGGGTGAAGCGCCATCAGGGGCAGTGACCCGCGCAGAGCCAGGCTGGCAAGGGCAGCGGTGCCGTGGGTACCTGGAGGGAAGAGCTGAGTCCCCCGCAGCTGCAGGCACACCAGGGCCATGGTGTGCAGGTAGGAGAGCCGCTCCTTCTCCCGTGCGGAGATGGGCAGCAGGGAGCGCAGCGCCTGCAGCTCCACGTTGATCTGGTCCCGGCGAGCCTTGGAGGCACTCTTGGTTGACCTGCAAAGCCAAGCCATCTGGGGAGACACGTCCAGGGAGGGAGAGGGGCGGCCTTTCCTGCCGCTATGGGGAGAACTGCAAACTGGGGGCCATGGAGATGCACCCCTAGAGAGGCTCAGCACCATGCCGGCTGCCCCCAGGACGGCCACCCTTCGGTGGCGATTTCGGTGCAGTGGACACCGGCCGAGGTGCTCATGGCTACCCAGGGGATTCGCAGCTGGTGCCCCTCACGCTGGGGACCCAGTTGGACAACGACCTGTCCTGTTGGGGTGAGCCTGAGTGATGCAACCTGCCCGCCAAACCCTGCGCGGATGGAAGCCGCATCCAGGGCCAGGACATGAGCCCCAGCCCACGAAATCCCTCTGCCCCTCCACGCTCCCGCACCTCCTCTCCACGTGCCAGCTGGCAGCCCTGCTGTCCCAGGCCGGAGGGCTACCGGGCGCTACGCCAGCAGGCCGAGGCAGCTCACCTGAACGGCTTGGAGGTGCCGGGCGCCTGCTCGCCCCTCCTGGGCAGGCAGCTCGTCTCTGCCTGCAGCGGCCGGTGGCAGTGGCTGCAGAAGATGGTCATGGTGCCGGCACGGGGATGGGATGCCCGAAGCTGAGACTCAGGCACTGGCTTTGCCTCTGGCTGAGTCTGAACCCGCTGACCCTGCTGCTCCCGGCCTCCTTTTGTACCCTCCTGGGGCGCAGGGGCCAAGCCGAGGCGCATGGAGTTACCTCTAGTGACGAAACTCCAAACAGCTCGGGGCTATTTTTAGAAGGCAGGCTGCTAAAAATAGCCCTTGCAGCCGGCTGCAATCTGAGAGGGGAAGCAATAAAAGGAAGCCAGAGTCTTTAAAGCAAACCTGGCTGCTCAGGAGGGGGTGATGATGAAGGTAGCAGCGGTCCCCCCGTGGGGCACACATCCGCCTGGCCCGCGGTTTGCTCTCCAGTCACCCTGAGGGAGCTCCGTGCTGGGAGAGGCAGCCAACGCATCAAGAAAACACACTGGAGACATTGGACCGAGGTGGTGAGCAGCGTCCCACGGCCAGGGCTGCAGGAGCGCCCTGGCGCAGAGAGGTCAGGGCCACAGCGCCCCTGAACCCGAGGGAGCCCTTGAAGGGCAGCGGGGTGCTGGCAAGCCTCCCCCTGGCGAGGCTGTCTCCCCACCAAAGGTTTGCTCTCCAGAGGCAGCTGGCACGCGGTGCTGAGTCTCTCTGGGGCCTGTCTCCACTCAGCATCCCAGATTCTCCCCAGTGACAGTCATTCACATCCAGGGAGCCAGGAGCTCCCTGGGGAGCCCCTGTGCCCGGCTCCACACTGCCCAGCGCAGCGAGCCTGGGGGTCCGCGGGTGTCTCCTGGTGCCTGGCACCCCACAAGGAAAGTAAGTGTGGTGATGCAGTGCTGGGGCAGGAGATGCCGTGGCAAAAACCTACCCTATTTCATGGCACAGATTGGGAACGCCTGCGGCTGAGGCAGCTGGTTGGGCAGGGGAGCCAGAACTGCCGGATAACGCATGGGCGATGCCCACCCAGCCCTCGCAGGTGACCTGCAGGTGCCAAGGCCTACAAAGGGGGAGCCCAGGCTGGGGGTGCTCTCCCTGAGCCAGATGTGCTGTCAGCCACCGCAGCAAGGTGCTGCCAGTACATGAAGAACAAGCCCTTGTTGTCATTGTGGTGCCCGCTGTTCCCTTGCCACGGGGTTTTCACCGCTCTCGTGTCACTCCGGGCTGCTCCCTTGCCCCCATGTTGGCCGCCTCTTGCAGGCCGAGGAGCCCAGGCACCTCTGCAACCCCACGCTGCAGCGCTGGACCCTGGCTACATGCCAGCCCTTGGGGCAGAGGAGATGGCCTCTGCCACTCTTTCCTGGCATGCAGCCACCACCATCCCTCCGCTGCCCTGTGACTCCGGCATCTCAGGGACTACCCTGAGCACTTCCCTAGCTTTCCCCAGATTAGCTCTGCTACAGCTGCCACCGGAGCTTCTTCACACATCAGCCACCTCCCCTCCGTGGGAAGGGGCTCAGGCACAGCTCCCTGTGCCACCCCAGAAGGCTGCCCCAGACATCCCCCCATCTCCCTTATGGTGCAGGGAGCTGTGGGGCACCCGCACCACAGTCTTGCCCCTGCACCCACCTTCCCGAGGCAGCACAGCCCAGGAATCCTACACCGTCCACCTCCCTGCCCTCTTGCAGGGCAGCACAGCCGCGGGCTGGAGGCAGGTACCCCAGGGCAGTGCTGCTGTGCGGGGCCCGGCTCTCCTTCTCCCACCCAGCCAGGGCTGCGGCTCATACCAGCCACAGCTGCCACGAGCCGCTGGCGGCCTGCAGCTCGGTCTCTCCCCTCCCACACCTTCTCCCCCCAGTTTGCCCGCTAGGACACACAGAGCAGCAGAAACTTTGTCTGCCTCAGCGTTTATAAAACACCCCCAGTTGCTATTTTACAATGGGCGCTGGGCAGAGGGTCCAGCGGGGCCCAGGCCTCCGCATCCACCTCAGCTCAGGGCCGCGGCTGCCGTCCAGCGCCAGGAGGCTGGTCAGCGCCAGCAGGCGCAGGCGTGGAGGTCCCTGCTCTCTCGAGGCAGCTCAGGAACAGTTCATAGCCCGAGGCCAATCCCAGGGCTGTGGCTGGTGGTAAGAGTCGATTCAGGCTCTTGGAAAGTGGCCGGGGACCAGGCCAGCACAGCTGCAGCTCCACAGGCGGGGGCAAGGAAGGCAGGAGATGCTGGAGCCATCGGCAAGGAGGGGGGTTCACAGTTGTGCTGCTGTGGCGAGCAGGTTTCTTCCCTGGCAGCCTGCTCTCTGCCTGCACGCTCGTGCTGCCCAAAGCATGCCAAGGGCAGAGGGAGGCCTGGCTAGGGCAAGACAGACTGAGCTCACGTGTTCCTTGCTTGAAAGGGCTAAAAACTCATGCAGGCAGTGGAGCAAGAGGTCAGTGTGTGGAGGGGCGAGGGCAGGGTGGTGGAGGGACGAGCCGGTGTCAGCCCTGGGAGGAGACGATGGGGCGGCTGATGGTGCTGTTGGTTGTCATGGCCGAGAGCTCCCATCTGTAACACACACGGTGGGGTGCGCTGAGAGAAAGCACGAAGGCAGTGCCTGGGGCTGGAGCAGCTCTGCTGCACGTCAGCCTCCGCTGCAGTCTCCAGCCCAGCCTGCCCTTGGCTCCACAGTGCCAAGGAGAGCCCCGGGCAGCCCTCGGCCAGGGCTGGAGCACCCCACAGGCAGGGAGCATGCCTGGGGTGACCTCCCAGCAAGGCACATGGTACCTGATGTCGTGGGGAAGGCAGGACTGGTCCAGGCTGTACTGAATCACTGCTAGCTTACACAGCGTCTTTAGGCTGGGGCCTGCGGAGAGAGGGCGGTTAGCCTCAGCAGTCCTCAGCTGCGGGATGCTACGGGTGGGTGACGCAGCCAGCGCCGAGCACCCCAGCCATCCTGCTGCGGGACAAGGCGGGATGCACTCCAGGGACAGGCTGGAGCGGTTTTTCATGCTCCCACAAGAAGTCTGCCTGTAGAGCCATGAGCCCAGCTTGGGCTTGAGGCACAGCTGGATCTCTGGCTGGTGCCTTAAGCCACGCACACCAGCCAGGGACAGCTGCCTGGCACCGGGAGCCACGCAGGACACGGGTTAGTGCTTCGCAGCAGGGCCTGCTCACGGGGCACCTTGGAGCGGGAGGCGCAAGGGCAGGGAGTGCTCACGTACTGAAGTCGAGGATGTAGAGATCCGAGTGATCCATCAGGTCGAATTCATCGCCCATTCCCTCCTCTGGAGACGGGCTGCGGAGCCAAGCAAAGTGTGTCAGTCAGTGCCCAAACGCCTGTACAGCAGTTACAGTCCCTGGGCTCCCCAAGGGCTGAGCGAGCCCAGGGCTGTTCCTGGCCTGCCTGTCCCACGCAGGAGCCCTCTGACCCCTCCTGTCCCCCTGCTTCCCCAGCAGCACCCAAAGCCATCTCTCTCCTGGCTCCTTGCGGAGCAGGCAGAACTGCACGGAGCCGGGGCACAGAAACATACCCCACTTCCTCCCCAGAGCCATAGCAGGGAAGGGGGAGCTGCCTCCTCCTCACGCACGACCACAATGGCTCCAGCTGCTCCCCCTCACCTCACCTGTCTCTGTCACTTTGCTGCACCTCTGAACACAGATCCCGCTCTGCAGGGAACATCCCTTCTCCCTTCTTGTATGCTGATCAGCCTCTGGCTGGTTTCTCAGCTACCTTCCCCAGGCCTTCCCCAAACCCCACTCCAACAACTGAGCAACTCTGGGCCCCCCCACCCTCAGGACACGAGGAGAGTGCTGGCAAACAGCCGCCTCCAGAGCTGAAGCTTGTCGCAGGGCTCTACTTGCTCAGCAGTTTCAGTGGATCCGACCCTCCAACGAGCTCCGCTTGGAGAGGCAAAGCAGAGCCCCGGGACGCAGCTGACGGTGACTGAGCAGCTCCTGAAGGCAGGCAGGCATGCCTGTCCCGCTCCGTGCGCTAGACAGGCCCACGGGCTGCCCCACAGCAGGCAGGGCCAGACAGGCTGGCATCACCTGGGGAACACAGTGCGCTGCTGCAGACTAGCCAGCTTCACAGCGATCCTGTAACACAGAAGGCTGCCCTAGGAACGTGTTAGGAAGCACATATGGATCAAACTGCCTGGGCGGGCTGGGGTCAGCACATCCCTACCTGGCCCCAAACCACATGGGCAGCGCGAGACAGCCCACACCGTGTCTTTTTACACACCACAGGTTAGCAACCCGCAGCCAGGAACACCTCCTGCTGTATTAGCTTGCATTCCTCTGGCCGGGCCGGTGCCCGGACTGCTTGCCATTTCTGCTGCACGCGCTGAAGTCGTGTGCCCGGCACAAGGTTTGAAACGGACTCTGCCCAGCCACACGCTGCTCATCGCCCCAGTCGCCACGTGGCCGAGATCGACCCTGGTTGTTTCAGTGCAGCTGAGATGTTGTAAGAGAAGCATAGAGAAAGCAGCTAGGAAACATCCGTGCAGCAGGGCAAGCGCAGAAATGTCTCGGTCTCACTCGGGAATCGCTGTGGGCTCCAGCCACAGCTCCCTGGTCAGAAGAGCGAGCATGTGTCAGGCACCGACCAGCGCAGTCATTTTAAACCATTCCCAATTGGCCGGTACACCCATCTGAGGTTGGTCCTGGAATGCTAGTGAGGAGCTAGGTCTTCGGGCATTTCTAGGGAACAGCAAGCCTCACCGACGGTTTCCTGCCTCTGTGGTTGATGGAACAGCCAAGCACCCGGGAGACTGGTCACTGCATCCCTGGCACAGAGAGACCAGCCTGTGCTGACACGGTAGTGCTCGGACCAGGGGAAAGCACTCCCATGGCTTGTGGTTGTTTGGAGACTTTGAAATAAAGGAGGGGTGTTTTAAGTCCCGCTTTGGGTTGTGACGAGGCAATTTAGCTTGTCTTTGCGGCTTAGCTGGGACCTCATGCAGTGACTCCTCACCCCAGTGTCACTCGCTTCCCCACCTACGACCCACTAAGTTTCACATCTCAGGGGACACGAGACGGTGCCTGTTGCCCCCCGGTTCCCACAGCCCCAGCACAAACTGCAGGGCACAGCTTCCTGCTGGCAGGGAAGACCTGTGGCTGATGGGTGCCATCTGCCCGGATAAAAGCGAGAGCCCCTTTAATTCCACCCCCGTGTGCTCCCCACGCCACAATCTAATCTCACATCCACGTCACAGGAAACCCTAGACCATCCCTTATCTTTCAAAGCGAAGCCAGCAGGCACCGCGTCTGCGGTTTTAATCACCAAACTGCAAGCAGCCAGGGAAAGCCTGGAGTTCAAGACCAGGAGAGCCGCAACTCCCACGCGGCAGGGTACAGGGCACCCCCTTTGCCAGCCAGAGCCCAGCAAAAATGCTCGTCCCAGCCGCACCGCGACTCGGCAGGGCAGTGAATGCTCCGGGGCCCCGCACCCAGCGACAGCCGCTGCTCCCTCACCAGAGCCAGGCATTTCTAAGCCTTCTCAGGGAAAACACAGCCTCAAGCTGATCCTGGATCAGCATCCATTCAGCTAAACCCTGGTTTATGGCATTCCCTCTCCCCAGCGTTCTCCCTTCTGGATGGTCTCTGCGGGGTGGGTTTGGGAGGAAACCAGACCAGAGTCACCGCTGTGACACAGCTAATGGGAGCACTGAGCTCAGCGCTACATGACTTCCTGGCCACTTGACAGGATTGCTGCTGGCCACAGTGAGACCACAGCTGGGGCAGAAGGAGCAGGCTCTGGGCAGGACTGCAGAAGCAGCTGAGCGCCTGGATGCCACAGGAGCAGGCACCCTGCAGAAGCGCCTCTCCAACAGCTCACAGTGCCCTCGAGTCCTGTCAAGGAAGGCAGGACACAAAGGGGTTGGCCTGCCTGTAGCCCAGTGCTGCTGCTGCCTAGCAAGCCCGCGCTGTGCGGTCCCCCTCCCCCTCCCCAGGAGGGGACCACAGGTCAGGAGGCAGACCACAGGGAGTTCTCCATTACAAGGACTTCCTGGAAAACTCCTTATCTCGCCAGGCAGCTCCAGAATACACCTGATAACTGTTACAGGAAACGAGCATAGTCCCCACCACCGTCTCCCCCGTCCCCAGCCTGCAAGACCCTCCCTCCAGCCCAAGCAGGCTGCATTCCTGGCTGCCAGCGGCTCTTCCTATCCCAAACCTGTGATGACCAACAGCCCTGCACTGGGGTTGAGCAGGGATGAAGGAACACATTGGATGCTGACGTGGTTCGGTGGAGAAGACAAGGCGCTGCTGCATTGCCTGGCAGAGGTGGACCAAGCTCCAAAAAGCTGGTGTCAGTTTTGTTGTGGTTTGCTGGTGCTTCCCTAGGAGTGCCTGGGTTTAACACCAGAGCTCAGCTGCTGCTGTAACACAAACCCACATCGCAGCTCCCGACAGCATCCAAAACGGCCATCAAGCCCCAGCAAGCCTTCTACTGTACAGAGCAGCACCCAGTACCTGCTGAGGAGACTGTGTAAACTCAGCACCCCTGCACTCCTCGCCTGCACTAAGCACTCCCTCACACCCATGTGGACATCCTACAGCTAAGCACGCACCCCCAGCTCTCCCAGGGGCCTGAAGGCCCTTTGCTCTATCACACACTGTATGGTCAGCCCATCAGCAGAACCTGCCCTGCCTCGTCCTCTGCCCCAATCTGTCTTCAGAAGTATCCCCAAAAAGCCACTGCCAAGATCCCAAAGAAGGCTCTGAAGCTTTCTAAACCATGTGGAAGGCTGAAAGCATTTTGGATGTCTCTGCAAGGTAGATGCTGGCAAACAGGCCTGCGCTCTAAAGCTGCAATTTGTCATTCCAGACAGCGTAGAGCGTGTCCTGGTGATGGGCCACTTCCTTTCTTTTGGCAGCTGTTACGGCTCTTGGTCATATCCAGCTGCCCTGCACCCTGACAGTGTCACTTCCCGTGTTTGACAACTAAATCCCTAACGCCAGGTCCCTTTTGTGAATGGAAACTTCGCGGAGGAACACTGGCACAGAAGAGAATGCTGTCAGGCCGTGCGTAAGGGCTCCTCAAGCAGCTCCCAGCTGAGTCGACACCCCACTGCGGCTTGGCAGATGCCACACTTGCCAGTGAAAGAAAAACTGGTGGGAGCAGCAGGGCAGCGCGTAGGGGAGGATGAGTCGGTGTGAGGTGCGCTGCAGCACAGCAGACTAGGGTACTTGTCCTTCTGATGGCGGAATCTCCTTCCCCCTCCCCACCACCTCTTTCACAGAAAGCTTCACCACTGCACAGCCCCCCCGCCCGAACAGCACGGTACAGACTTGTGCCTCTACTTGTACAAGACATCTTGTTCCTGGGGACTTTACAAGCTTCCACGGCATCTTCAGTCCCCCCCCTTGGCCTTTTCCCAGCAAAGCGCCGGTCTGCGTGACTTCTAACACTTGTAAGGCGAAGGGACAGTTGCCACGTGCCTCCGACACGTGTCCGACTACAGCACGGGGCAGAACGCGGAGGGACACCGCGCTGAAGGGAATAGTGAACCCTCCCGCAGAGCCACCCCGCGCAACTCACCTGGTGCCTCCGAAGAGAATGATTTTGTCCTCCACTCTGCAGCAGCACTGCCGGCGTCGAGGACACGGGCCTTTACCCTTGGGCTCAATCTTCCTCCAAGAAAGAGAAACTAAGGGGCGGAAAAGCGCACCAGCTTGTCACAAGACCCAGGCACAAGCAGGTTGTGGATTTAAACAGCCCACAGCAAAAGCGGTGCCCCACAGACACCACCTAGCCAGCATCCACCCTCCCTGTCGACCTCCTCACTAGCAGCAAGTGACGCCCGCCCGTGGGGCGGTTGTTGAAGCGTCGCTGGGACGCCAGGCACAGCCCAGGAGCTCTCCCTGCTGAGACGGGAGGTGCAGGTGGAGGCTTTTCGAGTGCAAAGCCTGAGCGCCAGGACCCGCGGGCTGCTACGGCAGGGGGTCGGGCAGCACAGGGGGTGCCCAGGGCCGAGGTCCAGGAGCAGGCAGCCTCCTGGCCCCAGCACCCCGCCGCGGCCCCGTCTGGAGGGAAAGCCGGGAACCAGCTCCATCTGCTGTCCGCCGCTGGGAATGCAGCGTGGGACGGCTCGGTGCGGGGAGCCGAACCGGAGGGAGACACGGCAGCCTGGCTGCTCTCCGTGGCAAGGATGCTGGGGGTGGTCGCTATTGCACGGCACCGAGCCCTTCAGGAGCTCTCACTGCAGCTCACACACCAGCCTGCGGAGCGCCTAGCTGGGTGCTTTCAGGTAACTGCTGCGCAAAGCAATCAGCGAACAAAGTCAGTCTAACCGACTGCGAAAGTGCCCGAGGATGACAAAAGAGCCCACAGTTGACCGATATTCGGGGTACCGGCTGAAAACGCACCCCTCCTGCTGCACAGTTTGAGCTGTTACCGAGAGAGTGTAGTACGGTGATCCTGCAGCTCGAGTGCTCTCCCCAGCTGTGGTCTCTCCCTCCCCTAACCCTGTCGCATCCCCGTATCTTCTTTTCTGCCAACACTTCGGCGTATTTAAGAACCAGACAAGGTTTTGCCCACCACCCTTTGATTAGCTGTGTCAAGCAACACTTCCTTTTCCACTTTCTCACTGAGATTTGGAGATGGTTTGCTGAGGGAGGGGGTTCCCAAGCACAGCAGCAAGTCCCTGTCAGGGCTGTTACAAGAGCCTTTCCCTCCCCAGGCAGGCTCCTAGCCCTTGGAGAGTACAGGCTTCTGAGCGCTCACACCCTCGAGGGCCTTGAGCGCTATCACTGCAACAAGTCAAAGGCATAAATACCTGGATTGAATTTCCAGAGGTCGTGGAAGTGTCTGTTCAGGCGTGCGTTGTAGCCACCAAATACATAGAGCTCCCCGTTGTAGCTGACTGTGGGGAGCAAGCACAGCCATCAGTGGCCACCCAAGGTAGAGCCCAGCAGCTCCCTGCCCCGACATCAGGCACAGAGCAAAGCGGCGCTGGTTATCCACCTTTGCTTACGTCCCCTTCGGGGGCAGGGCTACGCGCAAGCCGTTTCGGTGGGCAGGAGCTTGCCACAAAAGCCAGGCTCTGTGCACCCCTTGCTAACCCGCACCTCCACCCCGTGGAGCAGGCACCCCTTCTGAGGCAGGCAGAAATTTCCTTCCACTGTCCTCCTCTCCCAGCGGATCCCCACTCACATGCTGAATGGCTCCGCCGGCCTTCAGGGAGCACTGGAGTCGGAGGAGAGTCCAGCCAGGAGTTTGTTTCTGTGTCAAATACTTTAATGCGGTTACAGTAGATCTCGTTGTTGGAGTGAAACGGCCCAAAACGGTCAGCTCTGCCACCAAATACATACATCTTTGTTCCAATAATGGTGGCTGAATGGAAGTCTCTCCAGCGAGCTGGTGTACCCTGCAGTGACAGAGGAAAGCAGAACCAGAGAAAAGATCCAGATTACCCAGGGAGATTACACATCTTGATGAGGAAGTTGGGCTGGCTGCTTTCTCCTGGAGAACTTCCCCTCCTGCAGATCCCAGCCACACCAGACAGAAGCTGCGAGACAAGCGCTGACAGCTACCCCAGAGAATAGCAGACACGAGACTTCCTCCACAAACCAGAGTGAAAAGCAGACACTGACCTTGGCGGAGATTAAAGTCCACATCATGTTTGTGGTGTCCAGTTTATGGATGTCGTTTGAAAAGCAGTCGGCCTGGAAGACAGCAGGACAGCCCGGTCACATCTGGCCCCAGGAAGGACGCTGTCCTACAGACCTGGAGCATCCCTATGAAGTCAGGACTTCCTAAGAGACACGGTGCTTGCTCCAAAACATCAGTAGGCAGCACACTTAACAAGAGAGACACAAATCCCATTTCTCCTTGAGGGTGTCCTGTCTCTCCCTGCAGCTTTCCCATTTATTCAGTGCACAGGTCCTCCCCTGGGGATTGATTGTCCGGCACACCCCACCTACACTCACAGCAGAACCCGGCCTCTGCTCCACGCAGCAGCGGAAGCCGGGGGGCTCTAACAGAACAGTCAGACCAGCTCTGCTAAGGCCACCTGATGAGAGGTAGGAGCCAAGATTCCTTCAGGGAGCTAAACCTCCAGGAGCAAACACACCTGGGGTTCTGAGGATCCCCCAGAACGTGTCTGCAGCCAGCTGGCTGGTAGAGCCTGCGCTCACACGGACAGCAGACGCCTGCTCCTCCAGGCAGGGGAGCTAGCGGTGAGACAGCCACAGACTCGTTTGGTCTTGGTGAAAAACAAGCCACATCTGAACTGCTCCTGCTGCTGGGATCAAGGTAATGGATTTGGCGTGGTGTAGAGTGGGAAAAACACAGGGACTGTGGTGTCCAGTGACAGGACTAGGGGCAGTGGCCATAAACTGGAAAACAGAAGGTTCAGCCTGAACGTGAGGAAACCCTTCTTCCCTGTGAGGGGGACAGAGCACTGAACAGGCTGCCCAGAGAGGGGGGGAGTCTCCTTCCCTGGAGACTTTCCAAAGCTGCCTGGACTTGTTCCTGTGTGATCTGCTCTGGGTGACCCTGCTCTGGCAGGGGGGTTGGACTAGATGATCTCTAGAGGTCCCTTCCAACCCCTAACACTCTGTGAATCTGTGTGAATCTGTGACTGCTGCAACAGAGGCCCAAGCCCGCTTCCAAATAAACCGACGTGACCTTGCACAGCTTTTCTGGAGCCTGGTGATCGGCTGAAGTGGTATTTGCCCACTTCCTAAGATCAGAGCATAAGGATTTGCTCAAAGGAGCATTAGGCATACGGACAGCTAGTGCAAGATGATCTTCGGCTCAAGGTATTCTTAATGGGAGGGTGTTTGCTGGAGGGGATCAGCAAGATGTGAGAGCAGGTACAGAATAGAGGGGACATGCACCAGATTAAGACAAAACCTCACAGCAACACTGCCTGCACTGGAAAGTGATTTTTTTCTGGCTCATTTCTCAGCTAAATTAAATATATATTGATTTACATTTATTTTATTAAAAGTGTGGGGTATTTACCTATCTAAATATAGCTGAGAAATGAGCCAGAAAAAATGATATAAGAAAGTTTTACATCTACACATCTATATGTTTTGGGGAAGAAAAAAAAAATGCTCTGCCATTTTTTAGGCCTACTTTTCCAACTACCTTCTCTGCAAAACAACGAGCATAACCCGGGTAATTAATGTCATAACATTGCTGGGTTATAAAACGAAAGCAACCATGGATACAAATACACCCCTGTATCCTGCCTCTACCAATGTCCTGGGTAGGAACACCCCCTTTCCAAAGGGATTACCAAATAACAGAGAGCACTCACCAGCTGTTCGTAGCCTCCAAAGATAAACATGCTCTTTGCCAGGACACAAGCCGAGTGCCCGTCTCTCGCTCCTGGGACCATTCCAGACACCTTTGGCGTGAACCACTTGTGCGTGTCTGAAACGATACGGCAAGCAAAGCTAAGGAAATACGGAAGATGTTGTGATGGGATAGTTCTTTACTACCGTTCTGCACTTCTAAGACAGCAATCCTCTCTTTCACACACACCACCTGCTGCTCTGGAGCGGCTGCAAGCTTCAAGCAAGGCTGCCGGCCCTCGTCCCCGCAGAGGGGCATGGTGACAGAGGTCTCAGCTCCTGGGCACGGGCGCTGACTGCCCGACCTGCCAAACAGCTCACATTTTAAGTGTGAGTAGTACAGCACCGCTTGAGCAATGTTATTTTTATTGAATCTCTTGCAAAGCCTACTCGTGAGTCACTTAACTCCGCGTCTACAGTTTCAATTACGGTGAAGCAATGATGCTAAGTGGCTCAAGTGACTTCTCAGCGTGGAGATGTTGACTAACTAAACACCTCTCTCAAAGCCAGGCAGAAGTCACTTAGCCACAAGCTCACCTTGTCAAGAGAGTGACTGCGCACGTCTGCGCCTCTGCAGCGCGGCTCTCCCTACCTTATCTGCTTCTCTTGTGTCATTCTCACCCCCTCTTCAAGGGGAGCCTTCTTCACCCTCCCTGATGCTCTTCGCACTGGTCCCTGTGAGCCTGCACCAGCCAGATCCAGCCCCTCTGCCCGTGCGCTCCAGGGGTTGCCTTGATTTAGGGGAGCGCTATAAATCCAGCCAGAGCTATTCTCCATGCCAGGGCAGCGTGGAGCCAAGCCAGCGACTCACTGCCAAGCACAACCAGGCACCTGTCCCGAAAGCCCAGAGAGGCACAGATAAGCCTCGAGGCAGCAGGAGACAGCCCCCCAGCCTCCCTAACTGCTGCAAGCTGCCAAGAGCAGTGCTTATTTCAGGAAGCGGTACCGCTGGAGCCAAAGCGGCATTCTTCGCGAGGATAACTTCTCTGAACTTGGCCAGCAGCCGCAGCTATCCACCTAGGCTCCAGCTGGAACCACACAAAGGGTCTTGCAAGGACAACAGAATCCCCGGGCAGCCTCTAGCAAGAAAGCTGTGGCGGCTATCAGGTTCCCTTCCTTCACGGGGCTGCTTCCAAGCCCAGTCACACGGTAGCAGCAAGAGCTCACTCCGGCACAACTTGTCAAATTAGAGATGGAAGAGACCTCCACTTGTGATCTGCTCGTACCCCGGGGGACAAACTGCACTCAGGCAGGACTTTATCCAGCCTGATGCGACCCCAACATTGGAGCTTACACCACAGACACGAGACTGCGACTGCCAGCCTCGCTTTCCAGGGTTGGCAGTGGACAGGCACAGCATGTACAGACAGCTGCAGGGGGTTCGGACCAGGACTGAAGGCTGGCCTTTCCGATAACTTTCACTTAATACTAAAGTGCTGGAGTTGGCAGGGGGACCAGGCAGATCCCGCTACAGGGCCTCTGCGTAGGCAGAATTTTACTGGTGCCTTCCCAGCTGCACATGTCAGGGGAAGAGGGAAACCCTGTGCCCAGAGAGCTGCTCCAAGCTGTGAGACTTTTCCTGGCAAAGAAGGGAACTCCTGACCAAGCAGTTTCCTTGCAAGTCCAGTAAGCCAGTTACTGGTCAGTATCTAGACAGACTTGCCTCCAGAATCCAGATGTACTCCCTTCCCTTCCTGACACTCCTGTCCACCCAGTTCCTGATGGTGCCTATTCTCCCCGGGTGCTCCAGCAGCACCATGGAGAAGCCAACCAAAAGGCTCAAGGACTTTATCCTTCAGGTTTATCTAATTTGACTCATGCCTTTCCTCATTTTGCCATCCTGTCCCTGCCTACTTTTGTGCTTCATGCTTTCAGCAAGAACCACCACCCTGGAGAGGAACCACAGTACTCGAGAGCTCTAGCCCCTTCTCGCTGCAACCTTCAGCCACAGTTAAGCAATAATACATCACACAGAGAGTGTGTTTCAGCAGTAGTTACTATCAGAGAGAACACACAAAGCTGATGATAGAAAATTAAAACCAGTTTGACCATTAGACAAGCTCAGTAACCTCAGTTCAAAGGCTTTTACAAAGCGTGAGGTCTGCAGACACACTGGTCACCCTGCTCCCTTTCTAAGCCTGCTGAAACAACCACCGACACCAATTCCCCATTTGCACCATTTCCTCCAAACCGTCACTCTGTAGAGAGACTGAAGGACAGGAAAACAAGCTGGGGAGGAACGCGGTGGGGCAGAGAGAAGGTCTCATCAAGAACAGTTGTGACAAGGAAGAGTGAGAAGCCGGGACTTACTGACATCAAAGGCATAAAGCACGTTGCAGGCTCCCTCAGTGTCGTTGCGACCGCCCCATATGTAGACGGTGTCATCTATGAGCACAGCTGAGTGCCCATACCTCATGTAGGGCACCTCTCTCACGTGGTCTCGGCTGTTTGTCCACACTGGGGGCAGCTTGATCCAGCGCAGAGACACTGAAAGCACAAGTTTGAGCCCATGTCAAATGCTAAGCCAGCTACGTGATCACAACCCAGCCTGCACGGCTCCTTTCCCTCCCCTGTGACACGGTACAGGAGCAGCAAGGTGAAGCTGTGTCTGACCCTGAGTAGCAGGTAGTTAAGACACACGGAAGCACAATTTTCTATGGGGCCCCATCACAGGTGAGACTAGAGGAAGCACTGGAGGACCAGAGGGCTCTGGACAGAAACGCACTCCATTTTGCACCAATTACACTGAAGAGATTCCACTCTGGCTCACCCTAGACTGTGAGTGAAGGTACAGTGTGTACACAGACACAAAAAATATAGGGAAAGGAGAACAGAAAAAGTGCAGAGGTGATAATGAGTGTGGGCACTACTCCAGGCTAGTGACGCTTTTGAGGAGACTCAAAGCTGGAAGAATGGGCAGCACAGGAATAGTTCACTGCAGCTACATGCCAGGGAGCACACCTGAAGGCATCGTTAGGACTTTGCAGTAGTGCAGTCTCAGTAAAGCAACACCGTGGCTCTGTAGGAATGGGGTTTGTTTGCTTTTGTTTTGGTTTTTAAGCTTGAAATGAGACAGCTGTCTGTCTCATTCACCCCCATCGCTAGCCAAGTTCTCTCTGCTAACCTTGCGTTACTAACAGGAGTTCCTTGCGATTACAGGTTCTCCTTCCTGGCAGCCTGTAGGTCACATTCAGCCGTAGCCAGGGCAGTCAACAGGTAGTACAGGGTTTAATGATAATGCAAGAGTCACAGCGAGTGTTACAGTGCCATTAAATGACAGCACCCAGACGGCCTCCCCCTAGAGCCCCCTGTTTTGTTTTCAACACAGAGATAACACAAAATCTAGCAGAAAATGGTCTGCAGTTCCCCTGAAGTACTGTAGCACAGGGAAACGGTCAGGCATCTTAGGTGAGTATCTACCCCAGAGGCAGAAAGGGCACTGAGGAAGCACAAGGCAATGCTAAAGTCAAGCTAGACGGGATGTCCCCTACCTAAAACACAACCTTCCTCTTTGGAAGAATGAAAAAGATCATTCAAAATCTTCTATCTTGGCTTTAGCACTGGAACCTGGCAAGGCTAACTGAGTAAGGGCTTGCGAAACCCTTGCTCACCTCCCATGCGGTGGCTGCAGCATCATGACCCTTTAATATTTGGGAGCAGTAAAAAGGGAAGACAACGCAAGAGCATTCCTTTGGGCATGGTAATTACGCTTCCACCATCAGAGTAGTGCTCTACTGGCACGTTTACAAGCTACAATGTTCAGCTGTCTCGAGTGTGAGAGCCCAATCCCCCCGAACAGAAAGGCATGCCTTTGCTCACAAGATCCTGAGCTACAGTCCCCTCTACACGGTGAGCAGGTCATCTCGGCAGCCCTGGGTAACTAAGGCCTCAGTCCATGACTGCACAAGTCACTCTTCTCCACAGTCAGACTGAGAGCAGTGAATTCACTGCCTCTTACAGACAAATGAGCTTTATCTACAGGCCACCTGTGTGTTAGGAGGGCGTTCAGCACGCTAACCAGTCTGCAAGGCTGCCCGTTGGGTCTCTGCTCTTGTCTCTGTCCAGCTGGACCCATCCTAGTATCTGTGCAGTTTTTAAGCCACCTACCTAATTATAGGGAAATACTTCATGGGCCAGCTCAGTAACCCCTTCAGTTCAGAGAGCACTGAATCAAGAACTACAGCCTCTCCCAGCACAGTCACGGCTCCAACGCAGCCTCCTGACAGATACTGCCTACCCTACACAAACGGCTCCAGCTCCAGATGCTTTGCTAAGCCACGTTATAAATCTGCAGGATAGCTGCTGCCAAACTGGGAAGGCCTCCATCCGAGCCACATGCTCCCACATGTCAGCTGCCCCCACAGGGAAAGAGCTCAGGAGTCTAAACCTGGACACTTAACAGCGCACTGGCTCCCACCCTACCCCTTCCACACCGGGGGCAGCTGAGCATGGGCACGCTGCAAACCGGACGGGGGGCCTGAGCCCGCTAAGCATCACCTCTTTGCACCTAGTTGAGTTGGTGTTCACAGAGAACATGGACAAAACGAGCCACTGGCACTGTGGTTACTTCTCGAGTCCTTATCCTGGCAGGCTGCTCAGCTGCAGCCCCGCTGTGCCCTGCCCCCAAAGCTGAAAACACAGGGCTGCACAACAACAGGCTCCCGTCTACACTGATCATTTTATTTGGCAATTAAGAGTCAGACAGCAGGTTACAAGGTGTAACATGTTAAGCAGCAGTGGGCAAGAAAACCAATAACCGAGCCCAGCAAGCCACTCCTCCGTGCACCGCGAGGACGCATTTACCTGCATTAAAAACATGGACGTCAATCTGCCGCAGGGTCTCATAGTCTTCTCCAGAACAATATCCGCCAAAAGAATAGACCTTGTGCCCGACGGCCACGGCCGCGTGGTTCACCCTCCGCGGCCCACCTTCCAAGTGCACTGCCCACCGTAGCATTCCTCCCTGCAAGCCAGACAGTCTTCAGGGCCCCCAGCGCCACAGCCGCATGCTTCCCGGGCCACCACGACGTCACCTGGCTCTGCAACAGAGACAGAATGCCAAAATAACACCATCCATCTCGCAGGTCTTCCCACCTTCCTTGAACACCAGCTACAAAGGTCACATTGCTGTATCCTCACTCGCCCGCCTCCCGCTTGGGAGGGTTCTGCTCTCTCCTTGGGAAGGAGCAAGGCTTGGAAGAGCGAGCAGAGATGCCCTCGCTCACCAAAACCCCCTCCGAGTGACTGTACACGCAGCCCAAGCCTTTGGCGAAGTGCTGCGCGCCTGGCCGTGCCCCGGTCATGTACACATCATGGACACGCCAGAACAATTTGTCCACATGAATGAAAACACGCGGCAGGAGCCAAGTGTGAAGGTGAAAAGAACAGAGACGGAGGGATGAGAGCGTGCTCTTCGGGTCAGTCGCGAGAAACAGCAGAGGAAAATATTACAAAATAAATAAAGAAACCGAAGAACCACCCCCACATAAAGCAAGAGATGCCCAGTACGGCGGTGGACTACAACACTAGCATTTGGACTCCTTGATTTGAGCATTAGGGTCCAGCTTAATTAAACACGAGAGGACAGAAGGGCCCTGGTCTGTGGAGAAAGCTCTTTGCTAATGATCAGAACGAGGCCTGTTCTCCCACAGCAAATCCAGCCATAACTATGAAAATGCTGCCACATCCCATCCAGTTAAGAAACCGATATGCTTCACGCTTCAAACAGATGGCTGAGATCAGCTCTGAGAAAAGCCACCGCAGCCAATTTTTGCGGAGATTCTCCTTCGAGTCTAAGGATCTGGAGCACAGTCCTGCCTGGGTGCCTCTGAAAAAGTGGGTCAGTTCAATTCTCTAACAGTTTTCCCTCAGCTGAAAAACAGCCCTTAGAAGAGAGGTCAGTGTTCCAGACAGCCTAAAAATAAATTCTCTTTTTTATTGCTTGGCTCTAGCTTCTTGGAAGACCCAGGGCAGTGCACTCCCACCCCACACCCGGTTTTAGCATTTGCGGAATGCAGAGAAATTTGCAGATGCCTTAGCACGAGGACTAAAATTCCTAAACATTTTCTCTAGCCCCTTTCTTTTGGGAAAGCAGTGAGTTTTCTAAAGGAGAACTTTCTTCCTGTTTAAAGCAGCCTTATTGCAGCCTTCCAATGCCTGAAGGGGCTACAAGGAAGCTGAGGAGGACTTTTTACAAAGGGCCTGTAGCAACAGGACAAGAGGTAACGGGTTTAAACTGAAAGTGGGGAGATTCAGATTGGATATCAGGAAGAAATTCTTCCTGGAGACGGTTGTGAGGCACTGGAACAGGCTGCCCAGAGAAGCTGTGGGTGCCCCATCCCTGGAAGTGTCCAAGGCCAGGCTGGATGAGACTTTGAGCAACCTGGTCTAGTGGAGGGTGTCCCTGCCCATGGCAGGGGGGTGGGAACTGGATGGTCTTTAAGGTCCCTTCCAGCCCAAACCATTCTGTGGTTCTGCGATCCTGAAGTTTCTGAAGTAGCTGGAGAGCAGCAAGAAGGGGCAGCACCATGCTGCTCTGCTCCGCCTGGCCTCCCAGAACCAGCACTCGCAGGCAGGCACCCGTACGGTCCATCAGCAGTCAGCTCACCACAGCACCTGGCCCACCTGCATTGCTCCCATTTTATCCCCATCTCCGGAAAGAGTCAGGGATGCAGCCCGACAGGGAGCTCCTGGCATTGAGCAGAGCTCAGGGTTCCACCTCCAGCCACGCATACCGTTCAAAAGCACCCAGTAACAAGTTGCCTCCTTCCAGAGCTCCCAAACCTCAGCAAAACTTGAGTCATTTATTTTTAAAGTTATTTCTTTTTTCCAAAGAGAGACTGGCAGCCAAAGCATGCTCTGTTCCTGGAAGTTACAGCAACAGGACACGTGCAAAGTCTGAACAGAGAGCATCCTGCAGCCTCGCTTATAACAGCTGAGTGCAGACCAGGGAGCTCCTCCTGCAAAGCTGCTTCTTCCCGCGGCAACCACCGTAACCTACATTGCCATCAGCAACCCAGAAAGTCACATCGAACTTTTCTCCAGCAGCGCCACTCCAGAAGGGCCCAGGAGCAGCCCCTCTCTACTACAGGCCATGCTTCACCGTATGTCTGGGACCAGCCTGAATTCAGGTCTATCAGGTTTGGGTTTTGGCTTTTAAATTACTGCATTTTTTCCTATGCCAGGCAGCAGCTCTTAGTATAAGTCCTCCACAAAGCTACAGAATAGATGTGTTTCCATGGAGACCACCAAAGTCACCTTTCAGGCTATTTTGAAGGCTTCACATTTCTAAATCTGTTTCCTGCCTCAGTCACGAGTTATCGCTGAAAAAATGTAACCAGTATTTTCCTCAAAATCGCTTCTTGATTGAGTGCTTTTGTAAAAGATTCCTCAAGGAGCTCAACTGGACTTGATCACCAGTGTCAGTATCTTCAGACCCTTCAGACCGAGCCCTACCCTGGAAGATTAAGAGGGTGAATCTTACTTCCAAGTTATCCACTTGGTTCCTCCTGGGATAGAGGAGCACAGCAGTCTGGCGTGGCAGGCAGGCGTTGTACCAAGCCACTTGTCGTCTTTTGCCAGCAAGGCTGGAAAAACTCCTCCTCACCCTTGGGAGTTCACTCGATCCATGTGCTGGAGCAGGACGCCGGTCCTTTCCCTCCAACAGGAGCCAGTTACCCTGCCTCAACAGTTTAATAGTTACGATTAGTCATAGAACACAGGAAACAAAGGCAGCACGTGCTAAAAAGTCAATCTGGTCAAGGGAGAGGCAGCAGCTCAAGGCCCAGCTGGTTACACTGCAGGAAACCACGTTGCTGTTGTTAGCAACAATGCTGCGATGCCATTTCCTACCATTACTGTGGTTTCCTGCCATTACAATTACTGGGAAAGGTTTTTCCAGAGACCACCCCTTCCCACGAGGCAGGTGGTTGTAGGCAGGCCAGGAGCGGTGGTGGGAGTGATGGGGTTGAGGCCGGCTGCACGTCACCTTGGCTCGGGACAGGGATACCCGTCAGGGCAAACACAAAGCTCGGCCAGCATGGCCTCTTGCTGCCGCTCCTCGGACCCAGGGCACGCAGAAACTCATTCACTTTATGAAAACAAAACTGTGAGAAGCGTGAAGTGATCCTTACCAGGTATTAGGAGGCAAAGGAAGACACAGGATTAAACAAGCTACGAGGGTTTTTCCAAACCCAAGTGCTTTTCTCTACACCATAATAAAAACAACCAGCCAGGCTCCATCTTCCTCTTCGGCCGCTGGCCACAACCCTACCCCAAAACTGTCACGTCTTCCTGCCTTCGCCAAGTACTTGTTCTCTTTTCGGCCACACACAGGTCCACCCTGCCCTCCTCCCGGCACAGCCAGCCTCCTGCGGACCTCCCGCTCCTCCCCAGGCTGTCTGCATCCAGCTCCAGCCTCTCTCCTCTCCTGCCTTTTTCGGAAATCGTTTCATTAGAGCTGTCTTCTGTCCCAAAGTCCCTTTTCCTCCTGCGATTCCCTCTTTCCGCACTACCTGCGAAAAATGAATTAAACACACCTCCCGATAAAAAGCGATTTCCTGTCCTAAACTACGCACGCCGTGAAGTTCCCTTTCAGGTTTTGATTTACACGACGTAAAGGAGGACACAACCGCATCGCTTTCCAACCTCACGCCCATTGTTGCAGGTTAACTTTTACAACACCACCGTAGCATTGTACCCGGGCCAGATGCTCATTGTTTGTGTTAGGCTGGCGAGCCGAAGCGTCAAGGGTTGTTAACTCTTGGAATAACGTGGCAGTCGAGCTGTTTTCTGTGTGTTAAGCTGTTTTGGCGACGCTCCGTGCACATTGCCAATTTAGCAAGAAAACTCAACGGTTGGAAGGTTTGATAACAAGGGTTGGGCCCCTCGCTTATCCAAAGCGGGAGGGCACATGCTCATTAGTACCTCAGCAGTGTCCTTGCAAGCTGAGCAGTGTTTTGGTACATCAGCAGATGTTCAAAAATCTTGTCCTTTTTGCAAACTTCGCTCATCAAAAGCTCATTACAATACTAAAAATCATGCCCATAGCTCAAAAGGACACTTGCCCAGGTGAAGGCCCATCCCCTGAGCACACCTAACAGTGGAAGTAACGTGTCAGGAGTATTATAATTGTATGTAAATCACTAACCAATCATTGTACAGGGCAAGGACTGGGAAATCACTAACCCTGAGAGCTTTGTGTACAAATACAGCACAGAGAACCCTGTTTGGTGTGCTCCCTAGGAGGACACATCCCCCATGCATCTGGCGCTGCACTCAACCAACCTCAGCTTCCTTGTCGGTTGGTTTGGGGAGTTTCCTTGGTTACAGTTTTCGGTAACGCTATGAGGACTTTTTTATAGGAGGCATTACTACACTTGACACTAGGCAGGGAGCCTTAAATTCCTTTAAAGATTACACAGGGCACAGCTGGGGGCAGGGGGAGGGGAACAGCAAAACCGATATGAAACAATTTACTACCGTTTTCCCCCCTCTGTACAACATTAAGTTATGCAAAACACATTCTGTGGTTTCTCACTTTGAGCACCAGCAGCAGGGCCGTAGGCTGTAAAACACAGAATTGCTCCTACAACCAAGGCAAATTGCACCAGAGAGCCGGGGGGGCACTGGCTGCAGAAGGTGGGGTATGCCCCAGTTCAGGCAAGCCAGGTGCTTTTTCACTCTGCACCCCAAAACAAAGAGGCAGTTAGTGACGACAACATGCCTCCTGGATCAGAGGAAGGGCTTTCACACCGCAGAATTAAACTTGAATCGTTTAAATCACACAAACTGATGCTACAGCCAAAAGCCAGCAGGGTAGGAGGAGGGTTGCCTTCTCCATGGATTCGTGCAACGCCGCTATCAGCACGTGTCCCTTTTCTGGAGCCTGCTGAGCCACCCCTCTCCTCCCCAGGGCTGCACCTCTTTCAGATCAGCCTTCGTATTCACCTGCCCCCACAGCAGAAGCTGGCCGAAGGTCTGAGAAATCCCCTTGGACTGATTCAGCACGTCCAGCTGGAATTGTGCCCCAAAGCCCCCAAAAACTGCCTGTATACTTGTAGGGGGACCAAAAAGGTCCATCAAAACAAACACAAGTCTCTTACACAGTGAGAGATTTTCTAGATGAAACAAACCCAAAGACACATCGCTCCCACACGCTCCGTTGGCTCGGCATATGCTCGCTCACCTTGGGTCAGGGAGCTCTGGCTGCCTCCCTTCCCCCAGTTTCAGCGACGCGCGGAGCATCCTGACCACGCACGCGCTCGCGTCTCCTTCGCAAAAGGGCACACGTGCTTCTGCTCAAGCCACCACTTGCTTTCACTGACCCAGGCCCGAGCTCCCCTTTCCAAAATCCACAGATCATTTCATTTTACAGCAATCATGCAATTTTCACAACTCCCCATCTCCCTGGTCTGGCATCCTGTTTCCAGAGTTACGGTCAAGCACAGAGAAATTTGGGTTGAAAACCTGGTAGGTCCTGCCACTGCCAGGAACGAGAAGGTTTCTAAAACTCAGGTTACACTTCACCTACTGCTGAAATGCCCAGCGCTGATGATGCTGGAAATGAAGTGAGCTCAGCGATGAGTCGTTGCCACTAAGCACAGGGAGGCTAAAATTAAAAAGGGTTCAAAATAACCTGCTACGGTCCTACGGAAACGCCTGAAGCCAACCGCTGCCCGCACGCGGCACCACAAGCCCAGGTACGCACTTCCAGGGCGGGTGGCGTGACGCCAGCTGCAGGGTGACCGCGGACCGGCTCTGTCGCTGCGGTCAGGCGTGACACAAGTGGAAGCTCACAAGCCTGTTCACAGAGAAATAGCTACGGACATCCTTCAACACCTCCCTTCTCGGTTCATCATCCAGCAAAGGCAGCGTGGCAATTCGCCCGCGGCATTTCACCGCTGAGCGAGGCAACAACCCGGTTTTAAGTCAGGCCCGCGTTCTTCGAACACGGCACCTACAGACAGCACTCCCAAACCTCTGGCTGCGCCGTCGGCCGAAGACGCACGCGGTGCCCGAAACAGCCTTCGTCCTAACTGCCCCAGCTTACACCTAACAACCAGCACAGCACACAGCCATCCGAGAGCACCAGAAAATTCACCCCGGAATTCCTCACCTTTCAAAGCTGTGGTGACTTTGGCAAAGTGGCATAGATGGGGAGAGGGAAAAAAAGGCAAAAAAAGAGAGTAATCACAGGTTTTATAGTCAGATCTTTCAGCTGTTTGTCTATTTGCTTTAGACTTGCTATTTTCAAGCCCTACAATTAACCATGAAAACATTTCATTCAAGACAGAAAGCTGCTGACCATCTCCCAGCACAGCAGCCGGACGATAATCTTGGAGCAAAAACATACACGTCTTGGATCCACTCCTTTGTGCAAAGAGCTCGCTGGGCCGCCTCGATCCTCTGTGCGCACAGAGAGAAACCGAGAGCCGTTCCTGAAAGCTGCTCGGATTAGCCTCGCTGCAGTCAATTCCCAGAGCAAAGGGGCAGAAACCCAGCAGAAAGCGGCCCGGATTTTCCCGGGCTCGCCCTGTCACCCCCAGAAATACGGCACCGCCCCGAGCAGGGTGGACTAATGCCCTGCAAAGTCACTCCGGAGTGCGGATCCTACCGTGTGGCTGCTTCTGTCCCGTCTCCCGAAAGATGCCAGCCACAAGGTTCGTTAACACTTAAAATAGCCCGGCCAGCTCCCAGCAGTCCATATGGACGGTTCTATTTCAAGCACACCCAACTTACCGTTGGAGAGAGCGGGAGGACAGCCCGCTTTCTTCGCTCGTGCTTGACATTTATCTGATGCTTTGACCATGTATGCTAAGGCAGGGTGGAACTGCAAGCTTGCACATTCAGCGGCTTGGACACTCGCAGCGCGATTCCGGCGCCGATAAAAGTAGACGGTGCTAGAATAGCGCTCGAGCTTGTTAGCCGAGACCCGTCTGGAAGCTCGTGTTAGACACGGGAATCAGACCGCGCTGCTCCGGCAGGATTCTATCCCAGCCTCGCTCCCTGCGGACAGCGGCACCGCCTGCTTATTTTTGCCCAAATATTTTGCCCACCGCTGACTTACGGTTGCCCAAAGCCCAGCGGAGACCCTGCACCCACAGAGCGGGCTTCTCCCCGCCCTCACCTCGCTTCCCAACGCCCGCTGCCGCCTCCCAAGCTCCGGGGATGTCCCCTGACCCCCCCTTCTCCCCAGCCTGGAATTTGTCTCGGCCTCTGGCTCCTGCCAAGCCGCTTCCCAACGCCAAGGGCAGCCCTGGGCGGGAGCTGCCCTGCCCCGGCACACGGGGCCGGGAAGGGCCGGGCGCGGAGCCCCGAGCCCACCGACGCGGCCGAGCCCGGGGGACCGCGCGCAGCGGCCGGCGAGGATGCAGGGAAGGCCGGGCGGCGGTCACACCGGGCCGAGGGGGCGGGCAGCCTCCCCCGGGGGACGGGGCGGACGAGAGGACCGGCTGACCTACCCCCACGCGGGCCGCCCGCACCCCGACCGGCGGCACAGGGCAACGGGGGAGGCGGGATGGGCGGCCCCGCGCCCGGCCCTCACGGAAGGCGCCCCCTCCCCGCGCCCGCCGCGGCCTGCCCGCCGCCCCGCCCCGCCGGCCGGTCCCGCTCGGCCCCGGTGCCGTACCTGGCGGCGGGAAGGCGGCCCAGCAGCCCCGCTCCGGCGGCCGCGCCCGCCGCTCCCTGGGACTTGTAGTGCGGCTCTGTCCCTCCCGCCGCGGCGGCGAGCGCTGGTCACGGCCCCTCCGGGGTACCGGGTCCGGGCCTCCCCCGGTGGGTGGCGCCTTCCGTGCCCCGCCCCGGGCCCGCTCTCCCCCCCCCCGCGCCGCGCCGGGCACGATACGGCGGCGCCTGGAGAGGCCGGGGGGGGCGGCGGCGGCGCGTGGCGGCTGCCCCCCCGCCCCGGGACTACGATACCCACAGTGCCCCGCGGCGGCGCTTCCGGGCCGGCGCCGCGCCCGGTGGATGGCGGTGTCGCCGAGCATGGGGCCGGAGCGGGTGTGTCCCGAGGAGCCGGGGCCGCCGGAGGCCCCCGACGGTGCGGCGGGCTGGAGCGGCGACGAGGAGGAGGAGGAGGAGGAAGAAGAGGGGGAAGGCGGCGGCGGGTACCTGTACCAGCCGCTGAGCCAGGAGCCGGAGCAGGGCCCCGGTGAGGCGGCCCCAGCCGAGGCGGGCCCTGGCCTACAGGAGCGGCTGCAGGTACCGCCAGCGCCTGCCCCGGGCCGGGCCGGGGGTAGGGGAGACCCGGCGGCGCGGTCCCGCGGGCGGGGGAACGGGGCCCGACCCCCGCTGCCCGCTTTTCCCTGCAGATGCTGAGGCTGCACCTGCCCGACCCGCCGGCGGACAGCGAGGAGGAGGAGGAGGAGGAGGATGCGGCGGCGGAGGGAGGCGCCGCGGCTCCGAGCAGCCGCAGCTCCATCCCCATGGATGCAGGTAACGGCCGGGCCCCGCCGGCTGCCCCCCGCGGGGCTCGCCGCGGCCTCACGCCCTCTCTTGTTCCCAGAGCACGTGGAGCTGGTGAAGAGGACGATGGCCAGCGTGAAGCTGCCCACCCTGGGCATCCCCGCCTGGGCCAGCCAGATCTCGGAGGACCAGTGGCAGGACGTGGTGCAGCGCACACTGCAGGCCCGGCAGAGCCTCGGTGGCCCCCGGCCCGAGTGGAAGTGAGTGAAGGTTCAGCCGCAGCCTGGGGGGCTGACCCCGGCCCTCCCTCCGCCGCGGCACCCACTGCCTCGGAGCCGGATGGTGACAGGACTTGCCGGCATCAACCCTCCGGTTTCTCCCACTGACGCTGTCCACCTTCCCTTCCTGCTCCTCTTTTCCCGTTCTGGCTGGCACGTAAGTCGCTGTGATGTCCTTGTGTTGGCTTCCTCTGCCCCCGAGGAGTTTCCATACCTGTGTGCGTGTGGAGGGAGGGGGCTTGGCTGGCTTTGCCCAGATTCCCTTGGGACAAACACTGGATTCGTCCCTGAGCTGTCAGTGCTGGAGAAGCCCCTCTCCATGCCAGGGCCCCCCCCTCCCAGGGCAGGGGCTGTGTGTTGGAGTATCAGAGGTAGAGTCCGATGTGTCTTTCCAAGAGATCGGTTTTATTTAGTTCTGTACATACAGGGACATCTGTACAAAATCCAACACTTTCATACTATGTAATGCTCTACTGAAAATAAAGTACACCATATGTACATATGAACTGTAAGCAGCTTAATACTTGTGTCCAGGGGGTGAATGCAGTAGTTAGTTTCGCTCGTTCCCTCGGGAGGAGGGAGCCAGGTGACTTGGAAGAGGCAGCTCCAGTTCTGTCCATTTGGCTGATGTGGGGAAAGGCATAGGCAGAAATGAGCAGCACTAACGCTAGAAACCAAGTGTTGAGCGAGGGGCAGCCGTAGCGTGGCAGACGCAGGTCTGCGTACAAGCGGGAGGCGTGGCGGACAGGGTGAACGCACTCCCCCCTTTCTCACGTGGTCCCCTTCCTAGATGTCCAGGACACTGGAATGGATAGGCAGCAAACTAACGGCAACGTGAAGGTAGGTACTAAGCCTCAGTTCCCTGACCCGGGACAAGACGCACAAAGCTATGAGAACACGGAAGCCGTACAGCACGGAGTCGTGATGTGTTAGTCCTGCCCCTGCACAAGCCCGGCGGCGTTGCTCCAGCCGGGACAGCCCCTCTGCACGCCAGAGGCCTGGTCTGCAGGCAGAGCAGCCTGCAGCAGGGGAAGGCAGCCACGGCCCAGCAGCAAGCAGGCTCGAGTGAGGGCACACACATGCTCTAAAAATGAGGTGGCGGCTTAGAACGCGACACTAAGCGGAGGAGTTGGAAAGCCTGTACTGCATTGGGAAGAAACGTCCTCCCCAGCCCGAGCCCCGCTGCAGGCAGCACTCGGCAGTCCTTGTCTCCGCTGCGCACCATCCGGCATCACCCAGTGCACGTCTACGTGCTGTGCCAGGCGTGAGGTAATTGATTGGCAGCTGACCACGAGCTCGGACTAATGTTCGAAGTAAGCAATAACCTCCCTGAGGTGTTTGGTAAGTCTCCTGATGAACCGGCCCTGCGCGCGAAGGGAGGGGAGGCGGGGTCCCGCGTGACCGCGGGTGATCTCTAACACGCTCACGCTTGCCAGCTGCTCCTGCGAGACGGTGGCACGCCTCGCCAGGGCCAACTGAAAGAGCTGAGCAGGGCAGGGGTGCAGGACACGCACGGCGGGGGGACAGCAGCTTAGTTTGGGTTGGAGGAAAGATGTGCTGCACACCAGCAGTAAGATCGGAGGGGACGAACCTCTGATCCGGGAATGGTTTACTGGTGAGGACAAGCAGATACACCAGGACCTTCCGCAACATCCCACGACGCTGCAAAGCGGCGTCAGCCCAGCGCAGCCCCTGCAAACTCCCTGCGCTATTGCAAACCCACCAGCTTATGCGTCAAGACAGCAAGCGCAGCAGGTAAGAAGCAAGGAAGGCTCCCTTTTCTCCCACGAGCCTCTCCGAGGTGGCACCTTGGCCTGGGACTGAACCCGCACCACAACAGGAAGGGGAGAAAGCCGGATCACGGCAGCACCCAAGTGCCGCGCAACCCCCTGGGCAAGTTCGCTCTAAACGCTAAATTAGCACAAGTCTCTGATGCACCGTTGATAACTAACAAGGGCCTCGGGCCACAGCGGGCGCCGCAGTAAGACAGCGAGGCAACCTTTGCCGACAGCACCCACGGAAGCGGTTCAGCAGTAGCACCTAGCCATGGATCACAGAGAACTGAGCGCTCGCGAACTCAGCCTGCCCCGTAACGTGTATCTGCTGCTGCCACGAGTCTGCAGAAAACTACTTTAGCAGCACAAGCTTCCTGGAAACCCCGGGCACTGCAGAGCTAAGGATGGGATACAGCGACAAAGGGAGAGCTGCAGGAGTATTTTAATTGAGCAGGTAGAGGAAGAAAGCAGAAGTCGGTGGCTGACACCTGCTACAAAATGGGGAGTTAATTCTGGGCCCACAGTTAAGACACCGGGATGGAGACGAGTCAGCACGGACCAACACAAACAGCTGAAGGAATTCACTTTCCCACAAGAGAGCTTCTAAGGATGCTCTAAAGAGAGGGCTTGCACCCAGCTTTACTGG
The DNA here is from genome assembly GCA_027574665.1 of Rhynochetos jubatus. Classification (NCBI taxonomy): domain Eukaryota; kingdom Metazoa; phylum Chordata; class Aves; order Eurypygiformes; family Rhynochetidae; genus Rhynochetos; species Rhynochetos jubatus. The sequence continues at coordinate 13,959,086 of CM050650.1, read as the reverse complement.
GGGTGGCGAAGCACTGAACCCCCACTCCACTGAAAGGGAACAGAACAAGGGGCTTGAAGCAAAAGAAAGGTGGAAGCAAACATCTCCTCCGCTGTACGTCGGCTGCAGGGCTGCGCCCCAAGGCAGGGCGGGAGAAGCAGCAGAGCCCCCACAAACTCTGCCACGTGCTCCTGGCCCGAGCTCAGCCTGAGCCCTGGCCGCTGCGGGGCTTCCCTGCGCGGGCAGCACGGCTCAGGCAAGGCGGAGGCGGGCACCTGGGGCTCGTAGCAGCATGCTGAGCCACGCGCCGTGGTCTCCAGCCAACACCCAGCGGCAAGGCTCTGGCTCCCAGGCAGAGTAAGGGCCAGGCGGCAGCTGGAAACGGAGCGACTCCTGCCTGGGCCGATACAATCGCAGGTCAGGAAGGCTCCCTTCGCGCACGCACACCCAAGGTGGAAAAGCAGGAGGAAGGAGGGAAAAGCAGGAGGACGTGACAGTGGTGAGATAGAACGTAAAACCAAATCTACCCTGGAGGGATGCAGATGGAGTGGAGGACAGGCACAGCTCACCATGTTCATTCCTTATTTATACATGAGAACTGAGTGCATTTCCGTGACCCCTGGGGGAAAAGGGATGGGGCAGAGCTTCCCGGGCCAGCTCCTGAGCCCGTCAGAGAGCCTCCTGGCTTGAGGTGAGAAACTCTTCTGCTCTCTTGTGGGCCTCCAGGGCTTTTATAGTGTAGACGTCCTGAGGAAGCTCAGATTTCCGGCGCAGCAAAACTTTCTCCTTCTTAATGTCTTTCAGCATCTACAGACAAACCAAAGAAGCCAGGGATCAGTAGCAAACCCCTTCACCCCTCCAGCCTCCCCATTCTCTGACTCCCAACTGCTCTAGGATGTGCTGGGTGAAACTGCAGCACCCTGCAGAACGGGCTGAGCACCAAACACAGACCAAAAGGACACGGGAAAGTCCCACTTGCACTTTTTTCCAGAGTGGGAAGGTTAGATAAACTCCACTCTTCAGACTACACGTTGATCACTAACGGCCAGGGATGACAGCAGGGGCATTTACCCTCAGAACACTTGGAAAGAGCCAGTTCTGGCTGCTGGACTCTGGACTGACTGCTGAGCCTGTCTGAGAGGAACAGGGAGGACCCTAGTCCCCTACGCACCTGCACAGCCTCTGTCTCCACCGTTTTCTTCAGTAGCTGTATATCCTCTGCAGTTGGGGTCTCCGTTTCCATACAGCAGACAGGAGGCAATGGTGGAGGTGCGTAATACATGGGGTACTGCAGACAACACAGACAGCTGGAGAGTCAGCACACCATTCAACACCAGGCCTTCTCCCCCAGCATCCTAACAGCATGGCGTGCTTCTTCCAGTCACCCTCTCCGGCTCCCACAGAGGTGGCAGTAGGTACACAGACAGGAAAGGAGCATCTCCTACCCATTCCCACCTGTGCCTTTAGCCACAGCACACTGCGTGTGCGGCCACAGCCGAGAGAGGAGTCCACAAACATGTACATGCTCTCTACAAGGCATTACTCAGGCCAGTGCTCCAGAGGGTCAGGCTGGTAAAATATTGCCAGCATCCCCAAGACACTGGGTCTTGGGAGGGATGGACCACCACTGCAGCTGTGGACTGAGATGAGGTGCTAGAGCCTGATCTTATGAGCTGAGGTAGCAGGTCAAGACACCCAGCACACTCTTGTCTCATTCATCCTAGGTCCTGCTGTTACCCACCTGGGGGTTCAGCCGGGCCAACTCCTCTATTTTCTGCCACATTTCTTCTCGTTCCTTCATCCTGAACCTTCCCCTGTGGAGAGAAAGAGAGCACAAGTGTGAACTCCTGGGGAAAGTGCAGTTTTCATTCACAGGAAGACAAAAGCGAGAGACAGCAGAAAAGCGCAGGCAAGGGTAAGAGCTGCTTGCTCCTCCAGAGGCCCCTAATTCTATCTACAGGTGAGATGTGGCAAGAAGAGGGGACCGACTGCAGCTAGCAGGGGTAGGCAGCTCGCCCTCACTTCAGCACAGGGTGGCAGCCGTGAGCTGCACAGGTACTTCTTCCCTGACTTTGTGCTGCAGGAGTGGGACAGAGCGACTGGAGTAAAGCAGTGACACCCGTTTGGAGGTCAAACACACCGTTTTCCTGGTGCCCCAGAGATGCAGAGGGACAAACTGCCATTTCCAATAGAGCTGGGCCTCAACTTCCCACAGTTCCCTCTCTCTCTGGCCATAAAACACCACAGCGCTGCCCAAACCCTGCACTGCACAGCTCTTCAACTTGGCACAGATTCTGGCACCTTCCTTAAGTGACCATTCAACTGGGCCACCTGTAATTCCCAGGGCAGCAAACGTTCCTTGCAAACAGGGATGAGCATCCACCACTCCGTGTTAATCTCTTCCACATTTTAAACATCTGCACTGAAATCTCTGCCTCATTTCTGATTTTAACTACCTGGCTTTCATCTCCAGTGCCCCATCTGTCCGTTCCAAGGAAGTGCTTATGCTCTGTCATCACTGCACGCTCCTGAAGTGTATGTAAGAAAGGAGGCTAAAAATGAGAATGAAGCTGCCAAGCATTGAAGCAGCAGACTACTCCATCAGAGAACATAGGGTCAAAAAAACCCCAAACCAACCCCAATCAACCCCAAAACCTAGCAAACAACAAACCCCAGATGAATAACCGACACCTCGCTGTCAGAGCTCTTGAGGCTTCTGCAGGAGACTGCAGCCAGGAGTTAGCACTGATCTTCCCCAGCTCCTTCCTACCTCATCCCCAATTTCTCTGCGCCCTTTTTGATGTCTGGTATATAGAAATGTAGGTATTGCTCCCATATTGCCACTGGAAATGTAGACCAACATGCCCGCCCACAAAGGCCCTCACACCACAAAGGCCACTGCCCCTCCAAAGTGATGTCTACTTTGCTGGTACCGTGTCCACCACCATGACATGTGAGGCTGTCACAAAGCTCATCTTGCTTGGCCAGATAATGTCACATTACTGGTCTGGTATAGAGTGAGCCAAAGGCACTCATCCATCCATCCATCCATTCACCCATCCCTGGCACAAGTTCTTTCCTTCGGATCACCAGTTTGAACAGCATCAGGGAAGCCCTCCACACCTCATGGCACTTCAACATCTACCAGTTTACCCACCATGTGCTCAGCTGATGCTGCTGAAGTCCACCTTATGAAGAGAACACCCCGTCTAAGAGCAGTGCTTCCAAAAATCTGAAAGCTTTACACCTGTGATCACTCTTTTTTAGCCAAACAAGGGTTTTCAAAGAATGGAACAAAGTTCCATCTTAACTTTGATGCTACACTGATTTAACTCTATTATTATGGCTATCCAGCATCCCTTTCCAGGGGAAGCTTCCTCCCAGCCTCATCCATCAGCTTGGCTTTACCTCCTACACCAGGACATTTCCGTTGCAGTTAATCTGCAAGCGTCACTCATCCACAAGTCTTTGGAGAATCCTACCTTTCTCAACAGCAATGCCTCACAGGACAGCGCTGAGTCCCTAGGAGCAGCACCCCAGCCTTGCTTTCCAGGTGATGTGCACCTCCTCAGCTCCCTTCCTTCCTGACCCCACTGCTCGCAGTAGGAGAAAGCCACTGGCAGTACGCTTGGAAAAGAGCTATAGTGGGAGGGATTTTCTCCTTCCCGTTGCTGTAGCCTCCTCCAGGAGTCAGGGGTGGCCCCAGGGCATGCTGACACCACACCTCTTGAAAGGCAATGCTGAAGGCCCTCACACTTTTACATTCAGGACAAGACGCTGTCTATCTGTCCCAACATCCCCACTGTTTTCTGAAGGGTTCCAACAACCGACACAGCTTCAGGATGTCTGGGGAGGTTAGTAAGGCACAGTCAGTCCATCTGCACGGAACAACAGAAAGCCTGCCCACACGTCCTGGGGACAGTGTCCGTGGCCTTGGCTGCAGCGGCACAGACAGAGGTGCAGTGGTGGCAGGCCTGAGCTGGCATGTCACTTGCAGGCATGGCAACTAATTAAAAACACAGCTAAGCCTTTTTTGAGCAGGTCCCAACAGCTGGTTGCAGCCTAATTGTGTACCTACAGGCTCTCTCAGTTTCACATTTACAGGCTTTGCTCGCATGCGCAGTCCTTCCCACACGTGCTATTTTCTCGTTCATAGCACGAGGTCTCTAGCAGCTCCTTGGGAAAACACTCCATAGGTCTCTCTTCCTTTTTCTATGTATGCTAAAGAAGCCTCAGTGCTTCAAACTCGGTCGCACTGAGTAAGGTCCTGTGGAAAAAGCAAGGTATCACACAGTGAAAGGTCAATCCTGCATTACAGCGGTCCAGCCAGCATTCCCACGGGCAGTCTTTGGCACACTGCTTTAATTCGGAGGCGCTCGACTTCACAGCCTTGCCGGTTTTATTAGAGAAAAAAAAAGGTACTATTCCTACTCTGTTTAAATTTCCATGTTTGAAAAGAAAATGGGAATTGACTGCGGTGCCACATTCCTGCCCACCAACAGGCATGGCCTGCAGTCAGCTCTGCCAGGGAGGCAGCGTGGCTTCTCCTCTGGAAGGGAGGCAACGGGACCTGCCGCTCATCAGAACAGGTCGCGGCACTCCACCGACAGAAAAGCAGGTATGGGAAGCACAGGAATGGCACTCCAAACTCCCAGGCAGACTCTTCCACTATGAAACTATCTCCTTCCACCAGGAGACACCACGACATAACAGTTTCTCTGGCCTGTGGAACATGCTTTTGTAACACCGTTCATTCCAGCAATGACTTACTCTGTTACGCTCCAGAACGTGCAGCCAGAGCGTTAAAGTGCACGTGGATTTGCTTATCTGTCTTGGATATTTTAGACATGGAGGAAAAAGATGATATTTTCACAACGGACTTCAGTAAAGAACTCAGGCATTCTGCTCTAGTAAACCCCGGTTTCTAATCCATCTTCCCAAGTGCATGCTCTTTTTCCTCACCATTGTCCCTCATCCTGTCCAGTCCCAGGCCCCTTACCCAACAAACCCCAATCTCCTCACTTCTCCTCTTATTTGTTCCCTTTACCTATCCAATTCTACTGTCTGTTGACATGAAAAATAACACCACCACCTCCCAACCTATCTCTTCACAAACCTGGCTCTTGGCAATCCCAAGCACAAGGACAGGCTGGGCACAGAATGGATGGAGAGCAGCCCTGAGGAGAAGGACTTGGGGGTACTGGGGGACGAGTAGCTGGACATGAGCTGGCAGTGTGTGTTGGCAGCCCAGAAAGTCAATCATATCCTGGGCTGTATCCAGAGCAGCGTGGCCAGCAGGTCGAGGGAGGGGATTCTCCCTCTCTACTCTGCTCTCGTGAGACCCCACCTGGAATACTGCGTCCAGCTCTGGGGTCCCCAACACAAGAAGGATATTGACCAGAGAAAGTCCAGAGGAGGCCACGAAGATGCTCAGAGGGCTGGAGCATCTCTGCTATGGGGACAGGCTGAGAGAGTTGGGCTTGTTCAGTCTGGAGAAGGGAAGGCTCCGGGGAGACCTTATAGCACCTTCCAGTACCCAAAGGGGCTACAAGGAAGCTGGGGGAGACTTTTTACAAGGGCCTGTAGTGACAGAACAAGGGGTAACGGGTTTAAAATGAAAGCAGGGAGATTTAGATTGGGTATCAAGACAAAATTCTTCCCGGAGAGGTTGGTGAGGCACAGGAACAGGTTGCCCAGAGAAGCTGTGGGTGCCCCATCCCTGGCTGTCTCCAAGGCCAGGCTGGATGAGGCTTGGAGCAACCTGGTCTAGTGGAGGGTGTCCCTGCCCATGGCAGGGGGGTTGGAACTAGATGGTCTTTAAGGTCCCTTCCAACCAAAACCAGTCTGTGATTCACTGTACCTCAACCCAGTCTCTACTTCCCTGACTGGATGAGCTGCTCTTCTCCCCAGGCTGCTGTCCTACCCCATCCGCTTCTGCCACCAATTTTCCTTTCTAGTTGTTTCCCAACTTTTCCCTACAGACCTTTCCCAACGTGCCTTCCCAGCTCTAGCATCTCTTCAGAGTGGGACCTTTTCACAATTCTCCAGCCAGGAATGGCTGCCAATCCTGTGCTAGCAACAGCAGAGCTGACCCTTCTTGATTTTGCCCAGAAAGGCCTCCTTAGCTGTGTCCCTGTGGCAGGGAGATCCCATTTAGCTAAGGAATTGTATCATGCTCATCGTAGATAAACTTGTCTCGATTCAGCTGCTAAAAGTTATTTTTACATCCCACCCACCAAGCTTTCAAGTGACATTTTACCAAATTTGGTTGCCTAGGGTAGCAAAAGTTACATCCTTGATAAAAACCCGACACAAGGTCTTCTGAAGCATAATTAGGCAGAGAGGCACTAGAGAAAAAGAATCATCATCTTAACATGAGCAGAACACGCTGCAGCTCTCCCCATCCCTTTCCTGGACAGATCTCAGCTGCCTTGCTGACCTTTTCCAGAACAACCCATTGTCAGCCACACACCAATGCTGGGAACGGTCACCCTCGGCACGTCACACGGGTAGAAGCTAAACAGGTAAGAAAAGCTCCTGGTGGAAGCACCAGGCAGATCTCGTGAATGCGCTGTCACCGCGACCTAAAATATATGCGCAGACATTCATGGGCTTCACAAATGCCCTAGAACGGGGAAAAAAATCTTGCTTGCTCCCAGTTTAAATGTTAACAAACCCTTAATTTCTCCATATGCACGTCACCCATCCCCAGGTTCTGGTTCATCTCTCAACTTAGTTATTTATTACGCTTTCACAAAACACGGAATGTATCCGAGGGCTCCCGGCTGCCAGCAGGGTTAGCCCTGCTCTCCCACCGCCACCCTTGCAGCAGCCCTGGCTCAGCTGGATGGATTCAGGAATGAGAAGTGCTGTTTTATGTCACTAGGTCAGCAGAAAACAGACCCAGGGGAACAAAAAACCCCCAAAGTTTCCTTCTAGCTTACTGAACTGACTCAGCTCACCACGGCAAGTCACACAAGCACCAAAACCACCACAAGGAAGCAGAAAAAGTAGAGTGTTTTCTTCCTTACAGCCTCACAGCACAGGTACTTGCTGAACTAAGATTTTATCCCCACCATTTCCTCTTTGAAATTCCAGGTATTCTTTAAAATTGAAAGTGTCCTGTGGCTTGAAAGATGCGGTATGCCTACGGCAGCAAAGCTCTTCAGAAAAGTCTTTCTAAAGCAGCAGGATTCCACCGGCCTCACTATGACATATACAAACTGGTAAGTACCTCCAAGGCAGAGCTCAAGCAGCTCTGCAAAGCTGAGTATCCTCTATGTCGCAGTATATTTCCTCGTGACCCAGAAAGCTCTGTCACTTTTCCAGGCCGTTTCAGCATAACTGAAAGGATTTTTATCAGGGCACACGTTTTACCTCTTCTCATCCCCACGCAGAGTTATTGCTGAGGAATCTCACTTTTTGACAGTATTATTTGCACCACCTTTCCATTTCCCCACTGCCTACTTTCATCTACCATCTGTTACAGTACCCCAAGGAGACTCCAGGATGTGCTCAAGTTACTTGGCAAGAACCTCTTACTCACTTCTGCTTCTCCGCCTTGTATTGCTGCGTGCAGTCGTCAAAAAGCTTTTGGTTCATCTCCATGAACAGCTTGAGTGCATTATAGATCAGCCCGTGGATTGTCCTGCGAAGAAATGAGGAAAGGAGAGCAAGTCATGGTGGTATCCTTCAGGTTCTCAGCCCTGAGTTAGCCCCAGCAGCACCAACAAGAGCCAACAGCAGCAGCAACTCGTACACTACAGCAACGTGACAAAAGGTTTTCCGCTGGGACAGGTCTGCTCTGACTGATGAGGGCAAAAATAGGCATTCGGGCATTTATTTCTTCTAGTCAGAAACTGGAAAGGAAGGATGCTAGTGACCTGCTCAAGGCCGTTCCCAAGGAGGCTTTACCTAATCCAGCTGTAGTGCCTCCCACAGTTCATCTCACACACCACGACTTTTTTGGGCTGCCCAGCGTGTTCAGTCATGAGCTTTGTCACGGAGCTGCCCTACACACAGACATTCAACAGCCCCGCAGAGATGGGAACCAGCACAAGGACGACCACAGAAGAAAAGCCACCTTCGTGTCAGCAATTTACGGACAGGTTGTACTGTGTGTGAGCTCTCTCCGCAACAAGGACTCTCCCGGGGAATAAAAACAAGTATTGAAGCCGTCTCTGAAATACCTGATCCAGAGGCGAAAGATGACTCAGTAAACTGAGCTCTGTGCCTTCCCAGCTCTACAGATGGAATAAGGAAGAGAGCTACAGGACGTATGCACAAGTCCAGACAAGGCTGTCTGGCCAAGTGTTGGAGTAGATGAGCTATGGGAAGGAAGAGGAGAACCTGAGATACTCAACCTGCACTGAGAAGATGTGGCTAGTGCTAAAACAAGGAGAAATAAGAGGAAAATACCCTTTAGGTCTTCTGCCATACCACTGGGAAGGAGACAAGAAAAGATGGAAGAGCAGAACCATGAATCTTGGCTGGTACAAGAAGTAAACAGAGCTGGTGAAGGGTTTCAGGCAAGAACGTAAAGTCCTTCTCTGGACTCTGATCAGGAGGGGCACCAACACTGAGTGAGAGCGTGTCTGTGTGCCTCTGCACACACATGTGCATGCATCCGTGTGCCTGTCTGCCCACGCGTGTGCCTGCTGGTGTGCATGTGTGTGATCTGGGTCTGCGCACGCGCGTGCCTGTGTGTATCTGGGTGTTCGTGTATGTTCACATCCGCGTGTCTGTGTCCACACCAGGCTTTGGAGCACCCTTGGCTGGTGGCTCAAGTTCATGCTTCCCGATACAATGAAGAGAAGGAAGCAGCCAGGCAGCAGACCAGTGGGGAGCTCTCTGCAAACAAGCCCCACCTCACACCCCCATCTTGGCTACCACAGCATACTCCTAAGCCCTGGAGTTGCCCAGCCTCACTGGAATTGATTATTTCGCTTTTTTCCACCCTCTAGAATAGGGGAAGGTGGCTTTTTTTTGTCTTCTTGTGTTTTTTACTGGAAGACTTGAGAATCTCAGCTGTGGACTGAGTACTTTTAGCTAGTTCATTAAAAGGGAGGGAGTTTTGCAACCTGAATTAACCAGGTAAAGAATCAACTGAAGAAGCAATCAGTAGAAAGGCGAGCAGGAAGTTGATGGGAGAACCATAAACCAGACCAGTACAGAGCAATCAGACACAGGGGGCAATAGTTTGACATAGAACATGTTCCTGGTTAAGTTCTGCTTTCTCCGTCCTCTCTGCACTCAAGGAGTCAGGCACTGCATTAGCCAAGGTCTGTGGTTGTGGAGAGACATTAGTTAACAAGCAGAAGTCGTCTGGAAAACCCACTGCCGGTCTCCAAGAGACCTGCCACGTTAGTGATACGCGGGTATCAAACGCTGGGTAGGTTCAACGGCGCCAAGGCAGGTCACTGCAGGCGCCTGACCCCTTGCAGAAGCAGGCCACTGTGGTCTGCTGTGGCGCTCTTCCATGCTGATAGTACTAACAACCCCTCTGGCTCAGCACCTGGTGTCACCGAGTGCCACGTGTCACCGCACTGTAGCGGCATGCCCCAAGATTGCCAGCAGGTCAAGCAATCCTGCACGCACAGCGAGTGCCAGGGCATGCGGAAAGACCTACTTGTTCCAGTGACTCTTGGAGTTCTTGTAGAGCGCTGGAAACATGATCGGGAGAATTTTGGCTGCGTTATCGCTGATCAGGCTCATGATATATTCGTTGTTCCAATAGTACAGTGCTCGCTCTGCCACCTGCAGTGGGAGAGAAAGCCATCCTTAGAGAGGCTCCTTCCAGTAGCACCTGCGGCGCACAGGGAAACTGTGCGGCGCTGAGACCAGAGCTCGCCACCAGCCAGCCGAGGAGCAGATGCTTCCCCACAGCAGCTTTGCCAACATCTCCAAGGCCGTTCATCCCTGCTGCCCAGCCTTCTTTCTCTTAGCCTCTGCCAGGCACTTCCCGCTTTCCTAGGGAAGACCTCACGTTCTTGACTAGGCAAGCCTACCATTGCTACGCTGATGGCTCCAACACCCTTTACACCACGCTCGAGGACAATGTCATTCACTCCAGGTCGCAGCTCCAAGCCTCCTTCGTTTCCTCAGAGCAAAGCTCCACGCCTCCCATTCCTCTCTGGCCTCCCTCACAACAGTCTCTCTGGGCTTTGGAGCACGCTTCAGTCACCAGGCCCACAATTCACCCCCCTAATTAATAAGGGTGAAAATATGTAAAATCTTAGGGCAGCCACCCTGCTCTAACAAGACAAACAAGTCTAACGAGTTTCCACACAGTGATAGATTCAACTGCAATTCTTCATATTTAACCACAATTTGGGCAACACAGATCACCAGGCTAATTTCTGCTGTTAGCGCTAGCTTGAGAGTGGCTTAAAAACCTGGGAAGAGAGACATCCAGTCTCAGGTTTGTATTTCACGTGATGGAGAACTCACTATATCCCCTTTATATTGCTCCACATGAGTAAACAAAGTGAAACTCGCTTCCAGCTATTAGATCTTGTTAAGCCTTTGTCTGCCAGATTAACACATAATCCTCTCAGAAAAAACTCTTCCCCCACCAAGGTGTTCAGATTTACCAAGAAGTCAACTCCTGGTTTTGCTCTCAGACAAGCTGCAGTCACAGAGACGGTTCAGCCTGTCTGTATGGGACACCTCTGGGGTTAATTTTCTTCTGCTGTAAAGGATCTGCACCTTTTCCAGTCTTGTTTTCCAAAGAGCTGGCAGCAGATGAGGGCTGCTATCAAGTACAGGGTGCTTCTCCTCCAGCCTTTACCCTACTTTATTCAAGATCCTTAGTTCCCTATGGTAGCTCATTCCACGCCCAAAGGTCATGTTAGTCCTTTGGTTCCCATCACCACACCATGTCCAGCTGGTTTCCATCAGGCTCCCCACGTCTTTTCCTGGAAACAGTGATCTTTTTCCATACATATGTGACCTAAACTGACCTCGTTTTTGGCCTGTAAACACAAGACTTCGTACCTCTCCGTACCAAAAGACAGACTGAAGCTGCTCTGCCTCCCTGTGCAGTCACACTCACTCAGGCTGAGGGGGGATGCTATGTCACTATTTAACACCCCCACATACCTGGGTCAGCCATGTCTTTTCACCAGCAAGCTATCTCCTTCCTGGGCACTCTTCACGGCAATCTAAACCACCGAGCCAAGAGCACCTGCTAGGAGCTCCTAGCAGGTCCTACCACCCTGGACATTTTAAACCTTAAGACTACCAGTCACAGAGATTGTTGTAGCCTGGTACTACAGCCAGCTTCCCTTCAGTGGGAAGCTGAAGAAGCACACCCTAGCACTTTCTCAGTACCCCTCACTCTACCACCTGCACCAGAATAACACCAAGTACCTCCTCTACACACCATCTCTCTGGTTAGCCTCCCACCAGCACTGCAGACAGCCTGGGTTTACTGCCACAGGGTGACACTGCATGGATCTCCTCTGTGTCTGCTAGCCAAAACGGGAGGTGGCAGAGCACCTCTGCTCCAGCCCCAGCCTGCTGTGACATGTGGTGCTGAACAGCACGGTGCAGCAGGAGAGGCTCTGCCGATCCACTTCGCCTTCTCTCTGGATGAGCTTGCTCTGTGGTTGTGATGAGGATTCTCACTGCCTCCCACCACATGTCACCCCACTGCTCACCCTGGTCACACCTCCATGTGCCACTGATTCAAAGACAAGCCCAAAAGCCGTGGCGTCACCCTCGTACACCAAGTGGGTCGCAAGCCAGTGCCCTATCCCCTCCCTGAGCTGCAACCTACCTGGAAGTGTGGGCTGGAGACACACTTGGCCAACTGCCTGAACAAGGGCTCCATCACTTTCACAAACTCAGATGGCTCAATCACATCCAGGATCTCCTCCAGCTCGTTTAAAAACATCACCTCCTTGGGACTGTGAGTTTTTGGCCAGAACTTCAGCAAGCCCACGATCACCTGAGAGGAGAGGGTACAGAGACAGCGTTAGAGGCTACAAGTGAACACCAGCCGTGAAGTAAATGTTAAAGGTCCAGTCACGACAGCAGGAGGGAGAAAACAGCAAAGACTTTCTCAGAAAGTCAGGGTGGGTTAACAGGGAAGAAAGAAAAGCCCAAACTCTGCCAAATTGCACACAAGACAGCAGTACTGCCCAGGCTGCTACGATTCTGTGCTACAAGCATCAAGCTAAGAATCACCTTTTTTCCCCCCAAACACAACTTAACACAGAAGGCTCAAACCAGAGTGGGCAGCGGCTGGCAGATGGTGCAGAGCTAATAAAATTGGAAATGCTATGGAGAAGGTCACTGAGGAAATCGTTAGTACGCCGCAGAGCATCCAATAAATAATGCGACGGACGGGTTTGGGACAAGCAGAAGGAAGTACTGTTAAACACAGAAGTAACTGCATTATGGAGCTCATCCTTCCAAGACTTTCTGGAGCCTCAAAGTCCACACAGACTCCACGAGGGAGTAGACAAGTTTATGGAGGTTTCACTTAAGGGTGATGATTAAATATGACAATGCAGATGCAACTTCTGGCTGAGTAAACTTGCTTACAAGACAGTGGGAGAACTTACTAAGGGAAGGGCTTTATCCCACTTGATTTTATTTACTTTTAATATTGCTTCCTTCCTCACCCATTCACTTCTAGACACAGTCAGAGGCAGGATCCAAGATCCTGCAGACCTTTACTCTGCTGGAGCCACTGGTACAGCATTTACAGAAATGGGGACGCTAGATTCACACACAACTGGCAGTAGGAGTTGCTCTTTCAAGCTCTGTGCACTTCAGCAACCCGCCTGAAGCCGGCACTTGAGAGGAAGCTCACAGCAGCAGAGAGACAGCAGTGGGCAATGCAACAGCAACATGAGAAACGTCTGAGCGTTCTGTTTCTACCAACTCAAGGCTTGCAAGGCCAACACTTTGGTATCCTCAGTGTTTGTCATTACTCAGGTCTGCCATTCAGGCAAGGGTTAGCTTCTGTGACTCAGATTTAATTTCTCCTTCAGCTAAGGAGGTGCGAGGTGTGGCGAGTGTCTTTGCTATTGCTGAGCACATCTGAGGCCCTGCTCACCTGGCAATCATTCAGACTGCTGCTAACGCAAGAGCTGCCGTGTTGAGCCTGGCTGAGCAAGCTCCTGGGAGGCCCACTGAGCGAGTGTGGACCTAGTGAGTGATCTGGCCTCCTTCCAGCACTGGTGGCAACATCCCCACGCGCATTCAGAGCCTTGCTGATGCACAAGCCCTGTCAGTCTTCAAGACTTCAATAACCCCAGTCACCCTGGGAGTCTGTTCCGGACCTTCGCAGGCAGGATGCTTCACCAGGACACAACCTGTGGCAACACGGCCTTGGTATGTCTGGTTCAGACCCAACACAACATCCACAGAAGGTAACAGAATTGGGTCATCCCGCTGCTTTCCACAAGCACCAAACCAGACCAGGGTCTCTAATCCGGGGGCCACTAACCCGTTACCAGGAAGCAGTGACGAGCTATGCAGCTTTACTGTTTGAATAAGCTTCAGAATTAATCCTGAAAACTCTTCCCGGAAAGTGTGGTGAGACACTGGAACAGATTGCCCAGAGAAGCTGTGGATGCCCCATCCCTGGAAGTGTCCAAGGCCAGGCTGGATGAGGCTTGGAGCAACCTGGTCTAGTGGAGGGTGTCCCTGCCCCTGGCAGGGGGGTGGAACTGGATGATCTGTAAGGGCCCTTCCAACCCGAACCATTCCATGATTCTATGAAATATTGATAGATTCCCAATTCTCTCTTCTCCCTCACCCTACCGTAAGCGCTTTGGCAGGATGCTGTCGGGCTGGATGCCAGCCACGGGAAGTACTCAGCATGATCAGGAAGCTACTTTACGCTGTGTGTTTCAGAGCAGGCTTTTGGGAACACAGGAAATGGAGGATCCACATTTAAAGGAAAAGCTGGGAGGTCTGCTTCAGCACTGCTGGTGTCAGGGCTACGGAGTCTGAAAGCTGACAAGAGCTGACCAGCTTCCACCAAGCACAGTCAGGCTCACCACGAACGCACACATTTCAGCCAGAGAACAGAACGGCCTCAGCTAGCATTACTCATTGAAATGCTCACACTTTCTGGTGCTCCCTGCCACAGTGACACAAGCATACGTTCTTTGGCCATCTGCTGTTTTGAGGCTGCGAAGCTCAGCTCCATAGAAGACTTTTCCTGTCCTGCAGTGGGTGGAGAAATACTCGTCTCCTGCTTGTACCCTCTGCCATGCCAACAGAGAGCCTGTTTCACACTGCAGGGCCGCGCAGCCGGCAACTGGAACACGTGAGGTGCCCCATCTACACTGCTCACACATTTTAGAATCTGCTGTTTCCCAGCACTACACCCTGAAGGTAAATGTGTCTACAATGTGACTTAACACCGTGAAGGTAGCAAACTGATGCTATAGCAGGAAGGAGAATACTTTCATCCAGGAACAGTGGCTTGCCTAAAGTAGACCTTTGTGTCCCAGGTTGCTAACCTCATCCCCAGTTTTTACTCCAACTCTGGCAGTCTGGAGTAAATTCCTACTATTTCAGGGCCCCCGCAAGCTCACGCTAGTTCCATCAGATATCAGACAGCCATGTGTTTTGTCTCTGCAGCATCTGTCACTAGCTGAAAGCTCTGCCCAGAAGGGACAGCTTGGCATAGCGTTCCTTCTGCCACACCAAGATCTGATGCACAAAGGAATACTAGAGCCCACCTTCCCAAAGCTTGCAGGAGAGAATGCTAAAGGTTTGCACATAAGCAGCACAGCCCTTTCTGCCCACAGGTTACCAGGCAAACCCAGTAAGCAATCCAGTTGACTCCCAGCCTTTGTAGGCTTTTTTCACCCTTGCTGTACTCTAAGGAAGCCATGAAGCTTTTTAGGACTTGACTGACACACCGAGAGGTTAAGCAAGGTTACTCACCGGCTCTGTCAAGCTGCTGTCTTTCTCCAAGAACTGTACAACACAGTACGCCAACTGTAGGGAAAAAAACATGTCAAGATTAGAGCTTCCTCAAGCGTATTGCAGATTAAAGTGATGAATTAAAATTGCATTATGCCCTCCACAGTGTGTGTGATGAGCAGACAGCTGTAGCTCCAAAGGAATCCAGTTGTTGTGATGGCAAGTGAAGGCTCTAGATCGAGCAGGCAGGGCCTGAGCTCAGGACATTCTAGCAGCATAAAGGATAAATCTTGAGCCACCTAGAGTGGTCTGCAGCTAATGCATTCAAATGCAAGCACAGCTGTACACACGGGAAGGGACGAACCTGGCTATCACAAAGCCCTGCCCCATAAAAACAAGGCTGAGATAGCAGCCATCACTGCCCAGTACCCATTCTTTTCCACTTTCTAGCCTGAGTCCCAATCTTCTCTGCTCTTCTATTATGTATTCTAAATTGCAAGAAATTAATCTCTGTGCCACCCTAGCAGCCCAGCACACCGATTCCTCCAATTATCTCAGCGGTGACTAATAGCTGATACACCACACTCTCTGGCTGATGACTGCAGCTCAGAATTTTACCTCCCTGATTTCAGCAGGGCCCCAATATTTCACAAACTTCCAGCACAGGAGGTCAAAGTAGGCCACGGCATTAATTCAGCAGGCAATGGCAGGACACCTTCCAATCAGCCGGTGGCAAAACACACACACGTGTACATACAGGCCCAGGCACCGCAAGGCTGGGACAAATCCCTGCAGTAAGGGACTAGTGCAGAGCCCAGAACATCTCACAGCAAGAACTTCGTACAACACAGCAAGGCAGCCTGGTGAACAGCTGTAGGCAAGTCTGAACAACAGCTTCTGGAAGAATGATACCCTGCCCTGGGAAACTGGGGTTCATCCTGACATATTCTCACCTGCGGGTGGTAGACACTGAGAGACTTCACCTTGTGCAGTGGTAACAAGACCCGGATGAGAAACATCTTGTGCTCTTCCTTCAGAGGCAAAGCAAACCCATTGATTATGCTGAGAAGAAAAAGGGGTCTCATTAATGTCTTTACCCAGCAGAAATACAGTATCTCTCACCGCAAAACAATCAGTGGCTTGCATTAGCTCTCATTAACTGCTTGAGAAGGCCCCCACCAGCAGCAGCGTGGCCGCTGGGGCCCAACCTGCACACCACGCTGGGCAGGCACAGCGGGGAAACGCCTCTGATGGGGCCTGGGCTCTGCCCTGCCCTGCGCCAGGCCGAGCCCAGCGCAGGTAAGCAGAACCTCTGGGGAAGGCCAGCACAGAGGATGGTGCCTGTGAGGTTGGTGCTTTACACAACAGGAGGATGGAGACATAACAGGGGGCTGCAAACGGAAGGGCAGTTGAGAAGGCTGTCCACTGCTAAGGCTTCTCAGGGCTGTGAGGAACACTTTTACTGCCTGCTGAGACAAGGCAGCAAGTGGGACTAGACTCAAACTCGAAAGAGGAGCAGGCTACCGCTGCACTCATCAGTGGGCTGGAGAGCACTTTCACACTGTGCTTCATCAGACAGAGATCCTCTGGAAGAGGTGGCTCCTGCACGAACTGCTGAAGGAAGGCACTGCCAGCTCATGCAGCACACTGGGCTGAGAGGTCTCACTCACTATGGGCCCTTTGGGACTTCCAAAAGTGCCTGTACCTTCCCAGGATCTCCAGTAGCTCTGCAATCCCATTGTGGTGCTCTGTTTCATAGATGAACCTAAAGAGAAGAGAACAATGAGAGGTCATTGGCAAACACTGGATACAGTCTGATAAGCAAAAGGAAGCAAAAACACTGGAGACAGGGATTTTTCTAGAAAATAACAGAACTCAAAGATGACAGGGCAAGGTGTAAGGGAGAGAAACAAATTCATGGCCCCCAGATCAGCTAAAGCTCACAGATCCTGACATTTGCTATGGGCAACAAATACAGCACTATCACATTGTGCTGGTTTTAGTCAGGTCTTTCTCAGCTTCTGATATTGCCCGTGTGTTCCCAGCTTTCTCACTACAAGCATTGTGTGGGGACACACACAACTCAGACAGCTGACCCCAACTGTTATCCTTCTCCTCTACTCTGCGCTGGTGAGGCCTCCCCTGGAGTGCTGTGTTCGGTTCTGGGCTCCTCAGCTCCAGAAGGACAAGGAGCTACTGGAGAGGGCCCAGCGCAGGGACACTGAGATGATGAAGGGCCTGGAGCACCTTCCACATGAGGGAAGGCTGAGAGAGCTGGGGCTGTTTAGCCTGGAGAAGAGGAGGCTGAGGGGGATCTTATCAATGCTTATCAATATCTACGGGGTGGGTGTCAGGAGGATGGGGCCAGGCTCTCCTTAGTGGTGTCCAGTGACAGGACTAGGGGCAATGGCCAGAAACGGGAAAACAGGAGGTTCAGCCTGAACATGAGGAAACCCTTCTTCCCTGTGAGGGGGACAGAGCACTGAACAGGCTGCCCAGAGAGGGGGGGAGTCTCCTTCCCTGGAGACTTTCCAAAGCCGCCTGGACTTGTTCCTGTGTGATCTGCTCTGGGTGATGCTGCTCTGGCAGGGGGGTTGGACTAGATGATCTCTAGAGGTCCCTTCCAACTCCTAACACTCTGTGAATCTGTGTAAACTGACCAAAGGGGTATTGCATTCCATAGCACGTCATGCTCAGTGCATAAGTGGGGAGTGGGCTCGGGGGCCATAACTCTTTTGCTAAGTCTTCTCTTAGCTCCTTAACTCCTTCGCTAACTCCTTTGCTAATTCCTTTGCTGGCTCATTCATTAGTGAGTTGGTGGGTCTGTTGGCTTTCCTGGTCATGCTGTCACTTGTGGGGCTCACCCAAACTCCACTGCGATCGCTCTCGGGCTCTGGCTCTCAGGCGCTGATTCTTGCTACTTGGGACCTGGCTGTGTATCAGTCAGCAATTTTATTTTATAATAATATAATAGATAATAGATAATATTTACTATTATTTTAATTAATTATTAGTAGTATTTTTATACATTAATTTTTATATTTATATATAATTAATTTATATTTATTTAGTAAATAGTTCTTATCTCAATTTTATGAGCTTCCTTGTCTTTTTCCTCCTACTCTCCCTTCCCCCTGTCCACTGGAGGAGGAGGGGTGAGGCATGTGAGCAGCTTCGTGGTATTTTATTACTGGCTGGAGTTAAACCATAACACACATCCTCACTGCTCTTAAGCACAGATGAATGCTACCCCTACCAAAGCACTGTGACCTAACCAAGTCACTTATCAGAATCTGGATCAGAGAGAGTCACAGCCTAATGCCCCAAATTTATCTCACTGTATCGTCCCACTCACTCACTAGGCCAGTGGCAATAAGAAACATCCCACCTGTAAAATATATTGTTGATCTGCCGCCTCACATATGCTCGCAGACCCAGGAATTTCCCATAGATCCTGTGCAGAATAGTCTTTAGGAAGTCTCGTTCTCTGGGGTCTTCACTGTCAAAGAGATCCAGCAGCTGTGGGGACAGAAATTCAGTGTCTGTATACTGCTTGTCTGGACAAAGCTACCAGCAACACCGGGCACTGCTCCGGCTCAGCAAAAGCAGCTCTGTCAGCTGAGTGACGCCTGCAGCACCCTGAGCACAGCGGTTGCTTCCCCAAAACATGCAGCCTCTCTGTCACAAGCTGGAACCACCAGCATTTCTTTCGTCTCTGGAAGCACAGTGATGGCCTACACACTCGACAAAGCTGCATGTCCTCAGACTTCCCCTGCAAGGCCCCCAGTGCCCCTCTCCACGTGTACGATGAGTGATGAGTTCCGGGGACTACGGCTCACACACGCTCTTGCCCCGCACAGAGAATTCTGGCAGCTCATTCAAGAACAGACAAAGGAAAAAAGAAAACCCACACCATCAAGGCCCTGCTGACAAAGCTGTGTGCCTAACACCGTGACCAAAATCTGCCGCGAGTCTCTCACAAAGGTGGTGCACAGTGCAGGGGCAACGACTACTCACAGATAGTACAAACTTCTGGTCAATGTACTTCTTGGCTACATTTGGTTGAAAGTCAGGCGATTCCAGGAACCGGAGGAAGAACTCGTACACCAGCTATGGGGGGAAAAGGAGAGATCACTTACATATCCCCCCCATCCTCTCACCAGTGTTTACTTCACATTTTAAATGGTTTCCTTCTCCCTAAGGATTTGGGAAAAGTCTGGGAAGGCTGAGCGGGAGCACAGAAAGCACAGGAACCTGTGTTTCCCAACTCCATGGGATCAGTTCAGCTGCCCCTGCTCTGATGGGCGGGGGGCCGGTGGCACATAACTGCTCAAGTCTGCATCACCTCAGATCCCAGCAATGGCCACCCGCTCAGATGAAGACACTAAGCCTGGGAAACTCTTCTCCCACTTTCAGCCCACGTCTCTACAGAGAACAGAAACGTCCAGAGGAGACGGCAAAAGCTCAGGCTTCATTGGAAGCCCCTGGGACACACCATGGACGAACAGAAAAGCAGAGAAAGGAAACGAACCCCAGGAAAACAGGTTGTGTCCTCTGCCTCCTGGGGCCTGACTCCAGACTGGCTTGGCCACCACTAAGCCATGCAAGCTGCATGCTGTGTCCCACTTGGGCAACAAAGGGCAGCTTGCTTTAAGAAGGCTGTCAGCGCTGAAACAGCAACTTCTGGTCCTGCTGTCCCCCTAGAGGGATGAGTCCATTCCAGTGCTGACCCTGCTTAGCGCTTCTGAGGGGCCAAAGAAGAGCACTGCACCCCAAAGGTCTGACTCCGGAATTAAAGGAGCTATGGGGCCACCGTGCATAGGTAGAGCCCACCTGCCAAGGACAGCAGCACAGAAAAAAAAACAAGTTGATGGCCAAAACTCTCAGCAGACACTTGCCACAAATCCATGCTGGCTGCTGGTGATTGACCGCTGAGAAACAAATGCTTCCCAGCGTTCACAGCATGCGGGTGCTGAGGACACACCATTTCTATCGGTGCTCACATCCCCATGTCATCTGCAGCAGTGAGAAGTGATTAACCACTGCTGCAGAACTGTACCTTATTTCCTCTCTGTATTTTCTGCTTCATTCTGCAGAGCCCAGCTCTGGTTCTGCCTCTGTCTGCTGGACAGCACATCCCTGTGCCCCCTCGGCCTGGGGAGGTCCTCCGAAAGCTTCCTGACTTCCCCTGCTGAGCTGCTAAACCACGCTCACTGTTCCTTTCATAACCCTTTTCACCTACTTTGTCTTAAAGTCTGTTTCCCAGGATGCATGACCTCATGAAAGGATCCTTGGCTCCCTCCCCATCTTCCTCCCCTCCAGTTCCCTATCTTTTCCGGTCAGACACGTGCTCTCAGTTAACACAACTGAATTACATCCAGCATACAGGAGACAGACATGTCAGCAGGTGCTAGCACAGGCTTTACTTCGGCAGCAAGCAGTCCTCTTCCTCCATGCACCTCCCAGAGAGCTGGGCAAGCAGAGGAGCAATGAAGGTGACAGGGGTGCTGCCTCCAAAGCAGGTGAAGACCAGAGGATGAGGCTTTTGAGACTTTGGGAGGGACATCAATGCTGCTGGGAACTGCCTCTTTACACACGCAATACGGCATAATTCCCTCACTCCCAGTAAAGTGTTCACTCCCAGCCCAGCTGAGGGCCACGTGGGACAACAGCCATCAGCAGGTGACTGCACACAGCCATCAGCCTGTTTCCAGAACACTCCTGCTGCCTCCATTGCCTACAAGCCACCTTTGACCCACAGGTGGCCTGGTCTCTCCCAGTCCCCACAGCGGCAACCTCGCAGGCTGGGGAAGCTGCCAGTGGCAGGGCTGGCAGACTCCAGCCCTGGACTCTAATTTCTGGCAATAAATTCACCACATCTATATCCAACCCCCATCCTTCTCACCTGAAGGTGTGGCCAGGCAGCCTCTAATGTAGGCTCATCTTCCTCGGGGTCAAACTCCGCGCCTGTGGGATTGGATGATGGCGGGAGTGTCCGGAAGAGGTTCACTGAAAACTGAGGTGAGCAAAAAGGCAGATGAATGACATCCCTGCAGCCCACCGTGGCCCTCCCCGTAGCAAATCCTTCACTGCAGAACAACACCCTGTGATTTGCCATAGCTGTGCCCACAGATCCCTCCCTAGAGGCTGTGGGGTTGCGGAATGCATATGAACTCACAAGTGCAGTCTGTGCCAGGGACAAGAGCTTCCACCTCTCCCTACACCAGGCACTGTTACCCTGACCCATTCTTCTCTTTCTTGGGGTGGGCAGGTAGTAAGGAATGGGTAGGACTGGAGTCACATTCCTCTTTGACAAATCCCTGTCCCCCCCGGCCCCGTCGTGCTTCTGAACAGTCTGCACACAAGCCCATTCTGGCCCCGTGCCCTACCATGATAACAGCTTCAGGATAGATGGCCTCAGTGACAACGTCACGATTGTGCGTGATGTATTCCACCATCTCGTTGAGACCAGCTCGCTTCACCTCCTTGAACTTCAGGTCACTGAGGGGGTCAGAGATGAAGTCAAAAAGCACGCAGCACTGCCGCAGCTTCTGGATGAAAAGCTCTTCTCGTTCGTGAGGAGGAGCATCTGTCAGAAAAAGCAGGGACATCTGTCCTTGGAGACAGGCAGAACAGCTTCCCAGTTTGCCCAGTGCGGTTTGCTCCCTGCCCTGCATTCTCCCTCCCCTGTCACAGTCTCCATTGAGCTGGCGGGGCAAAAGGGAGAGGCAGTGTTATCCCTGCTATGGAGATGGGCGAGGATGCAGAGGGATTGCAAGGCCTCTGGAGCAACTATCCCATAAGGTGATTTAAAACATGGTAGTATTGTCTGATCTGCTAAGTCCTGATCCCTTCCCAGTACAGGGTACACTGGCAAAGGAATTCACTTGACCAGCTCCCATCAGAGAGCAGAGACACCCACGCCCTGCACGCCAGTCACAAAGGGAGCAGGGCAGAGCACGCTGTAGGCTAACCCTCCTCCCAAAGAGAGGGCCCAAGGCAGCAGAGGCCTTATATTAACAGCATTCTCTTTCTGGTATGTTGCCATTGGAGACCATGCACTGCTAAGGCCAACAAGGCAAACTGACCTCTGGCTCACAGAACGGCTGCTGAGCTGCCAGGCAGTCCCCCTTCCTAAAAAGGATTGCAGTTTTCTGTGAGCAACGGCTCTGGCTGAGCGACTGCTGAAACACTTTCTCCTTGTCCGCACTTAAGTCATGTTTAATTGCACCATTATGTAGACTAACGGCTAATGCCAGGTAATTGCCCTAATGGGGACAAGTTCAATAGCACTACCATAATTTGCAACGGAAACACAAGGAGGAGGAGGAGGCCTGGTTGTGCTGGTTTCAGGCAGGAACGAGTTCCTCTCCTACACAGAGCTGGCTGGCCCAGAGCAGCGCAGAGATCTGTTTCATTCCATGGCACATCAGACTCAGTGGTCAGGCTGAGTGCGCACATGTGCAGTTCTGAGGAGGGAGGTGGCCTGGAGGGGATTGTTAAGGCGTTGGGCTAGCTTGATAGCTGGGTCGTTAGCGCCTTTCCTTAGCTCTTGGCACGGTTGTTGGCAGGGGAGCAGTTAGTGGTTTGGGGTGTCGGGGGTTTTATTCCCCCCTCTTGGGCTCAGGGACTGTTCACTGCTTTGGGACCTCGCTGCGTGTCGGTTGGCGTGTCGTGAGATACTGTATTATATGTTCTGTTTTCTATTGTTTTAATTAGTAGTAGTAATATTGTTAGCATCACTATAATTTACATTTAAATTATTAAACAAGCTGTCCTTGTCTTTTCCTCCACCCTCCTTCTGCACTAGAGGAGGGGAAGAGGTGATCGAGCAACTGAGTGGTACTTAATTGCCAGGTAAGGCTAAACCACGACACTGGTCCTCTCCCAGGAACCAAGGGCTGTAGGAACCAGAGGCAGCCTGCACCAGTCTCTGTACTTCTCCACCTTCCTGCACAGAATCTGAGGCAATCCTAAATACATGTAAGCATGAGGGTTTAAATCAGTTCAAATGGGAAGGTAAGTAGCAAAGTTTGCATTGAGTATCCTCCTTCTCCTTTAGGCTATCCATCAATTCTCAACCTGCAGCCAAGCCAAGCACCTTTCCGAGAGCCAACCCCGCTGCACTGCCAGGATGAGGTCAGCAGGATGCTGCCAGGGTCGCTTTGGGAAGAGCCCTTACACCACTGCACTCTGCCTGGAGAAAGCATAGCTTGTCACATAGGTCACCCCCACCCCACAGCTTCTTTACCTTTAAGGGCTGGGAGCTTTTGTAGTTCCCGGTTTTTGCTCAGATTGAAGCGAGAAGAGCTGTGCCGGCGCTCCTTCTTCACAATCTGGGGTCCCCCCGAGTACTTAATCTTATTCAGCTGGGTTGGTGGGGGAGCGCTGTTACTGGGCCGCTTATTTGAAGTTGTCTGCTGCTGCTGCTGCTGCTGCTGCTGCTGCTGCGGCTGCTGCTGCGGCTGCTGGGCCTGACGAGGGAGAAGAGAGTAAAACAACTTATAAGCTTTTACCTACAAGCCTCACAGGCAATCAGATTTTGTCATCATCTTCTTGGACTGAAGAAACCTGGCACGTTTTTCAGCACTGCACTTGCAGTTCAGTGCATCTCACCCACCTCTGCAGGGCTCCTGACCCGCTGGTTGCATTTGCAGCATACCTGCAAGCTGAAGATTGCTTTTACTCCTGTCTGCAAGGTTCCACAAAGACACCAGAGCCTCTCAGCACACGGGGTGCTGGGGATATGGTAAGCAAAACCACGTCTCGCAAGTCACGGAACTTTGTTGACACAAGAAAGCAGAAATAAGAACTTTCTGTGGTGCAAACAGAGATGTCGGTGCGCCACAGCCTCTGAATACAGCACTCTAAAGAACACACAGCAGCAAAGTTGAAAACTACCAAATTGCTTCCTTAGCTTTGTGCAGGGAACCACCTGGGAAAAAGCAGAGCAGCACGTCTTCAGAGCAGACATGACAGCCCTGGAAAGGCAATAGTGAAGACCACTAAAACCATTGCTCCATCCATAGACCACGAGCTGCAAAGCCTCCAGACCACACAGGCCATACCCAAAGGCTGTGGGCTTTCCCAACGCATCCTGGCTGCTCCTTCCATCTCCACCTTGTCTCAGCCTCACTGCTGCCTGGACTTCTGTCGATCTGCTTTTTCCACATCCCTCCTTTTAGCCACACAAACTCTTTGCCTGTACTTTCCCCCAGCAGATATTCTCTCCGTGCTTGTTAAACAGCACTTAGAGAGGCACTTTCTTCTTTTTTAGCAGGTGACCAGACACTCAAGCCAATGTTTGCTCAGCTCTGCTCTGCTCTGACCTCACTGACCAAGACCCACTTGGGCTGTAACAACTCAATAACTGACCCAACTCACGGAAAACTTGATATAGAAGAGCGGAACATCCCACCAGCAAGCCTCTAGCAGAGGGCTCAGCTGGAGACAGCATTCATTCTACTCTGGTTCTGCTGCGTGAGCCCAGCAACACTCCCTTCCTTAGCTCTGCCACCTCATTCCTGCCGGCACATGAAGCCAAGGAGCTGCAGAGTGAACCTCTGTAGGACACAACAGGGATAGTGATATGGATGGGGATCAGAGGTAGGTGAAATCCTTGGTCACCTCCTCTGTCCCTCGTAAACTCCCAGCTGGCACATACAGCACAGCGGTACAAACACACACCTCTCCAGAAGGCTAGCCAGCAGGATTTTGATGGAAAGCAGCAGCAATGCAGAAGCTCAATCAGAGCTCTCCTCCAAATGAGATATGGCCTGTCTCTTCCTGGGAGGAGCAGCGGAGCTGCAGCTTACCTGAGACAGGCACAGTCCCTACCCTGAACTGTCCTGATGGTTTCCAAAGAGATGCAGCACAGCACCACAGTGCAAGAGCAAGAATTACTGCACCCACAGCACAGGGGGAGGCAACAAGGCAGGAATAGGGAAAGCTGCCTACAATGAGACACTGCTCTACAGATCAGGATCGGTACAAGTGCAGACTCCTTGTGACGAACAGCATCCAACACAAAACACCAATTGTTATGTCAAGCCTTTACTTTGAATCAGATATCAGAAATATGTTGCTTCTGGTCTGGCTCTGCTTGAAGGAAGTCTTAAGTAGTTCTGTTTCAAGGTCAGTTCCATGCCAAGGTTGGGGGAGACAAGATATCAACTCGTCAGTTTAGATTTGGTCCGATTCCCTTCATGGAGCAGCACTGTCCCATGATGAGAGGAGGGAGCAAGATGAGCTTGTGATGCAAACAGCTGGGTCCGCCAGACAAAGCAGGCCCAGATTACTAACTGTAGGCAACTTATCCTGAACAGCGGTCTCTCCTCAGTCAGGCTGAATCCTTGCTGGCCACCCTCCAAGACTAAGTAGTTCATTCCTCACCCTGAATAGTTGGGTATCAGGGCAGCATGAGTCACCCAGATGTTGTCCAGATGCTTTTGGGATGGATAGTCCACTCCTCTGCATTACTCCCCTTCCACAGGGAAGAGAATGGCAGAATCTGAATGCTGAGCCAGCACAGAGGAAAGACAATACAGAGAGAAACAAAAGATGCATCAGCGGCCTCACAGGTAACACTGAGGGGTCCTCCTAGCTGATGGGACATGCCTGTGTACTCCCCACCCACCCAAAAATGTCACAGGCAAATGTTCTGAGCATGGTGTGCGTACCACACGCTAACAGGCTGCGGCCACACCGCCTTCATCAGGGGGCCGGAAAAGTCCCTGCCACAAGCTTCCACAGTCTTCAACAACTGGCACAGAAACAGAACAGCTTCAGGTTTAGCTGCTGGTTATTTAGGAAACAGCCACACACACGCAAAAATCACACAACTGAGTTTTTTAGGGAAAATGCAATGATGGGGGAGGTCAGTTATAACGCTGAAGCTGCAGTGCTCAGAGGGGTTTAGGATGGATCGCTTCTATATGGACTTTCTGGCACCAAGCCGAATACTCGCTTTCAGGAGGCGCTTCCTGCAGCAGGCCTGCTGTCCTTCCGCCTTCAACACCTCCTACCTTGGCCACATGCATCAGAAGACGCTTGTTTTAAATTTCCTAACACTTTCTTCCCTGAAGTTGCCATCCCTGAAAAGACAGCCGACTGCTAAAACGGAAAGCTTCTCTCGTAATACGCAGGTATCAACCTCGCAGACCGTTTTCCCGACATCAACACCAGCCGACCGCGACATGGCCGCAGGCACACATCTACCTGACCGGGCTCAGCTCAGGCTCACACCACCCCGGCGAGGCCAGCCGCTCGGGTGACACTGCTTTGCCAGCCGCCGCTCCGCTGCACGTGAAGTGACCGGAGAACAGCACAGAGCCGTTCACCCAAGCGCCGTGCGGCAGCCCCACCTTTCCCGCTGCAGCGGAGTGGCCGCTGATGCCAACAGGACGGGCCAGCCCCAATTGCAACCGCGTTCGCGCTCCCCCAGGCGCGGGCTCCCTGGTTTCGAACTCCCCTGGGCACAGGCTCCCCGGCATTGTGGCACTTCCTCCCCACCGGTTCCCACCACCTCTCCTCCTTACTAGGAACTTGCCTGCACAAGTCCATGGGCCCCGGGCTTGCCCTGTGCCATTTCTCCTCAGCCCAGGCTCCCAGGGACAGAGACCCTCTTCCCTCAGCCCCCCTGAGCTGTGCCAGCTTCTCCTCCGCTCTCCTACCCGTGCATGACCTCACCTCTGCAGGCACTCCTACCGCAGCTGGGTGCATCGCCACTCGAAAAGCCCTTCTGCCTCACTGGTCCCTTGAGCATCCCCCGCTTGCTAAGCTTCTCAGCCCAGATCTCAGCTCCTCCTCCTCCGATGACTCTTCCCTTCCCATCCCTCAAGTCAGTACCTGCTCTCTTTGTCTGCTGTTACACAGCTTCCCCATTAAAATGAAGCTCTCTGCCTCACAAGTAACATCGACGCGCGCTGTAACGCCTGCCTCTGAATAATGAACTCCAGGTACTGCAGTAATAAGCCCCATGGAGATATCTGCAAAACACGTAATACAGCAGCTCGGTGAAAAGGAGCACCCTCTCTCAGAGCTGCAAATCTCATCAGCGAGGCTCCAAACTGCCCTTGAGGCTGCAGAGCAACTCCTCTCTCCTCTTTACTGCTGCTGCTAATCCCTGCTCCCACTTCCAGGTCATTAATGCTCTTCCCCACCCAGCTGCCTCTCCCAGTCTTTCTGGACCGGAGGAGTAACTCTTTCCCACCCTCATTCAACGCTGCCTTGTTCTCTGACGTTATGCTTTTTTCTCCTTAAATAGCCACGCAGACATTCTCTCCATTCATGCCTTCATCACAATCCAGAGGGAATGGACTAGACAAACCTTTTATTTCCTCCTCTCTGCTTTCGTGTTTTCCTCCCCTGCTCCCGTCTCTTCCTGAGCAAACTGCCCCCCACCCCCCAAAACCAGGGGCTGGCAAAGCTCTGCTGTCTCTTCACCTCAGAGAGTTTCACCCTAAAATGGGCATCTGAAAGGGCACTGCAGTACCCCTGCACGTCCAAGGGACCTCAAACACCTGCCTTCCCTTGGGGGGCTGCATCTGCTTCTGAACAGATCTGCCCTGCCAGATCGGCTCCACTAAAAGCTCCTTCGCTGCAGAGAACAATGCACTATGCTTAAGGGTTCCTGGACTGACTCCTACCCTCTCCATATCCCTCCACAGAGATCCCCACAGGAAGTTCTCGTCCGCCCCACTTGCTCACATCTGTCAAACCAGAGCTGCTCGTCAACAAGCTTTACTCATTCCACCAGCCAGACAACTTGCCTGCAAAACAAGTCACAACTTTCTGGTACCAGATTAAATTAAGGACGAGTCCTGCCCGGCTCCTTGAAGCGTGGTGTGAGAGAGGAACGCGTGTACTGGGAGAGGACTGCCCAAAAGTTGCCCTCTTGCCACAAGCCCATCAAGCACCTATCGAGGTATGAAGAAAAGAGAAAATTCCCTTCAGTGAACGCAACTTTCACCTTAGAAAAGGCAACCAACCAACCCTAACTCCATGGAGGGATTTACAGGGCACAGAACCCTCACAATGGCAGCAGAGGCATCCAGAGGCTCAGCCCATCAACCCCACCAGGCACAGGTCAAACCCCCTCCTGCTTCTGACACCGTGAAGGAGTCTTAACTCCCAGCACACGTTCCCCAATTCCTCACGGTTCCCCAATGTGAAAGTCAAAATACCTTTCTGTGCTTCCTGAAGAGCAGGAAAATCGCATTCAAACTGGCATACATTTCTTCTTATCAAGCAAAGAGCTCTCTTCCATCCTGCAGCAGAGCAGTCCGGAGACAGGAAAGCACCGAGAGAGAACAGACTTCACGGCAAACTCAACAGGGAAAGGGAGAAGCGACCTGTGGCGCTGCACGCTGCAGAGGTGTCTCCTTTCTGCTCTGCTCTCTGTTCCTATGATCAAAGGAAACCCAGCCTTCCATCTTAAAAGAAGGGTTGGATTTTGTTTGGAGTATGAGGAAGTGGCTGGATATGTTTTGTGGGAGGGAAGCTTAGACACATCCCTTCTAAGTTTCTTCTGCACCCAGGAACAACCAGACATTATGTGCCGTTTCAGGTCACAGAAGGAAACTTGTAGCCTGCACTATTCTTCCTTTCTTACTGCACCACTTGTAGCCAGGAGAGCAGCACCGCAGCCCACCGCTGATGGGGATGGGGACATCAGAGTCCTCTGCCTTGATGGCTGTCCGTCACCCCCACACGGCGAGACCCAGGCTTTCCTTCTTCTTCCCAGAGCAGCGAACTCCACAGACAAAGAGTGCCAAATAACTAAAAGGTAAGCCTGACCCCACGATGCCAAGGCAGGAGTTCTCTCACTCCCTCAGGGCTGGCAGACAGCTCTCCCAGTAAGCTGTTTTCAGCTGTATACACAAAATAAAATGGGCAGAGGCCAAGACCAGGATGGGATATAAAAAGAGAATTTACAAAACTGCCACCTGCTCCAAGGCAAACAAACTCGGCTTCTGATGCCTTGGTGGCCACACAGCGGGTTAGTCATGAGCATGGCTTGGACTTTGACATCAATTGGCTAGTAGGAGGGATATTTTCTGAGGCTCTGCAACACAGATCTATGCTATGGAGGTGACACTGAAATAACCTTATCTTGACTATGACCATCCCACTGAACTACAGATTTCTTCCCAGTCTTCACTAGCCTTATATCACTTCCATCCTCAATCGTCCAAATTACAAGTGCAACATGTTCCAGACGAGACTCGAGTACACAGGCTTCTAAGGACACAGAAGTGGCACAGCTTGTTTGCCAAACTGCAGCATTAAAAAAAAATAATAAAACACACATATGCATGCTTCCTTGGACACATGTGCAGTGCTCTTCCGAGCCAAGTCTCGAAATCCACAACCACACTGAGCGCCGGACAAACACAAGTCTATCAGAAAAGTTCCAGTTTACCCAATTTTTCACTTATTCTAAGCACAGTTTATCACTCAACACATTCTGCTGGGCCATCCTATCACATCTGGCTTGGCAACATCCAAATTGAGAGTGAAAAGACGCTCTGCACAGCTGGGAATACAGACTGTGCCTTCTGGTGAGTAACGTCGTGCTCAGCAACAAGGTTGTTACGCCAAAGGAGAACCACTTAATCTCTATTCTTTCAGGTGTCCTATACATTATTTCCTAGCCTCACTCTCCCAGAACATCCCTCAGAAGAACACGTTTCTTTTCTATTGCTTCTCACTACTCCCCCACTTGAAACAAGGTGACAACAGTTTACTGTGCTTTGCTCTGACAGGAGCAAGGAAGCTGCTCCCGTCTGCCAGGCTTCCTCTTCCCTGAAGACCGTGGCTTTTCCCTCTCTGCAGCCACGCTCTGCTCACCTCTGCGAGCAGTGCTTGCTGTCAGCTTCGTGCCAAATCTCTTTTTGCAGGGCTGTGGGGTACGAGGCTTGTCATGTCTCCTCTGCCATAGCCATCGCTCCCTTTGGGCCAACTTTCAAGGTGAACAAACTTCATCTTAACTTCAGTCTTTGCTTCCATATTCTCCGATTCTGGTGACATACTGGCAGAGCAGCTCGAATGAAAGATGCTACTCCTCCTCAAAGATGAGCTGCACGCACACACTGCCGCGTCCAAGGTGAAAGCCTTACCTCTTCCGAATTCTCTGCCCCGCCATCCTTCCCGCTACCGCTGCTGCCAGGCTTTGTAGTGCTTTTTGTAGACTTCGGAGACTCCTGGAAAGAAAACGCAATCAGAGACAATTTCAGCTTGTGCGGGCTGTCAGCCCGGCTTCGCAGAGTTCCGCTGGGCACCGCCAGACCCACCCACCGCCAGCCCTGCAGTAAGCCCTGCTTCGGCCACTCGCCCCCTGCCCCTTTTCCCCGAGAGGGGCACCCCCAACGACGCCCCTGGCCGCGGATGGCCGCGGCGGGGGGCACATCCCGCCCTGGTCACCGCAGGCTGACCCCGGCCGGGCACCTCGGGGTGACAGGGCCCCGCGCCCATCCAGCCCGGGGCCAGCCGTTCCCCGGGGCACGGCCCCGCCGCTGCCCACCCGAGCTACAGGGCACCCACCGCCCCGGCGGGCACGGTGCGGTCGCACCGGGCGGCGGCAGGGGTGGATCCGGGCTCCCACGCCGGCTGCGGGCAGCCAGCAAGAGCGGGCAGCGGGGCACCGGCAGCCGCCGCCGGCAGCCCCACGGCGGGGCCGGGACACGGGTGGCGCCGTACCTCCCCCGCCGAGGGCATCGCGGGGGGAGCGGCCGTGCCCCGCAGACCCCCGCGACCTCCTGCCGCCTCCAGAGCGCGCGGGGCGGGCCGTAGCCCCCGCTCCCCCCCCGCCCCAACTCCACGCCGGGCTCCCACGGGGGCACCGGCAGCCGCCCCTCCCCCGGCCCCCCGCCCGGCGCGCGCGCGCCCCCGCCGCCCTCCTGCACCACCCGGCCCCGCCCGCCCCGGGCGCGCGCCCCCGCCCCCTGCCGGCCGCAGCCTCGCGCGCGCGCCCCCGCCCGAGGGCCTCGCCGAGGAAAGGGCCGCGGCGGGGAGGGCGGCGGGAGCGAGCGACCGGTCACCGGGCGGCGCCTAGGCCGAGCCGGGGGCACCCCGCCGCCGCCGCCGCCCGCCGCACCTTCTCCTTCTTCAGCTTGTAGGGCATGGTGAGCGCCGGGCCCCAACCGCTCCGCGCCCGCCGCCGCCGCCACCGCCTGCGCCCGGGCCCGGCCGCAGCGCCCCGCTCCCATTGGGCCAGCCGCGCCGGCCTGCCTAGCAACAGCCTCCGCCGCCGCCGCGCGGCGCTGACGCAAGGCAGCAGGTTTTTTTTCATTGGCGAAACCGCTCAGCGGCGCCGACCACGCCCCCGATGGGGCGGGGCTGGGCTGCGGGGCAAGCGGCGCTTCCGGGTCAGCGCCGCCAGCCTCGCCGGTGCGCGTCGGGGCTCCGCGCGAACGCGTTGGAGGTGCCGGTGCTGGGCGGCCTCCCCACAGGAAAGCGGCGTTAGGGCGTACGGGAGCAGGGGCAGAGCGCCACGGGAGCCGGCAGGTGCCTGGTGCCGGCGGGGCGTGAGGCGCCGAGCAGATGCCCGGGGCTGCCGGGTGCCTGCTGCGTGCGTGTGCTCCCGGAGGGCGGCAGTAAAAGTGGCGGGGGTCCTCCCCGCCCTGCCGCGTCCCGAGCAGCTCTGCCCTGCATCGCTCCGGGAGGCAGAGCCCCAGCAGCCCGAGCGGCCCCCGGGGGCTGCACCCTACCTTTGCGGGGCAGGTGCTCGGCGAGGCACGGCGCGGGGGGGGGGGGCTGGTGATGGGAATGACGGGGGCGGCAGGGTGGGTGGAAACGCGTGTGTGGAAGCACTGCAAGGCCAGCGCTGCCAGGGCAGTGCCCCTGCTGATAACGGAGAAGGCTGCTCTGGGACACGGGTCCCAGGGTACTTCCCCGCACCCTCGGAGCAGGACAGCCTGCAGTCATTGCCCTCCCAGCTGAGGTTCAGCGTGGGGAAAAGCACGCAGTGGGCAGCAAACTGCCCGCGAGTTCATGAACCTGAGCTGAGCAGGACCTGCTGGCAGAGGGCCACCCTGTCAGGGCTCGGGATCCCTACGGGGTCTAAGGTCGGTCCAAGAGCTCATCATCGGTGTTTAAGGTGGTAACTGCTGGCGTGTTGATTCGCTTTAGCCAGGCCTGTGACAAAAATCACTCTGACTTGGAGCAGGTGAAGCTTCTGCCTGCAGCCTGTGTTGTGTGCTCCGTAGGGTTGTTACTGGGAAACACGTGTGGAGTCCTCGGACCTGCACAGCTACTCCGCACCGGACACGCTCTCAGATGGGACATGGCACGTCAGTGGGGAGCCAAGGGAGGCACTGAGCTGTGCCGGAGCTGCTTTAGCAGGAGCAGAATCTTTTCAGACTCAGCAGATGAACAAACCTGGTGTGGCACATGGGGAAAAAAATTCTGTGAGGCTGTTATAAAAGACCAGTCCAAGTTCTTATCGTCAGCGTGCTTATCATCATTGGCTCGACAGCTGTCAGCACTCCAGAGGTTCCCCAGGAGCAGAGCGCGGGTCTGGTTGCTGTTGTCCCTCTCCTGTGTCATGCATGAGTGACCCTCACCAG
Organism: Rhynochetos jubatus; assembly: GCA_027574665.1. Classification (NCBI taxonomy): domain Eukaryota; kingdom Metazoa; phylum Chordata; class Aves; order Eurypygiformes; family Rhynochetidae; genus Rhynochetos; species Rhynochetos jubatus. The sequence continues at coordinate 13,926,648 of CM050650.1, read as the reverse complement.
AGCGCTGGCACAACCATCTGGGTGCTTGGGAGCAGGGCGGTGTGCCAGCGTGAGCTGGTAATAGCCACTTGCTTGAAGAGTTTGTGGCTATCACCATTCCCTCTCCTGAGTTGTCACACTGAGTTCTGGATTGGCTTTCCTTGCAGTTCCTCTGGGAACTGGTCCCAGAGGAGCTCAGCTTCACCAAGCTACCGCTTGGCCCCTGAATTCCTCCCAGTGCCAGGCAGCTGGTGGTTGAGCCTCATTTTCCTGAACCTGCTGGCAGAGGAGTTGGATTGCGCTGCCCCAGGCGCTCGGCAGCAGCCTTTTCCAGCAGGAGCCCAGCTCGCCCAGCCCAAGGGCTCCAGGAGCGAGACCCGCCTTGTGGCAGGTCTCAGTTTCCAGCCTTTTCCCTCAAGGGCTGTGCTTGCCCACAACAGGGAGTGCTGCAAAGAGCAAACTGTCCTTTTCCAAGCTTGCTGAAGAGCTCTGGAATAGGTTTCACAGGAAAGCCCTTTGCTGCCACCTGCCCGGCCACTCAGCCTGGGACACCCCAGGGTTCAGCCCCTGCAGCAGGCCCCAAGGAGAGAGCTGCAGGATGGCAGCCGTGGTGGACACTGTGTGTGGGACTGCCAGGGGTTAGGGGAGCGTTGGTGAGCAAAGGGGGGGCCAGAGTGAGGCAGGCCTGTCCCACATTAAGCCCCTGCTGCCCACAGGTCTTGAAGGGCTTGTGCCACAAGCACCCCATCACAGTGTAACCAGGGCTTGGAGACGAGGATGGGCTTCTACATCCTCAGGGAGCGAGTGTCATGGAGTGGGTGCAGAGCCAGGGGCCCTGTTCCCAGGGCGCGGCAGGGCTCTGTTCTCCCAGCTGGTCCTTCCTTGAAGGGCCATCATCCACCGGTGGGTGAGCACAAGGACACTGGGTCCCCGCTCTGGCAGCTGAGGACAGAACTCCCCGAGGCAGTGAGGGCTCTGTGGGGCCCCAGCCATGCTGGCTGGAGGGTCATTCTCCCCAGCCCAGGCAATGAAGGGCTCTGCCTCCACACCTTTGCGTGCCACATGACACCCTTACCTACCCTCCCTCCACATGGCAATCTGCCCTGCAGCTCCCAGTCCAAGTCCTTGCCCTCCCAGAGGACCCCCTGCCCTTCATCTACTCACAGCTCCCTCCTTGGTGCGTGACCTCCTCCTGCCCACAGCTGCCACCTGCCCCTGCTTGCCCCCGGCACATCCTGACTCTGTCCCACAGGGACCTCAAGCTGGAAAACCTCCTGGGCAGCAAGGGCAATATGCAGGTCTCCATCTCCAGCTCATCCAGGAAGGTGGCTCTGCAGGATGTCAGTGGGGAGTCCCTCGGGGCTCCCCCATGTGTGGGGCTGCCCACTAAGTCGGCACTGAACCAGACCTGCAGGTCCAACGCTTATACCTGCCCCAAGATCCTGGAGATGCAGCCCTCCAGCCCCTTCCTGGCAGACACCTGAGGCGCTATGGTCCTGGGCTGCATGCCCTCCGATGCCACCAACCTGTGGCGCCTCCTGCGCCAGACCCAGCAGCTCCCTGTCTTCCCCCAAAGGCACCCCCTGCCCCAGGACTGTAAGGTAGGGAGCTGGGGGGGCATTGGAGTGGCATTAGGAGGCATGGAGGACATTAGAGGGTGGGAGAGCAGAAGATGGGTATCAGGGGAATGGGGAGCAGCTATGAGGCTTTGGGAGGCATTAAGGGAGAGCTAGGGCCATGAGAGGGCATGGGGAGCTTTGAGGGCCATGGGGTGGGTGCTGGATGGCAGCTGGGGGTCATCAGGGGGCAGCTGGAGGGTGCTGCAAGGGCCATTGGGGGCCATAGAGGAGCTGGAGGGCATTGAGAAGCATTGAGGGCACCAGGGGCCAGGGACGTTGAGGTGGGAGTGTGCACCCCTGTGACCCTCCAGGAGGTGATCTTGCTGCTGCTGTGCCCTGCCTGTCAGCACCTCAGCTGCCAAGCTGCTCCAGACCTGCTGGGTCCCTCGGTTCCTGCCCCCAGGGCACCTGCCCTCGGGTACCTAGACCACCGAGCACTGGAATGGGGCACTTTGCTCCATCACCTTCCCAGGGATCAAGATGAGGCTGGCTGGCCTGTAGTTCCCTGCATCCTCCTGCTTGCCCTGCTTGAAGATAGCAGTGACATTTGCTTTCTGCCCGTCCCTGGGAACCTCTCCCCATCACCATGGCCATAGTTACACTGGGCTGGAGAGTGGTCTCGGAATGACTTCAGCCGGCTCCCTCAGCACTCCCAGGCACATCCCATCTCCTCCCAGGGACCATGTTTGTCCTGTTTAAATGTTCCTCAAATTTGTTCTCCCTTCCCAAGGGGAACTGTTCCTCACTCCAGGCACTCCCTCTGGCCTCAGGGGCCTGCAATTCCCGAAGGCAGCAAAGGCCAGGAAGATTTGAGGCCATGGCTGGCTGGTGTCACACCTCCGGCACGTACCGGTGTCAGGGGTTTGCTCTTCCCACGTGCGGGACTGTGCACATCCCTTTGTTGAACTTCACGAGGCTCATTTCTCCAGCCTGGCCAGTCACCTCTGGATGGCAGCACAACCCTCCAGTGCAGCAGCCGCTACTCCCAGGTTTTGATCATCTGCAAACTTGCTGCGGGTGCACTGACCCTCATCGCGGTGGATAACGAGGACGAGAAATAGTAGTGGCCCCTGGAGCAGGTTGCACGGAGAACCTGTGGATGCCCCATCCCTGGAAGTATTCAAGGCCAGGCTGGATGAGGCTTGGAGCCACCAGGTCGTGTGAATGATGTCCCTGCCCATGGCAGGGGGTTGGAAGAGATGATCTTTAAGGTCCCTGCCAACCCAAGCCAGGATTCTGCACAGACTCTTGGCTCCCTGGAGATGAAGTCACCAGATCTGCAGCATCTGGAGGAGGTTCACGGAAAACTGGGGAGAGCAAAAACGGGTTTGAATGACGTCCCTGCACCTCGTGACCATCTGCCACTGACCACAGCCACTGGCACGCAAGATGGCCAGCATGGAGAAGACTGTGGAGAGACGCCTTTCGGACACACAGGTGAGGAATTGCCCAGGCAGGCAGGTGAGTAGAAATGCTTCCCAGAAGCTTTACTTCTTAACTGACAACTCTGTAACCTAAAAAGCACTACTCATTTCAACATGGGACTTTCAGAAACTGGCTTAGCTACAGCCGAGGAGAGCTCAGGAGAGTGGTGAAAGCAGTCCAGCTATGTGGTCCAGGTTGGGGACAGCCAGGTAAGCAGAATGAATGAGCCCCCGAGGCTGTGCTGCAAAGGCAGGAGCTGGAGGAGCGCTCAGCCCACTGGAGAGCTCTGTGCTGCCCATCAGGCACAAACACGGGCGCCAGCTTGAGCTATAAAATCTGTGCCGTGATCAGTGGCTGGGGAAGAACGTTATCTGCTTGCAGCATGAGGTACTCCTCTTTGCCCTGTCAGAGAGGAGCAGTTTGAGGAACAGAAAGCTGTGGGTAGCTGCCCTCCTAGCAGGCCTCTCTGCCTTTCTCAGCATGGTGCAGCCTCCTTCTGCTCTGCCCTGAGACACCTCTCCTTGGCTTTTTACCCCCTTTCAAGCATCTCCTCAAAGGAGGTGGCTCTGCCTTTGCCTTTTCTGATTTCTCTGCTGCTTTGAATGTCCTTCTGCTCTCCAGAGACTTACCTCCCAGTGGTTTGCTAACCAGTACTTTCTCGTGGCCTTCTGGGGTTCCTTCAGTGTCTCCTGCTTGGGATTCTGCCCTCCAGGGACACTTGGTTAAACACATCTCTCAACCCTTCTCTTGCTAACGTTACTTGGGATCTGTGCTCATTTGCTGTCCTTTGCTTTCCATCTATCTTCCTCATCTCCAGGCCAGGCAGGTGAGTTCAGGTGCAGCTGCCTCTGGAGAATACAGCCTGGGGAGGAGATTGCCATCAGTGCAGCCCAGCAGGCCTGTCCTTGCCCCATGGCCTGTCCCCAGACCTCTTCCAGATCATTCCAGACATACAGGAAGGTGTCCTTGCCCACAGGGATAGTTTCTACTATTGCTCTACCATAATCTTTGTTCATGCCTTGAGCTAAGAAATCTCAGATTCTTTCCCAACCTTTACTCTGACTGGATTTTCCTGTTCTTCCTGTACATACTCTGCAGAACCACACGGAGTTACTGGCTGCTAAGAAATCCTTTGGCAGCACATTCCCTAAGCTGTTTTGCATTGTGCAGACAGAGTATTTGGTGACCACAAATGGTAGAATTTCACCCCGGTTTGCCTACGATAGCAGCAGAAATACGATTCGTTGTGGACCCTTGCCTCAGCAAACTCCCATCAGGTCCACCAGAATTCAGCCACGGCACTTGGGATTAGTTTGGGATTCAGAATGGATGCTGTGCATTCATTTATGTGAGAGGGCAAATTTCTGAGGCAGCACTCGTCTCTTTCAATAGGTAAGAAGGGCAAGAAGTATGGATCCCCTCATGCGGGAACCTCTCCATATTCTACAAACCACGTACTACTGTGCTGCTAGGGGACATTACACTGAACAAAAAACGATGGTGTGGTGATTTCTAAATCTTAAATTCTGATCTGATGGGAGAGACCAACTTGTTTATACTCGTACATAGTTAAGGAAGAGAAGCCTTTACAAATACTGAGAATAGCTGAAGGTCGCCACAAGGAAATACTTGCTTGTCTTCTTTCTAGCCCAGAGAAAAAGCCAACTGGTGTTACAACCCATGCCACAAAGACGGACTTTCAAGTAATTTTCCTTCACCGTCCTTCTCAGTAATAAACTTCACCTTGGAGGATTTATGGTGCCTGAGTTCATTCCCCTTGTATCCAATCCTGTTGGGCAGCTTGCAGTTCCCTCCTCATCGGGCTGTGCTGCCACTCCCAAGGAGCCCCGTACAGCCTTTGCAGAGCCTGCTCTTGGAGGGACCACCGCTCTGACACGTTGTCACCAGGCAAAGCTCCTAACACATGGCTAACAACCCCCAGTCCCAGCATTCGGTCTTCCCAACGAGACGTAGGAAACAAAACAAAATCAGAGGGACAAGAACATTCTCCTCTGCTGTTCAAAGCACGCAAGGGAACGACCAGTCGCTGAAAGTTTTTGCCATTGTGATTGGTTGACAGAAAATCTCTAAAGGGTCTCAAATGCTAGACATTTCCAGAGACGTAAGAAAGCGCATATCGGCACATTACACAGTACTTTCTGTTAGCTATCCGTAACTGCTGAGGTAGTTGTGGTGTGTATTTTAATGATTGCTTCCTCCTTTTTGGTCCACTGCCTTGTCTTTGCTCCTGGGATTAATTCATAGTGCTGTAATTCTCTTGAATCTCCATGCTGAGGTGATCTTTAAGATCCCTTCCGACCCAAACCATTCTGTGATCCTATGTTCCATCAGATACAGGAGCAGTCAAGTCAGAAGTGGTCGCAAGACAGCTGAGATCACTTGTCCAAAGAGCCATCTTCCAGGAACTGCTTCACTTTTTCACTGTCCAGGAACACAGGAGGTACACCGACAGATCAACCCAGCAGCGGCCGTGGGAGACGGGACACATCAGTGCGGCTGCTGTCTGCAGAGCGCCGCTGTCCTGCTCCCCCGTGGTACGGACAGCACAGGCACCAGCTGCTGCGGGCTTCGGGGGGGACGTGTCACTTGCTCTTTACTTGTCTCCGGCGCAGAATCCCCGCGTTTCTGGGGAAGCGCTGCAGCGTTACCTTGCCTGTCTGCATCTGTAGAGATGGGCAGATGGGGATGTGCTTTCCCAAGCGGTATCATAACCTCCCCAGGAGGCTACCGGGCAAATGGGAGGGGGCAAAACCATCCGAAACTTTGGTGTGGCTGCCCTCTGCTTTGGAGAGAGTTCTGGAAGACAGGGCAGTGGGAGGTGGTGTCTCACTGTTCAGAGAGCATAGACTCGTAGGATGGTTTGGGTTGGAAAAGGCCCTAAAGATCATCCAGTAAGGCTATCTGTGCCATCTTGGTGCTTCATTCCTGCCCTCCCTGCCGAGTCGAACTGCCAGGGGACCATTAGTTTTGCCTCTTCGCATCCCTGCATCAGCTGTGCCCTTGCTCCATGCCCTTGTGTGCTGGGCCTCTAGCCCTGGGCACGGCCTCACAGCCCTTTCAGGTCCAAGCAGGCCAGATGCCGGGAGCACCACCTCTGCTCCCGTGCCCTGGACAGGGGGGCACCCAAGGCCTGGAGCTGCGGGCGGAGCACACAGACACACGTCGAGGCCTCGCCTCCGGCCGCCGACAAAATGGCGCTTTCGCCCGCAGTAAAGATGGCGCCGCGGCCGCTCCGAAGTGCTGGCAAGCGGCGTCTTGGTCGCGCGACGGGGATTGGCGGGGACGCCGTCGGGGCGGCGCGGGGCGTGGCCCGGCGCGGCGCGAGCGCGGCGCAGGGCGAGCGGCGGTTGTGCGCGGCGCCGCTCCTGCCGTCTCCGCCGCCGCCCCGGCATGAGGAAGCGCAACGAGTCGGTGACGGTGGAGCATGAGCGCGCCTCCGCCGCGCCCGCGCCCCTCGACAAGGGCTGCAGCCTGAGGCACAGCCTGCGCCTGCCCCCCCCCGCCGACGCCGACGCGGGCATGAAGCGACCGCTGGGCAGGTGAGCGCCGACGGGCTTTGTTATCCCCCGCCCCCCCCCATCCCCCCCCGCGGCCCTCCGCAGCGGGGACCACCGGGCCCTGCCGGGGCGCGGGGGAGCAGAGCTGTGTTCCGCAAGGAGTGGCCAAGGGCCCCAGCCCCGCCGCAGCCGGCCGCCGAAGGGCCCTCGGGGCGGGCAGGTGCGTGGGACTCCGGGATGCTTCCCACCCGCGGTTACGCTTCCCTGGCCTCTGCGAGCCGGGGGCTTCCCGGTTACGTGCAGCTGATGTGCGTGTCTGCTGAGAGGAGTTGGTTGAGCCGTGTTAAGGATTCGAACGGTTTGTACGTATCGAGGCTGGGAAGATGTTGGTGTTTGTTAATAACGATCTAACAACGGAAGGTGCTTACAGGCTGGAGCCTTCTCCCGGCGGGCTTTCGGGAGGGATGTAATACGCAGCCGAGACCACGTCGCGGTTGCAGAGGGCTGGGGAGGAAAAGACGCGACCTTTTAGCTCCATCTACACCGCTGTAGTGCTGCTCGCTGCGTCTCCCGGGCGTGAGGAATCACTGATGACCAGCACGGCGGAGTGGTCTGGGGAGCTGGAGCCACAGCGCTGCGGTTCACGAGCACAGCAGCCTGTTAAAGAAGGGAAGAAAAATCCCTTATCGCTGGATTTCTAGAAAATGAGCCAATGGGGCTGTTTCTCTGGTAAATCTTCAGGGAATTTTTGTGTTCTCCTCGACAAAATTAACATTTGAAAATAAGTTTTTCCCACTCTAGGGCGTAGGGTTTTGTCGCGCTCAAAGACAGGGGCTATAAAATGTTATTTCTCTTCTTGGGTAATAGCTATTCAGTTGATGCCCTGGAGGTAAACCTTTGGGATGTTGTCAGCGCTCTGTTCCTGTTATGACAAGCTTTTGGGAATTGAAAATGGCGCTGGGTTGATCTCTCCGTTTCCATGACCGTGCAGTAGGTCGGGCTCAGTCAGTGCTTTTAGAACGCTTAAAACCACAGCGTCCGTGTGTCCGGATGGATAACTTCCAAAACCGGTGGTGATCGGAGGATGGCTTACTGGCTTCTTCAGCGTTGGGAATGGCATTCAGGCACTTCATACAGAAGTGGAAATGCTCCTGCAGAGCTGAGCCCTAAGAGCGCGTAGCGCAGGCCGCGCTGGCTTGCTGGGACGGGCAGGTACTTTGTGGAAAGCAGACGCAGCACAGTTCTTAGATACAAACTATTGTACAGGCCAAACTGCAAGCAGAGAAAACACGTCCCATCCGTGGAAAGTTTTCTCGTATTTATTTCTCCATCTGTGCATTTAAAAATGGTCAGCAGGCAGATTTTCCCTCACTTTTCTCCACGGTGAGCCTTTGAAGAAAATGACTTCAGAAATCCCTGAAGGTCCTATGTGCGTTTTGGGTTTGTTTTGGTTTTTTTTTTTTTGTCTTTTGGGCCAGGTACTGTATTCCATACAGCAGTGTTTTCCACTCTTGACACTGTAGGGAAGCCTTATTAGTTTGGAACTTACTTTCCCTTTTCCATATTTTTTTGTCATGTGCCATGTTGCTGAAATGATGTGTGTTTGCAACTGAGTAAAAGTGCAAAGTGGCACAATCACTCACTTCTATACTTCTATTGTTTTTTTTTTTTTTTCTTTCCTGCTGCCCTGAGTTTGGGTTGTCTGCCTTTCTTAATGGTTTTTAATGTACTTCCTTTGGCTTCACCTTACGAGCCTTCAGACGTGGGTTTGCTGGCAAGACGTCTGGGTCTGCCAATACCCTCTGGTTATGTTTTCTATGGGATAACGAATACAGTGCTGAAGTGTGAATCTGAGCGTGCAGGAATGGCAGAAGAAGGAGTGATGCTCAGAGATAAGGTGGTTGTCCAGAACAGCCTCCCTGAGTCAGGTCAGACAGCTTTCTGGCTGCGTCCCACCTTTGGCAGCAGACAGCAGTGTTTAAGGAAGAACACGAGGAGGATATGTATGCAGCGGACCTCCCTTGGTGCGTACCCTGACTGTGGCCAGTTACATGTCCAACAAGTTGCTGTAGGAGCGTCTAGATCCTCATGTTTTAATATGCAGAGTCATGCTGCTATTGCAGCATTCCTTATGCCACTGGATATAACATTAGTGACTGTGTCGTCGTTTTCACTGTGTTACATCAGCTTTATTCCCTAGCCCCCAGAAACTGTAAGGAGGTGAAAACTGTAGTGCAAGGTTGTTGGGATGGTGGAGGTGGCGTAATACCTGGAACTGGGGATTCGTACCACAGTAAACTGTTTTTAGCAGCGTGCTCATTGATGGAATCGGCACTTCTGGCGGCTGTGAATTCTGCATTCGGGGGAAGCGGGGCCGGCTGCCTTTCACGCTGCTGTTATTCAGTCTCTGTGCAGGCTTGGGAAGACAGCCACGTGTGTTTGGCTTCGGTATGTGGGTTTCCACCTTTTCTTTGTAAATGATACAACCCCCTGGTTAGAAAAGCAAACCAAGCCCTCGGTAGCCTCAAGTGGCCGTGTAGTGCTGCAGCCGAGGGCTGATCGTGTGGCAGATCCCGTGGATGGGGAGCGTGGGGGCTGTGGTGACAGGCCATGTTTGTGGTGGCAGCAGTGACCAGGGCTGTCGAGCAGCAGCAGCAGAGCTTGCGTGCATGCGCTTCCCCAGCAAGGTTGTTCCTGTCTGTGTCCGGTTCCTCACCAATGGCTAAATAGTAGATGTAAGTTTGCAGAAGACAGTATTGGCTTACCGGCAGCACCACCTTCTTCTTGCAGCAGTTTGTTTGAATTTTACTAGCACTGTTTGTCCCCCTGTTTTGGTTGAGCTGTATCATCACACTGTGCTCGGCTTCATCCGGGAGCTGAAACTCCTTCTGAAGAGGTGGCTGTGCCTTTGAACTACTCTGTTACAGCGCGTGTGTGCGTGCACATGTGGAGACGGGTATCTGATAAATGAGATTGGTGTGACTTTGGCTAGTGCGTGCTGTAGTTGGTGTGGCTCTTCTTAAGTGGTTTATAAACAGAAATGACTACAGGTATTTCTGGTTTTCTTCCATAGGTAGCAGTAAAATCCCATGTGGTGGTTATCTAAGCTACCTTAAAAGTCTGTGAACAATTTGTTTTTTCAAGGAAGGAGTCGTTTTGTCTGAAACTATTAAACACAGTGCTGAAGAAGCAGCATGCAGTGCTTGGTTTTCCTGGTATGTGTGTTTTGTGTGAACAGCCGTTCCTCACATATTTGTGTTATGATGTATTTTGCAGGTGACAGTGCTTAAGTGCGAGATGGTTATGTGTTTTGGGTAGTTGCTGTGACTCATTTTTGCCGTCAGTGGCTCTGATGTTCTGAGGAAATACATGTGAGTGGCCTTAGATACAGAAAACCTTTATGTGAGAGCGCGGAGACGACAGGAAACCAAGTGAGCTTAATGCTGGCGTTGATATCTAAGCAAATGCTCCTATCTCATTCCTGCTGAACCCTGATCCTGGTGGCAAGTGGTCATATGGATATTACCCTTCACTTCTGTGACCCGGTCCTTATCTGTGCCTCAGTAGTCCCGGTTGATAGCCAGACTATAGACCTGAAGCAGGAATTTTGCTATTGCCTATTCTCCTGCAAACGCTTGTTTGCTGCGAATGATAAAACTTGTTTCTGTCTTTCCCCGTGCCGTGAAGCAGTGAAGAACTGCAGATCTCAGGCTGTATACCTTGACGCTCTTTTTTGTCTTCCTGCTGTCCCTCGGGCTGTCTCTTCAGTTACCTACCATCGCTCCCAGCGCCCCCCTGTTCCTGGCACTGGTCCCCGCAAGGTGCTGTTTTGGTACCCTCACGCTGGCTGCCCAGCCTGTGTATCCACAAGCTACATACATCTCTTTTGTCTGAATATGTTACAGTTTGCTGTAATTTCAGTTCCACCCCTGTTTCCCTCCTTGTTGTTGTTAGTGCTTTCCCTTGAAAGGAAGAAGGCTGCACTCACGATACCTTTTCCTGGGTATTTCATGAAAACACAGTGAGGTGCTGAAGACAAGAGGCTGCCTTGTATCCCCAGGCCTAGCGCTTTGCCTGGAAACATTTGCAGTGTCTCTTACGGTTATTCCAGTTTGGTCATTGTGGCAGAGATGACAGATTTTTGGATTGTTCTACAAGTTTTCACCAATACCTCCCATAACACTCCTTTTCCTTTTTCCAAGTGAATTTTATGCCATTTTCTGTCTTCGGTTGCTGTTTTTAGGTTAAACCAGTTACTCGCTACTGCTCTTCAAGGAGGAAAGGTGCTGCTTGTATAGATTTTTCATCAGTCACTCAGCTTTTTCAACAATTCCACCTTCCTACTGGGTAGCTGCCGCTGTTTCAGTTGCCCTTGATAGTTGTTCTTGAGCAAAGCTCACAAAGGAGCTGTGAAATGGTTTCCAGTCACTTGCCTGTGCTTTCTTCTGTAGTAAGTGCAGGTTGAGTCACAGCTCCTCATTGTGTAAAATGTGTAAAAACAACTTGCTCTGTGTGGGATTTTTTGTAGTGGTGTGGGTTTTTTTTTGGTTACATTGCTCTTGAAGAGGGTATACAGCAATATTTTGCTCAGATCTTTCAAAAATAGGATTGTGTGGTTACTTCCACACGTGTGTCTCTCTTTATGAATGGGAACTCAGTGGCTGTGTCTAAATCCTGGTTTCTCTCAGGCATTGTCAGTCACTTTGGCAGTTCAGGGCTAAGCGAGTGCCCCTGAATTGCTCCCAAGTTACCCACTTTGGGGCATTAGGTGTTCAGTCTCAGCATTGTCTTCCCAGTTTGTTCAACCACTGTAATTCTCTTTACCTGTGCTTGTTTTCTTCCCCCTCTTTCTGAATGATGCGTATCAAGACTCCCTGCGATGTGGGGAGCTAGTAGTTTTATTCATGTGGGTTTTTTTAATCTAGGGGGTTTATTTTAAGGTCTCACTGGTTTGTGAGGCCGTGGTGTTGGCATGTATTTGACAGCTCTGTTCCTCAGTGTTACTGTTAAAGCCTGTCTTCACCATGTTCATCACTGGGTTTTGTGTTAAACAGGTATGGTTACCCTCCCAAGCATCTTTTGAGACTCCTGGCATCCTCCTGCAGGCCTGTCTGTATGATCTACTGTTTCTTTCCTTGGAACCAATTTTCCCGTGAGTTTCTGGCTCTTCTGTAATAGAGCACAGCATTTTCCTGCTGCATCTGCTCTGTGCTGTCACCCTACAGTCTCGTAGTCCCTGAGCAGTTCTCAAGTCCCCGTATTTCTCACGGAGAGCTCTGCTTGAGCACGCTTGCTTCATGCTGAAGCGGTTTGCCCTCTAGTTACAACTGAGTGTAACGTTGGTCGCCTTGAGCTCCTTAGTTCACTGTGGTGCCATACTTCTGACGTCATGCGTGCCCCTGGGTTCAGTTGTTCCGTTATGATGGCTTATGCCTGAGTGAATAATTAATGTGGTGTTATTAATTGCTCCTACTTTGTAATTCCTATAAAGGCCTTTTCTACTTAGGAGCTGTATGAATTGCAGGCCTCTGCTTGTTTCAGTAGACTGAAACGTCCCAACATGTGGGTGGTTCTGGGTAACTCCTGGGACCAAGAGAACTTTCTGGTCACTACTGAAGATGCCTCTGTGGAAACCAGGGTCTTCTCTGTGCTGTCACAATCTTTTCTGTCCTTTCTTCTCAATGGGTCGCTACCGGTTCCTTCGGGCAGAGCAGTGAGTATAACCACGGACTGGTTTGTCGGCCAGCGTGATGCTGCGCTATAGGATAACCAGCTACACTGATCTTCTAACAGCAGACCGAGTCCTAGGTTCCCATGTCTGCTTTGCCCTCTAGATACCCTTTTTTCCTCCCATGTCTATTTCCAGCTTGTTTTCATTTACACAGAGGATGAATGGTCTACTTACAAGCTGATTTTTTTGAGGATGACTTGCTTTCCTGCAACAGTACGGGGTTGCTGAGCCAGGGATCTAGTTCTCTGCAAATGCAGTCGCAGGTTGTCACAGTGACTCTGCAGGTGTTCTCCAGGATCACAGAACCATAGAATGGTTTGGGTTGGAAGGGACCTTAAAGATGCAATATATATCTTTTACTTTCTGGTGAAAACAACATTGTGGTGTTTTCATTAGCACCAATGATGGTGACGTTGTTTCCTCTCCTGAATCTGCTGCTGTGGTACATGCAAGAGGCCCAGTATGCACAAGCAGTGTATACAAGTCCTGCCTGCTCAGCCCCGTTGCCTTTGAAAGGCTCCACGATGCCCTCTTAGGAGGCTACAGCTAAGTTACTTTATCCTTCCTCCCAGGCCTGAAGGGCAAGTCAGATTCTTTTGGTGATCGTACCAGGATTTGAAATCAGTAAATGGGCTTCTACAGGAATTTCCCTACAAAACTCTGGGTTTTGGAAACTCAGTGGGTAGCTGCACTGCGTCATGTCGCTGGTGTTACGGTAGTGGATGACTTCTGACATCGGGGGTGAGAGTATGCAAGGGAGATTCTCTGGGGCTGTAACGGGAGAGCACTGTGTTAATGTAGCTGTGACTGAATCAGTACTACGAGAAGATGGAAAGAAAGTACTTCTGCTGTATTAAAAGGGTAACAGGAGACCTAGAGACTTTCAAGTCATTAGCCTGAGGTGTAGTCTGTGCAATTTTAATGGTAAGAGTTAATTTGTGATTCAGTGGAAGAAGATTTAGCAGCTAAATATATATATACTAATGAAAACAGGTCTGCCCTGTGGAAGGGAGGCCTCAGTGTAAAATGTGACAGGTCTGTCAAGACTGCAGCCTGGCTGATGAAAGCATCAGTGGTAAAATTGCTTCACCAGAGCTCCCTGTAGTTTATTTTGTTGAGAGGGCTTGCATTGCTAATGGGGAGTGTGTTATGTGTACTGAAAACTGGCTCAGTGGAGAGAGAAACAACTGGGGCCCTACCTTGGGGCTGATGCTTGGGCTGAAGGGTATGTGATTTGGTGTATTATCCATCCCAACAATGAGACACTTACTGGGGGGAGGAGAGGGTTGATGGGGGGCTGATGATTAGGGCAGTCAGCAGCCTGGGGCAGCCGGTGAAACAGTGAAAAGGTCACCAGGACACAGGTTAAACGTATCTGGCCGTGGTGGGAGAGAGCGGAGAGGTTGCAACTGCGGGACAGGAGCTGTGACAGAGTGAAGTCGCCCTGGGAAATCACCTCCGCAAGCTGTCGTGGGTCCTTTCGCACGGGCCTGGCACGAGTCTCGCCTGCCCGGGAGTGAGGCTGTGGCCGAGGGCTTGCACTTGGCCGTGCTCGCACGCTTCTCTTTCTCAGAGCAGCAAGCGTTGGTGAAACAGTGCAGTGCTGACCTACGGAGATCTGCCACTGCCTTACTGAAGGCGATTTAAACTTACAGTCTAAAATTAGCAAATTCTGCTTGCATTAAGTGCCTTGATCATTTAAAGTGGGACTGTTGAACTGAGCTAACGGGAAGGATGTCTGTGTTTACCTTCAAAATCGAAGTGTTTGTTTAACCCAGATTTATTTCAACATTGTAACTCTGACTGAGTAGTAGAACAATAACAAAAAAAAAAGAAAGAATGTTAGACTAGAAAATCAACTTTTAAAACACAAACACTTGACAACCTTTGAGATAAGTCCCACAACTGCCCTCTCCTTGTTCAAAATGACCTATCAGCCCACAGAAAGAGAATTTTAGAAATCTAAAGAGAAGCACGAAACCCCCGGGCATTGGATGTTGTCTTCTGAATCTAGTAAATAGCTGAAGCAAAGCCTTCCAGTGTAGGGCACTGAATATTGCAAGTACTTCAGTCTTTGTGGAGTTTATTTTAAAAATAAAACCCCAAATCTTCCCCTGATAGACTGGCCAGTCTCAGGTTTTTTGGGTAACTGCCATGTCTCAGTCTGTGCTGAAAGGCTTTGAGCACTGATAACAATATAGAATTCATCTTTTGACATCTTGTAAGCCCTGAGTTCTTCTCTCATATCAGGCTTGGTCAGGGATAACGGTGTTCTTTGGTTACCTCCTGCTTGGGTGACGTGTGAATAGTGAGAGCTGGTGTTCCTTCTCATCCTCCAAAAAGAAGATCCGATGGGTGGCCCTTGGTGTGGGCCCTACCTGTCGCTTGTGGTACCTCAGGTGCAGGATGAAGGAGGGTAGCTGAGATTTCACGTATTCTTTCCTGCAGGATCTGTGCTGCTGCTCTGAATGTGAATGGTTATATTAAAATCAAACTTGCGCCCACTGAAAATGTTGGTTAATTCTTCTTGCAGAAGAGATTGGTGTTGAATAATAAGTGAAATGAGGTCGTGTGGAGCCCTGTCGCTCGTTACTAAAGGTTTGCAGAATAAAGGAATTTGTGTGGTATGACTGAAAAAAACCCTCTTGGGAGAGTGCTTTTCAGTGGGATATATGCAAGCTCAGAGCGTAGAACAGTAAATGCGTTTACCCTGTCTAAAGGCTGATTTGCCTCCCCCTTGCAGTAAAGCTTCCCCTGGGGTGACTTTCTCTGAGACAGAGAAGCCTACACAAGTGAGGGTGATGTAACTGGAGCGTTGGAGTTAGGGCTTCTAGGTTGCAGCATCCTTGCTTGTCGTGGAAAGTATTTAAGAATCGAGTAGATGTTTAGGCTTCCCTGGCATCCCCAGGACGGGAGATCTGGCTCTGTTTTTTCCCCTAAAGCACGCCTAGCTCACTCTTTTTGTAAAGTTTGGTTGGTTCCAGAGTAGCTTTAGGAAGCAGGAGTAAAGCTGACAGTGTCAGTTTTACAGTGCTGAATATGAAAATGGTGAATTGGACACCAGCATTGGAAATATCCCATTCTCTTGTCCTTGCAAATCCAGCAGAAATCCAGTGGCTAACCTTTTCTTTCAGTGTCCGGTAGCTTTGTGCTGTCTCTAGTAGAGCATTCTTTCCCCGTTTTGGCTACCCGAGTGAGGACCACGTTTCACTTTAAACTGATGTACAGTGCTGCGAAATGCTCTGTTTCTGTGCGGTTAAACGGCGACTCAACCACCTGCTGTTCACCTTCAAGTGGGTGTTTGCTGGCTTGGCTCTTCAGAGTTTTGTAGTATTAGCAAAGGCTCTGGTTTTACTTATTAATTTTTCAAGCTTTGGTCCTTTTGGAGTTGTTTCCTCAACAAGAGGAGAGCTGAAGGTGGAGTCCCTGAATAAAGCACAGATGATAGCAGGAGCAGATTAATTTTCTTGGCTGTATGCAAAATAACCCCCTGTTCAGGGTATGTCGGAGGCTGACAGCAGCTCTGTGTCTGTCCATACGTGGGTTCTTTAACCACGGCTGATGCTGTATGGCCACGTAGTGTTCGTTAAGCCTCCTTTTTTAAACGGGTCACAGTTACAGAGGGCACTCTGACTGCCAGCTAACTGTAACTGTGCTCAGCTGACAGCCAGCATATGTAATGCTTTGGCATTGTTTAATGTTCTTGTTTGCTTGTATGCCTCTAACAGGGAACTGTTGGTTCATTGTAATCAAAATGTATTACTAGTGATGTGTTCTGCATCTAAAAGGTGGCAGTATCCCTGCCAACACAAAAGCATATTTTATTTCTTCAGGCTTCCAAGGAGGAACGGCTTCTGATCTCTGCCAGCAAAAGCAGAGCTGTCCCAGTTGGACAAACATAAGACCACCGTGTTCATGGATTTAAAAGGAAGAAGGCCTGCAATACACACATGAGAATCTTGCTCAGGTGGTTTAAAAGAGAGCCAGAGCCACAGAGCCTGCCAGGAGCAGTGGCTCTCAAGCTGTGTGGCTGGAGGTGGTCTCCCAAAAGCTGATGTGTGAAAAGGACGTACTGTGTTCACCAAGTCAGGCAGTTTGGAAATACGGACCTGTGCATACACATGTATCCATAGGAACGAAGTCTGACTCTATGGATTCCTGTCACTGCCGCAAGGCTAGCCCGTGCGTGCACGTCTGGCGGGTTTACGGCACGATAACGGGTGTTGGGGGAGGTTGGGCTGGGAGCTGGCTCGGCCGCACTGTGTGTACCGTTGGCCGTTTCGGCTACGGCAGGCGTTCAGCAGGCCAGTGGACTTATGTTAAATGGCAGGTAGGAGCTTTGGTGGAGCATTACATGCCTCAGTTGGTTCTGCTCTTGAACCTTCGGCTGTGCACCCTTCTCCACCTGAAGGAGAGTGTGGCAGAGAGAAGGGAACTGTACTGGCCTGTCAAAATGTGACTGGGCTGGTCTCAGGCTCCTGTTTTGCACTTGTGGTGCTGTTTCAGTCTTTCCGTGTTTGTTGTGTTTTTTTTCCCCTTCCATTTGCAGGCAGCTTTGCATTCCCCAGCTCGTGGACTAGTGAGAGGGCTGTGCCTTTAATACAGACCAGCTGTCAGCTGTGAAATGGGCTGAAAACTTCAGAATTCAGTAAACATTGTGGAGGGAGTGTACTTGCACCACAGTAGTATCTCGATGCCGAGCTCGACTGTAATCTAGAGAGGGTGACTTCAGATTTGATTAGTGTCAGCAGGATTGCTGGGGAGCTCTGGAGAAAGCATATTCTTAGAATTTAAAGAAATGGTTCATACCGGAGAGGTTCTGGCACAAAGGAAACAGCTGCTGACGAATATGCATTCAAGGCAAGTCAACAACCTTAAAACCCTAATCCCCAAGCCTGCTTTTCTGTCCAAAAGTCAATTGTTCAATTGCCTAGAGTATAATTATTCATTGTTTGTTACATACTTAAAATAATAGAAGCATCTGCTCCTTTCTTCTTCAAGCACAGCTTTGAGGTTAGTCTTGTCACACACGATTTGCACTAATGCCAGTACCATTTTACCTAGGGATTGGGGAATACCATAGCTGTGCCCGTGATGCCAGTAAACTTTTTAAATAAATCAGTGCTGTACTGGGGACTGTTCACCTCGTTCTTGTCTCCCCTGCTCTGTGGCACCCAGGCAGACTTCACGTGATTAGATAGTGGCTATCAAGACTGATGTTCCAAGCTCCTGTCCTTCCAAGTGGCAGTACTCAGAGTGGTTTAATTAGACAAGCAGTGTTGTTGCTGCCTTTCAGGGCAGTCAGCTTAGGCAGTGGTTGTGGAGAGCCTTGGGAAGGGACAGTGTGCTTGAGGGGCAGAAGTTAGGTGCAGCTCCCATGTCCCTGTCCTGTGGGGGCGTGTAAATGCTTGTGGGACCCTTTCCCTACCTTGCTTCGTTTGCTTTGCTTTCTGCAGACGTGCTCCATTGCTGAAGGCCCATAAGCTACCTGCAGGCTGCTCCATTATTTCTGCTCGTTAACATTGCACGCTAACTTGCCTTTCCCTCGCTTTATGGGCTTCATTTTTTTTCCTGCTGCGCTCCAAGCCCCTGCATGGCGCTCCCTGGCATTTCATTGCTATTGACTGATTGATCAGCCGTGCCTTCCCCTTACCCTGAGTGCTGATGCCACTCTTCCCCCTCTTGCTGCACCAGGGGCTTGGTTCGTGCAGGTCCTGTCCAAGATCTTTCCCTATTCCACCAGCTGATGCGTGGTTATAAAGGTCTCGATAGCTGGAGCTTGCTGGCCCCTTCTGAAAAACCCAATTCACTGAGCTGCTCTCCCCTACTTTGCAGTTATGTCTCTGGGGGAGAGAGACCTGAGTTCCTGTAAATGACTGGCTAGATGGCTTCCCTCTTGCGGTTTATTGTTTTAAGTTAATGTTCAACCATTTGATATTAATCAGAAGGAGGCACAGAAGCAATCTCAGTGAGTCTGGGCTGGGTAACGAAGTGCTGGACTGGGAGAATTTGGGAGCTTCAAGTTTCAAACCTCACTTGCATTCACGTGGTTGGAACAAGGCTGCCTGAAGCTCTTACCCCAGCCAAAAGCAGATTCCCTGTAGGCAGCAGCTTGTTTTGGGGCTGAAATGGCTAAGGAAGCTCCAGGAAAGAGCTTGGGAATAGACAGTTTGCAGTGAAGGGAGGGAAAGGCCGTTGCTGGAGAGGAATCTGTAACCTGCTGTCCCTGCAGAAAGAAGAGGTCCTGGGGGCTCCTGCTTTGGACAGGCTTTTCTACCGCAACTGCTAAACCACCTCTGCAAACTGATCAGTTGAAAGCTAATTTTATATATATGTATGTATTTGCGATGATGTGGATCTTTCCTGCGATGAATTTTTGTGGCCACGTTAACGTTTGCCAGCTTCAGGCCGCATGTGTATGGAAGCGGATGGAAGGTGGGATAAATGGCACCTTGAGTTGAACATAGTTGAACAACGCAGGGCTTGTCAAATGCACGGGGGTAACTTCTCTGACTGAAACGTGATGGGGGGGCTTTTTTTTTGAAGGTGATAGAAATCCAATAGGCCTAAGTGAAGGCAGCGTCAGTAGAGATTTGATTTACGTTAATGGAAAACAAGGGCTGGGGTGCTGAAAGCGCTGGTTAGCGTAGAGACAGAATAATGTGGGCTGTTTGCTGACACGCAGCACTTCTCTGGAGCTGTGTATGCAGCTTTTCCTGTCTTTCTCTGATACTGCTGTGAACAGAGAAATAAGCTAGTGCTTGTGATAGCTTTCTGCTGTACTTTAGAAATACTACATACTATTCAGCAAAAAAAAAAAGGCATTTTTCACCATAATAACAGCAAAGAAAAGAATAAATTTCAGTTGCTGCCACTGTTTTTCTGTGGCTGGAACAGTTTGAATTTCCTGCCAAATGCTAACTCCAAGTTTTATGGCTGTACTGACGTCTCCTTGTCAGTGCTGGGTTTTGAGCTTTTGCCTCTGTTGGGACACCTTCACTTTCCATCACTGTTGATGGTGCGTGTGTTTAAAAAAATAAGCTGTCATATATCCTGTGGAACCTGATGCTTGCGTGTTTGAAACCATCCTCCAAAACTCAGTCTGCTTTTTTTTTTAATGAAAACCTGTAGGCTTTAAATTAGTTGCCTTTCTGCTACCTTGAGCAAATTATTCCAGTTAATTTGTCTTTTAATAAAAAGAGAAATGTAGAACATCCCAGCTGTTTGCTCCTAGCTAAGTTGAGCTAAGTAGGCTGGTGCGAACGATGGAGTGGAGTAGCTTTTCCAGGGCTGGGTCTCTGCTGGTGAAGGCTTCAATGCCTTGCTCCAAGCTGGGGTTTTTTAAGGCCAATATTTGAGAAGGTGTGCTTAGTGTTTTATTCACCCCCTTCTCCTGGTTTCTTGTTGGTGTAAATAGGACGGTTTAATAGCTTAGCTGGATTTTGTGATTTGGGTAGCTTTCTCTGTCTCTGCCTACTGGGTAAATGTTTATTCAGGTTTTGAAGTACTCTGGTACACTTCTTTCTTTCTAGGAAGAATCACTCTTCAGGGCAAAGTCAGCTAGTCTGAGTTGTTGCGTGAACCTGGCGAACGTTAGTCTGTGTAGCTCAGCTCGGCATCACCAGACGGATGTTCGTGAAGCGTGAGCGTTGGTGATGTGTGGGCTGTTGCGCTGTGCCAGGTGGGAGGAATTAAGCAGAAAGCTCTTTTAGGCAGTGTGTCCTTTGTAGGGATCTGTTACTGTTCATGTGTCTGTGACATGACTGAAATAGTCCCTGGTTTCAGATGCTTTACTGAAGCTGAACGATGAACAGTTTGGATGCTACAGTGATGAAAGCCATAGGATCGGGTATGCATTTGCCTGTTGCATCTTCTGTACCTTTGATGGCGTAGAATGGAAGTTTACCTTGGTTTAATTGACTGACACTTTCTGGTAAGAGGTGCAACACCTCTTACTGTTAATGCTTGGCTTTATGTGCAGATAGATTTGTACTTGAATTAGAGGCTGTCAGAGAACAGATACTCAACGTTTTCTGTCTCATCGCTGTAGCTGAAAGATCAGGTTGTATTTTGCAACATCGAAAAGCAAATAGTGTTCTTCACAGACATGGCGTGTGTCAGTTCTGCTGCTGGATGCTTGCAGAATTAAGTCCTTTATCCTTTTAAAAATATGCTTTGCATGGCTCTGCAACATAGTGTCTTCCTTCTTTTGAAGAAGTGCTGCAGTTCAGTTTTGGAGAGACTAGAATATTTCTTCAGATAGAGCAAAGGCTCAAGATTTTAAGGAGATGGCAAAGGAATCTGGTAGAGCTAATTTTTTCTTGGTTTTCAG
Organism: Rhynochetos jubatus; assembly: GCA_027574665.1. Lineage (NCBI taxonomy): Eukaryota > Metazoa > Chordata > Aves > Eurypygiformes > Rhynochetidae > Rhynochetos > Rhynochetos jubatus. The sequence continues at coordinate 13,906,044 of CM050650.1, read as the reverse complement.
ATCTTTCCAAGATGACTCGATCCCTAGAATAACAAGATGGGTTTGGGCCCTTTGATTTTTTCCTTTTTGATTGTTTTACAGTAGAGTGAGCCTGTTAAAAAAGATCCTAATGCGAAAGGGAAGGACCAGTTGCTTAGGTGCTGAGTGCTGTGCTCCCACTGGCTTTCAGGAAGCTGGGGGAAGATCTGTTTTCAGGATCGGATGAGTTTTCTGTAATTCAGCCTTCCTGTTCTTTATACAGTGCTTCCAGTGAAGCAGGATTAAGGCTTGGCTGCAGACTTTTCATTGAGGAGAGTTCTGCATCGCTGGGCCCAAAATAAAAGAATCACGTGGTTGCCTGTTTGCTTGTGCAGCTTCGTTCGCTGTGCACAGAATCAGGAGGGGACAAACCCTTTGACATTAGCATCTTTTCAGTTTGCATTTGGCTGCACGTACAGCAGGGTTTGCAGCAAACTAGAGGATAAAAAGACCTATATTAATCTGGTGGTGGAACACCGCTTTGTTGCGTGTCGCTGCACAAGCTGTCCAAAAGCCGCTGGTGACGTTTCGGAGTGGAGATGAGACCCACCGTCTGCCCGTGAACTCCCGTTCGGGAGCTGAGGGGTTCTCTCCGAATGTGCTTTCACACAGTTGGGAGGCTGGTAGGTTTTTTTTCCTTTTCCTTTTTTATTTTCTTGGCAGAGAAAAAGTGAAATAAAACAAAAGATGAATCAGCTTGGGTGGCTCAGATGGCCTGTGTGGAAGGAGAAGAAAGATCGTGTGATCCTTTCACCCTTCAGGACCTGTAAGAAGGAGGAGCCCTGTGCAACACCACTGTCCAGACTTCCTGTAAGAAGAGAGGATGAATGCTCCTGAAGATCCTATCTAGGCCAGAAACTATCTCCTGTTTAAAGCAAGGCTAGCAAGGAAGCCTTGGCAGTGACTTGATGTGTGCCTGTCCTGCCCTGTGCGGTTTCTGTGGTGTTTCTGACCACCCTTGTGTGCCTTGGGGCTCACTTGCAGTTTCCAGGCTGTAGAATAGGTTCTTTTGGGTACAGCTCTGTTTACCCAAAGAAATTCACCCCGATCCTTTAAATTCCCTCAGCTTTTTGAATCCTTTGCCCATGCCTTTGCCTACTTCCTGATTTTTATGCTCTTGATCCTTGTCTGTGGGGAGGAATGTATTGATTGATTGGGACCTCATAGCACCTTCCAGTACCTGAAGGGGCTACAAGGAAGCTGAGGGCGGACTTTTTACCAGGGCCTGTAGCAACAGGACAAGGGGTGATGGGTTTAAACTGGAAGCAGGTAGGTTTCGGTTGGACATCAGGAAGAAGTTCTTCCTGGAGAGGGTGGTGAGGCACTGGGACAGGTTGCCCAGAGGAGCTGTGGATGCCCCATCCCTGGAAGTGTTCAAGGCCAGGCTGGATGAGGCTGTGAGCAACCTGGTCTAGTGGAGGGTGTCCCTGCCTATGGCAGGGGGTTGGGAACCAGATGGTCTTTAAGGTCCCTTCCAACCCAAACCATTCTGTGATTCTATGTTTTTTTAAAAACTGTTTTCTGTTGGAAAAGTGGGCAAACGTGTTCTTGTTATGCCATTATTCATGTCATTTATTTCTTCTTCTACCGCTTTTCAAGTCACTTTTGTCACCTGGTAATCAGGAGGTACCTTGCATGGCCAAGAATGAAAATGGTCTTGGCACTCCACGTCCCGTGTTCTCAATTCCTGCTGGTAGTGTGGTCACTGGGTACCCTGTCCACAAAACCTCTGGATTTTGCTGGACAGGAGGCAGGATTGCTACTACTGTGAATTGGAAGGTGCCCATAGTAAATTTGCACGTCTCAGGTGCTCTTTGCAGGCGAGATGCTGTGATTGCAGACCACGGGTTGAAATCCCTCTTGTGTGATGGTACGGTACCTAAGTTTTAGTCCAGCAGTGGTTTTCCATGGTGAGATGAAGGGTGTTCGTGCCTGCTGTTCCCTTAGTGCTGGTAAAGAGTGCACGTGGGAGAAGCTGTCACGATAGGACCCTCAGCTCCTCGCTGGCCAGATGCTAGTATTATCTGCCCAAATGCAAAATGTGCTTATTCTGGCTGAATATAGGACCTTTGTCCGTGTGTAAATTACCAGGAAAACTTTGCATTTCTGATGTCACAGTTCCAGGGAAGACTTTCTTCTTTTGGATTTCAGTATGTGGAGAGAGAACTATTTTTTCCACATCTACTTTGGAAACCTGCGTGAAGCAAAAATGACTTCAGGTTTTGCCTGTGTTTGGACAGAGCACAGAAGCTGGGCAGAAGCCTTAGGTGAACGAAGGGAGAAAATGTGATGTCAGTGGGGACTTCTTTGATTTTTGGGCGTGACTTGGTGTTGGGTGGTTTGGGTTGGTGTGGTGTTTGTTGTTGTGGTTTTGGTTTTTTAGACTTAATTTTTATTGTTCACAGAAATCCACTTATAATATTTTTCAGTTTGCAGCTGCTTGTTCTCCAGTTCACTTGTATTTTCCAACTAAGACCCACTGAGTTTCCTGGTGAAAAGGGGTGAAAAATATGTTGCAGCTGCTTTTGCTTGAGCACATGGAAAGCTCCCTGTGCAGAGCATTTATTTCCTGAAACAGTTTTTCTGCGGAGCAAGAGCAGTTGTATTTAGCTAAATTGCTCACTAAAGACTTTACCTGATAATTTTGCAATGTGTGTACTTTGGCATGTTGTCTTAGATTTACCAGTGGAAGAGCATCGGTGGGTGGATGGATGGATGGATGGATGGATGGATGGAGGCTTTGCCCTGGCTGCATTTTAAGTAGACATCTCCCTGGAGATGAGCTGTAAATGTCACCCCGCCAGTTAGCATTTGGCATGGGGTACCAGAGAGGAGGAAGATCTTTCTTGGTTTGGTCTCTGGAAAAGAGGATGCTGAAGCCATTCCTGAGCGCTGACAGCATTGCTTAGGCAATGTTGTCTTCAGCGTTTTCTGTTCCTGGTTCCAGCTCCCGGCTGGGTCACGCGAAGTGCTTTTGCAGCCCAGACGTCTGGTTTGATGTGCTGTGGCTGTGCCTGGAGGAGCTCAGACCTGACACTGGTGCCTTTCTGAACAAGTGGGGTTTTTCTGCAGGACCGAAATGCTGGTGTATACGCAAGTGCCCTGGGAGGGATCTCGTTCGGCTGCAGCAGGATCTGAGCCCCAGGCAGGACAGCTTGCTGGAAAGCCCCATCCTGCCCAGATGCTTGCCCGCGTCACTGCTCTCGGGGAGGGTGGTGGTGGCAGAGTCGCCCCAAGTGTGAGGCGAGAGGGAATGGCAGGGTTGTGTTAATTCTGAGCAACCAGCCAAATGAGACAAAGTTTTAACAAAAAGACACTTTTCTCACTGGAGAGAGTTAAATTCTATCCTAATCGCTCAGCAACTAAACGTCAGCTACCCTGCAGTGATCTCCCCTCTTCCACAAACCCCTTCCCACAGTGGCAACAGGCAGTAGGTGCTAATGTGGGGGTGGCTGTGGAAAGCTGGTCTCCATATGAGAGCTGTGATCAGTTATGATTAGCCCAAGCAAAATGTTGTGTGTTTTTTTTCCAAAGGTGTGGGGTTTGTGTATGTACATAGCTGACCTTACAGCATTTCACGGTGCAGACCCTGGCTCTAGAGTGCATCTGCTGGGCCCCTCTCAAAGACCACAGCTGTAGGCAGACCCTCCTCTATTTGCTGCTCTCCATGGGGCAGAGGTGGGTCAGTCTAAGGCTTTGGTACTCAGCCATGTCTAAAGCCCCTGTTTTGTACTGTTTCTCCTGCCAGTCCTTTGCTGTTTCTGCTTTCCTTAATACTTCAGGAAACTGGGCTTGAGGTATGGAAATGTCACTGGAAGCCTTGCTGGCTTGCTTCACCTCTTCATTGCCAGGTTTGCCGTGGGAAGAATTAAAATCTGTTGAACCTTTCGACGTTGTTGCAGCCAGGCTGGCACTGTGTTAGTAATTTTTTATTTTTCCTCTTGGAAAATGGCAGTTCCTTCAGCTTGTCAGACGAAGTGCATTGATTCTGATGGTAGATGTTTCTGAAGTGCAGAATGTGGTTCCTGGGTGAGAGAAGACAGACAGGTAGGTACCTGTAGGTGGGCAGTAGTGTGATGGAGGCTGGTTTTGGATGAACAGGAGGATAGCCTATTCCCTGTGAACACCATAGCAATCCTGGCAAAAAGGACTTGTTGGCGGGGTTGAGGTGTCTCCTTTTTCACTGTGCTGGAAACCTGTTCCTGACGGTCTTGCCTTTAGTCTGGGGCTACAGAAGCTGTTGAGATCTTGAACATTTTGGTGCGTGATTAAACTTTTTCCATCCCAGTCTGTCTGTACACTTACTGTAAAATGCTGCAATCAGAGGTCTGCGGGCTGTCTGTTTGATAGTTTCAACTAGCTGCCAGTGTACAAACCTTCAACCACCGGCGTGGAGCAAGTTCAGTGTGTCAGCTCCTAACATTGCCAAATGGGAAATGAATCATTTCATACCTCTTGGAAAAAGTGGATCTCTGCTTTCAGCTGCCGGCAGTTCCCAGTCAGAGAACTGGTTGCTCAGTGGTGTGCAGTGCGGTTCCTGCTCAAGGCTGGAAAGCAAAGGAAGTTGTGCTGCCTGGAAGGGTTTACACGCATTTTAGTTCTTGATGGCAGTGATAGTTCAGGGCCTTCATGTTTCTGCCTGTAAAATGTTAATCAACTAGATCATTGGAAGTACACTTCTGTGTATAGGTACATGCACATATATATACACACACACATATGGGGGGGTGTGGGGTGTGGTAATTATTCTGAGACAACAAAGTGTATTTTGAGAAAAAGCTGCTGTGAGATCCATTGAGTCTTTGTTTTGTTTGGGGTTTTTTGGTAGCTTACTCTTCCCAATCAGAATACATAGGAGAAAATAGAAATAAATTGTTGGAGCAGTTGTTCCAAACTCAGTCTGGGCTCGCAGAAAATGATGCCACAGATAAGACATTTCATAATGTTGTATAACTGAGAAAGGTTTGCTTTCCAGGGTGTTGAGAGTATGAACTCTTTTAGCTGGACAAAGCAGAATGTCTACTCCAGTCTGTGCATGAGATTAGGGGTAATTTTGAGTCCCATTACACATAGTTCCTCAAAATATGTGAAAATCTAACTGAACAAGATCTTGCTGATAGTGATTTAAACGGGAAGCTCGCTTGGGCTACTTTTTGGAGACAGACACGTGATATGTATTTCTGGAGATCCTGAAATCTGTTAAACCAGCAGAAAAAAAAGTGCTTGTGACAGAATGTTTTAAAATGTAATCGGAGGGAGTTTCAGTTCCCCTTTTTTAACCTCCATGTCATCAGCTGGCAGTTTGGTTGCTTCTGCTTCTCTCAAATGACTGAGGCTACATAAACTGTTTGAAGTTAGTTTAAAGAGTGAATGATCATGTTTTCAAACACACAGATCACTGTGAAAATTACTTCATAAAATTCCTACTCTATTCAGGTCTTTCTCTTTTTTTTTTTTTTTCTTTTACCCAGGCGATACGGATTATGGTTTCGATTGCGGAAGTTAATAATCTGGTTGCTGGGAGTATACATAGCCATTCCGTTCCTAGTAAAACTCTGCCCTGCTATTCAGGCGAAACTGGTCTTCCTAAACTTTGGTAAGTCGCTGAGTCTGTTGGGATGGGTGAGGGGTGAAGGGGAGGAGTGTCTTTATCTTTCCTCTGTCTGCCATCACTTTCACCCAGCATGCATACAGCTTGTGAAGGATACGAACTCTCACAGGTTGTAAGTTCTCCAAACTGCGGTTTGGAAGGCATCCTCTGTGGCCCTGGTGGTCGTGTAGTGTGTCTATAGAGCGACCAGACTATATCAAGTGACCAAACTGAAGCCAACTTTCAGCCAGAAGGGTCTTCTTCAGGAAAACTGTGCAATATGTCAAATGCATTTTTCCAAAGGCTTCAACAAAGTTGTGTGGATAGACAGCAGGTGAAATTCAGTCCAGTGAATTGTTTTCCAGGCAGTGACTCTTCCCCTGACAGCATTTTAGGCAATATCCTGGTTGGGGCGAAGGAGGTCTGTTCATGCAGTCAGAATGAATGTTTTCCTCGTGTCTGTTTAGCCTGGGCATTTGGTCAGGTTGGTGGTACGTTGGGTCTGGCGAGCTGGCTCAGCTCTCAGGTCACCCAGGCAGGCCTGAACATCCACAGGATGAAAAATGATGGAGCAGCACTGTATGGGAGATACTTCTTTGGGATCTAAACTTGTCTTTAACCCTCACTTGTGTTTTGTAATAAGATTTTGAAAAATATCTTCCTTTGGATTGTAGAAGCTCTGGCTAGAATGACCAGCTACGGATATGTTGCTTTTACATAACCTCTGTCATTTTGATTGCACGTCCTGCATATTCCCACACCTTGGGTCACTGTCACTGGGACATGTGGCACATGTATGGGCCAGCTCCTGTGCTTTGCGTGTCAGAAGTGACAGCTGGGTAACAGGAATAATGCAGGTTACTTCCATTTTCATCACCTTCCTTTCTCAGTGATGATTTTAATTTGCCCTTGTAGAGCTTTGTTAGGTCTCCCTGAAGTTCCTGCCTCTGTTCGTTCCCAAGAGATTGGAACAATTGTCTTGTAACGCTTGCACTAATATCACTGCAGTGTCGCTCCTACTGCTTTATATAATGGCACTCAGATTTTACTCATGACAGTACATACTCCCATGACAAACTCTTTACCTTAATACAGAGCGCATTCTAACGCACTTATTAGAAGTACCTTGGCATGTTTGAGTAATTCCTCTCCACTGGAGAGTGACATTTGCCCTTCACAGAGGAGTGGTGTAGGGTTTGCCCTGTCATAGTGCTCTTTAACCTTCTGAGTGTAAATCAATACTCTTGAGCCATCAACTTCTCCTTTTGTGTACTTTGGGATTTGCTTCCAAAGCACAGAGCTTGAGGAGAAAGTGCTTCCATTTGTTTCTCAAGATAGCTAAAGATGACTAGATAGTCGTGCTCCCGCTGTTAGCAGCCACACTAATGTCTGGATTTGTTCTTGCAGATGGATTTTTGGCCCAGGTTATGAGATACGTGGGCATCATAAGCTGTCTCCACTGGAAGTCTTCAGAAAACTGAGATTTCTAGAAACATAAATACAAACCAGATCAGATTTAGTGTATCAGTATGATTAACAAATCATGTGACTTCTGTCACACGATAGGTTGTGAGTGATACCAAATAGCTCTGAAACGTGTCACCAAAATAACCCTTGATGTGCCGGATCTACCTGTGATGTATGCCTATATGGTGGTTGTGGTTTATCTCCGGCTAGCAAAATACTACGAAACCGCTCTCACAAATCCCCCTCCCCTCCAGCAGAGGGGGAGAATTGGGGGAAAAAGAAAAAAGGGAGCTTGTAAAATTGAGATAAGAACTATTTACTAATTAAATCTAAGTTAATATATACAAAAATACTAATAAGTAATGAAAATAATAAAACATATGATACAACTATGATACAGTTGCTCACCACCCACTGACCAATGCACAACCAGGTGCTGAGTAGTGAGAGTCAGACCCAGAGAGCCCGAGTGCAATCGCAGCCCGAGAGCTGCAGCCCAAGGGCTGGAGCCTGAGAGCTGTCACAGCAGGTTCTGGGCAAACCCTGTCAGCAATAGCACGACCAGGAAAACTAAACAAACCCACCAACTCCCTCATGAACGAGCCAGCATAGGAGTTAGTGAAGCAGCTAATGCAGGAATTGGGGAGTGTTAGCAAGTGCCAGGAAGTCAATGAGCAAGAAAGTAAGGGTGAGAGTAATGGCTCCTGGACACCCTCCTCACCCATGCCCCAAGCATATTTTTAACATGAACTACAGGGACTTATCTCCTTAAAAAAATAGCTCTGAAACTTGTCACCAAAATAATCCTTGATGTGCTGAATCTCCCTGTGATGTATGCCTATATGGTGAACTGTTTGTCTGCGTGTGGAATACATGGACCATCCCAGTGATAAATGCCCTACATAAAAAGTGTCTGTATTTCTGTATTTTCCTCTTGCTTTGAGCCAGACATTTGCCTGGCCCCTGTCACTAATGGTGTGTTCCTGTCTTCCTCATACAAAATCTGGCAGGCAAGTCATAACGTAATAGTTTTGGCAGATGGGGAAATCGGGGCACAGAGGAGATGAGTAATTATCCCAGGAACACTGCTGGAAGTGACGTGTGTGCCTGCCCAGATGTTACAGCTCTGGGGTGCACCCTTTGTGCCAGGGAGTGTGTCCCATCAGTAACTTCCGTGATAGCTACAGTGCAAACAGTAAAAGGTTTGTCAGATCACCGAACCCACACCGCTGAAGCAGCCGGAGTGACTGTCTTGTCTCTGGGAGTTCTACAAAGCAGGCTGGGCAGAGGTGGTTAAATGTGTGTCACAGGAAGCTTTGTCTCCCCCAGCTCTTAATTTTAGCCTGCTCCCTGTTTTTTTTTTTTGATGGTTGCTTGTGTCTTCTTACCTTGCTCTTTGAGGTTCATATTTTAGTCGCAGCCAGTTCATCCTTTCACACAAAGAATAAGTCTTCCCAGCACAGTGGACCAATTTGTATAACTTTTCACTGCCTTGGTATAGCAGTTTAGTAAGAAAATAAAGGTAAAGATTAAAAGGTTTCATATTATGATGTTTTTTTCCCCTTTTTTTTGTATTTCAGTGAGGGTCCCCTATTTCATTGACTTGAAAAGACCACAGGATCAAGGTTTAAACCACACCTGTAATTACTACCTGCAGCCAGAGGAGGATGTAACCATTGGAGTCTGGTAAGGAAGCCTGTTCTGTGCAGTGTGTGCCATGCATCTTTATCCTTCTTTTTGTTCTCAGTGTTGCCTATTCAGTGTTTTTGTTGTGCATGTGACAACCACTGCCTGCTCTGATTTGTGCATGGTTGTGTTTTCCTCTGCCAAGTGACCGAGTTCATGTTGCAAAGTATGCGACTGTCTGGAGCTCATCCGAACTCCGATCGGTAATGTGTGAAACACGATTGGACGACCTGTGCACGCAGAAAAACTTCCTGATTTGGAATCATAAAGGTTACGGGTCTGCGTGGCTACAAAGATTGCGGCTCCGTATCAGATCAGACCCAAGGAGTTAGAAGTTTTGTCATTCAACTGCTGTTCATATTTTTGTTTCACGGAATAAATGTGGGGGAAGATAGGAAAACAGGATCAAAGTGTTCAGAGTAGGAGGAAGAATATTCCATGTATAAAACATATGTAAGGTTTGGGGAGTGGGTGAGAAAGGAACACATGGCTTACTCTTAACAAAACAAGTGACAGTGTCAGAGCTCGTTTGTCCTTCCTTCCTCACAGAGAAGATTTTCTGGTCCCTGGCAAGGGCAGTTCATTTCAGCTCCCTGTTACCCAGGATCAGCCCTGATTGCTGGCTCTCTCTCTGAGAAGGTCTGCTTTCCATACTTCCTGTATTATTAGACCAGCTCAAACCAGCTTCTGCGTTTGTTTAACATGATGACTTTCTAGTGTGCCTCAACACCAGAAGTTTCAGAGCCCCAGAAAAGTTCCTGCTAGCTTTGAAGAAAAAGAGGCGCCTGCAGTTGGAATATATATACGAGAGCAGAAAACACGGGAAAAGAAGGCTGGACACGTGTCAGGTGTGGAGGGAAGGGGGCTGTTCCTTAATACAGCCAGTGATGTTAGGTCTGTAAAAAGCAGGATTTGGAGTTTTCAGCTGTATGTGTAACGTGTGTGTCCACTAACGCAGTAGAGATTCTCCCTTTGCTTGAGGGTGTATGACCTTTTGAATGGAACAGTGATATCTGGCTCCAAGGAGATGGATCCTTCCCTTCCGGTGAATTTTGGCGAAAGACACGTTTAGAAGGTGGAAGTTTAGTCTTTCCAGGGTAGGCTGATAAAAAATGGTTTGTATCTTTGCTTGCACAATTCAAATTCCATGTGCTAAGCTGTTGGATACGTTTAGATCGCGGTCTTGAGATGTCTATCTTGTTTCCTTTCCAAGTGTACTGTGTATCTTTACTAAAACAGAACGTCCAGCTTGTGGTGGCAGCTCAGAGCCGGTGTGGTTTGTCTTGACACTTAAGAGAGAAGTTTTCACAAAAGTTGCTTTAATGCCAGTGAAAGGTCCTGTGCTCGGTATACTCCTGAAACAGCATCCTCAGCCTGCTTTGTTCGTAAGCTTGCCGAAGTCTCGAGGCACAACAGTTGGACAAGTGGAGTCCTGCAGTTGTTGGGGCTCTCTTCCTCCTCAAGAACTCAGTGTCTGCTGGCTGCACGTGTGCAAGTGGACTTTCTGCATTGTTTCCCCCTGGGTTGGTTTGTACTCTGAGCTTTACATCTGGGAGGAAGGTGTCGTAGATGGAGCTTGTCTTTCTTACAAGGAGAAAGGCATGAGAGTACTTGAGTTACTTCTGACAGCTGTAAGCTAGCCCCCTTCTCAGCCATTTGAGATGGTTGTGGGCATGCACTCACTTTCAGTGTTTCTCTTCTAGAGCAATTATCCAGTTTAAATGCCTACCTTCTCTTCGGTCTGTCATTCCTCTCTTTCCATTCCACTGGTGTTGAATTCTCGCTAACAGGCTGCCCAGCTGTATTATCTACAGAAGAACAGCTGCGAGTTAAAAATTCCTAGCTCTTCTGGACTGTAGCTTTTCCATCTAAAATGTTTTGCCTTCAAGAACCTGGTGTCTGAAAACAAAATACACAATCTTATCAGACCCTGAGCCTCTCTGTTTCCTCAGGTTGACTATGGAGTCAGATGTGCCTCTCACCCCACCTTCTTTCCAAAACCATCTGACTTTGATTATTCTGATTAGCTGCTGACCTCGTGGTGAATCTTGTTTATGGTGTATGTTAATTGCAGTAATTAGGTGCCTGTTCTGGTTTAATCCCAGCCAGCAATCTAAGTACCATACAGCTGCTTGCTAACCTCCCCCCTTCTGCAGTGGAGGAGGAGGAGAATTGGAGGGAAAGACAAGGAAACTCATGGGTTGAGATAAGAACAATTTATGACTGAATATAAATGAATAAAATAGTGATACCAGGAATACTAATAACACCAATAATACTGACATTACTACTACTAATACATAATGAAAGTAATACGAGCACTACTAATGATAATATATAATGAAAATAATGGAAAATAGAGCAAATTATGCAGTTGCTCACCGCCTGCTGACTGATACACAGCCGGGTCCCAAGTAGTGAGACCCTGGCTGAGCCTGAGAGAGAGATTGCACCAGAGCAAGTCCCAGCCAGCAAGAAAGCAACCAAGAAAGCCTACCTGGTTCCTGTCCCACGCCCAACTTACATACTGAGCATCATGTTTTAGGGAATGAATTGTCCCTATGGTCAGTTTGGGTCAGCTGTCCTGACTCTGTTTCCTCCCAGCTTGTAGAGAAGAAGCTGAGAACTAAGGCGACAGTATCAGAAACTGAAAAAGTCCTTGACTTGATATCAGAATTCCTTAGCAACAACTAAACCCACCAGTGTTATCAATATTCTTCTCAGCACAAATCCAAAACAGCCTCATACCAGCTACTGTGAAGAAAATTAACTCTATCCCAACTGAAAGCAGCACAGTGCCATAAAAGCTGAGCAACTGAGATTTTCTCCAGAGCAGTGGGGAGTTCAGTAATTGTGCTTTGAGTTTGCCTGTGAAGTTTGATGGCCTGACTATCCCTGAGTTTTGAAGGCAGTGATGATGGAGGTGAAAATGTAGAAACAACTGCCAATGCCTTTAAAATGTGGCCGTTTGTTGGCTAATCATGACTGCTCTATGAAGAGCGTGTGCGAGGTGCGTAATCCTGAGTTAATCAGAAAAATTAAAAATTTGAGTGGCAGACACTGAGCAGCAGCAGGACGATGTCATTTTTCCTTCTGCATACAGGCACACGGTCCCTGCAGCCTTATGGAAGAACGCCCGGGGGAAGGACCAGATATGGTTTGAAGACACTTTGGGTTCCAGCCATCCTGTAATCCTTTACTTGCACGGCAACGCAGGAACAAGGTGAGACATGAAACAGCGATGGCTTTGTTTTCTTGCCTTGCCACAGCTTCAACATACTGCTAAGAGGGATGGGGACAAATCTTTTGGCAGGTCCTGTTGCAGTAGGACAAGGGTTAATGGTTTTAAACTGAAAGAGGGTAGATTTAGGCTAGATATGAGGAATAAATGTTTTACGATGAGAGTGGTGGAACACTGGCACAGGTTGCCCAGAGAGGTGGTAGGTGCCTCATCCCTGGAAACATTCAAGGTCAGGTTGGTCAGGGCTCTGAGCAGCCTGATCTAGTGGAATGTATTCCTGCTCATTGCAGGAGGTTGGAACTAGATGGTCTTCAGAGGGCGCTTCCAACCCAAACCATTCTGTGATTAAAACCACAATAAAGTCTAAAAGCAGCTCGGTGCTGCTTTTCTTGGTGCACACTTTTCTTTTAAAAGGAAAGTGTGTTTTAGGAAATGCATGCCTCTGCATTTATTGAAGGTGGGAATAGATTTATTGCAGTTATCAGAGATACCTGATATTGTGATTTACCTTGTGTCCTCTCCTAGAAGCTGGCAGGCTGTGACACTAGACCAGGTAGGGAGAAGCACTCCTTTTCAGTACAGTGCTCTCTGAATCAAGCTGTGGGATAGTATTAGTGCTTCCGTATGTGTGATTTACGTGCATTAAATAGACTTTCCAGTTCCTTTTATGAGCTTATTTTAGTAGTTAACACATTCTGAGGAAGAAGAGTCAGAAGGGGAGAGGAAGGTGATGTGCTGGTCTTGTTTCGTTATTGCGTATGTGCAGGACAGCTGTCTGGAACACCAGCATTTCTAAAATTTGTAATTTTAGAGTTGCCCAAGTGTATGAGCTGAAGTAGGTTGGTTCTCTATACTTTATTGCTGGATGCTAACAACCATTAGTGCACTGTGAAGCTCCCTGGCTGTTTCTCAGAATGACGTTCCTACTGCCACATCTCTGCAGGATACAGAATTTTGGTTCGGCTGTCAGAACGGGGTCTTTTTCCTTATTCGTATGCATCTTACCAAGGGTGTCAGCCCCTTTCTGAGTTTTGAGTGCCAGTGCATGTTCTTTTGAAGCTGATGTCTGCTCATAGGTACTCTGGAAGAGCAGAGATGCTGCACAAGTACAAGTTCCATGATGTAAAGCAAAGAAACTCTGTTTTAACTGTGCTGGTAGTGAAGGCTCGCTAGCCTTTACATTGCAGGAACGTTGCCCTTTTTCACCTAAATTCTTGTCTTAGCAGTGTTATTTTTTGGTACAAGGCCATGGGGTGGAAGATGCATGTTGTGAGCCAGGAAATGCATGAGCAGGTGGATTTTTGGAAGCCGACCTTGTCATCTTGTGCTGATGTATTATGAGGCTTAATCAAATTGTTGCATTATTTTTCAAATACTGCTTTGCTGGTTTTATTGCCTTTATTGGGTGTAGCAAGTGATACTAATGGACGCTGTTCTGCAGCTTAATAGTGGTAATTTGGAACCAGTATCTCTGTTATGTGCATGTTGATTAGATTTACCTCTTGGCTCCCCCAGGTGCTACTGAGATAAAGTACTGAGCTATGGATCGATTACATATTTCACGTTACGCTTTACTCTGTGTATTGGGGAAGCTGGAGGTGCATCGGCTTTGCCATTTCAGCTTCGATATGTATTGCTGTATGTGTCTATGCTGCACGTTCAGTCTCTCGTCAAAGGGCTGCATTATTGATGCAGGCTGCATTAACCATAAGTAAAAGGCACTGCCTTGGCTTTCTGGTTTGCCTGAGTGGTCTGGAGCTGAGGCCACAGTGTTACGTTTACTTGATTCCCCTCGAGAAAAATCCTCTGTTGTACCTTTTAAGGAAAAGGCACCATGTGCGCATCAAGGGTGACTTTTCAGACTTGTATGATTCAAAATATCTTACAAGCAACCCCCTGTGTTTTGCCATGAGTGGTTTGGGCTGTGTTGTGTTTTGTAATAGAGTTGTGGCTGACAACTTTTGGCTGGCAAGTGTATGTGTTCTTGGGGGGGAGCTCTGGAAAGTGGCATTTTTGGTTTTGAGGCTGCACTGATCAAACCATAGAGTGAATGTTTTAGTGTTGTCATATGAGTGCAGGAGTAAATCTACTCTTGCATCAGCACTAGACTAAAGTTTGAGTGTGGATTAGCCATGTCATGTTGTGGATATATTTTAAAGCGTGTAATGACTTTCTATGTATTACAGGCTTTGAAAAGGCAGTTGAGGGGTGGGTTGAAAAGTTCACCTTTACCTGCTGTGAGAAGGGATTTACAGGGAGAAGTTGATTTTGAAACTGTCCTGTGTAGCTCAGCAAAGCCTTGCTGCCTCCTTGAAGCCTGTGGCAAAGCAGTTACGGTGTTTATGTTTGACATGTTTGGGTTAAACTGGAAGCCTGAGGCAACTGGAGAAGTCTGTTTCTGGAAGCTGAAATATTCACATGTGGATGTCTTTTGTTTTTTTTCTCTCCTCTTCACAAATCACTTTTGCCAGAGGAGGGGATCACCGCGTGGAGCTTTACAAGGTAAGTGGCTGTGCATGTTGTCCGAGCATTAACGCACCAGATGTGAGAAGACTGCTCGTTACAGCCAACGGGCAGATAGCTTGGGCCTCTTAATCTCCTTCAGATATGAAATGTGTATGGGAAAGGGGTAAGCAGTGAGCCCGCTTCCCCATATTAATAGGCATTTAAAAGGTCTTGCTGTTAATTGTCAGCTCCAACTGAGTTAACCCAGTTCTTTGCCAGGAATACTTTCACAACACGGTTCATAGGAAAATTCCAAATTTTGTTGGATCACTGCTGTAATTTGATTGATTATACTACTATACTAATTTAAGGTACCATTTAAGAGTATTCTTTCATATGTTACCAGTCTCTACGTACTCACCATCACAGGATAGAGTATTTTCAGATGGAAGGGACCTACAGAGATCATCTAGTCCAACTGCCTGACTGCTTCAGGGCTGTTTGAAAGTTAGTGTGTTGTTAAGGGCATTGTCCAAATGCCTCTTAAACACAGACAAGGCCTGGGACACCCACCACTTCTCTAGGAAGCCTGTTCCACTGTTTGACCACCCTCTTGGTAAAGATATGCTTCCTAATGTCCGAACTCCTGTCGAGCCTGCTGTCGACTAATACCCAGATCCCTTTCTGCAGGGCTGCTCTCCAGCCACTCCTCTCCCAGTTTATACTTGTTACTGGTGTTATTCCATCTCAGGTGCGGAATCTGTCATTTGGACTTGTTAAATTTCATCCCATCAGTGCTCCAATTTATCCAAGACATCTTGTCCTTAAAGAGAGTCAGCAGCACCTCCCAGTTTGGTATCACCAGCAAACTGGGTAATGGTATGTTGAAGTCCTGCATCCTGATCATTGGTAAATACATTGAACAGAACTGGCCTGAGAATTGAGCTCTGAGGAACAACGCTGGTGACCAGTTGCCAGCCAGAGGCAGCCCCATTCGCTGCAACCCTTTGAGCTCTCTCCTTCACCCAGTTCTTCACAGTGTACCTGCTCATCCTGCAGTTGGACAGCCTGTCCAGAAGGATGCTGTGAGGGACAGTATCAAAGGCCTTAATAAAGCCCAGAAACACTACATCCACTGCCTTCCCTTCATCCACTGTGCTGGTGACCTTATCATATAAGGATATCAGGTCAGTTAGAAGGACTCGTGAACATTCAGCCGATACAGCTGGTCCCTTACAATTTCAGTGTCCACAAATGGAAAGTTACCATTCCCACACTTGTGGCCATCTGACACAGGGGACCAGGCATCCCAAGGTATGTCCATATTACTAAAGACGGAGGCAAAAAAAAGCATTTGATGCCTCTGCTTCTTCATCCCTATTAGTCAGATGACTATCTTCAACAAGTATCGGTCCAATGTTTTCTTTAGACCTCCTCTTGCTATTAATGTACTTAAAACCCTTGCCATCTGACACAGTGCTGGCCAGTTTCAGTTCTAATTGAGCTTTGGCCTTTTGTGTCTTCTCCCTGCATATACAAACCACAACACCTGACCTTGCTTCCAGAGATCATAGCATTTCTTTTTCCTCTGGAGCTCCGTGAGGAGTTCCCAGTTCAGCCACGGTGTCTTCTGCCTCGCTTGCACAGTGTATGACACAGTGGGATTGCTTGCTCCTATGCTTCTTAAAAGGGGGTGCTTAAACACTCACCAGCACTCATGGACTCCTGATCCCTCCAAAACAGATTCCCAGGGTGCTCTGCTAAGTAGCTCCCTGCGTAGTCTAATGTTTGCTCTCCTGAAGTCCAGGGTAGCAAGTCTGCTGTCCATTTTTCCCCATTACAATGAAAATTCTAAGCTCAATCATTTCATGGTCACTGTGGCTGAGACAGCCAGCTGTTGGCACACCTTATGTCCTGGCTGAGGTGTTGGTTGTAGTCACCCACTACATCTTTGTTTTCCATCCACCTACCCTCATCCAGAGGCTCTCAACCACGTCACTAACTGTAAAGGCTGTGTCATCAAACCTCCCCCTTACCTATAGTGCGAGACCTCCACCTTGCCTGCCCTGCTGGCCCTCCTGAACAACCTGTAGCCCTCCATCCAGCACTCCAATCGTGGGAATCATTCCGCCGAGTCTCACTAATACCAATGATATCATAGCTCTGGGAACTGACCAACGCTTCCAGTTCACCCTGTTTGTTTTTCATACTGCCTGCGTTGGTGTACAAGCGTTTTGGGTATGCTCCTGAGCCCTCTGTGCTCCAGGAGCAGTGTGTTTCCATTAGCATTGCTATCCTCAGGCCAGGCCATGCCATGCCAACCTTTGTCTTACCTGCTGCAACCCTGCTGGTATCCCCTTCCCTCACTGATTCTAGTGTAAAGTGCACTCAGTCAGTCCTGCCAGCTTACGCCCGAAGACGTGTTTCCCCACTGGGACAGGTGGGTCTCACCAGGCCCCAGCATGCCTTGTGTATTGTGTCCACGGTTTAAAACCCCGGAGCTTTGGCAGAGGCACCAGTCCTGGAGCCAGGCATTGACATACTGTTTCTTCCAAAGTCTCCCTCCCATTACTGGGAGGGTGGAGGAAAAGACTACCTGTGCTCCTGAATTTTTTAGCGTTCTGAAATCACTTTTGATTGGCCTCAGGCTCTTTGTTGCGATGTCATTAACAAAAGAGCAGGAATGGCTACTAGTCTGAAGGCTGTGCTAAGCTTTTCAGTTTTGCGGCGAGGTCCTTAATTCGGGCCCCAGGAAGGCAGCAAACTGCCCTGAAAACAGGGTCTGGTCTGCAAATGAGTGTTTCGTCAACCACCGATGACCGCAACTTGCCATTGTTTCTTCTCAGCACCGATCTTAAAGCGGGTTTTGGTGTGAGGATGCTATTATACGTGATGCTGGGAAAATACACGTGGATTGAGGCCAGCTCGGATTCCTTGCACCCTTCAAACTTTTGAAGGTGACATTTAGTCTTTTAAATGCCAGAATGCTGGGCCGAGCCGGTATAAACCTCCCCGTTGATCCATTCCTTGGCAGGGGTGAGCAAGCTGGCACTTGCCTGTTCGCAGAACAGTTTGTGGCAATAAATCGTTTTCAAGGCTGCCAGTGTGGGGGTTACTTTCTCCCTTGTCAGGCAGGCAGGTTCAGCCTGGCTTTCCCCCTTTCCCATGGCACAGTGTGTCTGGAGGAGTGGTGCCATCTCGAGTGCTCTAGATTTTGTACAAAACCCGATGAATTTCCCAGGCTGTGGTATGTTACATGAGAATGGGCAACTTCAGCTGCTTCGGCTCTTTAATGACTTTTATGATTATTTATTTTATTAAACTCTCTCTTGGCTGAAATTCTCACACACAATTTCTTGGTCTTGTATCATGTGTTTCTAAAAAAGCCGTAATTATTTTTGCTGGCTCATTAAGAGGGGTCCGAGCCTGTGGGGTTTTTTTCTATGTATTTAGCTGTCATTCCTTCTCTTTATAATTTGTCAGGGTGTTGGCGCTCAAAGTTTTATTGCAATGCAGCTCCTTATGCAAGAACCTCTGCTGCAGCGTCTTTTTAATTCAGACAGCCTAGAAAATGTTTGGCAGCCCCCAAGGAGGGAGGTGATATTTTTTTCCTTTAAGAAAGAAGGATGCGATAAGTTGGTTGAGCAGACGGTCTTGTGCAGTGATCTACTGGGCCGTGTTTCAGAGAACCAGCCGGTGCCACAGTGCGTTTTGTGCTGGCCAAGCGGGGCAGAGGAGTTGGTTTGGATTTTGACTAGGCGAGAGTAGCAGTGCTCCTGAATACTCAAGGCTCTGCCTGCCTCCACGTTTCTGTGCATGAACACGTATGGAGAACACAGCTTACCAAAACCCAAGGTTTCTGTTCCTGGGTCTGGTATATTTTTTGCTTCTGAGAACATGGGCGAATGGCTTAGTTTGTCTTTCAGTCAGTTATTCACGTGCATCTGGGCTTACCAGAACCACGCCAGAAACTCCAGGTTCATGCTTATTCCAGAAGAACGAAACAGGCTGGATCGCTGTCCTTTTTGCTTCTGCTAGTAGGCTGGAAGCAGCAGGATAAGCCCGCTAGAAGAGGCTCAGAAGGGCAATAACTGTAACAGGTCTCTCTCCTTTCTTCCTGAGCGATTGGTTCACATGAGCAGCTTGTCTCAGCAGCAGCACTGAAAACTGGGACTCGCTGCTGCACGGTGTGAGCAGCAGGCGTTCGGAAATCCTTCGTGCCCAAGTTGATGTGTGTTTGAAGACAGTAACCAGAAGCAGGAGCCACGAGGAAGCAGCAGGAGGAGCAGTGGAGCGGTAACCAGACGCAAACTCGCTTCGAGGGGCAGCTTTGCTCTATCCTGGACAAGCATCTAGCTCTTCTTTGCTCACGCCTGGTTTCCAGGTGTCACGGTTACCGATGTGGTCAGGGTCACTGTGTTATTCACATTATTCAAACCATTCGTGCTTGAATAACGCAACTCGACCTTTTAAAACCGGGAAGAGTCCCGTTCTCTTAGCTCCCTTGACTGTCAGTGACAGACTACTGCAAGCTCCTTCGGCAACGTGCGCTTGCGCCTTGGGGCTTCAGCAGCGAAGCTTTTAGTTGTTATCGCGCTGATGTGCTGGGACAGCGGAGAGCTGATGCAGAGGGATTTTTGCCCTGTGCATGGGGTTACCCAGCTTCATTGCAGTCCCTGACAATGCGGTATTGTTACAGGGGTGTCAGTGATTACTGTAAATAAAACATTGGGCATTGTTACACTGAACATCCTGTTCAGGGTCAAAGGAAATGCCTGTCATGTACAAATCCTATTGAAATCGTAATGGCTTCATCAGAGGCTTGTTCTGAACTAATTCAAAGGGTGAAAAAACCCCAAGAAACTCTTCAAGACTAAACCACAGAAGAGCCTGTCGGTGCAGGGCAGGGGATGGGGTTGCTCCCAGGATGTTGGCTTCAGGCAAGGCTCTTACAGCTCATCATCAGCTGGCTGCATCCTTCACCAGGAGCTGGATGTTGATGGTGGGGGTTCTTCCTTCTCTTGTGATAGGACATACCTTGGCCTTGCTTTGCATGTTGTCTTTCGCCTTGGGAAGGGGAGTGTTTGGGTGCTGTAGCTGCCCACTGCCAGGGGAGGAGGGAAGGTGCATGGACAGCAGAGCCATGCTCTGAAGCAGTGGGTGCTGTTATTGTGGGGCCCTGCGTGGTGAGGGTTGAGGTGAGCACCCTACAGCTCGGGCAGCTGCAATGGTGGCGTGACACTTTCTGCTGGTTTTCCTGCCTGTTCCTGTTCCTCCTCAGCCTCATCCCCTCTTTTCAGTGGGGCAGAAAGACACCTCTGAAGTGTAAGAGTGGGGCAGTGCCCATGGTTGGGGCTTGGCAAGTCCTTTGAGGATTCGGCCCCTGCAAATGATTCACCTGTATCTTGGCTTTGAGTCAAATTGGTGCAGGAGTGGGAGGCTCCATCAACAACTTCTTTTGGTAAAGGCATGAGATGACCTTCATCTCTCTCCCAGCCCTTTGTCCCTGCTCTCTAGGGAGAGGAGAGCTGGGCACACTGGCTTGTGCCATGCTGGGCTGTGAGGAGGCAGGTCTTGGTGGTCAGGAGTCCTGAGCACGGCTTGCCTAGGGTTAGGTGAGCATGTGCCTGGGGGTGTCCTGAGGATAATCATCCTCATGGCTTGTTGCTGTGAGAGGGCTGGCGCTTCTGGGATCTGACCAAGAGCCAGACAGGCTGACGTTGCAGCGTCTCCTGCTCTTTGCCATGTGCGTTTGCTTTGTGTAGCCTTGTAGCTCCTGGCTCCCAGTGGCAAGAGGAGAATTTGGCTGGTGTGCATCACGCCATTCCTTTCCCTCCCCGGGAGACTTCACACTTTTTCCAGGCGTGGCTGCTGTCTCGGGTGCTTCCCCTGCTGCTTTTGGCTGTGCTGACTGGCAGAATTTGGGGGTAGGGCTGTGCTTGGGGGTTCAGGCTCGGAGAAGGGTTAAGGAAAGCTGGAGGCTGCTGTGTGGTGGTTTTTGACAGGTATGAGGTGCAGGTTGTGGCTGGTACGGGTCAGATCAGTGTCTGAGGAGGTAAACGCAGGGAAGAACAGGTGCTGAAGGGCTGTTTGCAGGGAGACTGAGGGGGAGAAGGTGAATATTCAGGGTGGCAGAAGGCAGAGCTGCCATGGGAACAGGGACCTGGGTCTGAACAGTGATGCTCTCCTGCTGCAGGAGCTGAGCTCCCAGTGAGATGGGTACTAGCCCTGACAGCACAGGTGCAACGTGTATATGAATATAAACAACATGAAGGAAATCTAGGATGGAGATAAAAAAGAAAAGTTTGGATGGAGAACATCAGGTAATTATTTAGTGGTAATTAAGCAGATAGAAATTGAAGGAGTAGTTGAATAATAAAATCTCTAGTGGAACTGGGATATAGTTGGCTTTGAAAAATGAAACATTAGACCAGTGTGAGTGATATTAGAGCTGTGTGAGTGATAGCAGCTCATTTTTAGGAAGAAACGTGGTGAAAATTTGATTTTTAAATGTATCAGCTGCTAATTAAAGTAAGTTCATCTATTACTAAGAAGAGATGCTGCCAGTGCAGCCAACATAAAACAAACACAGAAGACAGGTGGACTGTCAACATGTTAAATAATTTTTATTGTATGTATTATCAGTAAAATGACATTGTAAAGCTGAAAACCAAACTTTGTAAGAAGGAACTTTGTGTTCTGCTTGTCCCGTCAGGGGGTGCAATATGTAAGTGAACATACTAAAAATAGTATATAGACATGTGATGGAAAAAACTGTCCCGCAGTACTTTATTTGTTAATTAGATATTTTACCTGATTATTCTGCTGTTAAGTAGGTTGCAGTGCTATTCTGTACTGTGGTGTTGCATATACGTAACCACACCTCTCTGTGATGTTACCATAGTTATTTGCCAGAGGATGTTGAAGTATCTTGTGAGTGCAGACCCCGGAGTAGAACAACTACATATTTAACACTTCTGCTGTAAAGGGCCTTTTCCCTCGAAGTGCACACAGTATGGACCATATCGCCTCCAAGGGAACCGCTTGCCAAAGAAAAAGCAACAGGAGTTGCTTGAAGAGACCTGAATAGCGAAAAGCAAAGGGACTTTGAGTGACTTGGAAGCTGTTACAGTTGCATCTGCTAATACAAATTCCAAATAGCTGTTGGAAAATGGTGTTGAAAGAGGAGTAATGATAGCATAACCCCATGGCTGGTGCCAAGAAATAGCAGAACCAAGTACAGCAAGGGTGAGTGTGATGTGGCATGCTAGTCTCCGGGGGTGTCAGCGAGCGGCAGGGCAAATAGTGTGACACATATGTGAAGTTACTGGTTTTCTGTCTTCAGGTGACTATGTAGATCCTAGTGGGACAATGGAAATGTTCTCGCTGTTTCCCAATCAGATGCCAGTCGTCTGTGTAAGCTCCAACTGTATGCATACTGTGTGCCCCCAGATTGTTGTAAACTGTCCGGTTGCGTGTAGCTCCTCCCGGTAATACCTGCACAGGTAACCTGTTGAGGTTAAAGTTGTACTGTTGCTGTAGAAGTCACGCTCAGCGTGCAGGTACCGTACCAGTTGTAGGCCGTGATAGTCCCAGCGCCACGAGGTGTGTTATTTAAGTAATTGCAACGAATGCTGACCGGACTGTTGATGCTGGAAGCCCAGCTTGCGGTGCAGCGAGCCCTGGAGGGAGCGGATGTTGCACACCAAGCGCATACCTGATCTGCCACAGAGCTGCTCAGTCTAAACCCCCAGGCGCTGCTCCTGCCCACGATCCCTCTGACAGCGCTACAGGAGTTCTGAACTTGGCTTTGCGTCCTGTAGTTCTTGTCTTAATAGCCATTTTATCCGTTGTGCAAGCAGCGTTGGCTATAAAATGAAACACTCGGTGACCGAGTAGTGGCAGCGCGGCAGGATGAAGAGCTGCGCGCTGCCCTCAGGCCTCTGCAGGCTGTCGTGAGGCAACTGAAAGGGTGAACACCTCCAAGAAA
This sequence comes from Rhynochetos jubatus, assembly GCA_027574665.1. Taxonomy (NCBI): domain Eukaryota; kingdom Metazoa; phylum Chordata; class Aves; order Eurypygiformes; family Rhynochetidae; genus Rhynochetos; species Rhynochetos jubatus. The sequence goes on along the minus strand of CM050650.1, from coordinate 13,883,607 downwards.
ATCCATTGCTTGGTCCTGGTGAGAATCCTTGAGCCACAGAAGGGTTCGTAGTAGCCTTGCTGGGCTCCTGAGCGATAGCCTGGAGTCAGCAGACTGTCAAAAGGGGAAATTGCAGCCTTGTAACCCAGCGCGTGTGGTGCTAGTACTGCTAGTAACGCAGCCGGGCTTGTAAGGCAGCTTCTGACCCTGTTTTGGAGCTCCCTGGGGCACTGTTCTGAGCTTGTTTAGCCATAAAAGCAATTGTCTAACAACTGGGTGGCCGCTGGCTAGCTGGTTTTACTTTTGCTGAGCTTTGTGTAATTACAGGGGGTGGCCATACGGGTAATACACTTAGTAACAGTAGCCATAACTGGAGTACACATAGTAACTGTTCCCCTACAGCTAGGGCTATGGAGGAAATGTGTTTACATACGGTTACTCCCTGACAGATGAATCCCTGCTGACAGCCAGCACAGTGATACCCTGTAGGGGACTACAGGGTTGGTACGGCAGCGGGGACCTCGGAAATGGGGACACCGGGGGCGTTGCAGAGGAGCCGCAGGTATGAGTGGGCATGGAACGGGGCACAGGCTGAGCCCGGAGCCCCCCAGGCTGTGCCAACCTGCAGCCAAAGGGATGCAGACCTCGGAGCTGGGCAAAAACGGGTTGAGAGGTCACAGAGAGCGTGTCCAGTGCATGTTGAACATGCCCCATATGGTAATTTGGGATGTAGCGTGGAGTCACGGTCCAGTGAAGAGAAAGAAATGCCTAGTGCGTGTCTGAAATCTAAAAAAATTAGCCCCAGTATGGATCCTAGAGGGAAGTGGGAAAACTATCACCCTCGTAGTCCTCCCAGCAAAGGAGCTGAGTTGCCAACACCCTTCTCTTCTATGTTGTCCTCTTCTTTTTTTTCTGTACTAATGAGATCTGAACTAACAGTAATTGCTCAGCTGTGAAGATTCCATTTACACTAGAAATAGCGTCGAGTTTACGCATGAGATGACTTCCTTTTGTCCATCAGAACATTCAGAGTACAGTGTAGTACTGAGGTTGCTTTTTTAATCGTGTATCATACGTAGACGATGACAGCAACATTTTAATCTTTTTGTGACTTTTTGTTGGTTTTTTTCTACCACGGAGCTGTTAGGTTCGCACCAAGCAATGGCAGCTTGGAATGCTAGTGTTGGTGTTACCACGGCACCAGTTCTGAGCAAGTTGATCTAAAGCTGTTTATTTTTACTTGCTTCAGATTCTGTTAGGGTTACCACTGGCTGTAACCTAAATCTTCATGACAGAGTAATTGCATGCTTTGGATGTGTACATTTAAGCCTTCTGAAACGTGGGCTCCTATATGTTATGTTGACGTTTATGCCAATTTGACTATTTTAAATGGAGCAGTTGTACTGTTTCCCTGGAAAACCTGAAAGTGTAAGGGAAACAGAGGATATTTGCAGATCTTAAGGGCAAAACTGTTAAAGGAAGAATCCCCACTTAAGCCTGATACGAGGCCCAGGAAACAAATAGAGTAAAACCAGCAGGCTGAGAGGATTAGTGTTTGCAAAGTGCCTGCTCCACGGTGAAGCTGTAAGTTGTCACTTCACCATCACCAGGCCGGTGATGTTATAAATTAGATCCCTGCGCCTTGGCCGGAGGCAAGAGCGCGGCTGCTGTGCAAGTGTCTGTGGTGGGTTTCTGCATGTTTCTCTCCCCTCCAGGTTCTCAGCTCCCTTGGGTACCACGTGGTCACGTTTGATTATCGAGGTATGTGGGCTTCTTTTGTTATGAAACACTTTTTAGATGTCTCCTTCTGGGGAAGCGACAAGGAAGTTGCTCTTTGGTTTTGGATCTCAGGGGAGGAGTTGTTTTATAAACGCTTGTTGCTGGCTAATTAGATGTGGTTATTGCTACTTTTTTACCTCATGGGTAGGCAAAGAACTTCCAGAAATTTCTTTCCAGTGGTTTGCTGTGTAGCACTGCTTCCTGATGTCCAGCTCAGTGGACTCTGGCTCCTACCTGCCCTCATGCACAGGGCTCACTGAGGAGCTATGGAGCAGAGGCTGACCCAGGCACGTATGCTGTTACAGCATCCAGTTAAAGCATCCTCTGGGCGTGTACCTGGAAACTAGTAAGCCTGCCTAGATGCAGTGTTTGGCATATGTTCTAATTGACTTTCCTGAGGTCACGCAGGGAACTGAACTTGCACCTCTTTTTAAAAGCTGATAGGTGAGCTAAGACACAGAGTAAGTGATTTGCTAACAATTGGTAACGCCCTTGGCAGAAGCCATGACCGTTTCCCAACTCTGTGCCGCCAGCGGTCAGGCATCTGTTGCTCTTTTTTTTCCCCTTCTTAGTATTTAAGCCATGGTTTCTGTGTAACGCCGCTGGAGACACAGGAAAGAAATTAATCCGTTGCATTTTTATCAAGAGACATCTGGGAAGGGTTTATTTGTAGGAGCTTGCCCTGCTTTTCAGTCCTGCTAGCAGCTGCTTCTCTGGCTGCTTACTGGGTATCGGAAGGGATGTGGGATGCTTGCTGCTTAGCGTAAGATGTGTTGATATGCTGCAATAGGGATAGAGCCAAAACAGTCAGGAGCATGGAAAACTGCTTGAGGGCATTGATGAAACAGCACGGGTTGCAATAGCTTTGTGACACGTGCTTGGGGTTTTGACCCTAAGCATCCAGTTCTTGTGCTGCTAGAGACTCCACTTACTAATTGGTTACGTGCACGCAAAAGCAGGTAAGGTTTGGGAGCCGAGCTGTTGCAGATGGGTAGGGTGCAAGGACGACGGTGTTTGAGACCCAGCTCTTGTTGTAGTCTTAATCCACAAAAGCTCCTTGGCAGCCAGCAGTTACCTCTGTTAAATGACTGCAGATCAGTCAGGGCTTTCAGCCCCAAACTGCGGAGGTGCACAGTGCAGTAGACAAACTGTCCCTGTCCCAGGTCCGGGACAGGCAGAGCTGGCTGGCTCTGCTGACAGGTTGTATGATTCTCAGAGGGACTGTTTGTGTTGCAGGCTGGGGCGATTCCGTAGGCAGCCCGTCAGAGAGGGGAATGACCTATGACGCCCTTCATGTCTTCGACTGGATAAAAGCAAGAAGCGGAGACAACCCTGTCTACATATGGGGACACTCCTTGGGCACGGGGTAAGCATGCCATCTCAGTGGGACTTAGCAGCTTCTAAAAACCCTCAAACACTGACCTTGGATCAAGGTGCTGCTGTTTTCCGTAATCCCCAGGCTGGGCTGGCTTGGAGTCTGTGGCATAATTGCTGCAGAGTAGCTTCCTCTTTGCACTCTGCAGAGTGAGAAGGGCCACAGCGAATGGCTGTGCAGGAATTGATCTCGAACCTTCATTGCCCAGAGGGTTACACTGGAAAAAAGACACAGAATAATGTAATGCAGATTGACCAAGGGGAGCGAAAGTGGGACTGCACTGACCTCTTCGTGTGGCGAGCCTACGCCTGGGTGCCCTTCAGAGCAGAAGCAGGACGCTGAAGGTGTGTCGCAGGCCAGCTGCGCCTGCACAGGACCTGCCCTTACCAAACGTTTTCTCCTGTCCTGGCAAATGTGCCGTGTGTGACCGGTACTCACGCAGATGCCCGCGTGACTACGCTGCTGGCCACCTGTGACCTTTACGCGGTCCGGCCTGGCACGGGGAAGCTCAGTCTCGGGTGCCTTTGCCTGTGTGTTTAGCTTTCTGTTCCTGCTCCCTCCCTTCCCTTCGCTGCCTGGAGGTGGGTCGTGTTGAGCAGGTGGCATGTGCTCTTACCCCCTTGCTATGCAGAGGAGCAGAGGGCAAACACGAGTTACTTTTGAGTTGGGCTGTGTGCGGGTTATTCCGTTGGAGACCACAGCAGCTTGCCTTGCTGTCCGACAGCTGTGTTGCTGGGACAGGGAGGTATTTCAGGATAGTGTCTCCATTGCTGTGATACTAAACATCCTGCTTTGAGAGATGGAAAAGGCTTTTCCTTTGGCTCTTCCTCTAAATTTTTGCCATGTTCAGCAATGTTTGTGACATCTCCCAGTGCCCTGCAGTCTGAGTGGCCTGCGCCTGTGGTCCCCAGCCAAGTTCCCTGGTGACCGTAGCCAGCCTGGAGTTTGAGGTTTTTGAAACAGGCTGTGCTTGGAGGATGCAGCAACTGTGGAAATATCCCTGTCCCATTAGGGACATGCACAGGGGAGACCTTGCTGCTTTCTGGCCTGGCTACGGAGACTCCTCGCAGTGTCACCCTGGAGCCCTGTGCTCCAGCAGCCCATACCGAGCTCTGCCCATAGCCCCATATGTCCCTGTTTCTTGCTCAGCCCTTGTGGTGTGGGGGAAGAGGCTGTGTCACAGCTGCGGGTACACTGGGAGCCTGAGAGCACCTTGAGGGAGGTCCTTCCAGGTGTCCACGTGGTGTGCTGCTTCCTCAGCTTGTTCACCTGCCTAAATGCAGGTGCCTGATGCCATTTGGGACTGTTGGGTATGGGAGACGTGTGGGAACCCAAGTCGTCGTGGGCTGGCTGCCCAGACAGTGTGAGGGGCTGACGTTATGGCAGTCGAGTTGTACCCTGCCACCTACTATCCCTAAAGCCTGTGCTTCCGGAGGGCCTGCGCCAAATTAAACCCTCGTTGTTCTTTTTTCCAGGGTTGCAACAAATCTAGTGAGACGCCTCTGCGAGAGAGGTAAGTCTGGTGGGTGGATGCTCTTCCCACCTAGCCTGGGTCCTGCTGGCATCTCAGATATCCGCATGTTTGCTGTCGTGACAAGGCTGTCCTTGGCACGCCGTGGTGGCAGCTGCCACCTTGCTGGGTATCTGCACCCCTGCGTTTCAGCACATCGCCTTTGGCATTTCAGAAACGCCCCCGGATGCCCTGATACTGGAATCTCCGTTCACCAACATACGGGAGGAGGCGAGGAGTCACCCCTTTTCTGTGGCAAGTACACAGTGGCTGTCACGCTAGTGGCATGTAACCGCGTGCTTAGAAACGAACCTTTGGAAGGGATGTAGCTGAGCTAACTGGATGACTGTGGGGCGGTGGTGAGGTTTATGAGCATCAGGGGTAAAGAGCTGCGCTTAAGGCAGATCCTGGGAACACCAATGCAGTAAGCAGTACCAGAGCCGTGTGTGGGCCCGCTTAAAGGTAACAGCGATTGGGATCAGGAAGGGCAGTGAATGTAGTGAGGGGAAGACAGGCTTTGCTCCCAGCAGTAGACAGCCTGTTCTTCTGGAGTTGTAGCTTCCCTGTTGCAGGAGGCTAATTCTGTAGGCTGTGAGCGAAGCGATGGCAAAGCTGGCCTTCTCTGGTCACTGCCCCGTCCATGCAGCCCCTCTGCGCACGCTGGTTTCCCGAGTGAGCTCGCTCAGACGTGGCCATCTCTTCCATCCGCCCTGGCTGCGGGGATCAGCTCTGAACTGAGCGGGTGGGTGTCGGATGTGGCTGGACTGGTGGGGACCCCTGGAATAAAGCTCTGTTCCGGGAAGACCGTTGCCAGCAGCAGCATGATACGTAGAGACCTTGACAATACAAGCACACGGGGAGCCTGGTCCTGAGCAGGCCGATAAGATGGGCCTGAAGCAGGAGAGGAAAAACAGTGCTGGTGGGAACGTGGACCATCTCACTGCAGAGAGTGCAGCCAGCAGCTGAGGGATGTTACTGGGGTGGCAGCAGCCCTGCCCCATTGTCTGTTTGTGTAACTGCCCTGCTGGTGCCTGCCACTAACGTGAATTTTTCCTCTCAGATTTACAGATACTTCCCTGGGTTTGACTGGTTCTTCCTTGACCCTATCACGACAAGTGGAATTAGATTTGCAAATGACGAGAAGTGAGTTCCCTCTTTGCTGGGGTTTCAGCCGTGGCAAGCATCAAGGAGAATAGCCATCAGATTTCACCCTCTGCTCTTTGCTCTTGTTGGAGCTTTGCACTTGCTGAAGGGATTTCGGGTACTCTCGCAGCCCTGAGTTCAACACAGCTTTGCACTGTGGAGCTCTCTCTTTTTCAGTTGTTCTTGGTAAGGACGGATGCAACAGAGAGCACAGACACTACTCAGGGAGATGCCAAGTAGTCCGCATGATTTGTGCTCTTCATGTATGCGTTACACGTTAAACAGCAGCACTGGGACACTGAAGGTTTGGGAAGGGTTCCCAGCATTTGCCTAACCCCCTGCCCGTAATAACACGTCTGAGCCTTTCATCCAAGGGCCTGAGTATCTGTGAGCTTGGTTTCCAGTACTGACACCAAACCAGACCTTGGGGGATGACGCTTTGCAGCAGGGGATGTCGCTTTCCTCTGGTCTAAGCAGCAAATTTTCTCAAGGGCACCTTTCACGAGTAAATTTTCTATGGATCAAATGAATGGTGCCCAGATAATAGTGTTTCCAAGATCTGACCTGCAGTTAACGACCCACAGGATGTGTTTGTTATTATGGTTTCCCTGAAAATCCAAGTGTGTTGATGTTAGTGATGGGGTTGCTCCGAGCCCTTGTGACGTTGTTGTCTCTCTTACAGTGTGAAATACATTTCCTGCTCCCTGCTCATCCTTCATGCCGAGGATGACCCGGTGGTACCGTTTCACCTAGGAAAGAAGGTACGTGTGTGGGTCTGCACGCTGGCCTTGGTGGGGGGGGGGACTGGTGTGGATAGAACGGCATCCCAGCCAGGCGAATGCTCAAGCAGTGGGAAGGGGTGTGTGTAGAAATGCGCAGCCCGAGGGCACCACACGTTCTGTGGTGTTGGAGGTGGCAAATCAGTAGTGAGACGGAGCTAGAGCTGGCAAAGCTGCTCAAGCCAGGGTCCATATCCCACTCCTGGGAGGGGTGCGGGTTTGGCAGGGGTGGCTGGTTTGGAGTGACACGTGTCCCTTACCTGCTCTTACCTCGGATTCAGCTTTACAACATTGCTGCGACGTCACGGAGTTTCCGAGACTACAAGGTGCAGTTTGTTCCGTTCCACACAGACCTCGGCTACCGGCACAAGTACATCTACAGGAGTCCAGAGCTACCTCGAATACTGCGGTAACGGCCCAGCTACCCAGGGCTCCTCAGGCTTGGGCTGGGGGCGGCGTGCCTGGGGCTGTGAGGCACACTGTGATGTGTGCCCAGGCGCCAGAGAGACGCGTAACAGGCGGCTGCATTGGGCAACTCTTCTGAAACCCCCTTTGGTCTCCAGAGCGGGTGAGACTCTGGGACTGGCTTAGCACGGAGCTCTCCCTCCCTGTAAAGCAGGTTTTGGGAAGGGAACCACATAAAACGGGGAGCGCTCTGGCTCATCTCTGCTGTGATGCTCGGGGGGAGTTGTTTGCAGAGCGGCTACTTCTGCTTGTGTCCTCTAATGGGAGCCCTGGATGAGCGAGAGCAAAGCCCAGTGCTGTTCCCTGTAGCTGCAAGTGCTCGAGCCCTAGGACTTGCCTGGGGAATGGGAAGACCTGCAGACTGCGGGATGTGCCGTAGCGGAGCCGAGTGTCACCGCTGTGTCGTTTCCTTTTCTAGGGAATTCCTGGGAAAATCTGAACATGAGCAGCACCACTGAAGACTGGCTGCTTGGCAGCACAGAGATTTTCCTTCCTTTCTTCCTCTCTCTCCTTTTCCTCCCCCCCTCCTTGCGGGTCAGTCTGCCATTCTTCCATCCCTGGCACCAGAGGAGGTCAGGGATTCCCACTCCAGCCCTGATGTGTACCCTTGGCAACTCCAGCTCCCGGCATCAGCATCTGTGGCGATAGAAGAAAGAAGTTGTTGGCTTCCTTTTCTGACATGGATGGAGGGGTGAAAACGGACCAGGAGCCAGTACCAATCCGTGAAAAACGTAAGCACAACAGAGCCTGCCCAATCCGGCGTGGTACTGCTGAGGACAGACATTCCCAGGACACGCGTGTCCTGAGCAAGGGCGTTCCTTTCACTTTTAAACGTTGCTGCTGGGTTTGGATCACGTAGAGACTCAGTTGTAGGCAAATGGCTTTTGCTGTGTCTCCATGCCACAGGTGTCTTGCTTGAGTTTGAGGTGTTCTCTTTCTAGGAAACACACATTTTGCCTTCCCTTTTGGCTAAAGCGGCTGCAATTCCAAATACACCGAAGATCCAGGCGGTGAGAGGCGTTTTTATTTAGCTCTTCAGTCATGGTGTGCTGCAAACGTTGGCCTAACTGCACACATTTGGAAATAAAACGAAAGATGATTTTTTTTTTTTTTGTTCTTCCTTTTCAAACGTTATTTACTGGAAAAGGTTAGTGCCCTTCTCCCTCTTCTGTATCCTTTTCCTTCTGAACATTCATCCCTGCTGTCCTCTGCGGAGCAGCTCCCCTTCTTCACACGCGCTTCCCGTTAGGACTGAAGTGGATTGATGTAGATAAATTGCAAACTTCGGGACTTTTAAGCTGGAAAGTGTGAGATTACGGTTCTTCGTGATCTCCCCCTTCCGTGAATGACGTGGGCCCAGGATGTGGGAATGAATGTCTTCCGTTCTCCCTGTATGTGCCCAGGCAGACATGTGCTTCCTTCAGGTGGGAAGGGCGGGGGTTTTTCCTCATCTACCTTTTAACTCCTTAGGTCAGGTTTTCCTGAACAGTGGCTACGCTGTTCCTCTGTAAAGGCAGGCAGCGGTATGCGGTTCTTGACGCAAAAATAAGTCTAGTGTGTCCCCCCACCTCCCTCCTGTGCTCGTGGCATCCGGGACACTTCCATTAGCTCTTCTCAGCCCATCTCTCAGCCGTGGTGGGAGCACGTTGTCCAGGAGGCAGAAGTGGAAATGAGCCTCTCCCGCCGGGAGAGCTTCTGGGGATGGCATTGCCCTGCCTGGGGCTAGGACAGGGCCTGTTTTATGCCGCTGAGATGGGAGAGGGTCCTTTGCTGACTCGGTGGTGCCTGGTGGGGGGCCTGGCCCGCCCCCCGTCAGCGATACAGGTGCTGTAGGTTTAGTCGCTAGCGCTCAGAGTGAACTGTGCTGCCCGAGGGTCTGTTGAGGGGTGTACAGCATAGTAGAAACCGCTCAGCATGCTTCCAAGTTCTAGCTGCAGGCTCCTATTAGTTGCAAAGCAGAGAGTAGCTTGTTCTTGTACCGAGATTCTTCTGCCGTAGCGTGGTTGTCCCCGGGGTTCCTGACCCGTGATACTCATAAGCTAACTGTGCCACTTCCATTACGTTTGACGCACTTGTATTTATTGCACTGACAGAAGAGAAACACTTACTTGGCTCTGGAGAGTGACGTGCACATTCCAGCTAACGCTGCTGCCGGCAGCCGGCTCGGGACAAAGCGCGGCCTGGGCCGGAGGCCGGCTGGCTGCCTTGCTCCCCCCGTGACGGAGCCGAGCCCAGCTCGGGAAGCGCGGCGGGTGGTCGTCTCGGCTCCGCCATCCCCTTTAGGAGGCCAGTGATACGCTTGGAAGTTCAAACTGAAATGTTTATCTAAAGGTGGTGTAGTTTTAATAAAGGCATTGACTGCTGATCACTTCAGCTCTGTCTGTTTTACAGCTTTCGTGACCGTTCCCATCGGGCAGCTCGGCTGGGCGCGTGGGAGAGGAGCACGCACCCGGGGCTGGACAGGTCTGTGGTGCCAGCTCTGGGCCAACAGCTTCCCTGGAGCCCAGGGGCTCTGTGCCTGGAGCGTGGCTGCAGCCGAGGCTCCGCTTCCCCACTGGGGATGGGAGAAATGGGAGCTGCCTGCGGGATTTCAAGCACAGGAGCCCTGTGTGCTATTGGCAGGGCAAACCCAACACCGTAACCCCATCCCAGTGCGTCCAGACAACAGGCCAGGGGTGTAGGTAAGTGGCTTTGGCCTCTGGACCAGCTCCCTCCTGTACACCCAGGCACAGGCAAGACTGGCCTTTCTGCCCCTGTGACGGTGCCAGCACCGTGCCGGCTCCAGGGGACTGCGTCCCATGAAATCGCAGCCGGGGAGCGGCTTCAGGTGCCGTGGCCTTGTGGCAACCTGAACCCACAGCGCGGAGTAGTCCCAAGTCAGCCCCACATCAACGCAGCCGGTGTTGTGGTTGTTTAATGAGTTGGTGTCACACAGGGGGTACCGGTGCACTACGCAGCGCTACGGGTGTTAAACTGATCCCGGCACCGGGAGGGACACGTGCTGGGGAGGGACACAAGATGCGATACAGGCTCGCCCCCTGCCCTGGTAGCACCCAGCGTACAGCTGTGCCTGGAAAGCCCAGCGGAGGCAGGTACAACCCTCCCTGTGCAGACATGGAGGGTCAAAATCCCTGGAGTGGCTTGGTTACTGGGCTTTTAGTTAACGAGAGGTGTGGGAGGAGGCTATGGCAAGCTCTGTGGCAACGGAAGCTGCTGATCCCAGGCCCTTTCCTTCTCCTCGGGGCACGTGGCATTTGGCACTGGCGCCCGCGCTGGAGCCAGCCGCTTCAACCTCTTGGGGTCACTGGGGAAGGGGGTGACCGGAGCGGAGGAGAGCGGCCTCTCCCTGCCTGAGCTCTGGGGCTGGCAGACCCACTCGAGGAGCACGCGAGCCGCTCTGCGTTGGCTAAACCTGCTGCGGGGCAGGGTGAAGGAGGCCAGGCCAGGCTGCATGCAGGGGGAGAGGGAAGGATTTAGTTGGAAAGCCCTTGTTAAACATGGAGCGCAGCTGTGGAAGACTGATCCGTGGTCATCTCACTAGAAGCACTATGCAGCACATGCAGGCTGGCTACAGGGGTGCAAACAGAGGGTCCTTTCTCCTCTCCCCCAGCTCCTGTTCCTCAGTTGGGGCTCCCCCTCAGAGCATCCTTCTGCCCCCCCGAGGGAAAGGCCTTGCTTCTGCAGAGCCGAGCCCATCTGACGGGCGGTGAAGTGCACGTGAGGCCTTCTGGGCTGGGAACACATCCCTCCTTCCTTCCCTCTGCGCTTCCGTCAATCCCGGGGGAGGTTGGGCGGGGGGATTTTTGTGGCAGACGGCTCCACGCCCCAGATCTCCCGGGCGTACTCCACGATGGTCCTGTCGCTGGAGAACTTGCCCGAGCATGCGATGTTCTGGATGACTTTCTTAGTCCACTCCCGAGGGTCCTGGGAAGGGGAGAGGCGGTGTTGGGGGTCAGTCCCTCACCCAGCTCTGTCCCGGCTCGCAGCCTCGCCAGGTGCTGGCCACAACGTGCACCGGCTACAACGCCGTGAGGCTGGGGGGGCACCAAAGCAGCAAAACCTGCCTCGTGCCCGCAGGATGCCGTGTCTGTATGAAGGGTTCCACAGGGGTACGCTCATCCCAGCTCCCCATCCCTGCCTCCCCACTGTACTGCCATGGGCAAGGACCCATCCCTCCCCCTCGCAGGGGCATCTCTTACCATGAACAGCTGGTCCACTTGGCCTTGGCACTGAATGTAGGCCTCGTAGTCAGCAAACACCTTAAACCTAACGCCAAAGCAGAGCAAGGCTGGGGTTGGTGTCCAGCCGGGCAGGGCAGCGGACAGCCCCCCGGGGGCAGGCAGGCCTTAGCCCCCCGAGCAGGGGCACCCCCTGGGGCAGGCGGCGGGGGAGCATCCCACCGAGGGGGACGCCTGGCAGGACTCACCGGTCGTGGTTCATGAGCATGTTGACAACGTCCCTGAAGCAACCGGGGTCTCGAGGGGAGAAAAAGCCGCTGCTGATCTGGTCGACAGCCTGCCGCAGCTCTGGCAGGCGCTCGTAGTACTCGCGTGCGTTGTACCTGCACCGGGCAGAGAGAGGCTGCAGGCGCTGCTGCTCGGCCCCGGGGGCCAGTGCCCGGGGAGCAGGACCTGGCGTGTCTGGGACGGGGACGGTTCCCGCAGGAGGGGCCTTGTTCCTGGGGCTGTGACCCTCGGAGCAACCTGCTGGCAGCTCCCAGACCGGGCACAGTGCCCGAGGTGCTCTGTGCCCAGGCTCACGCCCTGTTTGCAGCCACTGCGCTCTCACTGAGCTGCCTGGGCCGCATCCTTGATGGACCGTCCGCTGGTCAGCCCTGGGCAGACTCTGCCTCTAGCCCCCCCCCGTTTTCCTGCTCCAGAGCTGCCCAGGGAGGAGGGTGTCCCTCCCAGAGATCGTGGCTCTCCCTTCCAGAGCTGGGACCCGTATCCCCCTCTGACAAGCCCTGGGCTCTCCCCACACCAACCCTTGGCGATCCAGGGCCTCCACGTCCTCCACCCGCAAGCCAAAGATGAAGAGGTTTTCCTCGCCTGCCTCCTCGGCCATCTCCACGTTGGCCCCATCCATGGTACCGATGGTGAGGGCCCCGTTCACCATGAACTTCATGTTGCCGGTACCTGAGGCCTCCGTGCCAGCCGTGGAGATCTGCTGGGACAGATCCGCTGCCGGGATCACTGCCAGGTGCAAGAGAGGTAGGAGTTAATCCTTGGCAAACTGCAGCTCCCCATGACCTCGACCCAGGACAGCAAGACCAGCCTGGGCATCTGCTTGTGGCCCCACTGGGCTCAACCTCAGCCCTGCTGTCACCCCACGCAGCTGCTGTCACCTCGCACGGAGCTGGTTCCTGCCCTGTGTGGAGCCCTTGGGCCCTTCCCAAGGGAGAGCCAGGTGAGCTGCCACGATGCTCTCCCAGGCCAGCCAGTTTCTGGGCTCAGCTGGGGCACGCCCAGCTCCTGACACGTGCTCACACGAGACCAGACGTACCCTTCTCGGCCAAGGACACCCGGTAGTTCTCCAGGAAGATGACCTTGAGCCTGTCCCCCACGTAGGGATCGTTGTTGACGACCTCACCGATGGACGTGATGAGTTTGATGATCATCTTGGCCATGTGGTAGCCAGGGGCCGCCTGAAGAAGAGGAACCCAGAAATGGTGAAGGCTTTTAAGGAAGGGAGAGTGTGAGAGGTGCCAATGTGGGTCCTCGCCATGGGGAGAATCTGGGCCTCACCCCCGCTGTTCACAGGGATCAGCAAAAACACCCTACTGGAAGAACTCATCAGCCACCGGGAAGGAGTGATACGGCCTTGTTCAGCCTGACTAGTCCATGAGGGCGTTCCCTGAAGATCCCGCAGCAAACCCACGCTGGCTAACCTACAGCGGGCCTGGCAACACCACAGAAAGGGGACAGCACCATCCCCACATCCCCACCGGGTCCGGAACGTACGTTACCTTTCCCCCGATCATAATAGTCCTGGGCACAAAGGATTTGGATGGGTCACTCCTGATGCCTGAAAGAGCAGGGCACAAGACAGAACTGTAAACCGGACAGCGGTCAGGGCAGGCGCCGGAGGTGGGCTGGGATCCCAGCCCACATCACGTGGAGCCAGCAACCTGCAGGACCCCGAAGCCCAACTAGGCATCTGCCGGAGCTGTGCTGGGTGAAAACGGGCTGCGGGTTCCTCGGAGAGCGGCTCGAGCCAGCGCGAGGCAGAGCTCTAATGACTTGTCTCCAGTCAGGAGGGGGCAGGGGCCCAAACAGACACAGGGGAGCAGGGTCTCAACTTGCACCAGGCCAGTGCTAACACCTGACTACAGGTGTGGGGGTTACCTGGGCCCCAGGAACGAGCTGGGCTGTGAGTTTTTCCTGAGCTCAGTATGGCCCTTCATTGTCTTCCCTCCTGGAGAAAAGCCCCTCGGGACAGGAGGGCAGAGCTAGGCGCAGGAGCCCTTGGCCACCAGCTGGCACACTTTCCCATGGGTACCCTGGCAACGAGAGGCTGGGAGGACACCCCTTGCCCAACAGCCCAGGCAGGACTTACGGTTGTAGAGGGTGATAGCGTGCAGGCAGTTCAGCAGCTGCCGCTTGTACTCGTGGATTCGCTTGACCTGAACATCGAACATGGACGAAGGGTTGATCTTGACCTTGTACTGCTCCTCCAAGTAGGCTGCAAACTTCAGCTTGTTCTCCTGGAAAGAAAATCTGATGAGGATCGGGCATGGGTTCCCAAGCCTTGCATCAAAAGCAAGCGTTGGCTGCTGGGACATTCCGGGGAGTGTGATGCCTTCTTCTCCTCACCCCCCCCCATCCCCAGTGCACGTTACCTGCTTGACTTTTGCCACATCCCTGATAAACGTCTCGTTGTTGACGAAATCTAGTAGCTTCTTCAGCTGGCTCAGGTCTGTGATGAAGCCTTCCCCAATTTTCTAAAAGAACAAAACAAGAGAGGGATGTCCCACCACGAGACACCTCGCCCGGCCCACAACCGCACTTCCCCAGCAGAGATGCCACGGTCCCGCTGGGAATTAGAAAAGGCCCTCTTGGCCAGCTCTTCACCACCGGCTCCGCCCGGGCTGTTCTCACTCACCCCCACCAGGCATTAGCCCCGGGTCTCACCCGGCCACACGAAGAGGTGATCGGAAGCCAGCGGGTCACGCTCAGCCCCTCACTCCACCGGTCTGCAACTCACCTCCGCGATAACGTCGGCCAGTCCCGGGTTGCACAGCAGGAGCCAGCGCCTCGGCGTGATCCCGTTCGTCTTGTTCTGAAACTTCTCCGGCTCCAGCTCATAGAAATCCTTGAACCTGGAACACCAGGGAGCTCTGAACCACCCACGGCCACCTGGAGCTTCAACTGGGCCCCCCCGTGTGCGCTCCTGACTCGGGACAGCCTCTGCAGATCTCCCTGTAACCACCGTGGGCTCTCCATGCTGCCTCCCCCCGTTCCTCAGCCGGAATGCCGAGGGTCTCACCCACTCCAAAGGGAGAGGAGTTACACCTCGCACACACGTGAATGGGAGTCCCCCCCCGGCAGCCTGCCGCGCCCAGGAGGGCAACCGACACCGACCCCGACGCCTGACCGCTCCAGCTAGCCCCCGGGCGCGCGGGCCGAGCCCCGTGAGCGCAGAGGGCGCGTGCCTCGGGCGTCCCCCAACTCACACCGAGTTCTTCACGATGTCGGAGTGGATGCGGGCCACGCCGTTGACCGCGTGGGAGCCGATCACACAGAGGTGCGCCATGTTGATGCGTTTGCAGTCTCCCTCCTCGATCACCGACATCCTCCGGAGACGGTCGACGTCTCCCGGGTAGAGAGCTGCCACCCGCTGCGGGCGGGCAGGAAGAGGGACGTTAGTCACCCGGCCGCTGGACCCAGGAACGTTCCCATCCTAAGGGCCCCCGCAGCTCCCACCGCCCGCGACCAGCCCAGCCCCTTACGTCCAGATGCATTTGGTTCAGGGCATAAATGATCTCCAGGTGACGCGGCAGCAGCTTCTCAAACATGGAGACCGGCCAGCGCTCCAGGGCTTCGGGCAGCACGGTGTGGTTGGTGTAGGCGCAGGTCCGCTTCGTGATCTCCCAGGCCTGGGTGAGACAGGAGGTCAACGCGCATGTGCCCGGGCCAGGAGGGGGAAGGAAACCCTGTCTGAGGACAGGGCAGCAGCTCTTCCCCCTGCGAGGTTCGGCATGGGCCTCCCGGCTCTGCTCACCTTGTCCCAGTCCACCTTCTCCACGTCCACCAGGATCCGCATGAGCTCTGGGATGGACAGGGCAGGGTGGGTGTCATTTAGCTGAATAGCCACCTGCAACACAGACTCGCTGGGTTCAGATCTGGCAGCGACGGGCTGGGACGGTGTCCCACACGCACGGGGAGGGAGCGAGGGTCAGCGCCAAGCCTCTTCTCATGGCACACGCATCTCCCAGGCACGGAGCTATTCAACTTTTCCAAGTTTTGCTCCAAACTGCAAATTTTTCCCTGGGAAAAAAGGCCTGGAGATCACCTGTTTTCCAACTGGAATCGCCAGGGTCTTTGTCTAAGTGCCCCCACCTGGTCCTGAGCACCCTGCTCTCCCTCACACTAGGCAGGTCTGGCTGAAACACCCCTGGATCCTCTCCGCCCACAAACTCACCTTATCCGGGAAGGTTTCAAAGCATGTTCTCACAGGGTCTCGACAGCCAAATTTGGAGGACTTAAAGCGTCGGATGATGTCCTGGAGGGTAGCCGCCACCACAAAGTACTCCTGCTTCAGCCGCAGCTCCTTGCCTTCAAAAAACTGCAAGTGGGGGAACCACAGCCATCAGTGCTGGAGCCACCATCCAACCCCCTGCAGATGCTCCTGTCCACGTTGCCGCGTTCCCGACAGGCCTCAGCACCTCGTCAGGGCAAAAGTGGATGTTCCTCATACCGCTGCTGACGGGGCAGCAGCTGTAGGGACCTACGAGGGGCTCAGCATCCCAAACAGCTGCTTCCAGAGGGCAACGGAACCTGCCAAATCCGTGCTCCCTCCCTCCCTCCTGGCGAGACTCTGTGGGGATTTTGGCCCCAGGATTTTGGAGTCCCTGCACTAGCCGGGAGCCAGCGTCTCTGGACGCACCAGCTGCCTCCCACACGCACCACGCTTCACACCGGTCTCTTTTAAAACACCAGAGGGAATGAGAGGTGGGGGTGAAGTGTAGGAGGTGAACTTTTCCAGCACAGACACTACTCCGTGACTGGACAGGAAGGGCTGTCCCCTTTCAGATCTGGTGCACAGAGTGCACCGCCTGGGACAGTCCCTGCAGGGAGAAATCCCTTCCGCTGGAGTGTCCAAGGCCAGGCTGGATGAGGCTTGGAGCAACCTGGTCTAGTGGAGGGTGTCCCTGCCCATGGCAGGGGGGTTGGGACTGGATGGGCTTTAAGGTCCCTTCTAACCCAAACATTCTGTGATTCTGTGGGGCTGGAAACGAGTCCCCCCTCATGGCCACCTCTGAAACGACAACTTCGCGAAGGGTGAGCCATGGCAACTGGCAACTGCCTTGAGTCTGAAGCAGCAACGTGTCTCTCCCTTCACGAAGCATCTCCCTTCACGCAGCAGCTACACCATACAGGCCAGACCCTCCGCTGCCATCTCGCAGCAGAGCCGTGTCTGTTCGCTGAGAGTTAAAGGGCCAAGGTATCGTATTAAACCTCCTCAAACCAGGACAAGAAACATCAGGCGGCCGTGACCTTCCAGTGCTCGCAAACAAGGCGACACAGCTAGAGGGAGGATGCTCCCGAGCAGCAGGGAGGAGGGAAGAGTCTCACTCACGTTGTCATTCGGGTACAGGACTCTGGATATGTTTTCTGCCAGGTTTCTGTCCAACACTGCCTCGATGTAGTCACCCACGTTGACTGCAGCAAGAGAGAGAGACACTCAGCACTGCAGCAGCTGTAGGGATTCAGGCAGGTCCCGACACTGCGCTTTTTCCTCTGGTAGAGAGGTTTGTGACGGGAACATTCGTGCTGGCGTTAACGAAACATGAACGGGAACGCATGTGTGTGCGAGGCACCAGAGAGACAGGAGATGGGATACGAGACGGGCACATCTCCGTGCAGTTTCTCAGGACACACATATCGGGAAGGACAGACAGAAACTGGAGACAGATAGCAGCCAGGGAAGGCAAAAAAAGGGAGCGAGCAAACCAGCCACCTTGCGTAAGGACTAAGGAGAACTAGGGCAGGGCAGAGAAGCACAAAGACCACAGTCACACTCCTGAGGGCTACAAAAGGCTTATCTGAAGCCCAGCACGCAGCTGGGAATTGAGCAGCCGAACTGAGGAAACATTATGAGGACTTGAGAGCCATCGCCCCTGTCCCACACGAGTTCTCCTGGCGGGGCTGCTTGGACACACACAGCTCTGCGCTCGCCAGTATGGAAGAATCAATCAGCCCGGTCCAGTCTGGAACCCTCTGTAACAGCCTAGCACTGACACCTGGTATCGTAGTTGCCCTGTATCTGCTCTTCAGCGCCGCAGTGAGAGCCTGAAGGGGTCACACGTAGACCCAAGGTGGGCTGTGCGCTCTTTTCTGCCAGCCCTAAGGGATGACGCTCCGTGGAAGCACGGTCTGCAGCTCACTGGGTGACGTAGGGAACGCAGCGGTGGCAGGTCTATCGCTTGGGGAAGGCACAGGGCACGTTTTGGGAGCGTGAGAAGCGCGATGGGGATGGAAAGAGGACAGATGGGTGTCCTGGTGCAAAAGGTGTCTGGAAGCGGTTGGAGGCAGTGTGATCCACGGATGCTGTGTTTTGGAGGTAGCCGGCAGGTGTGGATAAAGCAGGCCAGGTGGGGAATGCTGTGCCAGGTGCTATTGCACAGGAACAACCAAGTCCCAGCTGGCCAGAAGAGGCTGTGGAGGGGCAGCACTTACATTCTTGGAGGTTGAAGTCGTTGGGCGCTTTTGCAGACCACAGCCTCATGGTGTTCACAGTGTTGTTCTTGTATCCTGGCACCGGCGTGTCGTAGGGCATAGCAAGGACAACCTGCAAAAGGACAGGTTTTCCCCTCTCATTAGCAGCTCGGTGGCCTCCGAGAAGGTGGTAAAGGGGCTGAAACCCCTGCAGGAAGAATGCAGAGGACACAGACAACTCCTGGCTGTGTCAAGGATCTCACCTGCTGAGCTTGCTATCGTGGGCGCTTCCAGCACCCACCGGCAAAGCGTTAATAGGAGCAGCAGAGCTGTTTGGGGCTTTACTGACAAACTGGAGTAACGGGCCCATCGATGAGATGTGAAAGAGAGATGCAAGCAGCCTGCTGACCTGCCCACACCACCTGGTTATTCACCAGAGCACCGCAAGCATCCTCAGCTGGCCACTGCGACGCTCTCTGTGCTGGAGTAGGGCAGGGACAGCTGGAACCTTTGTGTTTCCACCTGGGGTAGACTCCACAGCCTGAATCCTGCCCATGAGCCTTCTGCATCCTGCCAGGACCAAACCCTACCACCGCAGCACCATTCCCAGAGCAATTCACCCCATGTTTGAGGTTTGTTGAACCTGCCTGGGTAAATCTACCGACATCTCCAGCACCCAAACTGAACACGAGCGCGAAGCTATTAGTGCAGTCTACGGATGATGCTTAAGCATCAGGATGCTGCACACAAGGCTACAGAAATGAACACTGGGGCTCCCAGCTCAGATTACACGAGCCAGGGAAGGCACGGGTGTGCTTCCAAGCTTGTCTGCTCCAGCCCGCTGCTCTGCCAACGTCCGCGTGCCTCCAGACCTGCCGAGCGGCAAGGCAGGGCACCCCGACCTCAGCCTGGAGCAAAGAGGCCGTTGGCTTCTGCCAGCAGAGATGAACGGTGCTTGCACAGCAAGGCCCTGATCCCGACACACGAAGCTGGGGCCACCCCTCTGACCCTGGCAGAAGGAGCCAGCATCCTCCTGCACAAATCAGTGTGTGCTGGCACGACAGCCCAGCAGCCAGAGGCTGTCCCCAGGCAAAGGTGTGAGAGGCAGCAGAGAACTGAAGGAGCTGTGCTCACAGGGCAGGGAAAACCCGGGCAGATGAGCACAAAGAGCCTCTTCGTGCTGGTGTCAGCAACGCCTCCCTTCTGGGGAGAATTAGCAAGAGCTCAGGCTCTCAAAGCTGCTGCTGCCAGCCCCGAACATGGAAGCAGGCAGAAAGCCTGCCCTGCCTGAGCCACAGGACTGGGGCACACATCGCATGCGCTGAGCAATGCTATATTTGGAGACTGCATCTTTAGCATTTTTGAACCTTTCCAACTTATTCCCTTAATGGCACTATCTGAAAATTCACCTCCTTGTAGGAAGCAGCGTTTCAACTGCAGTGCTTGGGATCCCTGGAACCCAGGACTACCCCCGTGCTCCGAGCAGGCGTGTGCTCCTGAAGCATGGCATTACCTCCCCAACCGTGGGAGGTTGGAAAAGCGTTTGCTCTCCACGGTGCCACAAAACAAGGCCTCCAGGCAGACTGGAGACTTCAAACCGTGCCTCCAGCCTGCCCTGACAGCACCCTACCCACCACGCTGGTCTGGGAAAGAGGAACTTGCGCTGAGCGTGGGAGTTAAACACCCACGGGATGGCTCCGTGGCCACTCCACGTGAGCAGTATCTATCCACAGCAGCAAAACCACCGGGTTTGAGCCAGTGGTAGCCAGGAGCAGTGCAGAAGGAGCCTAGCACGGCTGCCAGGGACACAGCCCTCCCCTGACACAAATGCAGGTGGGACCCTGGAGATCAGCAGAGGAGGAGGCACAGCTGAAGTTACCGCTGTGACTGAGCATCATCCCTCTTTCTCCCCAAATCCTGCTGCCGCAGCCAACGGAGTTGCCTTCGTAACTGCCAGGGCAGCAGAGTTTTGCCAGACGGGGAGAGAAGCGAAGCCTGACCCTCAGGCAGCCCAGGGACACTCTCCCGCTCCACATCACCCTGGCCCGTCCCCCCACCCCAGCCCAGCGCCGACGGAGCTGCTGGTACCTGGGTGTCGACCCATTTCACACCCTCAGGGGTGTGATCCACGCGGCCGTAGAAGTGCACAGGGAGCATGTACTCCGGGCGAGCTTTCTCCCAGGGGTTGCCGTAGCGCAGCCAGTCGTCGGCCTCCTCCACCTGCAAGAGGCAAACGTGGGTCCAGGGACGGCTCGTGTCTCCACGGGATGGCTCAACGAGGCTCTCCGAAGGGAGGCCAGTTGAAAAGCCAAGCTTCAGTAAGTTGGCTTTAAAAACGGATCTGCAGAGGCCTCTAGAGGACAGCTGGGCTTTCTGAAACAGGGATGACTACCTCCCAGCTGGTATAAATACATCAGCCTCTTGGGCTTCGCGGGACTGTACCGATTTAAGCCACTCTGCACCCGTTCTGGCTTGAGGGCTTTATATCCAGTTTGACTGTCATAGTGGGATACGTGGGACAGGTTCCCTAGAAGCCCACCGGTGCTGTTCCTGGCCACAAACCACTCCCTGTAACCCAGGTCTTGTAACTGCTCTGCTCGAGAGGATCTCTCCTCTCTGCTCACCGCTGCACCAACGGGAGCGACGTGAATTCGACGTGCACCAGGAACCAGAGGGGCTGAGGCACGTGGAGAGATGCTCTGTGCCCACAGGCGTTTCCCTGCCAGGCCGGGGGCAGGTCTGAGCCACAACCAGCATCAACACCACCCCCTGTTCTTTTTAAAGTAACATTAAACCAATTACACTGGATGCTTCTTCCCCGTTTTCACCATTTATAGGGCCTCGCATTGTAGCTTCTTTGTGGGGAGGGAGGAGAAAATAACCCTCGAACCTCTCACCCTCCCTGACTTAGGGAGAGCTATTTTAAGGGGAAAGAAGGTCCTTTATGCTCAGAAGCAAGGCAAGACTTCTAATGGAGACCACCTCCAGGGAAAACTGCCAGCTGGGGCATTTTTTTTAGCCTATTTTTCACTTGCAAAATACCATAATCATTAATGCTACAGGACAGTCCCTGTTTAAGCCCCCACTGCCCCTCTCCCAGGGAAGACACAGCAGGAGCAGCAGCGCCCCAGGCACTTGCACGTGTTCCATCACGTTCAGGCAGAGGCAGGCACTGCAGGATGAAAACAGAAGGAGAAAGGGTGACCCGAGTTTGCCACCGTACCTGCCAGCCATCGACGATCTTCTGATTGAAGATGCCGAACTCGTAGCGGATGCCGTATCCGTATGCCGCCAGCCCCAGGGTGGCCATGGAGTCCAGGAAGCAAGCTGGAAGAGCAGAGCGTGGTCGGGCTGCGAGGAACCTCAGCCCTTGCTCACTGCTACAGCGTGCTGTGCACGGGGTGAGGAGCTGCCACGACCAAGGAAACGCCTATTACTTGGAGGAAATACGCATGCAGAAGGGACGGGTGGGGATGGCCTGCAGCAGGACCCCATGCATATCCTGCTGAGCCACTACAAACACCCCAAAGTTGTTGGTGACAAGGACAGGCCACCAAAAACTCAAATCCAGCCTTGTCACAGTGAGAGTTCTTCTAAACTTGCCCGGGGTACCCACGCCTTGCTCTAAGCTGGCCTGCCCGGTATAGCCGGGCTTCTGACTGACTCGCTGCTGCACCAGCCGCTTTGCTATTGTTGCTTTCCAAGCAAACCCTTCCAGCCCCAGCCTGGGGCAGCCCCGGTAAAGATCAGCCCCGCGATTTCCTCTGCGCTGGGGAGCTCTTGTCCCCAGCAGTGCAGCGGGACAGGCAGACTAAAACAGCAGCCAGCAATCTGCCTGCGTGAGAGCTGCTCGGGTGCTTCTGAAAAGTGAGATTTCACAGGGAGGTGAGGAGACAGGCTCCAGACAGCCTCTTCCAGCCACAGCCCTGCCTGCTGAGCTGCAGGCTGCACAGCTATGTCTCCTGGACGCTCTCGACAGGGAGGGGGCTCGTTTCTGGCCAGCCGGGAGCAGACGGGAGGGCACCCTGCATCTGCAGGGCAGATGCGGGTTGAGATGCTGGGGGCAATGGTGTGACAGCCTCCAGCCAGGCCACCCTTGGTCCCCGTGCACTCCGCAGGAGAAGGGGGCTCCTCGCTCCCTGTATTACCTGCCAGGCGGCCCAGACCTCCATTTCCCAGCCCAGCATCTTCTTCGATTTCTTCCAGCTCCTCCAGGTCCAAACCCAGCTATTGGGGAAAAGAGCCACAGTAGAACATGTCAGCACCTGGAGCCCACGCCCTGGGGCTGCTCTCCAAGGAGGGCAAACAGATCCCAAAACAACCCACACCATGGTAAATTAAACCCACGGGGCTCTCGGCATCCCCCCCTCCTCCCCACACAGCATCTTCACCAGCCTCTGGTCCCTGGGTAGCTCAATTAATTAGAAAACCATTTAGCCCATCATCAAACATTGTTTTCCCATGAACTAGGTTTCCTTAGAGACTGCAAACAAAACACTCGTCCCCTGGCAGTCCCTCACGCCAGGAGGCCCTTCCCCCAAACTCGCTGCTGGAGATGGGATGGAGAAGGGCCGAGTCGAGTCGGTGCGCAGGAGTCCTGCCCGGGTGGGCACGCCGCCCCTCTGGTCCTTGAGGAAGGGCACGACCACGCTGGCAGCCTTCCCCGTTACGCTCCGTGCCTTCCCGCATCCTGCCCAAGCCTGCCGCCGAGCTCCTTGGCCCGACTCCACGGCTGGAAGCGGTCACCTCCTCTGCTGCATCTCCCCGGCCATTAGTTCTCCGGCCCGGGGGCTGCTGCCGGATGAAGGCTGCGTGTGCCGGCGGCAAGGACTCTGGGAGGGCAGCAGGATCTCACCTCTGGGAACAGCGAGGGGTCAGGCTGACACTACGGCTGCTCTCGCAGTGGGCTGCAGCCACAAACCAGGAAAGCCTCACGCACAGCGTGACGGGGTCGTGAAAACCGAGGAGAATTCGCTCCGTGACAGAGCCAGGCTGGATACGAGGCCTCCCATCCCAGCTGGCCACCAGCCACGATGAGCTCCGCGTGTCAGAGGCTAGAGCGAGGGAAGCCTCCGCTGGCACACGGGGCCAAATCGGCACGTGGAAAATGCCCTGCAAAGGGACTCGAGGATCCTCCCTGTAAGACACCAGCCTGCCCTCCAAGGCACGACACCTCAGGGAGGAAACGTGTCAGGTCCCTCCCTGGAAATCTCTTCCCGTCCCTTGGCAGGGGAAGCGCTGGCCGGGACGTTACATCTGCAATCGCGGCACCTCGTTTTGAGGGACGGTGACAGAGCCCAGCTTTCGCTAGGAAGGGTAACATGGATCGATCCGGTGGGCTGGGGGGAAGAGGAGGGGGCAAATAAAGCCTTCCCTGCTTTGTTCCTTCCCAGTGATTGACTTATCCGGCAGTGCTGCTGCGGTGCCTTGTGTACCCGCGCTACGACCTGTCATTTGGTGGGTTGATGCTCCAGTTTCCCCTCCTGGCCCAGCCTCCCCCATTACACCGCATCTCCCATGGTGAGCCGTCGTCCCTCCTAGTCATGGAAAGCTATTTGCAGCCTGGGACTCCCTAGTCTTTTGGAATACTGGGTGTTGCTTTCTGGATGCTTTTGCGGATTTTCCCAGCCACTACAGGAAAACGATGGTTTGAGAAAACGGTACTCCAGCTCTCAAGGAACCCCAAGGTCCCCGCGTGGTCTTCTCTGGGGGATGAGAAACACCAACGGAGAGCCAAGCGTCACTTTGTTAGCCAACACAACTCATCCTTAGGAGGAAACCCCAAGAAATATCCGCACGGAGAAGTCTAGCCAGTTCCTCAAGGTGGGGGGACCCCAACACCCCGAGACCTCACCTGGTAAATGGCTTCGTCGCAAGCGTTCTGCAGGCCCAGGTTCACCATGGTGTTCTGCAGCGTGCGGCCCATGTAGAACTCCAGGGACAGGTAGTAAATGCGCTGGGGAGGCAAAGCAAGACGCTCACACGCGGCACGGCGCTTCGCTTTCACCAGACTCGCTTAAAATTAGGAGCAGACACAAACGCTTTCCAGAATAGGGCCATCTTCCCAAACCGGCTCTTGG
This sequence comes from Rhynochetos jubatus, assembly GCA_027574665.1. NCBI lineage: Eukaryota > Metazoa > Chordata > Aves > Eurypygiformes > Rhynochetidae > Rhynochetos > Rhynochetos jubatus. The sequence goes on along the minus strand of CM050650.1, from coordinate 13,859,620 downwards.
CGCCTGCCCCGGAACACCCCGCACCAGTTTGTTTGTCGGAAGGATCTCGCGCGGGACGCTGGCCAGCCCTCCGCCGCGTGTCTCCCTGCCAACAGCCTTCTATAGAAAAATCTCGTCGCCTGTCAAGTGTTTCCCTAATTAACCGAGGGCAAGAATTATCCGGGATGCTGAATGGTATATTTAGACACCACCAAGCTGAGGTGATGCTTACGCTGGGCTTTTAAAGTTTTCCCGAGCTGAGCTGAGGCCGATCCAGAGCGTGCCGAAAGCCGGAGCGAGTCCCCCGCCCTGGCCGGGCTCCGGGCCAGGCCTCTTCCCGCTAGCCGTTTTCCAGCGCTCCCACCCCGCGGGACCTCCCGTCCTGCCCACGCCGAGTTCCACGCGCGCGCGGCACCCTGCCGAACGCGCGCACCTTCCCGCGGGTGGCAGGGTGCCCGGCACAACCGTGCGGGACGGGCCGCTCTGCGGAGACCTCCCGAGCTCCAGAGGAGCTGCGCCTGTGCCGCCAGTGCCAACGGAAGCCTGTTCCCAGGGCCAGAAGCAATAGCCTGACTTTAAATCCTGCTTCCCCTCGGATCTCTCTCCCTCACAGCTGGGATCTTTCCCCGCTAGCCTTGGGACATGCTAAGCAGCAGGTCTGCCCTCTCTGCCACCTCCGCTGGGACTCCGAAAGGGTCCGTCCGTCCCTTGGCGCTCACGGAAAGGCGGCAAACGTCACACAGGTGCATAAATACTCTGCTCCATCAGCCTCCCTCAGCGTTTCTAGTTAAAATCTAAGCGGCGGGGACAGTAAGCAAACCCACCCCAAGCCCCTCCTAGCCTCTACGGGATCTGTACAATCCCTCCCGTCAGCGCAGCGACACGGATCAGAGCGCGTTTGTGCGAGCGAGGATAACACGGAGAGCTCCACGCCCCGGCGCAACTCCCCGCGCGTGGGAGTACCGGCGCGAAGTGCCGCGCGTGTCTTGTGCCAGGGCGATACTTCACAACCCCGAGGCAAGAGCTGAGCGGGGACGCAGCTGCCAGCGCTGGGAAGGTTTGTGCCTTCTCCAGCCCATGCCTGCCCTCTGGGGCTCCCCGGTTGAGTGCTGGATTGGGTCTTAATTCAAAAGGATTAGGGCTGAATAACGTCCGGCAGCCCTCAACCTCTCCAGAACTGCGGGAACAGTTGGGAGCGTGCGGCGGGAGGCGAGGCGGGAGCAGGCCGAATGGCCCAGGAGCCACCAGCTCCCCGGGTTTGGTGACCTGGGAGAGCTTGTCTGGTTTGCAGGCGGCAAGAGGCTCCGCTCTGGGCTCAAAGCCGAGCTGCCAGCCAGGATGCAGCTGTGCCGAGGCACGTGCGGAGATGCGGAGGTGACATGCCCACAGGGGACACCGCCAGGACGCGGCTGCAGAAGCGTGCAGGGGAGCCAGCAGCAGCAAGGCCCGCGTGAGGGCACGCTCACGGGGGGGATCGCAGGGGATGCGGCTGCGACAAGGCGCAGGGGGTGACAGAAGTGGGGATGCCCGAGTGGGGACGTGGCTGCGGCAAGGCTCATCGGGACAGGGCTGCCTTGTGGGGACACCGCCATGGGTGAGCTGTGTGAGGGATGCAGTGATGCCCACGGGGCCGTGGGTGAGATGCGGGAGGAACATGGCGATGCCCACGGAGACAGGGCTGTGGGTGAGCTGCGTGAGGGCCACGGCCGTGGCGATGCCCACGGGGACACGGCTGATGCCAACAGGGACACGGCCGTGGGTGAGCTGCGTGAGGGACGCAGTGATACCCATGGGGCCGTGGGTGAGATGCGGGAGGAACAACAGCTGTGGCGATGCCCATGGGGATGCGGCTGATGCCCACGGGGACACGGCCGTGGCAAAAGCTGCGTGAGGGATGCAGCCATGGCGATGTCCACGGGGACAGGGCTGTGGGTGAGCTGCGTGAGGGACGTGGCCGTGGCGATGCCCACGGAGACATGGCCGATGCCCACGGGGACACGGCCGATGCCCACAGGGACACGGCCGCGGCAAGAGCCGTGCAGGGAACAAGGCTGGGGCCAGGCCCACGGGTACACGGCCCCAGGGCAGGGTGCAGGCGACGGCCACGGCCGCGGCGACGCCCACGGGACGCGCCCGCAGTGACCCCCGTTGGGGCCGGGACCGGACACCCGGAGGCGCCCTTGGGGCCGGCGGGGAAGGCGCCGGGGCCCGTCTCGCCCCGCGGCGGTGGGGTGCGGGGGCGTGGGGGGGCTCACCTTGGGGTCCCGCTCGTAGTAGTGCTGCTGCGTACGGATCCAGCGTCCCACCAGGTGGTCGCGCACCGTGTGCGCCAGCGCGAAGTAGTAATCGCGGGGGGTGGCGACGTTACGGTCCTTGACGAGGGTGAAGTGGAGGTGCCGGTTGAAGCTCTTGCGCACCTCCGCCACGTCCCCCAGCCCCGCGATGCCCCGCACGCTGATCTGCTTCCGCCGCTCCCCGTCGCTCAGCGGCGCCGCCATCCCCGCCGCCTCCCTCCGCCGCCGCCGCCGCCTCTGCCGCAGCCGGGGCCGCCGCGCCTGCGCCTCCGCGACGAGGCGGGGCCCCGCGGGGTTGCCGCCCCCGCCCCGGCCGGCCCCCAGCCCCCCCCTCACCCCGGCCGGCCCCGCTGCGCCGGGGATACGAGCCCGGGGCTCCCGCCACCCCGCCCCGTTCGGCCCCGGCGCCCCCCGGGTCCCGGCTGAGGGAGACGGCGATGGCGCGAGGAGGACGTGGATGGCGCGCGGGGAGAGGGATGGGGGAGGGACTGGGGGACCGGGGATGGCGTCGGGGGGCTCATTTCCCGACCCACCCGCCCTGCGGGCCCCGGCGCTGAAAGTCCCGGCGCCACCGCCACGTTTTCATCTTCAATCGGGGGTTTACTGGGAGCCCAGCGGGGTTCGGGCGTCCCCGGAACCCGAACGGTGAGACGCCGCATGCCCACGTCTCGCTGCCCCGGGGAAAGGACGAGGCTGTGGTCCCCAGGGCACACGGTGCTGGCTCTCCAGGGCTCTCTGCACCCCCGGGTGACTCGGGTCTGCTGGAAACATCCGTACCAAGACAACACAATTCCACGGGTACAATTCCATGGGTAGGTGACACGTAGCGCGGTACGTCCTCCCCAGCGCGCACCGCCACCGGGACGGCTCCCAGCCCGCGCGCAGGACACGGGGGAGCGCACAGGACACCGCTGGAGCGGCGCGCTGCAGCTACCCTGCCCCACACGTTCATCTGCCGAGCGAGACGCGTCTACGTTCATCTTCGGAGCGAGACACGTCTGCAGGAAGCGGCGCCCAAACCACCGTGTCAGCGCGTTCATCCCGGGCCCTGCATCAACCCTGCCCAAGGCACAAGTGTCCGTGAGGTCCGATAAGCTGTGCTGGGGTTTCGTGGCTGCGTCTTGTTCACCGATCTTACCCTGACCTACCCTAGAACCGGCAAATCCATCCTCCCTCTACCCAACTCCCGGGCCTCGCGCATTCAGATCCAGCAAATCCGACGTTGTCTTCCGCCGTCCATCTCCCAGCAGCCAAGGAACCAACTTCAGGCTGTAGGCTTTAACCCCACAGGCCATACGGGCTCCGACTCACGCCCCGAAGTCCATATCCAGTTTGCAGACTGCTCCTGAGCTTTGCTAGTTTAGCTGAGCCGGGACTTCCAGGCCACGTTTCAGAGCTGCTGCCCGCCAGCAGCGCACCCGTGTAAACGTGCCGTCTTTGCACACACACACACACGAGTTCACCTTCAAACACGGAAGTAGAAATAAAAATCATCACTGAAAACTGCTGACAGACAGCAAAAACCACCCTGACACCAGGACGGTAAAGAGTTCCTCCTGGAGTGACCACTTCCTGCGGCAGCTTCAGCACGGTTGTCGTGGTTTAACCCTTTCCTGGCTACAACCAGCACAGCAGTACAAGCGAAGAGTGCAGGCGTATTCCAGAAAGGTGTGTTTTCCTCACAGAGATCATCGATGCCCCGCAGAGTCCTGGTCTTCCTTCAGCAGCGACCAAGCTTGACAGCAAGCTGACCGCAGACGCTGTCAAACCACGGCTTATCCGTTAGATACTGCACTCCACACCGCGGAAAAGAGCTAGTGATGGGGGAGGGGGGACTTGGCAGGGGGTGGGAGGAAAGGGGCCTAGTTGATGATGACCTCCCAAAGGACTCTGGGAGGCAAAAGCAGGCCCTTCAACAGATTCTCCCACGTTGGGCTTCCAGAAATTGAGATTCCCAAAAGTCACCTCCCAGGAGCTTTAGTACTGCAGCCTATGGAGTGAGTCGATGTAGTGAAAAGTGGCTCCCAACGCCCAGCTCGTCTCAACGTTGTCAATTTTCCGGGCAAGCTGGAGAAGAAACCAAAACAAGTTAAGCCACAGTTCTCTGCGAGAAGGAGAAGCAGGTGAATACAGGGCTGAGAACTACCACAACCGGTTACCACCATCACGGGGGCAGTGTCCCTCCACCCCCAGTCACACAGCATGTGTTGCAGCACAAAGGCAAATCAAGGACCGAGCGACCGGGGTGACAACTAACGCCCCAGCAGCCTCCTGCCACTCTCCCCAGCGACCCCCTCTGTGCATCACCTTAAAGACTTGGCTCTTCGGGAAGCCCAGTTCTTGCAGGAGGAAGGTGATGTATGTGAGGTCCATGCAGAGGAAAGGGCTGCTTCCAGGGCTGATTTCCATGGTCCTGCATACTAAGGGGAGAGAAAACCGTGTCTGAATGTGCACTGCGGGCTCAGGCCTAGCATCAGCCCAGCTTTGAAAAGCCTCAAATGAATCCACCAAACACCTCTCCTCAGCTGAGTTGTGCAGGGATGGAACCTGCTACGGTGGGGTTGGCACGACATGCTCGTGTTAGGGGAGGGACAGAATGCCTCCGTCTTCCTTCCAGCGTGCCAAAGCTTTTGTGCTTCTGCTAGGACAGCTGACTGTCTTGCACCTCTCTGGGAAAGGATGAAAAGGGGCTCCAGCCTTTCTTCTGAGCCACTTCAAGCCTTTAAAAATCTGCGCAACCTCAGGTGTGTGACACATTTCTCATGCACAAGCGTTCAACAGATGTTGACAAAAACGAGGAGAGGAGAGGAGAGGAGAGGAGAGGAGAGGAGAGGAGAGGAGAGGAGAGGAGAGGAGAGGAGAGGAGAGGAGAGGAGAGGAGAGGAGAGGAGAGGAGAGGAGAGGAGAGGAGAGGAGAGGAGAGGAGAGGAGAGGAGAGGAGAGGAGAGGAGAGGAGAGGAGAGGAGAGGAGAGGAGAGGAGAGGAGAGGGAAGAAGAAGAGGGAGAGAGAGAGGAGGACAAACTAAAACAAACCCAGCTTCCTTTCTCAGGATGAATTACACAAACGGAGCCCAGAAATCAGAACCGCAAGAATCGTTCACTCATTCATACAGTTTACCAAAAAGGCCCATGTCAGGCTGAGCAAAGCCCGAGCTCGTGGCATTAAGGAAAGAATGTTTACGTCTGTAAATCTGCGTAGGCAGATCTCTCGGCAGCTGATGAAGCGAAAAGCTACAAACCGTTTTTTTCCCCCTTTTCCAATTAACAAGCGAGCACATGGACAAACCTTGAGACAAAAAGGAAAACGAAACCATATTGGAACAGGCCCCGCTAACAGGGTGAGAACCCCGTGTTTGTTTTGAAAGCATGACTTCGGGACAGCTGTTAACTGCCAAGTTCATCAGTAATTCTTGAGAGAGTTTGAAGTGTACGTGTTGTAGGATGGGTCTTACGTGGGCTGCACAAGCAAGAATGAATATAAAAACAGTGGAGGTTTTCAGAAACAAGCAGGAATGTCGGTGAGATGCTATGGAGTGAGGTGCTCAGTATTTACTTAAAACAACAATCGGGCTTCTTAGCACGTCACCCATTTGCCACCTGGGTATGACTTCACACACAATTACTAATGTGCGTTAGATCGTGTTTTACTCACCATATTTAGCTGCGATTTCAAAGTCACCAACAGCTAAGCTTCCTCCTTTTTCGTTATCTAGAAGGAAAAAAAACCCCTGTGGTCTTTCATGGTTTTTGTACAAAGGCAAATGTAGATTCAGGTCATAAAAGTTGTTTCGAAATCAAACCTTGAGCCCCTGAAATCAGTGGCAGAACTCACACTTGCTTTAAAGGTAAAGGAACCTGTAAACGGTTCTTGATAGACTGAAAAGCCTCATTTTATCAAGAACTTTTAGCCTTGTGACCTAAAGAAACACCGATTACTGACTCTCCCACCCTGTCCCCACGTCTGGGCTGCCCCGCTCTGTGATGCCCAAAGGCAGCTAGGGCCTTTGCCCAGATCTGGCAGGGCAGAGGTGCTCTGCCACATATTAGTCTGGAAATCCGTTGTCAAACGATGTGGCTGAGGACGGGGGTACGTCTGTCCATAGCCGCTTGAGAGCTCATCACCTGCTTTCTACCACTGAACACGACTGCCAGCATACCGCTGGAAAAGAGGTGGGGTGCATTCTGAATACACGTGGAATTACCCAAAAACCTTCATCCCGTCTAAAAGGGTCAGTGGAGCACAACACAGAGCCCAAGATCGCAAGTCTGATTTGCTTCACCACCCAAGAAATCTGTTTATCACTGTCAATCCAGGTTTTTTCTACGCTGGACTGTAGAGTTAATCAGGTTAACCAACGATTTCGGAAATGCAGGGTGTTTACAAACACTACCAGAAGCTGCAGGGTCCTATTTCACAGCCACAGCCCCTTCCCTACGGAAATTCAAGAGCACCCAACATCTAGCTGAGACCAAAGCTGCACGGCACTGTAACAAAAGACAAAGTTCCCCGACAGCTTAGCAAAGCGTCGTCAGGGGTGTAGGCGTCACCGTTCCTTCCACAGCTTGTCGCCGCAAGCGAAACGCCAACAGGAGCAAACGCACCTATGAGCCCGACCTCTGCTGCGCGGTCGTAGTAGTAGGAGAAAGCGTAAAAATCCAAGTCCTTCACCTCCTCGGCTTTATGCACTTTGTTGTAGAGCATCTTTGCCACTTTGTTAGAACAAGACTCGTACAGAGGCTCACCTAAAGGAAGGCAAAGAAACCCAGCACATTATAGGCAGAGTTAAATACACACACCACTTATTTAGCATCTGCCAGGAAACAGGCTCCTTTTGCACAACACCTGGTAAATTCCTACAGGCTCTTCACAGAGAACTGAAATCTGCACCTCCTTCCAGAGGCAAGGCTTACCGTCCTCAGGCTGGGACTAAGTACGTGATACATCAGAGCCAGACAACATCCTTTGTGGCAGAAGGATTTTGAAAGAGAGCACCCAACTCCATCCACACTGCTACTGGCAGCTCTACTGACCGGGCAGCCGCACCGTGGCACGTCTGTCATGGTGAAGAGCTGCAAAACCGCTTTAACAGCGTGTCAAGCGGAGCCAGACAGAACAGTAAACAGAGAATCCAGTGTCTTTGCAAGAGGCTGAGTATCATTTGCTCTGCTAACAGCGTGCTGGCCTAGGTAGGAAGAGAGATAAACCGCTGTACCTGCCTTCCGTCCTTTGATTTTGTACACTATCTCAGCATGCTGCCATTCAGACTTGAAGCCAGGAGGTAAACAAGGGCTGACCAGTTCCTCCCCTTCTCCTACTGCAGAAGTAAAACAAAGCCACCTTAGGGAAAAGCACAAGGAGTTAATCTGAGCTCCCTCACCCCCAGCCGTACTGTCCCACAGCCTCAGCAGGGCGCCTCCAGCCACGGCTCAGATGGCCCATGGGCTGGCAAGAATCCAGGCCTCCTGGGATCTAGCAGTGTCACCTCCCACGTTCGTCTCAGACGCACCCGGCCGTGGTGACAGGAGCCCACATACCACTCAGGAACCCTGAGCCCAGTGGGAAGGGGACAGACAACTCCTCCCCTTGCAAGAGGGCTACGTACCCTGTGCTCAGAGCCAAGACTTGAGGAATGCCCATAACTTACAGGGTTTTCCCTCAACTCCTCCTAAAATGGCGAGCCTTGCTGACATCAGCCCGAGTCCCAGGTAACTGCAAAGGGATAAAAGCCTCGGTGAACAACAAACATCCTTCCTGATACTCCACTGATGGCTCTGCTGGGGCGTGCCGGTCCCCTCCGCATGGTCCCAGCAAAACTGGAGTCAGCAGGCAACGCACACACAGGGAACAGTGTGACAACCCCCTCTCCTATCACCCTTACCCAGAAGGATCAGCTCTGCTGGAAAAAGCACAGGCAATAGCTGTCATCTGGCTCTTGACGAACTGGGGAGGCTGAAAGCGTCCCCCTAACCTTTCTCCTACCCTTCTCCAAGGCAGCACAGCCTCCAGCCTACGGAACTGACTCTCTCTGAGCTCAAACACACCTCAGAGCAAACATGGGTGGGAAGAAGCTGCTTCCTTCTGATAAAACCCTGGGATTGAGGGAAGAAAGTGAGGAGGAAAAAGAAGCAGAGACAAAGTGCTATGAACCACTCTCCATCCTCCTGTGCTCCTTGGGGAGGTAGAAGAGTTGGGAGTGAAGCTGAGCCTGGGAAGAAGGGAGAGATGGGGGGAAGCTGGTTTTGATTTTCTTCTTATTTCTCATTATCCTACTGTTTAATTGACAATAAACTAACTACGTCGAATCTGTTTTGTCCATGACGGTAACTGGTAAGTGACCTCCCTGTCCTTATCTTGACCCACGAGCTTTCTGCCGTATTTTCTTCCCCCTGTCCTGGTGACAGAGGGGGACCGACGGAGCGGCTTGGTGGGCCACCCGGCAGGCAGCCAAGAGCAACCCACCAACACGATGCGGCTCAGGTTTCTCCACTGCTTCCCAGTACTCATCTGCGAGGACCCCACTTCAGCAAGGCACCTAGATCTCACTGGCTTCACAGAAAGCGTCTGTGCGGACAGTGTGCTCCCTTTCCCACCACTAACCTGTAGGAATACAGCTTGTACGTGTTGTTAAACATCTGAAATGAAGTAGTGTGGCCGGCCGGTGACGTCTGGAGAGCTGCCTGGAGGGAGAAAAAGATGTCACTGCAAGGTTTCTAGCAGCAGCAGCAAGCTTCAGCAACACAATCTTCCAAAACATTAGGAGAAACGTGAAACGATCGCAGCATGGTCCAGAGAGAAATGATGAATTTGCAGGTGTTTCGATTTGGCAGCTGATAGGAGACAACTGCAAAACGTGGAGCTAAAACAGCGTCTTCACATGGCAGAATCTAAACTGGTTACATTTCTGGTTTTATATCCACAGCAAACTGGTGTATAAAAGAATATTTCAATTAAAGAGGAATCCTTATTCCAGCTCTTAACTGCTTCTGTCCAGAGGCTACAGCAACTGCCTCTTCCCATGATCTCTACTAGGGAAAACTGTGTGCAAAATAATAGGGCATGCACTGACTTCCTACTCCAGTGAATTCAGCTGCGAACTTCCACAAGCCAGAGGAAAAGCACATCACTCTGTCTGCCAAGGAACACTGAGGACCAGCCCTCTGAAGAAATGAAAGGGTGATTATCTAAAGCACTTTGCAGCCTCTTCCTCAGCTGCACCAGCACCACTGTTCCTGGGGAAAAAGCTCAGGCCACGATGAGCTATCCACGCTGCTCGTATCTTAACACCACCTCTAAGTCCAGAATTCCCACATCCCAGACTCTTCACATCCCCTGTCATTCTGGTGTAAGAGCACAATGTCTTGATCAGCCAGGCTGGGACGCTAGGTACGGCGTCCCTGTCCTCTGCTTTTGTGCAGCGTTGCTATGAACAGTAGCTCTGCTCAGGCCTGAGCCTTACAACTCCGCACCCACAGGGCTTCCAGCTCACACACCACCTGTAAAAACGCCGCAACAGGAAGCTGAAATGACAATCAGCATGTGAACTCAGGAAAACCAGAAACAAGCACTGAGGAGGCATCATATCACGTTCTTAAAACCCAGTACAGTGCAAATGTTGGACTCGAATTCATCACCAGCGTTGCCTTTGAGTGGTTCACCATAAGCAGCAGAAACCGAGTCACGGATTAAGGCGCTGGCGTGATTGCCGCGTTTTCCCCAAGATAACGCAGCCCTGGCAGATTCCCCGCACGCACCACCGACCCACGGAGCTGCAGCAAGAGGAGTGGCAAAGAGTTGTGAACACCCCCCGCGGCTGACTGTAACAAGGCAGACGGCACCAAGCGACCCGGGTTTTTCCGTCAGAAGCATGGCTTCACCTTGCACTGACAAACTCCCCGTCTGCTTCCGAGGGAAGCACGCACGATCTCTGCACCAGCATTTCCCAACAACGTGCCTGGTCACGTTACCTCGGCGCGTGGAAGGAAGGTGATCTGTGTCGATCCACCACCCAAATCCAGCATCCCTACGCTTCTCTTCTGCGGATCATCCAGGCTACCTGAAACGTGTGACAGGAGAGAGAAAGCCATGGTGGATGCTGGAGAAACTGGCTAGGAACAAACCCAGAAGTACAGGGGTAAAGAAAGAAGACAATCTAACTCCCTCTGTTACCTTCCAGCCAGCACTAAATTATACCCTCATCTACTGGGCACTCCTTTTGGCTTTATCAGGGTGACCTGAAAATCTCCAAGTGACAGAGTTCCTCTTATTTCTCTAGTGCCTGTTCATGCCCTAATTACAGCAGCTTTGGTTACTGGATTCCTAAACATTTTTCAGTGGATGCAAGGACCCTCTTGCAAGCTCTACTCTGGAAACCACTTTGTAACACAGAAGAATGTGCTTTTCTTGGCCACTTCTGATCCCTTAGTGGTATTTTGTGGATTCCTATGGCCAAGGGGATGACAAACTGAAAAGAGCTGGCCTAAGAGACTCGGCTCTCTTGGAATTCTTCCTGCTGCCAGCCCAGACCTTTCTTCTCATTTCAATCCAGTTTTTCTCAGTTAGATCCTTCAAATACACCTTCCTGACAAGACTCGCTCGTGTCAAGCACCTCAGTATACCTCACGACAGCTGCTGTTTGAAGATCTCTGACCTTTCCGATATTTCCTGCGAGCGTAAGAAGCCTCAGAGCACCTGCTGTATTCACTGCTCCACACACGGCGTGTACTGAGCAGAGCGCTCAGGCAGCAGCCGGCTTTACCTGTTGTCAGAGCGGGCTGCAGCTCAGTGCTCTCTTTACTCTTCACCCACCCTTTTTGAGCCGGGCAGTGTAAACACTCGCGGTATTTCTACGCTGTAAGTCTGTGAGGAAGTAGCGTAGCACTTTCTTTCATTCTGTGCAGCTGCCAAGCACATCTAGAATATCCACATTAAAAATTTAGCCAGAGCGGGCTCTAAAAAGGAATAAAATGCTCTGGTACCCTACACGGAATTGAAAGAAAAGCAACCTTAAACATCTAGGAAAAGGGATCAAACTCCTCACTCTGTCAAGTAAATGGCCAAAATCCTAATGGCTTCAATAGGCCAGGCCAAACCCAACTGCAGACTTACTCCCAGATCCTTCTTTCTCTCAATCCACCCCAATGAATGAGAAAATCCCGTGCAGGGGCAGAAAACAGCATGAATTTCACAGCGTCGGTCACTGCTTCACGCACATGCTCACGTACACATACCTGTTAAAAAATTGATTGTGATCCAGGCTGCAATACCTAATAAGAAGATTCAGAAGACGCGGTTAGACCATGACACTTAGCTTCATCTGACATCAGTAACAACTGGGTGCACTACACCATCTTCCTGCTGTAGGATCTGCGCAGCCGGAGGCATTTTTAAGTTTTCTCGTACCGTTTAACTGCACTAACTAAAGTCATCAGCAAAGCAAAGCTTGTCACCCGACACCATACGGAGACACCAGAAACCATCTGCCACAAGCGCCCCTGAACTCATTTCACACCTGGAGGACTTCTAATTCAAGGTCTCCAAAGGATGCCAGAGCAAGAAGGTGAACACGACTGGCTCTGCTGAGCAACCCTGATGCACCTTGCCCCAGAGCCAGTGTTTCCACAACCGTCAGAAAACCAAGAGGAGACGCCCTGAGCAAACAGAATGAGCTACACCAGAGCTTATGCGATACGTGGAAGAGAACCCCGTATGAAATGCCAGGAGAACTCTGTACTTCACAGGTCAAAAACTTAAGGGAGAAGTCACACGGGCTTCGGTCCTTCGCTAAGAGATAAGGAAATGACTGACACTCCCACTGTTCCTTTTCTAGGAAAACATCCACAGGTAGGGCTTTTGTTTGACCTCAGGCACTCGACTTTCCTCTTGAATACTAAGAATTTTCACCTTTTCAGTGATCTAATTTTTCTTATTTTCCTCCAAGTATTTTTGTGAGATGCATTGTTTCTATCCTCGTTTTATAAACCTTTTCTCCATAAATCAGATCAATTAGTGAGCCTCATGTTAATATTTATCCATGTGGTTAAAACTCGAGGCATGCTAGGGAACACGGTCCAGTTCAACCCCTGGCTGAACCGAGGCTGTCACTGCTATTAACGATTTTAAAACAAAACAAGAAGAATTACAACGTCTTTCTTCCATTAAGCAGTAAAAAAGAAACTCAAACAGCTCCAAATAGCTCCAGCTATTTTCAAGTTGGGTTTCTAAGCAGACTTAAAACACGTTTCAACACTCAGTTACTTAGAATTTAGACATGTTTCTTCAAATCATTTTAAATCAGGGCCGATTCTGGGTTCCGTCCTCAGCATTTTTTGATGAACATCAACTTACTTCAGCATGTATTTTCTTCTCTATATAACATTTTTTCAGATTGAATTCACAATCACCCCCATCAGGTCAGTTATAATTAACATTATGACCAAATACTTCCAGAAAACTCTGATGAGCACTGTCAAGAGCAGGGTGTGCAAAACCAGCTGCTGCAGACCATCTCAACAAGCAGATATTCAGAAACCTTTCCAGAAGTGCTGACTGCACAGTGGCTTCCCAGTGATCCCACAGGAACCACCTACAACTCAGAGCTTGGAAAATCAGGACAGAGTTCAGGTCTTTAAACCGGAAAACGTAGCACAAGATCTCTGTGGCCAGGCACTGCCAGAAACAGCGTAAAAAACGCGTCAAACCTGCTGCCTGTGGGTTCCCGCTACAGTGAGTGGGGACTCGCCACAGCGCAGCAGGAATCTCCGGGATTGCAGGAAGGGTCTCCACGAGTTAGCCTACCTTCATCGGTTCCATTCATTATCGACACGCAGTTGTCCCTCACGAAGAAGGGGGAGGCCTGAAAAATCCCCTTCACCTGTAGTTCAAGTAAAAGCTACACTCAGAGAAATCCCTTCTTCAGCTGGAAAGCAAGTGTTTTTAAAACTCTGGTTTCACACAACTGCTCCTCTTCTCGGGCCAGATCCTGACTGCTGCTCACCACTGTGTCTGCGGTTCAAGAGCCCGCAGAGCACCAGCCTGCGCTCTGCTATAGAAGGTCAGTGAGCGACAGAGGCTCTGCCGCCTGGAGCAGGGACGGGGAGGGATGCGTGGGCTTTCAAGCACGGATACTGCTCAGAAAAGCCACCAACCAGCGATGGACATGGGGAGGGAACCCAGTTTACTTTGCTGCAGCTGGTAACCCACAGGAGAGGCAGGAGATGGATACCCTGGCGTTCAGGGATGCCCCGGGGTACGGCAGGAGCTTGTTAGCTGTTAGAGGTCCTCTAGGCTACATCCTACATGAGGCAGCAAAGCCCTAGGTTTCCAGAGTCCTCTGAAGTAACAACTGCAGCAGTTTCAGCTGAAATTCAGCGTGGAAAAGAACAGCCCAGCTTGCAGGCAGCAGAGGACAACACAGGCATTGGCTTCAACCACCCCACATTGCTTCCTTCCAATTATCGCTTAGCTAAAGGTACGCTTAGCGCACAAACTTTTCCCACAGCCGTAAGGTCCAGAGCATAATGTTTTGTTTATTTTTATATCTTAAAATATTAAACATATTTTACTTGCCTATAAATACAATCTACATTCTTTCCAATCAATATAAGGGACCAACCTTGCAGCAGCAGGCCAATAACATGACCAATCAAATAGCAGAGTTCTCAAAATAGCAAGATCTGGCCAAAACCACCACCAAACACCCGCACAAGAAGAAGCCTGTGGTGACCGTTAGGTGTATCTCATTGCACTTGTTATGTTTACATCATCTCCAGGCTTATTTGAAGCTGTCATCATGCCTCTTAGCTTGTACTGACACAATTTGTCCCCCAGCCCATTTGAGACCAGGTGGTTCTACACTGCTTTCAGGGTTAAATGGCAGGAATGGCTTAGGTACATAAAGGAGTATGTACCTCGCACAGGAGGAACCAAACCTTGCCATAAAATTTCTGGAAAGCAAACTCAAAGACAAGAAATAGTACCTTATCCAGCAACTTCTGAGCTTTCTCTCCTGGCAGCAACCGTAGGCCAGCTGTGGCTTTCAGGACCAGAGGAGTAAACTTCCACAGCTCCATAGGAACCTCCTTCTTTGCCACCTCCAGGAGCTCTTTTATTCCCTGGCCACTCTGCACGCAGAAAAAGAACAAAGGCATCTCAGAAACTCTTTAGATTTGCCTTTCTTGGAAGGGTGATCCCTTCCAATCCCTTCCAACCGTACCCCTTGGTATGATTCCCTGTAAACGTGGAACAAGGGAGCATCACAAGGGATCATGGTGAGACCTGATGGGGATTATCCAGCAACAGGTCAAAAGCTAACAGGAAGAGCCACTTTTTCAGTGACACACAACTCCCTGCCACTCAATGTTTGGGCTACAAAAGGTTCAAAAGGCAGCACGATGGCAAATCCTTGGGGAAGGAAAGGGCCCTTGGAGCCAGTAAAACACTATGAGAGGCACGTAGGTCTGGCTCAGGGGAGTCCTTAAATCCCTGCAAGCCAGAAGGTAGAGGAGACGGGAGAGAAGTCACTTAGTTCTTGGCCTGGGTTTTAGACTATTTCCCCGATAATCCAATTCCAATCACTTTTGGAGAAGGCTCTGCTTCAATCCAAGACAGCTCTTTTATAATTTTCTTAAGCACATCGAAATTCTTAAGGCAGAGACAGGAAAAACATCCGCTGTGCTTCATCAACCACATCACTGAGCTGAACGAGGCGCGTCCTGTTCCTTGCTCCTCTGCGTGCTGACCAGCTTTTACCGTGGGCTGTTATCATGTGGAGACACTTCCCTGAACTGAGACACGTCAGCATGCTGTACCACGGCAAGATGCGATTTGTGGGGCGTAGCAAGAACAGGAGGTTCTGGTGCACGCGCTTTTACAGCAACAGAAACGAAAGTACCTTTTCCACATCATCGGCATACGCGGACAGACCTGGCTTCAGCGCTTTAAACGTCTCACGGGTTAATTTGGGAGTTTCTGTTCAAAAGCAGTATTCCAAAATAAGTAATGGTACAAACAACAGTGCGTACACAGAGAGAGAATCATTTTACAAATCGTGTCGTTATGATATGCTGATGAAAGTCAACTGAAGCCTCTGCCTAGTGAACTATCAACAGCCACCTGAACTTTAAATACAGCCCTTGCGGTGGAACCAGCTCCCCAGAAAACCATCTTTCAAAGTCACGATTGTTTTTCAGATGCAGGTCTGCACTGTGCACGTTTTTCATGCACATCAGACAATCGCCAGGAGGGTGCAAGTTCTCTTTCAGCCCTTTCCGACTGCACCGATAGCAAAGACCCCGCGTTGCGGTGTGCTCGGTTCTGGCTAAACTTGACTCCAGCAAAACCCAGTGGAAGCTTCGCCACCATTTTCAATGGCAGCAGAGGGAGCCAGACCTAAGTATTTTGGAAACCCACAGTATAGACAATTATATCAACGTGCAGGCAAGACAAGGTGAGCCTGACAACATCCTCCTCCCGTACCCAGCTACGCTCCCTAATGTTTCCTGCAATATATTCTGAAATTGTGCTTAAAGAGAAGCAGGCAATGCAGAAGCAAATATTTGGGAATACACTGAAAGAAGAATGAAGGAAATCCATGGTGGCTAAGCTTTACACTAGCCCATTCTGCACACCTAAGGTGCTCCCTGCAGGCCAATCACGCCATACACCACACTGCTGATCCCCAAAAGCACCCTCACATCTACTAACAGCATCCACGCAGGTTCTTTTGTCTTTGAGTTTCACAAATAGGAGCTGACAACATCTAAACAAATGAAATTTACGACTCCAGAGGAAAACTGGAGCTTTTTTTGTACACTTCTATCTTGTTTATCAGCAGTACTTTCTGTCCACATGCAACACACGGCTATTTCGATCAGTGAAGTTCTGCAATTTAAATCCAACACAGAAACCAAGGATGCACTAAACTAGACAATGCAGAGAGAAGCAGCTCACTGCCAGGAACTGGAGACAGCCTTTCCACCTCAGGGTGAAAATCTGGGGGAATAGAGCAGTTTGAACTTATAATCCTCTCTTCCACCAAGCAGCGTGATGAAAACCTGCTCTTCTTCAAGGCACTGTTCTAAAGGTACAGCTACTATTTAGTTCACGTTCTGACATGACAGCATTTTCTCCTTGTTGAACATTTGCATAATTTCAACTAAACCCATGAGTCATTATGTACTTCCCGATGGCTCTCTAGAAAGGGCTGAAGCATGACTGTCCAACTAACCCCTAGAAAAGAATAATCAATCACCTGACCCATACGTTAAGGAAGAATTAATCTGTCGTGCAATGAGCAGGCCGTACCTTTCGGCTGCTGTGTGAATTTAAAAATGTGGATGCGGGTTCCTGTGCTTCCTGCATCAAACATAATTCCATAAAAGACCGAGGGATCTGTGGTCAGTGTCTGGTAGTTCAGTTTGTCTCCCTTGCTTTCAGCAACTCCTTCTGTTGTTCCCATGACTGGCTTGGAATCCAAGTGCCACTTCATGTACGCAACATAAATAGCTATGCATGCCAAAATCCCAAAAGCGAAGAACCGCTTTGATATCTTCATGGCTTCCATTTATCAGATGTTCCGTTTCTTCCCTTTATCAATGTTTTCTTTCCTGTCTTTCACACAGAGCAGGTGGTTCCCACGTCACTCCTACATCCAACAGAAAAGAAGATACGGTTTATTTTCTAAACCTGCTGACAGGATCTGAGTGTGATGGTTATCTGATGAGGGACTTAGAGGAGTAAACTTGACCGGAGCATTAGCAACTAACTGAACTGTTAGTTGGTTTAGATCTGTGACAAGAAAGTTGGGCATGACAGTCAAAGCAGTCAGCCGCTGCAACAAACAGCCTGGTAAACAAACCTACACACAGGGAGTGACAGACCACTGCTGGCATGTAAAAGGATTCATGCCTTCAGCTTCTTCAGCATTTGGAGTAAGACTGAGGTATCAGCTTCAGTGCTCAAATCTATCTCAACTCACCCCTGGAAACTTGCAGTCAAAAGCTTACATTTATTGCAGTAGGATAGTGTACAATCCTGTATTCAAAAAGCTCGGATTCACCTGTGAATCCCTAGTAAAACTGGACCTAGCAGCAAAATCCCTCTCTCCCATGCTGCTTGTCCTAACCATCAAATGCCTCCGTGGCGGCTGGATGCCTACAAGATCGCATGCTACTTTCCCAATGGTTCAGAAGGAACATACCCATCCTCCTTCAGCACGTCATTGAGACCTACAGCTAATTTTAAGACACGAAGCTGCATAAATCTTCCTTTCCCCCTTGCTGCTGAGACCTAAGAAGGCACAGAGTAAGGAGGAGAAGCTAAATACAGTAAGTGAGGTGGGAAGGGACCCCAAGAGGTCTCTCACCCAACCTCCCACTCAAAGCACGGGCAGCAACGGGGACCCACCACGTTGCTCAGGGCTATATCCAACTGCATCTTGAAAGCCTCCAAGGATGGAGGTCCCACAACCTCTCTGGGCAATCTGAAATCATTTGCAGCTATCTTTGTTAGCTCCTGAATGGTGAAGGAGGCCACAGAAGACTGGACAAAGAAACTTTAAAATCAAGTGTTTAAAAAGCAAGAAGGAAGATGCAGGGAATTAGAGTGCCCCCCCCCCCCCCCCACTCCAAGAGCAGGAAAGAAACCACAGAAAAGCACAATGCAAGAAATCTACCCACATGACATCATCCAGATAATTAAAAAGCAATCAGTGGTGATTTACGGGGAGCAAATTGCATTATACCTTTCTTCTTTTGATAAGGTAATAAAAGAGAAAGCATCAATAAATAAATAAAAGATAAGGTAATGAAAGGGAAATCGATGAAGTTGGCCTAAAGAAGGTTCGGATACATACGTAATCTGTTGATGATACAAATCCAGGAGGCGTACAGAGGGCGTGAGGGGGCAGGAATTAAAACTCAAGGTGATTACGGTGCATTGCCAAAAACGGGTAAGACGTTATAAAAACGGAGGAAAGCAAAAGCACTGGCACAAACACACCTGAAGAACAGCCCTGAGTAGGGGTAAAGGAACTGTAAGCTGTCATGAAACAGGAATCACGGGATGGCACTGCGAACAACGAACACCTCCTGGCCTCCACCAGCAGGCCGAGGTGCAGGTGCTCATCACTGTACACATTACATACATCTGCTGCACGTCGGTGGCTGCCGATCTTCCCGGTGCCAGACAGGCCTCAGCTGCAGCTGCACGAGCGCTAACACCGTGTCAGGGGAGGAAAGCAGCAGGACCCAGACGGCCCTTGGAGGAGACACAAGCCTCCCCCGCGGGGAAGGGGAGGCTGGAAGGGTTGGGGGGGGGGGGGGGGGTTGGGTGGAGACGCAGTACTTTGCCAGCAGAAACCCCCTACCCTACCTTTCCCGAAGAGAATCGGGATTAACTCTTGCCTGCCTCTGTCAGGGGGCGCTGGGATTTGCTGCAAGGGAAGCGCTTTCCGCCGGCGCGGCCGAGGGCGGGCGGGGACCCCGCGGCAGCCGGGTGTCGGGCCGCTGCCCACCGCGGCACAGGCCGGCAGGCGGCACAGGCCGGCGCAGCCTCGGCCCGGCCCGGCCCGGCCCGGCCCAACCTGCGGGGCGCCCGCCCGCCGCCGCGCCCCCTCACACCCGCATCCCCCCCGCCCCGGTGCGCAGCCCGCTTCCCGGCCGGCCCCACCGCCCGCACTCACGCCTCCGCCGGTTCTGCCATGGCGACGCCGCTCGCACTGCGCAGGCGCGGCCGGTGCGCGCGGGGCTGCGCCGGGTGCTCGGGAAGGGGCTCGGCCGTGGGGGCTGCCCCGCGTCGGACACGGCCGGTGCCGCGGCAGCCCCCCTGCAAGGCCCCGCGGGGCCCCTCAGAGGCGGCGCCCGGGGGAACACGCCACAAAACCAGGGAGGTGTGAGGAGAAGGGAGGGGAGAAACAGGCCCCAAGGCGGGAGGAGCAGGTGGAGAAGGCAGCCGTGGAGCAGGCCAGGGTCTGCGCAAGCCGAGGGAGAGCCCCTGTGGCCCCGGGGTGAGGTTGCCAAAGAGGGGGCCGGCAGGACTGCTGGAAACCCGCTGCTGTTCTTGTGGGATCCAGCCCTGGCAGGAGCTCTTCACCTGTGACTTTGGTCCAGCTCTGAGGCCGAAGGCGTTGGTAGAGGTGAGCAGAGGGCACCCTCAGCTACCTGGGCCGGTTTTTCTCTCCATACCTCCTGTTCCTCTAGCAGCCTGTCTGCTTGAGTACCTTCCTGAATGGCTTGCTTCCACCACCTGGTTCCTCCTGCACAACTGCTCCGCCCCGTCTGGAAGAATGAGGGGAGGCGGTTTGGGAGTGTGAGAATGCCCGAGCGCCCAGCAGCAAACACGCGTGGAGAAAAGAGATGGATATTTGGGAATCAGATGCAGTGCAGAGGTCTCTAAGCCTTTTTATGAGTGACAGGACAAGGGGTAATGGGTTTAAATTGAAAGAGGGGAGATTTAGATTAGATATCAGGAAGAAATTCTTCACGAAACAGTGAAACAGATTGCCCAGAGAAACTGTGGGTGCCCCATCCCTGGCAGTGTCCAAGGCCAGGCTGGATGAGGCTTGGAGCAACCTGGTCTAGTGGAGGGTGTCCCTGCCCATGGCAGGGGGGTGGGAACTGGATGGGCTTTAAGGTCCCTTCCAACCCAAACCACCCTGTGATTGTAAGCTGTGATGCTGTTTGTTGCCTGTGACAGGCCCACATCCTCCCAGCGAGCCCTGCTGTCACTCCTGCAGCTCGGTGGGGTGCAGGTGTCTGTGCTGAGAGACTCCGCTGTGGGGATGAGCACAGGCCCTCACAGGGGGTTATTTACTCTAGTGACTCCCTCATAGCGGTGTTTGGAAAATAAATTAGTTAGGGGTTTTCCCAGCCCTGTGGGTAGCAGGCATTGTGAAATTTCAAATGATTGTTACTGTTCAAATCAAACTCCCTACCTGTTTCCAACTATTTTTATAACTTCCTTTCATGTTGTGTAATTATATTTAAAAGGAATCATGCTATTAATGTGAGAATTCTGCAAAGGAAGAATTAAGATTTGTGGCTTCCCCATGACATGATTGCAACAGAACCTATATTTACTCTCTAGCCCTCCTAGTTCATAAGCAAGACCCTGACACTTAATGTGCTTTCTTCACAGAAACCTGAGTCTGCAGGCAGCTTGAAAACAACAGCTGAGAGCACTCTGGTGCTTCCTGTTGGTGTTGATCCTAACATTGCTGCTGTAGCACTCCCGTCAGTCACAGCATCTCAGGAGCTGTAAATCCATCGGGAGGAAGATAGACAGGAGAACCTCAGCAAGGATCCAGCCTGACTGCTGGGTAAATACCCTTTATCCCTGGGTCTGAAGGGAAGGTGACGCTTGCAGCTGGGCATGGGTGGCTGGTCTTGGTGAGCCTGCGCATTGCATTGCTTTATTCTGACCCAAAATGAGATGCTGACAGATTAAAAATTGCCCATTTTTATGGTGGTTGCTTTACCAGCTGTAGCACAGCAATACCTAGGTGCAGTGTGAAGGTAAGGTCAATGCAAATAAGCTGGTTTTCAGTTAGCTTTGCTCTGAGTGACCCCCCTTTTGGTAAAACAACAAAAAATAGGGAGAGGGAATAGAGGTGCTACAAGTTTTGGGCCAGGGAGCTACCTAGGCCTGGAGTTGTCCTTTAAAGTAAAAGACTGGGGAGCCCCATCCTGTGGTTGTCACTGGGATTATGGGCTGTTGTGAAGATTCCCATCTAGGATCATGTTTCCCAAAACCCAGAGCAGGCCTTCAGTCCCTTACGTTTACAAATACACTTGTCTGCGCCCCTTACAATGGGGGAGCCTCCTACATGAACAACCTATTTCTTACTTAAATTTGCAAGACAGGAATACTTCTGGAGAGTTACTCAGGTTCAAGGACTACTTGCATTTTTTTCTTCAAGACGAAAGATTTATGTGATACCAATATTGTTTTCCTTAGCAATATAATGTTTTTCAGTCCTAAATGTAAGATGCTCCTGTCACAGGTTGCTAAAAGATGCAATTAAAGAGCCAGCAAAACAAGGTGTTCTTTCCCCTTTTCACTGGGAAAGACAAAAGACTGCGGGGAGTGAGGCCCTCATGGAAAACAGGCCAGGCCAGCAGAGAGCAGTATTTTATCAGGAACACCATTTCCCAAGGATGGGCCGAAACAGTACAGTATTTATTTCTCATTGTTGAAATATCTTGCATATATGTTCATGAAGAGTGCTGCACTTAGCAGTGGAGATGCCCAAGAATGGGAATGTAATGCTGTGGGTTTTTTCTCCTCTTGTGTATCATTTCTGTGCATGGAGAACAGTTCTCGGTCTGTTCTTGGAAACCCCCTTGCCTCATCTGGGGCCCTGGGAGGGAGTGTAGATGGTTTAAAAGGTTTTGCATTTCTTCCTGAGACTTCCTCAGGCACAGTACTGTGGTCATTCCGAGGATTAACTCAAGCCATATAGTCTGAGCTTTGTGACAAGTTCTCACGTATTGGTGTCACCCCAGTGCTATTAAAACGGTGTACCCATGAACTGCACGTGACTAGTATGTTGGTTTTTTTGCAAGCCAACTATGCCAAATTACACAGCATGCTCCACTTCCTCCCATCCTCGGAGAGGTACGCAGGAGTTCAACCAGCTGACACGTGGCCAGCGACAGAGCTCGGGCTGTGGACCTGGATGCACATGTGTGGTTTTGGAGAGCTGCCCAGTTAATGAAGGTTCCCTGTGCCGAGCATCTTTCCCTTGGTGCTGCCGTCCCTGCCCTGCCTGGGCACTGGCTCTTCCGGGCAGCAGTGTGTGCTTGGGAAGTTCAAAGGGATGAGGAGCCTGTTCCCAGCTCATGGCTGGTGCTGGTGCCACTGAAGCTGGCCCAGGGGTGCCCAGGCACCAGCCTCCCAGCTGCTGTTGCTCTGCATCTCAATTCCCAGCTGTGTCCTGGGTCCCAGATGCCCTCAGCCACTTTATAATGCTATTAATTCTATTGCGTGTTTAAGGTACAAAACAAGGTACGAATCGCCTCAGCTAACTTCTGGAAATATTTCACTTGAAGATTTTGGAATTCCTCTGCGAACAGCAGTGCAGGAAACCAGGAAGTCCTGACCCATGGCGGTTGCCTGAAGAAGAAAAATATTCTGGAAATACTAAGGGAAGGTAACAGCAACTAAACCTATAAGCTCAAATTCCCATCCAAGAGCCACTTTTTCCCTCCATCTCAAAGAACAAGTTATACTAGTGCTGACCTCTAGCAGAAGAACTGAACGGTGAATGTTAGGATGTCTTCCCTGTGGGTCTGAGTCCACAACTCCCTTATCTCCCTGCTGCAAACCACACACCTGTAGCCTTTGCTGTGATATTCTGTCCCCATGTCCTGAGCAGCATAGGTGGCTCTGCAGTCCCATCACCTGGAACCCCACATGGCACCCGCTGCTCTCTGATGCCCTCCACTGTGGCTCCCCATCATTCCTTCCCAACGTTTCTAGCAAGGCAGGACTTGGCACATACCGTGGCTTCTCCGGAGCTGTATCTGTCCCTGGTCAGAGGGCCACGGTCCAACGGACGAGATAAATGCTGAGTTGACACTTCTTTTCCTATGGAGAAAGCATAAATATTTCTCTGTCTCCTCTGGATACCCACCAGTTTTTGACAAACTCCTAGAAATTAAATGTCTTTGATACATTGCTGGCAATTGTGGCTGAAACTAGTGACTGGTTCAAAGGTTTTGGAGGGGCAGCAGGTGGGCAAAACCGCCACGTATGCCTCCTGTCCTGAGGAGATCATGATCAAACCATGCCTTTGCCATATTCACATGTAGGCCCTCCACTGACTGCTTTGCTTTTCTAGCTCTCTTCGATTTTCTAATGATGCTTCAATGATTTTTGTGATCTGAAGTAATGTCTTTTTGTCTTCCAGGATTTTTTTCTCAAGCTAAAGGTATTGTGTGGCAGTAAGTTCAAACTCTGAAGCACTCTAGGATCGGGTCAAGTAAGTATATTTTGCTCTTGCTCTATAGTGGGGTGTAATAGATGATCTTAGTGGCTTTGCATTGGATTAGAATAAATGCTGAGTGGGCTCCACCATGTTCTGTGATCGTATCACAGAGGGAGTCTCCCAGGGCATGTCCTCAGTGATTGTGGCCGTAGTTACCACAGAACAGAAAAGCCGAGCAGGTCTCTGCTGTTCCTCAATGCTGTTTGTAAGCCATGCACAGAAATGAGCTGTAACTTTGAAAATGCTGCCTCAACGTGGCCTTTTTGGTGCCCTACAGGCTGAAGTTCTTCACAAATTTATCATGACCTACATAATTGACCTATATTATGTGTCTATTTGTTAAATAGGTTGCACTAATTAGAAACATGAATGGGGATGGCTTAGTGGTTATTTATTTATACGGAGGTGTGTGTCTGTTGTCTGCAGTGGCGTATGGGAGGATCATTTCCAGATTTTTCCCCTTTGCCCCCTCTATATTTGAGCTGTGCCTCGGATTATTGCAATAAAACGTGAACTGATTCTGCTTTCAGAGGAGAAAAAAAAAAGTCATCTAGGCAAGGGGATATATTCTTGTGCATGTCTGTACGCAAGAAAACACAGTCACATTTTCAAGTCCTTGACTTGTAGGGCAGCAAGTAGGACCTGAGCGTGCTTTGCACTTTGGTCACTCTATTGGGACACATTTCCAGGCTGGGAGAACAGCATTGCTACGCCCTTCTGCTTTTTGAACATTTTATATTGGATGGATTTATTTCTCCTTGCACTTGAGCCTCACTTTCAGACTGTAGGAACTGTTGGAAATCTAGGCTGGCGTTGAAATGCGGTGAGCAGTGGTACCTTTGAGTGTATTGGAATTGCACCTGCTCCCAGCGAGTATGAATTCTGCTTTTAATGTTTTCGAGCGAGGCCCAAAGCCGGACTGATTGGCCTGTAGGGGCAGATTTGAATCACAGCTTTAAAACAGATGTCTGCTACTACAGACCCTAGCAGTTGTACTAACAACGCCGTCAGGCGGTTTCCACTGCTGTGTCCTCATTCATACAGACAGGGTGAGCAGAGTGTAATCTAATTAAGGAGAATCCCCCAGATTTTTTTTTTTTTTTTCATGTCTGCTATCAGTGTGTTTTTAACTTCTCCAGATTCATTAGATATGCATCCATCTGTGGGCTGTCACATAGCACTGTGTTGAATATTATCCACAGCTCCTTCAAGATGCTTGTTTTGAAGAAAAAATGGATAGGGAGAATGAGTAAAGAGAAAACAAATTGCTACCATTTTTAACTGTTCACGATTTCTGGAATCACAGAACCACAGGATGGTTTGGGTTGGAAGGAACCTTAAAGACCATCCAGTTCCAACCCCCCTGCCATGGGCAGGGACACCCTCCACTAGACCAGGTTGCTCAAAGCCTCATCCAGCCTGGCCTTGAACACTTCCAGGGATGGGGCATCCACAGCTTTTCTGGGCAACCTGTGTCAGTGCCTCACCACCCTCTCCGGGAAGAACTTCTTCCTGATATCCAATCTAAATCTCCCTGCTTTCAATTTAAACCCATTACCCCTTGTCCTGTCACTACAGGCTCTTGTTCCCTGTGTCTTGTGTTAGGGATGGGTTTCCAGGCAGTCAAAAATGTGTTCTACCCATGAGTGTGTGGGCAGAGCATTTGTTCAAATATGTGTATTATTCGTTAGCTCAACTGGTTGTCAAGTGGCACAGGTTTATCTAGCTGAATAGATAGCCCAGGCCTTGACCAGCCTTCTGTCAATAAAGATTTTTATGATCTTGTCATAATCTTGGAGTCAATTGCGAATATTCTGAGTGAGAAGAAAGTCCTTTCTCACCTTATTATTCTGCTTCCCCTGCCAAAAATTGACCCCACCCTCTTCGACAGAGCTTTTGAGAGCTACTACTGTAGGATGTATCATGTTATGGTTCAAAACAGCAACTTTTGGTAATAATGCTCTGGTTTTAAAAAAAGTTTGGGGCATGGTATTTGAAACCCAGAATAATTTTGCTTCAAACTGACCTCTTGAGGTTCCTATGCACAAACTAGGGCCAAATTCGGAGTTTGATCAGGCTGCTCAAAGCCTTGTCCCGTTGAGGTTTTAATCTCTCCAAGGATGGAGGCGGAGACTCTCTGGGCCCTGTCCCAGGACTGAACCACCCATAAAGTGAAATTTGTTTCCTGATATGTGATAGGGACTTGCGCCCATCACTTTGCGTGCTGTCATTGAAGACCTCTGGGAAGAGCCCAGCTCTGTCCTCTCTTCTTTAGGTCGCTGCAGAGAGCAATAAGCTCTTTCCTTCTCCAGGGTGAAAGACCAAGTGGGGTATGGTCTCTCCCCTCTCCTGCTGGGTCACCTTTTGCCAACACAGCCCAGGGCATCTGCCTTTGCTGCAAGGCCTTCCTGCTGATACTGGTCAGCTTAACCCCCGGGGGCTTTTCCGCGGAGCTAGTCCCCGGTCTGTCCCCTTGCGTGGGGATTTCTGCCTGTCCGGGGATAGGACTTGGCCTGTGCCTTTGCTGGACCCTGGGAGGTCCCTGTCAGCCCGCTTCTCCAGCTTGTCCAGGTCCCTTGGAAGAGCAGCTCTGCCTTCCAGGGTGGTGCAGAGTGCCGAGAGGACATTGCATCCCGTCTTGCAGGGCATTAATGAGGACCTGCACAGTATCAACCTATGTAAAAAGCCCTTAGTACGCAGCTGCCGGTTCCCCTGCTACCTACAGGCAGTAGTTGTGGGGTTGGTGTGGATTTGCATCTTCCCACGATTAGTTGTTTTCACACTGGTTAGTTCTGTGGCGAATTTTCTGTGTGTGCCTGATGATATTTTCAATTACTATCACATACAGCATGTTAAAGGCAATTTAAAATTAGGAAGAACAGAAACCTGAAAGGGTCTGCCTTTCCTCAGTATTGATGACATTCTGTTACTCGATCTCTGTAGAAGTGGAAAGACGGAAATAAAGCTGGCTGCCGACTCCCCTCTGTGTACAACCCAAGGTATCCAATCTTAACATTGAATCTGACCTGAACGGTTACTAGCACATGTTTCTCCATTGTATAAAAACTCGACCGGCTCAGATTAACAGCAAAAGCTACCTCTAGAGGCCCTTTTCAGTGTGCTGAGGCAGCACAGCCTTCTCTTACGCTGCCTTCCTGGAGCAACAAGCGGAGCTGAAGCCACGGAGGGCTGAGACAGCTCTGTGGGTTGCTCTCTATGAAACGTTCATGTCAGCCTTACGGAGGGAGATGCGAACAGCTGTTCACAGGTGCTGGTCTTGTATTTATCTCAGAAGCTGCAGAGGAACACATCAGGAACTAACCTTCAATTTAGGGTGTTTTCAAAAATGTGGCGTTGCATCCAGAGGACTACGCTCAGCTTAAACATCTGCATCAGTTCCGAGTGCAGTATTGTTTTCTTCTTTGCTGAATGTTGTTTCTCGTGCCCTGAGATACTTTGCTGTCCCCTCGAGAGGAGTTCACTGCTCCCAGTCCTCCATGTGCTTTTGCCTGACCCTTTACATTGGTGATGAATGCTTAGAGTCACCCAAGGGAGAATGATCCAGAAAGTCACTTTTCCGCTCTGAAACACCGAAACATTCATTTGTTGGGAAGTGCCTAAAATTCTGTGTGTGAAACACTCATCGTGCACCTTTGAAAGGAAAGAAGTATTCTCAGTTTTTTCACGTCTCGTACCAACCACTGACAAATAAATATTAGCGTTAGTCTTCAATCGTTTGTGCTGCAGGAGCTGCAGGACTGCTCTCTGCTATTTCGAAGCTTCCCTGAAGAAGCAAACTGTTTTTCAGGGGTTTAATTCCTATAAGATGAATATATTTTCTAGTGCCCCAGTAATAAGTACATTGTTGGTTATAAAGCACTCGTATGCCAAGGTGAACACAGATGTGCCTGGATGAATAGTTAGGATCAGCTCAGAGAAGCAAACATAGGGAATCTCTGCTTTTCCACCTGAGGCACTTGAAGAAGACTTTTTTTCCAAACCCAACCTTCCTGCCCTTTGAGGACTGGGCCTTTTGGAGCATCCACCTTAAGCACCCAGAAATGGCAGACACCAAAAATCATGAACTGCTTTAGAATATAGAGTGTCTTCTCTTGTGCCACGTTTTTTTTTCTCAGTAAATGGAGTCACCTACCCGCCTCCTAACACCGTGTATGAAAATAAGTCTGCTTTTGCAAACTGTAGTCTTAGTCTCTCTGATCAGCTTGGTCACTTTGATATCACCATGCAGAAAACTTCCGCTGTGAGGTTTGCAGAAGTTTGACATTGGGTGCCTGCGTGCTGATCTGAGCCACCCTCATGCTCTACGTGAAACCGAAACTGGGCATCTGTTGGAGGATAAGCAACTGGAACGAT
This sequence comes from Rhynochetos jubatus, assembly GCA_027574665.1. Lineage (NCBI taxonomy): Eukaryota > Metazoa > Chordata > Aves > Eurypygiformes > Rhynochetidae > Rhynochetos > Rhynochetos jubatus. The sequence continues at coordinate 13,831,989 of CM050650.1, read as the reverse complement.
CGCTACGTTTTAGTGGAATATAGAGCTGTGCTTGTCTGGGAAGGTGCTGTATTAACGAGCTATTTTGGAAGGGTAGCTGTGAGTTTAGAAAAGCTATTTTTTGCTTCAGCTAAGGACCTGAAAAGCTCATCAGTTGCAGAATAGTACTTGAAATACCCTAAAGGGACCCATTCCTGAAATTTTCTGAGTACAGTCTTTGGTGAAGAGGTTGGCCATGGTTTTCAGGCAGTCGTTCCCTTGTGTCTTGGTGCAGTCGGTGCGAAGGTTGCTGGGAAGAGCATGCAGCTGTCCTGAGTGCTGCCCTGGAGCCTGGTCCAAAGAGGACTGCTCAGTCCTGGGGCATGCTGAGAGCTTGGCTTACAGCAAAGTTTGCAGGAACAGAGGGGACTCGGCATTTTCACACTCTCTTTGAAATCCAAGCCAGGCATTGGAGAGAGTGGGGTGGGAAACAAGGTAACAGCCTTCATCCTTGCCAGTGTGGGCTTGAGGGCTGGGTCTTCTGGATCAAAGAGCGGAGAAGACCTCAAGCTGCACCTTCCCCACACCCCGATTGTGTTCCTCTAACCAGCTTGGGAAGCTGGGATAGTGGGGAGCCAGAGCCACTGCTGGTGAGTGAGTGGGAAGGGGCTGTGTGGCCAGCTGAGGATGCAGGAGCTGGGATGATGGAGAAGACTCGGAGCTGCGTCCAGCCTGCTCCTGCCCCTCGAGCCGTTCTGTCCAGCCCATCAGAGCTACCAGGGAAACAAAGTGAAGCAGAACCAAGGACTTTCCCAGAGGCAGTAGAGGTTGCCTGTGCTAGGGACCACAGCGCCAGGGCAGCAATACGCAGAGTCCTGCTCAACAAAGCTATCGGCTGGCCTCCTGCAGTCAGTGGGGAAAAGCCCGTCGCGCGGGCGACTCAGCTGTTAGAAGAGCACAGCATCCCAGAGTGACGTTCCCAGCAGAAAGGGAAAGAAAAACGCAGTTGGGTCGACCTGGCACCAGCCCGTCCGCCCATCTCCCCTGAAAACCACTTCACCTCTAGCTTGTCCTCATGAATAACGAGGGTTTGAATTTACCAAGCGGAGCGACTGGCCCCTCCAGCCTGCTATTCATTACTCCAATTAACAATCAGTTGCCTGAAAAATGGGCCAATCTGTTTCTTGGGGAGCCGCATAGAAAATCCACCGGGCAAGCCAATTAGCATACCAGCCCTCACCGCCTAGGGAATTTAATTTAGTTATTTGGTTGATCTAAGTACCGAAATATTGTTGTTTTGTTACGGAGCGTATAATGTTTGTTAAATGGCTGAAATCCCCCGAGGCCCATATGCTGCTGACATTCTCTGCGTCCTCCCGAGCCGGCGGAGGCAATAAGGCAAAAACTGTTTTTGTCCTGCACATGGCCCCTGTATTTTCCTGGCAGGACACGGCAGCTGGACACAAGCAGAACAAACCTTCGCCACCCGGGGTGGGCGGGATAGCTTCCCTCCAAAATAGTTGCACACTTGAGCAAGCCCATTGTCTGCCCAGAAAAGCATTTCAACCGCCTCTTACCAGGCAGCCGTCGCGTACAAAAAGTACCCGGAGCCAGCGTGCGGACAACCTGTCTGCACGGCATATTGTTTGGGGGCAATTAGTTTGCAAATTGCCCATTTGCGCAACCCGCGCATGAATTAGTTACATTGCTCCCACTGGATCTGTTATTCTTATCATTGCTATTAAGGAAGGCCCATGAATAAATAAGGTAATTTGGACAAACACCTTTCTCCCCACACAGCACGCAGTTCTCGCCTCTTCCTCGGAGAGGACAGGCAGTGGGTGGGATCCCAGGGAGGAAAAGAATGGTTCCCAGGGATGTTGCCTCTGTGTGTTTCTAAGCCTCTGGACCGATGCTGGTGTGATGTTGGCGTGCGTTGTGCAAAGTTTTTTGCCCATTTAGAAGCTTACTTTATTTTTTTCCAGTGGGAGAAAATATATGACAGCTGTCAGCTTGTAGTGCCGTCGCTGGTGCACACGCTCTGTGCTTGGAGATGTGACCCCAATCCTGTCACTGAACTGCTCCTTCATTTCTGGAGAAATCCCATGTTGGAATTTCAACAGCCAAAGGAGGACCAGAGCCACCATCATTTCTGGAGAAATCCCATGTTGGGATTTCAACAGCCAAAGGAGGACCAGAGCCACCAACATTCAGCCTGATTTAACGACATCAGTTCTGTTCTGGTCTGAATTTGCTGGAGCTGGTGGAGGGTCGTGTTGGAAGGAAAGGAGTCTAACTGAAGGGACAGTCCTGCTGAGTGTTTGCAGTGCATTTAGTTCTCCAGTTCAAAAACCCAAACCACTGATCACTGCTACCTAATCAGAAGAAGAAAAATACAGAAGAGGCGTGGCTCTGTCTGTCATACCTGAGCATTTTGGTCAGACATGTCAATTAATCTGTACATGCCAAAGAAAGAGTTTGTGCTCTTACCACCTTTGATAATCCCTGCAAGTGTCATGGTGTTCAGCTACCCAGCTTTGCACCTGCTGATGTTTTCTCCACCATGACAAGGAAAGAGAATCATGAAATGGTTTGGGTTAGAAGGGACCTTAAAGATCATCTAGTTCCAACCCCTCTGCCATGGGCAGGGACACCCTCCACTAGACCAGGTTGCTCAAAGCCACATCCAGCCTGGCCTTGGACACTTCCAGGGATGGGGCATCCACAGCTTCTCTGGGCAACCTGTGCCAGTGTCTCACCACTCTGTGAATAATTTCTTCCTGATACCCAATCTAAATCTCCCTGCTTTCAATTTAAACCTGTTACCCCTTGTCCTGTCACTACAGGCCCTTGTAAAATGTCCCCCCCAGCTTCCTTGTAGCCCCTTCAGGTACTGGAAGGTGCTATAAGGTCTCCCCGGAGCCTTCTCTTCTCCAGGCTGAACAAGCCCAACTCTCTCAGCCTGTCCCCATGGCAGAGGGGGTCCAGCCCTCTGACCATCTTCGTGGCCTCCTCTGGACTCGTTCCAACCAGTCAATATCCTTCTTATGCTGAAGGCTCCACAGCTGGACACAGCACTCCAGGTGGGGTCTCACGAGAGCAGAGTAGAGGGGGAGAATCCCCTCCCTGGACCTGCTGGCCACGCTGCTCTGGATACAGCCCAGGATACGGTTGGCTTTCTGGGCTGCCAGCGCACACTGCCGGCTGATGTTCAGCTTTCCATCCACCAGTACCTCAAGTCCTTCTCCTCAGGACTTTTCTGGTCTGAACAGCCCTGAGAAGGACCCTCCTGAGCCGGGTTTTAGCTCAGCTGCTTGCCTTGCATGCTCTGCAGCCCCTAATGTAACTATTCAGTTCCTGCTATCTCATCACTTTCTGGACCACTGGGTTTCAGCCAGATGCCTGGAGCCTTGGCGGTCCAGGGTCTACTGCCAGGGCTTGAAAAGTTACAGAAAAGCAAGCTGTGGTCAGCAGGTGTCAATGTGCTACATGGACATCTGCATTGCTTCTGGGAAATCTGGGAGGCTGCTGCTGTAGATGCTCTTTAGGACTATCTTTAACTTCAAGTAGTTGATCAGGGTAAAGAAAGCAAACTTCCTGCTCTGCAAATATCTTTGACGGCTGTAAAGACTTGGAAAAATACTCTCATAACATTTTGCTCTTGAATTATTTGGCACAGCGGGTGACTTTATTGAAGATCTGTCCATTTGCATAGGTCAGCCACTTTGTTCCTGTCCGACCTAGCTCTGGTTCTTGACACGTCGCTCTGCTCTGGCACACCTTCTTTCACTGCATTGTCCTTGCCTGTTTATTTACGTGAAAGAAGTTGCAGCTTTCCTGGCCTTCTCCTCCAGAAGTTCAACATGTATTTTCTTGCACACTGTTGAGGTGAGTTACCTGTGGCAAACCCCTCTCTACACCTCTGTCCCTGAGCCTCACCAACACTTCCTTGGTGCTGTGTTAGCTCTCCCGAATTCTTTACGGATTAAGTCATCTATTAGCGTTGGAGACTTTCCCCTTGGAAGGTTAAGGAGCTGGTAGTTCCCTGCAGCTAGGACCAAAAGATGTGACCACCGCTCCTTGCCTTGTTTAAAACTGTGCAAGTTTATTAACTAGAAGAAAATGATTTTGAACCGTGAATGGCGGCTTAACAAGCAGCGTATTGTGACGAAGCTAGCTAACGAGCAGGAGATACGTTTGCTCTTGGTAAATGTAGAGACTTCATTCTTTCTTTGACCCTATTAGTCACAGTCTTTTTCAAGGCTTTAATTTCTTTTTTATATTCCTGTGTCAGTTCTCTCATTTCCTGCCTGCCAGTCGGTAACCACTGGGGCCGGGACTTCATTGGAGCTACTGCAGTTCAAAGCAATCAATGATGGGATCCTAGGTCTCATCCCATCGGTGGTCCTAAGATTTGAGGAGCTCAGGCTGTGCGTGGGATAATGAAGGACCAGGACCCAGCTTTCCTGGGCTACCACTCTTTGGTCCTAACTCTGGTCCAAATGCTTGGAGAATGGAATACTGCTGCATTTTATTAAAGACACGCAACTGGAATAGCAATCGGATAAAAGGATCATTTATTGTCAGTTATGGAGGTGCATTATGTGGTTTCATACCTTTTCCTTAAAGATCTCCGCATTTCAAACCAGCTTGTGGTTTTACTGGGCCATTAACACTTTGGTATTACACAGGAGTATATTTGGCAAATTCTGGATTATGTTATCAGGAAATAAATTAATATTTGTCAAGTTGGCCTTGGCTCTGCTGGTGGTAATCATGAAATTGTTTGTCCTTAAGCTACAGCCGAGGATTGGATTCTTAAAAACTGAATAGGGAAAAATGCTTTCAGGGTGATTTCTTCACAATAAAACCAAGAGAGTTTTAAAGCTAACTGATAATCTTTGTGAGTCCGTTCCACGTGAAGCAGGGGAGCTACCAGATTCCCAGCTGATGTAAGTCAACATAGTGCCATTAGCTGACCGAGCTGGGTCAGCCCACGGCAGCTGAGGAGCCAGCCCCGTGACTTTGAGAGAATCATCATCTTGCTGGCAAAACCAGGGAAAAGACGATAACAGGATTTCGTGAGGGAAAATAATATCAGGGAGGAAATGAGACGAGCTGGGGACCAAAGAGGACGGCTGCTTCATCTGTCATTGGCTGAGATCTTTTCCTACTGGAACGTGCACCGATGTGGTGGTCTCGTAGAGCTGATACCCTCCTCCAGCACTGCTTAGGATCTATCGCTGGAGCAGTTACGCTCATGAACAGTACAACTTGAATAGCAAAACTCCTGAGTTAATCCCCTTTAGGGTCTGCGTGGCATTACGTGCTATGATCTAACCCTTCAGGTTATTGTAGATGCACTTTGGGGCATAAAACCTTCTTTGGGAGAGTCAGGTATTTTCCCGTTATGCACACTAACAGCTTTTCACTGAATGTCACCAAATTCCCGTGAAAATTGGTTTCCATTAAAATCGGCAACTGGGAAGTTGCAGAGTTTGCCCCGTCTGTAAAAGAGGATCTTAAGAATCGCCTCTATTGAGTTGTCCTCTATCTACCCCTGAGTTGTGCAGGCAAGATACTCTCCCATGGACTGATAGAAAATGAAAGCCATTCGCCTTCCGAACAGGCAGATGCGGGATGCAGGATGCGTGTGGGGAAGGAAATGCTGCGGCAGGTGAGTCCCTGCGGCAGGTGAGTCCCTGCTGCAGGTGGAGCCATTTCAGGACAACGGCATGGTGGTCAAAGCATCCACCCAGCTCCGTTCCCCGCTCTGCCTGCGGGACCTCATTGCCATGCGTCCTGGGAAAAGCTGCGGCAGCTGGGGCTGACCATGGACCAGCTGCTGAGATGGGCTGTAAGGTTTGCGGGCTTGCACGTAGACACCTGAAGGCTGAGCCCCAGGCAGATAAAGCCTGGGTTGGATCTGGTCTTTAAGCTCTGTGTCTCAGCTCCTTCAGGGGAAATAATGCTCCATCTATGGCTCTGCCCTTGTATGTCCAGGTGTGCTGGGTTTGGTCAGGACAGGGTTAATGTTCTTCACAGCGGCTGGTATGAGGCTGTTTGGGATTTGCCCTGAGCAGAGCACTGATAACAGGGGTGTTTTCAGTTGGTGCTGGGGAGTGCTTGCACCAATTCAAGGACTTTTCCATCCTCTGATGCTGCCCCTGTGTTCCCAGGTTTCTCACTGCAAGCAGTGTGTGGGGACACACACAGCTCAGACAGCTGACCCCAGCTGACCAAAGGAGTGTTTCATTCCACAGCACATCACGCTCAGTGCATAAGCTGGGGGTGGGCTGGGGGGACATAGACTGTTGTTCAGTAGTTGGACAGTTAGCTGGAGGGTTGGTTGGCTCACTCAGATGCTGGTGCAATCTGTCTCTCAGGCTCGCTCGGACTCTGCTGTGATCACTCTCGGGCTCCGGCTCTCGGGCTCTGACTCTCGCTACTTGGGACCTGGCTGTGCATCGGTCAGCTGGGGGTGAGCAATTGTTTCATTTGTTTCATTTTCCATTATTTTAATGATTATTAGTGTTCTTAGTATTGTTAATATTATTAGTATCGCTATTTTATTCATTTCTATTCAGTTATTAAATTGTTCTTATCTCAACCCATGAGCTTCCTTGTCTTTTCCTCTGATTCTCCTCCTCCACTGGAGGAGGCAGGGAGGTGAGGGAGCGGCTGTGTGGTACTTAATTGCTGGCTGAGGTTAAACCATGACACCAGGTTTCTCAAACTCTTCAGGAAAGGGACCTTCTCTTGCTTTGCTTGCCATGCTAATAATAAATCACAGCAGCGAGGAGACTACAGTGACCACAGCAAGAGGAGCTGCGATTGCATCGCTAGCGGCAGCAGGCATCTCCTGCTAAGGACGTGACCCCTCACTGTGCCACAGGTCCCTTACTGATCTTGTCCCCGTCACCTGGGGCGTGAGCAGCGGGGCTGTCCGGGCAGTGGGTGCCCGAGCGCCTGTCCCCCGCCTTGGGCAGCGGGTGCTAGGCAATGCCAGCTACCTCACGCTCGTCGCAAGGTGGATCAAGAAATCAGGTCACGGCAGAGATGGGCTGCAGCTTTGCCATCTGCAGAAGAGTTTGAGAGAGTCTGATGTGCCGGGTGAGTGGCAGGAGTCCAAGGGGCTGGGAGTATCAGAGACTCTTGTCTCTCTTGGGTTATGAAGGACAAGGACTCTGCTGGCAGATGGTGTCTCCAGTCCCATCCCCAGTGTCTCGCCTGTACCCAGCTGCAGCTGCAAACCACGGTTGGTCTTCGTGCTCCCTAGGTATTGTATCCCTGGAATGTTTGTATTTATAGGAACTTCTGTTGAGGCCATAGCTGGGATGTGATTGTGTGCCAAGCTTTGAGACACAGTAAATGGGACAACACAGTTCCCACCATGGCTTGTGCATGGCCACGGAGGAGAAACGGGGTGGAAGATGATATCGTCTGTGGCACTGTGAGCATTTTGATGGCTGTGTTGTGACAGTCTCTGCTCCAAGGTGCACACAGGACAGACCTGGCAGGGGTATTCCCTCCACGTCCTGGAGAGCTGAGTTGTCCAGGGGCTCCCTGAGAGCTTGTGGCTGAGCTGGGAGTTGAATCGAAGCCTCTCAAACGCTCGAGACACGTCACCTCCACCTTTGCTTTCCGACTAGCTCGTCTCAGGCCCTGCGTGCCGTTTGGCTTGGGCGGCCGCCCAACGCTGGAGTCATCCCAGGCTGACCTGTGATACTCTGGCAGCGAGCTTTGCTTTGGTTTCAACGCATTGCTTTTGCTTTTCAGAGTCGTTCGTTGGGGCTTGGCTTGAAGGGGGGCTGAAATGCCATCACACCCCCTGCACCTCATGAGAGGAAGCGTAATTAAGCCACCTACCTCTTAAACACACGGCCCGCCTTCGAATATACCAGGGAAAGCCAACAGAAGGGTTAAACACTTTATTTAGATGGCTTTGTTTGTTACGTGTGTGCTTTGCTTGTTCTGAGAATTAACGGAAGATAAGCTAAAAGTTCATTTATAAGAGTATTAAAGGATAATTATGATGGAGTAAATGCAGCGGGTCAAAAGACATTATGATGAACAGAATCATAATATAGGGCTTGGGAAAATAAGCTAAAATGTACAATGCCTAACATCAGTCGCTGCACTCCACGCAGCGTGGACTTCTTCGGTTTTCTCTCCGCTTCTTCATTCCCAGTCTCAATTACAGTTGTGTCCATCAGCACTTTCCTGTTCACACACAAACGCTTAATGATAATCAATTGCAGCAACTTAAATTAAACTTTTGGGCAGGCATAAATATGTGACCTTTTAATATCAACAAAATGATAAAAAAAAAGATTTGGTAGGAAATCTGTTTCAATCAGATTAGAGGAGAAGTGGGTAAAGCTGATTACAAGCCCGCTAAACACAGTATTTGGGCAGTATTTGTTCAGAAACAATAGCGTTAATTCTACTTTAACAAGTATTATCTGGAAAATCAATAATTAATGGAAAACCATTATCAACTTGTAATTTAGCACGGAGCTTAAGTTGGGGGAGAAGTGAAAGCGAGTGGGCAACCTGCTTTTACTTGACCTGTCAGGCTGATGGATTAGCCGGTGACAGCAGGTTTCACGTTTTTTTTGAAGGAGAGGTGGTAGAAATGAGTCAATTTGGGGCTCTTGCTGTTTGGCACCACCTTGCCCTCCCACTTCCTCGCCATGTGCAGAAGAGCCGCCGTGCGCAGGCAGGTCGCTGCAGCCCAGGGGCCGACGTCGTCGGTGGCGCTTGGTCCTAGGGCACAGGAGGACATCGCCCCCAAATCCATGGGGTGCACGGAGAGGAGTGGACAGAGGGAACAGAGGCGGGCAGAAGGATTTGCGCATGGTGTGAGCGGGTCACACCATCTTGGCTTGGCTTCCCAAGGGGGCATCCCGCTCCTTAACGTCTTCCCACGCCTCCCAGCTTGCCCAAGTGCCCCCTACCATGTTTCCTCCTAGGACTGGCAACGACATGTGTGAATGCATGTGCACGGCCAGATTTTCCCCAGCCGGCTCCTCCCTTCCCCCCGGCACATCAGCTCTATTTGGGGAAACAACCTTATTTGTCCTCCGTGCCGCGTCGGGACTCCGACGTCGCGCGTGCGCGCGGGGGGTCGGAAGCGGCGCGCGCGCGCCTTGTCACTAGAGTAGGTCATTGCAACAGATGCCAAACAGATAACGGTTTCGTGAAGACGACGTGCTTCCAGAGGATACAGCTGTTCCGATCGAGGATCCGTGTGTGCGTGCGGGCGCACGTGCGTCTCTGGGTGTCTCTGTGGGTGTTTGCCGAGGCTGGAGCAGGCTTTCAGGAGAGGGGCATCGCTGTTTGCTAAATTTCAGGTGGACGGCAGTGAGCCACCGTTTCCACCTCGCTGCCGGCCATCTGCTCCTCCTGGGTAGCGGCTCTTTTTGCGCAGAGCTGAGTTACGTCCCTGGTTTTGGGCAGAGCAGGATGTGGTCTGTGGGCTGCAGTGGTTTAGCAGAATAAGGGAGTGAAAGGAGACGGGCTGGGGACACTGGAAAGCAAGTAAATCAGCGCCGAGGGCTTGTGGAGCCCCCGGCACAGCTGGACACAGCTGCGTAGACACCCACGAGTGGGATGTTGTTTGCCCTGCTCAAAAATTACATCGAGGAGGATGCTCTGACACAAGCAGTGGCCTCTGGATAGAAGAGAGGCAAGCCTGCGGGGACGTATCACCTCTTGTAGCAGAGCAGTGTGTAGAGCTGGAAATAGTGACCACTCACGCTGGCCTCACACTTCCCACCAAACCTGCCCTCACTAGGGGTGTGGGTGAGGGAAACCATGAGGGATGAGAAGCCCAAGAGATGTGCTTGTGTGTCTGCTTCCATTGGCCATGTCCTCCGTCTTGGGGTTGCAATGATGGTCAGTGTGGTCCCTACAGGGTGACTGAAGGCTGATGCCTGCAGGCAGGCCGGCCCTGGGGGGTCAGTGTGGTCCCTACAGGGTGACTGAAGGCTGATGCCTGCAGGCAGGCCGGCCCTGGGGGGTCAGTGTGGTCCCTACAGGGTGACTGAAAGGCTGATGCCTGCAGGCAGGCCGGCCCTGGGGGGTCAGTGTGGTCCCTACAGGGTGACTGAAGGCTGATGCCTGCAGGCAGGCCGGCCCTGGGGGGTCAGTGTGGTCCCTACAGGGTGACTGAAGGCTGATGCCTGCAGGCAGGCCGGCCCTGGGGGGTCAGTGTGGTCCCTACAGGGTGACTGAAGGCTGATGCCTGCAGGCAGGCCGGCCCTGGGGGGTCAGTGTGGTCCCTACAGGGTGACTGAAGGCTGATGCCTGCAGGCAGGCCGGCCCTGGGGGATCAGTGTGGTCCCTACAGGGTGACTGAAGGCTGATGCCTGCAGGCAGGCCGGCCCTGGGGGGTCAGTGTGGTCCCTACAGGGTGACTGAAGGCTGATGCCTGCAGGCAGGCCGGCCCTGGGGGGTCAGTGTGGTCCCTACAAGGTGACTGAAAGGCTGATGCCTGCAGGCAGGCCGGCCCTGGGGGATCAGTGTGGTCCCTACAGGGTGACTGAAGGCTGATGCCTGCAGGCAGGCCGGCCCTGGGGGGTCAGTGTGGTCCCTACAGGGTGACTGAAGGCTGATGCCTGCAGGCAGGCCGGCCCTGGGGGGTCAGTGTGGTCCCTACAAGGTGACTGAAGGCTGATGCCTGCAGGCAGGCCGGCCCTGGGACACGGCATGCAGCCCAGGCTGTGATGAGGGTGTCTTGACAGTCAGCAAGGCGGGATGCTCTCGGCGGAGGGAACAGATTGAAGGCAGATTGTGTGGGTGAAGCAGCACCGTGCTACACAGCTAGGGAGTGGCTTCAGAAATGGCATTTAATCATTCAACATTAACACAAGACATCTGTCACCGTCCTCGGCAGTGACGGGGCTACACAGCAAAACAATATGTTCCGGCGCTCCTAATCACTGGAAAAACACTACTTTTTGCAGAGAGTTCTTTTAGTGCCCAGCACAAATCCTTCTATTTTATTATAGCAATCCCAACCAAATCCTCCAATAAATGGAGTTTTTATTAATGTGCAGCTGTTAAATGAGAAAAAATAAAACTCAGAAATAAAAATGAATCCCTGAATAATCGGGCTGATCCCAGGCAGTAAGAACAAGCAGGCTGAACAAATACTTACAGCTTTTTGGTATTATTTAAAAATATGATCGGGGCTTTTCTTTCCTCCTCCATGTTTTTTTACGCAGGACTGATTAGATTTTACTCAGGAGGATCCGAGCCACTTCTGTGGGCTGGAAACGCAGCAAGGAAGAGCGAGAGGTGCTGGGATGAGGGTCACATCAGGTGCACACGTGCCTGGCATTTGCCTGCTGCCATGGTCCGGCTTCACCGTGGGGTCCGCTGTGCCAAACTGAACAGAGGAGGGTGTCAAAAAAAGGGGGTGAAAGAGGTGAGTGACAAAAGCCCTCCGACCGTCGCAGCTCACGTCGGAAGGACGGGGCGGTTTGCTTTATCCAGTCACGGTTTGGGGCTCTTTGCCTGGCGCTGGAGCTTGCCAGGTGTCACCCTCCAAAGTGCCATTTCGCAGTTAGAAAGGCAGGAAAAGGGATGCCACAATGATGCGGTGGGTGAGGCAGGTGCTGAGCCGGGTGCAAGAGCGACGTCTGCCCTGGGTTTAGCGCCAGGTCCTTTCCCCATACGTAGGTCCTGGCCTGCCACGGCATCTGCAGCCCCCGCGTCCCGCTTGGAGAGACCTGCCATGAAGGGAACAAATCTCCTTCCTTTATGCTCGCTGTTGCTGCTGGGATACCTGGTCCAGCTCCGCTACGCCCACGGCACAGCCACGTGACCGCACGGGCGCTGGAAGCTGGGCTGAAGTCCAGCTGGCAATAAAACGGCCATCAGGGGCCGTTTCCTGGTGGCTCCAGCCCAAAGGCGTGTGATGAGTGAGCAGAGATGTAGGAGACCTGCTGGAGCTGCCGTCAGATTGCTTGCCCGTGTTTCCAGGTCACTGAGACCTGGGACAGCCCTATGGGGGCACACCTAGAGCTAAAGGGAGGGCAAAGCCAGCCTGGGCAGCTGCCCCCGAGCCGAGAGGACTGTCGTCCTGCCCGAGCACCCTGCACTGAGCCGTGGCCATCGGGACAGTGCCTGTCACCACCGGTTGGACTCTGGTCACCCAGGGTGCTGCCTGAGGAACACAAGGCAGAAGGGAATGCCCCGAGCAGATAGCACCCTGCCCACGAAATGGCATGACCACCTCCGCCATTCATTCTGATTAAATTAGAGCCGAAGTAAAGCCCTAATTCTTCTGATTAAAGCTTAGAAGTTAAGCTCTTGGGGCAGGGTGTGTGCCTTGCCCTGTGTCTCCTAAACCACTTTGTCCACTCGATGACAAGGCACTAATAATACATGTCTATATGTTTCTTCTCAGACACGCCTGATGCCCGGTCCATAGGGTGTATGATGCCCCTGGGACATCCCACTGCTTCCGAATAGTGGCATTTATATGTGGTCACTCGGCTATTTTCGGCTACAGCGATGAGTTAGGGTGTCAGGGACAGAAGCAGATTGAATTGTCACTGTTTCAGCCTCAATTAATAGGTTTTTTACCCCAGAGCATCTCTGGTATCAGTGATACCTGTTGCCCAAGCGCTCTGTGCCCTGCTTTTCTGCTCCGTAGGACTTTCCGAGGACGCCGGATGGGATCATGCAAGAGGTTTGCCTGCATCGCGCTTGCCTTTGAGGAACAGCTCTTGGCACCCCTGGGAAATCTGTCCCTGGGCAAGACCCTGGCCGTGGTTTCAGCAGGGGCTGGAGGCACACCCGTAGGGCCCCGTCCTCCACATACATCCAGCTTCTCGCAGGGGCGTGTGTGGGAAGCTGGGAAACTTCTGCCTCTAACGTCTTGCACGGGGAAGCTCTCCCTTCCCTCCTCTTCTGCCCCACGAGCAGAGGCACAGCCTGGTATTGTTTGTCACAGATCAATGCGTTTACCCATGTGGAAAAATGTCATTACCACCAGGGCTCGACTTTTCTTTCCCCTTGAACGGCTCCCGCTGTGCTGGTGAGGGGCTGGCTAATTGCCTCTTTTCTCAGGTTGTCTCCGGGGATGGCAGCCCCGCGGCCTGCCGCACGGCTCACGCTGGCCACGGTCCCGCCGGCGCTCTCAGGGCTTCCCCCGGCCCGAGCATCTCCTTTGCCAAACGAACGAACACTCAGCCACATCGCGGGGCCACGGGGCTCTTCGTTACGTCTCCCCTCGTGAGCTGAAGAAACGAAGGGGGGGTCACTTAAAAGGAGAGGGCAGGATGGGCCGTGGGCTCCCGGCTTGAGGGGGCACACAGGGAACCTGCCCGCGAGTGCTCCGGGCCGCTGTGGTGCCGGGATGGCCAACAGAAGGGGAAGTGAGGTAGGACACCCTCAGCGGTGGGTCCCCTTCCCTCCGTGGGCTGCATCTGCCCCTAAAGGTGCTCTGCTGGGCTGGGGCAGCGAGCACCCCAAAATAGGGCTGGAGCAGAGGATCCCTGCCCTGGGCTGGGCAGGGCGAGAAGAGCAGAGGGAGGGGTATTCCCTGGGGATTCTGCCGCCGCACCTTCGCCTCCTGGGAGGCTGGAGAAGGCTTGGGCTGGCTGAGCGCTGCAGGAGCCGCAAAGGAGGGTGAGGGGGGGGAATGCTGAAGGAAACCGGTAACCAGGCGTCTCTCCCCCCGTGAAGCTGGAACCTGTCTCGGTACCGAGCGAAAGGAAACAAGAGCCTTTGCTGCCGTTTCCAAACAGGAAGAAAACACGTTTATTCCATCTTCCAAATCCAGCAAAGCCTCAAGCCGACAGGGAAGACTGCAGACAATGATCCCACAAGCGAAAGGTTTATTTCTTCCTTCCTCTTAATCCTTTTTCTTCTTTTTTTTTCCCAAGGGCATGACAATACCAATAAGTCCTTATCTGAGGTGATGCAGTAACTCTTCATTGTCGGCCGCATCCAGTCTGTTCATTTTGGACAACGTGTTCCCTTCCGTCATCAAGGTCCGCCTTGGCTGTGTTGGAGGAATTGTGTCAAGCCAAAGACCAGGAGCTGGCTGAAAAGCTGGAAAGTCCTTTGTGCTCAAATCGGTCCTTTATTGCAAGAAAAACGAATCCCACGAGAAAATGTTACACATTTTACAACCAGTTGCTGCCACTGAAAGGGCTGAAGGGAAACGACGAAGAGAAAAGGATGGCTCAGGAGTGACATTGGTGAGAGCAAGGCTGAGCCACGGCAGGAGAAGCACGCCGGGGGAAGTCAGCGCACGTTGAAAGCTGCTGGGAAGCCACGCTCCAAAACCTCCTGGCCTTTCTGCCAACGCCACCTCCCCGCTCCGCCACGGAGAGAGCTGAGAGAGCCCAGGGTATCGCTTGTCACCGCAGACCCAGGGCCGTGTTGCAAGCCCGAGCCGGCACCGAGAACGGAACCCAGACCTCTTTGCACAGCCCAAACTTTGGGATTCACCTTGAAGCAGAGGCGCCGCATTTGGGCACCTGTTTGTTTTCGGGGCAGCCCGCCCAGGGAGTGGTACAGAAGGGAAGAGTGAGCGTAGCCGCCCGTGCGCGTGGTGTCCCCCGCTTTAATTAGGTTAGCTTCTTTCATGGGAAGTGCTGTCATACCGAGCCGAAAAATCAATACCATATGGCACAGCACTCAGATAGCAAACTTGGAGATTAATTAAAGGAGAAGTAATTCTGTCAGGCCTCAGCATAGCGCCTACGATTAGGCATGGCTGAACTGGTTTGGGAACACAAAGGCCAGGCAACACCTTCACCCGGAGCTGAGCTGGACTCTACCCCTTTGGGGTCAGAATAAAGTGAAATCCTCCTTTCCCTACCCTCACTGGAGATACATTAGGAATATCGGAATCACTGTTCCACATGTTTTCCTGGATTTCCCTGTGTCTGCAGAGCCAGCCACTTGCTTCCAGCTTGCTCTAGGTCGGGGCAGGGCGGTGGGAAGGGGTGCCTTTGTTCTGGGAGGCTTCTGTGCTGGGTATGAACGTGGAGAAGGTGCTGCCAGGGGAGGTCCCGATGCTCCTGGGCTGGGAGCTGGGAAGACCGTGGGAGGCAGCGGAAAGGAAAATGCAGAGATGTTCAGACGGTGTGGCAGGGAGTGCTGGACGGGCACGTAGGGGCAGGGAGAGGTGTCTGGGAGGGAAAGGTGGTGAGGTGGAGAAGGGGCGAGGCAGGGAAAAAGCCATCCTTCAGGTCACCAGAGGAGCAGCCAGTTCTCACAAGGCCCATTGGCAGCCCAGGCACTTCTCCATCACTCCTTCACCTCCCGGGACCGGTGGCTTCCAAACCAACCCAGTCGTCCCTGAGCTTTTCCCACCCCCCTGGCAGTGCAAGCTGTAGCTGCGGATACTGGGAGGGTGCGGCATGCCCTATTCCCCAGCACGTTCCTGGGTATCTGAGGGCCAGCCAGGTCAGGAGACCGGAGTCCTGGAGCCAAGCCTAGATTTCCCACGGAAGCACTGGCATGTCTGCCGTGGACGGGGGTATGTTACGTGTTACACCCAGAGTGAGTGCGGAGCAGCAGCAGTGCCCACGTGGATAAGGGGCCTGCGCTAGGATCCAGCAGGGTTTGGCTCCCAGCTCTGCCCCTGTCCTGCTGCCTTCCCTTCCCCCTGCCCGTCCCACGTAGCGCACAGAGCAGCCGCCCATCGCCGCTGACACCCTCCGTGCTAAAGCGCGGCCAGCTCCCCCCAGGCTCCGCATCCAGGTGGCAAACACGAAAACTGCGAGTGTCAGCGGGGGTATTCTGAAAGATCTTGTTGGGTTTTACCTTATTTTAGCTTATTTTCATGCCATGCCGTGATCTGACTGAAGGTCAAACACCTGGATGAAGAAGCTGGCTGACGGTCTTCCAGTCTGGAAGGGTCAGTTCCAAACTCACCAAGGTCACTCAAATCTTCCAGGGGGTTTCATTGTCCTTGGGTCGAGACCTTCATGGGACCAAAAACTTCTCTGCTCCCCCGAATGTAAAAGAAACCTGAGGTGGTGGTGAAATGCTAAGAAATCTGACTCCATCGCCTGGGAAGTTTCATTTCCAGGGCGCGCACCGGAGAGGGACAATGTCTACCCCTCTTTTGGGAGATGCTGATTTAATGGAAGTGGCAGCTATTGTGTGTGCTTGGGAGCCTCGCAGCCGTTTTGCTTCTGCTGATATTTTCCTTTCTTTTCTGCTTTAATGAGTGTTTCTCTAATTGACTTGATGATTTCTGTGTAATTAGCACATTTTAGGGGAATGATCAAAAAATAATAAGATAAAGTAATCGGACAAGCATAGTGCGGAGGAATAATAGCTCTTTTGTGGGGCTAATTGGAGTGGACAGTCCATCGGCTAGTTTGGGGCTCCTCGCAGTTGGATATTCCCAGCCTCGCTGCGCCGTGTGCCCAGGACTTCCAAGCACCCACACAGACCCAGCTCCGGTAGGCTTTTCAGTGAGCTTTAAGGACCTGTGAATGAGCACCGAGGAGAACCGAGTCTGGACCTGCCCAGATTTTGCAGAAGGCTGCGGAAGCGAGCGGAGTTTGCCCAGGGACACGGCTACGGCCCGGCAGAGCATCCCAGGGAGAGCTGTGTCCTGGATCCCACAGGAGGGGGTTGCCCACGGGGATGTGAGGTGGGCAGGTACACAGGACAACAAAGCACCAGCTGAAGGAGCAGCCAGAAACCAGAGCTACGGCTGCTGTGCCTGCTCTGCCTGGGTTCCCTCCCGAACACCCTGTCCCACATCTTTCCGTGTACCACCTGAAGGTTTACCCTCTGGGACATGCCCCAGTCTCATCCCTAGCAGCTGGGACAGGGCTTTTCCACGGGCTACATCACCTGTAGCTCCTGGAGGTAGGTGCCTGGGGTGAGCTCTGCTTGTTCCCCGGTTGCCAGTCATCCCTCCAGTCATGGTTGTAGGTGTAGCACCTTGCTGGCCATTTGTTTGCCCCGTGTTTGGCTGGGAATTAATTAGGAGATGGGCTCTGGGCTGCTGTGACAGCTGTCTGCACGCGGCACTTCCCAGCAGTTTGATTAAATCTGCGACACTCCAGATGTGAGAGCCCTGTGCATCCGCACATGGTTTGCTCTTAAACTCCACTTAAACCGTGACTGCTCTTCTGGTTTTAATCAAAGGCAAATGCCTTAAGACAGAAATCTGTGCAGAGGAATTAGTAGGGATGTCTCTGGGGCACGCGGAGCGGGACATGGAAAGGGACAACACACACACACACACACACACACCCGGTGCCAAATTAGGGCTGCTGATGCGGTGAGCTCGGCTGGCGATGCTGCAGCACTGAGCGGGTGGCGGGCAGGGCCAGCTGCGGCTGCACTCACCCTGCAAAACCCCTTGGCTTCACCCCCGTAACTCGAGCCAGAAGCGAAGCTCTTCCCGCACCCCGGCAGCGCCTGGAGCACGGATTTTCCCGTTTGTTTCACCTGGTCGCGCCGGCTGCCCCTGCAAATCCATTACCCCAAAACAGAGGATATTTGGCCGTTGGATATCTAGTCCCAACTGGCCGGGAGCCACCGGGCTGCAGCCTGAGCAAAGGCCCATCGCACGGCTGAGCTGGCCGTGCAGAGCAGGCACCTGGGGGCTGGGGCTCGTCCCCGGGGGGTCCGGGTTCCAACCCCGCTCCCGCGTCAGGTTGCCAGGAGCTGGTGGGGATGCGTGGCCACGCAGAGCCGGCGGGGAGCGCCGGGCTGGGACTGCCGGTGTCGGTCCAACGGGTGGGTGTGCGGCAGGAGCCGGGCTTTCAGGGTGGGGTTCTCCGTCCAGCCTGGAACACCGAAGCCTCTTCCGCCCTGAGACGCCCGAAACTGTCACATGGCCCTTTATTATTGACCTGATTCATATCTAAACCAGGGAGGTGAAAGCTGTCTTATCCCATTACTAATCCCTAAACCAGGCCCTTCAATACCTTCTCCTTGCCACCCCCTCCCCATCGCTACAGCAAGTCGTTGCAAGGCGACATCCCGCTGGGCTTTCCCCCAGGTTCACATCCTTGCAAAGGCAGGGACCCCAAAAATCCACCAGCCGCTGGCTGGGGAGCCATCGTCGGATGAGGAGGGTCCGATGCATCTGTAACCCCCCCAGGGACTCGCAAGGTCCCCAGTGTATGACGGGGACAGCCCAGGCACCCAGCCCATCCCGTGTGCCCTCACGATGCCAACCCACAGGGCGCTGCGGGGCACGGCGGGTGCCTGACACGGCACTGGAGCATCCGTGGGGAGGAGGGGACACCTCGGGGACTGTCCCACCGTGCTGTGCCCCCAGTCCTGCGAAGCGCAGGGGAGAGGGATGCTCCAGTGCGAGCCGCGGGCAGCACCCACCATGGGACACGGGTCTGTTGCTGGCGCCGGGGTGCGGCGTCCTCCGTCCGCCGTGGCCGGAGCCCTTGCGGAGGAGCTGGGTGCTGGGGCACCCTGGGGCTGCTGGGCCGCTGGCGCAGGCGCCCTGCCCTCGGCGGGGGGAGAACCCCGCGGAAATTAGAGCAAGGGGCGATGTTTGATGTTCTGCTCTTTAAGCGATTAATAATCTTTCAGCGTCGGAGAATCAGCTGAAAATCTTCCCTGGAAAATAATGAGCAGAGAAACATTTACTGATTAGTCTAATCCCAGCTAATCCTATCTGATGAGCATGTATCAAGATATCCTTTAACTGATTTATTGTCCAAAGGACCGGTGGGGATGCCCCTCTCCACCCCGGCCAGGGGAGCCGGCAGTGGCAGCACGTGTGTCCCCCCCACCGGGGTCCCGCAGCCCCGTCCCAGGAGTGGGCGCATCCCCCGTTCCCCTGGCACCTCCGCGGCCGCCCCCCGCCCCGGGCAGCAGCAGCGCCGTATCCAGGCCACCTCGCCGGCGCGGGGAGATTTAATCGCTATTTCCATTTCTGTATCTATCGGCTTTCTCTTGGGTTTGAGCTTTTATGTTTCATAAACTGATTAGGAGCAATTATACGCGCTTTATCCCCAAACTTTCCAAATGCCTAGGCCATATGCATATTTAAGGCTTCATCATCTCTCCCAACAGCTCAGCCTGAATGTAAACTGCTGAAATCAAGCTGATTCTGGGACAATGTCAAAAATTAGGGTTTTATCCACTAATATCTGCTCGGACAGGAAATTTGTTGTGGGTGGTGGCCGGATTATGGCTTCTAATTACTGTGGCAGATCCTCCCTGCCTAGCAGTGAAAGTCTCCCCTTCCAGCAAAACTGTGGCAAAACCACTCCGGAGAAGCGCAGGTGCCTGAGGGGACCACGGGGTGCCCCGTCCCCGGGCAGGGGGGCAGCCCTGGGTGGGGATACCCCGAGCATCCCTGCATCCCGGGCACATAGGGTGCCTTTGGGAGCGTGATCCCCCCCCCCCACCTCCCGCTCCCCTCGCGCCCTCTTGGTGCGAAGCGTGACGGCCCCGAGGATGTACCACCCCCCCCCCCCATCACCAGCCCCCCGCGCCCGGCTACGGCAATTATCCTAAATGAAAGTTATTGTTCTGCTAATCCCGGGAACAGCTTGCGAGGGGAGATTTGGGTCTTTCTTTAATAATGCAAAGTTAATGCGGAGTCCCCTTGTAATTATCTTTATCAGAAGGACCCTCGGTTAATCTGACCGCCCAGCGAAGGCCCGGATCAGGCGGCCCGTGTAAGCCGGTTGTAAATTGTTTCCATCAACAGATGAAGGGAAGGAGGGGGAAAAAAATTGCGGCCCAGGTGCAAGAATCTGGGAGCAAAAGGGAGCGCGGTGGCCAGGCACCTCGAGGTGGCCCCGGCCCCGGTGGCAGGACCCCTGGGGTCAGGGAGGGTCCTGATCCCCAGCCCCCGGCCGTCCCCCTCCCCGGGGTGTTGGTCCCAGCGGGATGCTCTGACTGGGATGTGGGGCCGAAGGGCCCGGGGGTGGGATGGGGGGACTGGGGAGGGCACTGCGGGACCTTGGAAGGGGGGACGTGGGGACCTAGCGGAGGGGTCCCTGGGAGAAGACCCAGGGAGGGAACCCGGCGGGATGTGAGGGGGGTTTATGGGGGGAGATGGGTGGTCGGGACCAGGGGCGGGGCTGAGGGGGGACCGCAGGGGACCCGGCGAGGGGATGGGGGGGACCGAGGGGCGGGGGCCGAGGGAAGCGGAGGGAGGGACGGCGGGAGGGGGCGGCGGGGGGGCGGGGGCGGTGGCCGGGGGAGGGGCGCGCGGCCGGTGCGGCGGGATGGGGGGGTGGGAGGGGGGCCGGGGGCCGTTAATCCGGGGATTGGGAGCGCCCCCCCGCCGCCCCGGGGTGTGATTGGAGCCGGGGCCGGCGGCGGGACGATAAAAAGGGCGTCGGGCGGCGGTGCCCGCTCCGGTGCGGGCCAGGCGGCGGCGGCGATGCCGGGCCGGGCGGAGCCGTCGGGGGGACGCGCGGCGACGGGGCTGGTGGCGGTGCCCGTGCCGGTGGCACCGGGGGCGGCGGCGGGGCGGCCGGGCGGCGCGGGGCTGCGAGCCAAGGGCTTCGCCATCACCGACCTGCTGGGGCTGGAGGCCGAGCTGCAGCCGCCCCCGGGACCCCCCGCCGCCGCCGCCGGTGGCTACGAGGGCGGCGGGGCGCTAGGGCTGGGGCTGGGGCTGCTGTGCGGCCTGGGGGGGCCGGGCGCCCCGTGCCTGCTGCCCGCCCCGCTGCCGCTGCTGCCCGCCCGCGGCCCCCGCCCGCCCCCCGGCCCGCCGCCCGCCGCCCGCCGGCACAAGGAGAACATCTCCGGTGAGCAGGGACGGGGGCGCGGGGCGGGGTGGTGGGGGGCGCTCTCCCGCGCACGGGAACCCCCGTCCGGAGCCGCTGCGGCCCCGGGCACAAGCGGCGGGAGCGGCGAGCATCCTCCCGCCGGCCCGGGATCGGCGCCGCCGCTCCCCGTCCCGCCGGGATGCCGCCCCTGCGACCGCATCCCGGCAAGGGTGGGCTCCGACCCCCCGCCCCGGGGTAGCGGCTGCGGTACTCCGGGCCCTCGGGCCGGCCGGTTACTGTGGGAGGGGACCCTCGCCCCGGGAGGGCAGCCGGAGCCGTGTTTTGGGAACGGGGTTTGGTTCCCAACGGGAACGTGACCCTTCCCTCCCGCGTGCCGCTGCCAGATGAGGACAGCCTGTCCGGGGACGCCAGCGACCTGAAGATGTCCACCTCCCAGACCAAGAGGAAGAAACGCCGGCACAGGTACAGCCCGGGAGCGGGGCTGTGTGGCCCCCCCATCACCCCCTCGCCGCTGCCACCGGCCTCCCGCTCTCCCTCCGGTCCCCGGGTGGATGTCCTCAAGGGAGCGAAGGGCCGCAGCTGGGACGGGGGGGAGCACTTTCAGGAGGAGGGGGCTGCCAGCCCTGCTCTACGGGTCTGGGCCGGGGCACAGGAGGCTCTCTCCCCTCGGCAGGACCGTGTTCACTGCTCACCAGCTGGAAGAGCTGGAGAAGGCCTTCAGCGAAGCTCACTACCCCGACGTCTATGCCCGGGAGATGCTGGCCGTGAAGACCGAGCTGCCGGAGGACAGGATACAGGTAGGTGGTCGCAACGGTCCTCTCTCCCGGTGGAGACCGTGGGCTGCCAGCGCTCAGCTGTCTCTTCTGCTCCGCAGCCAGTGAGTGCAGGTGGTGGGAACGCGGTGGCACCGAAATGCTGCGGGTGGTGGGAACGTGGCAGCAGCGAAATGCTGCAGGGGGAAATGCAGAACTGGGGACGCAGCTGGCCCCGACAGCTGCTCACCGCCAGCAGCTCGACTGTCCTCTGGAGACCGGACTCGGGCAGGAGCTGAGAGCGATTCAGGAGCTGCCGGGCCAAGCTGCGTCCCACCAGCTTGCTGACTTGGAGGGACACACGGCATTTTAGGGCCTGATCCTGCCCCGCTGTGGAGCAGCTCATTGGGTTAAGAATGGGGTGGTTAATCTGGGCAGCAGCCAGGTTATATCTACTCCCGTTGAACCTCGAAAAGCAGAGGAGGGGTGGGGAGAGGGACCTGAGCACCCTCTGACGCTGGCGTGGTCACTGCCTTACGGCCTCCTGCTTCTGGGGAGGCTGGTGCTCTGTGTGGGGGCAGCGGCGGGGCCCTGCGGGCAGGCAGAGCCCAGGGTGACTTTGGCTGGGATCACCCTCTGTGCCATGGTCAGCCTCCTGTAACATGTGCTCCCTCTCCCCCCTTCCTCCCCTCTCTCACTGACACCCACCGTGTGTGCCCTCCCTCACCCCCCCTCCCTACGCACCGCCCGGCCGCCTTCCCGCTGCCGCCTGCGCGTCCCCATCCTGCGCTCACACCCCCCATGCACCCCCGCGGCTGCCCCCTCGCCCCGGATAAACGCTCCCCTGCGCCCGACGGGCCCTGGATGCCCGGCCGCGGGGGCCATCTCCTCCCCAATCCCACCCCTCCGTGCTCTCCTGGCTGTTACCCCTGAAGGTTTGGTTTCAGAACCGAAGAGCCAAGTGGCGGAAACGGGAGAAGTGCTGGGGCCGGAGCAGCGTGATGGCTGAGTATGGCCTCTACGGGGCCATGGTGAGGCACTCCATCCCCCTGCCCGAATCCATCATCAACTCCGCCAAGAGCGGGCTGGTGGGATCCTGCGCCCCATGGCTGCTGGGTAAGCGGGACCTCAGGGCTGGGGAGGTTGGGGGGCAGAGCTGATGGGGTTGGGGGCAGCTGCGGAGTGAAGCGTCCCCACCTTTTCCCAGGAAAGAATGGGGCCTCAGCCATGAGCTGTACACAGGCTGCCAACGTCTTTCCCACTCCCTCCTCACAGCTGGGAAAGGGAAAACCCTTTACTGCGGCATCAGACAGGGGCTTGCAGGCGGTGAGGTACCCCCTTCCAGTGCCAGCGGCCAGCGTGGGCGTTGCAGGGCATGTGGGAAGTCATCACGCTCCCCCGCAAGCTGAAGATACCGTTACTGCCACCTCAGAGCTACCCTCTGCTTGTACACAGCCCTATGCTGAGGTGGCACTTGAAATTCGGGCTGGGCTGGGCCCTCACAGCACCCCTCTCACGCCAGGGGGAGGTACGCCCCAGTTCTGCTGCACGCCATCCTCTCGGGCTGCCGAGAGCAGGTGGTAGGGCTCCGGGTCGGGAGCCAGCGTGGGTTTGCCTCGGGACGCGAGCGAGAGCGGAAGGAAGCAGCAGGAGGGCGGGAGGTGATGCCGGGAGGTCCCGGGCAAAAGAAGCAGCCGGCGCCCCTGGCTTTGCTCTCTCCCCTCTGCAAGGCATGCACAAAAAGTCCATGGAGGTGAGCAGGAAGGCGGAGAGCCAAGAGAAGCTGGCAGATGGCTGGCGAGTGGAACAGGAGGAGGAGGAACTCAAAGGGAAGCAGGCCAGTTCCCAGAGGGGCTCCGACAAGCTTGGCCCTGCAAAGGATTCGGAGGACACAGCCATCGACCTCTCCAGGACGGCCAAGCACGAGAAGAGGGGCGTACTGCGGCAGTGCATCAACGGGGACCCCCCCACGGACCAGAAGGACAGGGACCACTGAGCTGGGGCTGCCCTGGAGGAGGCCAGACCTCACCGCTTCCTGGCAAGATAATAATATTTATTGATTTATTGATAGATATATATTTTTTTCTTAAATAATCGAACTTTTATCTGAATCCAGGGCATTTTAAAACTGGGCACACGCATCCCCTCGTCCCCTCACTTTCAAGCTGTTCACTTTCCAGCAGAGCCAGGGCGGAGGGTGGGAGAGGTGTCCCAGCAGGGCCAAGAGTGGTGCGAAAGCCAGACCGTGCCGCGGTCGGCGTGGGCCGCTGCTGGGGAACCTTCCCCTCGGGGCTGCGAACGCTCCGGCGGCCGGCCAGGAGCACAGAGAGAAGCCATGCTACGGGACTCGCTCCCTTCTCAACCGCGCGGGTGCGGGAGTTTTAGACGCCTTCTCCGAGCGCTCCCGGCCCCGCGTGGCAAGTCCCTCTGCCTTGGGCACACAGTTCTTCCAGCTCGAGGAGCAGCAGGGTTTTTAAACGTGGTAGGGTTCATCCTCGAGCCGGTGTAACCTGGCAGGAGCGCCGGTTGGCACCTCCTGAGGATCTGGCCTGCCAATGCAGCCTTATCACTGGACTGACACTGTGTAGCTTCCCTAACTCGTGTTTGGAAGAAGGGGGTAAAGACACTCTCGTTTATGCAATGATTTTGTACGCTCTTGAATGTTGTCTGCCACACTACGCATCACAGAACAGACCTTTCTGCAAACCAAGCCATAGTACCCCCGAGCAATTAAACCATTTTGGGAACTGACACGAGGAGGTATTTTGTAATTGTCTGTAAAAAGTGTTAACGTCAGAGCTGTTCCTTGGTCGTCCTATATTTATGTCTAAAAGCACTTTAGCGATCTGGATTTTTTTGAATGTGGCTCTTCCTGTTTTGTCCACCATTTATTTATTCCACGTTCATAAATAAAAGTGTGCTGTATCTTTGGTTTTCACGCCCCGCCTTGTAATTCGTACCTTCCTTTGGCACGCCTCACACCGTAGTCGCTAGCTTCGAGCAGGTCCCCTGCAGACTCGTGCCTAAACTGAGCTGGAGAGCTCTGCTGAGGCAGCATAGTCGCTCCGAGGGGGCAAAGCGAAACCTTTGTGTGCCTCTGCAGAACTGAGGTCTAGTCCAGCGGTCTCCACGGGCCAGAAGCTGGCTGATTCGTGCCAAAGAGCCAAACCATGGCTGATGGGTTAGGAGACGGTCTGAAACTGAGCGCTCAGCCAGTTCCCGGGGACGTCGTAGGGAGAAAGGTGCTCCATTCTCCCAAAGCTTGTTGAAAACCCTCCTCAAAATAGCTCCAGCGTGAGGTTCTGCCCTGACAGCAGGAAATGTGTCTGTGCAGCGCTCCCCTCCTCCTCCTCCTGCTGATCCTGCTGCTTTGGAGGGTGCGGAGTTGGGTCCTGTGTCCCAGTGTCTGTGCTGGGCTAGGTGAACGCCCGGTGGGAGGTACCGCTGGGCGCACCTCTGCCTCCCGGGGGGGGCACACGGAGCAGCCGCGTGGTCCCAACCGCGCAAGCACCCCCAGCGACGCAGAAGGGCGTCAGGCTGCGAAGGGTCCTCGCCTCGTGGCCGGGCTGAACTGGCCCGTGCACACGCTGCGACAGCTCTCTTGGAACTCCTCCAGTTTCAGCTGCCGGCCAAAACAAAATTATCAAAAGGCGTTATTAAAATTTCAGTAATTCCAGTTTGGAAAGTTCCCTAACGCAGCTCAGGGGGTGTGTGGCCATGTAACGATGCCGTCACCCGTCCCCACCTCTGCTGCTGGGCCCGGTTCCTTGCACAGGGGCAGCCCCAGGCTGTGCTGGGAGAGCGGTGGGATGCTGGCTGGGAAGAGCAGGGCAATAAAAGTGGCATCTGCAGCTTTCCTGCCCGTCCCCTCCTCCGCTCGGCCAGGCCCGGCTGGGCGGGGGGAACATATGCATGGCAAATACAAGCTTTGCAGCAAAAAACCCCGTTTGTCGGGGGGGCCGGGGGGGGCACGGTTCAGAAAAGGACCAGCCAGGGCTTATTGCAGCAGCAATTAGGCTCGCTGAGAGCCGAGACTTAGCACATTGGAGGCCTAATCCTGCCTGAGCAGCATCTGCAAACCTTTTATTTGGGCCGTGCCATGCTGGCACTGGATGCCTGCAATCTCTTTTAGTTTTTCGCCCTGCCCGCGTGCAGATGGCCTGGCTCTTCGCCTCGAGCCGGGTGCAGCGCTGCGAAAGGGAGCACGTCACCGCCACGACTGCTGCAAGGGGGAACGGCCCTGGCCACACGCAGGGTGTGGACAACTCTGCTGGGAGGGCCTGGTGGGCTCCCGGCTCCCACCTCGCACTGTGAAGGGGGTGTAACGGGGAGGGCTGCGGGCCCGAGGCGCTTTTCCCCCGCCAGCAAGTAACTATGGGGTGCAGGCAGTGTCGCCGGGGCTCAGAAGTGCCCTTGCTGCTCTGCTCGCAGGGCGAGAGCCCAGCTGAGGCCAAGTGAAGGGAGGTGCTGGTGGATAACAGAGACTGCCCAAGGCTCAGCTCCTGGTTGCCACCAGGAGCTGGTGGCAGGGCCTGGTGGGGCAATACTTGGAGCAGGGACAGGCAATCGCCTCTCAGCTGCGTGCGCAAAGTGCTCGCTGTCCTCGTGTGTGTTGCTGTGGTTGTAGTGGCAGTAGGAGCAGGGCAGCGCATTCTTCTTGTTGCTTCAGGTTTGACCCATCCTGATGACAGGGGACATCCTGACCTAAGAAGCTAGCTTAGGTTAGTACAGTGTGTGGCTTACGTTAGCCTTAATTAGCTGGTGATGAACAGGATACCGTGTTGTTGGAAGTCCCTATTCGCTGGACCTCGACCAGGCGGGACTGATTGTTAGAGGATGAATTAATGGCAACGTGGCAAGGCAAGTATCCCACTGGCCACCTTGGCAGCACGACTTCCTTTTGGGTGTCCTGAAGTGAACCGCCTTCCTTAGAATACTAAAAATTACACCCCGAGGTGAAGAAGACCCTAGGCCAGGTGAACCCCCTCCCCCTGAGCACGAGTATCAGCTACTGCTAGATTGTGGAATCGCATTCGAATTAATAACCGATCAAGGACGGATGGGAGCTATTAGTATGATAACGATGTTGTAAAAGGTGTCGAAAAGACACGGCGGTGGTGGTTGCTGGTGAGCTCCGTTGGTGGACAAGCCACCGAGCACCCAGGCCTGAAGAGCCACAGGATCTCTCGTCAGCGTGGGAGAAGCGGCCTGTCACGCAGCGGCTAACGCATCCGCTTGTGGGACAAGAGGCTCATGCGGCAGCGGGGGCCTGTCGGGGTGTGCGATGCCAGCTTCTGCCTGCCCCCCTGCTTGGAACCCCCTATGCTGTGCCCCGACCCCCCACCCCAGAGGGAGGCTGCCTGGCAACCGTAACCAGGGCCTCTGTGACATCAGCCCCGGGCAGGGTGGGGCAGTTTAAGACTTGGGGGCGCTACGTCGGCCTCTGCACTTGTGGCGACGAGCCCTCGCGTGCTGCAGCAGCCACATGCCGCTGGCAGCCATGGATGTGCTCCGCCTTCTCGTCCTGCTGGCTGTGGGCTGGCCCGTGTGTGGCTCCTGGGACAGCTGTGGGTAAGTGGCCCGAGGCTCTGGGAGGGAGTGTGGGCAGTGCTTATGGGGTTGACCGGAGGCTGCCCGCTTGTGGCCCCGCCACGGCTTCCCAACCCCCCCGCGGGAGCCTCGGTTCCTTGACAGCACCCAGGCTGCTGGCACAGCTCGTCCGTGGGGCCAAAGGCGAAAGGGGCCGAGGGCCGCCCGCCGCACAGGCTTCCCTGGCCCTGCTGTCCGTGCGAGGCCAGCCGGCCGCCCTTCCGCCTGAGCCCCGGGAAGCTATTGAGCGGGACAGTCATGAGTTTCTCGTTCCAGGGGGAGCTGCGGGCTCCGGCCCATGGTGTCGCAGTATGGCACGTCGCGCGTGGTGGGTGGCACAGCCGCCCAGCCGGGAGCCTGGCCCTGGATCGTCAGCATCCAGGGTCCCCAGGGGCACGTATGCGGAGGGTCCCTCATCAGCCCAGAGTGGGTCCTGACCGCAGCGCACTGCTTTGTCAAGGCCAGGTAAGGAGGAGCAGGGAGCAGGGATATCCCCCCAGCACGGGCAGGCGCCCTGTGCGCGGCACCACGTGCGACGCCCGTCGCATTCCCTTGCGGTCCGCCCGGTGCCTGGGCACTCGCGCGCCCAGCTGAGAGGCCGCTCGGCAGAAGGCCGGGCTGGGGCCGCTGCTTGCAAGCAGCCTCCAGCTCGGCCTTCCTTGCGCCTGAGGCGGGCTAGGGCAGTCGCGCCCTCCGGTCGCAGCCCTCCGCGCTGCTCTCCACGTGGCCGCGCTCCCTCTGAGCCCTCTCTCCACCTGCCTTGCAGGTACATCACGATGTGGCATGTGGTGATCGGTGCCACCCAGTTGACTCGGCCGGGCCCTGAGGCCCAGGTGCGCTATGTGAAGCAGCTGGTGGTGCACGAGCATTACAGTAACATCACGGAGAGCAACGACATTGCGCTGCTGGAGTTGGACCAGCCCGTCCAGTGCGGCCCCTCCGTACAGCTCGCCTGCGTGCCCGACGCCTCGCTGAGGGTGCCGCGGCTGACGACGTGCTACGTCAGTGGCTGGGGTGCCACGACTGCGAGATGTGAGTTCCCAAAACGCACTCGTGTCCCGAGGGCGAGCTTGGTGCGCTGGGGAGACGGGCTGGGCTGCCTGAGGGCAGAGGCGAAAGGCAGCGTCGGGCTGGGGGGACCTCTGCCTCTGGAGAGATGGGCCTGAGCCATCAGCCCCAGCAAGGCAGAAGGGAGAGGCTGGCACAAGGCCTTCCAGAGGCAAAGCCAAGCCCTAGGGAGGGGCTTCACCCAGCCAGGGGAGGAGATGGGGAGCTGCTGCTGGGTGTTAATTCCTCTCTGTGCTCACTCCCAGCTGCAGGAGCAACTGATGTGCTGCAGGAGGCCCAGGTCCACCTCATCGATGTCAACGTCTGCAACAGCAGCGGCTGGTACCACGGGGCCATCCACAGCCACAACCTGTGTGCTGGCTATCCGCAGGGCGGCATCGACACCTGCCAGGTAGGAGCGTGCTCCGAGTCCCCCCCAGCAGCACAGGCAGCCCCCTCGCAGCCGCCCAAACACGCCCTGGGGCCCGCTCTGCCGGGCGAGTCCCCCTGCCAGCGCTGGGGGGGCTCACCTCCCCTTCCCCAGCTGCAGGTCCTTGCCCAGTGCCCCCCTTGTCCCAGAGGCCTGGGCCTCTCCCCAGAAAGCCCGCCCAGTGCTCTCGAGGGCCCACGCGTCCAGATCCCAGGCCTGGAACATCCGTCGGCCAAACATCCAGGCTCACTGTGCCGACGTCGTAGGATCACGGAATGGTTTGCTTGCAGCCAACAGCACCGTGACCCTCTCTCCTCCGCTGCAGGGCGACAGCGGCGGTCCTCTCGTCTGCAAAGATGACAACGCTGACTACTTCTGGCTGGTTGGGGTGACCAGCTGGGGGAAAGGCTGCGCGAGAGCCAGACGGCCCGGAGTCTACACCTCCACCCAGCACTTCTACGACTGGATCCTGGTACAGATGGGGCTGCGCCCAGCAGCAACGGCTCCTCCAACGCCACGGCCGTTCTCCACCTCGACCCCCTTTCCGCGCCCGAGGCCGACACCGACCCCATCGAGCAGCTTTATGCCCTGTCCGTTTCCAGTCCAGAAGCTGGTGGAGTTCTTTAAGCTGCTGCAGGATCTCCTGCAGGTCCTAAGGGGAACACTGGCTTGAGGAGCAGCAGCACGGAGAGGCTCCAGCGCCGGCTGCAGCGTGCCCAGTGCCCAGAGTGCACAGCTGACTGAGCTCTTGAAATAAAGTTGCCGGTTTTGCCAGCTAGCCCTGCTTCCGTCCAGTTCAGTCTGCTGCGCGAGGCAAGGACCCCCCTGGCCGGCCCCTGCCGAATGAGGCTGCAGGCAGCCAAGCAGGGCACCAAGGGAAAGAGCCCCCTCGGCAAAAGGGCTGAAAGCGTGCCTGGTCAGAGAGGGGGGTGCTCAGGGCCCCCACGGGGCGGAGGGGACCGGCACGCCGGGGCTAGAAAGAGCGTAGGAAGTCCCGAGGCGGCACGCGGAAGACTGGGGGGGTACGCGTTAAGGCACACGAGCGGCTGGTGAGGAGGGCCTGAGCCGAGCTGCCAGGTCCTGAGGGATGGGGCACCCTGTGCGGAGGTTGAGCACCACGCCCTGCCTGTGGGGAGACCTTCGGTAGGGGCCCTTGAAAAGCTGGCGACGCAAGTATCCCACCTTGGCAGCACGACTTCCTTTTGGGTGTCCTGAAGCGAACCGCCTTCCTTAGAATACTAAAAATTACACCCCGAGGTGAAGAAGACCCTAGGCCAGGTGAACCCCCTCCCCCTGAGCACGAGTATCAGCTACTGCTAGATTGTGGAATCGCATTCGAATTAATAACCGATCAAGGACGGATGGGAGCTATTAGTATGATAACGATGTTGTAAAAGGTGTCGAAAAGACACGGCGGTGGTGGTTGCTGGTGAGCTCCGTTGGTGGACAAGCCACCGAGCACCCAGGCCTGAAGAGCCACAGGATCTCTCGTCAACGTGGGAGAAGCGGCCTGTCACGCAGTGGCTAACGCATCCGCTTGTGGGACAAGAGGCTCATGTGGCAGCGGGGGCCTGTCGGGGTGTGCGATGCCAGCTTCTGCCTGCCCCCCTGCTTGGAACCCCCTATGCTGTGCCCCGACCCCCCACCCCAGAGGGAGGCTGCCTGGCAACCGTAACCAGGGCCTCTGTGACATCAGCCCCGGGCAGGGTGGGGCAGTTTAAGACTTGGGGGCGCTACGTCAGCCTCTGCACTTGTGGCGACGAGCCCTCGCGTGCTGCAGCAGCCACATGCCGCTGGCAGCCATGGATGTGCTCCGCCTTCTCGTCCTGCTGGCCGTGGGCTGGCCCGTGTGTGGCTCCTGGGACAGCTGTGGGTAAGTGGCCCGAGGCTCTGGGAGGGAGTGTGGGCAGTGCTTATGGGGTTGACCGGAGGCTGCCCGCTTGTGGCCCCGCCACGGCTTCCCAACCCCCCCGCGGGAGCCTCGGTTCCTTGACAGCACCCAGGCTGCTGGCACAGCTCGTCCGTGGGGCCAAAGGCGAAAGGGGCTGAGGGCCGCCCGCCGCACAGGCTTCCCTGGCCCTGCTGTCCGTGCGAGGCCAGCCGGCCGCCCTTCCGCCTGAGCCCCGGGAAGCTATTGAGCGGGACAGTCATGAGTTTCTCGTTCCAGGGGGACCTGCGGGCTCCGGCCCATGGTGTCGCAGTATGGCACGTCGCGCGTGGTGGGTGGCACAGCCGCCCAGCCGGGAGCCTGGCCCTGGATCGTCAGCATCCAGGGTCCCCAGGGGCACGTATGCGGAGGGTCCCTCATCAGCCCAGAGTGGGTCCTGACCGCAGCGCACTGCTTTGTCAAGGCCAGGTAAGGAGGAGCAGGGAGCAGGGATATCCCCCCAGCACGGGCAGGCGCCCTGTGCGCGGCACCACGTGCGACGCCCGTCGCGTTCCCTTGCGGTCCGCCCGGTGCCTGGGCACTCGCGCGCCCAGCTGAGAGGCCGCTCGGCAGAAGGCCGGGCTGGGGCCGCTGCTTGCAAGCAGCCTCCAGCTCGGCCTTCCTTGCGCCTGAGGCGGGCTAGGGCAGTCGCGCCCTCCGGTCGCAGCCCTCCGCGCTGCTCTCCACGTGGCCGCGCTCCCTCTGAGCCCTCTCTCCACCTGCCTTGCAGGTACATCACGATGTGGCACGTGGTGATCGGTGCCACCCAGCTGACTCGGCCGGGCCCTGAGGCCCAGGTGCGCTATGTGAAGCAGCTGGTGGTGCACGAGCATTACAGTAACATCACGGAGAGCAACGACATTGCGCTGCTGGAGTTGGACCAGCCCGTCCAGTGCGGCCCCTCCGTACAGCTCGCCTGCGTGCCCGACGCCTCGCTGAGGGTGCCGCGGCTGACGACGTGCTACGTCAGTGGCTGGGGTGCCACGACTGCGAGATGTGAGTTCCCAAAACGCACTCGTGTCCCGAGGGCGAGCTTGGTGCGCTGGGGAGACGGGCTGGGCTGCCTGAGGGCAGAGGCGAAAGGCAGCGTCGGGCTGGGGGGACGTCTGCCTCTGGAGAGATGGGCCTGAGCCATCAGCCCCAGCAAGGCAGAAGGGAGAGGCTGGCACAAGGCCTTCCAGAGGCAAAGCCAAGCCCTAGGGAGGGGCTTCACCCAGCCAGGGGAGGAGATGGGGAGCTGCTGCTGGGTGTTAATTCCTCTCTGTGCTCACTCCCAGCTGCAGGAGCAACTGATGTGCTGCAGGAGGCCCAGGTCCACCTCATCGATGTCAACGTCTGCAACAGCAGCGGCTGGTACCACGGGGCCATCCACAGCCACAACCTGTGTGCTGGCTATCCGCAGGGCGGCATCGACACCTGCCAGGTAGGAGCGTGCTCCGAGTCCCCCCCAGCAGCACAGGCAGCCCCCTCGCAGCCGCCCAAACACGCCCTGGGGCCCGCTCTGCCGGGCGAGTCCCCCTGCCTGCGCTGGGGGGGCTCACCTCCCCTTCCCCAGTCCTTGCCCAGTGCCCCTCCTTGTCCCAGAGGCCTGGGCCTCTCCCCAGAAAGCCCGCCCAGTGCTCTCGAGGGCCCACGCGTCCAGATCCCAGGCCTGGAACACCCGTCGGCCAAACATCCAGGCTCACTGTGCCGACGTCGTAGGATCACGGAATGGTTTGCTTGCAGCCAACAGCACCGTGACCCTCTCTCCTCCGCTGCAGGGCGACAGCGGCGGTCCTCTCGTCTGCAAAGATGACAACGCTGACTACTTCTGGCTGGTTGGGGTGACCAGCTGGGGGAAAGGCTGCGCGAGAGCCAGACGGCCCGGAGTCTACACCTCCACCCAGCACTTCTACGACTGGATCCTGGTACAGATGGGGCTGCGCCCAGCAGCAACGGCTCCTCCAACGCCACGGCCGTTCTCCACCTCGACCCCCTTTCCGCGCCCGAGGCCGACACCGACCCCATCGAGCAGCTTTATGCCCTGTCCGTTTCCAGTCCAGAAGCTGGTGAAGTTCTTTAAGCTGCTGCAGGAGCTCCTGCAGGTCCTAAGGGGAACACTGGCTTGAGGAGCAGCAGCACGGAGAGGCTCCAGCGCCGGCTGCAGCGTGCCCAGTGCCCAGAGTGCACAGCTGACTGAGCTCTTGAAATAAAGTTGCCGGTTTTGCCAGCTAGCCCTGCTTCCGTCCAGTTCAGTCTGCTGCGCGAGGCAAGGACCCCCCTGGCCGGCCCCTGCCGAATGAGGCTGCAGGCAGCCAAGCAGGGCACCAGGGGAAAGAGCCCCCCCGGCAAAAGGGCTGAAAGCGTGCCTGGTCAGAGAGGGGGGTGCTCAGGGCCCCCACGGGGCGGAGGGGACCGGCACGCCGGGGCTAGAAAGAGCGTAGGAAGTCCCGAGGCGGCACGCGGAAGACTGGGGGGGTACGCGTTAAGGCACACGAGCGGCTGGTGAGGAGGGCCTGAGCCGAGCTGCCAGGTCCTGAGGGATGGGGCACCCTGTGCGGAGGTTGAGCGCCACGCCCTGCCTGTGGGGAGACCTTTGGTAGGGGCCCTTGAAAAGCTGGCGACGCAAGTATCCCACCTTGGCAGCACGACTTCCTTTTGGGTGTCCTGAAGCGAACCGCCTTCCTTAGAATACTAAAAATTACACCCCGAGGTGAAGAAGACCCTAGGCCAGGTGAACCCCCTCCCCCTGAGCACGAGTATCAGCTACTGCTAGATTGTGGAATCGCATTCGAATTAATAACCGATCAAGGACGGATGGGAGCTATTAGTATGATAACGATGTTGTAAAAGGTGTCGAAAAGACACGGCGGTGGTGGTTGCTGGTGAGCTCTGTTGGTGGAAAACCCACCGAGCACCCAGGCCTGAAGAGCCACAGGATCTCTCGTCAGCGTGGGAGAGGCGGCCTGTCACGCAGCGGCTAACGCATCCGCTTGTGGGACAAGAGGCTCATGCGGCAGCGGGGGCCTGTCGGGGTGTGCGATGCCAGCTTCTGCCTGCCCCCCTGCTTGGAACCCCCTATGCTGTGCCCCGACCCCCCACCCCAGAGGGAGGCTGCCTGGCAACCGTAACCAGGGCCTCTGTGACATCAGCCCCGGGCAGGGTGGGGCAGTTTAAGACTTGGGGGCGCTGCGTCGGCCTCTGCACTTGTGGCGACGAGCCCTCGCGTGCTGCAGCAGCCACATGCCGCTGGCAGCCATGGATGTGCTCCGCCTTCTCGTCCTGCTGGCTGTGGGCTGGCCCGTGTGTGGCTCCTGGGACAGCTGTGGGTAAGTGGCCCGAGGCTCTGGGAGGGAGTGTGGGCAGTGCTTATGGGGTTGACTGGAGGCTGCCCGCTTGTGGCCCCGCCACGGCTTCCCAACCCCCCCGCGGGAGCCTCGGTTCCTTGCCAGCACCCAGGCTGCTGGCACAGCTCGTCCGCGGGGCCAAAGGTGAAAGGGGCTGAGGGCCGCCCGCCGCACAGGCTTCCCTGGCCCTGCTGTCCGTGCGAGGCCAGCCGGCCGCCCTTCCGCCTGAGCCCCGGGAAGCTATTGAGCGGGACAGTCATGAGTTTCTCGTTCCAGGGGGACCTGCGGGCTCCGGCCCATGGTGTCGCAGTATGGCACGTCGCGTGTGGTGGGTGGCACAGCCGCCCAGCCGGGAGCCTGGCCCTGGATCGTCAGCATCCAGGGTCCCCAGGGGCACGTATGCGGAGGGTCCCTCATCAGCCCAGAGTGGGTCCTGACCGCAGCGCACTGCTTTGTCAAGGCCAGGTAAGGAGGAGCAGGGAGCAGGGATATCCCCCCAGCACGGGCAGGCGCCCTGTGCGCGGCACCACGTGCGACGCCCGTCGCGTTCCCTTGCGGTCCGGCCGGTGCCTGGGCACTCGCGCGCCCAGCTGAGAGGCCGCTCGGCAGAAGGCCGGGCTGGGGCCGCTGCTTGCAAGCAGCCTCCAGCTCGGCCTTCCTTGCGCCTGAGGCGGGCTAGGGCAGTCGCGCCCTCCGGTCGCAGCCCTCCGCGCTGCTCTCCACGTGGCCGCGCTCCCTCTGAGCCCTCTCTCCACCTGCCTTGCAGGTACATCACGATGTGGCACGTGGTGATCGGTGCCACCCAGTTGACTCGGCCGGGCCCTGAGGCCCAGGTGCGCTATGTGAAGCAGCTGGTGGTGCACGAGCATTACAGTAACATCACGGAGAGCAACGACATTGCGCTGCTGGAGTTGGACCAGCCCGTCCAGTGCGGCCCCTCCGTACAGCTGGCCTGCGTGCCCGACGCCTCGCTGAGGGTGCCGCGGCTGACGACGTGCTACGTCAGTGGCTGGGGTGCCACGACTGCGAGATGTGAGTTCCCAAAACGCACTCGTGTCCCGAGGGCGAGCTTGGTGCGCTGGGGAGACGGGCTGGGCTGCCTGAGGGCAGAGGCGAAAGGCAGCGTCGGGCTGGGGGGACGTCTGCCTCTGGAGAGATGGGCCTGAGCCATCAGCCCCAGCAAGGCAGAAGGGAGAGGCTGGCACAAGGCCTTCCAGAGGCAAAGCCAAGCCCTAGGGAGGGGCTTCACCCAGCCAGGGGAGGAGATGGGGAGCTGCTGCTGGGTGTTAATTCCTCTCTGTGCTCACTCCCAGCTGCAGGAGCAACTGATGTGCTGCAGGAGGCCCAGGTCCACCTCATCGATGTCAACGTCTGCAACAGCAGCGGCTGGTACCACGGGGCCATCCACAGCCACAACCTGTGTGCTGGCTATCCGCAGGGCGGCATCGACACCTGCCAGGTAGGAGCGTGCTCCGAGTCCCCCCCAGCAGCACAGGCAGCCCCCTCGCAGCTGCCCAAACACGCCCTGGGGCCCGCTCTGCCGGGCGAGTCCCCCTGCCAGCGCTGGGGGGGCTCACCTCCCCTTCCCCAGCTGCAGGTCCTTGCCCAGTGCCCCTCCTTGTCCCAGAGGCCTGGGCCTCTCCCCAGAAAGCCCGCCCAGTGCTCTCGAGGGCCCACGCGTCCAGATCCCAGGCCTGGAACACCCGTCGGCCAAACATCCAGGCTCACTGTGCCGACGTCGTAGGATCACGGAATGGTTTGCTTGCAGCCAACAGCACCGTGACCCTCTCTCCTCCGCTGCAGGGCGACAGCGGCGGTCCTCTCGTCTGCAAAGATGACAACGCTGACTACTTCTGGCTGGTTGGGGTGACCAGCTGGGGGAAAGGCTGCGCGAGAGCCAGACGGCCCGGAGTCTACACCTCCACCCAGCACTTCTACGACTGGATCCTGGTACAGATGGGGCTGCGCCCAGCAGCCACGGCTCCTCCAACGCCACGGCCGTTCTCCACCTCGACCCCCTTTCCGCGCCCGAGGCCGACACCGACCCCATCGAGCAGCTTTATGCCCTGTCCGTTTCCAGTCCAGAAGCTGGTGAAGTTCTTTAAGCTGCTGCAGGAGCTCCTGCAGGTCCTAAGGGGAACACTGGCTTGAGGAGCAGCAGCACGGAGAGGCTCCAGCGCCGGCTGCAGCGTGCCCAGTGCCCAGAGTGCACAGCTGACTGAGCTCTTGAAATAAAGTTGCCGGTTTTGCCAGCTAGCCCTGCTTCCGTCCAGTTCAGTCTGCTGCGCGAGGCAAGGACCCCCCTGGCCGGCCCCTGCCGAATGAGGCTGCAGGCAGCCAAGCAGGGCACCAAGGGAAAGAGCCCCCCCGGCAAAAGGGCTGAAAGCGTGCCTGGTCAGAGAGGGGGGTGCTCAGGGCCCCCACGGGGCGGAGGGGACCGGCACGCCGGGGCTAGAAAGAGCGTAGGAAGTCCCGAGGCGGCACGCGGAAGACTGGGGGGGTACGCGTTAAGGCACACGAGCGGCTGGTGAGGAGGGCCTGAGCCGAGCTGCCAGGTCCTGAGGGATGGGGCACCCTGTGCGGAGGTTGAGCACCACGCCCTGCCTGTGGGGAGACCTTCGGTAGGGGCCCTTGAAAAGCTGGCGACGCAAGTATCCCACCTTGGCAGCACGACTTCCTTTTGGGTGTCCTGAAGCGAACCGCCTTCCTTAGAATACTAAAAATTACACCCCGAGGTGAAGAAGACCCTAGGCCAGGTGAACCCCCTCCCCCTGAGCACGAGTATCAGCTACTGCTAGATTGTGGAATCGCATTCGAATTAATAACCGATCAAGGACGGATGGGAGCTATTAGTATGATAACGATGTTGTAAAAGGTGTCGAAAAGACACGGCGGTGGTGGTTGCTGGTGAGCTCTGTTGGTGGAAAACCCACCGAGCACCCAGGCCTGAAGAGCCACAGGATCTCTCGTCAGCGTGGGAGAAGCGGCCTGTCGCGCAGTGGGTAACGCATCCGCTTTTCAGACAAGACTGAGATTCATGGCAGCCAAACCCAGCCACAGCACCTGCCAGTGCTGGTTCAGGCCAGGGCTGGTCACGACTGCACGACAGAAGAAATCTCGACTTCGGGCAATGCCTGCCACTTACTTCTCCACTGCTGCAGTGGGGTTGCCCAGGTGAGACCTAACAGCCATCCTGGTGAATGCACTGGAGGGTGGCTGGCATGATCTGCCCTCTGTGAGGGGCCACAGGGGACACTCAGCTGGGAGGTCCTTTCGATGTGACTAGGGCAGGAGGAGTTAGCAACATCCAAGCCGCTGTTCAGCAGCCAGCGCTGCCATGGCCTCGCTTACAGTTTACCGGGGCTGCCGCACGCCCTGGCACATCTAGATCTTTCCACAGCACCATATGTACAGTGCTAGCCGGGGATTTAAGCGATCTGCTAAACCAATCAGGGAGGAGGCACAAGGAAAGGGAAAAGGGAATGAGATTATTTTGGCACATCTCTTGCTTTTACAGGATTGGAGGCTGACTGTCACGCACACGTCTGGGGGTTGTGAGGAGGTGGCAGGGGTCTTGTGAGGGGCCCAGAGCTGGCCAGAACAGAGCAGGCTGCAGGGCTGCATTTGCAGAAGCATTTTCCTGGTGCCATTTCTGTGCAGCTTAGTAATGCTCACTTCTAACTGGCATCTTTTCTCGGCCAATCCTCCCAAGCCACTGGCTGGATTTTCGGACTGGGAGGTCATGAAGCGAGCATGAACGTTTTGCAAACGCCCCCTCGTGTACAGCTGGACGATGGGACCCAGCCAGCGGCCCAGGAACGGGGAATTCCGGCTGGCTGGAGTCCTAGAAGCCTCACTCCTTCCCCTCAGTCCAACAAATCCCGTCCACCGACACGCAGGGGTGCCTGGATGCAGAATTAAAGAATCCTACGGGGGGTTGTTTACAATTCCTCGCTTCTTGGATCACCAACAGGCACTCGGTAGAGGGACCAGCCCCTCCCCCAGAGCAAGCTGAGCCCTGGCAGAGGGCACCGGCACCGAGCAGCGGCTCCAGCTTCCGCCGCACTGCTCCCTCCCACGCTCGGCTCGGCACACGCACCGACAAAGGCACGTTCCTGTAAACCAAGCGCATGTATTTACCCTCCCAGGGCTGGCGCTGGCGCCCCGTGCTGATCTGCGTGCCCTTTCCCTCTCGTCATCCCCCGTTCGGCTGGCGCGAGGCTCAGGCAGCGCAAAAGCCTCACCCGCCTTTTTGGGCCCTCTCTTTCCCACCTCCCGCAGCCCGAGGAGGACGGGGCCGGTGCCACCGGGCCGCAAACCGTGGCGGAGGCCCGGCCCCGGGGCGAGATGCGGGCGCGGCCTGCAAGTACCGCGCCGCCAGCGCCGCTCTATGGCCTTGGAGGAGCCTGTGGAGGCCCGGCGCACCGCCCTGCGCGTGCGCGCAGCCGCCCCTCTAGCCGGGCGACTCTATGGTGGCGGGGCGGGGCCGCTCCGCCCGGGGGCTCCATGGCGGTGGCGGTGCTGCGGCCGCTGGACGCCCCGCCGGCGGAGCTGGCCCCGGCCACCGCGTTGCTGCTGGCGCCGCCGGCGCTGTGCGCGGCCTTGCGCGGGCGGGGCGGCGGGCTGGTGCTGGCGGTTCGGCCGGCGGGACGCGGCGGGGCGCAGGCCGTGCTGCTGAGCGCCGTGGCGCTGGAGGCGGGCGGGCGGCGGGGCGCGGAGCTGTGGCTGCGCGGGGCCATGCTGCGGCGGCTGGGGCTGGCAGCCGGCCGGCGGGTGGCCGTGTGGCCGGTTCGGCGTCCGCCGGCGCTGGCCTGGGTGCTGCTGGGGGCAGCGGGACGCGCGGGGAGGCCGGCGAGCGGCGCGGTGCTGGTGCGGCGGGGCGAGGCGCTGCCGGGGCCGGGACCGGGCCCGGGCCCGCTGGTGCTGGAGGCGCGGCCGGCGCTTCAGGGGTTGCTGGGCAACGGCACGCGCACCGCCCTCGCCCCCCCGCCGCCCCCCCGCGAACCGACGGCCGCCGCCGCCCCCTGCCGCCGCCCCGCCGCGCCGCCCCTCGTCTCCCGCTTCGCCGCGGCCGGGCCCCGGGGGGAGGAGGAGGAGGAGGAGGCGGCGGCGGCGCGGCTGCGGGCGGCCCCCGCCGGCGGGGCGGGCGGCGGCGGGGCGGAGGTGTGGGTGAGTCGGCGGGGATTGCTGGCGCTGGGGCTCTTCCAGGGGGAGTGGGTGCGGGTGGGCGCCGAGGGGGCGGCCCGCGAGCACCTGGCGGCGCTGCTGGCCCGGCCGCCGCCCTGGGAGTACCCGCGGGCCGCCCGCCGCGGCCCGGCCGATGGCGCCGCCGTGCTGGCCCCCGCCCTGGCCTTCAACCTGGGCTGCGACCCCGCCGCTGCCGCACAGCTCCGCCTGCGGGTGAGCCGGGGCCGGGCACCCCCGGGGAGGGTGTGGGGGGGCGCGGAGGCCTCTGAGCCCGGAGGGGGGGGCGAGGGATGGCGGCCGCGGGGGTCTCACGATGCCCTTTTCCCTCTGCAGAGGTACGAAAGATCCGGCGCCGGGGACGGGAAAGGCAGCCGGTCCGTGCTGGCCGTGCCGCCCTTCGCCAAGGAGCTGCACCTGGAGCTGGTCTGCTCGCCGGCCTACGACGCCCGGGGAGGCTACGACCGCATCCTGACCAAGCACTTCGGGGTGCCCCGGTGAGCTGAGCGCGGGGGCGCGTGCTTCTGTTGGCGGGGTGAATTCCCGAGCTGCGCCTTGCTCTGTATTTCCAGCACCCAGGTCTGATCCGTCCTGATGATGTGCATAGTCAGCACCTCCGCCGATGCCGTGTAGTTTTAGAGCATCCACTCGTACTGCCTTCTCCTCGTGAGAAGACATGCCTCGCCTCACTCGCACCTCTTGTCCTGTCCCTCAGAAATTGCCTCCTGCTTCACGATCTGCCATCCAGTGCTGAGGGCTCCCAGGTGCTGCCCACAAACCTCCCTTCCGGAGCAAGTTCATAACCCCAGTTCTCAGCTTTGAATGAAGTTGAGTAATCGGGAAATATGTGTTGCCATATTCTCTTATGACACCTGCCCCCGAGCCTCTTTCGTTTGGCTGTCAAGGCTTTCTGTTGGAATTATACTTGGCTGCTCCAGGGATAAGGAGCCTATTTGGTCTGGAAGAGATGCTCTTTAATGGCATCATTTCCTGTACCATTCCCAGAAGGTTCCCCTCAGTCGTCTGGATGCACCTGCTCACATCCAGTGCATGCTAAATCTTCGTGTGACTACTGATAGTTCTGTTCACAGGGAAGGAGCGAGTCGGTATGAGTAGCTACGTTCTGTTCTGTAACAATGCATGGGCTACGGGGCAGGGAGGACGCGCGACCAGAAGGATTTACTCTCTCTGACTGGTGAAACTCCATGGGGTTTTTTTGTAGGCTTGTCCAGGAGGGAGACATCCTGTGTGTTCCAACATTTGGATATGCCGAGTTCTTAGAAGTAAATGCAGACAAATTCCTGAGGTAGGCGGCAACAAACTGTGGCTCAGTTGCATGGGTACTGCAAGAGGAAAGGTACCACCACTGACACTCTTGAAGAGACAAGACAGTTTATTCCATTCTGATCTGTCCCTGGAGTTCAGGGTTTATTTGCCACTGATTTTAGGGGAAAGAGGGAAGTGCTTTTGTTGGATTATGGAGGGCTGCAGCTAAGAGGGAGACCTCCCTTAGCTCACTCTATTAGTCATGGAGGGAAGAAGGGAAAAAGGGAGAAATAAACTGGTGGGGAAAAAGAATAAAGAAGAGAAGGGGTGGCCTGGGGACAGCCAGTGACGTGTGACAAACAACAAACTGTGAATATAAGCCCTTACAGTTCACCATAGAATATCTTCATGCCTTCTGTTGGTTTTGCTCGTACGGCTTAGAAACAGCTCTGTGTTAAATAAGAGACATTCACCTTAGTATCAGAGTGCTTCCAGCGGGATGTGGCTGGTGTTAGTGTAAACACTTCAGCTGCGTCACGGAGGGAACTGCCACCAGTGACTTTGCAATGCAAAGAATTGCTTTGACTTGTTCATGCAGGACATACCAGCAACATGTAGCACTGCTCAGGTCCGCTATGCATTTTAAAATTCAGTAGTTTTATAGCACTATGATGATGAGTATTGTCTAGGCTGTTTCTCAGAGGGAGACAGGACCATAGGAGGCATAAATCTTCCATCTGTGCACTGGTATGTTAGGCATGTGGCAAGCCAGAGTAGAAAGCAGAGTTCGTGGGACCTAAAGAGCTTGGAACAGTGTTGGTGTGCAGGTAGTGCAGTTATTCAGAGGGTGGAGAAAATCCTGAAGGGGACCTCTGCAGAGCCCTTAATCTGTCCAGTG
Source organism: Rhynochetos jubatus (assembly GCA_027574665.1). NCBI lineage: Eukaryota > Metazoa > Chordata > Aves > Eurypygiformes > Rhynochetidae > Rhynochetos > Rhynochetos jubatus. The sequence goes on along the minus strand of CM050650.1, from coordinate 13,790,898 downwards.
GGCTATCAGTGTAGGAAGAAGTGCTTTTCCTGTGAGGTGTCCAGGGCAGGATCCTTGTAAGGCTGTCATGGTATTTGGGCGAGTCCTAGGCTGCAGCCTAGAGGGCTCTGCGCTGCAAAGTTTTATACGCTGCAGGTGAATCTCTGCGGAGTTGTAGTGAAGGAAGCGATGGCAGATGAGAGAATGTCTTGAGCTCTTAGATGAAATAAGGTTAGTACAGCTGTACCTGTGGGCTGAAGCCACCAGCAGAAGCTGTAACTGTTGGCAGTCCTGTCGGTCTGTCTGGCCAGGCTGCATGGGCAGGTCTGTAAAGGATCCGTGTGAGTCCTGGGAGAGGACAAGAGTATCTCTGCTTAGCTGTGCCTTTCCGCTGTCCTCTTGTTGGCAGCTCTATTGTTTCTGCCTTCAAGATCTTGACTCAGCAATTTAGACTGTGTGGTTTTCTTCCCTTAGATGGCCAGAGCTTTACTTCAGAGTGAGGAAGGTTGTGGGCACGGTGGAAGGCGAGCAGTCTGAGGGTTACCTGGTGGACACCCAGAACAGCTCACTCTATCTGGTAAGATGTCAGTGAAGCGCAGGGAGGATGTACAAGAGATCTGAGGCTGAGGTGATGGATGACAACGATGCCTGTGGAGGCTTGTGTTGAATGAAAATGGCATTTTGGGACAGACTTTGTCACGTGGTACGTGTCGTTTCCTCAGGCGGTGTTCCACAGAGTGCTGCTTTACCTTCCTCACAGGTGGGTTCAACAAACAGCGCTGTCCCGTCTGCCCCTGCCTATAACAGCCACGAGTTCTGGAGCAGTTTGTCTCCTGCTGGACTTTCTGATGTCGTGAAGCAGCTCTGTGATGCTCTTCGGCCTCACCTGAACAGTCGGTGAGTTAGAATTCCTTCTAGCAAGCCCCAGGAGAGCTGGGACCCTGCTCCCCGGTCACCAGGAGAACTGCCTCTGTGTTACAGGGCAAGCGCCCTGAGCGGGGCTGGCAGCGTTCTCCTCTCGGGACCAAGCGGCAGTGGGAAACTGATGGCTGTCCGAGCTGTGTGTAGCTGCCTCAACCTCCACCTCTTCAAGGTAATTCCTCCTGCGGTCAGTTGAGCGGTAGATTTACAACGTACGGAGAATTACGGAAATGTTCTTTAAGTTAGCCATACTAACGCCGCTGCTGCAACCGTGACGCAAACCTACCCAGAACCTGCTCCCACGTGCACGCGCAGACCGAAGGAGCCTGAGTATGCCGGGCTTAGCAGCTCGCTTTGGTGTGGATTGTGGCTGCTGGTGGGCAGAACCTCAGAGCAGCCGTTTCGGATCAGCCTAGAGGTCCGTCTAGCCCTCTGGCCGTGTCTGAGGCTGGCCAGTAACGGATGCTCAGGAGGAGAGCATAAGCATGAAGAGATGTTTCCTTTGGCACGTACCTTCCTGCATGAGCCGTCAAGGGCAGGACACAGGGACAACCACAAAACCACGGATGAAATGCAAGGAGTAAATTGATTTTCATTACCTCTTGAATTGGGGGATCCCCAGAGCAGCGCCCGGGCAGAGGCACGCAGGCGGGAACACGGGCACCGCGGAGCTCAGTCCTTGCTACAGGATCACCGAACCTGCTGTTCTGGCCTGTTTCAAGGATTCCCGCCGGCGTAGCGTATCACCGTGCTGTGATCTTTCCCACAGCAGGGCAGGAACCTCAAGCGTGTTTGATAGGGTGCCTCTGAGCCTGTCGCAGGACTGTGTTATCTAAACGCAGATGTTCTGCTTGGCCAACACGCAAGGCTAAACAACAATTTGTGTGATACATGTGTTTTTCTACACCCCAGCTGCAAGTCACTTGGGCGTGTTTACAACCCTCCTCGCCAATCTTCCGTTATTTTCCCACACCTCCAGTGCTCCAGAATCAGTAGTTGAGAGATCTCTTGGCCCAGGGGGTGCATTTGTACCTTTCTTTACGGACTCTTGCTGTTACTGCTGTCAGTCTGATGTACTTTACAGGTGCCACAACACATGGTTGTATTTCAGCTGGCTGATTTCCTGTCATTTGATAGGCGTTGAGGGTGGCAGTAACTAAAATGTACTGAGAGAAACTGGAGAGGTGACGAGCGCAGAAATTGCAGTGACATTGGGTGTTTTCCATCGTCCCTGCATAGGCTGGGCAAAAGGCATGTTGGGAAGTGAGGCAGAGGTGATGCTGAGATGTTCTCTGGCTGGGTGGGAAGCCTAGGAAAGAAATGCAGCCCTTGGTTTGGTATCAGCACGTGTGCCACATCTGGTTCTAAATCTCACGGCCTGCAACTCTGTTCACATTCACTATCTCCCCCCCCTTCCTCCAATAGTGGTGAAGCCCCCAGCTATAGCCGTGCTTGGCTTCTGACAGGGGACCAGCCTAAACCCGAGGCTCCTTTAGAAAGGCAGACCGGTTTGTGGTCTCCCCATCGCAAAAGCATAATGCTGAACTGGAACATTTCAGAGGAGGACGCTGGGGAAGATCAAGTGTCTAGGCCAGTTTTTGTGTGGTGAACAGCTGCACAGGCCCTTCAGCTTGAAATATAGGGAACTTAAGAGTTTGAGAGAGGTTTACAAGATCTGGACTGGTCAGCAGAGGGTGGGAAGTACTCGCTTTTCTCTGTGCCAGCACGAGGCCCGGGGCTGTCAGGTGAGGCTAGTGAGAACAGCCAAGCTAAAGGAGGTCATTCTCCGTGTAGGTAAGAGTCTTTGGAGGAAAAATCTGTTGTAGGAAACCACATCTGACCGGGCAAATCCCTTTCGGTGGGAATGGTAGGTGCCTGGAAGAGTACCGAGGCGAGAGGGTTTTATATGTGCTTACACTGATCTTACCCTTCTTTAAGCAGCCAGTTGTGGTCATGCTTGGAGACAAAATAACAGGCTAAATGCACTCCTGGTCTGGACCAGTACAGCCATTCCTGTTTGTTTACTGGGTAAGCTTCATGGCCAGAATGAGCTCCAGCCCCTGCCTGTCCAGCTCCAAAGGGTTTGGGCACCAAGGCAGTCCTTGCTGACTGCTTTTTTTTGGCTAACCTGCTCTTTTTTTTAGAGCAAACTCAGAGAAAAGAAGCCAAGCATTTTGGCTATTTGGGGTTTCTTCTTCTGTTTAGAAGTTGGGGTCCTGTGGAGTTGACATCACTCTCTTTAACCATTCTTTTCTGTCTAAGTAACTGTGGGTCAGCGGGGGAGGTCGATACGGCCTTGCGCAGCTGCTGTGCAGTTCATCTCTGGACATGACCCTTAGTGGCGCTGAGCTCTTTTGCGGATGAGCCGTTGCTCTTGGGACGCAGTACAAGACTGCGGACTTCCCAGTACCTTCAGATCTGCCTATGGGACGTTCCTGGGAGCACTGTGGCACTGTTAAGTCCTGGCAGGTGGCCTCAGGTTCTAGTGTGACGGGCAAGGCTGTAGCTCTGGTTTAGGCCTTGTGTGCTGCGTTTAAAGACTAACACTGTTGTGGTATTTGCTGTCCATCTTCTTCTCCTATCCCAGCTTTTACATCCTCCCCTCCTTTTCTCACTGCAGTGCTTACATTACGATTCCACCACCTCTTCCCTTCCTCTGACTGTTCTGCCTGCTCTCCCACCAGGACACAGTAAATCTTCCACTCTGTCATCTCCCCCACTTGACGATCGGTTTTTGCGCTTTCTGCCCTTCCGTACTTACGCACAGGTGCTGCTGCTGTTTGTCTGTGCCCGCCGCAACCCTAACTCCTGCTTTTTCCATAGTACACGGGGAACAAGAGTTCCTTTGTTCTGCATCCCCATCCTTACGCTTTACGTCAGCTCTTGGGGTGTTCTCCCTGCTTCAAGCTACCCTTTCCGAGGATGGGACCCAGGGAATCCCAGAGGTGGTTTGGCTCTCCCTGCAGCACCCCACAGCACCAGGAGGCAGCACTGCCTGTGTCCAGCAGCGTTCAAGCGGCTGTTGGAGGGTCGCCAGTCACCTCTCCCTTTTGGGTGACTTCATCAAGCGTTTGCTTTGCAAACAGTGGCTGGGCCTCCGGCCACCTTTCACCAAACACCCCCCCCCCCCCCCCCCCCTTTACCTTCTACCTTCCTCTTGCACTTTGAGCCTGTGCAGCACTGGGTTGAACAGTTTCCTGAGCCTCCCCCTCTGCTCTTTGCACTGTTCATCCAAGACACCTTGTTGTCCCTCTCTCAGCCTCTTCCACAGCTTTCCCATCCTTTCCAGTTTAGGTTTCTGAGTCGTGATACCCACTGTATCAGCTTCTCTGGTCCCTTGGCCTCACCTCTTTCAGACAAGACCCTCCTGCCCCCCTCACCTGCAAGAGAAGCAAGAAACAGCCATTTTTCTAAGCCAGAGAGTCCTGAATGTGTCTATTTTTAACATGTCCTGAATGTGTCTATTCTGTCCCTGGGAAACACCCACTTAGATCTCCTTTGAGCTGTGAATTGCCCATGCAAAGCCCGTGGAAGTGACTGTCCTGGGCCCCCAGCTCTCCCTGTCGCAACGGCTGCAGGCTGTCCTGTGGTCTGTCTCGCAGGTTGACTGCGTCAGTTTGTGCAGTGACACCAGCGCAGCCACAGAGGAGAAAGTGCAGATGGCCTTCGCCCAGGCCCGACGGTACCACCCGTGTGTGCTCCTGCTGAAAGACATCGAGGTGCTTGGCAGAGACCGGGACAGGCTGGGAGAGGACGCCAGGGTCATCACCACGCTGAGGCAGCTACTCCTGGACACGGACCCAGCACGAAGGTACGGGCCCACCATGTTTGCTGTGGGCATCTGAGGTGATTGTTTGCTTCTGCCGTTCCTAGGGCAGCAGTCGCCGTTACATCAAGGTAACTGATTGCTAACATGGTTTATTTTTAATCCAGTGGAGTCTCTCCCAGACTTGCTTTGTTTATGTCAGAGAGACCTCATTCTTCCAGCTTAGTGGCAGAGGGAATTGGGACTCTTTTATTGTCTGAAGCTGGTTTCTGAGCTATGCAGATGAGCAAACCCGGTGTGTTGGCTGTGGGGCATGCCAAGGGTTGCTGGGAAGGGAGCTGGGCCCTGGGAGAATCTCGAGGCTGATGACGAGTGCCAGGGTGCAGGGAGGGAGACCTCAAGTGAAGAAATGAGGTGTCACTTGCAGGGCCTTGGCTTGGAAACAGAGTTCAGAAAGCAGTTCAAGGCAAACTGCAGGAGGCTGGCTGCAAGACACCTTGGCCAGTATGTGCACGTTTCTCGGAGGAAAGGCTGGCTGTTGGAGAGCGACTTGGCGTGGGTGATGGCAGTATAAGAGCGAAGCTTCCACAGAGCTGAGACCGTGCGCTGTCCCCCTTTTCTTAGCGGCCACCCTGTCCTGGTGATCGGCACAACCTGCAAGCCCCAGGATGTTCCTACGGATGTGCAGACTGCTTTCCTTCACGAGGTGAAAATTGAAGTCCCTTCAGAAGAGCAGAGGAGGTCGATGCTGAGCATGCTGACTGCCGGGCTGCCTCTGGGCAAAGAAGTGAGCCTATCCAAGCTGGCCCGCAGGACTGCAGTGAGTTAAACCATGGCAGCGTGTGGAGAGGGGCAGGCCAGGAGTGCTGGGCCAACCGCCCCTACCTGGCCGTGGAGAAAGGGGGCAATTCCCACTGCCCAGGCAACTTCAGGGGTTAACCCTGGTCCTCAGACATCAGCTTTAGCTGCAGATTTCTAGTGCCTAAGGGCTGCACACCTTTTGCAGAGGTGTTGGCTGATGCTCTGTTCTGCTAGAAGACAGGGCCAGTAAAAAAAAAAAACCAGCCACAGCCTTTGACCAGGGCACAGAAGCTCAAAGAACAGCTTTTCTAGGAGTTTTTCCCCATATACCTTTCATGGCCTAGCTGGAGCTGTGGTCAGGGACTGAACTGATGCTGTTTGTTTCTGCATTCGCAGGGTTTTGTGCTGGGAGATTTCTGTGCCTTGTTGTCCCACAGCAGCCGGGCTGCTTGTACCCGCATCCAGGCCTTGAGGTAGCCCAGGCAACAGGGCAGGAGTTGGGGGTGGGGGCTGCAACCAGCCCGATAGTGCCAGCAGTGGGCAGAGCCTGAGTCCTTCCCTTCTCTTCCCTCACCAGTTTTCCAGGTGGACTGAGCGAGGAAGTGGAGAGAGACTTTTGCACCGCAGGGTTCCCAGTGCTGGAGGAGGATTTCGGTGTTGCGCTGGAGCAGCTGCACAGCGCCCATTCGCAGGCGGTGGGAGCCCCGAAGGTAAGGTGCCGGGGAAGGGGTGGGGGTGGTTCTCTAGAGCCGTACGGCTCACCATACCTCTGGCAGACCACAACAGACAGCGCTGTGCTCTGTCATGTCACTTCCTGCTGTGTCCTTCCACGGAAACAGTCCCACTGTGAGCTTTTCACCCTCTTGGCTTTGAATTGGGTCAGGGAAGCCATTGCCGCTTTGATCGAAGGGTGCTGTGGGGGTGTGAGCCGCGTGGCGCAGCCTTTCCAGAGGCAAAGGCAACTGCAGGCCGGCTCCTCTCTGGGTGTCTCCAGCTGCCTGGCTTAAGGGAACGGGCTGGGGCATGAGCTGGGGAGGGACTTTACCCACGTGTGTGAGAAGCCTCATGCTTGATCCCTGGCCTTGGATGCTGCTTGAGCTGGCACAGGCTTTCCTGAGAGCCAGGCAGCTTGAAGAGCTGGGGATCCTTCAGGGAGAGGGGGTGTCAGAGTAAACCAGCAGAGTCAGCTTCTCGGGTGGGGAGTGATCTGCCTGTGGCAGCTCGGCACCCAGGGAAACAGCAGTTGGAGTGACTGTTTTTGCCGGGTGACGTGGTGTTAGGACCAGGTGAAGTGATCGGAGCCACTCCTCCACGCCCTGAGCGTGAACGAATGAGTTTGGCACAGGGCAGGAAGCGCTGGCCTTGGAGCAGTTATTCCGGCGCCTTCCCCAGCTGCCCGCTCGCAGCCCTGCCCCAGCAGGATGGCACCTTGCTGCTGTCATCATCCAGGAGCCACTCTGGGACTTCATTCATTCATAAATACGCCGGGGACTGACATGAGCTCTGCTCTGAGCCGTGCTTGCCAAGTCCGCTGTAAGGCAAATAATAACCACAGAGTGCGCTTGGCAGCGAGCTGTGTGAACGGGAGCTAATTGTGTTTGCGTTTTACAGTCCTTTATCAATTTCTTAGTCGCTGGCTGTGGTTCAGAAAGCCCATTAGCAGACCTGGATGCTCTCAGCATATGAGACTCCCAACTCCCTGCTGGCCATTTCGGCTCAGTCACACATTTGTTTGCAGTTACAGCTTGAGCCTCCTAGAGAGAGCTGATATCAAACCTCAATCGCTAGCAGCAACTGCAGCATCTCCTAGATTTCTCCCCTGAAAACAACCTTCCTGCGGCTTGCCAGCTCCCATGCTGATGTCTGTAGAGCTTTTCCTAGCGAGGCAGTGTAAGCCAGAGCACAGGGGAGAGGGCAACTCCTCCGTTCATCAGTGTTGAAGGAGGAGGGCCTGTGACCTTTTGCTGTAAAAGGCCTTTTTTTTCTGGGAATCCTTATCCTGTCTGACCTGATTTTCCTGGTGGACTTGCTGGACAGCTGGAGACATAGCATGAGATAACATCATCTCAAGTAGCAAGGGAGGGAGAGCCGAATTGGCTGAGGGGGGAAAAAATTTTGCTGTGGCCTATTTTTAATCCGCCTGTTTGCTGGCACCTGTTCCCCACCCAGCCAGCAGCTGGGGGGAAGTGTTCTGGGGCTTTGCTTTCTCTGCACGTTCCCAGGAGAGCTGCTCTGACTCTCCGGAGGATCTGTCACGCAGGCTGTGGCATTCCTGCTGTTTCTAAAGCTGTGAGCAGAGCAGCATCCTCCGCCGAGGTATTTGGCTCAGCATAAAATAAGGAGAAGAGGCATGGCTCACCCACGTCCTCCCTCTCTCCGCAGTGATCCCTTGTGTGTTTGCCATTGATCCCATCCCCGTCTGTTTCTTCTAAACATCCATGGGCTTTGTTCTTGCGTCCCCCCTTTCAACAGAGCCGACTTCTTGGTACGGTGTCCTCCAGGATGTCCGTCTCCCATCCTCCGGGTGGCAGAGGTTCCCAGTAGCCCAGGTTTTGTTGCTCCGGCGTGAAGCCCTCTGACGGTCTCGCCGCCCTGGGGGACAAGGTGCCCTGAACACAAGTAGTTCATAACTGCTCAGGCCGGGTTTCTTTTTTATTCCTCTCTTTTACCTTCCCTCATGTCCCCAGGGCTGTGCAGCAGGGCTCTCTCCCCACAAAGCTGCAGGCAACCCTGGCACGTAATTTATTTGCTTTATTTCAGCTGACAGGGAATGTGAGGTGAACAGAGAATGGGAGACGAGGTGGCACGCTGCGAGTGCAGCTTGCCTGGGCACGTGTGCAGTTTGTTTTCCCCGTTGCAAAGCTCAGGAGAGGGGAAATATGGATGCTGGGGAATCCCGCAGCAGGGATGCCTGGGCGGTGCAGCGCGGGGTTGACTTCCTGCACAGCCAGGCATAGCTGATGGCGTGAGAGGCTGATGCCTAGCATCCCACTGGAGCAAGAGCTGCTTGGGGCTCAGGAGAAAGTGCTGATGGGGTCTCTCCCTCTCTTGGCAGATCCCCTCTGTGTCCTGGCAGGATGTTGGTGGGCTCCAGGAGGTGAAGAAGGAGATCCTGGACACGATCCAGTTGCCCCTGGAGCACCCGGAGCTGCTGTCGCTGGGTCTGTGCCGCTCTGGTCTGCTGTTGTACGGGCCTCCAGGGACAGGGAAGACCTTGCTGGCAAAAGCCGTGGCAACCACGTGCTCCATGACGTTCCTGAGGTGAAGGCTGGGGGGTTACACGGTAGGACTTTCTTTCACCTGGCAGTGGATGGGCATGCTCTGACTGGCTCCCTCTTCTCCCTGCCCCACAGCGTAAAAGGGCCAGAGCTCATCAACATGTACGTTGGGCAGAGCGAGGAGAACGTGCGTAACGGTGAGCAGATGCGTCCTGCTCCTGCCTGTGGGAAGACGGGGCTTTGCTGTGGTGCTGGAAGGAAGGAGACAGTGCTTAAACCCTTCCTCCCAGCTCCCACCACAGCTGCCAGCAAGGACACAAACCCCTGTCTTGTACACCCAGACTATGCTCTGCCTCGCTGCAGCTTCCTCTCTTACACTCTCTGCTCTGTCGCTCCTGTCCCTAGTGGGACAGTAGCCCCTTGGGGACACAGCTGAGACTGGGGGCCTACAGTGCTGGGTGCTGTCCCTGCTCCCGCTGAGAGCACAGGAGACGTCAGCGGTGGCGAGGCAGTGGGCAGCTGGTTTCCATCCGCAGCTCTTCCCCACCCATGATGTGGCAGGTCCTGTTGCTGTTGGCTGCTCTTCCAGGTCTTTCTCACCTTTCCTGCTGTCTCCTCCCAGTGTTTGCCAGAGCCAGGGCAGCTGCTCCCTGCATCATCTTCTTTGATGAGCTGGATTCCCTGGCCCCCAGTCGTGGGCGGAGTGGAGATTCGGGGGGTGTCATGGACAGGTGAGCGAGCATCGTGTGTCCTTGGGAGAGCAGCAAACCTGCCTCAGCTGGGGGGATGCACAGGATTGCCCCGCAGGGCAGAGTCCATCCCAGCTCTCTTTCTCCACTTTTTTCCCTCCCTGCTCCCTTCAGCTCCTCTGCGTGGCCTGTCTCCTCTCTCTGGACATTAGTACTGCTGTTTGCATTGCCGCAGGTTCATGGTTGCCCAAGCTTGTTGTGCAAACATTTGGTTAAGACAGAGTCTCCTCCAGCTGCTACTGTGGTGGCCAACTGTTCCCTCTGGCCTCTCCAAGGCCATCCTTCACACCCCTGCCGTGCTCTCTCCTATTAGCTGCTGTTTCCCTGCAGTGGGAAATCCTTCAGCTGCCTCTGGGAGAAGCAGAGTATGTAGATACCCACAGACAGGGTTATTTCCCCTAGGCCTCTTCGTCTGAGCTCGTAGTCCCCATCCAATCTTCCTCTCCATCCGTGAGGGGTTCTGGGGTTTCCCAGTGACACCGTCTGCCCCCAGCATCCATCTTCACACAGGCAAACCAGCAGCTCCAGAAGGGGCTGAGCACGGTGCCCATCGGTCCCCGCAGTCATCCCAGAACCCCGTGGAGATATCCCCACTACAGGTCTGTGCAGCACTGAAGTACGGTGCTGCCGGGCCGGCGTAAACCCCCCAGCCGCAGACCTAGATGTGCACCATGCACTGCTGGCTGCCCTGGGGATGTTGGCAGGTCACTGGCCTGTCTGGGTGTCCCGGTGTGGGTGACAGGGCCGCCTTGCAGCGGAACTTGCTGGGCAGTGGGGAGAGTTGGGACAAGCCGGTACATCCAAGTGGGGAACCTGAGCCGCAGCCACGAGCGCCCGCCTATGTTTGGTCTGCGTTGCCGGTGTCTGATAGCAAGTGTAAGCGCGCGTGGCCATCCTGGGAGGGTTCAGAGCCAAGCACAGGCCTGAAGGGCTGTCTTGGTACCGGGGCTTTGCACTCTGTGATGAGCCCCAGGCTCATCGGCTGCGCTGAAACGGGGAGTTCTGGGTGGCTGCATCGGGAAGAGATTTAGGAGCTGAAGCCCAAGACATGCACCTGCTAGCGGCCTCACTTATTCCTCTTCCCGTTTGGTGGCTGAGGGTGACGGTGGGTGACTTGCCAAGGCCCAGTTGTGAGCATCCCATCTTGCTCCCCGCAGAGTTGTCTCGCAGCTCCTGGCGGAGCTCGACGGCCTTCATTCCGCCAGGGAGGTGTTTGTCATCGGAGCTACAAACAGGCCCGACCTCCTGGACCCAGCTCTGCTCCGGCCGGGCAGGTAGGTCACACCCTACCCTGCCTCGCTCCGGGGTATTCCAGAGAGCTCCGCAGGCAGCCTGCGCTGGACTGTGTCCCCAGCACGCCCCTCCACCACAGAGGCTGTTCCTAAAGCCCCCTGCCCCTGGCTTGTGGGGGAGATGGGAAGCCACGAGGGGGTCAGTGCCTGTGGCAGCAGCATAGGACACCACTGCCCATCACCCCCCGCCGCCCTGACTGTTGCCCCAGCAGCGCTGCAGGGTGAGAGGGGCCCTGCTGTGGCACCGAGCTGGCGGGAGGAACTGCTCTGCCGGGGCCTGCTCTGCAGAGCTGCCCCCCAGCCCATCTTCATGCCTGCGCCTCGCCCATCCCGGGGCAGGGCTTCCTATCGGCTCTTGCTGGACCTCGCGTGGTTCCCGCCAGCCCGTTTCCCTGGCCTGGCCCAGCCCCTCCGAAGGGCAGCCCTGCTTCCAGCCCGTTGACTGCTCCCCCCCAGCTTTGTGCCACCCACGAGCTCGGCAGCAGAAGGAGCTGCCCCAGGGACGCCCCTGTTTGTGGTGCTCGGGGCTGAGCACCAGTGGCGGGTTTGTCTTGGCCCGTTCTCAGCTGTCTCTCCTCCCCTCTGACAGGTTTGACAAGCTGGTCTATGTGGGCATAAACGAAGACCGGGACTCGCAGCTACAGGTGCTGAGCGCTGTCACCAGGAAGTGAGTGACCCTGTGCTCTTGCAGCAGCCTTCACCCCACCCTCCAGCGGGCCACAGCCTTCCCGAGGCTGACGCGTGGTGGCCTCCAGCTTGGCTTCGTGTCTGAGCCCTGGGGAGCACCCGAGTCGCTGACCCAGCGGGTAGGGGAGCAGGATGGGGCAACTTCCAGCAGCAGAACTGGGGCTGGTTTTCGGACAAGGTGGGAGCAGCTCAGCTGTCTGTCCGTGGAAGGGATGGTGGATTTCTCCAGTCCCTGTGCCCACAAGCTCTTTTGGAGGAGCTCAACCAGATGGTAACCGTGGGATGAGACTGCAGCGCTCCAGCCTGGCAGGAAGGTCCCATCTCCTTCCTGCAGGAGTTCCCACTGTTTCCAGGCCCAGGCGGGAGGGCAGCTCTGTTCATCTCGCTGCCTCTCGAGGGGTGTTCAGCCTGTGCTCGGTGTGTCTTTCCAAACACGGGTTGGGTGGGATCACCAAGCAGCAGGGTTCGGCTGCTTCCTTAGCTGCTCTGAGCTCCTGAGAGCATCTCGGCGTGAGGGAGCAAAGCAATCCCTGCAATCCAGGTGCAGAGGTACCACCCACCACGGCTGGGAACCTGCCTCTGCGGGGGCTCGGTCAGGGATAGCTGTGATGCTGCTGCCTTCCACGGTGAGCTGGCGTGAGAGGCGAGAGCGTGGGCTGGCTCTGAGCATCTTCTCACACCGTGGCGGTCGTGCCCTCCGGCAGCGCGGTGCCGAAGGAGGCTCAGTGTCTGCAGCGTGGCTCTGATGGGATGGTTTGGCGTTAACAGCGGTTTGCACTCTCTCTAATTAAACGTGTTCTTATCCAGCCCTGGCTGTAGGCTGTTCCCAGGCATGTGGAACACTTAATTTCTCTGAGCGAGAGCCCAAAGTTGCCTTTGATCCTACTTTGCAGGAGAGAGGACCTTTCTGTGGGGTGTTCCAAAGAGAAGTGACTGAGTTGAATAAAACTAACAAACCAACCCCTTTCATTTTTTTCGGAGCGTGCAGAGCACAGCCCAGAAGCGGCTGAACACGGGGCCTCCCATCCCTCCTGCCCGGTCACGCTGGCTGCCCTCCTCCTCTGCTTTTTTCTGTGGCTCCTAGACCTGTGGTTTTCTCTCTTGGCAGGTTTAAACTGGATCCGTCTGTGAATCTGCCCACCATCCTAGAGAAATGCCCGGCTCAGCTGACGGGAGCAGACATCTACGCCCTGTGCTCAGACGCCGTGACGTGCGCTGTCAAACGCAAGGTGGAGTGGATCGAGGAAGGTAGGAGCCCGGCCCCCGCCTGCCCCGCGTGTTGGGGTGGCCCAGCGTGGGGGCTGGGGCTGTAACGGGAGCCTCGATGGCTTCGGGACCGTGTCTGAGCGCGGGCAGTTTCAGCGGATGTGATCCGCCTTCAGCGCCGGCGGGAAGGAGCGACACCGGTTTTCCTTCCCGTCTCTGGAGCCGGGGCTGTCGGGTCTGGCCAGCCGCCCCTACGCTCGGCTCTCAGCCTTCTGTTCTCTCTCCCGTGCAGGGCTGGACACGGAGAGCTCGGCTCTGGTCCTGACCATGGAAGATTTCCTGCAGGCTGCCGCGAGGCTGCAGCCGTCCGTCTCTGAGCAGGAGCTGCTCAGGTACAGGCTCATCCAGCAGAAGTTTGCTGCCTGCTAGTGCTCGGCGGAGCCGGGCCTGGAGGAGGGATGGGGATGGGGTGTTAAGGGGTGCGAGAGAAGAGGCACAAGCACGTCCCCGGCTCTCTGAGGTCTCCTGGGCCCTTCTTTTGAGGCGGCCACACGGTTTCTGAGCCGGAACCTGGTGGGAACGCTGCTGGCGTTCTGTAACGGCCCTTTGCAGCTCAGCGAGTGCGCCGCGGGTGCCGGCAGCATCTCGGGGTGGCTTCCCCACGGAGGGAAGCTGAGCCTGCTGGTTGTGGGCAGCGTAGGAGCGTCTCCACAGGTGATGGAGCATCGGTGGGGGAGCAGGGCCCAAACTGCACCCGGTTTGGCAGCGAGGGGCAGGCTGGGGGTGGTTGAGGTGTCAGTCCCCAGCGAGGGGTGCTGGCCGGAGGGCAGCGGGACACTGGGCGCTGCTGCAGCTGCCTGGGCTCCGCACAGTCTCTCTGAATAAACACGGTTTTTCAGCACCAGGTGTTGGCTGCCTGACCGTGGTCTGTGTCTGTGGGCGCGGGAGGTCCCTGCCAGCCCCAGCCTGCCCTGCGGGTGGAGGGGGGACACCTGCTCACAGGTCTGCGGCCACCCTGCTCCGGCAAAGGTTGCCAGAGGGGCTGGAGCCCGCGGCAGGTGAGGAGAGGCCGAGGGAACAGGGTTTGCAGAGGAAGCCCGGTTCTTCCTGGAGGTGCTGGGTGAGAAGACAGGCCATGGGAGCGAGTGCCAGCAAGGGCGATTCCCACCGGATACTAGGAAAGGCTTGTCATGGAGAGGGAGGGCTCCAGCCTTGGGAATACTCAGCCTTTGGCTGGAGCGGCCCAGAGCTGCCCTCTGCGCGCCCCTCGGCCCAGGCCCCCAGGGTCCCGGCTCACCTCCCGCTGCAGCCCCACAGCAGCTGCTGGCACAAGGGCACGCGCCCCGCTTCCCAGCCTTCACCGAGGATGCCAAGTAACTCCGCGCTTGGCCGTGTGTGGCAGCCAGCCGGCAGGCAGCTGCCTCAGCCAGGTCCCTGCAGCTGCCGGGGCGGCTCCTGGGCAGCGTGGGGGTTCACCCCAGCCTAAGGGGTCACTGCTACCCGGCTTTGCCCCACTCTTGCTCCTCCTGAAGGGCTGGTTCTCCAGCAGCCACGTGTTCCGTGCAGGAAGACAGGGCTGACACGTGCCTGCAGCCCCGTTGCTCCGGCACCAGAGCGTGTTCGGGCAGAGCTGCCCCTGACCGCGAGACGCTGGCGGCTCCGGCCACCGCCTCTCCCCCGGGGCGAGCAGGAGGGGAGCTGCAGCCGCAGCAAAAGCGCTGCCGGGGCATGTGGAGCCCCGGCGGGGTGGGGTGGGCACCCCTGGATGGGGCTGGGGGTGTGAAGAAAAGGGGTCAGCACGTGGTTGGGAGGGCGCATGGGAGAAAACCAGTTGCAGCGCAGCCCCGTGAGCGGGGGGCTCGGCAGGGAAGTGCAGCCACCCGGGAGCCAGCCCACCCTTGCCAAGGGGAGCCCCAACCTCCAGCCGGGGGCTGGGTGCGAAGCGGTGCCTGCACCTGCCCCATGCTCCCCCCAGGCTGGGCATTCCCTTCCCTGGGAGTCCCGAGGCGGCTGCAGCCATCCCCCTCGCCCCATACACGGACACACGGACCACGGGCTTTGGTAGCTCTCACGAGTGCTCTTCATTAAGGGGAGGGGGCTGCCAGGCAGCTCTTGGCGATGTCCCCAGCCCCCTGCTTGTCCCCAGAGCCACTTGCAGCTCTCGGCCACCACAGTCCCATCTCCACGGCCCTCTCAGGCCGTCTTCTTCACGACGTGGATGAAGTAGCAGGGGACGTGGGCCTGCCCCGGTGTGTAGGGCTGGAAGTCGCCCAGGACGCTGTGCTGGCACTTCCCCTGGAAGGCACCTTTCAGCAGGGCAGTGAAGGCCTCCAGCCGGTGCGGGTAGTACGACAGCCGAAACTTGCTGCAAGGAGGCAACGCCGGTGAGGCTGGGGGGCAGCGGGCATGGTGCCAGCCACCCCCTCCCGGGCCAGGAGCCACCCCCGCGACCCCCCTCACCTCAGCTCCGGGGCCGCCCCTGCCTCAGTAGGGGGCACCTGCACCGTGTAGTCCAGGGTCACCATGTGCGCCTTGTTGTTGACCAGCAGCACCGAGGTGGTGATGTCTTTGGTCAAGTCGCTCTGGGGACGGCAGGAGGATGTCTGTGTCCTGTGGGGTCTCGGGGGCCCCAGCCTGGGCCCCTCCTGGAGCCAGGAGGCTGGGGTTGGGGCACAGAGGGGGGTGGGATGGGGCAGGGTCTGCCAGGCACCCACCTTGTAGTAGATGTTCTTGCCAGGCGGCGCGCAGCCTGTGGCCAGGATGTGATCGTAGTTGCGGTGGTCGATGACCAGGACGCCCCCGGGCCGCACCATGCTGGCGATGTTCCTCAGGGCCAGCTTGTGGTCACTCTGGTCCCCTGGGGAGGAAACCGTGGTGTCCCCTGGCACTGGCTGCACCCCACAAAACAGCCCATGGGGCCCATCTCGTGTACACACACCCCCCCCCCCGGCCCGCATCACCCCCTCCCCCCAACTCAGCGTGGAGAACCCACAGCCCCACCCATGGTATGAGCTCAGGCACGTTCTCAGCCTCACCGGGGCAGGGAGAACCCACCGCCCCGCTCGTGGCATGAGGCTGGGTGTGTCTCCAGCCTCGCCAGAGATGTGCCAGTGATGCGCACAGCTCCACCACCACGAGACCCAGCGGCTCTGCTGGTGCCGCGAACCGCGGCGCATTCGTACGCGGCACGACACAGCAACGCCACCATGCGTAAGACACCGCGACATTCATGGCATGAGTTAGGGCACGTTCTCAGCCTGCCGGGAGATGCACTTGTGCATAGGGCCCTTCTCCTCTCCCCCCCCGCCAGCTCCCAACGCACCTTTGAAGTCGGGCAGGTGTGCGAAGGAGTTGCCCAGGCAGATGACCGCGTCAAACCCGTCCCCTGGCTTCTCCAGGTCCTTCTCCAGCGTCAGCCAGTTGGCCTCCTCAATGACTGCGGCACAGGGGCACAGGTGAGGGCAGGGACACCCCACCTACCCAACAGCCTCCCCTGCATCCCCCAGCCCTTTCTTGGCCCCGGCGGGTGCCGGCTCCAGCCTGGGGCCAGCCGAGGGCCACGGCCTGGGCTTTGCCGAGCAGCTGGCGCCGGCGGGTCCCTGCAGCAGGACCACCTGGCCAGCGGCACCCACACGAGGGGCTGCCACCCGTGGTGGGGGCTCGGGGCAGAGGCCCCCCCACCCCAGCGCCGGGGTGGGCGTTGGTGTCCGCACGCCCCTCCCGGCCCCCGCGGCCCCCGCACCCCATCGGTCGAAGGGCTCCTCCTTGCGCCGCTCCCAGCGCTCCTTCAGCGCGTACTTGAGCATCTTGTCGCTGGCGTCGACGCTGGTCACCTGGAAGCCCTCCTCGAGCAGCATGATGGAGTCCACCCTGGGGACACGGCTGTCAGCGGGGCCGGGGGCAGCTGGGGGCGCCCGGGGGGGTGGGGCCCAGAGGGCGTGGAGGGGGAAGGGGGCGCTGGGGCCGGGAGAGGGGACACCTGGGAGGCGGGCGGGCGCGGGGCGCGGTGCCTCACCCGGTACCGCAGGCCACGTCAAGGACGGAGCGGCAGCGGTGCTGGCGGAGCAGCGCCAGGAGCCAGCTTCGGTACTCGGCCGTGCGGCCCCGCGTGTCCCCGATGTACAGCTGCCACACGCGGGCCGCCCGCCCGTCCGCGTACTGATCCGGCAGCCCCTCCGCCGCCACCCCCAGCGAACGCGTCCGGTACACGCTGTCCACCATCCCGCCGCCGCGGCCCCGGCCCCACTGCGCCGCGCCCCCGCCGCCGCCCCGCCTCCAACCCCCGCCCCCGCCCCGCCCCCGCCGCCCCGCCAATCCCCGCCGCCTCCGCCCTCTGCCGCCCCGCCAATCCCCACCGCCGCCACGCCCCCCCCCCCTCCCGGCGGCCTCGACCTTTGGCTGGCGGCGGGAGCGTGGCCGGGTGGGCGGGGCGCGCCCGGCTGGGCCCCGCCCCCGGCCCCGCCCCGCCCCGCCCCGGGGGGTCGCGCACCAGCGGAGCCCCCGCCGGCAGCAGCGCCTGCCCCGGCGCGGCGGGTGACGCAGGGCCGGCGGCCGTTCTGGGGAAAACGTCTTTATTTACAGTCCCGGCGGGGCGCGGGCAGCGTGAGGAGCCGGCGGCGGGGCAGCGCCCGCGGCTGCGGCCCCAGCGGGGAGGCGGCGGGGCTGGGGGCGGCGGCTCCGTGCCGCCCCGCTGCTCGCAGGATCGAGGCAAAGGCTGCGCTGGGCGCTCCGGCCTCCCCGGGGTGGGGAGGGGTCACCCGCGCCGCCAAGTCCCTTTTTTCGTTCGGTACCCACAGGACACGGCGGGGCGGGCGGCCCCGGGGCTGG
Source organism: Rhynochetos jubatus (assembly GCA_027574665.1). NCBI lineage: Eukaryota > Metazoa > Chordata > Aves > Eurypygiformes > Rhynochetidae > Rhynochetos > Rhynochetos jubatus. Next base: position 13,773,452 of record CM050650.1, on the reverse strand, counting down.
GGCTGCTGTGAGCCTACAGCTCATCGGCTGGGCTGTGGGTGAGCGGAGCCTCCTCCTGGATCCCGCTCTCCTCCAGGGCCTCCCCTGAGGCCAGGAGGCCGGCAGCTCCCTCGCCGTCATCCTTCTGGCCCTTCTTCTTCTTCTTCCCACTCTTTTTCTTGCTCTGCTTCTCCCCGGCGCTTGCCAAGTCACCCTTCTTGCCAGTCCACTTCTCTGCCAGGCAGCCTAGGGAGGAGAGGGGCGGAGGGGGCCCTGAGAGAGAAGCCGGGGGTCCCCGTGGCCTGGCAGGGCTCCCCCGCCCTCCCGCACGCGACTGCGCTGCCCCCGGCAGCAGCCAGCACTTACTCGTGTCCTTCCCTTTTAGCACGTGGTTGGCGCAGAGAAACTGGGAGAGATCCTCCGTCTGGTGGTGCCTGTACCAGTCCTCGATCACGTCTTCGTACTCCTCCACCAGCACGTCGCACTAGCCCGGAGAGGAGAGCATCGCTCCAGCCGCGTGCCGCCGGGGCAAGACCGGGAGTGGGGCGGCAGGTCCTGCCGACACCCCTGCTCCCGGCGGCGCACTCCCACCCCCTCTCCCGGACACTGTGCCCACGAGGCCACGGAGGCTGCCGAGGGCCAATCCCACTGGGTACCTGCTTTTTGAGGTCAGCCACCTCAGCCGAGGTCTCATTCCACAGCTCGTAGGGGATGTCCATCACCACCTTGACGCCCTTGTGCACCAGGTTGTGCAGGGTCTCGAACGTCTCCGACATGCCCTGCGGGGAGCAGTGCTGCCCGGTGAACTGTGGCTCCTCCCGCCAGGCTCCCGCTCTCCCCCTCCCAGTACCGCTCTCCCCCTCCTGGTACCGGCTGCACGACCCTGCTCAGGGACACATGCAAGCCAGCCAAAATCAGGGTCCTGGGGGCAGCAGGAGGGAGTTTGAGTGGAAGCAAAACCCTGCTCCCAAAACCAACAGGAAGACACGGGCCAGGCAAGGCAGCCCCTCCGTGCGGGCTCACCAAGGACAGCACCCCACATCTGACTTGGGGGGCAGCACAGCCTCACGTGCTGTGTGCTGTCAGGGGATCCAGGGGATGGGAAGAAAGAACCCCAGTCTGGCTCCCCATCAGCGCAGGGGCAGGCAAGGGACACTTGGGAGCAGGGACTGGAGGACAGCCCTCACCTTTGCGAATCTGTTACTGCCGCTCCTCTCCTTGTGCAGGTTGTAATCCAACAGCCGCTTGCAGATGTTCTCCGTCACCTCGATTAACCGGATGTCCCTGCACAGAGAGGAGGGAGGGCTTGGCCTCGGCACTACCCCCCAAAACAGCCAGGGCGCTGGGAAGCCCCTGGCTCTGCAGCCCACAGGCAGCAGGAGACCGCCCGTCCCACTCTCACTTACGACTGCGTGTACTTGACGGCGGAGCCCTTCCCGTCCAGGAAGCCGTACTTCGTGTCGATCACCTCCTTGGTCCTGCCTGTCTCCTCGAAAGCGGATTTCAGCTCCACGGCCACGTACTTGCACACTGCAGGAAGGAAAGCACAGGCCGGTTAGGGGGTTTCACCGCTCTGACGGGCAGCGCGACACAGCGCCCGGGGACGGGACAGCAGCAGAAACGGGCGCCAGGAGTGGGGCACGCTGCAGTTGCCATGAGCAGAAAAACAGGCGCCTCGGCCATTCAACGAAATAACCGGGAACAGCCCAACTGATTCCGCTGGAAACGCCTTGAAGCAGGAACACCCCAACCAATGCTTCGGGGTAAGCGCATCCACAGAGCCAGCTGCCGCGGCACCGCTGGGAAGGCGGAAGGGCGGCAGTTCTGCCCGCAGGTTTCTGACAGCTCCACTTCGCAGCCACCGAAGCGTCTGCACCACAAGCTGCTCCCTTCCTCCTGGAAGAGGATGAGCCCTAGCGTGGGTCACAGCTCCTCCTCACCAGTGCCTCCCACCAGGTAACCGCTCCCCTGGGGACACGGGGGCTGTGTCAGGGACCAAGCAGCTGGCAGGGTGGCGGGACAAAGCTATGGACTGTGTCACGGCATGAGGGGCCGCCAGCTCCAGCAACACTGCACAGGGCGTCGCCCACGGCAGAGATCACAGCGCCGCCAGCTCTGTAACACAGCGCCCGTTTTCTTTTATAAAACTTAAAAAAACCACCCCAAAACATGAAACAAAAGCTTTATTTCTTCTGTAACAAAGAGTCCAACAGAGCTAAAAACAGAGAGCAGGAGATGAGAAATATCTCAGGGGTTTACAAGCGGAAACGTGGAGGGATGGAAGTCTTTCACGGTGCAGCGCCCTTCCTCTCCCAAGGCCAGGGTCCTGGGAGGCTGTTTGCCAGGACCACCTCGCCCCAGTCCGGGAGAATGGCTGAGCCCCAGCAGGAATGGTCTGACAGCAACGAGCCGCTGCACCTTCTCCCAGGCAGCGACGCGAGTGATGTGCTGCAGGCAGGGAGTGAGGCGGCTTCTCCGGGTCTGCCGTGCAGGTGCCGGGGTGTGCACACCTCCTGCACCGCCTTTCTCTGCTGGCGCCAGCGGCTGACCACAGCCATTTCTCAGGTGGGATGAGTGCTCCTTCCCTTCTGGACTCGGGCCTCGAGGACATCCCTCTCCATACACCTGCTGCAGCATTCCAAGGCATGCCAGGAGCACTCACTGCTGGGCCCAGTTATCCCGATGCTGCCCACGGCTATTCCTGCATGCGGACACAGGTTCTGAGCCTGGGCAGGAAGAGGACCAGCACGTAGTCAGTGCTCGCTACGATGCTTCCCTGAGGTCATGCAGGTGCCACAGCACGGACGTCACGGTCTCCGGAGCTGCCTCCCCCGCAGGGAAAGCTTTGCAAAGAGCTCCGGAGTTTCACTTCTTCCTTTTCTCTCTGCTGTCAAGCTCCACCTGTCCCTGCGCAGCAAAGACAGAGGAAACTATAGCAGAGGGGAAAGGTCCGTCGTGACCTGCCCTGGACTGTCTCCGACTCCTTGTGAATCGAGGGGCTGCTCAGGGAGGAAGCATCGCCGAGGCCGAGCTGCGGGACCAGCAGCCGCAGGAGGAAGCGCCGAAACAGCAGGGACTGCCAGAGCGCCCCACGGCCTCTCTCCAGGGAAGGAGGGAAGGCGGCCGCCAGCAGGGACACGCCGCGAGAGGCCCCGCTCCACCGCGGGGGCACCGGTGGGTGCTCGCCCCCGCCCAGGCACACAGCGGCAGCGGCAACTGCCCCCCCACTGTGGGGGGAGGCGGGCGGAGGGGCGGCCCACCGGGGCGCAGTCGATCCCCGGGGCTGCGGCCGCAGCCTCCGCACCAGGGACCCCCCGGCCCGAGCAGCGGCTGATCACCGCAGCCCTCGCACGGCGGGCCGAGCACAGGCGCTCCGGCGGGGCCCCTCCGGTCCTCCCCCCGTCCCCGCTTACCCTCGCACTTGCTGGGCAGCCGCACCCAATCCGAGTCGTCGCCTCCCGCCAGCGCCGCCGCCGCCGCCAGCAGCAGCGCTGCCGCCGCCGCCGCCGCCGCCGCCATGGCTCCGCTTCCGGGGACAACCCCCCGCCCGCTCCGCCGGGTAACCATAGCAACCTCGCGGCGCCAGCCAATCCCAGCGACGCGCGTGGCCCGCCCGGCCAATCCCTGCTCGGCCGCCGCCAGCCAATCCGAGGCGGGGCCTGCTCGGCCGCCGGAGAATCGCCTCCGGGTCGTGCGGCTGAGCCCCCCCACGTGGGTGGTGGCGGGAGCGCACGCGGCCACAGACGGAGGGGCGGGGCGTCTGTGCGCTCGTCCCCGCCCCGCGCGGCCCCCCGGAGCCCCTCCCTGCCCCCGGACATCTAGGGCCCCCTCCCTACCCCCCCAGCTAATTCGGGGCCCCCCTCCCTACCCCTGGGTAATTCGTGTCCTTTCCCAGGGCATTCCGGGTCCCCGCCACCCACAACAACGGGGCAGCCTCTCCCTCTTCCGCACCCCCGCGGGGTTGCCCCCTGCACCCCCTAAACAAGCAACACAGGGTCTCCCCTCCCCCCTCCAGCATCCTTCAGGCAGCATCCCCTGGCCAAGCGGGGGGGACTTACCCGTCGGGCACCCTCAGCGCCGGGAGAGGAGGATGGAGGTGAAGAGGGCATCGGAGAGCGCGACCTTCAGCAGCACCAGCCGGACAGCCAGCAGCAGGGCTGCCGGGGCGCGGGCCGGCAGCACTGCAGGGGAAGGGACGGGGTGACGCCTGCCGCGGGCACCCCGCTGCCCCCACATCCCCTCTGGGGTCTGCAGCGGGGCCGAGTCAGGGAGAGTATCTCCAAGACTTCAGGCCCAACAGGCTCCCCGGGGTCACCCTCACGTGCCCCTGTGACACCTCACGTCACCCTCGTGCCGTTGCCGAAAGCAGGATGGCTCTGACCCGCTTTCCTCATCCTCCCTACCGCCACGGAGCTTCATCCCCTTTGCCCCACGGCACCGCGGGGACCCACCCCGACGGGCACGTGGCCCCAGCCAGGAGCTGACACTCACCGGCTCTGCTGCCGGGACACGGCCCTGCCGCCTCCTCGTTGCCTGTGGGACGAGAGCGCAGCTGGAGCCAGGTGCGCGGCAGGGCCGGCCGCAAACCCCTTCCCACGCCTGCCAGTCGGGGCTGCGACGTTGGCCCGCGGGGCCCTGCACCTGCTCCCCGCCGGAGCCCCCCCCAGCCCCCATCCTCAGGGTGTGCTGGGGCTCCGGGCCGGGCGGCAGCCCGCAAGGCGGGCGGAAGGGCCGTACCCGTGATGCGGACGGGGCTGGAGCTGTGGGCTGGGAAGGTCCCGTTGAGCCCCACGTGGCAGGCGAGATCCTCCTCGGCCAGGGGGTCGTCGGGGAGGAGGGAGACGGTGCAGGCGGTGCCACCGTCCTCCTGGGACACCCCGTAGGCGAAGGACTGCAGGGCGCTGCCGTTCCCGCCGGTGATCCACACGGCGTGGCCGGAGCCGGGGGCCAGGTCGCTCACCACGCAGACCACCAGCCGCCGGCGCTGCCCGGCCACCACCATGGTCAGCGGCGGGGCCAGGGTGGGCAGCGGCCCCAGGGTGGGCAGCGGCCCGGCGGCCCGGCCAGCTGCGGGGAACAGGGGTTAGGTCCCTCCGTCCACGGCTGCCAGCCCGGCGGCGCTCAGGCTCCGCAAGCGGGCCGGTTCCCTCCCGGGGGTACTCACGGGGCAGGGGCAGGAGCAATGCGGCGGCCAGCAGCACCCAGGGCACCTCCATGGCAGCCGCAGCGCGCGGGGCTGCCGAGGGCTCAGTCCCACCGCCGGCTGTGTCGCCCATCACCTGGCGTCGCGGCGGGGCTGCCCCGGGGACGGGCCTGGCGTCAGCGCGGCGACGCTGCTGTCCCTCGCCTGCCCCCCTGCAGCAGCGGTGGTACCGCCCACCCCACCCCCCGCACCGGTGGTACGGCCCACCCCGCTCCGCCCTCCCGGTGGTACCGCCCCGCCTCGGTCGCGCCATGGAGCGGGCACCGGGCCCGGGCCCGGCCGCGCCGCCCGCCGCCTCCTTCGCCGAGGTGCTGCGGCTGGTGCGGAACGGGCAGGAACCGCCGGGCGTGCGGCGCCCCCGCGCCTCGCCCACCGGGGACAGCCCCACCGCCTCCCGCCTGCCACCGCCCCCCAAGCCTTGGGAGAGCCCCCGCCGCGGCCCGGCCCCGGGAAGCCCCCGCCCCGGCCACAGCCGCCCCCCGGCCCCGCACGGCGCTGACGAGAGGTGACGTAGAAACGTACAAAAGAACTCTTAACGGGAAGCGCCCGGCCGCCGCCCGGGGCACACGGCCGGCCGCCGGGGAGGGGAGGAGGGGGCGGGCATCCACCCGGGCGGCGACGGCTGCCGCAGGGGCCCGCGCTGGACCCGACCCGCGGTGTCCGCGCTGCGCAGCGGCGGGAGATCCAGGCTGTCGTCGTCTTCAGCCGATCGTGCCTGAAACCCCGCTGCGGTGCTGGGCTCTGCGACAGCCGGCACGTCCAGGCTGGCCCGGCTCAGCCACTGCGGTCGCGCGGTAGAACTCGGTGCCTCCTTGACTTTCGGAGCACGCGTACTCACGCAGACCAAAGGCGTCCCATCACGTAACACGTTCCCGTCGTTAAGGCATACATTTCGCGAGGATTTTTCTTTAAAGAACAAAGTAGATCTATTTTTCTTCATCATTTCCAGCATTCGCTTCATGCCGTTTTACAACCTCTTCATCTTTGCAGCTGCAGCCAGCGCCCCCAGCGCTCTCGACGCAGCAGCCCGGAGGGAGCAGGGATATTGCTTGATTTCCATACGCCACATCTCAATAGCTAGCGATCCTTCGGGAAGCGCCAACGAACTTGGACAGAGCCGCGTTTCCTCGCCACGCAGCTCGGCGACCGCCCCGTCTCAAAACAAACAATCCAAATTAATCTTGCAAACGCTTGAAGAACCCAGAACTGACTTAACGCTTGAAACCCGCAGGGGGCAAAGAGGCAGGACTGACACGTGCTTCCTCCGGCCGCGCACCGACCTACTCCACGTTGAGCTTTGTTTTTATGTTCATGGCTGCCAGCTCCGCCACGAAGTAACGGAAAACATGGGGCACAGGGACAACCTCGATGGTGTCCACCTCGCTGCAGACAGAGCAGGAGTACCTCCTGTTCCTCGTCACAGAGGAGGAGTGCGGCAGTTTCTCCAGCACGGGAGATGTCATGCTGCCGCAGCTCGTGCAGACGTAGGCCGTGGAGCCATCGGAGCAGTTGAACAGGCGGTCTTGGAGCAAGAAGGACGTGCCGTGAGCCAGCAAAGCGTCACGCTCCATCTCGCCGAAGCGAATCCCACCTTCCACGTTCCTCCCCTTGATGGGCTGGTTGGTGACGGCGTCTCGGGGCCCCGTCGTCCTCACCTGGAACTTGTCTGAGACCATGTGGCGCAGGCGCTGGTAGTACACCACTCCCACAAAGATCTCCGCCTCCAGCTCCAGGCCGCTGATGCCACTGTACATCTTTTCCGTCCCAAAGAAGTTATAACCGGCGCTCGCTAAAGTCTCGCCGAAGTATTTCAAAGCGGAGTTCTTCTCTGTGAAGGTGAAGGGAGTGGCGTCGTAGGAGACGCCGTGCAGCGCCGCCGACTTCCCCGCCATGCTCTCGATTAACATCCCGATGGTCATACGGGAGGGAAAGCCGTGAGGGTTGAAGAGGATGTCTGGAACCATCCCGTTCTCTGTGAACGGCATATCCTCGACTGGCCAGAGCTGGCTCAGGATGCCCTTCTGCCCGTGACGGCTGGCAAATTTGTCTCCGACAGTCGGATTCCGGGGAACCCTCACAGTGATGCAAGCCTTCTTGAATTTCCCGGTGCCACGGTCATTACTGCATAACCTGACGTTGTCTACAATGCCGACTTCCTTATTCCTGTGTAGGTGGAAAAACAAACACAGCAAAGGTGTCAGATGTGCTACTTTTTAGCTAGGAAAGGGAAATGAAGGAACAAACCAAACCCAGTCTCATGAAGCGCCTTGGGACGGCTGGAGAGCAACACTGCTCCTGAAAAATGCTATGCAGCAGCGAGGGAAACCAAACTGTGTAAGAACTGGGGCAAGGAAGCAATACGAAGGCATCGCCCACGTGCCACTCGTTTGCCTTTTCTAATACTAGAAACACAACTCCAACGTTCAGGTGACCAGGTCATGCGCCACCCGCGATTTAAAATAAAGATAATTTAAACCTGGATCATCAGTATCGCACTTTATCTGACCAACCGCATCCCAGTGCCACTTGTTTTAAGGCGGCAGCAGCCCCTCTCCCTGCCCCCAGTAAATTCACACCTTGGCAGGATTCCAAAATAAAGAACAAGGTTCCGTGCGAAGCAGAGGGATGCTCAGCGCAGAAAGGGAAGGCACAGCGTGTGCTGAGGGGGCTTTGCCAACAAGCGCCTTGCTCAGGGGTGTGCTGCTTCTCCAGACGCACCCCCAGCCCCACGTTCCATGCGCTGGGTGTCTGCTGCAGCCTCAGCCGTTGTTACTGAGCTTCCAGCCCAAACGCTCCGCTCCTTTTGGGGTGGACAGCTAAGAACTATGTTTTGTCCCATGTTAAGGCCGGTTACTGTTCTCCTCTGAAGTCCTAACGAAGAGGATTTGCTGAAGGACTGTATCTAAGTCGAGCTTCTGCTTCAAAGCCATTGTTTTGCCATGTCCATGTGCAACCAGGCTACAGGCCATCACAAAACACTCCCCCCCCCCCCCCCCAAACTGTGCTTCCTAAGTCTCTTCCAAGCTTGTTCAAACTTTGAAGTCAAAGCCTTTGCCCTCCCCTTCTTCCAAGCCATGGGTAAGATCTAGCAGCACATGCAGCACTTAGGACAGCAGGGAGAACTCCCTCTGAAGGGTCTCTGGGGCATGCGGGGGGCAGAAGCCAACACCAAGGGCAGGGAATCTCATCTCTCTGATATTTTAAGTCCCTTAAAACACTGTCTGTTTTGGACTGAGAATGAACAAACGCTGAATGATACAGAGGCAAAATGGCTTTCTGGGTAAGGAACCTGAAACTAAGGTCAGGCTGGCATGGGAGAGCTGGGGAGCAGGAGTGTGGGGTGGGAGAGCCAGAGGGATTCACAAGTGGAAGGAAAAGGCTGAGCTGGCAGATGCCCCGACCATGTGCCAAATCTCTGGGCCCTGCTCTACCACCAGGATGACTAATTCTGTGTGTTTCCACAGCACCCTCTCCAGTGCAGCCGAGGCACCGTCCCCTACAGAGTCATCAGCAGTAGCTTTCCCAGTGATGGCAGTTACCGTGCTACCCAAACGCTTCTCTAACTCGCTCTCACAACGTGAACAGCCACACAGCAACCTCCTCGCTCTGTCAGTGCTGTAGGGACACACAGGCAAGGCCTGAAGTTGTATGGACAACTGGGAGTGCGGGATGCATTTAAACGTATCAAGTTTTCTCAATTTTTTTGCTTCCCTTTCAGGAAAGAGGAGGGTTTTAATTAAAGCCCCAGCAGCTTTCTTTCTTTCAACTGAAGTTCCAAAATCTTACAAGACTTATCCCCAAAATACTCCAAGGGGAGAGAGAGAGAGGTGTATAGTTGACACACGTTGATATTCTAGCAGTTTGGAATCTGCAAGGTTAACAAAAACGTTAACAATGAACTCTTAATCCTGTAACAACTTTCCTTACAAGGTTTTCTGGCAAGTCTCTGGGACCAGGCACATTGTTTTGGGTTTCTTTGGCTTTTTTGGGACAGAACATCTTAAGAGAGTGAACAAAAAGCTGCAGAAAATGACTGCGGGGAGACAGGCAGATGAACAGCCTTTGGGAGACAGCAAAAATATCCGCAACCTCTTTCTATTTACTGGCCTCGGATCCTCCTCCTGAGATAAGTCAGGCTCTGCAGCATGCGCTGGCTTAGAGAAAAGCCAGGATACACGCGTGGGAGTCACCTACAACATGAACTTCACGCTCTCTCTGTCAAGTCATAGACACGGTCACATGAGGAGAAAAGGGAACACCTGGAGGAAAAGATACTGCAGCTCATCAGGGCCAACGGCTCTCAGGCTGCTCACCATGGCGTGTGTGGAGCCAGGAGAGACAAGCTGAACTTACGGGTAGTACACGGTGAAGGTCTCCCCTGTGCTGAGGTTCATGAAGCTGTAGAAGGGGTCCCCAGGCTGTAGGATAGAGCCAACAAAAGGCAGTCCGTCGGCATCCAACTTCTCCGTATGGTTTGGCTGGCCAGGCCTGACGCCAAATACTAAATTATCGCCTGACCTGCTGGCTTTAAGGGAAAGGTCAATACTCTCCATCTTGATAACACTTCCATAGGCAAACCCTCTCTGCCAGGAAGACTTGTTCACAATCTGAAAAGAAGAAACAAAGGCCTGTTAAAGACTTGCTAATAACTTCAACAAAGAAAGCATTTACATTCTGATCTGATGCTTACCATTTTAACATTGCCTTCCTAAACAGCCTCCCAGCAAGCCACTGTTCCAAAAGGCCCAAGCCGCCTGCAACCCCAGTATTTTTCAATGCTGGAGGCCCACTGCCTTGCACAAGGGAGCTCCGCTCTACTCTCCGTACCTCCAGCATTACCTGCAGTAACACTGAACCACTGTGCTCCTATGGCTGCCCTAACAAAGCTCGTGGACTAGCAGAAGCAGAAAGCAGGCTCTTCTCAGCAGGGTAGCACTTCTTCCCAATCCCCCACCCCAAATTCCTTTACAGGACAGGAGGATTCCTCCTTTTGGTGGCTTACCATTGCATCTTCCATGTCATAGCCGCTGTAGGAAATGACAGCCACAATTGAATTGGTGCCGATCGGATAGCTGTCCATGCCGTAGTAGTCATACATGCTGGGCCGCACCAGAGGGCTCTGGGGAGTGTGAAGGTGGTACAGCTTGTTATCCGAGCGGTCCTTGTAGTTATAAACTGGAAACCCCATGGTTTGCTTTCCTATGAAGAAAGTTGGATTTATGCAGGAACAATTAGAAGTCAATCTGTGTTTCATCCTCCATATATCTTGTTAAGAAGAAACCTGTAAATACTTCATTTAGAGGGATTACCAATCTTAAAACCCTTGGAATTTAATAATTGCCTTAAGACAAGCTACCAAAGTTTCTGTGAACCATGCCACTCAATTCCTTTCATGGCATTTCATAAGGATTGTTTGCAATGTTGTGCCTTTACTGCAAGTTCAAAATCTCCAACACGGTTGGTGTAGTGGTTTTTGGTATTGTTTGGGGTCCCCCTCCCTGAGTTTCCCATAGTGAGGCACAACTTATATATTTCCAGGCCAAATCCCATTTGCTTCTGCAGTATAAATACACTGGCAAGGAAAACAACTTTTGAACAGTCACACTGGAACCTTCAGAAAAGTACGAAAAGGTGGCTGCACCTCAGCTGATTAAACCCCCAACTTCTTTCAGACAAGCAAATAAATCAATTAAAACCTTTGTCAAGCAGTTGTCAGAAAACAAAGCAACCTTGTTGCCACAGTGTTGTATTACTGTGTTGCAACAGACGCCTATAGCAAATGTCCTCTCCACAGCTGCAGCGTGGAGAACAGTCGCTCCCTGCAAGCAGGTGGCAAAGAAACCTCACACTAACTGCTGCTGAGCATCTGCCGTAGCTACCCCTCACAAGTAGGTTAACCTCTGCCGGCTGTGGGGACCAGGGGACTGTTGGTGGCACAGTTGTCAGACACCAACACCATCCAACAGCTGGTGCAGTGCCCTTCACTTGTCTGTATGATCAACAGCACCAAATTAAGGAAAAAAAAACCCAAATCCAAGCAAACCTTACTAAAGTCTTAAGGAAAGCAACATGAGTGCAACAAACTAGAACTGCCCACCAGAAGGCAGCCAGAATGATAAACCTGACTTCATTTACTTCACCATGAACAAAGAAGGCTGTTAGTCAACCTCAATGCTGAAACAACAGCTGGGAAAAGCTGTTATTTGGGAATGCAGGAAAATACACTGGAATAGACACGTGAGAGAGCTTTTTCCCTCTCCCTTGCCCAGGAACTTGCAGCATTAGGTACTGCAGCGCTTACCCATCTGGCACTGGTACATGTTTCGTGGGCTTTGGTTGTGGTCGGAGAAGGGGATGAGGTTGGCCACCACGCTCAGAATGCTGTGAGGGAAGAGCTCCTGGTGTGTGCTCACTCCGGGCACCACCTCCGACTCCAGCGAGGCCACGTTCATGAAGATCTGCAAGCACCAAATTGGACAACGCTTGTTTGCTTCCTTCTTTTACAGGGAAGGAAGCAAACCAAAGCTGCCTCCAATGTCTTTATCCATTTCAGTTGGAGCTGTGGTCGTTGTCTGCACCTCCGTGTATTAGCAGGCAAGAAAAGTACCAGCCAGCTGTTAAACTACCCGTCACAATCACAGAACAACGGCAAGGAAAGCAAGTCTGGAAACACAGAACTGCAGTACCAGGCCCTCCCTCATGTTTCCCATTTTAATCGTTCCAAAGGGGCAAGTTCCCTGGCAATCCACTGCTTGGCTGCCCATGGGCAGTTTGGAGAATGTGATGTAACACGAGGAGACAGCGCGCACAAGAAGGCAATCTGCGTCAGAAGCTTCTTTAAATTAATACTGAGAGCAGATTTCAACATCTCAGAAAGATCCCTACAGTCCATCTAAGACATTTACCAGAAACCAATTAGCAGGAGGCGAGAAAACCCTTTTGCCACCTATTCTAGCTCTTCAACACACGCTCCCTATGTCCCATCCTCACTGTCTTTCGCAAATATTTTCCACAACATCATTTTTGACGCCAGGTACCTCCGTAATAGTCAGCACTTTATACAGGAAATACGCAACCCCCACCTGTTCCAGAGTACCAATCCATTCATTCCTTCCATAGAACAGGTTTCTGACAGGCCGCACCATCCGGCAAGGGGTAGTAAAAATGAACAACCCAGGATACAGACTGGGTTTTCCTGTCCTTGGGATAAGGACCACTTCTGCCCGTGCAGGAAATCTCTTCTCTTGTGTTATCTGTTTGTGCAAAGAAATACTGATTTAGAAACGCAAACCAACACTGGTTTAGTTAAGCTGCATCCAAGAGGCTATGCAATGAAAATGCCAACCACGGGTGTAGCTACTAATATAAAACGGTGGAGAAAAGATTTTAAAACTACTTCTAGAAAAATCTCCACTGAGGAAAGGAGAGAGCATGTCCATCGTACCTTTTGCAAGAACAACAGTTATTCTAAAAATGATGACTTCATAAACCAGCAAACCAACCAAAGGCCCCCTCCAATACTAACATACAGTCAAAGGTAACTTATCGGGTCAGATTAATAAAGGAAGAGTTCCAAACATGCCTATTTTTGATCGGACATTGAGGATGTTTAGCTAAGAAACATTTCAAACAAGACAACCTTGAAACGGCGGAGGGTTTCTGCAATCTCCGGAGCCAGCTCCCACTCTACCCAGCCCACCACAGAGCCATCCAACACAACCCTGTAGCACTCCGCGTAAGGCTTGCTCGGAGTCGCATCAACGGGGGTGACACCTGTGAGAAGAGGGGGTTGGTAGAAGGAACAGCCGAAAAAGCAAACAAAACACAGAAGTCATTTCTGCAGGAAGCCTCAATCCACACCAAAAAGCTTTCTGAGACATCAAAAGGTTCAGACGTAGGGGGCAAAGCTGTCAATTACTTAATGGAAAATGTAAAACACACCTAAGAATGCCATTCCCCTCCCCATCTTTCTGACTGAAATAAGGGTTCCCATTATTGTGGTAATCACAAGTGAGCTGCAGTTTAATTCCAGTCACCAGCAGCACCACTAGAGTGTCACTGTTCGGTCCAATTTCTCAGAGCTTGAACTATGCAGTTCCTTGTGCTTACATGAACATCTTCACTCTACAGCGCACAGCCAGGAGACAGTCACACTGAACTTTACTCTCCCTAATGGGGAGGGTGTCTGCGTACGTAACGTGGTACCTACCACTAAGCAGAAGCACAGTAAGTACAGGTTTAACTTAACTTCACCTCCTCAAGTGAACCGTGTAGCGTGACGGTATCTGGAGAAACTTTCCCAGATACGGGTTTGAGGGCAGAAAGGTAAAAGAGAAGATTGCTTCGTTACACAATCAAGCCAGTAAAACATACCCAGGGAACATAACAAAGGTGGGATGTGTGTCACGGGCACCATCTCCGTCACTATTTCACACACAGCTGTCATGTGGTTCATCAGGCCGCAGGGTTCTCCATCTGGGGTGTCCACCGGGCACAGGAACCCCCAGGACTCGGGCAGCAGCTTGCGGACAGTTGTAGTTCTCATGTGGGAAAACGCTGCCCCTCTGTGTATGCAGCGGAAGTGGGAAAGGTAGCGAACGAAATTCAGCTTGTCTCCCACCACACACAGACCGCTGGCTTGTAACATGCCCAGGCCTTGGGAACAAAATTGAGATGTATGTCAGGACACCACCAGCTTTAACAATTAAAGTATGATCTTACAAGGCAGTTTCTTATTTTTTTCACTGAAATGCCCTAAAGATGCTCGTAAGGGATCCCAACGACAGAATGCACATGTGCTGCTGTCTGTGCACAGGCAACTCAGTGATCTGTAAGAGGCCTAGAGACTTTAAATTCTAAGCTATTGCTTAAAATCCAACTCCTTTTAGAAACACGTGCAAGTAATTCCCAGTGAGGCAACTTGGGGATTTGCAGTTGGTACTTTTTACTGGAATTCTGCGGCCTTCTAATCTCATTTTGTTTTCTAGTTGGCATTCCAGCACAACACCATCACACTAGACACTTCAGGGAAACACCAGGTAAATATGAAATATATATCAGCGAAGCAGTTTCGCTCCATTAAAGCTCACATGACCAATGAGGCAGTCCTGGTAAACAAACGTCCCTTCTCTGACTTCCACTGCACACTCTAAGAAGAAATAATCTTTGGGAAAACAAATCAAAATATGTCTGCTGTTTTGGACAATGCTTAATTTAGTTTCTCAACTATTTATCTGGGTAGAGGCTTTGCTTTAATAACTAACCTCTTTCATACCATGCATAACATCTATGCTTGAGGAGAAATCCTGCCTTTATCCTCAGCTACCCCTTTGGCTCAAACCACTTTCATGAATTCAATTACAGTGCATGATGTCTGCACACAAGCAGTTGTTTTCAGTTAAGACCTCGGTTTTCTGTTGTTTCTCATTCTGTTTAGCAGGAAGAAAAAAAAAAAAAGGCTTCTTGAGCCTGAAAAGTTACCGGTTTTAGATCGCAGGTTACCAGTTGCAAGAAGATACTCAAATGGCTTGGCGAAGTCTGCTGCCAGGCTGAAAGCCTTCACCAAGCTGTCTGCATTTATGCTGATATCTGCATTTTCCGCTCTTTTCTCCAAAACAAACTTGACGGATTGCAACCAGTTTTCAAGCCTCTCCTATGGTTTACAAGTGAGAGATTTAAATTCAAAACAGGAAAACAAAGGCTCAAATTAGAACATCACATCAGTTGCGTGTGCTACAGAAATCCTCTAAAATCAGCAGGATGGACAACTGTTATTGAACTGGCAGTTTTCCGGCCGTATTACCCACACTGACTTCATTTTATCAAAATGCTGACGGTATCACGCCAACACAGATCTGCAAGGAAAATACCCATCCAACAGCTTAGCAATCACTTCCACCCAGATGGGTGATGAGCCTGGCCTACAAAGAACAGTAACAAAATTTTATAAGGAACAAACAAAACCCAAACCAGAAATAGTACCTAAACTCTGACTACAAGAATAACTCCACGAATTAGCCTGCTAAATACAGTGCCGAAGAAAACCCACATTACGAAGTAAGTTTAGATACCAAAACTTGGAGGCCATGGACAGACAGTATTTAAATGTTGCTGAGACAATCTGAGACAGTGGACCGGATTTTCATTTTAACTGTAATTTTATCACTGCTGTGATCTTGGATACTATGTAACAACAGGGAAAAGGACCTAAGATACCCAGCAACACTTGGAGCTCTTAGTGAAAATCCACAGAATACAGCCACACTGTGCCTACCGTATGCTCTAGTCTATTTAGGATCTTTGCATCCAAAAAAGGGGCTGTTCACTCACTCTCCTGCTCATCTGACAGGGCCAGGCCAGAAAGCAACCCTTTCTGCTTCCTGGTGGCAGTTCCATATACCACTACAGTGCTTCACAGAACTCACTTTCTATTTCATTTCTAAACTCACTGAAACCACTCAAGTAGTACATAGGTTTTAGCAGTCTATCAACAAAACAATGCTAAAGAAAATTTAGGCTAAAATGGAAAAGAAAGGTTAAAAGAGAGTTATCTAAAGGTCAGGGAAGTATCTTTACTTGAGGATAGGAACTACTATTCCACAATGATTTTCATGGGATAGCCAAGCTTCTGAACAGGAATACTTTCCTCCCGGCATCCTAAAATGAGGAATCTCCAGAAATAAACTGAATTCATACTGAATTGGAACAGATTAACAAACTGGTTTTACATCACCAGTAATAAATTAACTGCGTAGGCCTGAAGCATGCCATCAGCTTCCTGATCCGTGAAGGAATTCAAAGATCGGCGAGTGATGACAATATCATGAATCATCACTTTTGGAAGATGCGAGGGGGAGGGCAGGGTGTTGCAGCTATTTTTCTGCACATTTGCCATGTGAAACAGCAGCAACACCAGCACAAGGCAGATCTTTACCGCTCCCATATCAATTGATATGACTGAAACAAGCTGTTTCAGATCCCTTTTCAAACACCAGAAGGATGGTTATTCACAGGCCTGAACACACTTAAGACCTTACCTTTAAGAACATAAGGAAAAGCTGTCCTGGGGTAAGCACTTCCTGATTCATCAGACTGTCCGGATTATCCTCCATGCACTCCCCTTTGGCAAAAGCATACAGCTTCCGGGCCATCATACAGAGCAGGTAGAACTTTTCAGTTCTGTTTGTCAGGTGTATGCAGATGCACTTGCTGGAGGAGGAGAAAAAAGGACAACTAACACCGTCTCTCCATGCTAGCTGTTTCTCCTGAATAATCACAAACCAAAAGTTTTGGCTAAAAAGCCAAACAAGGCACAAGCTTTTCCAGTTGCCCTTAATATTGTATGAAAACACCAAGAAATAAAAATAAAGAAAACCCCAGAGACAAAGCTGAAAAACGACCAACTTGTCTTTTTAAGGGGCTAGTTTTGTTAAGGATGCGTACCTGGTGGATTAGATGAAGGTGAACCTCGTGAAAGCCTGATTTTACACACTCCCAAGTCAAATGCCCTTGTAAGTGTTCGGTTTATGTAAATAGACATTTGCATCAAGACCGGTCGACAGATGAGGTTTGCATGTTATTCTGCACTAGTGGTGATACCAATCACGTATCCACATACATGCACCCCACCACAAATCTGTGCTGGAAACTAGTAGCAAACCATGAAACATTTCTGTTAACACTATCCGTATCCTGCCACACAAAGTCCAAATCTCCACTGCTATCAACCCACGTGTGGAAAACTGTGGGCTGAACAACACCCTAGTACAAGGGAAAAGGGAAGCCACACCTAATGCCCACTAAAGCTGATCCAAGACACTTGAGATCACTTGCTCTCCGAGACACAAATGCAATAGTCATCCGTCAGCAGGCAAAGGTTTTTTTCCGCTTTTCACTTCTGCTCTACACTGCCCTCTGCTGAAGCCTTTACAACTTCACCGCAAAGCAAGACAAAGCACCAAAGGCAGGCTGTGTCCAGTCACAGTCCCAGCACTCTTACATCGCAAATAACGTTTTCACTATTCCTCCTCTTCTATCTCCTCAGCTGAGGAAAATAAGGTGTACAACACTCATCAGAGGGATAAAAACCAACCAACAACCCACAAACCAACCACCCACCAGAGTATTCAGAGCTAAGAAAACCAGACTAGTTCCAATTTTCTTAAAATTATCCATTTATCAGTACAAAATTCTGTGCTTTCAGCTGATCTGTGGACTTTTAAGTGTCCCTCTGAAGCACCTGCAGGGTTGCCTTTGTGTTTCCAGACACCTGACCACTCCCTATTTACACGTACTCAAGGTCATGGGCATCCCAAATGATCCTTTTCAGCGAGGAAAAAAACCTCTTAAAAGCGCAAACACCTACTTTACCAGAAAACAGAACTATTTAGCTGAATGATTCTCCCACTGACAGTCTCAAGGTCAGCTCTTCCCTTCCCTTCTAACTTATTCCATGGGAGAAGCAAGATTTTAAAGTATCTAATTTCTACCATTTTAAAAGATAAATGTCATTCTCATCACAGTTGCCTACAATTGTGTGAAACTGATAAAGTGCCACAAATGGCAGTATTTCCGTTCAACAAACAGAGCCTCAAGCAGTCACAGACCTAGCTTTAACCTTCTCTTCCCTAATCTTTAATATTCATGTGTTTCATCAAATACATCAGAAAATCACATCTAAATAACGACTGATACCCTCTCCTGAAACCATTCTGGGGATACTTGTGTCAACCCATCAAAATACATATTTCTGGACACCACAAAACCAAATTATCATAATATCCTGGAATCCCACCAAAAATTGACCACTATCATTTCATAAATGCATGTGAAAACCGTAACAAAGTGTGATGTAACATGGTAGAGAACGCTAAATCTGCTTATAATTTCAATACAACTACACCGAATCACACACTCTGGCATGCATGCATACATACTTCAAAATGAAATCAGCAGCCTGTTCATTGCTGTACCACTCAGGAAGATTAAGTTTTACTCTGAAGCTCTTTCCCAGGTACTCGAGGACGTTCTTCTGTGTAAAACAGCCTGCATCCACTACCGCTCTCAACATCTCAGTAACGCAGTTCACATAAAAGGTGTCACTTTCCTTTTCTCTGATCAACTCTTCAAAAATCTGGTAGTCTGAGAAATTAACTAATGCCTGAAAGACAGAAGTGTATCCGATCAGAAAAACCAAGTCATAGCAACATCTGTCCATAAAATACAGCAAAAAAACTAGGGCACCTCACTGATTCAGGTTTTCAGTCCTCTGGAAATACCCTTCCACGACACAAGCTGAAAAACACTGTGGGGTTGAGGTGCTCAGAGTGTAGTGCAGGGGATATTGATATCCTGATGATGATCACAAGTAGTCCCAATCCAATGAGACCCTTGGAAAAAAGCAAACTTGTACCCTCTAAATGAACAGGCTTCGCTTGTTTAGATTTACTAATATCTTTACAGAATAAGCTCTCAGAAACACGAATTCAATTCACGACTGTCTCAAGCTGCTACTTATTCTCATGCTCATGCTTAAATTCAGTGTTCTTAGCTCTTGGTGTTACAATGGTTTACAAGGCATTTCTTTATGTCAGGGTATAAGCAAGCATGTTGTCCAGCACTGACTTCTGTATATACTGACAAATGTGCCTCATCTTTAAGTAAACTATTTATTAACCACATTTAAGTAGGCTTCAAAAAGTTCAGAAGTTGAAGGCTGCACGAAAAAGGCACTAAGGCAGATTTCTTTACGAAAGGCAGCAACATCGGCTCAGTTCTGCTGCTTGGTAATCATGACATGTACGATACGAAAGCAGCCAGAGCACATGCTGCCTCTTGTCCAACAGAGGAGAGCACTGGGATAATGACACAGTGGGATATGGGGAAGAAACCACAATTAACCACCAGTGGGGCTGCAGCAGTAGCCTGCCACAGTGGGACCTGGACAGGAGGTTCCATGGCACAGGAAACCAGTACAGAACTGAGCTTGATTGATGCGGGGGGGTGCAAACCCATAGAGAGAGTACTTATGGAAGAGCTGGAACTTCAGACCACACGGCCTGCTTATCCTGAGATCTCATGAGCTACCAGAAAGTCAGTACGCTTCCTTTGCATATTAAAACAACAGGTAACCAGCTACTTTAGCAACTGCTTTTGTTGAAACAGAAGTTGAAGAAAAGGTGAAATGCACTGTGCAACAGCAGCGTGAATACGGCAGGTTGAAAGAAGATACAAATTCACTGAGGCCGATATACACGATGCTTCCCTCATGGAGTGCCACAGGCCTCTTCCTTGCTCCAGCACTTACCTGCTGTAGGTGAAGC
The DNA here is from genome assembly GCA_027574665.1 of Rhynochetos jubatus. Classification (NCBI taxonomy): domain Eukaryota; kingdom Metazoa; phylum Chordata; class Aves; order Eurypygiformes; family Rhynochetidae; genus Rhynochetos; species Rhynochetos jubatus. The sequence goes on along the minus strand of CM050650.1, from coordinate 13,753,949 downwards.
ACATGGCTGGAGAACTCTGGCTCTGCTACTAGGGAAAGCATGCTTTTAGAGGAGCAGTTTGAAAGTCTTGGCTCAAGTAAAACTTTTGCCTGCTATCCAAATAACAGTTTACATCCATCAAACACGCTCAAATAGATCTTGCCAGATCTTCATTGCTTTCAGGTCCAATCACAAACATTTCATTTTTCTCCTTAAAAAATGAAGCCAGTCCACAGGTTTACTTTTAGATGGGACAACCTGACTTTAAGGATGAATGTTGTTCACTCACTGAACATTCAGCTGTCATTCTGTTTTGAAAATATTCCTGAGATCTTCCTGGCGAACTCTTACACCCTCCAAGAGCTATTAATCCAGAGCATTCATTAGCAAAAAGCCACGAAACCCTTGCATAACTCTCCCCACCTCTCTTAACGTCACACACACTTCCTCCGCTGGTGCCGAGTGTTACATTACAGGCACAGGCTCGGTTTGGACTATAGTTCTTCAGCCAGTACAGGAAGGACGAGTGAAAATACTTAATATGGAATTAGCTTCTTGTTACTTAAATAAAAAAGCTTAGCAAAACTTTTGTGTTTATTCAATACAGAAAGTACGAGCATTAGATATTTACCTTCAGAGCAAATCCCAAGGGAAGGAAGAACAACGCTTTCTGAAAAATGAAATTCACCATGATGCAACCATTGTCCAAGTAGTGAAGGTTCATATTTATTGCTGTGTGTTCATCCTTAACACAGTGCATCACTACTCCTGCAAAAATTAACACAAGCAAAGACCAACGTGAGCTGTCCAAAACCAACTGACTGCATTTTTGAGGTGTTTGAGCAGCGAGACAATTCATGAGAGAAACCTGGGTATTCATGGCTGAGAACACGAGGCAGTTCACTTGTTTCAGCACCAGTCTCCCATTTCAAATAAATACACCAGCTCAACTCAGTTCCTAGCGGACCAATGTCTCTGGACAGCCCGCACACTTGCTGAGAGGCCTGGAAGATGCATACAGCTTTTAAGAAAAGGAAAGCCCCAAACCTTAACTATTCTGTCTGTAACCTTAGGTTGTAAGGCACAGCAACACACAACTACTCTTCCCAACTGCATTCTGGGTCACGTTTTCACATCTCTCTGGGTGGACCACCGGAGCGGTGATTCCTGGTCCTGTCTCATGCTATACACTGCAGGACAAAGAAAAATAAACCAAACAGGACCGTTTAAACTGGCACTGCCTCAAAATTAATTAATATGGAATTGCAGTGTCTGCTCAAGCACCACGGTCTAGTCAAATCAGCAGCTGGTAAAACCCGAGTTTAAAACTGTATCTCTTCTGCTTTAATTAAATTTTGAACTCGTTTTACTGAGCATATATGACAAGGGTACGGGGCAGCTAAGAATCCAGTTAATCTGCTTCATGTAAATTAAATCTGCCATCTTGAAGTATGGATAAACAAATCCAATGGAAGGAGTTCAGAGGTTTACACTGATTTCTATCGAAGGTAGGGTTTTCGTTACACCATCCACATAACAAAAGGTTACACGCGTGCATGGCCTGGAATACAATCTCCTCGTTCAGCGTGGGCGGCTCAGACAGCTCCGGACTCATGCTTGTACCATTACGGTGGTGTTGAACCTTTATTTTTATATGTAGTAAAAAATATAGGCATTATACAAGAGCTACACCAAAACAAACTACCAATACTCAGCTATAGATGGTTACTCCGGTTTGTCCTCAAGTAGTTGCTAGCAAGATGCTGCAGGAAACTGTTCAGCTTACCGTACTCTGTGAAACCAGGGCCTCTGTTTTTCCATTTGTGTCTTGTCATTGCAAGAGGGAAATTTCGCCTGGGCATTATCAGCATCCTAATAACTTTTTCTAAGCCATTAATTATAAAGTAGCCTCCCATTTCCTGGCAGAAGAAAAAGAAAATGATAATTTTAGTGTGCTCAGAAAGTCATAACTCAGCATTTTAAGTAACAGGCAAAACTGCCAGCATTATGTGTTAACGAACATTTACTGTTTTAAAGACATTACGTTCAGCACTGCATTTGGAAAGGCTGCACTCATGGTCAGTGACTATTAAATCTAAACATAGCATACAGCGCAAGGAAAGGGATGCACGCTCCACAATTTAAAGGAAAAAAGAAAACCCCTGTGCGGTCATCGGAAGGGCTTTGAAGAGCTGACGTTAACTTTTTTAACAAATAGTCTGAAGTTCTCATTTTGAGTTTATAAACCAGAGGGATCCTCGGTGCAGAAAACTTTTCTGGTCACACAGAAGCTTAACAATGACAAATTTACAGCTCCCCAAACAGTATGCCGTTAGACAAAAAGTGTTTCAGTGGCGAGTAATACGATGAATGAAGGTAATGATGAATGAAGTAATATGATGAATGAAGCATACTGGGGGTGTGGCAGTATTACACCATTGTAGATTTTCTTTCCTAGTTTGCTCACTCTTTTTGTGAGTGCAAAATACAGCACCAAATAATCCTTTACTTAATTTCCCACAGCTGACGTGCTACTGGAGAGTCGAGGAAAAAACTGCAGAAGACAACTGAGAATGAAAATGTCTCTTTCGATGCCTGTTCTCCAAACCTTTGCCTCCACAGAGACCCACTCACAACTCTGTTGCTGGTTAGCAGTTGAGAAGTTGTATGCCGGAACTGTAGGTACCAGTACCAAACAGATCCCTGTATTCAAAGACAGCTGTGACTGCAAGTTTTTCCAGATGCTGTATAGAACCACCATAAATAGGATACATTCAGAGAAAATAGCCAGTCAAACTTGAAATAAAAACTAAATGTTCATGTTCTGTAAAGAGAAGCTGGCCTGAGATACTGCTCATGTAAAATGCAGATTTTCCTGACCCACCAAATCCCTGTTACCTCTTCCTCCTCGTGGTGCTTTATGAGATCCTGTGGAGAAAGACTGTAGAGGTTGCACAACTTGGACTTCACCATGATTGGAATATACCCCAGGGGATGTTTAATAGTCCCTTGTGGCATGTCATTCACTGCCCAGCTGATGTCAGCCTAAAAAGACACAACGCAAACAGCGAGGAAATTAAATCGCTCTTTTAATCTTTCCTGCTATACTAACTGTACATTTAGCATACACACTATCTGTTTAACAAAATTCTATCACTGTAAAATGGTATTAATGACAATAAAAAGCAGAACTAGTAGATACATGCATAAAGATTACTTCATGGAAAACAGTCAACATGGGTTTACAGAAGAAAATCGTACAAGTCCAGAACTAGGTAAAGGAGCTGCTAGTAGAGTGAACAAAATTGATAGAGCCTACTTTGCCTTTCAGACCCTTCCACAGAGCAGCCTAAATAAAAAAGCTGGCTGCAGCATATGAAAGAAAACCTTAGAGGTTAAGACGTTAAAAGAACAAGTAGAAACCAGAAACTGCCCAATGAAAGGCCATCCACACTACAGGCCTGCAGAGACCTTTCCCAAGGCTTTGTTCACTTAACGTGTTCACGAGTGATCTGAAAAGCGAGAAAAAGAAAATAACTTATTCACAATAACAAGGTCTGGCAGTGGGTGTGCAGAAGGACCCCTTGACTGTAAGAAGCAAGGTGATAAAACGCACCGTGGGAGCAAACAATCCTAACTTCATATGCACATCCACAGGCTGTAAAAGAGCTGCTGCCATGCACGAAAAAACCACTGAAACACAAAAAATTGGTTCAACACCTGGCAACAGTTTTTTAATGAGTAAATCGAGTGTTAGGAATTACTAGGAAAGGGAAGGGAAAGGTTACTGCGCCCCTCGAAACCCACAGTGCAGCCTTACACCGAGACCCCTGCGCAGTTCTGGTCTCCAGCTTAAGCAATGACTAAAGGTAAAAACTGGCTCGCACAGGGGCAGCCACTCAGCAGAGTGGGGCTCACTTCTCACCCTGGGGGAAGCGAGAGCTGCGAGAAGAATCTGAGGGAGGGGTGCGTGGTTAAATCGAGCACGGTGGAAACAGGGCACACACTGCTTCCTGCTGTGCAAGTGCAGGGAGTGAGAGAGACCAACCGCCCTGTCCGAGCACAAGACAATACCTTCTCACACAAGGCACGGCAAAATGTTTTGTTCCAACAGTTCCAAACATTTACACGGGTTAAAAAAATAATTAAGGGGGGGGGGGGGGAAAGATGGGAAATAATTCAGGTAAAATAAAGCATCTCTAGGTCAGGAAAATCTAACAGCCACTGGGGAAAAGCCTGCAAACAATCTGCGACTGCCCTACTTTCATGTTCAGATAAGATAACGCACTTACAGTGACTTTTATCGCTGTTAGTTGTAATGCTTTGGCCAAATTAAAGAAAACGCTAAAACTGCAAGCAAGTATTCCCTCGCACCGAGTGCCTCGTGCAAACGTGCAGCTCAGAGACAGCTACGCAATTTTAATAGAAGACAGCAATGGCTGTGCAATCTTTCCACAGTGCAAAGGAGAATACTTGCTGAGGATGCACCTTCTTGTCTTGGCAAACTTCAGAGCAGTCCAGAACAATGATGAACCTGTGACGCGAACAGGAGTGATTTAACACTCTGGACTCATATACCGGAGCAACGCTGCTTTTGAAACCCGGGTTGCTGCAGAAACAAGATTTGGACTGTCATGCTCCCCGGGATAACACAGCTCTCCAACCCCGGCTGGCTGTTTGCCAGGCAAAGGTGACAGCAGAGTAAAGAACACAGCTGGGGTCCCGTGGAAAGGGGCAGCAGAGACGGGCCCTGTTAGGAGCTGGTCTGAAGGGAAATTTGCGCAGTGAGCTCATACTTCACCAACACCCGGGCCTCCACGCGGGGCAGAGCTCGTGGAGATCCCGCCAGGCAGGTGAAACCGGGGAGGGGTCTCTGAGTGAAGCCCACAGAGCCGCGCGAAGGGCTCAGCTGGCTCTGCTCCCGGAGGGGGGGTGGGGACAAGGACACGCGTGCCAGGCGGGCAGGACCCGCCCGCGGCAGCCGGGCACTTACCGTGATCCTGCCGCGGTAGGTGCTGCGGAGGCCGCGGCACTCGGCGGGGAACACCCTCCTCTCCCGGCAGACGGTCCCCGGCGCCACGGTGGGGGGGGCGATGGACACCCCCACCACCACCAGCGACACGCGGCTGTCCTTCAGCGCAAAATCCAACGGGGAAAGATCCTGCAAACGGCACCGGATGAAGCGCGGCGAAGGGGCGGCGGGAGCCCGGCGGGAGGGCCCGGGTCCGGATCCGGGCCCGGGTCGCGTCCCGCCGCCCGTCCCACCGCCTCCGCGGCCGCCCCCCAGACCTGCACGGCGCGGTAGACGCCCTCGCTGACGGCGTAGTTGAAGGACTCGATGTGGGCCGCGGTCAGGTCTCGCCGGGCCTCGCTGCGCCCCGGCGGCCGCAGCCGCAGCCGGTGAGGGTCCCCGCCGGTCCCCGCCATGCCGGTCTCGCGCCGCCTCACGGGAAAGGGCGCCCGACCGCGTGCGCGGCTCACAGCGCCGCCGCCAGGGGGCGCTGCGGCGCTCACAGCCGCGTGCGTGCAACGCGCCTGCGCACAGTCGCCCGGGCACCGCTTCCTGGTGCCTCAGGGCAGTACCCGTGCCGTGCCCCCCCCCAGCTGTGTGTGTCACCCCCAGCCCCTCACGCTGTGCCCCGCAGCCACCCCCAACTGCGTGTGTCCCCTCTCCCCAGCCACCCTCAGCCGTGTCCCTCCATCCCAGCCCCTCTCCCGGCTCCCCCGCACCCCTCAAACAGCCGCCCTGCTCCCACTTCTGGGGCAGCCGTGGGGTGCGGAGCCAGCGCCCCTCATGCCATGCCGCTGCCCCTCATGCCATGCCGCTGCCCGGCGTTTGTCACCCCGCAGTGAGGAAACCTCTGCCCCGGGGCTGGGCCAGCTCCCGGGGGTCGCTCGTGCACGGCAAACGGGGCAACATTCACCACAGGCTCGCACCAGGTTTCCCAGAGGATCCGACATCCCAGGGGCCCGCTGCCCCAAGGAAACACCGCAGGCTGTGGGGTTCGCATGTTTTAATGATGGTTTAGGAGAGCGATGGATAGAGGCGCTGGAGATCCACCAGCTCAGGCACCCGCCGGCCCCACACGCGCATGCTGACGTGGGAGCAGCTGGTGACGCGAACCGCGGCCCAACAGGCCGCCAGCTCAGCAGCGCCGTGTGTACCCCACCATCCTCTCAACACTGGGGTCTTCCGAGGGCTGCCACAGCGGACACTGGCAATGAGACAGGATTACGAACCTACGTATGGCACAGCACTGTTCTCCTGGGGGAGAGCTGCACGTGGAGAACGAGAAATGCTGGGAGCAGGGACATGCAAGCAGTCCTGAAGGGCGCTGGTCACAGCAGGGCTGGGAAGCCGGGACACCCGGATGAAGTGGCTTTTGAGCCTTTCTTAGACTTCTCCGGCGTTTTCTGTGGGCTGTGGCAGGCCACCGGATTTCGGCAGGAGCACAATAGATGTTGCATGGTAATCACGACTAACCTGGTATGAGACAAGTCACAGGGGAGTTACCTGAAACCCAGAGTCCAGCGGGACAAGGCCCCGCTGGAAAACAGGCCTGAAATCCTTCATGGCTGACATGAAGGGATACAACTAAGACTAGAGACATTCTGCAACATGGTAGGTGTCTTCTGGAAACCCAGCACCATCCTTTGTGAAAGCTCAGGAAAGAGAGTAAGACCTTTTCTATTGACCTTTTAGCTGAAATAAGCTAGAAAACATTTATTGTAGTGTATTCCTAAAAGAAACAAACAGAAGTCTCACAAGGGCTTGTGAGCACCACTTGCAAGATGCACCCACGGCTGCAAGACTCAGGCCTCAGCCATACATGCATCCTCTACTCCACCTCACAGCTAATATTTTGGGCAAGACCTTAGGCACTGTGCTCTCCGTCCTTTATCATTTAGCTCCTGTGCTTTACCTTTGGAGAGCAGGTAGTAAATACATGCAATACCTGCTCTTTTCCTCCACAGGCTTATTTCTGAAAAATACAGCAAAAAAGCCAATGAATAAAGCATCCCTGAATCACCATCTCCCCCAGGCCCAGCTGAAAAGACAGGGTGTGAATTGCCTGTGGTCATGGCTCTACCATCAAGCTGAAGCACCACTTTCAGCCGAGCAGCAGGAACTGCTCGCTGCTGCTGTGCCACAGCACAATCCAGAGTGAAAAAGGGGGAAGAAAAGGCCTTGGAGTTAGACAGAGGCTCCTGAGTCACTGCTCCTCCTGGCAGTACCAGCTGTTCCACTGGGGGCCACTGCTTTTGCCTGCACCCAGGCAGCCTACTTGCCCTTATCCCACTGCGTCGGCAGGAATCTCGCGTTACTGTGCATTAAGGGAGTGATTTGATTTTTAATTTCCCTTTTGAGGGGAAACAAAAGGATGGGTCTAGCACCCCAGAAAATGAGCATTTCTCATTTCATTATGACGGGGAAAATTTTCTTTTCTCACTTTGCGCCCTGTTCTTGTCTGCCCTAGAGCTTGCAAGAGCCCAACCAACCTCTCCTCTGTCACCTAAGCCACATCTTCGACCACGGTGACGGCTATAAGATCTTCCCTTTCTGGGAAAAGGGGTGCAATTTTTAAGCTCACATGAGCGAATGTGAAAATGCCAGTGGAGACATGGTGCATTCTGCAAGCTGAGGTTACAGCCTGTGTTTTACCTTGGAGTGTTACCACTTCGCTTTACCTGGCCTGCAGTGAAATTCTGACATCTATGTGTTATCGTAAGGTTGAAGTGCCCAACCAGTCCTTCCCCACACCGCTCTCCCAGCTTATTACCCAGCCATGCCCATCTCACAAACAGACGCATTCACGGTCCCTCTTCTGAACACCCACGCGGCCCATATCCAGAGACCAGATCTGGCACTCAGGGTCTCATGGGAAGCGAAGCCACCCATCAGCACTTGCAGTGCAGGGGAACAAAGCCACGGCCCCGTTTTCACACTGCTCCTGCTCCTGGTCACTTCTCAGCACACACCCTGTGTCCACCCTGCAGAAGCAGATCTGCGCTGTACTTCATGGCGTTGACACCTTCAGAGATGCTCGTGCAGCTCTTTGGGACGTGCCCTGAGATGCTTCCGCAGGGTTTTGCCAAGGGCTCTCTTCCCTCTTGGATTTGCGTGGCCCTGTGTGAAATGGTGCCACTTGTGGTTCCACAGCATGTCACAAGGAGTGTCCATCCCGTGACAGCACAATCAAAACTCATCACTCCGAGGAGGCCTGCGCACTTCAGTCCTGCCTAAAGAAAGGTGCCAGAATCGTCTGCTGGCATGAAGACTCCTGAAATCTCAGTCATGAGCAGAACTGAGCACACCAAAGTGCCACGGTCTTCCGAGGCAGGCAGAAATCCCATTGCTTGGTTCACTTCCCTTTACACACAGGCAGTCAGGAGCTTGTAAACTCCATGATCTCTTCCTGTTTGTTTGTTTTGGGTAACAGGAACCAGTTTATTTCGGTGCCAACCATCTCTCCCTGTTAGAGGCAGCAGAGTGCAGCCCTGAACATCCCCCCAAAGCCTGCTGCTGTTACAAGGGCCACTCTGCAAAGAGCATCCCCCTTAGGAGGGATGTGCTGAAAATTCAGACACTTCGCAGGGTGGGCAATATGCCAGGGATTTAGGTGTTACTCAAAGTAGATGTTCACTCTGAAATTCAGGGACCGCAAGGAATTTTACCTTGCTTCCCCTCAAAACACCGGCGTTCCCAGCTGTGTGGCAAACCTATACACAGGGAATCTCCCTCCTGGTCTACAAAACCTCACCCCCTAGCTGGGACCGAGCTGTGGACTGTGTTCAGGGCAGAAAATTGCGACGTTTGTCAAACGGAGGAGAACAAAATTGGCTGGATCAAATGGGATAAAAATAATTTGTGTTGAAAGGTTTCAGATTCAAGCCTCAAATGCACAAAGGGGAAAGCTGAGAGAAGAGCCTAAATTCACTGCAGTGTCTCAGAAGAAACTGAGGAGACTGGGTTTCTGCTGTCTGAAACACACTTAGCACAGGAGTGACACCAGAAATCCTACATCCTGCCGGCAAGCCCTGAGGGGGTGTCTCTACCTCTTTTAAACAGAACCCGACTGCACCAGACTGGGATGGACACTGATTCAAATCTCATTAGGAAAAGGGATAGCTATAAATAAAACTGCCTTCCTTGCTTGGGTTAATTCACCGCCTGCAGTTCAGCACCCTTTTGCCAGCTGTTACCTGCGTCTTCAGCCAACCAGCTTGGAAAATGACCTAAGGAAACTGAATTCTTGGTGTTCCTGGTTTTAGGCATCCTGCAGTGCAAGAGAGCTTATTCCTTCCTACATAACAGAGCAGGAACAAAGGAAAGGAGTCACCTATTTGGAGCTGAGCTAAGGCACTAATGATGCAGTAGGTGAGGAAAGAAGAAACACAGCGGGAGGAGGACAACTTCCCAGCCACGACGTCCCGGAAGATCATCGTTCTCTTCGCTCAGTTCCCTTAAAAAACCCAATGTTATTTCTATAGAAAAGGAGGAGCTAATACAGCATCGTAGTATCCCTGTTGGGGTTTCATTTTAAGGTTATTTTGCTGTTCTCCCAGAGAGATTTGTTTCAGATATCAAAACCACACAAGCTGTTTCTAAAGTGGGTTTTGGTGAATGCAGGCAGAGTTATCTGAGCAGCTCTGGCTCGTCGCAGCATTGTGTGGATGTTGGTTTTTTTCCCATGATTTCCCAGAAAATAAGCAGCCTCTCTCTATCGCTTTTTGGCATGATACTGAGATAAGCCCCCGAACTGTGCTGACCCGATGGGCACAGTCTCTCCCTGTGCACAGCAGAGGCATTCCTGTCGTCATCACAGCTTGATAAAGATCGAGGATGGCTGGCTTGTCTTCTGCCCAGTGTCGTTGAGGGGGAAAACGCTAGAGATGGCTACATCCACAATTCCTTGGCAGAGCTCTGCGTACAGCTTCCTAAGAGAGGAGAGAGAATCAGATGCCCAGGCAGGACAAACCAGCAGGTCCCCAGACAGTTTTTACACAGACATGCATTTTCCCAGCAGGATCTACAAGATCCTTCTCCCGTTACAGGTAGCTCCAGGGTGGCAAATGGGAGGAGGGTGGCATCTCTTCCGTCCATGCCTACCCCAGCAACCGTCATCTTTTTCAACAGTGCTCCCGTTCCCAACCCTGCTCCCTGCCAGATGGGACCACAAAGCCCATTATCCAAGTTCACTGTCAGAAGAGGTTCCTGAGCAGAGTCTCCAAATCCCCAGGCCCCAGACTTGAGTCATGACAAGATGTATGGGGGCAGACAACAGTTGAGCACACCCTTCACCCGCCTTCCAACTCAGGGAGTCGTGGTTATCACCCCAGATCCCATTCATGTGGGGATGAGCCCCGGAGGGACTGCTCTGCTGCACTCAGGGTTTGAGGAGATGCTGCACTGGGGTGCAGCCGTGCACATCGGCTTGTGACCAGGCACAGAGACTTCACAGGACCCCCCGGTTGTGTGGGATGGGCTTCACCATGGCCCAGCTCACGCAGAGCACGATTAGGGAGAATACAGACCAGGTGTTTGAAAAATGAGTTAACAGTAGCTTCACTTTCTGCTGAAGGAAACACACGTGTAACCTCCCTGAAAATGTCCCAGATCCTAGCACATTCAGCACCAAAGCTGTCTCTTACTAGGATTAACAATGTCTTTTATTCTGTGCCTTTGGGGCTACATGACAGGAAGATGCTTTTTCAGCTCCTGGGAACGTTACTGCTTTCAGTTGCCAATTTTTGGCACTTAAATGGGAACTGTGTGATGTGGGTGCTATAAATTAGAATAACCCGGAAGAAGAGCGGCCACAAATAGCCAAAACCTAACTCAGCTGCTTTCGATGGCTTCCAAGTGCCCACAGAGGCACAAAGCAAACAGGGCATTGCTGCAACCCAAATCCACCCAGCAACAGCCACATTCTACCTGTACAGCAACACGAGGAGGTGCAAGGCAGTATTGCACCATGGTGCACATGTTGAACAGGGCACCCTGGACACAGAAAGCTCCCCAAGACCTGAAAAGAGTGCTGAACAGGCTGACTGGTAGGTCTGACCTGTACTTTCTGTCTACTGTTAGTGATAATCTAATCTAATCTAATTTAATCTACATCTAATCTAATCAAACTCTCACGCAGGGAGGTACAGCCTGTTCAGTTTTGCTGGGCTTGTATATGACACATTCAACAGAGATTTCTGTTCTCCGGCAGTTGTCTCAATCACATAACACAGCACCTCCTGCTGTGCCTATGCAGAGATGTTCATGGCCACGCACAGCTGTGTGGCTGTCCCAGCCTCCCTGTGGCTGGCAGAGGCTTTGATCCAACATCTGCAGCATCCACTGTGTGCTCTGGAGACCTGCTGCCTGCAAATTCAGTCACTCACTTCCAGCTGCTGCCCTTAATGCTCCTCATTTATTGTGTGATCAGTAAAGACCAGCCCCCTGTGGCTCCACAAGAGAAACCACCTGACCCCCAAAACGTTAATTCTGCAACATAACTTCAACCCAATTGTGTCAATAAAAATGACTCAAGTTATGTTCAAATCCATTTGTCCAAAACCTGAGGTTAGTGCCCCATCTCACATGGGAAAGAAGCTGGGGGATACCAAACACAGAGACAAGAGAAACAAACTTAAAACAACCGGCACTTCGAGCAGTGTCTGGTACGGGTTAGCCTGGAAAACTCCCCTGCCATTCACTTTCTTCCACTCGGAGCTGGGACACAGCCATGTTTTGGGTGAGGCACGATGGCATCACAAGGGTATTATGGAAACTGATTACTCACTGGGCACACGCTGGGGCCCCGTTGACTTCTATCAGCCAGACCTTCAGCTCCTCATCCACCATGAAGTCAAAGCCAAAGAGCTGGAAGCTCTGGTAGTGAAGATGTTTCGTGCTGATCGCAGGCTCTATACACATAAGGCAGCTTCTGTGAAGGGAAAACCAGAAACGCGAGATTAAAAGCCCCGTGGACACACCTGTCACTGGGCAGCTTCTGAGGCCATGGGCATAGCACAGCTAAGTGCAGGGGTCTCTTGTTGCCCTGGGACTGCCCCAAATTAGAAGCTGTATCCAACACATGCCATGGTAACCAGGTACCTGCAAGTGAGATTGTGCAACCATCAAAACGCATTTGGGGACACCCCGGAGTTAACTCCCAAAGAGCTGGAGAGCAGCATCCACCCTCACTACTGGATTAGGCAAGCTGAAAAACATGATGTGCAGTTGGAGCCTGGAGCAGAAGGCAGAGCCACAAAGGGCTGCACCAGGACCTTAAGGAACTGCCACTGAGAGCTCATTTGCCTTCGAGTCCCTCAGAGATTGTGCCATGTCTTTTTGGTGTAAGTAACAGCAATGGGGTACTTGCAAAGTAAATTCTGCCACGAAGGATCACTTTGAAAGGTCTGGGCTCTCTGCAGCATCCAGAATCTCTCTCCAGACACATTCTGTATCCAGGAGGTAGCTGGCTCTGTGTCGACTAAGATGACCTGGGGGAAGCAGTGAGATCCTGCAGACAGACACTTCTTTTCCACCTTGTACACCTTTTTTCACCTCAACCTCTCCCAGCCCTGTCTTTCAACCCATCCTCTTCCCTTACCAAGTGACGTCACTCTGTCCTTCTCCAGCCACTGCTGGCAAAATGCAGGCACACGGACACACACCCTTGAGAGAGCAGCACCTACGGAGGTCCCTTTTCACCGAGCAACATTAGGGTGGTTTATGGCTTTATCTTAAATTTATGCAATCAAAACCCTTCCCACATTGGCTGGTGTGGTTCCCCAGCTGTCACATTCCCTGTCATCGAAGGGTTTGGTTCCCCTCTGCAACAGGCAGCCAGCTACCTTATTATGTGTTTGATTTGCAGTAAGATGCTACTCTCAAGCGTTGTGTTCAGGGCATCCATCAGATACTGGTTGAACTCCTCGAAGAACATTTCATTCCCTTCCTCATAGCGCCCGTAGTTTTTGGAATATTCCTTCTGAATGCAGTGATTGGTCAAGTGGCAGGTTTTGTCCTGGAAATTAGCACTGTTATATGGTTCGGAAGAGGTCCGCAGGACACCCTCTCTGTAGAGGTAGATATTATATTGATGATCCACGAGAACCCAGCTCCTGGGGGGTGAGAGAACAAGCTCTAGTCTCAGTGGCTTAGAAAGAAACAGCATGAAAATGAAAACCTGCATTATTACAAAAGCAGAAAAGGTCACCTGATGTCAAACTTGCGATGCCCTGGCTCTAAAAGCAGAGGCTTCTCCAGGTACTTCTGAATCACGTGCACTTGTCCCTGCTCATCGATGAAGTCCAGGAGCTCTGCAGCCTCCGAAGAAATCAGGATCCCTTCCCCTGGCACACAAAGACAAAATTAGGCAGAGGATCCTCCTACCTCTGCTGGAGGTTTTTCAGGGCGCGAGAGGACCAGTGCTCATTTGCCCAGGAAGCCACGTGGCATGCCCCAGGGCTGGTTGGTACCCGAGTGTTGTCACGTTTGCTCAGGGTCAGGCAGTGGATCTGTGAAGGCATCTCCCCATTACCACACCACAGGGTGTCCAGCTCTCCCGTAACTGGAGCTAATGCAAACAGGAATCAAGGGCACCCGAAGTGACAAATGCCAGTTTGAGAGACTTTGTTTTTTCCTTTGTTTGGGGAGGGAGGGGTGTGGTTTTTCAACTTAGATTCAGACTTTCTCTCCCCGTCTGGCTTCTCTGATTGCCAGAGGCAGTCACACATGCACACTCACACAGTGTTGCCCTGCTCACCGAGTTCATTTAAGTTACTATTAAAATCATCGCTGCATTAGAAAAAGAACTATTTAAAAATGTGCATCCATGTGGTCAGTGCTTTCCCGTTGTGGAAGCTCTTCATTAAAGCAATTAGGAGTGCTGTGTAAACACTGTCACATTTTAGCTGAAGCTGCCACTGTTCATTTCTTGCAAGAGTCCAGATATGAAACCACCATTGCAGAGCAATGAAGACCGAACATATTCCTTCTGGGATTTGATAAAGGGATGGCATGGTGCCACATGAGGGACAGACCAGCTCAGGTAAAATGATCTAACACCTGTCTGGCAGTACGTCCAGTCTTCAGGCAGTCGGTTAACTTTTTGGGCTAAAGTTGGTGACCCAGTCTTAATTTTATGCTGAGTGTTCTGAAGGAAATACCGAGTGAAACATAACAAACACTTTTTGAGGGGGCACTGAGGGGAGAACACAGGTTTGGAGCACAGGCAGGGTTTGACAGGGTCATCCCATGGAAAACGCTCCCAGCTGTGACAGCCCTGCAGGTACTCACTGCTCCATGCTGTGCTTACCCGTGAGGCACAGCTTCCCAGCCCTACTGACCCCCTACCCATCCTAGTGTCCTCTACCAAAAGGAAGTCCTTTCATCAGAGCATCTTTCTCACCCATGTTTTATACAGGGAGGGGGCCAAGATTTTTAGTCCCCTGATCACAACGGAGCCAGGCAGAAACTTGCATTGGTACAACCACAGGCTGTGCACTGAGGGAAGGAGGGAAACATCATCTCTGTGAGCCAGTAAAGCCCCTGCAGTGGGAAGATCAGCAGGAACCCATCCTGCACTAGACAGATGGACGGTGAATCAAGGGAGAGGTTAGCTTAACCATGCCCCTAAGTCAGCAACCCAGCGAGGCAGCAAAGCAGCTTATGTGGGGCAGCTGTCCCTTCTCTCAAAGAAAACATCAAAACCTCTAGTCACAGTTGAAAAAAATCTCTCAACTTGAAAGTCAGGACATCCTAAACATTTAGTTTTCCTTTTACTGATGGACAACCAAGCTTCCACTAGACTGTCCCGAGTTAGGGGCTGTGCCTGAGCTGGATCTGCCTTGGCAATTAATGTTGACAAGCTGCTTCTTCATCAGAAGTAATCCTCAGACATTTAGAACTTCCCTCTAGAAGATTAACACAAGGCTCTGCTTTTCACTTTAATTCCCAGCTTGAGTTCTACAGCACACTAATGAATATGAAAGGTTACTCTGCTTTAAACCAGAAAAGATGGGATCACACTTGAATCAAGTATGTGGAGAGCTGAAACCTGCCCACCCTGCAGCAAAGCACAGCAATGGCCTTTTCAATTGCCCAGACCGATTCTCTGCCAGACCGTTACACCACACAGAAACACCTTCCCCCACGGGCATAATGAAGGGACTCATTCCCCCTTCCTCCCCAATGAAAATAAGCCTACTCTTCCGATGCTCCTTGGTAACACAGCCAAGAGAGCAGAGCAATGAAGCCAGCCTGAAGGACAGTTTTATCACTCAGCCTCCCTGCAGCCAACTCTGCCTTTCACATTCTCTGGGGATTTTTGTAAGACTGCATCAAAAGCAAATACGAGTAACACGTGTGGGCTTGCTCCCTTTGCAAAGACCAGGGCCTTCCTCGGGCTGGGCTCTGCCGCCTGGGCTCTGCCCACGTGACAAGTTTTCCTAAAGCCATTCCGACAACGTGACCGTGACACCGCTGTAACTGACAGACATCACGTAGTTACCAAAGCATTACATCTACAGCTGTGTCCAGCTACCTCATCTAATAGCTCATTATTTCCGCAGAGCGAGCGATGCAATGACCCTGGAAGAAGGAAGGACACATTATCACTTATGTCCCTTTAATTTGAATTAGGCAATAGATACCTACAGACACTGCATTGCTTCTCTTTGCTCTGGTGCCTTTCCCTGAGGCGTGGGTGTAATTTTGATGCGCTGAGCCAGTGGCTGCTCAGCCAGCCTCTCAGCATGGTGATGGGTGGGCCATTGGCACCAGGCATCTGATTTTGGTTGAAAGATAAGCAGCAGTATTTCTGCTCAGATGAAACCAGCCTTAGCTGCAGCATGGAGAGCTGGGCTCCTGGCCCTTGAAGGCTGCTGTCCTGCCTGCTGCCCTCCTCCACATTATCCTGTTCTGTTCCCTAACACCTCCTGCTCTTCACATTCCCCTTGGCTGAGGGTCCCTGCTGCCTTCTCCCTGCAGCAAACTTTCCCGTATTTTGAGGCACATGTGTAGAAGAATGGAGGTCCTTCCACTGCCATCCATGTCCCAGGTAGCACGTGCACATTACAATGCCTGTCAGGAGCCCCATGCCACCGAGCAGACAAAGAAGAGCTCTACGCTGGCTTGACTGCCATGGATTCGGTAGGTGAAGCCCTTTATAGACAGGTTAGATATCAGCTGGGCTCAGCCAAACCCTGGGACTCAACCCATCCAGTAAAGAGTAACGAGAAGGTGGCTCGTTTTGCTGGAGAACGAACCTTTGGCACCAGCTGAGGACTTGGCGATCCACACGTTGCCTTCTTTGCCTTCCCGCCGCCTGTTGTAAGCTGCCAAGAAGACTTCCCGCTCATCTGTCCTCGTGTTGTTTATGAGATGGCGAATTCCATTCTGTGCTGGAGCCACAGGGGTCTTCAGGTTTGTTGGGTAAATCACATACGACTCGGGGAACCACGTGCAGGACTCCGATAGTTCAGGGCTTGTCTTGATTAGCCTGGTTGAAGAAAGACAAGCTGTTAATCTCCCAAGCATGCCCACCTGCATGGACATCATTTAGTAAGTAAAAATCATCGTTAACTGGGCTTTTCTGCTGCGTGATGAATAGCAGCTTACAGATAGCCTGTGCTAAATTATTGTTATTTTCCCTAGACCCTTGAAATCAGGGTTTTCCTGAAGATGTCATGGCAATCCCAACCTGCAGTCAAGCACTTCTCTTTGAACCAGACCTGCACGCTTTCATTAAACGTTCTGTAGATCCTATGGATATCATGAAACAATCAATAGAGAAGTTTCCATGTAACTAGAGCTTGCCGTGCATTCCCTGCATCATCTCTGCACAAGGGAAGTGAGGGCGTGTGTGTGCTAACATGGAACAGGGCAGGAATCACAGCAGGCAGAATGGAAGCCAGAGCAGTGATGTTCCCTATGCTGGTGCTTAGCTCTTGATCCCACCACTCCGAGATCTCATCAGATGTCTCAGCTGTGGATGAAAACCACTGAAAGCAAGGACACAGCTACATGTTTCATGTCCCGAGGTGTCTGGGATCGTCCTGCATCGTGCAGACTCTCATGTCTCTGGCACATCTCTCCTACCGTTAACGTCTAGAGGTGCCAGCAAGCTCCTGGTTGGCAGAGCCCAGGCCTGTCTTCAGACTCAAGGGAGCTGCCTGCCCCTCTGAATACTCACCCTGTGCTTTGCTTAAAGCCAAAAGCAGAGCCCGTGACTTCCTGATTCTCTGTGTGTGCCTCTCTGCTGAAATGGCAGTCCATCAGTGCCACCCTGGGAGCCCTGAGGAATGTCATTTGTGGTCCCTTGGGTTCACAAGTAGCTTGATGCATGGTTGACCCCACAGTCAGAAAGATGAGTCAAGCTTCAGGAGAGAAAAGCAGGTGTGCAAGCACTTTCAGCCCTGCCTCTAGACCACAGGCTGCAGAGGAATCCAGCTGGGCAGCACCGTGAGCGCTCGTTTAGAAATACTCTGCTGGGCCCTGACAAGTACCATCACCACTGTAAAGAAAGCAACTGGGATCAGGATCTTCCCAGAGGAAGGAGAGGCCTCAGATCAGCGTACACAGTTTGAAGGACTGCATCCGCAAGAGGCAGCACAGACACCACCTAACGTGGACACAAATGCCTGAAGGAGGCCAAGGGCTCTGACACGAAGATGCCTTAATGGGCGCAGAGTTTGCATAGGGACGAGGATTATCTACAATGAAAGCTCATCCACGTTTCCCCAGGAGACCCCGACACGGCTGGTCATGCAGAAATAACTCCCAGAGCTCTTCCTGGAGATGTCTCCAAGCATTTGTTTGGCCAACAAATCTGATTAGCTGAAGGCATATTAGTGTCTCATCTCTGTATGAAATGGAATAAAAGGAGTAGGTTTTAATTAAATGTCTACAAGGAAAAAGAGCAGATACGGGTTTGTGGATTTTTTTTTTCCCTTTTGATTTGGCTCTAATCTGATTCAATACACTCTATGGTTTCAAGCAGATGTAATTCAGTGGAAATGGCATTTCCCCTGAAGTTACAAAGAGGTCTTTGTGCACACAGAGAGCTCTAGAGACCAAGCGCAGGAGTCTGAAGACAGCACACGCTAGGACACTCCCGGGACAGCTGTTCTGTGAAATACCCTCCCAACAGCTTCGACACTCGACAACGGTTCTAAGAAAAAGTTGGGTCAATCCCGTGTAAGATTTCAGTGAATTCCTTACTTCACCAGAGACGCTTTGCGGCACAGCTTGTCTGCTCCCCGGTAGTAATTCACCAGCTGCACGAGTCCAGGTTCATGGCCTAAAGAGGGGAAACAAAGAGGTCAGACCAACTTCTCAACTAACGAAGGCAAGACATGTGCTTGGTGCAAAGGGCCTGTGCAGTAGGGAAGAGAGGAGGCCGCTTCCTTGTGCCCTGCATCACAGAAACAGGCTCTAAGCCGGTATGGGCTCCCGTGGTTTCTTTCTTTTAGTTATGAAAACCCATGCATTTACCCAAGTCTGTTCTGAATCTGACACTTCCATTTTCCAAAGGAAAATAATAATTCCCTAACTCACACTGGGAACTGGCAGCAAAAAGCCAAGGTTTCAGTTACTCTTAAATGCAGTGGGAAGATGCAGGAAAAACACCACGACACAAAGATCACAGCTTAGGAAAGCGCCTTGGTTCTTTAACACATACAGAAGGATTCCCTGTCAGATGTGGTATCCCAAAACACTAGGAAATGGTAAAGGATTTGGAGTTTTGCTTCCCTCTGGCAGAAAACCCCCTTGGATAGCTGGGATGGGAAGGGACCTTTGGGGGTATGTGTGTGTCTCTGCTCCAACCTCTTGTTTGGTCAAAGTCTGAGTAACTCTAAGGATGAAGATCCTACTGCTTCTACAGGTCCTTGTCCTGGTGCTTGACTTCCATCCTGTGTCTCCCTGACTATCCTCATGGCCCTGGCTGGAATCACTCCAGGGTGTCTAGGCCTTTCTTGTACTGGGACATCCCAAACTGGTCCCAGTACCCAGCTGTGGCCTCCCAAGTGACAAATAGGTGGGTACCTCCTTACCGATGCTGGACTTCACACCACAGCCTGCCTTTGTTCAGCTTCTCACACTACACAAACACTTGCGCTCAGCTGGAAGCTCGCCAGGGGGACAGGATTCCAGCAGTTGTCCAAAGGGTAATGCAAACCTGGGTAACACAACACAGCCTCTCCCACACAAACAGTGCAGCCAAACATGGATGTGCAAGAGGTGAGGGATGCCTGGGGCAGTACCTGGTCACCAGCGACAGCAACAGACAAGAGCATCAGTAGGGAAAACAGGATGGAAAACGGCTGATTTGAAATGACGTAGGACCAGGGGTATTCCCCAAGTGTGGCACTTCCATCTTCACCTTCTCTTTTCAAAAAATGCGTGTGGGAGTGATTTAGACCCTGAGAAAGGATTCAGAGTTTTAGTTATCCTCCTTGGTGTTTGCCTGGGAAATAAAAAGGCCTGGAGCAAACATTACTTTAAAGACCAGGCAGCTGCAAGATCACAGAGAGTGAAAATCTATTTCAGCCCTGAAGTCATGGCCCTGACCCAGCTGACACATCTCTGAATACAAGGTAGCTGAAAACAATCTTCCAGAGAAGATCTGTAACTGCAGGCACTTCAAGTGTGCAGCCAGCACTGCCAGGCACTGATTTACTGAAAGAAATCAGGAAAAAACCCAACAGGTCAAATTTCCTTCTCCTTCCAGTTTATCAATTTTGCTTGGTTCCTGGAGGAATTGAGGTCCAGAAGGAGATCCCACCACTCTGGGTGGGCTCTGCCGCACAGTGGTCACTCCACCCTGGTCACCAGTGACGGAGGAATGGGGCTGGTGAAAGGAGGGGGACCAAAGTGGCTGAAACCTGCTCTGAATAACCCTGAGCTGCTGGAAGGCACATCCTTGGTGCTTTCCTGGGCATCTCCAAGGAGCAGTGGGCTGTGATGTGGAGTGTGCTGGTCAGCAAGGAGGGGGCAGAGGGCGGCAAGGGGAATGGGTTCTCGGGCATGCTGTGAGGCCTGCACTATGCGTTTAGCAGGGTTAAAAAGCTGCCAAGACCCTGAGCAAACTGCCCGACAGGGCGTAGTCCAGCATCCTCTGCAGCCTCCTTTCCCTCCCCTTAGCACAAACTGCTTTTCCATTAGATACAAACACTCACAGCTTAACGACACAATCCCCCAGGAATTAGGGTATCGGGGAGGGCAACAGAAGTCCCTGCAGCTGGACAGACGCAGCAGAGCATGGCTAGCGTCCCCACTCCTACTCCTCTCCCACATCAAATGATATAGCTGAGCCACTGAGTAACGCCAACCCCTACCGTTCCCTGAATTAATATCTGTTTCCACTGAGTAGAGCCTTTAGGAAAACCAACCCAACCAGCTTCGATGCAACAGTTGCTCAGGAGAACGGCTTTAGGAAGACATACCAGAGAAGATGCGGCTTTTTGGAAGATGCACCAAAATAGCCACGTTATTTTTGATCTGAATCTACTGGTTTCAGGCAACCAGCTCCTGCTATAGGAAGCTGGGTTAAAGAAACCAGTGCCAAAGCTTGGTCACTCTCCACAGGTCACAAATGTGTCTTGACCGTGAGAAAAGGTCTGAACTTCTGGGCATCCCACGACAACACATGCTGAAGGGCTCGCTGAAGCCTGTTCATCACCCCAGGGCTCTTTTTGAGGGTGGAAGGGGTTAGTAAGAGGTGGCCACGAGCTCACCACAGCTGTACGTGCTGTGCAGGCCCACCCACATCAAAGAGCTGCAAGGAAGCCTGATGCTCACTGGCCCTGGCCACATTAACGCGCGGGCCTGCTTGCTGTGCGTGGCCGCAGCATGTGTGAGCACCCTCCCTGCTTAAGCCTCTCTCGGTGTTTCTCTGCCTGCTGCAGACACCCCGACGCTGGGAGGTGACCAGATGGCATCGCCATGTGATGGGGACTTTCCACTCACAAACGTGTGTGGAGACAAGGGAAGAGGTGCTGGAGCTGGTGACTTGCAAATCTGAAAGAGCAGTCGTGCTGCGTCTCAGCTGCAAGACAGGGGCTGCAAAAAGCCATCCTGCCCCGGAGCTGCTGGGCCGAGGGGGCTCCTCCTGCTCCAACATTTCTGCCACCAGAAGCAGTGGTGCAAGGAAGGAAGGAACCAGGGCCAAGGGCAGGGAGGGAGGCCAGGAGGGTCCTGCCAATCCCTGGATGCAGGCACAGGGGACCGCAAGAGGGAAACGCAGTTCTGCTGGGGTCTGCAGTGTCCTCATCCCAAACCTGCTCTGACAGGTGTGGAGACAGGAGCCAGCACAGCAGCTGGCACTGTGCACAGAGACCTGCCAGCTGTCACCAGCTCACCCCTAGCCGCGGGCAATGACGGTGCATCTCTGCTCCCCGCTGTGCCCTACCACGCTGCCAGCGCATGGCCTGGCTCTCCCCGCTCGCTGGTGCATGGCACTCTCCCGCCCTGCTCCCGGGCTCTTCCCCATCCGTCAGGGCAGAGGGCTGGGCTGGCTGCGCTGCCAGCCCTCCCTGCCACGGGCCAGGCAGTGCGCACGGCAGGCAGGGGACAAGCCTGCACAGGGAAGCTCCGCATGTTGACAGTGTGACAGAGGGGGTCAGACAGTGGAGGAAAAGGCGTGTGTGGGGTCTGGCCCTACACGTGCACTGAGCCTCACCCTGCTCCAAGCAGGGACTACACGTGCTGTTACCACTGCCAAGCCCCTGCAGAGGCACATCTCCACCAGCCTTAGCTCCAGGGCGAGGGTTTGAGCCTGCCTGGCTCAGACCTGGTCCCCCACTTGTCCCAAACCGCAGACAAAGCCCTATAACGCGTAAGCTCAGTGCCACAACGACCCTGCCCTTCGCCAGGCAGGGGGATGCCTCTGGCACCACCGTGCTCTCCGCGAACCCATGCCGAGTGACCCCTGTCCCGGTGAGAACAGCCCCAGCAGGGCGAGGCAGGCTGGGCAGTGTGGACTGCGCCCGGGGACGCTGGGACCCTGAGGGTCTGCCCATGTGAGAGGGGGACCCCCCCCCCATCTGCCCTCTGCCCCACCCCGCTGCTGCGCCACTGCGCAATCCCCGAGCTGGGTGTTTTGGGGGGCACCGGTGGCTGCACGGAGCCTCCCCCGGTCCACGCCCTTTGTTCTGGGCGACGCAGGCCGGGTCGGCCGCCGGGTCGCTGTGACAGGGAGCCCAGAACACGGCCGGCTGTCCCTGCCAGCGGGAGGGGGTCCGGTGACAGAGGCCGGGGGGCGCGCCCCCTCCCAAACGGCAGGGACTCCGCCGGGGCACGCCCTGCCCGCAGCCCGCGTCCGCAGGGGTGACGGGGAGGCTGCGACGAGCCGCGGGGGACCCCACCGTGCGGCGGGGGACCCCGGGAGGCTCCCCGAGGCCGAAAGGGCACAGCCGCAGGCCGGGCCGCAGCGGGGTGGGGTCGGAGCCTGCTACCGGCGGGGGGCGGCCGTGGGGAGGGGACCCTTACCGAGCCTGCCGAAGGGGAGCCGGTTCCTCTCGCCCAGCATCAGGTTGAAGCGGGGGTTGTCCCTTCGGAGGCGCCGCCACTGCCCGCTGGCCAGCAGCAGCCGGCTGACCTCGGCGTACACGCTGCTGCCCTCGTCCCGCACCACGAAGGTGTACATGGCGGCGGGGAGGGGGGGGGGACACCCCACCCTACCCCCGGCGGTTCGAGGGGCGCCCCAGGCCCATGGGGCCCCGCCACAGCCCAGGCAGGGCCCTACGCGGCTCCCGCCGCCCGGCCCGGCTCCGCATGGCCGGGGCTGCCGCCCCCGCTCGCCGCCCGCCCGAGCCTGCCCGGGGCGGGGGCTGACCCGGAAGCAGAACCGCCCTCCCTCCCCGCGCTGAAGAGGAAGTGACGTCACGGGGGCTGCCGCCGGGCCAGTGTGGCTGCGCTCTCCCCGTCTGCAGGCAGAGACGGGGTCGGCGACAAGCGGTCACCTCGCCTCGGGCCCCGCGGCCGCCCCCGGCCCGGCCCGGCCCGGCCCGGCCCGCCTCGGCTTCCCCACTCCCCGCTGTGCCGCCGGCCTCCCCTGTCACCCGCCTGTGCTCGGGCAGGCTCTGCACGACAGCGCCGCCGCCCGCCCCGCGCCCCTCGCTGTCCCCCTCCGCCACCCGTGGGGACGCGCACCCCTGCGCGCCCGCCGCCAGGCCCCGGCCCCGCGTGTGCCCCCCAGCAGCAGCCCCTGGGTGCCAGTGCCCCTGCACGCATGTCCCGAGGCCGCGGCCGCGCTGCAGGCGCAGGTACAGGCTGCGGGTGCCGGCAGCTGTTGGCTGCCTTGAGGGCCCCACAGCATTACAGGGCTGCTGCGACTCCGCTGTTGGTCTCGACACAGGTCCCGGCCAGTGCCTGGCCCGGCCTGGCCCAGGCAAGTGAACACACGCAGGCTGCCATTGCCGCACCGTGGGCACAGGCCTCTGAGACCTAGGGGAGGGCAGGCAGCCATCCAGCGGGACCCAGGCAGGCTGGAGACAACAGGATGAAATTCCCCAGGATGAAGGAGAAAATCAGCAGTGACAAGCTGTTGCTGGAGGGGCTCTGTGAGGAAGACCCTGGGACTCTGGCATGCACAGCCCTGAGCCCTGATGGCAGTGAGGGTCCTGTGAACAGGGTCACAGCCGGGAGGTGGAAGGAAGGGGCTGTCACCCGCAACTCGGTGCTGATCAGACTGCATCTATGTTCTGGAAGGTTGTTGATAAACCAGCGTGATAAACTGCTGCTGAAGGAGGGCAGCACGCCAGGAAGGGGCCAGGTTGCCTCCTCCACTCTGTCCCCTCAGACCTAGATTGTCAGTGTCCAGGCGTGATGCAGTGCCCTGAGCCACACAAACACTGGGACCGGAGAGCCAACAGACCACCTCCTCTTCTTAACTTGTTCAACTCTTCAAACCACATTTTCCATGATATTTTGTAGTTTTCCTCAAGGTGTGTTCTTATCTTCTCATGCATTGTGCCTAGTCTGGTTTTTGTGTTTGTGAAAATGTCTTCTTGTTTGTAACCATCACTTCTGCACTCCTCATACTGCAGCAGTCCAAAGACATCTCACAGATTCAGAGCCCGGAAATCAGATTTTCCTCTGCAAATCCGGTTTGTCTTAACAAAGCCATCGTTATGAAACTTGTGAGTTCGTGAGTTGGTCGATGTCCTGTTCTTCCTACAGATGCTGTATGAGGAATGACATCAGCGTTGCATACTCATGTTGCTTGCTATAAATCATGATGTATTTACAACAAATCGAGATTATCTTGATGCAGGAAACTCGGGTGTGTGGTAGAATGGTCATGACCTGCACACCGATGTTGTTGCCTTTTCTTCTTCGACGGCATAAGGTGTTACATGATTCCCAGACAGAAAAAATTAATTTAAGAAATGGCTGCTGCCTCATTTTCTCCTGATAAATTGTTCAAACTGTTTTTAATGAAATGCTTTTCACCTTGAAAGAATAATGGACAGGGACAACAACTAGTGTTTCTAAGCTGGTAGAATGAAACCCCAATTTTATCAATAGTGGGAGAAAAATACAGAACACTTAACTGGAGGCCAAATGGATGATAACAACATTCAAATGGAAAAGAACTGTCAGGTTATTTTTTATCAGCATTGGCAGAGCGCCAAAGTGGAGGGTGTTAAA
Organism: Rhynochetos jubatus; assembly: GCA_027574665.1. Taxonomy (NCBI): domain Eukaryota; kingdom Metazoa; phylum Chordata; class Aves; order Eurypygiformes; family Rhynochetidae; genus Rhynochetos; species Rhynochetos jubatus. The sequence continues at coordinate 13,729,315 of CM050650.1, read as the reverse complement.
ATGGGGCGCTATTGTGTAGTCTGTTACTGGGATGACACGTGGGATGCTCCATTCAGTCTTTCTGAGGGTAAAAGTTTTTTCCTGAATATAAAACAGGAACAATCAGAGCTTAAAATACCTCCCCAGGAAAAAGAAAATCCTTTTAAAGCGCTGTTGTCTCAACCTTGCCAGGTACAAGTGAGCCACGGTAAGTTTTTTGTGCACACCTTGGTCTGTGAGGAAAAGCCTGTGGGTACGGTCCTCTGTGGGTAGAGTGGGGATGGGAACTGGCAACCCTCAACCCCGTTAATTTGGGACCCCATCTGTTGTCCTTTTGACAAGACTAAAGAGATGGAGAAGAAATTGGGACATTAAACCTCACCTTTCTCCTGCTCTGGAGTGAAACGTTACCTTCTTTATTGAACGTTTTCTTGCACTGGCACTTGGCAGGTTGTGACAAAGCGAATCTCGCAGCTTGTCTTGCCCCCTGTCCTCGATGAACCAGATGAAAGTGCTGCAGCGTTAGGCTACTCCAGCTCTCTGACAGCAGGATGGCCAAAATGAGGCGAGGCTGTACTGCTCCCAGTCAGGACCTGCCGACAGCGTTGCAAATACAATTTATTGTACGTGCAGGCGCGTAGAGAAGACGTGAAGCCTCCTGCAGTTACTGAATGTGAGCTAGTGGGAGGTACCAAACCCACAACGCTACTAATTCCTGCTCTTTGGCACAGTTTGGATGCTGCTTTACCGCACCAGCACCCCGGTGTGTCTCCACCATGTAGGGAAATGCCCTGGAAAGGTGCCCTGCACGTGGCCCTTCTGAAGGTATATTATGGCCTGTTACTAATGTCAGGGTGTTGCGAGCAGCTGACCCTTAGTTCTCGTCTGCCAAGGCAGCGCACAGGGAATACTCTTTTCCCAGGGATTTGGCAGCTTATTTGACACAATCTTTAAGACAGAAGTAATAAGTAAAATTGTCTCCGCCTTAGGGTGGTTCTGAGGAGTTTGCTTTCCTTTTATTGCCTTAAAGCAGAAAAGTGACGTATGAAATTTTGCCAGGCAGCTTATTTCTACTAGGAGGCGCTCTTTGACCTGGGATTGGGTGGGCCTCTCCCCCGCCCCCCGCAGATCCATCCTCCCTTTATGTCATCCTCGCAGCCCAGGGCATCACGCTGTGCCTGGGGATCAGATGCTGAGGCCATTCTCTTTTCCCAGTTTAGGAAAGTGCTGCTTGTCTGGGTTCCGAATTTACAGATAATTTGGTGGTTTATCTCTGTTTTTTGCAGAATTAAGTGCAAGAGGCAAAGGCATTCTGTAATTTAAGATCAGTGTGTTAGACCAATAAACAGAATGAAGCCCAATAATGAATTATTCAATATTCCATGCAAGAGTTTAGCTTTTTGATTTTTTTTTTTTTTTTTCTTTTTAGATTAAAGGATACTTATTGCATACACACTAGATTTAAATAATCTGCAACAGCTTTTTATCTTCTTTGTGTATGTCACTCTCAGTGAGATTCCTGCGTGTGCTTTTTGCTGGCTTTCAGCCTCAGCGTGAAAACTGCCCAGACCATTTCCAAATCCAAGAAATATCTGTAGCTACAGTTTATGGTTTACCCACCATCCGGTTAGATTTATTTGAGATTATTTGGGTTTGTACGATTCACGCTCGGTATTTTTTATTGCCTCGTTGCGTTTCTCATGGTGTGTGAACCACGGGGTTGTAGTTTCCGGCAGGCTGTGCAGTCATCTGAACAGTGCTGCTAGTCCAACGTGGCCAAAGACTGGAAGAGCTTAGCACAGGGTGCCTTTATTTCCACACACAGATAGACCTCTGCGTCCTTGCTCCTGGCCACACTGCAGTGGGTCAGCTCCCTCCAGCTGGTTTCATGATCCATCTCCTTCCTCCAGTGTCCTCAGCCCCACTTCCCTGCAGAGAGAGTCTAAGTGGGCAGTACAGACTCTTACTGATGGGTCAGAGCACGGCTCTGTCCTACGTAGTGGCTGTCCCACGGCGTCCCTCACTTCAGCAGAGGCTGCAGCGGCACGCCCTCGGGAGCACTGGTTTGCGTCGGCCCTTTTGCGCTGGAAGAAAAGAAGGCGCGTTTGGGCCGATGGAGCGGGAAGCCTGACAGCCTCGGTGACCACCGGGCTGGCCTTTCATCCGCTGCCACCCACAGATGCAGAATCACAGGCAGCCAAGAGGGACGTCCCCCGCCTCTCTCAGCAGACCCCATGAGCAGGACAGGATGGAGCTGACTCACCGAGCCTTCTCGATGTCCTCGATGCCCTCTGGCAGGCGCACGTTGAGCGTCTCCGGGAGCAGGAAGGCCACCGAGCCGCAGCACACTGCTACGCCACAGTACGTCACCTCGGGCAGAGACTTCCACACCTCATCCAGCAAAAACACCAGTGGGGCCAAAGCCCCGCCCAGGCGTGCCACGAAGGCGGTGTACCCCATCCCATTCTGCCTGGAAAGGTAGGGCATTGTGGTGCAGACCACCACGAGAAAGAGTTGGGTACTTCTTTCGTATCAGAACTTGGGAACAAGTGCAGACCCTCTGTCTCTTCCCCCTGTTTTTCCTTAAGTGCTGAGGTTTTCCCCTGCCAGTTTTTTTTCTAGGTTGTTTTTCTAATTTCTTTGTATCTTCCTACAATGATATTATTTCCCAGAGAGCAACCGTAGCTGCTGTGAGAAATGGATTTACATCTGTTGTGAGACAGAAGCTGCAGTTCCACAATAAAAATATCTGCTCTAAAGTTGTTTCCACCTTAAATATCTAAAACCCTGAGGACGTTTTCTACCCATCCCCTAGTAAGTCCTTTGATCTGCTGAGAGCAAACCTAAGTCCCTCCTTCTCCCAGGTACTTCTAGCCTGTGGCATGCCCTAGAGATGCCTGTGAGCACCTTTGGTCCTGCCGTAGCTATAAACCCAGTAGAGCTCGGAGAGGAGGTCCCAAAATTGGGACCTATTCCACTTACTGATTTTCAGGGGATGGGTGGCATTTCACACTGACAAGGATCCTGGGACCTACTTGTGCATACGCAGAGTAAGTACTGCAGAAGGAACTTACATTTTTGTCTCTATCTGTCAATGTCTTTGAGCACGTAAAAATAAAACCCAGTCTGACAAGAAAAGTAGCAGATCAGTGTGCCCACTTTGGTTAAAATGCACATCATTCCCCACGTGCCACAGGCCAGTGCGAGTTGGAGGACTAAGTGGCAGAGAAGGGCACTCTGGGCAGGGAGGGACAGAGGTGAAGTAATCCACAAGGCCTGCTGCGTTCTCAGGCTTTCACAAAGAAACCAGTGAGGTGATTCCTGCCACCAGTCTCGGCTGTATCCCAAACTATGCTGATGCTAAAGCTGGTTTTATGTCACCATTACCCAGGTATTTCAAATAAGGTCTCTTTTTCCCCCTGAAGGGCTAGTTAATCCCTGCTTTAATATCATCTGATATCCAGAAGATTGTCAAACATGTGGTAGTATGTGTCCCTTATAAAACATGTCATTTCTTGGGGTCTTTTAACAGTTATTGGCAGATTACCATGGGGAACTAAGACTTTACTAAGCACAGATGCCTTATGCAGTTCAAAAATCTTCCCACACAGAATACTCCTCACCTTTCGATACATCTCCCTATCAACATAACCTAACCACACATCACCCAGGTGAAAAAAGGGGTAGCTTTTTGCCCCTTGTGAGTATGTGTAATCCCTAGAACCTGCTTCCTAGAGGCAAGGCATCAGTCCTGCAGTTGAGCCAACAGCACATTCCACAGTGCTGATGTCGAAGACCTGAGGGCAACATCCCATTTAGGCTCTGCTTGTGCCCTCAGGCAAGTGCCATCTCTTACCTCAGTACGGTGGGGTAGAGCTCAGAGGTGTACAAGAAGACGGTAGTGAATGCAGCTTCTGAGAAACCTTTGCCCATAATGGCTACTACAGAGCGCAAGGAGGTGAAGGCTAGGAGGAAGAAAAAGGCATTTATGACAATGGGCAAAGAGCAGCCTCTAGGAAGAAGCTTCTTGTGGCCTCAGATACAAGAAGGAAGATGGTTTAATGCTCCTACAGATAAAAGAGGGAGCTTCATAGCCCTGGAGCTGCTGTCTCCACAGTCTGGATCAGTAAGTTTGGAATCTATAATCTCAAGTGGGAGCTGAACTGATGAAAGCATAGGTCCTGATATTTGGGTTTGTTCAGCCTGGAGAAGAGAAGGCTCTGGGGAGACCATATTCCAGCCTTCCAGTACCTGAAGGGGCTACAACAAAGCTGGGGGGGGGACTTTTTACAAGGGCCTGTAGTGACAGGACAAAGGGTAATGGGTTTAAAGTGAAAATGGGGAGATTTAGATTAGGTATCAGGAAGAAGTTCTTCATGGAGAGGGTGGGGAGGCACTGGCACAGGTTGCCCAGAGAAGCTGTGGATGCCCCATCCCTGGAAGTGTTCAAGGCCAGGCTGGATGAGGCTTGGAGCAACCTGGTCTAGTGGAGGGTGTCCCTGCCCATGGCAGGGGGGTTGGAACGGGATGGTCTGTAAGGGCCCTTCCAACCCAAACCATTCTGTGATTCTATGATTTCCCATTGGACAATGTCCATAATAAAGATAGGCACTTCACCTTGCTATCGTTGGACCCTTACTAGCCACTTCACAGTGACTGGAAACCATCTGTTGCCATCAGGTATGAGGGCTAGCCCACATTAGCAACCTTGTCCCACAGATGTCCTTTAGGTGGAGGACATCTCTGTGCAGATTTGCCCGTGGACAAGATCTACAGTTCCCCTCTAGCTCTGCACAGCATGGAAATCTCCCCTTTAGCAAGCACTGCGTGTAGCAGAAGAGTGTCTCACACTTGGGAATGATAACGTTGGCTCCTATGCATAGTCCGGTGAGGATGAGTGCCCATGCCTGACTCTGCCGTCGTCCAGCTCGGTTCACCAGCACGTACATGACCATCTTGGCTGGAATCTCAATGACGCCAAAGACAAACTGGGAGAGATACATGTTGAGCCCAAAGCCAGTTAGGTTCAAACTCATGCCGTAATAAGAGAAGGCAACACCAAACCTGTAAGGAGCGTGTGGAGATGGGGATTAGGGAAATTCAACTGGTGAACCACAGGACAAACCCCCTGTGTGAAGTGACACTGCTTACCACACAGCCCCAGAACACAGAGAGATCTTCCGCAGGACTGGTGTCCTGAACAAGCTGATGTAGGAGTAGCTCCTTCCTGGCTTTTTGTCTGTTGCCATCCTCCTGAGGGCCTGGGAGGGGCAGAAAGAAGGAAATCGCTCAACTGCTGTACTTTTAGGATCCAAACATGAAACCCTAGACAGGTTGGGGCCTTTGACCTTCCCATCTCCAGCACCACCTTTGATTTTCCGTATGTTCCCATTACAGAACAATTCTCAGGGCATACATTGCCAGAGGCACGTCTTCCTAGGACTTCACAGATTGCCTACACTTTAGATCTCTTTTTCTTCCCATGTCCCTTTCTTCCCTCTTACCTACGTACCCCAGTGACCACCTCCAGCCGATCGGGGGCTTTCTGAACCAGGCTGTCTGTCTGTCTGTTCAGCACCTCCATGATCCTTTCCAACATTATCTAGTGGTTTGTTGAATCCGTGTTTTCCTTTTATTTCTGTACACCCATCTCTGGACCTGATGACTTTCGTTAATACTCCAGTATGGCAAGTAAGTTATATTTTTAAACTTTTACCTTTTTTTTTTGCCTTTTTCACAGACAGATAATAAATCTTTTCATCCAAATGCATAGGATGAATCGTAGTGCTGATAACAGACTACTGCAATGCTGAGAATTTCAGTATTAGATTCGAGTTACCCTGACGGCCCTCTCTTTAAACTGCATGGTTTGCTATTAAAATGGGTAGCGTGAGACATTAACATGGAAAACGTTTTCCAGTATGTGTTGTTAGCCAGATTTCTTGGCACGTGACAAGACAGCTGGGAGAGCCAGAACAGTGAGAACCCCAAGAAACTGAAAATACACATAATTCAGTGATGGCTGGGGAGGGAGGAGGGTGAGGGAATCCGCAGGCCCATGCCATCACCTACAATTAAGACGGTGCTGAACAGTTATGGGGGCTGGAAACTTGCAGAAATATCTAATAAAAGAGAAATCCCAGCCCAGAGTAGTCTGGTTAAACAAAATGACAGAGTTGGGAAAGGGAAGAGGATAGCTGTAAGTAACAACATGTTTCACTAGGGAAGAGCTAAGATTTTCTTCCTAATTGCATACTATTCTTTGCAGTTTTTTTGGATGAGTGACAAAGCTTTTTGTACTGAAAAAAAATATTTCACGCTGGGAAATTCCTTAATCAGTTCTATTAGACGATGCTGTTAACTCTGAGAGTATGTCAGTAATGTGCTGCGCAATTATCCTGAGATGATATGTCTTTCAAAGTTCAGTCCTCTGAACTAAGGAAAATCAGTTGTTACCTAATAAGCCGTCAAAACACAGCGATGCACAGTCAAGTCAATTAACCGAACTAGAATCAGGCATTTCTGTGTTGCCTGCATGTTTGGATATGGATGAGAAAAAAGCTTGTCCCTATAAACCTCATGGATCCGGCCAGCTGTCACAGTAAGCGTGTCTTGATCGTGGTCCAGCGGTCACAGTATGGTGTGACGGTGCAAGGCTGTGACAGTGGGGAAGCCCCACTACGTTTCCGAAGCCTGAGAATGGTATGAGCGTGCAAGCCCAGGGCCTTCCTGGTGCAACACTGCACTCTGAAATAGTCTTCAGCCAAGGCTGAATGAAAGAGGTCACAACTTGTTATTTTTACATATTTAGGCAGAGCTACTGGCTTGATGAAAGGCAAGGAAGAGTCACACTGAGCTCCTGTCTGCCACAACCAGGAAATTCATAATTTCTCACATGATTAAACAGCATGTTTCTGTTGTAAATCAAAAGGGCTAATCACCTCTTCAACAGATGTAAGGAAATGGCTTTTAAAGAACGGCATGCTGGCCAGGATAAGACAGCGGTGTGGATGCAGGAGCACTGGGTGCACACAGAGATGCAGCTGGACCGTGACAGCAAAGCACAAGGCTCCTGTGCTGGTGCCAGGGGTTTCCTATCTTCCTCTTTTGGTAAGGGGAAAACCAATGGACATTAAAGGAAAGATCGATGTTTAATGAACCATGAACCCACACCCACCGGATTTCACAGCTGAGCTTTCTTGCTCTTGAGAAGGTCAAGCTAAATCCTGTGCACTAAATTAGTCAGAGGTGATAGACATGCAGCCTTCCAAGCCTGGCTGCGGAGGGTGGTTGTGAGCACTGACTATGCTCTGATGTCTCTTCAAGGTGGGAAACCAGCTTCTGTCTGGCCCTTGAGTCTTCCCTAAAGCTGGGACATCACTCGAGCATATCACCATCCCCCGGAGCCACCAGCGTGTCCTTGAATAAGCGTCATGGACCAAGGTCTCTACATTTGTGAGTCTGAACGCAAAATACATTCTTAAGGTACAACGCAGCACAAGTTGTAATCTACAAGATCAGCCTCATACCTTGTGCTTTGGAGTTGAAAATAGGTGGCTATTTTTTAGGGTTCTCTTTCCCCTCTATTTGTTCAGTCATCTAGCTGAGCAACTTCGCTCCATCCTCTCTGGGGGCAAGCAAAAATGGATTAAAACCAGGGGCTACATGCTTACTTTGCCAAACACCTTGCGACGTTCCTTTTGAATGGCTGGCAGAGCTTTGACTGACTGGAGAGCAGAGCTTGAGCCAGGGGAAAAAGTTGACTATGCCAAATGTTCGTTACAGCCACATTCACCACTACGGCTGACAACCTTCCAGTTTCACATGTAGAGTGCAGCCTGAGGCAGACTGGCTTTTGCATTTTTGGATTACACTACATGCCGTACCTCAAGTGTCATGTGAGAGACAATATGCTAACTACATGCTAGTAATGTGTGCCTGCTTTCTGCTGGCACTGCACAAACACTTGGCCAACACTGTGGCAACCAGGAAGGCAAACACTAAGCCACACAAATTGCCCATGCAGCTGCACACTCTCTGCTATGGGAGTGATGCCTCTGCCTTATTTTTACAAGCTGTGCTTTTCTCTCACTGTGTATTTAGTCCAGTGTCCAGTGCACTGAAGCTTCTTGTCAAGACAATAATGAAGGGGAAGACACTTCACCTAACAAATGGGAGTTCTGGCCTTATGGGATCTGAGCTGCCTTTATCCTTAGGAGTGGATGTAACTGCATTCTAGACTAAAATCATAGAATGGTTTGGGTTGGAAGGGACCTTAAAGACCATCTAGTTCCAACCCCCCTGCCATGGGTAGGGACACCCTCCCCTAGACCAGGTTGCTCCAAGCCTCATCCAGCCTGGCCTTGGACACTTCCAGGGATGGGGCACCCACAGCTTCTCTGGGCAGCCTGTCCCACTGCCTCACCACCCTCTGTGTGTAGAATTTTTTCCTGATATCTAATCCAAATCTCCCCTCTTTCAATTTAAACCCATTACCCCTTATCCTGTCACTACAAGGCCTTGTAAAAAGCCCCCTCAGCTTCCTTGTAGCCCCATCAGGTACTGGAAGGCTGCAATATGGTCTCCCCGGAGCCTTCTCTTCTCCAGACTGAACAACCCCAACTCTCTCAGCCTGCCCCCACGGCAGAGGTGTTCCAGCCCTCTGAGCATCTTCGTGGCCTCCTCTGGACTTGCTCCAACCGGTCAATATCTTTCTGATGTTGGGGGCTCCACAGCTGGACACAGGTGGGGTCTCATGAGAGCACAGTAGAGAGAGAGAACCACCTCCCTCGACCTGCTGGCCACAGTTCTCTGGATACAGCCCAGGATACAGTTGGCTTTCTGGGCTGCTAGCGCACACTGCTGGCTCATGTCCAGCTTTTCATCCCCCAGTACCCCCAAGTCCTTCTCCTCTGGGCTGCTCTCTATCCATTCTCTGCCCAGCCTGTACTTGTGCTTGAAACTGCCCTGATGCAGGTGCAGGACCTTGCACTTGGCCTTGAAAATGGAGCACGGCACCTTGTGGATGGACCACAGTGCCCCGCAGATCACACTGCAGGCTAAGCATTGCTTCAGGTATCCAACAAAAGTGAAACAGATAGACAGAGGGAAAATGGGAGAGGAAGAACATGTGTCTGGATCTTCAGTTGCTCACCTCTGGTGAGATAGTGAAGTCTTTCCTTCCATTCATTCTTGCACATCTAAGCAGATGCCTGTGAGCTTGTTTCACCTTGCCATTGGCTATGAGCCACCGGGCAGACTCTGGGACCCACCTGGTGCAAGGAGAGAAGACAGTGCTCCTATTGGCGCTCCATGTTTTCCACCCCACATACATGGTGTGGCCAAGGAGAGGGCTCTTCCCTATGAAGACTTCAACCTCAGCTGAAAATAGCAACCGTGGTGCATGAGAGTAAGGGTAATGGGGCACCCCTGTTACACATACATGCTGTTCCACCCTTAAAGGAGTACAGTCTGCTAAATGAAGTATGTCTAGCCCAAATTTTTATCGTGTGAACTTTGATCAAAGCTTGAATTTTCTGAGCTGGTTGAAGTTTCAAACTATTATCAATTAAAATGTGCCCCAGAGAGTTTATATTTACAGATTCATGCTTTTTGGGACTTTTTAAGTTTGAAATGGTAGGATATAGAAAATTACTGTTGAAAGGATTTAGTGGGCTCTATACTTACTTTGTTAATTGCTAAAATTCTTTGTTTTCCACAATAATCAAAGCCTTCTGCACAAGGCAGTCAGTTTGGGTCTAAGTCATTGTGGCTGTGGCCCCTGGTGAAGCATCCATGCTAGTTACTGAACGACGAGGGATGCTGTACTGCTATAGAGCCAATTAGCAACTCTGAGAGGTCTGCTGAGCAAACCAGTGTAGGGTGGGAGTCCCCTGACTCTCCTTTTTCTGCCTGTTCCACTAGAAGGTCCGGCACTCGCCATAAGCTAGCACCTGCAACTCCCTCCTCTTGGACTTCTCTCTGATCTTGCATCTGGTTGCAATTCCTGGCTACATAGCCCTGTTTGGCCCAGAGCTTCCCAGTCCACAGTGCAGCCCACCTGGTCTAGAGGGTGCATGGTATTTTGGGGGTCCAGAAGACATTGGAAATACCCCACAGTGGCTACATTCTGCTGGAGCAGCCAACACCTAACGCCTGCTACCCAAATCTGTCCCCTGAGAGAAGCAGAAAACAGAATCTGCTGTTCTCATGGGGACTTTCAGCTGAGCATCCTGTGCAGTCAGTGGGAGGGCTTACAGCCATGAGGAAGTATGTGGGTACGAGGTCTGCTGAGGTCACACAGTTGTCAGAGATCTCTCCCTGGAGTCTCCCACTGGAGCGCTCCGAGACCAGTTCCCTGTAAGCTGTTAGTGATTAACGTGCCCTAAATCAGGGTACAAAAACACTAACCAAGTGCTGTCACTATTCAAGCAGTAGCTGAGAAGGATATGTAGAGTAAAAACATTTCCAGAACTGGTCTTCTGGAAAGTTTTCAACTCCATCCCTTAAGCTTATAACCCAATGCGCCTTGGGAAATATAAGGAGTGAAAGATGGCATTTTGCACTCGTTGCCACCATCTCCAGGGTATAATATTATGTCTTTTGGTTGTCTAATGCCTCAATGATTTCTGACACTGTGTCAACAATATCTACAGAGTGCGCTAGTTAGATTTTGATTCCATACTTCAGGGACTTTTAATTATCCAACAATCACTGACCTCTTGGGTGTTTGAATTTTGATCAGGCTACCGTATAATTTCTTGGAGAATGATCTCTATAAAAAAGCATTAACATAAAAATTAAAAAAATGAGCTGTGATGGAAAGGGTGGGTCCAAATGTATCTGAATTTCAGCACTTCCCAGGATTCAGTTCTTTAAGGCTGGTTGTCCTGGTGAAAGAGCGAGACAATTCAAACTAAAAAAGTCAGCAGAACACCTATTTCAGTTGTGTTGGACTTGATCAGCGACATATCAGATGCTACTCTTTGCCAGAAAACCCTCATCATCAGTGAAACAATGTATGTTTTTTGAGCCATTGATTAACAGTTGCATCTGTTTATATCCCATTTTTTCTAAGTATTACTTGAGATTTTTCTGCTAGATCTGTGCGGCTATTTAATCTACTGCTTCATGCTGTTGGACAGACACAGAAAGCAGCAGTAAGCAAGCAAACCGTCTCTAGAAGCCTCTTTGATGGCAGCTGAAAGGCACTTTAGCATTTGGATATCACTCTTTCTGCTCAGACGTTATGCATATAGTTTTGGGGCCCACGTGTCTAACAATCAGAGCTTCTTCTGCGTGGTTTCCGGCTAGAGCTTCCCATCGCCCTGAGGGACACGTCTGTGATTTCTGCAGCGTGCTCCAGCACCACACAGATGTCCAAGAGGAATTAAATAACCACCCAGAGGTGGAGGAGACCCAGACCCCCGTTTCTGAATGTTTTCAGTGGGGCAGTTGTGGGAATACCCGCTTGTTTATTCCAACACGGGATGTTTGTCCAGCCAGGAAATAGAGCTGCTTGCTCTAAGGACTGTTTTGGATCATCGAATAAGTTGATCCAATGCACTTCACGTTACAGTCACCGCATCAGAAAATCGACCTTGTATTCCAGATGTGTTAATACATGAAAAAAATGAGGAAGGAAATTTAGTTTCTTTGATGAAATGAACCATCTCCCATTTCAAAGATTAAGAGATATCAGGTATTTCTTAAATAAGACTCCAGGAGGGAAATAGCCCACAGAAAGCGGGTGTGTTTGACACATCAGGATGGTTACGCAGCTGTATAATGCAGAGATAAATCACCCGACCTGGGCTGCAGGTGTCATTGACTCGTATGGAAAACTTGGCGCCTGAGGGATCCTCCCAAGTGAAGTCAGGACAGAAGATGGAACAATTACTTTTCTTGAGTCTACCAGGGATCTGTCCTGGCCCTGCTTCTTTTATCGGGATCTCTTTGCTTGCTCTGAGCCACGTCTGACAGTGCTTGCAGCACCAAATCCTGCTCCTTTGCACTGCAGCTTGTCCCCCAAATGCCTGCCCTCAGCCCCAGCCCTGCCTCCTCCTTGTCCCCAAAGCCGTGGTGCGACCTTGGCTCCTGGCCTTGTCGGAGGTGAGGAGAGATGAAACCCAGGCCGCTCTGGTTTTCAAGGGCTGCCACGCCTGGACAATCTGAGTGCAGGACGCAGAGTCCTGCTCCTCCTTGTGTTGCTGGAGCCAATCCCAGGATCAGCACTGCAGCATCTGCCACGCTCACAGAGCAGAGGAGACAAACCACAGCCTGCCCCCATCCCCACCAGCCATCCGATTGTGGGTCACTGCACTCACCACAGGCAGACGATGCTCAGAAGACAAGGTCCCGTTACGGCTACCAGTAGCCAGTGCCATTCCCGCACCAAGTATGCTACCATGGCAAGCAGCATGTTCCCGATGCTCCAGAAGATGCTAGTCAGGATCCCGGAGAAGGTGCGGTGCTGTATGTCCACCCACTCCATCCCTGCAAGAGGGAGGCAGCGTTCAGCTGGGACACACGGACTTTCTCCCAGAAGGGGTGTGCAGGGGTTTTTAACAAAATGAGGTAATATCCCTATTCTTCTCCTCCAGGAGATTTCCACTGTTTTGCTGACATCTGGCACATTTAAAACGTTCATCCACAATGCTTAACCCCTTGCAAAGCTGTAAGCAACTAAGATAAAGCCTTAAAAGAAGAAATACTGGACTAAGAAACAGTGCTAAACCCACCTTTTTAAAATTCCACTCAGTAGCATTCAAATGGTAATCTTCAGCAAACAGATAATTTATTTTCCCCAATCATCTTGCCTGCAGAGTTTCCCATTTCTCTGCCCCCTCACTATTCCAGATGAATTGTCATGCATGTGGAATCCACCCGAAGTAGACACTAATGCACATGTAAAGCCAGGACACAGGGGGGGTCTCCTTGTTTGTTTGAGTGAACTAAAAGACATTTTTCCTCCAAAGATCTGGACATATTGCTACAGCCTCTAACAATCAGCCATGCCCCTCCCAAGCTCCACTTTTCCTTGCAGGCATCAACCTTTGTAACAATAAAAAAACATAGCAGGCCTTGGAATTTGTCAGTTCTTGTGTGGACGTTTCCAGTTCTGAAGGCGTTTTAGCTTGTTCTTGGCTGTATCTGCAAAAATCCTGGAAATTTTTGCCGCACCTGTAACTTGCTCTTGGGTACAATGAGTTTTGCCTACTACATCCCAACTGCATCCACAAAATCATCCGGTGCTCTGTTGGGTACCCTCAAGTTTGGAGCTTTTTTTTATTATATGATCACCTAAATTCTTCAGCTTCAGTTTTGCCTAGCCCTGTATTAGTTTTTTTGGTGATTCTTTCCCCCCACTCTTTCTAAAAATATACATTGGGAACTTAGGAAAACTGTGAGCAAACGGCAGACTGGGGAGGTAGAAACACCCTGTGAATGACACACCATCCTCCTCCTCCCGAGGACGTGGCAGTGCTGATGAATTTTCTTAGCAGTGTTTGAAGGGTGAGAACTCAGGGGAAAGGGGCAGATACTTTGCTCCGTGGCTTGTATTGCACTACTGATGATCCTTAACAGGAGTTGGGATGTTGCAACCGAAGCACTAATAAGTGGTTGTTATATTTTGAGCAGACTGTTAAAGCATTAATTAGACTAACAGAAACTCTTAATTCTTGGAACCTCCCAAGAGGGATGTTCTTTTGGCTGCCTGTAGTAAAATTACACACATAACGATTTCCAAACTCCCGTTCTTACTAGCTCTGCCCTGCCTGGTAGCCCAGTCCCTACCTACCCACTGCCTGTGAGAAGTCCCCCTGTACAACTGGGCACCCACAAACCCCCACGTACTTACCCAAAGGTAATACAATAAGGGAGACGCCACTCAGGGCCACCCCGGTGAGGGTCCGCGTGATGGCCAGCATGCTGTAGGAGACGGAGGCGGCGCTCAGCATCCCGAATACGAAGGAGCACGCAAGTGACAGCAGGAGCATGGCTTTCCGTCCGAACCTGCCACGAGCACAGGCTGGGTTACAGCGGCTGGAAACCTGTCCCAGGAGTAAGGTTTGGAATGGGGCAAAATAAAGGCTCAGGAAGGAAAATGAAAATCTTGCTTGCTCTGCAAAGAGCACAAGATGCAACGCCCCAGGGAGGAGGAAGCAGCTCTGGATATAGCCAGTGCCACAGTGGTGCGATCCCAATCCAAGGGCCAGCCTGCCCCATGAGCATCGGGCACGAAGCTCTCCAATGGAAAGAACAGCACTGATCCAAACAGTATGCAGGGCTCCCCTGGTCAGCCCCATCATCAAAAGCAGCGACGTCAGCTTGGAATCCCACGCTGCTGGCACACCGTGCTCCCTCCCATGGCTGTCCCTATGCCTGGCTCAGCATGTCCCTCTCCCGTGGCTCACTCAGGACCAGCCACTGACACCGCTCTTGGGGAGGAGACAGAACCGTGATGCTTTCACCCAGATCCTTAGAAGGAAAACAAAGATCCCAAAGGAAAATAAAAGGAATCCAATTGTCAGCCCACATGTGCAAAGAGCCCTGATGTCCTAAGGGGTCTATGAGGAATCTGCTAGGAAGTCGTTCCTCAAGGGTGTTGGAAGTTGTAGGATGGTGTTACCCCTGGTGCTGTGTCCTGTGTGGAGAGTGTGGGGAAATACAGAAAATCAAATACACAAATGCACATGTGTACACTGCCCCCCGCCTGAGAAATATGTGTGTATGTATTTCTACACAACCTATGCAAATCTCAAATTCAACATGGAGCATGGCATCAGTCTTCTGATGATCACATCATCATTCTTCTGATGAACATCAGCGCTGCATGTGATGAAAGCTTAGGTTCAAACGGGAGTAGTAAATTAAGCCTGTCAATAGGTAATGTTCAGCCTATAGGGAATGAAATCCTGGCCTGATTCTGGCAGTAGGGCTCTCTTAGTGGCCACCTGAGAAGGATGGTGGCAGGAATGATTGCTCCAGGGGAAAAAGTGATGTGCCGGGACGTATTGCCACGATTAACATTCCTAAGGATGATCATAAAAATGACTTCACGCAGCTAGTTAATGAATATACTGGAGAAAAAATAACTTGTATCTTGGGCCGGGGCAGTTTTCTGGATCTGCTTTGGTATTTAAACAGACCCAGTTTGCAAAAGTCATCGTAATGCCCCTGGGTTGGAGCAGCACACACCCAGAAACACACCAGAGCTGGATCTGGTTTCCGATAGGCTAACTGCCTAAGAAAGAAGATAAATTTTTTTAAAATGAAGATTTTTCTTGAAAATACAGTAAGAAGGATAGAAACCCATAAGATTCCCTGCAGGGCATGAGGCAGCTATTTATGGACCCATTACTAGACTCTCTCAGCAAATGCATGCCACCTGCTAGGGAAACCAGAGACAAGCTGGCAGGATTGAACTGCAAGGCTACAGGGAGGCTGCTAGAAATAATGCTGTTAAAACTGTCTTCAAAAGGAGAGGTAGGAAAGCACAGTCTCTGAAGGATTAAATGCAGAAAATCTAATAAAAGGAGCAAACTGCACAAGCATTAAAAATTAATAAAACAAGCCATTTTCATAAGTATCCCAATCTGGAAGTCTGCCAAAGAGCAAGTACAAGGTACAAAAAGAGTGCTTGGGAAAGAGCAGGCGATAACAGAAGCTACAGATATATATTTTTGCATATTTGCCTTCACAGTGAAGGTTGTTGGAGGGTTTACCAGGGTAAAATTTGTCACCAGAGATGTTCTCAGATCCAAATGTCTGCAGAGGCTTAGAACACAATGAACCTGCAAAATGCAAAATGCCAGGACCAGATTGTTTTCACCCCGGCGCACTAGAGATGAAATCTCTGCATTGCTCTCAGCACAGAGAAGTGAGACCTCTTCTGTGTTAGGGAAAAGGAAGGTTGCTAATGAGATGGCAGCTTTTAAGGGGTCTCAGGGGAGATAGAGGGCATGACATCTGAGGTTTAACAGCTCTGCCACATTCACTGCCAGTTTTCTGGATGCACCGCCCCCATTGCGATTGCATGGGCTTCAGCCTTCCCTGGCGTAGCTCAGGTGGGCAGTGCACAGTCAGCTCTGCTCCAGGCTGCTCACAAGGGCACACCTGGCTGGCAAACCCTCCATAGCGGTCACTTTAGCAGGCTGAAGGGTCCTGCTCCGGCTAATTGGAAGTCAATCCATAACTTGGTCTTTTTTGTTAGCTTCGAATGTTCTCCATTTCTTCTGTATCCTTTTGAGGTGGAGAAGGAGGGTGAAAGTATTAAAGTATACAGTATGGGGGCCACCATACATTTACAGGTTACTGCATAATGATATTCTCTGTAATTTTATATTCCTTTGCTAACGATTCTTAATTTTTCCATTTGCTTCCCCAGCTACTGCTCGTTGCTGAGTGGAGGTTTGCTTAGAGCTGTCTGCCACAGAATCATGGAATGGTTTGGGTCGGGAGGGCCCTTACAGACCATCCAGTTCCCACCCCCCTGCCATGGGCAGGGACACCCTCCACTAGACCAGGTTGCTCCAAGCCTCATCCAGCCTGGCCTTGAACACTTCCAGGGATGGGGCATGCACAGCTTCTCTGGGCAAACCCCAAATTCTTAACCCCAAAGGCTTGCTCCTGAGCAGCTATGGTCATCTCAGAGGCCTCAATTTTAAATGAGAAGTTAGAATTGTTTCTCTCTTTACTATAGATTAACCTATCCCGAAATTTTATCTTCTGATGCTCCCATCCTGCCACAGAGCTCTTTAAGCTCCTGCATTCTCCACACTCAGGTCTCGCCTCCATCAGCCTGGTCACTCAGCATCATCTCCCCACTCACTCCTTTTCCAGGTGATTTATCAATGTGCCGAAAAGCACACAAATACAAGCACAGGCCCCCCCAGGTCTCCCTCCATTGTCACAACTGAACACTTAGACCTACTCTCTCCTCCCTGGTTTTTAATCAATTATTTAGTCACGTAGAGACCTTTCTTCTTATCCCAGGGCAGCTCAGTTTCTCTAGGAGCCTTTACCTCGAAATCCGTGTAGATGGTATCTCTCCCCTGCTCAGATGCCTGTTAGTGCATTCAAAGAATCCAGTGTGCCTTTAAGACAGGAATCTTTGGCAGAAGCCCCTCTGGTCCTTTACTCCTGTGTCACATCAACCCATGCTGCCACTGACCCAGTCTTTCAGAATGGTTTCGACTGATTTACCAGGTACAGATAGATGTCAGGCTGCGTGGAAGGTAGTTCCTGAGATCCTTTTAGGAAAACAGTTTAAAATGGATTTGATCCATGATACTTCCCAGCCCTCTGCTGTGGAGGTCACACGATGCCAACTGTGTTGCAGGTTTTTCATCCCAAAGGTCTGCTAGGGCTCTAGGATGACCACTGCCTGTTCCTGGCAGTTTACTGGCACTCACCGGGTGTATTTCTCCATGCCTCCTTCTAGCAGCTTATTTCAAAGCTCAGCTCCAACACCTGCCCCTACACCTTCTGCCCCTGTAAGCACAAACTCACTTATGTCTCATACTACAGCCTTTTGATTTCCAGCTACTCCTGTTACACCTTGATCTTCCACTGGCTCTTCCCCCGCACAATCCATTTGAAAACCAAATTCTTTTTAATTTGTCTCCAGCAGAGACCTTCTCTTCTGCCTTATCTTGTCCTGCTTCTTTTCCTGCTTCTGAATGTCTTTCCCTCCAACTGCGCTACGTGCCGGCTTTAGGCACAAAGCAGTGTGAAGGCCGGCCAGGCGTCCTGGGCCCTCGTAAAAGCACACTGATGTTCTCGCACGCCAAGATACGGGTGTAAAAGTTCCCGTTTCAGCACTGCGTCCCCGGGCGCTTCACGCTGTGAAGCTGCTCCCCTCTGCTATGCAGTGATTTTGTAGCCTGCCGTACACTAATGCGTGTTTGATCCCAGGGGAAGGAGATCAAGAAGCCGTTTCCTGCACGGACATTAAGTAACGAGTAGCGGGCAGTGAACAGCACATCCTGATCGCAGGCCCACACCATGTACCCTCTGGTAGGTTTCCTGGCTCTGCTGTTTGCAAAAATACTTAATTTCTTAATTGGTGCCTTTTCTAGCTGATTACTCAGGCGTTTGGGGTTTTTTTTTTTCAGGTTTACATTATCACATCCTAATGTTTAACCAGAGAGAACAGATTTGTTCCTGATTCCTCATTGCCTCAGCTCTTCCTTGAGGAATGTCTCCCTGCTTATAAGAACCTCCTTTACCCTACTTCTCTAGCCACGACAGAGCCAGATTTCGCTTTCTGGAGACTCTTCTTCCAGCTATGCCATGCCTTCGCTCTGAGCCCCTCACTCGGCTGTCCTTAAGCGATTTCCCTATAGCTTGCAAGGAGTTAACTCTTTAGCCTCTTGCTTTGGCTTAGTTTTAACCAGCTTTCTCCTTTCTTTAAACAGTTGTCTTTCCTGAAATCGGTTGCACAGACAGTGGATTTTTTCGGTTTTTACTGTTCCTGCAGCAATGCTGACCACAGCGTTGTGGTCACTGTTGCAGTGCACCTCACTCCTAACCAAGGGCACAGCTACTTCTCTGGTGGGCTGCTCATTGTCTGATCCATGGGGCATTGCTTCCCAGTATGACTTTAACCCAATTTTTAATGTGAGAGGCTGGATTCTCCCTTTACGATTGTGTTTTCTCCTTTCTCTGCCCCCCGATTGCCTTTTGCAGGTCACAGGTCGGTGAAGGCCTCATCACGAGACTGAAGCCCTGGAGGAACAGCCTGAGGAGGGGTCAAACCTGTCTGAAAGGTATCCGAATACCACGGCCCCCATCGTGACGCCAATGAAGAAGAAGGTTGCAGTCGCCTGGTTCAGTCCGCGCTGCTCGCACACGAGGTCCCACTGCAACACAAGGCCAAAATGATGCTCAGTGCCCAGTTTGGCCTTTTCACACCCTTTCCCTCCAGCGGTCAGCTGTTGCGTCGTTCAATTTATATCGGCCAAATCTGATTGGGGGGTAGAATCCTGCACTAAACTACTCATAGGACAGTGCCGGAGTCCTGAAAAATATAATCCATTACGGAATGTCATGTTGATATCCATCTACTGTTGCCCTGACCAGTTTGAAGTTGCCCGTGCAGGGAGGAAGTAGGACAGAGGGGGACTCACAGCAAATACTTGCTTTGATGCTAACATGCTGATTTCTTACTGAGAAGTTGGTCTAGACATTCTTCCTAATGAAGTTAATAAGCATCATTTTACTTCTTTGGAGGTGCAAATGTCGCTAATCATTACAGAATGCTGTGGCCAAACTGCAGAGTTAATTTTCTGTACGTGCAAACTTGGCAAAACTTAATTTAATCATCAACCCAGCCTCACAGCCTCTCTGACAAAACCAGCCAGACCTTGGGCAACCTTTCCTGCTGCAAGAGCAAAAGGCTCCAGGGAAAGCCCCAGCCCCTTGAACCTCCAGGGACTGCTGCGTCGTGGGTGCAGTATGATGAGGCTCCATGATTGGCATCCGTGCGGGCACCTCCCCTGCCTTGTCCCCCAGGGGCGCAGGGTGCAGAAATCAGGTACACACCTGGTGCACATCTGACCCTCACCTCTGTGCCTGCAAAAACCAGGGGTGGCTGGGTGGTGGTGGTGGGGTACCAGCTCTAAGTTAAGCCTTGGCCCTGCACTCACGGGGACAGCGCTATCCTTTCCAACCCAACCATGCCCCTTTCATCTGCCCACATTGCCCCCTGCCCTAATCCTGTGATTTGGACCACTTTGGACAACTACAGCCTGAAGGTAAAGCATTAACACCCAGAGGTATCACTGTCAGCCCTAGCAAAGCATTTCAGAAGGCAGGCGGTTAATGTTTGATGGGCAGGGGCCTTGGGCAGGGTCAAGGTTATGGCTGGCCAGCATGCTGTGTCTCAGCGGGACACCCTTGGAATGCCCATTGGGCTCCGCAGCAAGGGACACTGCTGGTAAGAGAAGAGAGGCAGCACTATCTTGAGGAGAAGAGGGGGAAGCCAGAGTGAGGAGCGGCAGCCAAAGAAACAGCAGTCACAAAAAGAAGCTTGGAAAATCAAGAAGGCAAGTCAGGGGCTCATACGAAATCCTGACAGTGTGCGGTCCTGTGCAAATGCCGTGTGGCCAAAGCACAGAAAATCCTCTATGTGCGTCTTCCCTTCCCACCAACCAATCTCTCAATCACCTGGAAAAATTAAGATGCTTATAATGGGAAATGTTGGCTTCTAACTATCAATATAGAGCAAGATGATGATGATAATAGTAATAATAATAATAATAATTAAGAATAAGAATAAGAATAAGAATAAGAATAAGAATAAAGAATAAGTTGGCTTCTATCTCTGAGCTTCAGAGAGCTTCCCCATTCCAGGAAATCTTCTCTAAACAAGTAATATTCACTGGTTAAAATGCAAGGATTCCCCTCTGATTCTGTGCACCCAGCGAACACCTCTCCATCTGCTCCTCAAAACACTGAGCCAATCTCAGTTTTGACTAGATCACAGACCAGGGGTTACCTGAGTGGAGATGGTGGAGGTGAACTGCGAGTGGTCATAGACCCATCCGTGCTGGCAGTGCTGGGTGGCGGAGTTGTTTTCTGGTTGCAGAGAAGAATTGAGCAGCAGGTGAAACTGAGGCTGTGAGAACATCTCACAGGACCTAAAAGTGCCGTCGGGCTCTCGGGGGATGTTGATGAGCAGAACTTCCTCCGTGGTGAGGTTCACAAATGCCTCTTGGTGTGGAATTGCGCAGTGATGAGAGGGGGTAGCAGCAAGAAAATTGTGCAGCAGGAAATGCATAGGAAGGTTGATCCTTGGGAGGCAGAGGATAAACAAAATCAAAACCTGGAATCTGCCAAAGCCCCCAATTTCCAGTAAGAGATCCTCAAACTTCATCCTTCCTGCGGAGTTGGCTCATTCGGAGCAGCTACGTGCCAAGGAGCAGCGACGTGAGCATGTCCTTGGAGCTCAACTTCTGATGGCTTTACATACAGCCCCTTTGTTGGACTTTGAGACCCTGCTGAAAGGTTGTCAAAAGTCACAGTGAAACTCACCATTTGGGGTAGAGCCAAAGAAATTGTCCTGTGGGCGCAAAACACATCCATGTCAGTGGGTCCAGTACAAGGTTCCTTCTTTCTTAGAGTCCTGTTGTCCTGCTGCGGGTGTCGGGAGAGGCCCCCGTCAGGAAAGGAGGCTGTGGGAAGAGTGCTGCGAAAGCACTGTCGTTTCTGGTGTGGGGGTACCCTGCAGTGTCTCGAGCTGGGGTGACCCTGCCTGGGGGCACCAAAGCCCGGTGGCTGTGCATCAGCTGAGTGTTTTTTAGCATGGATTGTGCCAAGTCATGACCTGGGAGCAGGGAGAGGGTGAGAGGGTGTCCAGACCGAAAGAGAGATGAGACTCTGGATGGATGCCAACAGGGAGGTGAGCCCTCTGGGGAGAAAGGGTGGGCTGCAGGTGAGGGCCACCGGCTCAACATTGTCCTCCAAAGGAAGGAAAAGGTGAAAATGCTCCCCATAAGGTCCCTTTCTTTGCATGGAAAAGTGCATTCCCGGGACACATGCAAGGAAGTGATGAGAGCTGCAGCGCTGGCACGCAGAGAGGCTGCGCCTGCAATACGGGGAGTCCTGACATGCTCTGCAAGGTCATAGCTGGTGGGCTCTGTGGATCGATGCAACAGCCAAAGCAGTGAGTGTGCAGCTCCTGACAGGGCCACAGGTGCTGCTGCCAACCCTGCACGGGGCTCCGCTGCCTGCTCCATGGAGCGGTTTCCTGCAAGAGGTGGGTCTTTTATGTGCATTTGCACTGTTCTTATGTTCTTAACCACGAAAATGAGCTCTTCAGTCATCCAGAGCCACGGCAGAAGAACAATAGCAGATGGTGCGTGAGAGGCTGAAAGGTGGATGGTGGTCAGAGGTACCTCAGTTGTGTGGTATATGTGATACATACACCTGCGGGGTAAAGGCTTTGACCCCAGGGTGTCAGGGAGAGGAAAAATGGCTGAATTTTTGGAATAGTTACAGAAAAAATGTCTAGAAAATGTAGCAACTGGGGAGATGTGGCATTGGAGCTGGCACAGTTCGGGTCACACAACCAACATGGTTCAAGGAAGAATGCTAGTCCACGAGCCAGGAACAAAGAGATCCAGCATAAGTGACAGCTCCAGGTATCCCAGGCCTGTTAAAATCTCCAGGAGGTGTACAACCTCTTCCGTGGCCGGCAGGCACTTGGCTGGAGGATGACTGGCACTTCAAGACAAGGTAGACACAATCCCCTGCCCCACAAATGGGATGAGCTTAGGGCTCATCTGGGAGCAGTGGAAGAACTCTGCGTGGAGAGCCTGCAGGACCCTTTCCTGCAAGTCCCATCACACCCTCGCCATGTCTAGGTACAAGGCATGGGCACGTTTCCTTTGGAGCGAGTGCTCTGGACAAGCTGGACCCATGAGGCAGCTCCTGGGATAACGCATCCCAGATGTTTGCATCCGGACAGGTTGAGGGAGCAGTGCAGCACCCCACTGCCCATTTAAAGGCTACAACCCCTTTGCAGGGTGCACGTGAAGCGCCACCGTTACTGACAGCTTGCTCTATGTTGTCTCCTGCTGCATCTTCACACTCGGTACCTCCTCCTCGCACCCTGCATCCCCCCTCCTCCGCCAGTCCTGCAGTCTTGAGCGTTGCGGATGCTGATGTACCATCCCGAGCCTTTCTCCAAGCTGCTGTCCTGGGACGTGTTTGGCCATCCACCTAGCAAGCAGCGATGTTTGGTGTTGGGATGCAGGCGAATGGAGAGACCGGGCATGGATAAAGGGCAAATGCTGCCTGCTGCCAGGCGCTGCAGAGAGCTACATGCCAGCACAGCCACAGACGGTGACTGCCTGCTCCAGCCTCTGCAGCAGAATGCTAGAGAGAAAGGGCTGTAGAGCAGCGGGTAGAGATGAGGAGGCCTGAAAAAGCTTTTTGTCGTGCCTCCTGCTGTGGCCGAATGCCCAGGCTGAGTGTCACCCAGGTAATAAATGCTGCAAGGGCACAAAGCACACTGAGCAGGGTACCTCCACGGGCTCACACACACAAGGCAAAGGACGCCATGCTGTGACCCAGGAGATCTTTGCTCCTTTCAGCAGCATTTCTGGCTGTCCTTGTTTAACTAACGTGCTTCACTACAAACCGTTGCGGTGTCCGTCCTGGGACGAGCATGAAGGAAGCACACAGGAGTGAAGCAGGGACATCTGACAAGGCTGTGCCGCCATGGTTACAGTTAAAGCTGAAGTAGAACTACAGCACAAATTGTTTTTTCTTCACCACTGGTCTCCTGAGGAACAGAAACTCTCATTGATATGCTGTTGCATATTTAAACTGCAAAGCAGCTCCAGCCTTGCCATCAGAAAGTGAGGTTACGGGTCGTTGCTCTGCAGCTCCTGGGGCTCTGCTGTTCATACTGCCATCGCTTAAAATGGACATTGGCTGGCTGCTGCGTTTCCCTAACCCAACCGTGGTCGTTTAACCAATCACCAGACTTAGTTAATGACCACCGTGCTGTGACTGACTATGCCCTACCGCTTGGTTAACTAGACCCAGGGCCTGATTCAAACGGCAGCGGTGAGAGCTGGGGGACTCCTCTCTGCTGCTTTCACGTATAAAGCTGGAGATCTGATGGGTTGGTGCTTAAATGGTACTTTTCTCCTATGGGAAAGCTGCAGATACTGAAATCCTCCCTGCCCTCCGGGTTGTGCCTGACTGCCATGAAAACACGTGTCCATCGAATGCACCAACTACCCTTGCTCTCAGGGGGCAGAGGCGTCCCCATCCAACTGCAGCCCGTCGCAGGCTGGGGTGCCGGCAGGAGGGAGGTGTTCCACTCATGGGGAGTCTCCATTTTTCCCATGATTTGCAAAGGCTGTTTGGACAGTGAGGTCCTACCAAGTTGGCCAAAGGCGGCTGAGGATGCCTGCAGTGTCAATCTAAGGTGCTCTGTACTGCAGCGGTGTGTCCAAACCCGCCCTTGGTGGGATGAACGCACACCAGATTTTGTAGCTCAGTTGGAGAAAGTGGAGGAGGGGCCAACAAAGAGTTCCTGGGGCTCGTGAAGTTCTCTGGTGTTAGAAGATGACTTGGTGCCGCATTAACAAGACTCCCATACTTTCCATTACCTGCCGTTGCTTTGTGTGCAGACATTTGACTTGGTTACACAACAAATAACAACTCTTCTGTAAGTAAACTGGTTCTGGCCAAAGCTTCTTTCCTTGTCGAATAGAAATATGAACACTGATCCTGCTTTAATGTGAAACCACGTGAGCCACTGCCACATCTTCTGCCACGCGTGGTCATGGGCCCACAGCCAGCGCTGGCATCCTGCCTGTCCCTAGCCAGACCCTGCCGACCTGTCTCATGGCCCTTCCTACCATCATCTTATGGAATGATTTTCTTTACATTTTCATCTCACCAGTGCTGTTGGGCAACTGTAGCAGGGCAGAGATTCAGCCCAAATTATTAGTGGGTTTTACTGAGGGAAGGGCAAACCTAGACTACCCCTGCAGCCAGGGAAAGAAAGACACAGCAGGAATAGGAAGTCCAGACAGGATCAATGTTTTCCAGGGTGAGATTAAATTGATTAAATCACTGTCACTTGCAAAGGATTTTCACACTTTACTGTGTGAAGTAAAACCTCAAGACACGCACCCACTGATTCAGGGAGCAGCAGGGGCAGGGGATGAGCCAGGAGCTGAGGGGGCTCAGTGCTGACCATGCCCTCCCCATGGGGGCACAGTCTCAGCATGACTGGCAGAGCCAGTGGTGCGACAGCGTCCATCGACAGCCCCAGACACAGAGAGGGGATGAACCACAGCCAGGGTCCCTCCAGGGAGCTCAACCTAGAGCAGGAAAAGGGGCTGGAGACAAGGCTACAGGGCAGGTCAAGGTCCATGCAGCAGCCAGGGCAGGAGATAAGGACATGTCTGATGTAGCTCCAACAGGGACATACACCCATTAGTGCCCTTCAGCCCTGACCTGCTGTGTCTTAGATGAAGTGCCAGGGGTTTACAGCAAAAAATCAGGCGGTGCTGCCCGGGAAGCTTGGAGCAGGCTCTAGCACTGGCTGGAACACTATTTTTGGAAAGCCCGTGCAGGCAGTGAAGATGCAAGAGTAAAAGTGTGCAGAGTCGCACACTTACTGCCAGTAGAAGAGGAGACGAGGAGACTGGATGCTGGATGCTGGGAGGGAGTTGTAGGTAATTACTGAGCGGGCGAAGCAAGGTCACCCTGTAGTGTTTCTTTGCCTGTGTGGCTGTGTGCTCATCACCTCCCAGCAGCTCCACAGCTCTGTCCTGCCCTCCCTGCCCCTCCTGGGCCATTCCCAACAGGTCCTTCCCCAAAAGGAGTAAAGAAAAGCTGCGGAGTGTCCAGGGGAGCTGCCTTCACCACAGCACCAGACCTCCAGCGCTGGGACTGCTCCTCCTTCCTGCACTGATCACCTTCCTCCACTCATTACCTTCCTTCCACCAACTCTCTTATGTAAACCCTAAGCATCCCCAGCTCCTATCTCGGGTAGCCAAGACTTCGGTTTTGATTTTTTTTCCCTGTGTTTGAGTAGGGATCCTCTGCACTTTGCAGTTTCAGCAATGTAGGAACTAACTCAGGCTTCAACCCCTCAAATCAATAAGAAACTCACCTAATACTCCATCTCCAACACAAGCAAGAAGCCTGGGAAAGAGGGCAGCAACAGGGCATTTATCTAGTGTTCCTCTCCAGAAGGTCGTCTTGCCTCCAAATTATTCCTTGTTTGAAGATGCTGTTTTTGTGACTCCTCCTATTAGATGTGTTGTCCCAGACTGGACGCTTACTGACAGCTTTCAGTTTACATCTATGCTTTGGGTTAAAATCCCAACATAGTTTCATTTTTAGGTGAAGCGAGGTTGCCCTGCCAGTGTTGTATCGTCAGTGTGTGACTGCTGAGGGTGATGTCATGTATTGTATGTAATTACTGACATCCAGTTCACGTCTTTTATTGGTTCATCCCTGTACACAAGTTTCTGAAGTTCCCTAATTCATGTCTTTTTTTCTTAATTCATCTTCTGAGCCATGCATTAACGCCCCTGCTGATGTTCCTGTCCGTCTGTCCTGCATGTGGCACTGACAGCATGTCAGAAAACGGGGCTGCAGGGAGCTCTTCGGTGCAAGCTACCGTGTGGCCCTTCCTTGGCACTGTTGACTGCTCCAAAATGTTCTTCCTGCCCTCGCCAGCTGTGTCCTCCTGCCCCAGGCTGTCCCCGTAAGCAGCCACTGGGCTTGCAGAGGTGGTAGCTGAGCGGGGAAGGCTGCGAGTGGCACCGTGCCAGCCCGTCCGTCACAGGCGTGCTCAGCAGCGGCAGCTCTTGCTGGACATCCTCAGCCTTACCTGCGTGCTGCTTTGGGCTGCATCTCAGCTGGGCTCTTTTTTTTTTGCCATTTGTTGCTGAAATGAGAGCTCGGTGGCCTCTGGGCACCACAGAGCACTTGCCTTGTTGCAGCTTCATCTCTGCCTTCCTGAAGAACCGTGCTGGGGCTCTCCTGGTCTTGCAGTCTCTCGAGATGGCTGCGTCAGCTCTGCAGAAGAAAGAAGATCTCTGTTACTCTTTGGCTTTGCCAGCTGGATCAGCTGGTCCAAGAAAAGACACCGCCTCCTCCCACAAACCTGTCTCTTCACATTTCCTGAAACGGTTCCAGAAAGATCAGCCACTTTTAGTTTCTTCTCCCCTTGCCTTCTCGCTTGACAGAGTGCCTCAGCCAACACGGCACCCGGCACCTCGCATCTCACACGCAGGTCTTACAGCTGACCTCTGCTTTCGGCTCCTGGGGGGGGTGAGGAAGCCCCTCCCGCAGCCCCTCCTGCCAGCAGCCGGTCCATGAGGTTCTGAAATATTTCTGTTTCCCAGTAGATGCTGCTCAGGTCTCATTTTTGTCTGCCTGTTCCCGGCACGGACTTTAAGGAGCTGCTTAGACCCCAGTGTTTCTTGCTATGGATTTAGATTCTGCACTAGGGTCAACTGTTTTCTTTTAGCTATGGGAGAAAGAATAAAATCTGTCATCGTAGGAATATCTTTCAAAGGGAACACTTATTTTTTATTATTCTCTTCACTCTCACCAATTTTTCACAGCTCTTGAAGGCTCAGAGGAGCTGACAGCGTTCTCCCGTCAGACTACTCGGTGTACCCAAAAGAGACTGAGCTTTCTGCTGCTCCCCACTGCTCCTTAATTGGATTGCCATGGGATACTTTATCCCAGCTCGGTTTAGTGTGCCCTGGGGCTCAGGGGTGTTGGCAGCTCTCACCTGTGAACTGTGCAGCTCAGTGTATAAATGTGGGAATAGTGTGTTTTGGGATGTTCAGTCAAATGCTGTATATGACTAGTGTATGTGTTAGACCGTGATGAGCTCGCTGGGGTGTTTCATCACACACTCCAATGTTTCAAATCCCAGTCATGAAATCAGGATCAAGTGAATTGGAATTTTCTGTGCTCCCCATCTCCTGCTGCTGCCTGGGAGCATTAATGCCTCATAAACGCTATTTCAACCAGTGGTTTGAGCCACACTTAGATTATTTGTAATGCCTAACCATCCTCATGGCCTGGTGGCCACGCTTATAATTTTACTGTTTGTTCTCTGCAAAATGCAATTCTACTTTTGACTCTGCTTGCTTTATTCCTGCACCACTTGATCTCTGCAGTCCGTATCAGTGGCTGATGATCCTTTGCTTACTTTTTGCAGCGCTGAGTAAATGTGCTTTATTAATTGGATTGCGTTTACCATGAATTCTACGACACGTGTTAATGAAATGGGAATCGTGGCACAGCTGCCAAGATGGTGTCAGCCTCATTCTCACTCCGTAGGCCTTGGGGACAGCCAAATGGGACCCCACGGAGTGGCAGTTTCCTGGGAGCATCATGTGTAGGAGCAGCTGAACCTGCCTGAGGTGACCTGTGCTGGTTAGCAGGGAGGGACAGCCCCCGGCAGCCGGAGCCTGCAGCATCACCAGCGATCAGTGAGCAGACACCAGCCATGCTCCTGGACCCAAGAGGAGACCTAAAGAGATGTTTTTACAGGACTTGGGTGTACTCTCTAGGGCCAGGGAGCCCCTTGACAACACTGGCGAAGAGCGAGCATGAAAAGAAAGACCTTGCCACCCAGTCAGCTGGACTTAGCTAGCAGCTCTCACTTTCCTTCTTTTAGTTTATTTTCCAGGTGCAACAATGCTGTCCTAGAGGTGTGAAGCCCTTTTCGTGTTGGCACGCCTACCTGAGGGAAAAGGCACCAAGAGATCCACTGCAAAGCACTTGTCCTTCACATCATGTTCAAATCTAATTGTCTAGGGAGCTCTTCCTGGGGTGATTTATCTCTTCCCTCCAAATCCAAACTCCTGATAGTTTTTGTTCCTCTACTAGAAGTGATTCCATGTTCATGTTCTTCAGCTCTAAATCCCATCAAACTCACCGATCCAGTGAGTTCTCTGAATTAAAACCTGTCTTTTGACAGTCTGAAATGTAAAATACTCAGGACAGAATCACTGCAACTGGTCTAAATCCAGCACGTGAAACAGCAATGATGTCTCTTCCTGCCGTATTTGCTTAGGAAATGGTCA
This sequence comes from Rhynochetos jubatus, assembly GCA_027574665.1. Lineage (NCBI taxonomy): Eukaryota > Metazoa > Chordata > Aves > Eurypygiformes > Rhynochetidae > Rhynochetos > Rhynochetos jubatus. Next base: position 13,700,744 of record CM050650.1, on the reverse strand, counting down.
CCTCTGTGCTATCACAGCTACCAGCTGGTACATCCAACAATATTTGGGTCCTCCCTTACCAGCAGGATTGGTGTAAACCTCCCAGGCATTCATCTTTCTTACTAGTACTTCTTCCGAAATCCTTGGTTAATGGCCACTTGGCCATTATTTGGCCAGGATGTGTCCTCCCCCATGCTGTCCCCCTCTGCCATCCCTTGAGTTTCATCCCTCTGGAACTCTGATGAGGTTAGCTGTAAGCGTATATCCTTTGGTGAGACAGGAAAGGGGACTTTACACAGCTGAGCAGCGAAATACAGTCCGTGAAGCTACATGCGAAAGGCTTGTGGTGACCTCATTAGCAGGGTCACATGCACAGAAATATGGGCACAGCTACACACAAAGTGATCTGAATCGGACGCAACGTGGCTCAAAGGCACTCAGAAATGGTCGTACCATCAAGTTAGGTTCATGTCCCATTCCACGGGGACAGGACACATAAGTGCCTTTGTGTTTACTGGTGTCTTAGCTCTTATTTTTGCTGGCTCAACTCAAAATGCTCAGCCCAGGGTTCAGGCTTCTGGGAGCTAAGGACCAGATTTGATGCCAAACCCTGGTTTGAGCCCTCAGGAAAAGCAGCAGAGAAACTGAGATGGCAAATGAGCAACGGGAGAATGAGCCCATCTGAGGGAGCCACGGAAGCTGGCACGCACTTGCCAGCAGACAGCTGCTGTGTGCCTGCAAGGTGCCCGGAGTTTGTGGATGTTTAGCCAAGTGACATGTTTGAGCCCTGCGCTGCCAGCTACGAAGGGTGGCTGTCTGCTTGTAAGCTGCTTCTAATCCTGCCTGTAGAGTCCCCGGTGCTCAGCAGAGGTGCCCAAGTGAACATGGTGTGAACTTACCAAGCGATGAAGACGATCCTTCGTAGCTGCTCTCAGCACAGAGTACAACGGGGCCTGCTCTGCAGGAGGTGTCAGAGAAGGAACGGGGGCCACAGCTGCCACACAGCTGGAATGAAACCCAGGCACAATCGTAGCCATGGTCCCTTGCCAGCAATTCAGGTGGTATTTCTGCTTCACGTGTGGCAACACCAATAAACGGGAGAAGACACCAATGAAAAGGTAGACAGGTTTTAATGGCATGATCAAGAATCCCCTTTTAATAACAAACCTAATGACAACTGTGTCTGATATGAACAAGAAATGGCATCATCGTTTATTCTGGTTTTTTTAAGACATGATCTGAAGTTATGAGAAATGCCAGGTGGATCTGTACACAGACGGGGCCTCTGTGATGCATGCCAGATTTTATGGCCAAGAAATTTGCCATGCAGTGGAACCGGACTGTGGTTCCTCGGTCGGAGTCGTACATTCTGTTTGCAGTGTGTAAACATTCTCCAGCTGCTTTCCTAAAGAATGCAAAGAAGATATGTAGAGAGATTTAGCCTTGGGACCCAGTCGCATTTCCAGGCAGGCAGTACCAAGGAGCAGAAGTCCTGTCTCCAAGCCAAAAGACTTTGTCAGACTGTGCCAGAGGCGAAGGAAAACAACGTCGGTGCGTCAGATATGATGTCCGAGTGTAGAGTCACATGCTGTCGTGTTAAAAGGAGATACACAAAATCATCTGCATTTCCAGCTCCAATTTCTGTCCGGAGAAGAAGCAGCCCAGGTCCCACAGTGCAGCAGTGTCACCGACACTGGTTTTTACACACACGGTGACGCCTGGACTCTACGCCTAAACCCCCGCATCCTGCAGAGCTCATCACACCGTCCGCAGGCGACGGTTCCGGAGCCTCTGCCTTGCACCCCAAGCGCTGAGTAAACGTCAGCCCCTGCCTCCTCCAGCGACCCTGTGTCAGACCTCCTTGCACTCTGGGCAGAGGCAGTACGAGCCAAGCCAGAGCAGCTACCGGCAAGCCCCGTGGCCGTACCAGCCCGGCAGCCTCCCCGCCAAAGCAGAGGGCTCACCCCCGCAGTCCCCTCTGGCTTAGGAGCTACGAGCAGGAGGAGTTCTCACCTTGGTTCCTACCAGGAACCCACCTCTGGATTTGCTGTGGTAGCTCCCTTCTTCCTTTAGCACAGAGGGCATCAATGCACACCTCAAACCTGCTTTCCAGACATTTGCAGCTCCAGAAATAAAAGGGATAACGTTCCTCCTTATAACCCGGAGCACCAGCCTGCATGGTTGGTGGCCAAGTCTGCCTCAAGCTCTGCAGAAATCCAGGAGGGCTTCAAGCCCCCAGACAGAGAGGGACTGACCTGCAGGGCAGGTGACGGGAGAGTTATGGCATACAAATCACTGTCATTTCGTGGGATCCTGGCTGTGCTCGGGATCACGGCTCACCACGGCTTGCAACCAGGGCTGTTCTCTTGCCTCACAAAAGTACAAACCCCAATGCTCACGGTGATGCCGCCAACCTGTCTTATCATCAGCTGGCTCTGCGGTTACTACCGGCATGGCCCCAGCCCCTCGGAGCGCAGTAACGGGCCAGGGAAGAGAAAAAACAACCGTTCAGGGTTCTGCAGAGGACCTGGGGAGCAGCCCATGGGCCCCCACCCAGTATCAGTGGCACAGGCACGAGACATGAGGAAAGGGCCTGAACAGGAGCCCAAGCTCCCTCCCTTCGGTGCTGATGTTGGAATAGCTGGCAAAGAGATGGAATCCAAGGCGTTTGCAAACTCCCAGGTGGTCCCCTGCGCTTTGTGGAACCAGCCCAGCACCGCTGGGGCACGGGCATGTTTCAGTTAAGCCAGAAGAAATTAATTTCAAACCAAACTAACATCCACAACGGGACTTTCACTGTGTTCACAAGGTTAATTTAACTGCAGTTGATCGATGTGTGGGGCAAGGCCTTAGGTGGGCATCGGTGTCTGTGCACGGGGAATAGTGGTGGGATCATGCCATGGGTCAGTGAACTATACAGAGAAGAAGGAAGTGTGCTAAGGGACCATCGGGCTGCTACTGGAGCTGCTCAGGCTGTCAACAAATACTCAGCCATCTCCTTACAGGGGATCTATACCCAGAAAATACTTTTGTGTTGGAAAGGAGAAGCACCAAGGATTTTCTTGCCCCAGTACAACTTGCTTTAAACCGAAGCGTTTCACTAGCAAGCAAAGGGTGCTTGCGTTAGCCACGGGCAGCCACGTGAGCAGGGACTCTCAGCCCCGCCATCCATGCCGCACCAAGACGTGTGGCAGCTCACCAGTTATCACAACCCTGCTGGCAAGCACGGCGCTGCCAACCATCCTTTTGCCCCTGCTTCATGCTCGGGTGAGCGGAGCCTCACGGCTCACGTGCGCTTCGGTAGTGGTACCCTGTTCCCCCCTCCACACCCACCGCGCAGAGCAGCCAGTCCCACACGCAGCAGCAGTCCATAGCGTCAGGGCACTTCTTTGAAGGCAGCAGGATCCTTTTCAACCTTTGGCCACTATATATACTGGGCACTACTTATATTATATAGTTATAATAATAGATATTATAATATTCTTTACCTAGAAAGGGCAAGCAGAGTCTCCTGCCTCTCTGATTCCAAGCACTACCGACTCAGAGGTCTGCTACCAAAACACGTTTTGCACCAAGACAAGCAGGAGTGTTTGTGCTGCCAGCCAGACGAGTCAGTTAAGCAGCTCCATCCTTGTGTTCAAGCCTCTCCACAGCATTAATCTGACCGGTGCCATCGGTCCTTTCGCTCCCTCTGCTCACGTAACCTGTCATCACACTGGCTTATTGCTGAGAACCGTCAGATTCGCCACTTCACACACCCCGTCGCCCCATATCCCTGTTTCTTTGCCAGCACCTCCTGGCTAGACAGCAGCCATCGACTCGTTCCTCAGCTGGCAGATCAGGAAGCAGGTGGCACCTTCGCAGACCCCAGCAGAGCGAAGGCTCTCAGCAGAGCGTTTGCTTTATCCCGTGATGCAAGGCAGCCCCAAAGACACGCTGCCAACACATGCAGGACCCCACAGTGCTCCCCTGAACAGGTCCTGCCACCTGTGCACATGCACGCACAGATGCAGGCACAGTGGCAGCCTGTCCCAGGAGTCCCCTCAAAACACACATGGGCACAACCGTCTGCAGTTGGCCAGGACTGACCCTGCAGCAAAGACTGCTGTGGGGCAACCACGTAGTGTCAGGGCATTCCCAGTAATTCCAGCAAACGTGGGAAAGTGCTGGGAAGCCTGCTTCTCCTCCCCTGCCCCAGAGTTTTCTCTATTCCTCCTAGACATTTCCTCTGCTCTGGTCAGCTCAATCTCCTCTTCAATCTTCTCTTTTTCGCAGTGAAGCCAGGATGCAGCCACACACCAGCAGCAGCGTTTGAGCAGCCCTGTGCATTCACGTGGCTTGACAGAGCTTGCACACCCTGTTTCACGGCAGAGAACAGCAGGGTCTTGCCTCTCCTGCCTTTCTGGGATGTGACTGGATCATCTGTCCTCCCTCAACCACCTAACTCCTCCTTAACATCACAGGCCTCACCCCCTCCTGTCCCCCAAAATGACCCAGCTGTGGCAGGTGCCCTTCCAGCCTCCTTCCAGGGCAGAGGAAAAAGAGAGGATGAGAGGGCCCAGGGGAGCTGCTGACCCTTTTCTGGGGCTGTTCTCACAGTAGCACTAGCAGAGAGCATCACTGCTCATCCACTTGCCTACCAGAAAATCCCTCTGGAGAGACGCACGAGAGGAATGGAAACTTCTGTAACCAGGAAGTACCCTGGGGTCACATTCACCATTGGGCAATTGAAGGCAGAACATGGAAAATCAGAGCCAGAGAGGAGATCCAGGGCAGCACCTGCATGGCAGGGGCTTCCCTGCTGACACCTGAAAGAGGGCGCAGGCATCACCTCCCACAGCAGGCGGGCTGCTGGCCGGGGGCTGACGAGCATGCCTGGGCCCGGCAGTGCCCTGTCACCATCTCTGAGGACCAACACTTGTTACCAAATTCTTGATATCCACTTGACTGGAAGAGCCCAGCACTGAAGCTCCTGTAAAACTAACTTCAGTGGGGGCATGCAAGAGGCAGTGTGACGTCCAGCCAAGATCACAGCATCGCTTGCCACTGGGAAGGGGAGCAGGTCCGGACACCCAAACCTGTGGGATACATGGGACAGCCAGGAACAACCCTCAGAAACCTTTCAGTGCCGGCGCCTGGCAGCTCCTGCGCAGGCTGTCTGGGAAGAAAGCACCGCTGCAGTCAGCCCTCTTTCACTGCCATCGCACCCGATGGCGCAGCCCGCTCCCATCCAAAACGACCAGGGGAGCACCATGGTGTTGACGCGCTCTCACGCTCCCCGCTGTGCCAGAGGCAGCCGAGAAGCAGGGCTGTGCTGGGACAGGGTGGCCAGTGGCACAACCACAAGGAGAGACAACTCACCCCAGCCCCAGTTCTCTGCGGACCTCTGCACGCTCAGCCCAGCCCTGTCAAACAAGACTAGGAACGGCTGTTATTTTCTGTGCTGGAAATCTTTCCCTGGCTTTCTGAAACCTGTGGGACCTGCCTGGTGGCTCTCCGACATGTGACAGCTTTGGCGCGTGTCCAGCAGGACCAGGAATCTGCCGCACCACAAAGGGAGGCGATGCCTTGGTGTCACCAGAGCCCTGCCTGCTACCTGTGGCTGGGACACGACCCGACCGCCGCGTTGGCGTTGCTAGTTCTCACACGGCGTGTGGAAGAGCTGAGCACCGAGAAAACATAAACCTGACCTCTGCAACTCAACCCCCTGTACTCTTGGATGGAAATGCACGAGGAACCCAGGGCGTGCCGGCAAACCTCTCCTGGCAAAGCAGCAGCTTGTGAGTATACTACAGGATAATAATTTCCCACCCTGCCGTGTAGGGGAACTTTCAACCACAGTGCCAAAATTCACAAAACACCGAGAGCGTGACGATAAAGCACAAGGAATTCAGGTGCAAGGGGCACCCAAGCTAAAGGCATCCAGTGACTATTCACATCTTCAGGGTGGAGCTGCGTTCGGTGGACGGCGGGGCGGTGGCACCGACCCCGCTCAGGTCGAGAGGAACCACCCAGGCTGGGAGATGTGGTCTCCACAGATCACAGTTTGGCATTTCAGACAGAAGCGGCTGCACTGTGCTCCCTTCTACATCAATTAGCAAGCGCTTCTGATTGCCCAGCAAGCTGCCAATACATCCCTACTTCCATCTAAATTCCCACCACAGGCACCTGCTGAAACAGCAGCAGTGTCGCCGAGCAGCAACGCCTGCCTCCCCCGCGGGATGCACCGGAGCAGGTAGGAGCATCCAGCAAGACCTGCCTGTCTCCCCTTCCCACCTGCAGAAGCATCTCTGGGAAGGCAAGAAGAGCCCCCTCCACCCTGCCCCTGCTCTGAGCACGCGAGGATGCATCCATCCCTCTGGCTAAGCTGGTGGCAGCCCCTCGCTGACTCGGGGGCAGGAGGCGAGCCAACGCTCGGGTAGGTGGCGGTGGCCAAGGCTGGCGTTTTCCCAGCGAGGAGAGAGGAGGGAGCTGCCTGCAGGGCAGGAGCCTTCCACCCCGCAGGCCACCCTCTCTGCTCCTCTTCCCAAAGCCAGGGGCGGTGTTGGCGACTGGTATTGCTAACAGAGAGAGGGGAATGCCTGCGGGGGGAGGAGGGTCAGGCACTAGGCAGGCTGCCTGGGTCTCTGCTTGGTGCTGTGCGTTAGCAAGCGTGAGCTGCGGGCTGGACGTCTCCCTTGAGGAAGGCTCCGTGGCTCAGAGGCTTTCAGGCCGGTGGGAGCTGATCGCGACGGTGTGGGGTGAGTGAGTGAAGCGTTGAAGTACAGCTACTGCTATACACTCGTGGGTCCAGCATGGAAGGCTGTGCTGCAGCATCTCAAGTGTGTACTATATGCCGAAGTTACCCAGTCTCTTGGGCTGGCAGAAGAAATTCATTATCTGGCAGCTGCCTTACTTTCCAGGGACACCTGCTTTCCTTTGGTTGCTGGACTCTGAGTCTGGGTTTTTCCTCTTTGTCGTTTTTTGGCCACACCAGGAGAGGAGAGGGAATCTCCTGTCGGCCCCAGGGCCTGAGCTGGGGGCTGAGGTCGGGGGGAAGGAGGAACTCGCTGAGGAGCAGTCCCTGGCTTATGCTGTCGGCAGGGAGAAGGACTTTCCTTCCGAGGCGGCAGCTGGCTTTTGGGGGAAGCACTGGGGTTTCTTGAAGGAAGGACAGGGCTCCGAGGGGATGCGCAGCTGGACCTCCGTGAGCTGCTCCGTGGAGCAAGAGAAGTGGAGCTCGGCGAAGGAGGAAGCCGGCTTTGTACCTGCGTTGTTCGGCACTCGTTTGGGACATTTCCAGCTGGTCTCTGTGCCTGAAGCCTGCAGGGGGAGAGAAGAGAGAGGCTGAAGGGGGATTTCTGCAAGGGGCTCCCGGCAGGTTTGGCAGGAATGTTGATGGGCAATTACAAGGAGTCTCCAGCACCAGGATGACAGGAACTAGGCTGTGAACAAGATGGGGCACCAGACTGAGCCCCATCCTGTAACTCCCGATGCTGTTAACTCATAAGTGTTTGCCCTGATCCTCCAGCACCCTCTGGAACAACGCACAGGCATGGTTTGGCTGATAGCACATACTGGGACCCTTCTTAACACGCAGCATGGATGCAGCAACCTCTGTCAAGGCAGGAGATGCAATCTGGGAACACAGGCATGAGCTGGATTGCACCAGCTGGCCTCTGACAGTAACTGTGCTGGAAGATCAAGCACCTGACAGGGATCCTCTCCTTCCAGGCCATGTCTTCGAAAGAGCAGAATGTGCTGGACCTGTGGCAGAGCCACAGCAGCAGGTCTGCTCCTGGGCTGGGCCTCCAGCCCCAAGGACAGGCGGAAAAGCCAAACACTGATGAATTCAGGAGGTCCACCTCCACTTACATCTCTGTGCTTATTTGATAGAGAGCCAGGGACCTCCAAAAAATGAAGGCACAGAGATGTGTAGTGAATTCAGACCATGTGGTATTGGCCCATGCTGTTCCAGGTCACTGCCAAAGCCCAAAGCCAGTCCAGGTTTCCCTGCAGAGTCACAGCCGTGCCACGCCTGCTGCAAAACTGAGAGCTCAACACTGTAGGAAACAGCGATGGACCACTGTTTTTGGCTGGGACAGAGTTAATTTTCTTCATAGTAGCTAGCATGTTTTGGATTTGTGCTGGAAACAGTGTGGATAACACAGAGATGTTTTAGTTACTGCTGAGCAGTGCTGACACAGAGTCAAGGCCTTTTCTGCTTCTCACACCACCCCACCTGTGAGGAGGCTGGGGGTGCACAAGAAATTGGGAGGGGACACAGCCGGGACAGCTGACCCCAGCTGACCAAAGGGATATCCCACACCCTATGGTGTCAGGCTCAGCATATAAAGCTGAGGGAAGTAGGAAGGGAGGATATTTGGAGTGAGGGCATTTGATTTCCCAAGTAACTGTTACTTGTAGCAGAGCCTTGCTTTCATGGAGATGGCTGAACACCCACCTGCTGATGGGAAGTGGTGAATGAATCCCTTGTTTTGCTTTGCTTGCGTGCGTGGCTTTTGCTTTACTTGTTACACTGTCTTTATCTCAACCCACCAGTTTTCTCACTTCCACTCTTTCAACTCTCTCCCCCCTCCCACCGTGGGAGGAGTGAGCGAGCGGCTGTGTGGTGCTCAGTCACTGGCTGGGGTTAAACCACAACAGCTACGCATTCAAGTAAAGGGTAAAGCAGTGGGAGGTGAGCAAAGCCCTGGCTGTGCCTCCTGAACGAGTCCACCATTCTGCATTGCTCACCGTTTTGCTCTTACCTGTAGGCCACAGCCGCATCCTGCGGGGAGCTACATAGCACTGCCATCATGACGGCTGTGGAGCTCTCAGACTTCGCCGCCTCTAGCGGTGTTTTCACTGGCGTGATGGGCCGAGGAATTCTGCTCTTTGTGCTTATGGGTCTCTCTTCTTTCCCCAGGAGGGCAGCCTTCTCCTTCCCTGCCTTCCTTGGGATAGAGTCATCAGAGTCGTGGGTGTCCTCCTCGGAACCGGTGGTCGAGAGGGTTTCCGAGGCCCGCCGCCTCTCATCGCTGGAGGATGCGGAGGAGGAGGCCCCTGAGGTCAGCCGAAGGAGGCGGTTTTGCCTCTTCTCCATCACCAGGCGAGCCAAGTCAGGTTGCTTTGCCCTCTTATACAGCCTCTCTTTGGCTGAGAATGAAGTTGAAAGGTCTGAGCCGGTGTCCTCCTCAGAGAACAAAATGGGGATCCGACTTCTGTACCTGGAGCCCAGTGGTCTCCTGGGGCCATGCTGTGGTGTGTCGAGGAGGGTCTCCGCTTGCTTAAGGTGTTCTGCCGCCGACGCTGACTTCTCAAGGTCAGGCTCCCTTGTAACCACCTTGCCGGGCTCTTCCAAATCCAGCGAGAGCGCCACTTTGTTGGAGAGCTCCGTCTTGTCCTCGGGAGGCTTTGCTACGCTGCTGGGAAGGGCCAGCTGTTCTCCTGCCGTCTCTGAGGTGGTTTCAATGTGATTAGCCGAAAGCGCGCAGCTCTCCATCTCTGCCCCTTCTAGCCCCGAATGTATGCTTCCGTTCTCTACCAGCACCAGGTTGTCCTCCAGCTCCTCTTCGATGATGACCTCCTCGAACTGGCCGGGCGGGCAGTACTCCTCATGCCTCATCAGCTGGCCGCTGGAAGACATGACGTTCAAGTGGGTCTTCTCGGCAATATGAACAAACGTGCGCTCAACTTTGGTAAAGGGGGAGGAAGCTGTAGCCACTGCCACGGGAGGCTTTGGTTCGGATTTGAGGACTGAGGACAGGGTCCCTGGCTCAGATACATCCAGTTGGCTACCCATAGGCTGTGGCCGCTCGCTCTGAGGTGTCAGTGCAGCGAGAGTGCCCAGATCAACTTCTGGAGCCAAGTCTGTGGTCACCGGAGACTTCTTCAGGTCAGCTGGTGAAAACAGCACTAGTGTTTTTGAGCCTTCCTCCAGCTCCAGGTCCCCGTCAGCAGTGGACGCTCGACCCTTGGACCCCTTCTGGTCATCAGCCAGGAGCGTGGATGGGGCGCACTCCTGGCTGCGCTCTGTGCTTTTTTGACTCAGGTCGCTGCTGGAACCGCTGTGCATGTCAATCTCATCCCCTTCCTCCTCTGCCTCCCCCTCCTCGTCTTCCTCCTCCTCCTCGTCTTCCTCATCTTCTTCCTCTTCGTCTTTTCCATTAATTTCCAGATAAGGTTCCAGAGGTTTGCAAGGAGCAGTGAAGACAACATTTGAGAAATCGACTTTCTTTATCCGCTGGGACACCTTAGGCTTTTCCCAGTAGTCTGACACATCTTTTCTGAAGTCTTGATAAGGCAAACTTAAAGGCACTGCCTTGGGCAGACCATTCATTTCAAACGACTTGAGCATATACGCCTGCAAGAAGACAGATGTGACAAAAGGAAAGGGTTAGTATTCAGGCATGGCTTTGGCACAGAAGACATCAGGATCAACAGCACTGGGAAGCATCAGTGGGATGCATCTAGTCTACCACGCTTCCAAAATACATCGCTGAGCAGAGATCACTCAATCAGTTTATTTGTACAAACCTTAGAAAGGAGAGGTTCACAGATGGTTATCTGAAGGCAAAAAAATGTGCTGAAGGAGTTTCTTTGTTAGCAGCTTTTAATCTGGACCTAAAAGAGCTGTTTGCAAGCAATTCCTCGGAATTTTTTCCTGTTTTCCAATCTTCTTCAGCATTTCTGTATTTATTTCAGTATTTATGTATTTACATATTCACTCCTTCCTTACTGGAACCATTCAGCAACTCTTCTATGCCCAGCCCACAGTGAACGCAAGGGGCCCCTAAAATGATCAGCAAGCAAGCGATGAAAGCTGACAGAGAACGTTATTAGGGTCTGGGGTGCCATGGAAAGCAACGGGAGGACAGGACAGCTGCGGGAAGCGGTGCTTCTGGGGCAGCAGTCTGTGGTGGAGAGACTGCCCGTAAGGCGCCGCAGCAGGCTGTGAAATGCTGGCCAGTCATGCTAACGGAAGAGCAGCATCTCACGCACACATACACACACTCGACCAAACAAGCAAAATAAGGAAATGGCCATCGAAGTTTGGCCTAATTAACAATTGGCTGTAAATGGGAACCACAGCAGCACCACTCCGCAAAATGGACTTAAAAAACCCCACCTAGGTCACCCTTCTATTAAGAAGGCTGGAAAATGAAAGCCTCTCCATAAACGCGACCGGTCAATAATGCATGAGATGTTACCCTTGAAACGTCCTAATCGTGAACAGAAGGGCTCCAAACATCTGCATTTTCAAGCAGCATTTGACAGCGTCAGAGGATACTTACGTGACTAAACGAGCACCCATTTAACTCTGTGGGCTACAGAGCTGCCGACAGCTAGCACGTTCACCTGACGATGGGAACAGCCTCTGGGCAGGGAAAAAAGGCCCTCAACGGCTTCTCAGTCCAATGACACAATTTCCAATGGTGCTGACAATCTGCATGTTATTCTGTGCAGACCAAATCCCCTACTAGTACTCCTGAAAAACCTAAAAGAGCTCTACGCTCCTGTGTAACAGCGGCATTCCAAATAGATTGGTGGGCAGCATCAAGCTGTTAGGTGTGCTGGTGAGTTGTTACCCGTTTAATATTTATTTCTAAATCTTATAATTTAAAACAGAGGCTGGTTTTGGCAATACCTCCAGAGTCCAAACCTGCTTCTCTTCTTTCATTAAAGGTGAAGCCTGGCCCTGAAGATGGCCTGTGTTAGCCTGATTTTGGCTTTCACTGACTCCTCTACCTTCTCTATCAGGATGACAGATGTGGAACTTGGACAGGTGAGAGCGTTTTACCACCTTTTGCCAAGGAAATTACCCACTTGGCTTCCTCCCTCAGGCACTTGGAAATTACTCCCTTCAGAGGCCTAACATTGGATTCTGCCTGTTGGCTGGATTTGATTTTCCCAAAAAATACGCATGCAGTGTTATCCCCGGAGTCCTCATCAGACGCGTTTCCCCAGTGGGACTGGGACCTAGTAAAGAAGCCCTGACCAACACCTCTCCTTGTGCTTAGCCTCCTGCTGGGAAAAACACCGCATCCCCAACAACAGGTCACCTGCTGCTCTACTTCACCCCATTTTCTAGGTGCTGTTATTGATGGTACAGGCGGAGGATCGATAGTTTCTCCTTGCCTATGTAAACCTTCAAATCGCTTGGCTCTTAGGAGCTTTTGTCATCTTGTCTGCTTTCCGGTGAAGGAGAGCCGAATCCAGGCCTGCAGTGCACATCCTACACAGGCCAGAGGTATGGTTTCCATGCCCTGCAGTCTGTCCCACCAGCAGCCCCTTTTTCCTCAACAGCTCTTTCCCTTGCAAGACGTCAGAAGTGTTCCTGAGGTGAGATCGCACTAAGCAGCAAGGGATGACATGGAGCTGGCAGCACGATGTTGCTGTCATAAAGGTTCTTTCCTACTTCTGCTCCACCCCTGTTTTGCTGTGATTGAGTCATGCTGTAAATACCTTCCTAACCTCTACGTACTTCCACCTCTGACTGTACAAATTCCTTGCGGTATTTAGCAAATGGACTGCCTTTCTGTCATTTCTTTTCCCACATGTAATTCCCATTTCCCTACATGGACGCTGCACCCTAAGCACTGCAGCGATTGCTTTGCCTCTACCTACCTTTGGGAGACTTGGGCCGCTTAACCTGTTGCATGCAGTCCCCCAGAATTACCAGAACACCTTCCTTAAAACAGCCTGAGACTGTGGCTGCATTGCCACTGTAAATGCACCGTGGGGAAAATCCAAAGAGAAAAATATGCCACAAAATACGGAGGATGGAAGTTACCTACAAACACAGCTAAAAGAAACTTTGTCGAAATGTCTCTTGGGTCAAATACTGACACGTATTTCCTTACCTTCATTACTGTCATCACCTGAAGCCGTTACCAAGGAAGACTATCCTAGGGCATCACAGCCTGAGACTGTCTTCACTGCTGAGTTAATGTGAACAGCAGCCGGCTGCAAGCGGACGCTCTCTTTCTCAGGGGACACATTGCCTGTCCTTGGATAGTGAACCATCTTTTCCCACTTGCTTTGGCTCAGATCTTCACTCCTGCCTCTCTTCTGACTTGTCAGTCAGTTGGCCGGGAATGTGTACGGCAGCGCAGGTGTCTGAGCGGGTGCTCCCCACAAGGACTGCGCATTTCACCTCTTTAACACTGTCTGTCCATAAAACTTGACTGCATTGGAATTCAATCCAGCTGGTAAGGACAATATGTATTTGGAAGGCAAGAAATACCCCTGCTTTGCACAGAGGCCAATTATAATATAGAGAGGAAGGAGAATCAGGAGAGAAAAAGATCTACCTACTCTTCCTTGGCAGCGGCAGAAACCAGCCCCTCCAAGACCACTTCTGCCCCTGTGCTCATGAACAGCCAAGCAGAGTCTTTAAACCAGTGGGGTTCAAATTAGCAGGGTTGTTGGCACTGGGACATCCTCAGAGGAGACTGGTATCACCCGATACGGGTGGCATTTAAGCTCCTACATCCCAGTGATGCTGCAAATGCAGCACAAATCAGCAAAGATGCAGTCTCTGCTTCGCTACAGCAAATTTACAGTCACGCGTTACAAGTTCCCAGGTCCCCTCGTAACCAGGAACGCAGACAGACGTGTTCTTATCAGACAGCAGCCCGGAGCAGACCCACACTGGTGGGGGCGGGAGCAGCGCAGGCATCCGACTCGATGTGCTCGTACACGTCCTGCCCCGTGCCAAGTCACGCATGCCGTGCCCAGGCCCCTACCCCAGCGAAGAGCCGTGAGTGAAGCCTGCACGGCTTTCTGGTGATTTTCCCTTAAACTGCAGAATTTGGGATTTTTTTTTTTTCTCTCCCATCTCTTGACTTTAAACATTTTAAATGCCATAATTTGTGAAAAAAACTCCAACCAAGAAACACCAGGTGTAGGAAAAAGCCCACAGTATTTGCCTAACACAGACCCAGGGCACGCGGCCTCTCTTCCCTCTACCGCTGTGTTTCAGACCGTGCTCTAAACCACGTCTCAGACCCTGGTTATCACTACGGGGTCAGCACGTCCTTCTGCAGGCACATCTGCCGCGTTACCAGCACCTTACGGGGATGAACCAAAGTACACTTTGAGGTGCTCATCACGGAGCACAGGGCAGACGTCTGCTAGAGGCAGACTCGGAAGAATCCCGACTCTCCATGCAATTCCCAGGAGCAAACAGGGACTCACGCACTGTACAGCTCTGGAAGTCAGAGATCACAGCCTAATCCCGACTCTTCCTCTCAGACCGTCACTGCTCTCTGTCTTTGAGGAGTTGGGGTCTTGTGCTTCTCCTGTGAGGGGGACAGCTTCCACCACCCTTTCCACAGGTACCGGAGCCTTTGCACACACCCACCTCTCCAGTCACTTTTGGAAAAGCACTGGATTAGTCAATGTGCATTTCCTACCTAAGCAGACAGGGTCTGTTGCTGTGTTCCCTCTGCCAACCTGATCCCAGACAGACCAACAGCAACGGGGGTTGACCCACGTGCCACTCTACAGCAGAGACTGCTTTCGGATAGGATACGTTACGATGAACGGCAAGCGTGGATCCACTGAGCAGCCCAGGCAGAGTACGCTACGTGCAGGACAGCCACAATTTTGCATCCATCCCCTGGATGCTCTCAAGCACCTTGTCAAAATGTCTGATGGGCGACAGCCACCCCCCCAGCCTACGCCCACCGCGCTGCCAGCCAGGGGAAGACGCACGGTGTAAGAAACTGAGACAAATGAGATGTTTCTGCTGCATTCGTGGGCGTTGAATCGTACCAGCTACAGTTCAGCCAGATTGCGTGCTGCTAACCATCAAGGCAGAGCTCTGAAAGCGTACGTAAGGCAGGGTAGTTGTAACCTGCTGCTGTGGTATGACTGGGTTCAGGTCAATGGAATTGCTACTAGCCTAAATGTGCATAAATTGAACTGACGGTGTGGCCTTCCCAAAGTACGTGAAGCACATCTCCAACAGTCGTGGAACTTTGTTCTATTCCCAGATCTCTCTTAACTGCAATTTTTCAGTGATCCCATTATTAAACGATAATTAAAACTCTCACTGTTCTACCAGAGCTCCTTCATCTCCCTGCCCGGTGCTCCGATGTACCCAAGGACGAGCAGAGGACACCTTCCCAGAGCTGGGAAGCAAAGGGAGTAGAAAACCAAAGCAAGAGAGCAAACAAAAAACGCAGCTGTCACCAAGGTGCTGCCTTCGATTCTTTAATAAGGTTTTGGTAGTATACAAGCTTTTTTTTTTTCTTTTTTCCCCCGATTGTCTGGATTAACATACATGGATTTAAAAAAGGCACAAAATCCATTGCACAGCTTCTGTTTTGTTTGTTTTTGATGACATTGCCTGTTCATTGTGGTTTCAAGTGTAGGATTTTACAGTACTCTGCAGCATTTACAGCATGGTCTACATACAGGTAATCAATGCATGCTTTTATACAGGAGACAGAATTCAAATTCTCTCTCAGTATTTCTATATACACAATAATACAGTATTTTTCTTCTGAAAAAAGCTTTGAATTGATCTTGCATGCTCGGTGTGCCAGAAGAATTAGTGCAAGCATATATTACAGTGTTATTGCAGTACAAAAAGGGGTTGACCTTAGGCTCTAAAGGGATTAGATACAGGAAGAATAAAAAGACTCAAGGAAAACAAGCTTTGGATCCCTTTAGTCAACTACGTCCTTCCAAACGGATCCCTACTCAGTACCGCGTTTAAAGCTACAGCGGGCTGCTTCCCCTCCGTATCCTTGCTGCCCTCCCCCTGAGACGAACTTCCACAGCTTCTTCAAACCTCCTGTCCCCAGCGATCGACGAGGACGTCTGGCAACGCGCGGAAGCCCTTCTGCTGCGCCTCCTCGCGCCAGAGCCCTGCTTGAGGGGGACTTTCCTGAGATCCGCCGCTTCGAGCAAACCCAAGTCCCAGCAGATGAAGTTTCTCAAGCAAACCAGGAAGCACAACAGGTTACCTACAGCTTCTGTCTCCTCTCAGCAGAAACGACCACAGGAACCCACACTCACCTCCTACTCGAACCGCAGTTGGTTAGATATGGTTTGGACTCTCCTGCTTAGCAGCAACAGAAGTCTATCAGGTGACACAAGGTAATGCAAAGGAAGGATATGCTGGTCCCTGAGATTCTTCATGGGAGCTGGAAAGTCTGAGAAGCAGAAATCAAGATCCCAACACGACGTTAATTGTTCCATTGGGAATGGGAAGAGGCCTTAGTCCTGAGAGATGCAGATGGCACACAGACAGCAAGAGCCGTAGTCCGGTCTTCCCTGTAACAGCTTTGATTTGGATACTATCATCAGGACCATAGCATATCCGGGACGTGGCATTATCCTCTGCCAACATAGACTAAGCTTGTTTGGGACTGGGAGATCTGGCAGGATTGACAACAGTGAGTGGAAAAAACCCTAGGATCTGAGTTTCTGAAGCAGCTCTTTCTTCAAACCAGCGTCAGATGAGGTAAAAGTAGCAGGGGTCTTAGACCTGCAACACTTGCTTGCAGGATCTCCACGTTCCAAGAATCAGCACCATAAATGTAGAGAGATGTTCTTCTTTCCAGCATCTTACCATCAAATGCTCCACAGCCTTTCTCTTCCTTATTTTTCTTTACCGAGATGAATAGGACAGTCCACTCCTACGCTGGGTAAGTGCTCCGCTCCTCCCTATTTGTGCTTTCGTGTGTTGTTAGGTTTGTGCCAGTTTTCCTAGCGTCTTGGACAGAAGCAATAGCTCTGTGAAGGTGGTACGCCTGCCACTTAGCTTCCCACCTCTGCACCCACCAGTGCCTCCAGCAAGAGTCAACGCAGAGCTCTCTCTCTGAGCAGGCACGGGGACCGCCTCAGTTTTACCACTCCTAAGAGACTCAGGAAACGGCGAGCAAAGTGGAAGGAAATGATAATCCAAAAATTGTTCTAGTCCCTAATTGTAAAGGCAACTTAATAGCAGCAAGAAAGAAGGAGATTCTGAAAGCTAAACATTTTCCTTAGTCATAAAAATAAACAGAAGTCAGCACTGCTGAAGAAGAACCTGATGTGGCTTCTTTTTTAGGAAGGACCAAGCTGAAGGGGCAAGAGTCCCACAGAAATCCTCCTGATCTGACTCATTCAGAGGAAATTTGCCATTACTGTGTTTCATGCTGCCAGATCAATTAATTGCACTCGCAATTAAACTGAGAAACTTGCCGGAGTTGTCGGAGGAAGCCCTGGGGATTCTTATGAGGCAAGTGCACTAGATGAGGTAACTGACTCGAAACACTTTGCATATGAAAAAATAAAGCCTCCAAACATAAAGCAATTTTCTTTTTGAACACTAGAATACATGCAAGTGAATGTAAAATGGGGATCGCATCCAATCCCCAGGTTACACGGTTAGCAGCTTGTTTACAACGTACATTCATCGTAACATCATGTTTTTCAGCGGCGGGTGTAACACAAAGGAGTTGCAGTACATCAAATAACACTTGGAAACATTTCCCAGAAATTCACCTTTGCGCTGTCCCGTGGAACTGCAGACGCAGGTCTGCGTGTGCGCGACCCAAACGCAAAGCACGTGGTATAAAAATGCAACAGAAAGGAGGGTAGTACCGCGACGATCAGCCTTCACACGTTTTGTTTCGTGGTTTAACGTTACCCAAAATAGGCGTTTGCATACTAATAAATTACGTGCCAAGTGGCAGCACCGCTCCTGTCACCAGCACACTCTGCCACCAGCTGATGGCAAAGGGAGGCAAATATATGCTACAAGACACTGAACTGAAAAAACTGAGCCGGGCCAGGTTGTCGAGATCAGATCTGCAACGTGCCAAGGAGGCCAGGAGCGCCATCTGAACCAGACACCACGAGGATATGTTCTGCAACCGACTGAGGCTTGTTCTTTGCAACAGCCTTTTGAGCACTTGGATGTGTGCAAAGCGGCACGGAAACGCTTCGGTAAGGCGCGACCACGCGTGGCCGTTCATACGCCGCGGGTGGGCCACGAACGCATTTAAACATACATACAATCAGACATGGAAGCTCCAGCAATAAGCATCCCAGCGCTGCGCTGGGAGCAAGTGAAAGCGGGAAGCACATCTGGCTTACTTTGGGAAGCCTCTCCGGAAACTGTCATCTCCAGTCGCTCTGCGGAGGGCTGGCAACTACAGGGGAAGCAGGTTAAGAAGAAAAGCACCCCACGTTCTCCAGCTGAGAAATATCCGGGGCAATTTATTCATTATAAACACCAACAGGAGTTTAGGGATTTGCAAATCATCCGTGATTTTCAAGGCTTCAGATCTCGTCTGCTAGGAAATGCAATTTTATTTTATTCAGCTACCCTCTTGAAGCCCATCTGTTACTGCCAGGCAAATACAGGATAGCTATCTCCAAATAGTTCTTCCCCCTTTGTCACCAAAGGAAAAACAGAAAAGGAAAAACAAAAAGAAGAGCTTCTCTTGTGAACAGATTGGGATAAAGGAGCCCTTTCTTATTCAATGCTACAGTCACAAAACGGTCTCAGCTCCAGGTAAAGCTCTGAGAATGGTCTGAATAAAAACGCTCCACTAACAACCATGAATAAAATGTGTCATTCATCTCACCCAGCAGTTTACAATAAAAATAAATTAGATCTTTGACGCAGTATTACGTAACCCAAACGTGACTGGATACCGCAGAGACGGCACGCGGCCTACGGGAGAGACGCTAGACCCACTGAACAAACATGGTGGGAATCTGTCACTGATCCCGCCAGATGAGCAGTAGAAAATCTCCTTATGTTTTCAAGAATAATCTTGTGCCACTGCCAAGCACTTAAAAGTTCCACATAGACACATCATGGGTGATTACTGGGTGGAGGTGAGAGAGGGAAGGACATTAGAAAGCAGGAAAAGGACCGAACACGTCTTTCCATGCTTTCTGCTCTTCGGCCTCACAGCGCATCCTGTTGTTGAGATGTTTCATAACACAGGACTAAGCTAGCAATGGTGGTATTTTCTTGCCTTAATTTATTTACACAGGATCACAGCACCGGATTCGAGTAGTGCATTTTTACAGGAGGGAGCAAGTGAAGTTCCTGGTGACTTGCAGTCAAGGAAATGCCTCAATGATATTTGGTATATTTGGTATATAGGTCCCACCCACTGTCCTGACAACTTCCAGATCATGAAATAATATTCTGCCTCCCCAGATTCTATCTGTGCCATCAAACTCTCATGTCTGGCTTCATCCTGACGTGTTCTGGAAAGGCTTTATTTGCTGCTGACTTCCTCCAGTGGTCAAAGAGCAGGGAAGTGACTCCCGGGACTTGGGGACCTTTCAGGCTAAGAGGCTGTAGGAAGGTACAGGTACTGTGACTATTAGTATCGTTTACAAATAAGCTCTGGAAAGGCTAAATTGGGGTGTTTGCCCTGGTTTCCCATCTGTCTGCAGAAGGCTTCTACCTCCAAACAAATTACCGAGTCTCTCAGCAGAGACCGTACACTCTGGGGCAGCACAGCCCATGATAATGATGGTAACGAAGCCTGGCAATGCTATGGAAACAAAAGACAAACGAGGTAGTTAGACACTCCAAAGCGAACCCTTTGGAAGAAACGTTTGAAGCATGGGGCAGAGAAATGTCCCAAACGACATTGGTTCTGTCTCTCAGCTGCAAGCATTCACAGCCTGGAGGAGCTGGCTAAGAAGGGGGATGTTAACTGGCTCTGGAGCCACCCCTGGAAAAGAGAGGCAGCCCAACACCTGAGGAGTCACTCAACCCCTCTGCCCCGTGAGCAGGTTAGGGAAGATGCTGAGGACACCGAGCTTGTTTAAAACAGCAGAATACTTTGATGTCCTAATGCCAGTGGCACGGGCTAGATAAGGGGAGAGATGTCATTTTGTGTGCCAAAATAGAGAACGCCAATCCTCAAGGAAAAAATCCACCACTCTCTGATACCTCCAGATAGGACAGGCAGAGAGGAAACACCAGTGAGTTAAAGATTAGAATTAATGAGCCAAGTGTCAGCTCTGCTGCACTTAAAATTGCCCTGTCCTGTCTGTTTGAAATACCCTATTTATTTCTGTTTTCATATGAATCCCACACTACCTCCCTGCACCTCACCACCCCAACTCCCAGGCTGGAGAATCGGGGCAGCCACCTTTCCCAGCCCAGAAAACATCCTGTTGGAAGAGCCTGTACTTTTTGCAACTGGAGTTGAGACATTTTCTCACTCACAGAGACCAGACACCAATTTAAACGGAACTTAGAGACAAGCTCACAACAACAGAAGTGGTGTTTGACCAGCTATTTACAAGGTTTGCCATCACAGATGGTAGCTATGTCTCAAGGGAAAGAGCATTGCCAGCTCTCTAAATTTAGCTGCTCACGTACACAGTAGTTTTGGGGAGTTTGCTAAGTCCTAAGGAGTCCAGGATGTGAAACTCATGAGCGTTATCTTCTATCGTCACTTTTGAAATCAAACTGCCTTTACTCAACATGATCACTATTCCTCACAGACTCCATGTAGAGCTGAGACTGCTCCAAGTGCCAAAACGTGCCATTTTTCACTGTTTCCTCCAAGGAAATCAGGGAGAGGAGGCAAGAGGCGGCATGGTGCAACATGAGAAATGCAACGCATAGGAAAGCGGTGCAGGAGGCAAGCTTCGCGTAGTCTTGGGAAGAGCAAAGGCAGGAGGTAGTGCAGGGGACAGTAAGGATGTGAGGGATGAGATACCACGAACGGCAACAGAGGGAAACCACGGGGGCAGGTGAGTGTGTGGAGTGGGACACGTACTGGCAACCGGGATGGCATAAGAAGGGTTTTGTCAGAGGAGGCCAACTGCCCAAGCACATCTTGGGCTGGGGAGGTGGCAACTGTCACGCCCCTTAGAGGGGTGCCAGCTGCCTCCCAGCACTGGCAGGAAAAGGTCTGCTCAAACTCTCCCTCAGCCAGTAACTGAAAGGCAGCTACAGCAGCTCCCTATACACTCCTGAAAAGCCATCTGGATCCAGGATTTGAGACGTGGGCTGTTCTGTCCTTGGGACCCTTAAAGAATCACCACATGAACTACAGGAAAAGAGATGCAGGAAAGCTCATCTGTCATGCGGAAAGGAAAGCATCAGTCCAGGCTGGAAGTCTCTAGGAGCCACAAAGCCACTTAGCCCTACAAATACGATTCCTGAACCAGTTTATCCCTTTCAGAGCAAGTCCTGCAGCAGCCTTGACCACCACAATGTCCAGGTACAGACCCACAACAAAGACAAGGAGCGGAGAGCAAGAGATGCTTTCCATCATGAAGAGGTAGCATAGGGATGGGATTGTATCACCCATATGACTGTCTTACAGGGTATATCTACCTTACATTCCGTCATCGCTGTAACAAAACCGACTGTAAACAGTGAAAGAGGTGATGCAACATAACTCTTCCACTTACCGGCCCCTCAACACTGGCAAAGAAGTATGGGAATGGTGACAAAGTCAGGCTGACACCAGGGATTCTGTCAGCATGGGTGTATCAAGAGGATACTCCTAATGCAGATGCACTGGCAGCTGCAAAATTGCACCTTTGTCGGTACAGCTTCTTTCCAGCCATCCCCCTCCCACCAAAACCTTCTCCACTGAAAGTGAACGTGTGCGGGCATAGCGACATTTACCCAATCCATGCTAGCTTAACTCAAGCATTTACAAGTTAAGTTTTCACAGAAATCACGCCTCATTAGCTCCTTCCTGTGGGAAGGAGGCTGGGGAGAGAGTGATAAATTGGAAATGTGTCCCATTCTGCACAGAAAGTGAAAGGAGGCAAGAGACCAGGATATAAAAAGATGGCTTTTGTATGTATATACAATTGATGTGCATTTGCTCACTGAAGTAGAGCGTGAGATCCTAGCAACAGCTACCTGTTCTGATGCTAATGATCTCTGTAATGTAAAGGAGTGGCAGATCCTCATATCAATCCTTGTTTTGGATCCTGAGGAGAACAAGTGCTATGTACAATGGGAAGTAAAACCAAGAACATCTCATTCAGGATGCAAACCCTGTTCTTGGACCTTTCTGATGAACACAATTTGCCTAAGAGTCTGATGCTGAAAAGGAGTTTCATTTCCCTAGTGCTGATTTACACCAACTTACCCCAGCTGAAGAATTTAAGGAACCTTGTCAAACATAAAACTAATGAGGGCACAGCGTAGAGCCTCACGATCACTTTTCGTGTCAACAACCCCATCAGTTGTTTTTTTCCCTGCTGACCCTGGCTTACCAGTGCTGTCAGTTGTGCAAACAGACAGTGAACCAAAGCTGGAAACAACTTTACTTCTCCCCATGAGGGTCCGTGCAGCCACATGAATACCAGCACTGGCGCAGGAAAAGGGCTGGATGGGATGGGGTGGGGGTAGGAGGGTACCTCTTAGGGCAAGACACTTGTGTTCCCCTAACGTGGCCACGGAAGCACAGCCTTCAGTGGGAAACTGCTGCTTGTCACTTCCTTTGAACCTTCTAGCTGGGGTTTTTTGACAACCGATTTTGAATATACTTACATTTATAATTGCAGTCATTATAAAGGAAACACAATAAATAAATGCAATATAAATGTAATCTGCAGAGGTTTTTTAGAATTGCGCTGTAACTATTTTTAATATTAATTTATTACATTTCCATATGTATAAAAAGAGAGCTATTTTCACATTCCGTTAATTTGCCAACTGTTCCTCAACAATACGTGTATTCCACAGTAATTATTACAGCATTAGACGTAGATGTTAAAAAAATCTGCAAATTGACCATTTTTTAATACTCTTTGCATACTACTGTCAGGATCCCAGCCATTAGCACCAATTAAGTTGTTCAGAATTAAATTGTAAAAGCCATATTGATCATGAAATGAAACTTCTCATAAGACCCAGGCAACAGCCACATGTCCGATTATTCTGGTATAAAGCCCAAATTTGATGGCTCAGCAGCACTGCTTTAGAAATCAATATCCCAGCTGACAGGTTCTGAACAGGGACGAATTAAGTGTCTTTTAGTAATGTATTTCAGCAGCTTAAAGACCTATGTCTCTTAAAATGAGCATCTTACTTCTAGCTTGACCTTTGTCACTTTATCTTCCAGCACCCAGACCCATCTCTTTGCCTGGCAGCTAAGAAACCGGTCTTGCCCTCTTCAGGCAGGCGGGTTCTCCTGACAGCAATCACGTCACTTTTTAGTTTTGTCTTTAACGACTGACTGCATCTCTTTAAGCTTGTTATACAAGGCAGGTTTTACAGGATCAAACAATTCTGGTATCGCTTCTCCTTTTTGAAGATTCTGAAAATCTTTGAAAGAAGCTTCCACACAAGACTCTGATGTGACGTCTGGTAGGGATCTCACCCGTACAAGGGATCTCCCCTCTGCTCACATCTTCGTTTTCACGCTGATACATCAAAGAAGATTTGGTTTTTGGCTACAGCAGCATAATGACAACTTGCATGCAGCTAATTATCTCCCTTAATTCCCACCTCATTTCGGGAGACAGCACCTCCCAGGGCACGATTTCTCCCACTCTGTGCATTCTGTGCACTCTGAGTATTCTTCATACTCAAAACATGACCTTGTTCCTGGCTGAGGGCAATAATTAGTTTCAATGCAAGCCACTTATCAAGCAACCAGATCTTTCTGCAGAGCTGGCCTGCCAGTATTCTTTTGTTGAGCCACCCATCTTCCTGTCATTGCTAACTTTCTTCCTCAGTGATTTTTTCTGGCCTTCTTGACAGCCACTAAAGGCATGGAATAGTGCTCATACGGGCAGGAGTTGGGGAGTCCTGATGAGAAACATCCCTCTCGTAAGAGATACCAACATATAAACAAGTTTTGTCTGGTTAGTTTATCTGGTTTTCAATTTATTAGTAATTTTAACTAGAAGAAACTCTTACTGAAGTTTCATATAAATCAACCATCTTTACCAATCAGACTTTTGAACTCAGAAGAAGAACAGTATCAAGTTTACTTGGGAAGAACAGTTCTATATATAACCATGATGAGTAGCATTAGATAGATTACTGCCATTTAGATTTTAGGTATGGAGCTACTTATTGGCTAGTCCTTGGTTTTGTCTGAAATGGGCAGGTTAGATTTATAAGTACCCAGTTATCCTGCTTGTTCCCTTTTCTCACCAGTGAAACTAAAAATTATTTTTTAAAAAACAGAACAACAGAAATTTTCATTCCTAATTGACCTTGAAAAGTGAACATCAGTGTTTTGGAGACTATGAACTAAAAATTATGAAGAGCTACTGATTTTAAATCTACTTCTTTCACAAATTCAATTTTCTCTGGAAGTTGCTGTTCTATTAAAGTCTCTACTGAACATGACAAAAACCCCATCTGAGCACAGACTACTTAGGCAAATCATCCCTTCTCCTGAACCTGAGAAAAACAAAGCCTTGCTCTTTCTGGTTTCTGTACTTAACAAGAGAAGAACTGCCAAATAGGATTAGGGCACTGGTTAATGCAGTCCAAGTATTTCTGGCAATGCCCAGTGTGTTTTTTAAAAATAAACCTGATCAACAAATTGCAGGTAAACATTTTGTCTGGGTAGTAAAGTGTGTCCCCTTCACTCATGTTCTTGGGACAAATCAAAAGAAGTTGATGTCACCGATGGAAGAATGACAGTGGGAAGAGACCGGTCATGCCTGTGCCTTAGCTTCTCGAGCAGGGTGTGTTGCCCCCTCCACCCCCATGCCTGCACCCACGGGGATGCTCTGAGGGCAGGCATCGGGCAGCACATGCCCAGCTTGCCGGGGCGTGACCTGTGGCATGCAGACCCACCGGACCAGGCCCTGTGACCTTCAGAAAGCACCATGCCCTAGGGCTGGGGCTGCAACTGGCAAGGGTTGCTTGTGGAAGGGCGAATCTGATACTAAGGGAGCCTCAGGCAGGGCAGACATACCTACTGAAATCGGTATTTGGAAGGAAGCATTCACTGTAACTCCACTGGAAGCACCCTACCCATGCAGCAATACCGACGTGGCACAACTTCCTTCCAACACCCAGACATCCCACGCCATCTTTACATCTGCCTGAGCTTTCTGTATGTTTTCTTGTCTGTATCCTGCAATTTTATACCTACTGCAAAGTATTTTACTTTGGACTCGCACCTTTCTAAAGCCCTGAGCACCAGCGGTGACCCCTTCTTCTTTAGCCTTAACATCCATACTGCCGCTGCTCCCAGAAGACTGGTCCAAAGGCTCATTGCAATAGGAGACAGTTACCACATTCACTTAACTACACGAGGGCTTCCTACAGCCTGCTGTTTTAGGCTGCAGACCTACTGAGAAGGGTGGCATATCCCTGCAAACCTAGAAAATAAGGATACTTATGACAATTTAACTTTGATCTCCCTCTTCCTCTGAGATTCAAGTCAGTTTTAGACAGGGGCTCCAGGGGCTCTGTATACCAAGTGCCGAGGCCAGTTTATTTCTCAAGTGAGATCTGTTATCACAGGCATTTCCAAGCAAGGCCAAGAAGCAGGGCTGCTCTGCCACTGAAAAGCTGCAGGATCCTGAAATTCCTTGAATTTAGAAACAGCATAATACACAGCTGGATGAGTAAGGAAATCCTTGCTATCCAACTCTTTGACAGTCGGCGCCTCTGGGGGAAGGCAGGTAGATTTGGAGCAGCTTAGGAATGGAGAGCAGACAAACAGGCCCACCGCCACGTAACAGCGGCAAAGCCAGAGAGACAGAAAGCTGTGGTGACTGTATGGAAACCAAACCGCAACAAAAGCAAGGGGATTTCCAAAGCCAAAGCAACAAAGAGATACATGATCGTAACTCCACAAGAGGGACAAATCCTGAGGTCCTGCCTCAGGTGAGCTTCCGGCGGGAGTCTGCCTATACTTAGATGGAGTAAAACCGCCTACAGATTCGACCCAGTGTAAGATACCAACAAAGACGTTTGAACCGGTTTGCCTGGGGAAGGTAATGCTTGCTGATACCTCCACGGTCTCTCCGCTCCAGTCACAATTTGACAATGTCTGTGGCTCGATTTGCACGTGTTCAGTGAGGCAGCCCTGCCACTTCCTATCCCAAGGCTGCAGGATGCGCGAGCGAGTCTCTGAGATGAGCCCCGGCATCCACCTCTGTCACACGGCACACGTTCACAATCCGCGTTCTCATCTTCGGCCGTGCTGCCGCCCCTCGCCCAGGTTGCTGGGAGGTTTAGAAAGGCAGAAGTTTTCAGTCTCTGTGGGGTCTGGTTGCAGGGGCTTTGGAAGTTACAGTACCTTAGGCCAGTGTTGTCTGGGATTCAATATTGCATTAAGTGGTGACACATTGTGGGCAGGTGGGATCTATTATTGCATTATGGAGGCTGCTGCTTCCCTGAACAGGCTATGTTTTGTGTGTGAAGCGGGCCCACACCTGCTGGAGCTGGGACCTGGAAATGCGGAGAACGGAAGGCATGAGTCTGTGGTTTCCTGCCGTGAGGGGCATGTGCCTGCGGTGGGGCATGCGCACGGGACTGCTCTCCGCTGAACGGCTGCGCTGTATGAAAGTGCCACCAACGTGAGGGTAGTGTTCTGTCTCCAGGGTTGAGGAGGAGAAAACGGAGGACGCCAGTCTTCTCAGGGGGCTGTACCTCGGGAGGGAGTGCTGAGAAGGCCTGTCCTCCTCCAACTGAAAAAGACCAAGAAGAGTGGAGGAAAAGGTGTCAGGCAAAGACTTGACTCGCCCCTGGTTTGTGATGCGCATGCTGCAGACATCTTCGCCGGCGGATGAAAAATGCTTTTGCTCTACGTGGGGCTTACCTACTGCTCTGTGTCTATAAATTCCTGGGGATCCTAGGGGCACCGTGGGAGACTGCCATTACAGGGGGCCTGCCGCGCTCTCCCCAGCCACACGCGGACACGAGCGACACCAGCAGTGCCAGGCTCGGCTACGTCAGTCCCCTCCTCTGGCTCTTCAGGCCACACGCCTCACCTCTCTGTTCCTCTGGCATCACTCATCTGGACATGTCACTAGGCTATTCATACATCTCGCATACAAGTAAGCGACACCCTGAACACACTTGGAAACGTGTACGAGAAAAGGTGAAACACCCGGTGCTAAAATGATCCCATGTATTTAAAAGCGAGGGATTCTCAGGGGCTCTTTCAATAAGTCTTACTAACCTCGCTCCAGCGATTTGCCAAGGCAACTTTGGGGGCTGTTAGTGGACTTTCCCTTTCTCGTACTTGGCCTCCCGATGCGCTTTTACATTGAGTACCTGCAGGGGGAGTGTTAATGCTTCCAGATTTGGTAAGTGGAGGACAAGGCAGCAGCTGGAAAGGCAGGCAGAATATGTTTCTCCTTTCAGAGAGAAATTCAAACCACAGAGCCACGGGAGGACATGAGGAGAAGATGCACTCTTAGGTCCCTTTTCTGTTTCTGTGATCCTGGGACGGCCAGGAAAGGGAAGAAAGTGTATTCACAGAGGAGAGCTTGTGCCATGATGAGACTGCAGTCCCTACCTTCCCTTTATGCACTGAATGGAAGAGAGGGGCATTATGGCAATGACTTCAGATTCTTCACCCTGAAAATGCTACGTCCTTCCTCCCTCTTCTACCACTGCTATGAAACTAGTGCTTTCACAGGGGTCAGCAACCTCCATTTCCAAAACCAGACCATTTATCCTGAAATTAGTTTTCCTTTCAAATCCATTCCCTTCCTTGTGTTGCATTCCTTTTCAGAAAGTCTCTGCAGGTTTCCAAATGTAATTGGGAAATGGGAAAAGGCAATATTGTGGCAACACTGCTCTGTGTACCTTACTGGAGATGTCACCCTTGCAAATGATATGAGAAAAAAGAGCTGAACTTCATCCAGTCTCATCTCTTCCCTGTCACCTTCGATATCTCTGCAGTGCTTTGAGGCAGGTATCTTATCTTCATAAGCGCCTGAGAACTACTCAGCTTGCAGTGGGCATTAAATGTGAAAAGCAATTATTCACAGTCCTAAACGTACCGCATGTCATTGCATAGATCAGACTCTCAGACAGTAATAATGTGATGCTGTCAGACAGAGTATTTGAGAGAGACAAAGAAATTCTAGACAGTAGTTCTACTTTTTCATAAAGACAACCATCTCTTCTTTGTGTAGATGGTGCAGAAATTCAGTTCTGGGGGTACTGCTTGTAGGCTGCACAACTAAGTATACTGGAATTCTTGTTTTTACTTTTTTGCTCCATGTTTGGGCTCAGCATATTGTATGCAGATATCGTCCCAACATGGTATAGACTTCTCAGATCAAAAAGGATCACTCCAACTACCCACTCTCCATTACGGCACAGAACTAAGGGCCTTGCCCAGGCCATGAAGGGGCAAATTGCAACACGCCACCAGCAAGCGCACTTAGGTATCGCCGCCTCTGGGCTGAAGGTGAGATTACAGACATGCCACTTTCCTCCACTGATGCTCTACTGCTGAAGTTACACAGTCAGTGCTGGACGTGCTGCTCCCTTTCATCCCCTTGCCCTTGGCAGCAATCAGGCCAGACCTCCTCCCATCAGGCCTGTTCTGCTCTGCTTGGACAGGAGCAGTATGACACCTCTCACGTGAAGTCCTAGAAAAACGTAATGTTGATAGAGCTCAATATATTTTGAAAGATACAAAATGTAATTAGGAATCTCTACTGAGCTTAAGGTTTTGATTGTTATGACCTGTATATATATAATGAGCCTATGTGAGCATTACTTCTCTTGTAGTATCCCCTTTTTGCTGATCTTTTATTCCTAACACATGGATGGACAGGGACTCTGACTCTCAAGACTGCAAGGGGCAGTACATACATCCTTCATCAGCTGACAAGTCCCTCTCATGTGGAGGGAAGCAGGAGGAGCTGAATGTCAAAGAATTGCATCATCTACAGCAGGCACCAAGTGCAGCTCAGTGGGAATTACACTGAGGAACTGCAATGGGAGTCTGCCCCTCTTCTGCAAATGCCCATTTCATACCACTGAGAAATGGTCCCTCAGGTCCCCTCAGCACAGCCCAGACGGTGCTGTAGAAGGGTAAGGAAACCAAGACACATAACACCTTTTCACGTCTCATTTTTCCTGCCACCTTCTTCCCCCAGCCCACCTCTTCTGCCCAGGATTGCAAACCCAAGAGCCTGCTGTGATTTGCTTCTACCCCCTGCTTGATTATTTCAGCATATAATCAGCCCAGCTTTTATTCTTTCTGACTCCTTCTAAGCCAGTGAAGTTGTAGTTTCTGTCCTCTCCTCCTGCTGTCTGTAGGTACTCTGGGAGTGACAAGCACCTCCCTCATCACCGCTCTATGGTTTGGGGCCACAGAAGCCACCGAGACCCAAGTATAACCCAGAGAAAGCCCTGCTCCCCTTTCAGACCTCAGCGCAGATCAGAGGTCCTCCTGGTAATAGACCTGGGGCAATTCAGGGCTCTACACCACATGAACCAGAGAGGCAGTACAGACCACCCAAACGCTAGAGCCCTGTCGTGTTGTGAGGCAGCCCTCTCCTGTGGCTCTGTGTCCCTTTCCGAGGAATAATCCCCACCAACTCAAATAACAGAGGAAAAGAACAGCATACTGGTGTTGCTGAAGTGGTTGTCCCCTGGCCAGCTGTGCTGCTCCCAAGGGTATCAGGCAACATCACAACTACAGCATCCCTCAGATGAGGCAGTGACGGGGCTCAGGAGCACGGGGGCACCCGTGGGCTCAGCACCAGAACGGAGAACATTTACTTGGCTCAGTGAGGGTCTCACCACAGTTTTTTTACAGAAGAAAACCAGTGATTACAGGTAAAGTTGGAGTCCCAAGTGATGCTGGCCCAGGCAGCCTGTGCAATGTGCTTCCAAGTGCCTCCTGCCTCACCCACGGTATTGCCAACGCAGCTCTTCACGCGGGGCACCCTCGCATGATCACTCAGCAAAGATGGCAATGGTGGGGTATGGGTGGGAAGGGCTTATAAGATCCACAGCTGCTGTCCTCTCTGGGTCAAGACATGGATGACCTTAAATAAGTCCATTTGTGGTATTCTCCTGGCTGTGGAAGTCTGGCTGTGGGAGAAAAGATGCCTAATATAGCACCAAGGGAGATTTTTTAAAGAGTGATTGTAACTACACAGTGAAGTTGGTGAGGAAATACACCAGTGTCTCTTTACACTGGGAACTTTTAGAAAAGATGAACTCTTAGCTCTGGGAGATGGGACTGTAAGACAGAGTGTAAACAAAATGCTCTCTCAGCTCTGTAGAACAGAACCAAAAATAGGTAACGAAGAGGTAATATCATCTCCCACTACTGCTTCACTTTTCTTGTGTTTTTTAGATGTGACATCATTTGGACAGGCATGTTTTAGGCAGGCAAGTCTGAAAACACTTTGTACAGTGCCAAATGCACTAGCAGCAAGGGAGACTCAGAGCCAAGAAATACCTGTAAGCACAGACCTACAGTCAGAAGTAATTGCTAAAACTCATAAATGTACGAGCATTTGGATTTCTTTCCAATGCAGAAGGCAGTAGTAAGTTGTCGTCTCTGTCAAGTGTCAGTGAATTTACTCAGCATATTTAAGAACTTGACAGAATTTAAATTATATTGCTGGGTGTGGATATAAATGATTTCCAAAAAGAACAGCAATCCTATGTCAGGATTAATATGTAAACAGAAGTGCAGGTTCAATCCTTTTTTCCCCGCTAATTTTTTGCTATTTCTATAGCTTCACCTGCACATCAGTGCACAAAAATAAGCAGAGATTTATCAGAATGTTCCTGAAATGCATACATTAAAGTAAACCCTAAGAGCTCCGTTAAACAGCTTGCTGGGTGCTCAGTGCTACACTGAACGGTGCACAGACAGAAGGGCTTGAACAGGACATAGTTTCATGACAGACCCGTTCTCCCTCTACACCAGGGCTTCCCATGAGGTCTGTGCTCCACTGCAGCTGTCTCCTTGTAAACTGAAACCGGGAGATATCTAGTATGTGAGAATATTTGGGTCAGAAATTCCCCCAGGCTACACCTCTGCACTTGACTTTGCCCACAGCAGCATCTGTTCATACTGTGCTCCCTCTAGCACCCACACAGTTTCATGGGGACACCACCATCCCTCACACTTAATATCTTTCTTCCAAGATTCATGCATTTGAACAGACATCTGAGCTCTACATGAGGGTAAGTCCAGGAACTACAGGCTGGTCAGCCTGGAAAGGGCATGGAGCAAACCCTCCTGGAAGCCATTTCCCAAGGTATGAAGGAGAAGGTGACTGAGAGCAGTCAGCACGCATATACGAAGGGGAAATCATGCCTGATGAGCCTGACAGCTTTCTGTAATGAGATGACTGCGTGGGACATTGTTTACCTTGACTTCAGTAAGGTTTCTGGCACTGTCCCCTAAAACATCCTCATACACAAAATGATGAAATATGGGCTAGATAAGTAGACAGTGAGTTGGACTGAAAACTGGCTGAGCTGCTGGGCTCAAAGCATTGTGCTTAGGGAAGCAAAGTCCAGGGAGGCCAGGCACTGGTGGTGTAGCCAGGGGTTGATATGGGGATCCCATTAATGACCGGGGTGATGGGACAGAGTGTACCCCCAGCAGGCTCACAGATAGAAAACCGGGAGGAGTGGCTGACACACCAGAGGGTTGTGCTGATATTCAGAGGTGCCTGGATGGGGTGGTGAAACAGGCAAAAAGGAGTTTCATTAAAAGTTCAACAAAGGGGAGTGTGAAGCCCTGCACTTGGGGAGGAACAGCATGTGCTGGGAGCCCACTGTCTGGAACACAGTTTGACATAGAAGTACGTGGAGGAGCTGGTGGAGGCTAAGCTGGACATAAGCCAGCAAGGTGCCTGGGTGGCAAAAAGGGCCAACAGCCTCTGGGCGGCACCAGGAGTGCTGATGGCAGGTTGAGGGAGGTGGTCCTTCCCCTCTAATCAGCATGGGTGAGGCCACCCCTCCGGAGTGCTGTGTCCAGTTCTGGGCTGATCAGTGCAAGAGAGACATGGATGTACTGGAGAAAGTCCAGCGAAGGGTCACAAAGATGATGAAGGGAGCACAGCACCTCTCATTTGAGAAAAGACTGAGACAGCAGGGGCTATTTAGTCTGGAGAAGCAAAGGCTCAGGGGGTTCTTCGCAGCATTTATAAATACCTGATGGGAGAAAGAAGACAAATCCAGACTCTTCTTAGTGGTGCCCAGTGAAAGGACAAGAAGAAAGGGCAGAAATTGAAATACAGGAAATTCCATTTAAATGTAAGAAAAAGGTTTTTTACCATAAGGGTGTTTGAACACTGGAACAGGTTGCCCAGAGAAGTTGTGGAGTCTCCATCCTCAGAGATATCCTGATTGAACACCATCCTGAGCAACCTGCTCTAGTTGATCCATCTTGGAGCAGAGGGCAGGACTAGATGATCTCCAGAGGTCCCTTCCCACCTCAACCATGCTGTGATTCTGTGATAATCCAGAGGTCACCGTCTTTTTGCCAGTAACAATAATGGCTTATATGTTGGAGTCAGAGAACGGCGGAACAGAAGAAAGCATTAGAGCAGGGATTACCAATTTGCTCTCAGTTAGTACTCTACCGACACCAATGGATCATCACCAATTTTCGGGAGAACAGAATGAGATCCCAAATCAGTATGACAAGGTCTATGACCTTATTCATGGTAGTGCATTCAGTGACATTTTTACCTATCTTAAAGGCTCAGTTCATACTCAAAGACAATGAAGATTTACTCACACACACATACACTGTCTAATCACAGTTTCAATCACCCCAGAGAAAGTCTAAGCCACAGCTACAGGAAACATCTGTCATTGCTAGTAAGGCCTTCAGTATTTTCACTAGTTAAGTCCTTGGTCAACTTCTTATTAACATCCCAAACAACTGCCCCTCCATCTCTGGTGAACCTAAGGAGAACAGGCTTCTGCTTTCTTTAGGCAACAAGTAATTTTTCCTTTGAGAGGTAGAAGTTGGGTTTGTGACAGCAAATGGAAAAATATGAATGTCACTGCAAAGCTGTGTATATAGAGTCAACTGAAGGATCCAAAGGAAGCACAACTAAATCTGAGCCAGCCAAAGAAGTGCGGTGTTGGTCTGCATGTACGAAGCTAGGCTCAGGAATAACTAGAAGATATTTCAGAACATAGGAGCAAAAATAATGCGCAGTCTGCTGGACAACCAAGGCTGTCTAATATATTAGCAGTGATCACCCACCATCCCATTCATTTATCTTTCTTTCCTGCTTTTTATGTATCACTGTGCATGTGCTACGGCCAAGAAGGCACCTCCAGCCTTCCTTAGCTACGCTAAATATGGCAGTGAAGCGTCCCTGCCAGTTCTTACCAGCTGGCTCTTGCCACATTCATTGCATCTTGCAGATCTTGCACTTCTTGCACTGACCAGACTAATAAATGTACAGACAGCAAATCCAGACACAGACCCTTCCAACTCTTGCTTATTCAATCTCTAGATACCTGGGGCATTGAACATACTGGCTTTATATGGCAAACACCACCACCTAAGAACCTTGCAACTGGGCGCAGTCGCCATGAGAAGTATATACTGCTACTATTCCATGTTCAGCAGGACAGTGCCACTAGTGCCTGCTGTCAGTATTTCTGGCCTTCCTGTAAATGCTGCAGCCACGTACACCTTAGCAAGGAACACTTTGCCTGGCAAGCCAGGATTTGGTTTGATCCTTTTTATATATTTTCTTGTATTATCCATGTTTTGCTGCCAAAACTAGAAGTCTTTTTTTTTTTGTTCTTGCACCTCTCCAGGATCCAGAGAAGAGAAGAATCTGGGCAAGGCCTGAACAGAAGGATGTTCTTTTAACATGCTCTGGTCCAGTGAACACCCCCTTAGAGGATAAGCTCAAAAGGGTCTAGGAGAAGGAGTTACCATCTTCCAGAGGGGAACAAGCAGACTGCCCAAACGCCTGCCGTAGGAGGGTATCACTGTGTGCATGACCTGAGACTCGCCTGCTCTTTGCTGCCCTTATGGATCCCATGTGTATGAGAGATCTTCATTAACACGCAAATACAAAATGCCCTCAGGAGAACAATTTTATTGTCTCTTGCAGTGAACACTCTGGGACAGCCTTCTGAATGTCTGAGATATGAAAATTAGATATGACAAAGGAACTCTGAGCCTAACAGTGTATCATGTTTTTCCAGATAATCTAATAAATTACCTCCCACTAAACACTGAAATTCTTTGTATCTTCAGAGGATCACAGAAAAAAGAAAAACGAAAATAAAATAGCCCTCTACACCTATCTGGAAGAAATACCGTAGGTAAAGAACATATCTGTGAGTAAACACCTGGTCACAACAATGCCAGTCACTGATGTAAGGTTGATGGGATGTATGTGCTGGTTATTCTGATCTTTTTATTATGTATTTAGAAGAAAGTTTAATTTCAGGGAGTTATTTTATGATTAGCATTGCTGCAGGCCTGCCCAGTGCTGATGTGTGATTAGATGAGAGGGCATTCTCTCGCCATACACTGCTGTTGCCGCTCAGGAACTATGTAGAGAAGATATGCTAGCAACACCTCCATACAACTACGTGGTTATTTACAAAACACGGAGGGAGAGCAGTAAGAGAACTGATTAAAGATACCCACAACCACACCTGTGCTCTCCTCTTTTGATAACAGTGTGTCCTTAGCAGAAGGACGTTACTAGTAATGTTACTAGCTATAGGGAGCACTTCTAAGGTGTTAACAACATTTGCAAGCACGGTCAGAGAGAGCTTCATGCGAGCATCCATGCTTGAAATCAAGAAACTTCTCCAGCACAGCTGAGGTTTCCTAAGATGATGCTATTCTAGGCAACAAGATACAGACCCAGGGATCTTACCTGTCTCTGAGGACCAGTAGGTTCAGACTCTCGTCTCCTTTGCCGGATAGCTGGTGCTGAATGTAGGGGGGAGTGGGCTGGACTTCCTGTCTGCTGTTCGTGTTTACTGTCAGATACTGTTTGAGAAGGTCCTTCATGTCTGTGGGAACTGTCCTCCTCGGTCATGGGCTGCATACCCCGACTTCGTCCATCATGTGTCTTCGGCCTGACTGCAGCATCTGCCCCCAGGCGCCTTCTCTCCTCACCCTCTTCAATAGGTCTTAGTTCCTCAGGCTCCTCGTCTGTGGTTCCAGAGGTACTTGGCTCAGCACCTGGGTGAAAGTCCTTCAGCTCTGTCTCCTTATCAATGATAACCCACTCCTTGCTATCAAAGTCCTCCTCCTCTGCGAGTGGCACTGAGCGGAAAGCATTGCTGAGGGCCTCATGTTCCACCGAAGCAGACACATCCATCCTACCGCTGGCCTGCCGGTCGGCCTGGCCGGTGTCAATGGACAGCATCTGGGCTGGCTGGGAGGAGCACACAAGCCGTGATGGAGAGCCAGGTAAATCCATCCGAGACCTAGAGACAGAACAAGAAGACATTAAAAATACGTCAGGGTTGTGGTTCAAGTTAGGGATCATAGGAACTGAGAGAAAACCTGTATAGTCCTTCTCACTAATTTCTTGGCACGCTGCAGAAAGACAAGCTAAAGCAAAAATACTGCTTTAGAACCTACAATGGCATAAAGATGTTCCCCCTAAAGTGCTTCAGTGTGACAGCCAATTCAGCATCTCTCTTCCTTGTAGATAATAGGATGATAACCAGCTTCCCCGAGCTCTTTCCTCTTTGCTAAGTTCTACCACTCTCTTCTCATCTGGAAAAGCCAGTGGCACTTCCTTTGGCTCCACAGTGTTATGATCCATGCTTCTCATTTGCCTTGCACCTACTGCTTGCTTTGCTGCACAAAGCCAGAGCATTTGCTGCCAGAAAATGACAGCTCTACAGTGGTTTACAAAAGGATTTCAACAAGGGCCATACAGGAGCCTTCAAATTCTTCTGGGAAAAGCTTTCCATGTGTGAGAAAGCATGAGGAGAAACAGAGAAGTGACTGACTATTGGGTGAGGGTTGCTAAGCAAAACTAGGTATCTTTAACACAGTGGAAGGTCAGAGCTGAGATGAAAAGAATTACAAGCAAAAATGAAAAATTTTTGATGAAGAAAAGGGAATTAGAGAAGGAGGTGAAGCAGAGGTTGATAGAGAGGAAGTTGTAAGCAAACCCAAAGATCTCAGCAAAAGCCATCTGATGGATCTGAAAGAAGCAAGGCTGTATTTGTTAAAGTCCTAAAAATATATTGTTGTGAATAGGGAACACTAAGTATGCAAAGTAAGAATGAAAAATGGCCTATACTCTGTGTGTGAAGAACAACTGGATTTTAAAGAGCTATTGCTAAAAAATTAAAGAAACTCTGGATTTAGCCAATGTCTTCATCTATTCCCCAGCACAGGAGAGACGCTTGGAGAGGAAGAATTTACTCCAGAAAGCCAGAAGAATTTCCAGTGCTGGGAGTCAGGTCTGTGTTGTGAAAAAGACAAAAACAGAATAAAGAGAAGACTCTGTGGCAGAGTAGGGTTGTATTTGCACCATACTTGGGGCAGGCTACTTGGAAGATGAAAAAAGATCTTAATTTTAAAAACAGGAGCTGAGGGAAGAAGGCAGGAGAAAGGGATGTGGTTTAGACCATATACATTTTCTACATTAAGTTAGCATGATGCTGAGTAGACAAGGAAGAGTGGGAGAAATAAAGAAAGGATTTAAAAGCATTCCATGAATATATAGGACTAGTGTTGCTGACTGTTAGAACTGGCTTTTTTCCCTTCCTATTTTAAAGTCTTTCTTCTGAGCAAGAAAAAGAAGAGGTGGCAAGACCAAAGATTTCTTATTCAACCCCTAAATTATTAATAGTAACACAAAAATCCTCCCTGAATTGCAGAGAAGCAATACAGCTTCCCCCAGTCACCCAGAATAAAGCAGTACCTAACAAACTGGGGGTAGTACTAGGGACTCCTCTCTCTAGTTCTTTTTGATCCTCCTTCATTTCCAGCCTCGGTCTCCTTGTGACTGTTCCTCTTGGCTGAAGTCTGCCAGATGTGCTGGGAGAAGAAGGCCTCTCTCTCCCCTACCTCTTGGAGAGGGGCCATTTTTCACCAGTTCGCCTCAAAACTGCAGTCCCTCCCCTGATTTTCAATGGGAAGAGGAAGAGTAACAAAGGACATGAAGGGTGTTACCAGCACCAAGGGCTTGTGTCTTGTAACACATGTTCTCCAGCATGCAATACTTTAAAAAGCTTCTTTTTGTTATTCCTGTTTCTTTGTTTATTTCTTTGTTGTGGATCTGAGAGAAGATATTCCTACCACCCTTCCAATCGGGGTGTAATATGTACTGTTCACATGCAAACAAATGCAATGCTATATGCTGAAAAATTAATACTATTATTACTATTAGTGAGAAATAATGAAACAATGAAACCCGCCAGATCAGGATCTGCCAGCTAGCTCCCAGAATACATCAATCCGTGCATGTATCCTAACAAAATCCTTTCTCCCCTCCCACCGCAGGCCAGCCAAAAGCTTCGTGACTATTTACATTGTCTCTGATGCTTTGCCTTCCCTCTGACAAATGTCTCTCCTTCCATCTGTGGGGTTCTTCCCATCAAGGGACAGGATGAGAATCATTCCCACTAATTCTCCTTATGAACGGACACGAGTGTCTCACCAGAAAGATCATGTACACCTCCCCCCAGAAATGAACTTCCTGCTGATCTAATGATTAGGTTGGTCCAGCAGTTAGTCCTCAAGACACTGCTGAAAGCAGGAGGAGGCCACAGGGGGTGAGCAAACCTTCTTTCATGTAGATCTGCTTTGCCGTCAGCAGTGGAGAGGCGTTCTGACTCGGGGCTGTTCACGCGGCGGTATCTTAGGGAGCGCACTTGTGCGGTAGGGGACTCCGGAGGCACTCGGACGGGGGAACTGGGGCACACGCCATTTCTCTGCTCCTCTTCCACCATGCACTGAGTCTGTAGGGGGTAAACACAGAGAACCTCAAAATCTGACCAAAACCATTGATTTCCCACCCTTCTCTGTTGCTCTGTGCTTTCTTCCAGGATGCAGCTTCAGCTGCATTTTCACAGTCTACACAAGCAGTGCGAGGGCCCGTGTGCCCTGGCAATTATCTAGTCTTGAAGTAACGTGCGTGTTTGAAATCAATTCAAATATTTAAACATCTGCACAGGGTGGCCTTAGCATTACAGTAGTTGATCCAAAGGAGTTATGACGGGCTAACCTACCACATATACAAACCCCGACTGCTTGTCCAAGACGTCTAAGATGCCCTTGTTTGACAATCTTGGCGATGCAGGGTCCAAGCATTATATTGCAATGAACATACTTATACTTCTGATGAACTTGATATGACTAAGCCATCTCCAAATCCCACGGTGTTTTGTTTTAGCTTTTTTTTAAACTTGGTCCTCTAAGCAAATCCCTCCAGCACACAGACTCCACCCCAACATCTGTAAGAGCTTTCCACAGACCCAAGGTCATGCAGAGACTGAACATGCTCGTGGATGCTTGTGAGCACTGCGTGTTCATACTCTACCAGTACATATTTTCTGTTTTCATGTGGCCTTAGTGAATTTGCTTTTTTTTTTAATTTAGCAGCTGACAAAGGAGCAAAAGTAGGCAACTGTAACACAGCTGGCTTCTGCCTTCCACTCTGCTTCCCCCTGGAAGAGAAGACCTGCTTAGGCAAAAACACAGAGGCAGAATGGTCCAAGGGCTACAGCAGCAGTGTAGGATTTGCACTCAACCCCGCTGTGCTGTCAGCCATACAACATCAGCTTCCTCACACTGCCTCTGTGTGGGGATGTGCACTGAGGTGCCAGTGCAAGTTCCCATTCCGGAGAGTGTTTTCTCTGCAGCATGCACAACATTCACTTGTTCTCTATTAATGCCAGCGGCTCTGAATGCAAGCAGGCTACTCAGTAAAATGCTGCTGATCAAGACAATTGCATTTGTGCGCGTACTGTGTATACGGCAAGTCAGTGTCCATGTATCAGATCTGAACCATCCAGGCTGGGTATGGAATGCATAAACAAGGAGCCTTTGCAGATAAGGGAGTGGAGGTGAACTTTCAGGCATTGCAGGAGAAGCAGAATAGATGATAATGATTTAATCTGTAATCCATTCAGGCCAGGAGAAGGTTAGTGACAAAGGAAGGTCAGATGTGTTTGTGAAAGGAGCAAAGTGCTGATGTGACTGCAGGGTAACGGGCAACTGGGTTAAGATCCAAGAGCAGAGAATTGGGGGAGGGTGTGGGAGAGAAGGAAAAGGCTTCTGAAAAAACACAGAATGAGAACTTTGATCCAGTGGAGGAAGGAGAACCGGAAGGAGGATTTAGAAAGGTCAGTGACAGCAAGCAAGGAAACTGTCCTTGGCACAGAAATGGGAGAAGTGGGACAGAAGGAGATCTGAACTGTGCGAACAGAGAAGCAAGGATGACTGAGGTACTGGGAAGAAAAAACATGGCAAGATCTACTCATCACCTACATACACAGAGCAAGACGAGGAGCGCCAGAGTTAATTCTAGTGCTACAAGACTGGAAGATGAAGGATGGGAAAGCTGTGACTAGCAGAAGGTGTTTAACACACCAGCTGCCCTTGTGGTTCTTGAAGACACAAGGGATGCCTGAGATTACAGGCAGAGGTGAAGCTGTGCCCTTACATATCAAATCTGCAGCCTCCTTTTTTTCTCTAGGTGGTGACTGTGACTTAAAAACGGATTGTCTCTCAGAGAACAGACTAAAGATAATAACCCTGGCAGAGCAAAAGGACAGGTGAGAGTCAGACTGAAGATAACAACCCTCACAGAAAGGACAGACTTCTTTAGCTTTGGAGAGCGTGATGCCCCAGGCTCCATTTCATAGACTGCGGCATAGCTACAGAGCTTGTCAGAACTGAAGTGCTCATTGCCACGCTGACTAACTCCCTAAGTTCCTTTGCCAGTAAACTGACAAGAGCGAGCATCTTTCTTGGCAGGAGAGTCACCTGGTCATGCTGTGGATCTTGTAGAAACCGCTCCTGCTTCTGGCTACTGTTATGACAGGGCTTGTGAATGACAGCGCTGGGTACCTAAGACCTGACGTACAACTAGCATGCAGAAAGGACATTTAGGATTCCCTTGTGCACATCTCAGTCGCACTGAAGAGCGGGAAGACACCTGTGGTTCAAAGCAAAAGACAAACACATAGGAGTTACCAGTATTTTTTTGCAATGCTCTTTTTTTTTGCATGTTGTGGAAACAGAACTGTCCCACTCCAACAGCGTTTCTTATTTCATGTGCCTTCAAATGAGAACTTCTGGGAAAGGACACACAGTGAGAGATGAAGAAGGGATTTGAACTTGTCTTATAATTCTCAGTACTGGGGAGTGCTACTGGTGATGTTCCACGCAGATAACATGTTGATCCAAATTATTCGCATTGGAGAATTTTAAGGAAGTTAGATGAGATTATTTCTTGTCCATGAATAATGTTTTCTCTTAAGCCTAAGGACAGTGGAGATACCTACAGGGCTGAAAGAACGATTAACTTGGCGCCAGTAGAGACTGAAGTGAATTCTGGTCACACCCAGAAGACTGGTAGATTTAACATGCTCATTCACAAATGTCCATTAAAGACAGGTTTGTGAAGTGAATCTGATACGCCTTGATAATATTTTAAGTCTGTTTGATGAAGGTTTCTCTGCTAACAGACTCTCTATGTATCTGATGTCATGTCGTGTGACATTCTGATTTTTAAATAAGGACTGTGATCAACACAACAAATACTAATTTAATTACAACATGTAAGTTGATCTGATAAATAAACTAACAGGTAGATTCTCATAATTAACATTTACTATGGAGTCATCATTTAATGGGGATGCCTCCAAGTAATTTGGTAACATTTACAAGAGAGGACTGAGAAACAACTTAGGGATTATGAGAAAAACC
This sequence comes from Rhynochetos jubatus, assembly GCA_027574665.1. NCBI lineage: Eukaryota > Metazoa > Chordata > Aves > Eurypygiformes > Rhynochetidae > Rhynochetos > Rhynochetos jubatus. Next base: position 13,659,960 of record CM050650.1, on the reverse strand, counting down.
AACTGAAGTGTATGCTTTATGCAAGTTAAAAGCCTAATATGATCTTGGAATGCAGAAATATGAGAATATTAAGTGATAGTTTCTCTCACTCTTCACAGGGGTGAAACCATCATTAGATCTTCTTCAAAGATTGCCCTACCTTTAGAAAGGAAAGTTAAAAAATGGAAGAGAAAAATCAGTGATGATTTGAGATGAGTATGTCATAAAAAGTCATCTGAGATTAATTCTTTTTACACAAGAGGTTAGGACACAACAAAATTCTGGTTTATCATTTCCAAACCTGGGACTATTCAGATATTGTATCAGCTATGCAAGGACTAGAATTCCATTGCTTGAAAATCCTAGATAATGATATAATGATTGTGTGAAAGATTCACTTCAGCATTATTAGCCCCAAAATGTCATTTGCATAAAGATCCAAATTAATCCCAACAGCTTTTACTCTATGAAAAAACCTGTTTTAAATTTCTCATTCCCACAGGGAAATTCCACAGCGCTTTTTGGTCTGCACTGTGTAGGTTGTTACAGCAGTGGCTTCTAGCAGTCTGTGAATCCATCACCCTAAATCCAACAGCCACAGGAGATAAATGTTCTTTACTTTGCTGATGCTGATCCTGAGTTTGTTGCGATTCACATCTGTCTCTTCCCAAACTTCAGCCTCATTGAAAGGGGTGTTTGGAGCCTGACCAAGACCTTCCGCTGGCCGGCCTGACAGGATGGGAGGAGCATTCTCTTGATCACTCAGATGTTCACCCTGAAGGACATCCTCAGTGTTCTCACGAAGCAAGTCTCCAGGTACTGGAGTGACATTAACCACCCTATGGAAGAGTCAAGAATAAAGGTAAAATTATTAATAGACCTCCTAATTATTAATAGATTATTAATAGACCTCCTTAAAGAAGGAGGTCTATCACACTTTCCCACAGAAATTCCTTTGCAGCTTTTAGGGTGTTACCAGGTTGAAAAAACAGGCAGTCCAGCATTATCCAAGATAGGGCAACCTGAAACAGAACAGGATTCCAACGAACATATAGTCACAGTGTGATGGATCAGTGAAACCCCCTTGGGACCCTTCATACACAGGCTTCGAACTTCTGCTCAAGAAACTTCTCCTGTTTGCATGAGCAAATGAGGCTTAACAGGCCTTATATCTTTTATCTTCTATGAGATTAAGCTTTTATCTTCTATAATATCACTCAGGATTATTGTTATTCCTTAATGTCAGCCCCCTCACAAGCACCAAGACAGACCAGTGAGCTAAGCCTTATCAAACTTGTTTGGACTCATTTCCATCTCTGAGCACCAAGCCTGTGTACCTTTGCACTAGCACGTGAAACACCCCATAAAGGTCGAGGAGCGGTGTTCGAGGGGTGCCCAGTGCATGCACTCTGCTATGCTCAGCTCACTATCAACCACAAACCCACCCACACCAAGGCAACAACTGCCTCACAGCCGGGCTCTCACAGAAGCTCCAGCTGCGTGTGCCATGCCGTATGCAAATATACAAGCATGTGGGCTCCATCAATCCTGGCCAAAGGTCTCCAGGCATCCCTTGGTGTGACTCCAACCCACACTCTTACCCCCAATCGAAAATGTGTTTTCAGGACACCAAGGGTCCGAACCTGGGTTCCACCACCTTAGATATATGTTAATATATCTAAAGCCCAATCAAGCGGTGGCTGCAAGGCAGCTCCAACTTCCCAGGATCATAATGGCCTTGAAATCATTCAACAATGAACTTGTTACTGAGCTCAGTATTAAGGATGTCCACAGTCTGACTGGTGCACGTGCAATACTCACCCAAACATAGCTGCTGTTTGCCTGGTGTTTTGCTGTGGTGGAGTAGAGGTGCTAGTGGACAACAGGATATCTGTACCAGCCTTCTCCCAGTCAAAGGCTTCGTTTTCAGTGATGCCTCTTTCTTTCATGCTGTTCTCGAAAACGGACATGATTAGCTGGAATAAATTTACAAAAAAGATTTATGTGCAGTAGCTGATGGTGGCTCTCACAAAAAATCGTAAGTATGAGCATGAGGACCAAGTGCAGCTTATAATCTCCATCTTGCCTACGAAAGGTACCAAGAAATGAAAGCAAACATCATAAAATCTCATATCAGTTGTTTCTGAGACTGGTTTTGGCTTGGTAACTGAAATTTCTTTAAATCTACAAAAGAAGTGCATGCAACACTTTGACACTGATTTGATGAAATCTTGCAGTTGGCTTGTTACTCCAACTCTAAAGCCTTAACTTCAGCTCAGCTTTCCTGCAGATTAGACATATGCAGAATAGTACATTTGATATGTAGAGTTCAAGGGATGCCAGACAACATAAACACAACAGGAAAAGACAGTCCCAGGATGCAGACTCGTTGCAGTGTCTGGCTCAAACACAGCTTGGTCAGGAGCCCTGTGATACGCTTATGCACAATGTGGCCTGTCACATTTGGCTGCAGAAAGCAAAAACTGTAAAAGGGATGATACAATTTTCTTTGTAAGATGGCAGGTACAAATTGTCATGCTTGACATGGTTTATGCTTGTTGCTTTCTAAGAACAGATAGTCTTTAGGCGAGAACAAAACTATTAGCAGCAGTGCTTCGTGCATCAGTGTGTTACCCAGGGCAATCCAACGTTCTGCTGTCAAAGGGAAACTGGATGCTGTAGGCCAACACAACCATGTCTGATGTCCTGCATTTCCAATAAATGTATCCAGCTAAATAATGCAGAACTGAGAGGATTCAGCCTAAAGTCTATTTGGAGAGAGAATATGGTGACAGCTACATGTATCACTAAGTTATGAATAAAAATTACCATGAACAAATCCCGTAGTTGTTTGCATTTATGTTCCAGTTCTGTTCATCAGCATGACCAGGCAGCCAGGAGAGCCTGCCATTTCCTAGTACCTTCCACCAAACTATAGTAAAATATTTATTTGCAGCTTTCAGTTGAGTCACCTTTTTCCTCCTTTTGTGACCTAGAATCAGGTGCTCCACTCCTGCAATGCCACTACGTTGGATTAAAAGAATTCCTAGAGTTGACTGTCGGTCAGACCAAGGAACAGGTAACAACTCTCCAGAGAGTGGACGTGACATGGCAGTGGTAGCAGCATCTTTGATTTGAAAGGGATTTTACTGTTGCGACAGTTTAATACAATAGGATTGTATTTCTGCTTGTTAGCCCCGTGTCACGATGTCCCCTTTCACCTCTGATAGAGACAGGAGTTGTGTTGCTGCCTGTCGGCAGGGAATTTCTTGCTCAAAACTGAATGTAACTAAAGGGTCACGGTCTTGCTTTTTAGTAAATGCGTTTCTGGTATTTAGTAACCTTAGATGGATGTTTTCCCCTGAATTTGCCTAATTACTTACTGAATATGTAAGTTTTTGGGCCACACTTATGCCAAAGAATGCACCACTTATGTGAACTACTTTCTTTGCTCATTCAAACCTGCCAACTGCTAATTTCATTTGGCAGGTCCTCATTTTCTTATCAGAAGCAGCAGAAAACAATTGTTCTCCATTCACTTATTGCCGGTTTGCCTTTGATTTTAAAGATGTCATGTACGTGTCAGTCCTTTCTTTTTCTCAGAGTGCACTGTCCTAGTCTAACAAGTCTTTCCATATCTGGAAGTGAATCTCTCTCTAGCCTCCTTGTTACCCTTCCCTACAACTTCTCTCATTTCAAGATATCCTTTTTGAGATGCAGGAATGGAACTACCCACAGTTTTTAAGAGTATGCTTCAAACAGATTTACGTGGTAGTTTAAGGATATTTTCTGTTTACCCTCTCATTATCTAATTGTTTTTACGATCATATTTGCTTCTTGACTGCTACTTTGGCAAGGATTAGTGTCAAATGCCTTTTAGAAATTAACATCCTTACATCCTCAAAGACTCCGTCCAAGAACTCCATGCATATGTAGTCAGATGCCCATATAAAAGCCATGCTGGCTTCTGCTCATTAGAACCTCCTCACCCATCTGTCCGCTAATCCCAGCCTTTATCACAGTTCCTGACTCTTTGTGATGTACATATCAGGGACTGGTATCTTCAGAAGCCGTTTAAAAATTGGTACTGCTTCTGCCACCTTCCATTCCCTTGATACTGAAGCAGCCTGAAGGAAGAAACCACACGCTAAAATTAGAAGTTCAGCTGTCTTATTCTTAGCATTCCTTCATACTGTCGAGGACCCACTCAGTCAAAACAACTTCCGTTACTTTCTGCTATAACTTCTTCTGCAACCCCTACATTCGACTTTGCAGGCCACCAACCTCGTGGTGCACTTATTCAAACCACCTCTTTCCAATCTGGCTGTGAAGACATTATGAGAGACTGTGTAAAGTCAAGGTAAGTATCATTCACTGCTCTCTCTGCATCCACAGAAGTCACCTCCTTACAGAAGGCTGGTCAGGTATGCTCTGCCCTGGATAAATCCATGCTGGCTCTTCCCAGTTATTTCATAATGAGCCAGCATCCCTCTTAGCCAGAATATAATGCCCACCATAGCTAAGCCGGTATACATCACTCCATTAAGAATTTTTTAGTGTGTACCCCATGGGTACCTATGGGAGGCAACAGCTACAGATGCAGATCAGATCCTCTTCCCTATCTACAGGGTATGCAGAGATCTATAGCACCCCAGAGAGAAGAAACACGGATTTTTCCCTTGGAAGGTTATCAGAGTCACAGGAGAATGTTATTGAAACAGACGCAGAGCCCGGAATGGATCAGCTTTGCCCCTTTAGGGCCGTTCAGATTCTTCAGCTTCCTACTGGGGCAGATTTAACAACAGACAGGGATAAGCAGTAAAGAAAATACGTTGGATAAACCAAACTGTGGCACAGCAATGGGAACTAGGGAACCCTTGTGGTACCTTTCCACCCCTAGCACTGGACTACTCTTAACCCAGTAGATGTAGGCTGGTGAGGGCTTGGCTTGTCAGGCCACGTGCCAGGTCTAGACCGTGTCACATCAGAGCACATCAACTTCCACAAGGCACTGTGCAATTCCACTCTGAGTATCAAAACCACTGGTGGGATAAAGAAGAGGCCCAACATGTTTCTCTGTTAAAGATGTTAATGTCCATGAGGACATGAAGCTTAATTGCCTATTTTGTAGTAGCATACCATGTTCTGGGCTGATGCTTCAAAGAATGAGAGAGCAGCAGCCAACTGTGCAGAAATTATCTATTAAACTGTCATGATACATATTGTCAAATGCCTTCTCCTGGCCAAGGTTCAGGAAACGAATCCCAGTCAAACCTGAAAAATCAGGTGAAAAACGTCCTAAGAGAGTTATGGCTGATCCAGATCCAGATGCTCCAGCCTTGAATTATCTGGGGCTTATCTAGAAAGATGGAGTTTTTCAGCACAAACATGAGGTGTTGTAAATTGCTCTTGCTCAAGTTTCTAATCTGCACTTTAATCCCCAACACAGTGTTGAAGAATAAATATTAGGCACACCTCTTAAGTGGCAGAAGTCCCCTTCTGACAAGGGAATGCTCCTGATACGTGTTTGTAAGCCCTAGAGGGATGCCAGGGGAGAAAGCACTAAGCCTATGATGGCAAACTTTCAGTAACTTGGCCAGCATTAGAGAGCTCAAACTGGCCCTGGTTGTCCACATGGAGTCTTTCCCAAATGCTCTGACAATATCTGGTACTGACTGGATCTGAAAGGAAGAGGTCCACGTACAAAGCTCTCATCTTCCCACATCTGAGCTGTTACAAGACAGCCATTCTCTTACACAATCACAAGTGATGTGATCACTTCTTAGATGAAATACAATTCACAATCCACCAGGTACAGGAATCCGATGAGCTCCCAGGCAAAGGTACCCCTGTTTCTATCATCTTTCAGGACTAAAGGTCATCATTACTTTTCTGATGCTCATTGCTTCTGGGGAGAGAAGCCAACCACCTCCCCAACCATACCTGAAACTACCCCTCTAATAGTTAGACCCAGTATGCAACTGTAGAAGAAAAGATTGTTCTGCACCTTTCTCACATCCTATTTCACTATGCCAGGGAAAAGGAATGTCTCTCTTGCTGTCAGATGAGTCAGAAAACTCCCAAATGTTGCTCTAATGCCCACATCCTCCTGCTGTGAAAGTGTCAAAAGTTTGATGCTAACCATGAACCAATACTGACAATGATCCATTAAAGGGACTGGCCTGCTGTCAGAGGCCATGAACCCAAGAAGTGCAAAAACATGAGGTGTAAGATCCATCATGTGACAGGTCCTCTATTTCACTCTACCATCATTTTCTTCACCTATGCCTAGGCAAAGCTTGTGCCATCTATCCATCAGAGAGTAGTGGTCTCCAGTCACAGCCTGGTATCTGTCTTTTGACATGATCTAGGGCCCAGAACAGTGCAAAAATCCCCACTCAGCATGAAGTGTGCTTAGGAGGATGTAAAATGGCAAAGGAAGGCAGATGACTACTGAGAAACACTTTCTGATGATTTGGCCTTTGGGGATAGATGTCAATAGTTAAGAACCAGACACTTCCCATGGATCTGGAGCCACAGTCTGTGAGCAACCTTCACCGCCACGGGGCGTAGGTCCAGGGAGAACAGGCTCACATCCCATCAGTTTCTGGGCTCAGCTGAGTTTACTGCCTAAGAAAGAGTGAGTCTGCTGCAGACACACTACAGACTACTCCCCTTTTCCCCCCAAGGCAGGTCACTACTTCAATATTGCAGCGCATCAGCTGTAGTCCTGAGTGTCAGCAATGTTATTTTCTGTGCATTAAGGAGAATGATGATCTGGTACAGAGCTGGTAGGGGAAAAGACAGTAGTGTGATTACTTAATCGAGGCAAATGAGAGATAATCATGGTGGCTAACAAGTGCAAAAAAGAAAAAAACCAATCACACAGGGGCCATGGTGCGAGTAGGAGAATTGTAAAACTAGGAGACAGGGAGGAGAGAATTCACACCAAGAGAGGAAAAGCCGTAAGCCAGGCAGGTGGCAGGGTGGGGAGGAATGAGAGAGAGAGAGAAATAGCTCTGGGGGGTAAGACTGGCGGTTTTTGTTTGGTTGTTTTTTTTGACTATTTTTTTGTTGTTGTTTTCCGGTTTTATTTTGAGGGGTGTTGTTTGTTTGTTTTTAAACAATAATACAGAGAAGGAGGGGTGGGAAGGTCATGGGGTCACTGAGATGAAGCATCTGCGTTGTCTTCCACCCCTAAATCTTTTTTCCTGTGATAAAGCTCATCTGAAGATAGCAGATGCAGCTGCTTTTTCCTTCACGCAACAGTTGAGGTGTGCTGCACAGTGGTGGTGAAGGCTATTGGTGTATTTCACTCTCTCCCTTTCCCATCCTTCACACTAGCGTATCTCCTTAGATGGACAATTCCAGATGCTGATGGTGGCAGAGATGAAAATAAAGGTTGCAGACTTCAGGGCATGGACCACTTGGAGCAAGGAGGACAGCAGCAGCGGCCAGTCCCCTATTGTCTGTCCCCATTTACAAAGGAGCAAAAAAGGTGGGGCAGGCCCAGTATGGCTCTTCTTACAGTCATGTCTGGCCTCTTTCTAAAGCCAAAAGCAGCCTATGATATCCAGCATCCTGCAAAGCCAGAAGACACACATCAGAGAGGTAATACATCAGAATTCAGACAGTGAGGGAGGAGGGAGCAGTCAGAATGATCTCACTGGATGCTCACATGCAGCATTTATACATCACTCTCCACTTCAAAATGATGGAGGTGGGAGAAGAAGGATTTTACCAAAAGTTCATACTACTGCAAAAGAAGCCAAAGCCTTACTTGGGACATGGAGATGGCAGCAATTAAAACTGCATTGCCACTGGATAAAACAGAATATTAGAAAGTCTTAAAGATGGAATAGAACACGGTAACTGCAGTTGATTACTGCATGGGCTACATACATCTTGAACATGCAATGCTGGCAAGTCCCCATCTCATAAAGGCACAAAGTTCAGAGTAGGACGCAAACCAAAGGTGTGGAAAGGTGTCCTTCTGGGCAGAAAACAAGGTAAGTAGACTGGGATCCTTCAGTCTGGACAAAAGAGTAACTGAAGAGCAACATCTTCCAAGTCTGGAAGATCCTCTGTGGCTGGAAGGCGGGAGAGGGGCTAGGGACCGGTGTTCACAGTTATGTCCAAGAGGTCAGGGGCATTAAATAAGGCTGACAGGTGGCAAGTTTACAGCAAACAGATGAAAGCAGTTCTTCTCACAGCAAGCATTTAAACTGTGGTGCCTCCATGTCACATGGCAGATGCTAAAGGTTTACAGAAATTCAGGATGAGATTGGACAAGTTCATGGAAGACAAATTCATTGAGGGCTATGAAATAGAGACATTTTTGATTTAGGAGATTCTTGAGCCTCAAGGATCCTTGAGCTTTGAGAGTCTTCTAGGGAAGTGTCACTGAATGCTTTCTTTTATAATCTTCCCACAGCCAACACTGTTGGAGACATGCTACTGGGCCAGACAAACCTTTTCTCCAGCCCAGTGAAGCTGCCTTTTCATCGTAGTTTCTCTCAAGGAGGAGAACTCGGAGGCCAACTACAGCTGGGTAGCTATATGAAACACCAAACCTGTCCAGCTACAGGACAGCATTCAGAGTCATTATCCTCACCTGGTGACTGAAATATATTAAAGAGCTAAGAAGGGAAACGGGGAACTGTAACTTCAAATTATATTTATGTATGTTTTATTCTTATTTCTCATCTTGTCATTCCAATTTTTAAATAAACCATTTCTTTATATATTAGTGGACATTTTTCCCCAATTTCCTGAATTTCCCTGAGGGTCTGGTACTGGTGACAAATTCAGATGCCCTCTGACACACTTTTTAATCTTTCACAGTAATAGATCCAGATAAATCACTGTAACGACATCTCTAGAGCTGAGATATTTTGAGAATTTGCTGGCTGGAATAGGCCTCCAAGTCAAGCCAGAAGAATCAGTGTTTGGTGGCAAGCTGCAGGTGCCAGACTTTGTGGGGAGTTCCCTTTTGGAGACTTCTTCCCAGAGCTGCACCTGCGAGAAACTGAAGGCAAGGAGGCAATTCACAGCTTCAGACAAATCCCCTACTGTGAGAGAGCTGTTTGTGATTTGTACTGCACTAAATTTGTCTGGACACATCTCCTTCCATTTCCATCTCAAGGATGGCTTTTCAGTACTGATAGGACACAATTACTTTAAGCTGGAATAGAATGTAGGAGGATGTAGGTTCAAAAGGAGCTTTGGAGATCTCCAGTCCAACCATCTGCTCAGACCAGGGCTAGCTGCAAAGTCAGGTCAAGTTCCTCATCCAGTCAACTTCTGGAAATCCCCAAGGATGGAAATTCCACAGCTTCTCTAGGTAACTGTTCTGTAGTTAAGAACCCTAATTCTGACCTTTTTTCCCTAGATTTAGTCATGATTTCCCCTGCTGCTTCTGAGAAAAGTCTGCCTCTATTGTCCCAACTGTCTTTGTGGCAGTGGAAGCTCACAATCAGACTCCCTCTTTGACTTTTTTTCTCCAGTCTAAACACATCCAGCTCCCTCAGCATCTCCCCAGGCCACCTCCATTGCTCTACAGCCCTCCATCTTAGTGGCAGAAGTTATTTTAGCACGGCACTACCCAAAAGTATTTGCCCCATTTTTTTGAAAACAAAGAGAGCTGTGGTTGCTGTGCTGCAACACGTACGTGACTAAAATACAAAAACACTGTTGGAGAGCATTTGCTGGAACACCCTCCTACCATTTTCCCACTCATCTGATGTACTATCAACAGGAGCAGGCAGTCATATAAGACTGCATAGATCTGCTGACAAAATGTTTCCATCCTTCTGGCTTTAATGTACAGAGAAAACCACCACGATAAAAAAGGGACACAGAACCAAGTCGCCTCAGTTATACTGCTAGATGAGCTACTGTAAGTGATCACATATATGCTGACAGCAAACAGTGAATGGGAGGAAAAAATATGTTAAGATGAATATTCAAGAAAGAGATAATAATAGTCGAGGCCCATGTGAGTCTGTATGAAAACAAAGGGGTTGGCGTGCACCATTGAGCTGTTGACACAGGCTCCTTGCAGACTTCAGCAAGCTGTGCTAAAGTTCCATCACATTTCAAGTATCTCAAAACTTTTGTGTTTTAATGAAAGCCAAAAGTACTCTGTTGCTTGGGAAGAGCTTATATTCTGGAGTACAGGATTATTTTGGACAGGGTGGTAGAAAGAGAAGGAAAAAACCTTTTGAGATGCTAAAGAACTGTACAGTCCAACCTTTTTCTTTTGGTCCTAGGAAAGGTATTCCTCAGCCAGATAGGAACATGTGCATGGAAATGTTAGAAAATCCAGATTCCAGTCCAGAGTGCCATGCATCAGCTTGGTAACAAAGGAAGGTATTCTACCTGATAGTCTGGCTTGGTGAAGTAGTCTAGGCTTGCAATATGATCCAGAAAAAGGTGGAACTCTGAAGGCATGTGTTTTAGCAGCATGCGGTGTTCATACTTTTCTTTTATCATGCCAACCTGCTCCTGAAAAAAAGAAAATATCTCAGAGACAAGAATCTCTTCTATTGCTTCATATTCATACAGTCTTATGATTCCTGGAATACCATGTGTTCTTATTCCTGGAACACGACTTCTTCTTAGACCCAGCACTGTGTCTACACTGTGTTCCCAGCTAAGCAAGGTTGATCACTGCAGGCAAAGGTCAAAGGGCAATCCCAGGTCCTGTTAGCAGAGCCTTCTGCACAGATGACTTATTTCTTTCCACGCGTTTTATTCTCTAGCACAAAGTATTTCCAAGACAACATGAACAGTTAACTTTATTCTGTTTAAGTCACCATTGCAATTCCCACTCGGCTTGTTTGGCACAGCAAAGCATTATCCTCCTGCCTTTCCAAAGGCCCTGTTTATTTGTCAAAAGGACAGCTCAGCCTTTCCACTTTCGCTGCTTGCTTTGCAAGAACAAAGTCAAAATTCTCAATCACATACGATTAACAACATGCATAAGAAAATGTCTAGCTACTCCAAAGACGACAAGCTCCACACTGTGTTGGAACACACAAAAGTAGGCTAGCATCTTATAGCAAGATCTGATGAAAAGCAGGCTCTGGCTGCACTTCAGCAAAAAGCTGCACTGAGCTGCAGAAGGAATAGTAACAGTCACAATAATGAAAATGTAGCACCCTATCATAAACACAGACACTCGGTTTCCTACCTTATCTTTGATCTTTCGCCATGGAAGCTGACCAACGGCAAACTCCACCAGCATGTAAAAGAGGGACCACAGATCATCATGTCTACCCATCTCCTGGAGAAAAGAGAGACGAAGACTGAGGAGCAAAGTTCCATGCTGCTCAGTAGTCCAGCTGTGCTCTCCAGATGAGCTACCTCATTTTAAAAAGCAGGAAGACACGTCATACTTCCCATTCAATGAGTAAAGAAGCCAGATTAAAGACTAAAGATGTAAAAACAAGCATTAATTAAACTTGGCAATGTCAACATGGTCACCTGAGTAACCTAATGAGTTTTCTTTTTTGTGAACATGTTAGGAAAGAGTGTTCTATCTATACAACAAAGCACAAGTTTTCCATAGGATTCTCCGTCACTGAATATACGGGAGTGGAATATTTGTTTATGGGATGTGGAATAACCTAGGTTTAAGACAAAAACCCAGACTGTGTGTAGAAAGTCTTTTTTATTATTATTTTTAAGTGAAATATCATTCAAACTCTTCTCACAAGACAGCTCAAGGGTTTTTGCGAAACACTCCCCATCAAGCACCACAACAATTTAGAGATTGATAACGTTTCCACATACCACTCTCCTCCTGGCCTAGCAAATGGGAAATCGATACATGGGGATTAAGGCTGAAACTGTCAAAGCACATGAAGTAATTTATGGTGCTCAACATCCACTGTCTAGAACATAATTTCTCAGAAGAGCATGCATTATACAGCAATTGTTGTGTGTAAATATACCTTCAGCTGATGCCAGCTATAGCTGGCATGATCAGCTTTTCCAAAAATTACACCTGTTTTCTCAGTGTCTCCCAGGAAATAAAATGAATTCATGATGGCATCCAACTACCCTCCCCACATCCCACTTTCCACCTTCTGCAGACAATAACTTCCTTCCCTAAAAAACCTTGAAACTGTCATCCTGCAGACTCATCCCAAATAAGGTCAGATACCTGGAGGTAATGAGGAGGGCTGATAGTTTCCATCTGGGAAGCACTTAGCAGCAGAACCAGAGCACTTACAGTTTACTTACTACAGAGGAACATTACTGAAACAGGACAAACTGTGTTTTGAGAAGAATGTTGAATGAGACTTCTGGAAGTGTTTAGATTGAAACAGGCCAGACACTATGTAAATAATGGCTCTTTCCAGAGAAAAATAAACCTAGCTTTCAACTAGGTGGCTCTTTGCCTGATGGCATGATGTTAATATTAAAAATTACAGGGGGAGAATGGATTTGGGGACCTGACACTTGGTAATTTACAGCCAAGGTTTGCTAGAAACTAGCAGCAAGCAGACTGGCACTTAACCTGATTTCCACTTCAGTGTGTTAGAAGGGTTTTTTTTCCCCCTTAAAAAGTGCCTGATAATGCAATAATTACAAGTATTAAGGCTGCTAACTAGAGAGGCTCCAATAACTGTATCATAATTTTGATTTCACAGTCAACAGCCTTGACCACCTCATGCAACTCTCTCTGTTACAGTAGCTTGTGTAGGTAACAAAACAGAACTCAGGCCTCTTACTTCTCTGCTCCTGAAAAGAGGTTTCTGAGGAGAAACAGCTTTGCTGTTAACTCCTTATAACCCAAAAATACTCACTCGGTTTTTGTGTGCATTCACTGAAGCGTAGCGAACCGTTCCTCGAAAACCAGCAACATTGCGAGGCTGAAGGGAGAGAACAGAAAATCTCAGAGACAGAGCAGATTACACAGTCCCCCGTGCCACTAACTCCTGAGAACTTCTCGTCTATACTGTTATTTCATGTGTACCCAAGGGGTACAAAGCTCCTACTGCCTTCATCTGCTCTAGCAACCAGCTAAACAGACAGCATTCTCCAGTTCTGCGCTTCTAGAAAAGCTTATTTTATAGAGAGGGCAAGAAGGTTAGAGTGATAGGTTAGAATAGTAATAGTCTAGGCATAGAGCTAAGAACATGATCCAAGATTTCCTTTTTAAACTCCAGGTCAAGGGAAAAGCTGGTAAAGAAGCGCAAGTGCGAAACTGAGTCTTGAATAACATGAGCTAAGCAAAGCCTGAGGGCAGCCTGGTCAGGACAAGAACGGGGATCCCCTACTCCGACACAGGGCAATGACCATACCCATTTGCTGACACTCCTTGTCAACATCCTCGGTAAGACTTCAACAAATTAAGCACGTCTGACTTTCAGAGTTCTTGCTTTTTTTTTTTTCCCAGATTCTTCACAGTATAAAACTTCCTAAACTGTGAATCTTTATTTTCTCTTTCTGTGATTCTCTTGTTCTTTGCCTCCTCAGGAAGCAAAGGCTTGATATAGTGGCCTTGGGAAGAAGGCAGTCCTCTGTGACTATTCCTCTGAGCCGGAGGCTTTCTCTGTTCTGGGGGCTGAGCAACACTTCAGCTCTTCCCACCGCTGCCTCCACAAGAACATCAGACCATGTGAGTTCACTTATTGACCATGTCATTGTTCTGAAAAAAACTGCATTTAAATAATGACATCCACCAAATCTTTTCAGCTTAGCTAGAAGCATCAGAGTTAAGAGCAGTGCTTTCAAAATTCACGTGGCAAAACCAGGTTCAGACTCAGACATCTTCCATCATAAGGCAAAGTTTGAGCAAAGAACTAACCACACTCACAATTAAGATCCTACTCTTGCAGAAATTTGAGCACATTAGTAACAACTCTGCTCAGGTAACTTGCCCACTTATGTCAGTTGATTCATGTTTCTTCTTTCAGCTGTGCCTATGCTTTCAGAACTAAGCCTAAAACTCTGTACTTTTGTTCTAGGGCACCCTTCTCTCAGATTAAACATGTATAATTCAGTTGCTTCCTTTTGGGAACAGGGAAGTTGCTCAGAGTTTCAATACTCTTAATAAAAAAAAAGAAACTTCCAAGTTTTTAAACAAGTTCACCAATACCGTGCCACCAATACACACCTGAATGGTGTATAATGCAGCTCCTAAGTTATAGCGACTCCAAGCAAAAAAGCTACAAATCTACCTTACAGCTTCTTTAAATCAATCAAATACTCCCCAAGGAGAGCCATATGCACGTCCCATGCAGCGTTTAATCTTGCGGTACACCAGCTTGAGCTATAAGCCACTTATTTAGCAGCAGGTAATAGTTGAGGTACAGAGTCATGTACCTCATTCCTCCTGGAGCATACATTTAGGATTCCCACTGACAAATGACTGCAAAATATTTTCCAGAATTCCAGTGAATTCACTGATGCGAGTTCCTGAAAAGCATAATAGTGGCCACTGGAATACATTTGTTGGAATCAGCCATCACCCTAAATGTCCTCCACATATTCAAAAGCAAGAGGACATTCCTCTTTTCCATGATGAGTGGAAGCTAGTGTGTTTGGATGCTTTTCATGAGTCGTAAAATAAGTGTTGTGAGCAATTCTAGTGTGAAACCTGTAATGTTTTCAGAACAAACATTGTTTCATGTTTGCAGTCCATGGCCATTTGTCTTTCATGTTCTTTTCCTACTTCAGTGTCTCCAGTTATCAACTGTGCACGTACTGAACCAAGTGCCACATGTGCCCGTTTCAGTACGGTTGGCAACGTCTCTGAAAATCTTTTTAGATCAATACTTACTATTTCTGGCAGACAGGCTATCTTTGCAGTCTTTAACTGGCTCTAGTCTGAAACCAACTCTAGGCAGTTTGTATTCTCCTCCTCTTCCAGAAGCAAGCCAAAAGCCCAGCCGTCTTTTAACTGTGCATCCGTTCCACAGCCAACATGGCACAGTTCACCAAACCAGTCCTGCAGCTGAAGCCCAAGGGCTCTCTCTCCAGTCCTCTCTTGTGGCACCTCAGCAAAGGGAGAGCACTGCAGTTGAGCGAGACTTTGCGACTGTTTTGACAGGATGTTTAGTGCTTTGGATAAGATAGACAGATGCTACCTATGTTAACAGCATCTTCTCTCATAAAGGTTTTCCTTCTTTTAACCATATTTGACTGCCCTGCCAGTCACAAGGCAATCAGTCATGCCTTTTCACTGTGTCACTAATCACTGCAAACAAATGGCTGTGGAGATACCTTGGTTTTCATCCAAACAAACAGCTCCTGTCTGAGCATTTATTGTAGCACATGCTGTATACCCAACTGTTACTGACTTTTCTTCTGAATTCATCAACATTAATTTTCCAGATGATTTCTTTATACACTTCGTTTCTTCCAGGTAATAAATTTCATCCCACCACTGCATTTCTCAGTAGTGGAAAAGATATCTTGGAAAAAGCATCCTCAGTGTCCAGACGAGTCCACATTTGACGACTGAAACTGTAGCAGTTAGGAGCTTCAGACTATGCAATCATATATAACCTAACTGATTTGAATCCCACAAACAATAAGAAGGTAATAACCTAGCAAGCTGTAAAACAATTTTAAAAGTTACATGATTTATTTTTAAATTTTTTCCACATCAGTATTACTATCAAAAATGTTACTCAGGGTAAAGTGTATCTCCTCCTGCATTCAGGTTGTGTCTAGCACAAAGATATTTATTACACACAGCTGTCAGGGAGATGACAGAGATACGAAGTATATTGCATTGTGTTAGAAGCTTGGTTTAAAATGAGTTTTAGCTTGGGCCAATGTGTTAGATCACTAACACAGAGAAAAAATTATACTCTATGTTTCTTTCAATATACTAGCAGTGTACATCACCTCACAGAGACAGAATTAGGTAACAAAATCCTGTGCAAAGTAGATGCATTGCTCCAAACTGTGCTCTTTTGCACCCAGGAGCTTTTCATCATTCCTCAGTTCCATCACTCACCATCATTTGTATTTTAAGTGCCAACAGTCTCTCCCTTATGATTCACATGAAGTCTGACTTTCCTGAATATGCTCCCCTTATTTCAGGAGTGCTAGTATTTCCTTATTAACCTGAATCCCTGCTCCTTACACCACATTCATAGGCACAGATTAAAATTTTTCCTCTTGCCTCACTGGTCCCTAATTTGATATTTTGAATGTCCCAGCTTCCAGCTTCCTTTCTAAAAACTTGTATTTGGACACCAGTATTTTCCTCCTGACATTTCTTATGCCTGTGGCACCCTCATGGAACATGATCGCTGGTTCCTCCCCAGCTTTCTGGAAGCCTCTGCAAACACCTCATGAGATCCACCACCCTTGTCTCTAGCAGGCCTGCTGTTATCCAGGATCATTAACCCACCTCTCCTGGAAACAGGAAAAGGACTTCCAGCAGTAAGAAAATGAAAAGAAGGTTAGCGCAGATCGAAGAGAAGGTGGTAAGGGGAGAGACGAAATGCCACAGATCATGGGAAGCACTTGGAGATATATCTTGGATTGAAATGACTTGTTGGAAAGATTGGGATAAAAGGAAAAGTGAAAGGAAGTTTAAACTGAAGTAAAAGGAAATATCTGAGACTCCTAGGAATCTCCTGCTTCCATCGTTTAGGTTTACGGGGGAGATGCAGGGATATACATCTCCACCTCTTCTGTGGAGACAAATTCCGCACCTCTTGTATGCATTTTGACTTGCTAGTTTAAACGGCAGCACTTTGCAGAATCGTTAATGACAGCAGCGTATTTTATCCCAATGAGGCGTCAGAAAAGAACAGAGGAAGCTGGAGCCAAAAACGGATGAGAAAAGTCCCCTCCCCTGGCCTCCAAAACCACACAAGTGACAAAAGTCACAGTTTCTGGCACCACCCAAACGTCTGCCAGCCCCTCAGGCAGAATCCCCAGTGTTCTAGGCCTCTGCGTCACACTTAGGTAGCTGTCATGATCCTGCTGAAAAACAAACATATCATGAGGGAAAAAAGAAAACCAGGTGTAATTTGGACTTCCATATATCACAAAAGCACAAAACAAAATGAAAACCCAGAAGCATGGTGATGGCTCACTCACAACTCATAGCAGAGATGGTTACGAGCAGCGGATGGGAAGCCAACGCATCAAACACAGCCTCAAAAGAAGAGCCCAAAAGAACTGTAAAACAGAGAGAAACCCAAAGAAAAACATGATAAAAAACAACAAAATGAGAAAATAAATAAACAGAAATGAATTAAAAACCAATTCAATATTGTATCCCTCCAGAACCCTAGGTCTCTGTGCAGCGGTTGCCATCCCCAGCCTCTCCCAGGGCTGTTGCCCATGCTGTCCTCAGTTTCATTCTGACAAAGCCTCCGGCGAGCCTGTGTGGTTTGTGAGTGCCCTGTGAAGTGGTGAGAGGGGTCCCTCTAGAGACAAACTTCCCCCTGCCCACACATCACACCTAATCGTATACAAAGCAAAGTTGAGAGCAGAGACGCGTACAGTCTAACCGCAAGTCAGTTGTATAGTCCTACCATGATTTTCCTTCCTAAAATTATCCGACACCTCCACCTCCCTTCCTCCCCCAGTCAAGCTGATCAGATAGCCAGCAAGGGGATTTGCCCTTTCTCATCTCCTGCCCTTTTCACTGACGGCAAGTTCTAATGTTAGCACCTAAGTTTCTAAAAATGAACACTTGAATTGTCATGGGTTCCCACCCAAGGTATTTGGCCGTTTCTGAAACCACCACCTTGCTTTCTCACCAGCAATCTCCATACAAGCACTGGATTGCCAACTTTACAGGCTTCACAGCTGCCCACTTCAGGCATCTTCTCTGATGACTGCTGCAGGGCTCCACCTAGAAACAGCGAGGTCTCCGCTGCCTGCGGTGGGATGCAGCACGGTGGCTTGACAGCAGAATGAAAGCCAGTGCTGCTTTCAGGCCACGTGAGCAGCCACTGTATCTGAAGATGCGAGTCGCACTATGGAAACACGAGGACTACCACATCAGAAGCAAGAGCTGACATTATGATATATTATATAACCTTAAAACTCTATTCGGTAAACCGAGGAAAAACCTCGGCTGATAGTTATTCCAACAGAAATCCACTAATCAAAAGCAATCAACCTAATGGAGTTTCTTATTTGAGTCTCACTATTCCTCTTCCCTGTGAATGTGCATGTTCTAAGAATTCCGTAGATTTTGCACAGAATTCAGTTTTGAGAAAGTTACTTACTAGTCTCCTACTATTCTTTCCAAAGCAAAAGACCCAAAGGAGATGAATTAAAACGTTTTCCTTCTTTAATCCAGGAGAATTCAAAATTTCCAATGAATCAGAACATCAGAAGAGACTGAGGTTTGTGTCTTTTGGAACAGCATGTGCCAACCAGCTCATCATGTGATTCCTGCACCAGAACTTGTGCTGGAGATGAAGGTGCCTTTCTCACGTGAGAAACAGGGCTAAGAATGAGCGTTTTTTAATCAAAAGCTTGTTCCAGCTGTAATCCTATTACTCAATTATCATTTGATTTTTAACAAGAGAATTTTGGCCTTAGGGCGGCACTTTTTTCTTACATGCACGGCCCATAGGGGAACAAGTAGCACAGAATACCCCCACGGAAAGCATTGGAGTGCTGAGTAAGAAAGAGAAGTTTTTCATGTGCGGTAACACTGGAAATGCTGAAATGGAAATGTTTGGAAGAGCGTTGTAGAGAGTTAGTCACATCTCATTTGGGATTTACAGCTCATAAGACTTTCCTGGAGTCGGCTGGAGAAGACAGTCCTTTTCTACCAAAAGGAAGGAGACAAAAGACAGTCGTGGCAACCACTGAGATGCAGCAGCGCTAAGTTCAACTCTCTCCACCCCTTACACGGACATGAAATCCACACCTCCCTCCTTCCAGAGTACACCCTCACCCCTAAGCCACAGGATGCTTTGAGATGCCAGCCTAAGAACATCCCTGTTGGAAAGGATCCTTTCTGCACAGAATAATTGAACATTTATTAGCAAGAGAGAGAAAGTGTATGGCAGGCACTCTGTAACCTGGCAGCAGATGCACTTACCTGATGGAGGGGAGACTTGACCTGCAATCCAATTCAACATACTTGCCCAGGGACTGAAACCCCTGTTCCCTCACCACCGGACACAGTAAGAGTTTTCTGTTCCTCTCTCTGTAGTCCAGTGGGAAGAATGATCAGAGTTTCAAGTGGAACATCATCGACCAGAAAGAATGACGCATTCAGACATACCGTATTGCCCCTGCAGCTTGGCAGTAAAAGCACTCAGAACTGGAAAATGGGATCTCAGTTCCCTACAGGCATATATGGGATCTGAGCCGGAGTTGTCCTTCCTTTTCCTTCAACCCTGTAGCACAAGAGCTCCAACCAGAGAGCTGCTACATAAAATAAAACGAACAACAACCTGATGTAGATGATTTGAGGTCACCCTTGCTGAACCAGGGCTTCCAAGGGAGGAAAGCAGAGACACAGTCAGTTATAACACGATACAAGAGTCTCTGTTTGCCAATAGATTTTCCAATCCATCAGGCAGTCTGCTTTTCATACGTTTAATTCCAACTGCACTGGAATGTTTTAAAGCAACACATGAACTCCCTTCTCAAGTCCAGATTTGCTAGTCCAATAATCAAAGTAACAAGGAGAACCTTGATGTAATTTTCTCCATAATTGTTTTATAGCTAACCCATTCCCACAGAAACCCCATTTCTGTAATATATTAAATGTGCAATTTTTTTAAAG
The DNA here is from genome assembly GCA_027574665.1 of Rhynochetos jubatus. Classification (NCBI taxonomy): domain Eukaryota; kingdom Metazoa; phylum Chordata; class Aves; order Eurypygiformes; family Rhynochetidae; genus Rhynochetos; species Rhynochetos jubatus. The sequence continues at coordinate 13,640,243 of CM050650.1, read as the reverse complement.
ACATAGGTGCAATTTTTTTCCTTTTCCCCATCTCTGTGTGAACCAATGTCACTATGCAGTGCTTTCAGCCTTGTCTGATTACCTTTTTACAGCACAAAGTTTGTGAAAGAAATTATATTCCCTAAGCTAATACAGTGCGCAGAGTACTACAGCTCCACAAATCTGTTCATTCTACTGCAAAATATAAATCTCCTACATAACATTCGAGCTTTTTATATATTTCAAGTACAAAGTAAGTATAAAAGCTACTGGGCTTCTGTGTTTGAATATTTGGGTCCTTAGGATCTAGGAGATGATAGTATCTTTTGTGCTATTTTACAGCTCATTTTCCAGTGGGGAGAAAACTACTTAGTAGAAAACCATACCATACTCTCCTAATACCTTGTTCACCGCAGCTAAGTTTATTTTTAACACTATGCACAGACATTTGGAAAATAAATACCTTTTTCTCAATTAGCTGACACATTTCTGCAGCCTTCACCACGCTCCTCTAAGCAGGCTAGGCACTGTCCTGCCCACATCTCCTTTCTGCCCACTGGCTCACAGAGCCGCCCTCGCACATGTACAGTATCTTCAGCAAGGCACTGCAAACTACTGCAGTGCAGTCTGAGCCACGAGGAGATGGAGATCTAATCAATGGGCTGCAGCTGACTAAGCTAAAAAAATGCTTGCTGAGCATAACAGCCTAGTGGCAGATCCTGCAACGGAAGAGAGACTCCAGGAAATACACAGCCTCTCCTCTATTTTCAAATGAATAATTAAGGCCAAGCTGTTAAACCCTCGACCACTTTCAATTAGTATTTGTGGAGCCACAGGGAATGTGTTTCTGAACTCAGGGTGTCAGAGACACAGGGGAAGTATAATGCTTTCTGTGCTGCATGTTAGGGACAAAACTAGCAGACCTGAGCAAAGACCAGTAACGATCAAGGGGTTACTGTAGAAAACTTGACCTACATTAGCACAGAAGACCTTCATGACCCAAAACACCTCCATTACACAAGCATATGTTGTTCATCACCACTCTATGATTCTATGATCATATGACCTATATAACAACGTTTATGTCTCTCTTCCCCTCCAAGTTCAAATTTCCTTCTCAGCCGTAGCTCTCCGTATCAAACGCTTTCTGCTAACCCAGCTCTCTGCTATAAAAAATTAATGCAAGATGAAAATTTTGACTTGTGTGCTTTCTATACAGGATACTTCCACAAATTAAAAAAACCTCCAACTTTTCAATTCATTTCCCAGCTGCTTAGCTCTCTTGTCCTAAGATGTGCATCAACGCTGACTGCTTATACTGCTGCATGGCAAAGGTGGATTGTGCAAGCAGGACAACGCAGTGAATAAAACTGCTCAGGTCTCTATCTGAACTGTGGCAGAAGGTTGCGCCTAGAGGAACTAACAGTTAACTCCCTAAAAAAAGATCTCTGCATCCTGTAATATCAAATTTGTTACAGGCCTTGGGATTCACCCCGAAAATGGACTTTTTATGGGAGGGGAAAAAAAAATAAACACAACCCACAAAGAGAAAACTAGACTTGTTTCTCAGAAGAGTGCCCTCTGTGTCTGAAAGCACTTACTGCCTAGAGCTGAACAGATTCCCTCCATGAGCCGTCTCTTCTTAAGCACACTTCCAAGTCTTCCATGACTGAGAAACCCATGGTTTGAACTACCGCCCACTTCAAACGCAGGTGGATGGGAACCCTTGTGCTGATAACAAAGTACGTAACGCATCCGCATAACCATATTAAAAACTGTGCTTCTGTGCCACTGAAATTACGCAGTAGCACAAATCCCAGGAAGATCCCATGAAGGAAAAGGTATTGTGGAGAGGATACAGAACATAAGCTTGAAAAACAAGGAGAGTGGCCTTGGATGAGGCAATGGGATTGCTTTAGGTATTAGGGGAAGGAAAAACTGCTTCCTATATACCAGTTGTCTGGACAAAGGTCCGACTGGTCCAAGACCACACTGCCCCAAGCTACTTATATTTCCCAATATTCTTCTCCAGTGAGGCAAAAATGGGGTGCAAATGTTCTGCAGGAAGACCACTGATATGGAAGAGAACACCAATCTTTTATGTCCATTTTTTAAATATCTCTAAATAAATTTCATCTTTACCCATTTTCCTGCTGCTGAGCTAGCTTGCCTGCATGCGTCCACAAACTGAGGCCACTGCAAAAGTCTCAGAGGAGAGGGCTTTAAAAGTAGAGCACCCTAAGGCAAGCTCTTTTAATAGTAGATGGCCGAGATGGCCTATACCCACAAGTGCTGCTAGCATCACACTACGATCCACACAAAGAGAATGGCTCTTTGCAAGAACAAGGCCAATAGCTACTCAGGTCACCACAGATCAGTCTCAGTTTTCTCTCAGGTATGGTATGAGAACTCTGAAAAGTCACCTCCACCTCATCAAGGGTCACAACAGTGACCTCCAATTTGTCCTGCATTCCTTTCCTGATGACCTCTGTGTGAGCACCTTCTTGAAAGCTGTTGAGTATCAAGCCCATGTTGCCATGAAGCTAATCCATAACATCAAGGTCTCACTGATCAGTGATATCTGTCAGCTCAGAGGCCACGGTCATATATGTGAAATTAGAACGTTTCTCACCCTCCCACCCCAGCACATCCCATGAGCATCACCTTTTAGCTACACAGAATTTCACTTCCCAGTTTACAGGCCCCCCCTCTACTGCCATATAGTTTTCTATAGCTGGCCCTTAACTTTACCCCAGCACACTTTGTCCCACCGCTGCTACTTGGCTGAGTCTCTGCCCCACAGGCATGTGCTGCATTACTCTTCCTGGTGTCTGCTGACTACCTGTTGCAGCAAGTGATGCCTCATGAATCAATGCATCCCTTTATTAGCTTAAATTTATCATCTATTTCACTGAATATCTTGTTCCTATGTAACCAAAAAGAACAGAGGTGCTCTCATTCGACACTTTATACTATTTTACAGACTATTATAAAATTCCCTTCATTCATCTTCTTGCTCAGGCTATAGCACAATCTTTGCGATCCCTCTTCACACCAGTTTGTCATTACTGCCTTCTGAGTACTGTTTAGATCTACAATACCACCCATCCAGTTTCAAAGAAAGTATCTTAGGCATCACCATCTGTTATCTCATCTAGATTTGTATAAAGGCACTAAATAAGGTCTGGTAGCTTTTATCATCCTATTACATGTGGACCATAACAACTGCATCACCGGCTCAAAGCATTCACACAGATTCACAGAGTGGTAGGGGTTGGAAGGGACCTCTAGAGATCTTCTAGTCCAACCCCCCTGCCAGAGCAGCATCACCCAGAGCAGATCACACAGAAACAAGTCCAGGCGGCTTTGGAAAGTCTCCAGGGAAGGAGACTCCCCCCCTCTCTGGGCAGCATGTTCAGTGCTCTGTCCCCCTCACAGGGAAGAAGGGTTTCCTCACGTTCAGGCTGAACCTTCTGTTTTCCCGTTTCTGGCCATTGCCCCTAGTCCTGTCACTGGACACCACTGAGAAGAGCCTGGTCCCATCCTCCTGACACCCACCCCGTAGATATTGATAAGCATTGATAAGATCCCCCTCAGCCTCCTCTTCTCCAAGCTAAACAGACCCAGCTCTCTCAGCCTTCCCTCATGTGGAAGGTGCTCCAGGCCCTTCATCATCTCAGTGGCCCTGCACTGGGCCCTCTCCAGTAGCTCCTTGTCCTTCTGGAATCGAGGAGCCCAGAACTGGACACAGCACTCCAGGTGTGGCCTCACCAGTGCAGAGTAGAGGGGGAGGATAACTTCCCTCGACCTGCTGGCCACGCTCTTCTTAATGCATCCCAGGATGCCATTGGCCTTCTTGGCTGCGAGGGCACACTGTTGGCTCATGGTCATCCTGTCGTCCACAAGGACTCCAAGATCCTGGAGTTTCATCCGGTTCCCTGCCTCCAGTCCTAAAGGCGGCACTCCTGGATATCCCACAGGTAGGGCACATGCAGTTGGGCAGATGCAGTCCCCCTGCATTATTTAATCTAGCATGTGCAATACTAATTTCTAAAACGTATAATGTTGGTACAGACCCCAGGTGCCAGAATAAATACTTGAAACTCTCCTAAAGAACAAAATCAGCAGAAATGTGGCTAGCTGGGATGTAATAAGGAAAAGTCTACACAGTTTTTCTAAGGGAAAGTAGCGTATCACGCACAGTGTCCTCTGCTTCTTGTATCTGCCTGGAGACGCGATATGGCAGAGTAAGCAAACCGAGCATTGAGCAGAACCAGAAAAAACAAGAAATGAAGGTTCAGAGTCACAAAAAACTAGGCCAACTCTGAACAGGAGCACAGTTCCTTCTCTCCAGCATTAGATCATTCACCCAAAGTTTGGAAATTTCAGGTTCAATAACCTCCTCTCCTACGGGGACTCCTGCATTCTCACCTGACAACAGAGTACCACGAACATCATGTATTTAAACCACAGGCAGAACGGGAGCACGCGTATTGCGGTGTCTCTCACTGAAGTTTTACAGCTTTGCACAAAATTCAGACATGTTCCCTAGAAAAGGGACTTCAGGAGTCTCACAGCCCTGGAGATGGCCCTGTTTACTGTGACTAAGTAATTCTTTCACTCTCTGTTTCAATAAATATCTAAGTATTGCGCACCAAAAGATGTTACTAAGGGTAATGGACCGGGAATACTTTGTGAATTATCACTGACAGTGCTCCCTTGAGAAATGGGAAATCCCAGGTCAAACAGACCCTGCTGAATATAGATCACACATCTTAGCCTGTTCACCTTTCAAACAGGAGAGAGTGGGGCTTGGAGGGGCAGGGAGGAGCAGTGAAGAAATCAGCATCTCCTCTGCCAGAGTCTTGTCAAGCTGCCTGTCTTTTCCTTCATCTCCCTGTTCTCACAAGTGTTTGAAAACAAAACCCTCTGGAAGGATTCATTTTTTTTGCACTAGCAGCCTGATCTGTTTATCGTAATAGCCAGAGTCCCTCCTGCTAGCCAGGATGTTGCCTCTGATTCACGTGCCAGAAATGCTGATGGTAAATGGCCCTCAGCAGCTCTCTACCCAGAACGGACACCAAGTAGCTACACGACTGACACACACCGCCTCTACCTGTCCAAAGGAGTAACTATCAAAGACTGACTTCTACAACCCTCAGTGAAACATCAAGTAATGAGACTGTTGAGAACAGCCCAGTTCTCGATGGCTAACTGAGGGAAAAATTGTTGCTGATGCTTCCTGTCACACTTCCTGGCCCCAACCATCTTTGGTCTTTATAGTGCAACGTGAGTTCCTACAGATTGCTGTCCAAGAGATTTTGCAACATCTGGCAAGCGGCAAGTGGTAGAGGGGTGAGACTGTTACCATGAAAGGAAATTTGTGCGACAACAGCCTTCCTCCAAAGAGCAGCATTTGGGCCAATATTAACATCCCACATCATAAGGTAGACCAGTTTTATTTATCTAGAAGCACAGAATAAATATGGATTTAGTTAAGCCAAGTGACCCATAACTTTGCTAATGCCAAGCAATCAAGCTGAACTGTCAAGTAGGTATCCTCTGTGTAAACATACAATCCAAATACACAGTGCTCATCAGAAGCTTCGCAGGGTAACAGCACCCTAGGTAAAAGCTAGGGTGGTAGCCCTTGAAAGAGGATCTGGAGAGCCAGAGTGGTAATAGCTGAGGATGGAGGACCTAATGCCCAATGAAGATCACAGAGAATAGAAATGATCCCACCTCAAAGCTTTAATCAATTTATAGAAAATCAGAATAAGACCTTTTCAGTGACAGCCTACACTGTCACTGGAGCTCCTTGCCTTTTCATATAAAAAAATTCATACTGTTTGGCATCAGTGAATTGCACATAAAGAAATAAATACATAAATTCAGTGCCTACACAGCTTTCTAGGGGATTTTGCTCCACTGAATCAGTGGTTTTTATCTTTCTCAAAATCAAAGGTGTTTTCAAAATGGAAAAGTGAGCAGAAAGAAGAAGGCAAAAGGTAAGTTAAAATAAAAACAAAACAAAACAAAAAACCAAAACAAACTCACAGCATCCTAAAGGCCAGGCCCACTATCTGTATTACTAGCAAGTCACTCAGAATCTTTCTGAGAAGCTGACCAGCAAGATTAAGGTTATGAATTTCAGAGGATATGGAAAGAGCAAATACTTTTTACGGTATTATTCATAAAGTATGACAATGCTTCTGAAACTGTGGGAAACTGCACGGAAGCTACTTGAGCAGAAAACATCTGTTAGTAAATGAATACAACTGAAAGCAAAATTCAGACATGCTACCAGAAAGAGAGAACATGAGTTCCTTCCCCTACCTGTGTTGTGTATTGTACCTCAGAACCAAATCACAAAAAACCCTAGGCTCAGGATGATCATGTCATAAATCTGGGAATCGTATTCTTCATGGATAAAGGAACAGACAGAGAAACGAGAAAGAAGAATCTACCTTACTGACCTGAAATAATTTCTTTGGTGAAATAAAAGATGAAGTCCTTAATAATAAAAAAAAAAGAACATACAAAAAACCCCTCATTTCACTTGTCTTCATAGTGCCCTTCACCCCCGCCTCCTTCCTAATCCTCCGTGCATCATTTGGGCGGTAATCACACCATGCTTCTCCAGGCAAATGCCTCAGTCCGGGAAGTGGGACTCAACGGTGGTACCAGGCAGCAGGGACACAAAAGAATGGAACAGTCCAGTGACTGTAACATAGTGTTAAAAGGGACTAAGCAAATATTGATGTAGTTTTTATTGTATCATCTTTGTCAAAAAGCCTTACCACCTGAGGTGTGGCATGGGAGAACAGGCGCATTAGGTATATGGGACTTTACCCCATATGATCCTCCCACATCCCAAACAGACCGAGACTTCTGACTTTCAGCAGAGCACGCTCCCATCCCGCTGGGGGTCCCCGTGTCTTTTTTCAGGAAAAGATTATGTGTCATCAGTCCTTCCACGGGACCCATCTGCGGCGAGAAGCAACCAACCACCAGAACAACCAGAATTAAGACCGACCTTCTCAGAGTCTCGCGTCCTAACAAAGCCCCACTTCACCCACACTGACCCTAGCAGGACGCTGCTTGTGAGACACAGCTGAAGAATCTCTTGCTCTAAAAAAATGTCAAGGCTGGATGTGGTGCTGTTTCCCAAAACAGGGCCTGGAAGTATTCTCTAAGGATGTAGCAAAATAAAAGCAAAGTAATTATAAATTAGTGGGAGAGAGGAAGAAAAGACAGGATCCAAAAGAAGAGACATTTGGAAAAACTAGTTTCTTTAACTGTAAAGAAAGAACAAGTGTTCAAGCAACGGAACTTGCAATGCACACATAAAACGTAGTTGCTTCACTGAAGCGACAAAGAAATTTTGCAGAAAATCCAATACCAGTTTCAATCCAAAATGGGCTTGAATCCTGACTGCAGAAAGGGGAAAGGAGTGGGGCTGCATTTTGAAAAGAGCAATATGGAGAAGGGTTATCTCCAAACTACACAGCACTGGTAAGGAAGACCAGTAGTGCGTGTCTTTTTAAGAATAAGATGCATACACAACCTTTGGAGCTGCTCCCATCTACAGTTAAAAAGAAAAGGCTTGCAATGCCCAACTGAAAAGACATAAAAAAGGAAGAAAAAATAGACTAAAAATCCCCCAGCTGTGTTCATCTCTAAAGACACAGAATCTGCTCACTGATCTTTGTTTTATTCCCACTCCCCACACATATCCTGCACTACAGTCTCCAATTTAGCTCTCACATTGTCATCATTTTCCAAAACAAGAATTATCTTGCAGATGGAAAAGATGCGCAGACCAAAAGGTATAAGCCTAGGATGATAAACAGAGATATTGTCTGAACCCTCTCTGCTTGCACTGTGCTCCGAAATAAATCTAGGATTGCTCTGACTGATACCTAGAGCATCTGAAGCTTATCACATCCTTATGAGTGACCCCAGATAACACAGTGCTGGTAAAAGGACTGAAGATAACACACATGTCGTGGGCATTATGCCCCCTGCCCTTACCTCCCCTCCAAGCAGGCACGCTGAAACACTCCTGCAAAGACATCTGGACTGGGGGCAACACACACAAACCCAAAGCCAGGCGAGGGTGAGAACAGCAATACAGGTTGCAGTTCACAGTAAGCTCAGCGTCAGAGTTCAGGTCAGCCTCTAACTTCTAGCATGTTTTTATAAAAAGCTTTACAAATGCAGCGACCCGGTTCCTCAGCTCAGAGAGAACGGAACTAGACCAGTCCTCTGGGACAACAGAAGTTACACGGTCAGCATTGGTTTCACCCTCTTTGCTTGGGCATAATGCACTCAGTAAGTATTCCAAGCCTGTGGAAAACATGGTTATCCTAAAGCGGAAAAAAAAGCAACAAAAGAACCCAAGCCACACACTCTGTAAGACAAAAGCAAGCATCCCTTCTTAGATTTCCAGCTCAGTGCAAATCACGGGCTGCGTCTCACCTTGCAGACAATGCAGTCCAGTATAATGACTGAACATAACAACCACAAAACCAACAAAACCACAAAGCCTTCCCAATGCCTAAGCAGTTGCAGAAAATTACTTAAAATTTACTTACTGGCCGGACTTCCCCAGTAGTGTTGGTATACTGACGGGCCAGACCGAAGTCTAACATGTAGCACTTCCTGTATGTTGATGGTAAGCGGCCCATGGCAAAATTGGACTAGACAAAGAAAGAAAGAAAAAGAATCAATTTGAGACCAGCAACTTGGGCAAGAGGGGCCATCTGTTACCGAAACCTTGTCATATATCCCCACGTGCCTCTGGTGGAAACCTAAGTCTAAGGGAAGAATTTTAAGATGCATTTTAAACATCATGATTAGAGAATCACTGCCATGTTAAGGAGTTCACTTTGCAGATAAGTGACTGCGGAGTCTCAAAATAACTAAAATTCATGTTAGCTTGGCTAAATTTCAGCTGCTATGAGACAGAGTTACATTTAACACCACTAGCCCTGCAGTGAGAGCTCCATCACTAGCACAACAGGCTGGAATGACTGTAGACAAATGCTTCTGTTTGTGCTGAGAATAATGCTAGCATGCATTATTCTGCCCTAACTCCCAGAACCTCCATCCACTGTGCTGCATTACCTAAATTTATCTGAACATTCAGACATCTAAAAAGCACTGGGTTTGGTTCTTTTAGTAAATAAACTGACGGCAAGCAAATGGAGCAGCTCTTTTTTAACTCCCATCTTAAAGTTATATCCTTTCCCATAATGGACGGCTGCTAAAGGATTTTAATCTGAATCTGATCAGCCCAAACCACCTGATTTTGAAAGCAGCAAATGATTTTGCTGGAAGGAAGATGGTCTCAAGGATGGTGTAGCAACAAGTGTTCAGGTCAAGTAGTGAAGAGCTGCAGAAAAAAAGCCTGGTTCTTACAGTGAGATTTGGAATGATTGTGCCTCATTAGGCAGATGACCAACACTGTGATTGTGCTCCTGACACTGGAAACTGTGCTCCAATTTTTTTGGCAATTGCTCAGAAAAGATTTAAGAGGATTATTTAGCTGAGTTAAATACAGGAAATAGCATTTATTCAAGGGATGGGTCATAGAGCAAGGACACCCTTTCTTGAACCCCTTTCATCGGAATAATTGGTTTGACTCCAAATGATTCTTCAAAATACGATTGCTTCATCATGTGATCCTGACTGGTACAAGAATGACTGACAGCTACTAACCTACCATGGAACAGTCTCTGCCAGTAAAAACTAGTTTTTTATGCACTTAAAGGAATGAAAATACTATATTAGTATTCTGTACTTACAAAAAATAGCCAATGTGGGCTAGGAGGCCTAAATGCCTCCACTGAGATCTGCCCATATTCAGACCGTCTTTATTGACTTAAGCAGAACAGACAGACATAAAACCAAAAGGCAGATTTCCAAAACAACATACAGGCTTGATGTCACGATGGAGGAATCCCACAGAGTGAATGGCTTCTATTGATTCCAGAATCTGTTTGCCTAATCGCAGTGTTGTGCTCAGCGTGAAAGTCCCTCGAGGCTGACTCCTTCGGAGATCTGCAAGATTTCGACCCTGAAACAATCAATAAAACACTTAAACCATCACACTAAAGCATAGCATTTCACAAGTTCTAACATGCATCCCCAAAAAAGCAGAAATGCTAATCAGACACATGCTCACCTTACATCTGCTTTATTTCTTGTATATGATCCTCCAATATTTCATTTTAACTTTTAAGTGATGTATTTGCTGATAAGAACATACCAGATGGTTAACTTGGGAAGTCAGCTGAAATAGGCACGGCATGGACAGCAGTGCCTCAGGCAGTATGAGCCCAGCATCTCCTTACTGTTAAACACAGACTGTACAGAAGCTGGTTTAAGAACAACCTTTGACTGCTCTTTGGGCCATCTGAAGATGAAAGCAGTACAGATACGATAAGCAGGCCATGAAGCTGCTATCTATTACAGCTCATACAAACAGTTTCATCAGAAACTCCCTAGCACACAATTGTCTGGCTCAAGCTCAAGTCAGCATAGTTGTGGCAATGCCACAATGGGGAAAGTTGTCTATCAAGAGAATCATACCCCAAATCATAAAAGGAGGATTTTCCCACTGACTTAAAAAATACTTATTAAAAAAATTGGTAATTTACCTCCAGTTAATTAAATTTCTGGGGAAAATAAGTCTACGAGCTGTGCATGAATATAAAGATAATTTAGGAAAAAATAAAAAGAGGACAAGAATAAATGCCAGAAGAATCACAATAATCTTTGATCTCTGTCATCTCACTTTCATCTATACCTCTTTAGATTTGTAAAGAGAAAGGTGTTAAAATGAGTATATTCTATGGCGGAGTACCCCTCTAATCCACAGAACTAATTCAGTTACAAACTGATCAAAAACATTAGGAATAAGAGTCCACTGTTTCAGAGAATATGCATCCAGAACAAAAGTTATAGGGACGTGGTGATTATCACTATACTATAGAAACTCTTGATTCTGCTTCTGCAAAGACAGACTCAATTATAATACAAGTCCAGATATATTCAAATAAAATTCACAACAAAAGATACATAAAATGTTCCAAATATTTGATGAGAAAACACAGATTGCTCTCCAAACCAGTGAAATCAGAGAATCATAGAATGGTTTGGGTTGGAAGAGACCTTCAAGACCATCTAGTTCCAGTCCCCCTGCCATGGGCAGGGACACCCTCCACTAGACCAGGTTGCTCCAAGCCTCATCCAGCCTGGCCTTGGACACTTCCAGGGATGGGGCACCCACAGCTTTTCTGGGCAACCTGTGTCAGTGCTGCATCACCCTCTCTGTGAAGAATTTCTTCCTGATGTCCAGTCTAAATCTCCCTGCTTTCAATGTAAACCCATTACCCCTTGTCCTGTCACTACAGGCCCTTGTAAAAAGTCCCCCTCAGCTTCCTTGTAGCCCCTTCAGGTACTGGAAGGTGCTATAAGGTCTCTCCGGAGCCTTCTCTTCTCCAGGCTGAACAAGCCCAACTCTCTCAGCCTGTCCCCATGGCAGAGGTGCTCCAGCCCCCTGAGCATCTTCGTGGCCCTCCATCTATTCATCTTCCCGTTTCCAGTTCAAGTTATTTACAGACATTAAGGGGCAAACTGCAACGGGCTCTTTTGGCGTATGACTAGTCACTCAAATTGGTTTGATCTGTTTCACTTCAGGGCTCTGGCCCCTTGAACAACCACACTTGATACAGAGCAGCTAATACAGATACAGTCACAGCAACCCAGGTGTGCCCCTTAGTGTGAAGAAAGTAAGGCTCAGCTACTTTCCTAGTACTTATACTTTTAATTTCTGTGACAGTTTACTAGAAGCAGCGCAGATTTGTCATCACTGTTCTGAAAGATCCAAGTTACTAAATTGACAGCACAGCATTCTTTCCACTGTGAAGTAATTCCTTGGACAGCAACTCTCTTATCCAATGGTAATAGGGAAAGGTGGATGTTTTTCAGAGCAGCACACTGAAATGCGCCGTAATTTTCCCCAGCTGGTTTGGAAGATGGTCTCAGACAACTGCTCTCAACAACCCAAGGCACATGAATATCCAATACCGCCCCCAGGAAAAGACCGAAAATACACATTATTTTCCAAAGAAACATCAGCAGGCTGGTGAGGAAACAGAGCAGATGCAATGAGTTGCAAAGCTTAGAGTGGAAGCCTCAGTCCCACTGACTTCTGAAGAGAACAGGAGAATGCAGTAGACAACAGTCAGAGGGACATAAGCCATGTCTCAGCACACCCTGAAGTTGAAGAATTTTAGCCTGAAGAGTGATTGTGCAAAACTAACTAATGCTTTGAGTATCAAAGTCTTCATTTGCAAGTAATGAAATTATTTTTAGTTCGGTCTACTCTACGAGCTCAGCTACAGTCAAGAACAGGCTAGAAAGCAGGAGATTCTCTGCAAAGAAGTTTTATTCCATGGTAGAGTCATCTTCATCAGGCTTGGTAATGACAGGACTGGGGGGTTAAAGTCCTGCTGTTCCACAAGCTCCAGATTAGCCTTTTCAAAAGTCATATTCACACTCACACTGCAGCAGCAGCAGCAATAGCCAGGGTTGGTTAGAGAGCAAAAGGTTTTTTCTATCTGTAACAGCAGCTGGGATGCCAACAGTGTATACAACACAAACCCAAGCACCAGGAATTCACTGGTTTTACACATCCACCTTGCAGAATAGAGCTACATTTCAAAACAATCAGAAATTTGTTTTAAAGAAGTACTGGAGCCTGCTGCTATTTTACTACATTCACGAATTAAAAATACCTTCCAGTTTATGCAGCAGCTTACTTCTCGCTTTCCTTCAGCATGTTGTATCGCCCAAATGATACATAAACATGACAGGGGCTGTAAGCTCTTCAAGAGAATGGTAGGCTTGTACTGTATAATCATACTGTGCTTTGCACAGCAACACCCTGATATACAAGCTGCAGGAGAGATAGGACAAGTTCCCTGTCAACTCCAATGTCAGATGATGAAACGGGCCAGCTTCCAAGGCAACTATGTCAGAAAGAAGCACCTTTAGTCTGAAAGTATTCCCCTCGAGCCAGGGACAATCTCCCTTTCTTTAAAGGCCTTTCTTGCATGGGTTTTTGACTCGGCCACTTCTTCCCACTTGTTCCCCTCCAACTCTTTCTCCTGTGACTGTAAAAGAGAGCTGCTTTCATGAAAAAGAAAGCTGTTTCCATGACTGTACCACCGTATCTGTGCTCTGAAGCTCCTGCTGTTCTTGTGACTTGTGTAGACAACTGTGTAAGATTTCGGCTGGCTAACTCTGATGGGAGTAGCTTGCTGTCTAACAGTACGGTCACCATGTGCTACCTACCCAAGTATTTACCCACACTGACTTAATATCAGCAGTGTTCAAACAGGAGAAAACACTTTCACAGCAGAAGCCAAGCTACTGCTGAGCTTGGCAGAGAGGGGGGAGCCAGAGATCACTCCCTTTCAGAGAAGTGTATGCTGCTGGTGAGACACCACTGGCTCCCGTCGCACTTTGAGCTCTAATACACGTTTTGAACGCTGCATCAGAGAGCTCAGCAGAAGATATTTCGAACAGCTTCCACTGCTGCATGATATTGTGTGTAGCTCTTGTGAGCGTTCTGGATAGAGTGCTTTCCCCAGAAAATTGACAGAAAGCCATCTTAAACAGAAAAGCAGAGCTGTGAAATATCTTAGCACATCTTGACAACTGGAGCTATCCCAAGGAATATCCCAGCAACACTGTCTCCTCACTGTCTCCCATTCCACCCACTTTTCATGTACAACAAAGTCCCTGCACCAGTGCTTGGCCTTATTCTCCCACTCTAATGCCATCTCCATGGGACAGCGGGGAAAGGGGAAGCACAAAACTCACCTGAAGCTGCATGACCACATAATTGAATTTTTCATTCCTTCCACAGCCAATAAACCTGCAAACATGATCCTTCCCTGAAAAGAAACAGAAACATACAGAATGGAACATAAGATAACAAACCTGTCATCACATTTTTTAGAATGATGTTTTCTGATCGAGGGCTTGTAAACATAAGTGGCATCAGGCAGGGAGTTTTGCAGAACAGCCTGATTTTGTTTCTATTTCCCAGTCTCGTAGCTCCGGCAAACACTGACATTCAACAAGAAAACTGCCTGTGAAATAGCCATGAGTGGAAATCAGTGTCAGGGATCCTCAAATCCTCAGACTGGCACAGGACACAAGTGGGAGTGTGACAAACTGCAGTTTATACCACCACCATGCACACACAACACTACCACAGCCACCACCATCCCTGAACTAAACCAGGGGTAGCACACATGACCTAACGATTTCAAAGGTTCTCTGGCTGCACGCTTGAGCTCATCACACCAACTTCACGCAGTAAACGCTGACTTTTACACAGCACCACTATGCTTGCCTGTTAGCACTGCTTACCTTGAAAGAGCTAAACTAATGCTACTTCAACATGGACAAACCCTGATTTCGGTAGTCAGAAACAACAGGAAAAGAAAGATGCTTATGGAAATACTCAATTGAAACAAAGCAATTTCATAATAAAAGAAGGAACTAAACCTGGGAAATTTCATGTCGAGTTCTGGCATGGTGTTACAAATACAAACTATATCTATTCAGGCAAAACCAAAAGCAACCCCACAACACTCAGCTAGTTCTCTAGGTTCATTCTCTGTGGTACAGAAGTGTTGTTGCTGTGTCTACATTTAATCCCATGGCACCAGGCAGGACCTATCATAAAAAAAAACTGCAGAGGGAGCAGAGGCTGTGGTTTCAGATCCTGACCTGTAACGGATTTGTGATGGTGTTCTCTGTATTAGCAAACGGGGAAGTATGATGCACGTGTTCCTCTAATAGCAGAGTACTCAGACTACAGGTTGACGCACACCACAATGGTGAATGTCTGGTTCCTGGTGGGGTTTCTAAGCAGGGAAGATGATAAGCATCATTGCATAGCTTTTTGCTCTGTATATCTTTGTAGCACTAGAGCAATGGTGATTTTAATTAGTTTTTAAACCAAAGCTTATTGTTTCCTACTTCCAAGTTTTAAGATAAAAAAAGGAAGAACATGAACATACAGAGTAATGACTGCATTGCCCGTAACACCCTCGGGACCCTGCTATTGCTCTCACTGTGTGCACCACAGGCCTGAGGCATCAAAAACTGCTGGGGACAGCAAGACGTGACAGAATAGGGACCTGCAAGGCAGCGGGAGACAAAGAAGCAGCTTTCTCACTGGACAACCAGTGCAATATGTACAGGTGTGGAATATGGAGCTCCATCCCAGGGCTCTCAGTGAGACCATCAAGAGCCTGCCCTCCAGGGCCCAGCAGCATCCCACAGCAGAACACCCACACTCTCTCTCTACCACAGGGAGATAACAGAGCTGCTGGCAACCAGAACTGGAGGGATAGAGACCCTGACTACCCCTTACTCCCGGTGGAAGAACAGGCTTAAAAGAACCAAACCAACCAACCCATCTAGTATCCACCTATATCTGGTTAGGTAAGCAGGAAGGTTATGATGCTGCAGACCCTTCATGTCTCTGGCACAGACTTATGGACATTGTCCAGTTTCAGGTGTGCAAGACCATGCTGAAAACACCAAGGAATGTCACAAGCCACCAAACTTCTCGAAAAGTTATTCAGAGTTCAAGGAAGTACCCTCTTCAGTACACACCAGGGCAGCCTCCACACTATTCCTTGATCCTTCTTCTCCCATTCCAAGCCCATGGCCCGTGGGCCCATGAGTGCTGGGTGCCACTGGTTTCCTACTGTCTGCAAATTCAGTGTTGATTTTGACATACAGGTTTCTGTTTTCTGAGGGAACTCCTTGAGACGTTGTCTGGGCGTAGCATACGTCCTGGCCTGGGTATTACCCAGAAGGGACCACCAGCAAGCCTCCAGAGTCCTACACATCCTGCCCAATAGGGCAGTAGTAGGGTCCCAGTAGGGATGGCTGTGCTGCCTGCCAAGGTGAAGGCGGTCTCACAGCCAGATAGATTTGCGGATACAAAGTCAACGTATCTGAATAACCCCAGAAAGAACCAGTTGTGTTTCTTTAGGAGCTTATGATACCTGTGTGCTTCAGCAAACTGTCAATTTGCATGGCTCAGACAGGAGGGACAGGCCAGCGCAGGTCCACACTCATCCCAGACCCTACTCCTTTCGGTCCATACAGATTCATGGAGGCCAGCCTGGCTTGCTTACAGACACACTGTGAGTCCTACTTTGCTCTGTTCTGCCTTTCAGAGCACCAAGAGGTGGGTATTGAGGCAACAGCCAAAACAGTGACTGTTTCTGCTGGTGGTGAGAGCTACTGGGTGGTAAAAAGGGTAAATTGTTCCAAATTTTCCTTGTTTTTATTGTTTTAAATAATTGCAAAGCACTGATAGGCAGGACACGATGTGCTTTTATTGCTGTAAAACTACAGACAAGAACGTAAAAACCCAATCCTCTGACAAAGAGAACCAGGCCACCTAAATCAGTCATTTCAGTGAAACAGGAGTGGTAGTGTCCAATACACTTTGACTTCAGACACATTCCTGCTGATTTAGTACTGCCTCTTCTGAGTTCAACTATATTCCTGAGACCACTTCTTTTTTTTAAATCAGTTTCCTCCATAACACTATCTTATGGATCACAAAATTTTACAGAAAGAAAAAGCATTTAAATTTTCAATTCAAATCTTTGAGAATTGTAGGCATGTTTAGGCTGACAACATGTTTCTGCTTACTATATTGTTTGAAAATTATGAACCGACTGACAGTTCTTAATGACCCACATCCCCCAAATAACTCCATTTTATATTGAATCCTCCTTTCCAGCCTAAAATGGGCTCATACCTGACCTTTGGTCTTGGGAATTTAGGCTCTCCCTGGAACAGCTCTCCCATGCACTGTTCTGCAACACAAACACCAGGAAAAGAAGAAGAAAGAGGGGGAGGAAAGACTGTGCCAATTCCTGAATGAAACCAAAGGAACATAGAGTGTAGAGAAAGCAGGCCACATTTAGAGGTGGTGTATGTACAGCCAGCTGGTCATATAGACAGGGTATGTGCTTGCAGCATCATCCCCTCTGAGCTTCTGAGGCTTGTACTCATTTTTCAACTAAAGGAGACACCAGGTTACAACTGTTTGCTCTCTCGGTGGAGTTCACGATGTGCTGAAGTAGCAGATGGAGGCTGACAGTCAGGCATGACTTTGGGATTCCTGCAGACAGACCTGAGGCTGACCAGAATTATGAAGGCCACAAGAACAATCATGTTAATAACCTCCTGTGCAGCCAGGGTGATGGGACTGTCATACTTCCCCGTAAGGCAGAAGGAAATAGCCCTCTTTTTTCACACATGCCTTCCTCAAGCATGAAGATCATAGCACAGGGAGCAGCACAACAGCATTATAGAGAGGTTTGGCCTGTTAACTAACCAACCTTGGTTGGAGGAACAAGTCAGCCTGATTTTCATAAACACCGACCTGAGGAAAGTTTCAGACGTGTTTTATTCTGTTTCACATGCATACATTGCCTTAACTAAATGCTTGGAAAAATGATTTAATGTTCTCCCATAGAAAACTATTCTTTCTACTGCTGCCTTTAAACTAAAATCATAATCTCCCACATAATAGAGGGTAAGAGATACAAATACTTCAGTTACTGAAATGGTCTTCACCATCCTTGTTCTGAAGGAACTTAAAAAGTACAACCAATAACCATGTCCTCAAGTATAAAAATAACTTCAAGTATCTAGGAAACCCTTCCAGCCTAGGATAGATATTCATTACCTCGTAGAGATACGATAAAAAAACCCCATGTTAATACTTAAAAAGCTTCATTACATGAAAAACTTTCATTACACAGTGCTTAAAAAATTAAATGATGATCCTTTTTTGAGTGTATTTTTCCACACGGATCAATTTCAAACTGCTGAAAACCAATATCCATTCCAATCTTCTCATTGAGGTCCTTAAATATTTCTAATGTATTTTCAATACACCAATGAAACTAATGAAATAAACAGTAAGAAAGAAATAAGTGACATTATTGTTGCAATTTGAAGTATCCTTTTATTGAGTAACAGACTCCATATTTCCTGCATTTTCACCTTCAGAAAACAAATAACAACTCTTCTCCCCACAGGAGTTCCAGGAATTTAATCTTTTTAATTCATGCTAAAATTATTTTGCAATTCATCTCCACAGGTGAGCTGTCTGATTGCTAACAGTCCACCCAAAACACTGAAGAAACTTCTACTCACAGATGACCATCAATCTCATGACAATTATTGTCACTGTTACAACCGTTACCTTACCAATTCTTGCATTTCCAACAATGACATCAAAGAGCGAGTCCAGCAGTGGCCACCAGGATGGTTGCAGGAAAAGGAGAACGTGATGGTCACAGAAAGTGTAAGAGAACCAGGCTTGTTCAGGCTTAGGAAGGCAGCAAAGGGGGATGAAACTGCTGGTTAGAGCCACCAAACACAAGTGCTGAGAAGATGGAGCCTGACTTTTCTCAGAGGTGCACAGAGATGCACTGGACATGCGCTGACACTTGGGAAATTCCCATTAGGTGTTATTTCTTTTTCACTACAAGGGTGGTCAGACCCTGGAACAGGGGCCCAGAGAGGCTGCGGGATCCCCATCTTTGCAGATCATTCAAAACTTCACCGGAAAAGGCCCAGAGCAACCTAATCTATTTCTTTCTGCTTGGAGCAGGAGGTTGGACTACAGACCTAGAGGTGCCCCCCAACAGCCTAAATTATCCTCTGGATCTATCCATGTCAAAGACCCATTTTTCTTTAAGGTCTACCTCTTGCATCAGCAGCGACATCTTACCTCTCTAATCACAAGCTCAGCTTAATTCCAGAATCATCAAGTTTTTTATTCAGGTAATACATGAAGTATCGAAACCAATGGTACATCCAGCCAGCAGCTCAGCCCTAAAGCCATTCCTGTACAGGAAAAGCCCAAGTGCTTAGCAAGGTAACTTGCTTGAGCACTTGGCACTGCCAGGGTCTCTATCATACGCACAGCTGTGGACATATAGCTATACAATTGCTCTCACCAGCACTTGGAAAGTTGCACCTATTTCTCATGCTCTGCATTATAGATATAGTATACATTTTACAGCTATCCTCTTTTTTTTTATTCACCTGTCATCATCAGTATCAGGTTTATCAGGTTATCAGAGATTTAGTATTGTGGGGATATTGAATTCAATTCTGCACTAATATTCTAAAGAAATGGAGGATCCATCAGGACTAGAAAATTTCATCGTCTTCCAGCTTTACTTGGAAATGATGTCTGTAGCTTGGCAAAGCTGACTAGCATACAGTTTTCTTTCCTTTGCAGTTAGCGAGTTTCATCTCTGGCCAGACAAACTAGCCAACTTCAGGGACTTGTCACAACTCAGCTGGAGACAAGGAGTTTTGTACTTGAAAGAAAATGAATTCTGTGCTGGAAGTAAGGCTTAAATTACCATATTATCCAACAGTAATAAACTGGGACTTAACCAACTGGGTTAACTTTGCTAGCTCTACTGTAAGAAATGAATGAACTAATGGACACAAACCCAAAAGGCTAGTCATCATTTGCTAATCGAACAGTTCAAGGTGAAGCTGCCTGACCTTGCATGGCGTAATTTCCTCTACTTGTTTCCCAAGACCACTAGAAACTTGAAGATGAGCAACTGATAATAGATCCCACGCAGGGCAAGACAGAATAGCAAAGGAGGAAGAATTCAACAGTCTCAAAAGAAGTGTGCTTTAAATCCTCTTTCCTCCATCCCACGTCCTTCCCCCATCCCATGACACCACGGTTGACACAGAGAACATGTGGCCCAAATGCCAGTTCATTCAAATACCCATAGGACTCCTCCACATGTTAAAATGCAGTGCTGGACAGAGGCTAGAGATACATCAAGTGTCTGAATCTGCCACCCTGTAATAGCCTAAAAACCTACCAAGGGTAATTTACGCTGCTCTCCAGCCTTTACAGAGAGCTCGGTTACATCAACCTCACGAAACACTGCAGAAACACGTAAAACATGACTACAAAAGTAACAGAAACTGAATCACAGAGAGTTAAGGCACCACTTTAACACGAAAACTCACATCTGTAAAAAGAAAATACTAGGACTGGCAAATTAGAAGAAACAAGCAAATCCCCTTTCTTCCCTTATTTTGTTAGGAAACCCTTACCTGTCCAACCCCTGGCAGTAAACGGGGAACAAGCAACACAGACCTGCTCCACTATCTGCTGTAATAAAATAAGGTACTCAAAAACTACAGTGCCTGTGACCAGGCTGCATCGTGCACAGCTACTCAATATGCAGAAGATCTCTGCACTGCAGAACAAAATTAATCAGACTCCTACGCAACGAGATTGGTTACACTGAATAGAAGGCATTTACAAAGAAAATGACACGCTGAAGAGAGCTTAGGAATATCTGGCTGCTGAGTGAGGTCAAAGGCAGCACACAGGGCCCCATAGCCTCACACCAGGGCAAAACTGGCACCATGGATGAACAGAAAAATAGTGCTCAGCACCAGAAGAATCTGACCAGTTTAACTGACAATCTGACCGTTAGGCTGCTCCAAGGAGAATCTCAGCAAAGGAAACTGAATGCTGTGGCCACATCCATATTTTGGGGAACCTGTGGACCAGAAGACATCTAAAGTGCATGGCTTGTGAGATCCTTTTGCACTGCCCTAGTCTCACAAGCCCTCAGTGTGCTCCCAGAGAGACCTATCGAGAAGTAGGTAGGGACAGGGAGAATACTTTTGAATTCAAAGCATCTACTGCTGGGCCTCACACAGCCCCAGCTGAGCACCTAGAGCAGACACAGTGCTCAGTCTGGCACATAAAGATGATTTCCACCCCCTCCTCTGCAGCAGCCTGAAACCTAGAGGAAATAATCCACTGGATTTAATCAGGGATACTGGTTTACTATTTGTGCAGTTAAGGCTGTTGTTGGAAAGGCAGACTGACACTGAGATAGCCTAAGCAAAGCACCTCAAAAGCTGTGCAAGAGCTGTTCTGACAGAGGCGTTGCGTTTTGATTAACCTCAAAGATCTCAGAGATGGGAAGCAGAGTCCGGATAGTATTTCACAGATGCTCCTTTGCCACCCTAATGTTGCTCCACAGCAAATCCACGGTGGGAAAAAAGCTCAGAGAGAGAGTAGGCAGGTTGCTATTTGTTTGTATTTCAAAGGATTAGAAAAAGCATTGAAGATATGGAAAAACATCTGCCCTTCTAGAAGTGGCAGGACTCTTCCTTCCATGTGTTCAGTGACAGGAAACCGTCCCATTTTTTTCTCCCTATGATTCCAAAGAACAGGAGTCTCAAGGTCCTGTTTTGTAATAGCCACAAGGTTTTAAAGCAAGCCCCCATACTGCCTTAAATCATTGCAATTACCATGTGTCAGCGTTGCTCACAGGAGTGTCTTTGGGTCATGTAAACTTTTCTGAGCCAACAGCCCCAGATGCTCCACTCTAGGTGTACACCAAATAGTCCCCAAATCCTAAAGGGGACAGACCAAACCAACAACTGGGCCCTCAGATAGCAGGACCAGATTAAAATTTACCCAAAGCAAAATCCCCAGAAGACATGCTGTTTACAGTGTAAAATCCCCAAGCCATATATGCTGAGGATGTACAGGCCTGAGCAACTCCTTCTATCCACTGATGTGCTGATCCTATACTGCTCACTAATGCAGACACAGCTTAAGAGGGCAAAACACAGAAAACCCACCCCAGGCCCTTCTTGCTCTCTGAATAAGCAAGTTGCTAACTCACTTAGCCTTACAGGTCTTATTTCCATTTGCTCTGTAATGTATGTGATCAAAAGGCTTGATTGCACAGCAAAACACTTGCAGATACAACTAAACCAGCAACCTTCTCTGCTGGAGACAAGCTGTATCTGCGAGAAGTATTTTGCTAATGGAGCTTAGGCTTGGTTTCAAAATGCTTGACTGCAAAGTAGCAAAGCCCAATAGGTTAAAATTATGTGCAAATGTTACAATCATATACAATTACCTCACTTAAAGATAATTTTACAGTAGTGATTAAGGTAATAAAATGAGGGCTTGGCACTAAAATAGTGTTCTTCTGACAGAGAAGCTGCATTTATGCTGAAACTCCCTCTGCAGATGTGCCAAACTATCCCTGAAACAGGGATAGTTCTATTAGCTTCCTATAAAACAATGTTTCTTATTATCTTTTTTCATACTATTATTTTGATTTATTTATACTGTATTTACCAACTGGATACATACATTTCTTATTACTGTATACTATGAGTCTTTCATATCATTTCCATATTGCTTTTTACTTATTAAACATTTTAGAGATAAATATGCATATAAGAATCTATTACTGCAAAAGTCTAATCTCTGATGTGTTTCCTTGGACTCTCTATGACACCCAGTAGCCGGAAACTGCACAGCAGCCTTCTTCAAGGAAGGAAAATTTTCTGATCCACCAGGTAAACATAGTCCTGCTTACTCCTTCATTCATGGAAGGGATATCTAAGCCACAGATAATCAAGCCTGACAGAAGTGGTGAGTAACTCCTGTAGTCAGGCCAAAAGTGTTGCTCAGGCTGGTGCTGATAAAAGAGCAGAGGCCTTCACCTACAGTACACAGCGAGTAAACACATGGTGTGATCTCAAGTAAAAGAGAGGTTCAAGGTTGTAATCTGTAGTGGCCACTGGTTCTACAACAAGGTATGGTCACCTGAATGCTGCCACACGGTGAGGATTTGAAAGACAGGCTTGTTTTCAAGAGGTGACTCCTCATGGAAGAGGCCTGGCATCATGGAGGGTCCCATCTACTACATCTAGCTGCAGTGACGATATGGATAAAATCAGGCACTGTGGAGAGAGGTTATCAACATAAACTGAGAGAACCGCTTTGGTTCAACAGTGCCAAGACCATGTCAGAAGAGGGGAGCAAGAGGACAATGCAAGCCAAACAGTGATTGACAAAGATGAAAAAAAAAGTTATCTTGTGGTGCTCTGATCAGAATTGGCCTGATAAAATAGCACCAGACAGAATGTCCTGAGCCTTGGAAGTCCAGCTTGAACAAGGAAATACTCTACAGCAACTCTGTGGGACTAAGATTTTGATTTTCCACCAAAATAATTCCTGGAAGGCAAGAAAAAGACAGAAATCTTACTGGAAACTTTTTGGGTGAATGTGCAACAACAGACCAACTGGGCGCTTCAGCTTAACACCTGCTTGAGCAGGAACCTCTGTAAGCTGACTTCTCAATTATGCCTCACCCAAAGCCTGAAAGGGCACCGTTGCTGGTGCCTCCCAGCCCCAAGACTCTATAAAGATTTGGAAGGTTGATCAGAAAATGATCTACAATCCTTGCAAGCAACAATACAAGTCAGAACTTCGCCTTTGGCAATGACATTAATATCTAACCAGATAAAGAAAAAGCACTATACAGCTAGAAAAATCAAATCAAGTAAGAGCAGAACAGAATGATTCTGCAGGGCAGTTGAGAGGTACTGAAGAGGCAGTGATCTCATAGCCAAGCACAAGCATCATAGAATCATTTATATTGGAATCACAGAATCACTAAGGTTGGAAAAGACCTATAAGATCATCTAGTCCAACCATCGACCCAACACTACTATACCCACTACACCATGAAGTAAGGGACCTCTTGAGATCATTTACTCCACTCCACCTGTTCAATCTAGAGCAAGTTGTTCAGGGCTGCATCCAGTTGGGTTTTGAATATCTCCAAGGATGGAGACTTCTCAACCTCTCTGGGCAACCTCTGTCAATGTCTGACCACCCTCACAGTAGAAAACTATATGCAGTGTTTATTAAAAAGTACAGAGGCTCTCGAGAAGCACCATTAACTGATTAGTTCCCCTGCTGTTCTGTGTGGACTGCCAGTGCAGAAAGGACACTGTGAGGGATCTGCAGCTGTTTTCCTTATGTGGCTATTCCAGAAAGTGTCCCAGAAAGTCTCACTGTTGGCAATGGCCTGCAGTCCAAACCGATCATCAGGACTGCACTGAGAGGCTGGGCTGCACCCAAATCAGGTGCTGAAGCAGATCTGCAGTATGGGCTGATGGCCAGCCTTCCGTATCCCAAACTCTGAAGCTCTAGCAACTTTCAAGACACTGATCACAAGCTCTGAAAAGAGCAGCAGCTCATTAGCCCTTTAATGTTGGTGTATTACCTAAATAGAAAACAACAAAGCTGTACTATTGAAGAGGGACTGCAATATTCAACTCTACCAGAAAAGTACAGAGGAAATTTAGACAACACCATTCCCTCGCTTTTCACCTGGAAAATCATGAATCGACTGTATCACCCATGGTAATACCACCAACTTCCTTCATCCACCAACTGTTTGGAAAGTCAGCATCTCCCTTTCTGAAATGTTTCTCACCTCTTTGCAACAGCTCACAGTGAAAACATACACAATACATGATTCCCAACTCTCTCAACCTTATTTCTTATTTTAACTTTATCATTTATTTCAGTATGGCATTTGGGAATTAACCTTGAACCAAAAAAACTAGATTCTTCACAGAACAGCTTGATTTGTAAAAATATGGCTGAAGTAATTTATCATTTTTAAATGCTGGATAACTGATGCATAGCCAATTCTGCTTCTTGTCTTTTCTATCCCATAATATTTGCTAACTGTTTTGCCAAGGGACTTTCCTAACTCCACACACCACCACTCCCTCTTCCCTGTTATCAGGATCATGCTGTGTACAACTGTGGGTGTTTTTTCAAGTATTTGGTATTCTCAGCTGTTTTCCAGAAATAAACACTGATGGCAAAGCACGAGTATTAGTCAACTCCTTGCACATTTTCTGAAGGTAGCTGTGATTTGGTGACTTCACGTCATGCTTTTCAAGCATTTCCCTGCCCTGGATATAACACATATTGACTCTAGCCAGCATGATAGCATTGTTTCTTGGCGTTCTAATAATCCACCATTCTACAGTCACATCCTCACTCAATTCAGAGCAGTTCCAAGTGTACAACCAAATGCAAAAATCTAAATTTCTGCCTTGCCTGCCTTCGCTACATTGCTTTTGTAGCTCAGACACCTGCTCTGCTGTTCTCTGGGAGCTCTGTGTATCCGGGCCTTTCACAGATCAACAGCAAGCTTCCTCCAAATGACCTGGGTTGATTTCTCCTCTGTTTCGATTCTGTTTACACAGCTCAGCTGTCTCTACTACGCAGTGTATTCAAATAAGGCCTTATCAGTCCTCCTCTTAGAAGAGCTGAACTATGGAAAACTATTTGACCTTCAAAAAATAAATCACTGGCTTTTACCTAGAGGCGATCTGTCACAAACATTGAGTAACCCCTGTTTCACAAGACTGCAACAGCCTCACCATCTAATTCAATCATGTCTCTGGAGATTTTGTGCAAGGGCAGAGGTAAAGACACGGCCACAGCCACGACACTCTCTGAAGCATGAGCCCTGGTGATAAGGTTACTGCTCACTGCTTCATGGGGAGATGTTTCCTCAGCCCAAGTGGGAATCGGGCAAAAAGTAACACACCTTCAAAAGCGTATTATACTAGAACTTGTAAACTGTACCTGTCAATAGCTTGCCCTGCCTTCACAAGGAAAATCCATGCAAAATATCCTTCAGCAGACAGCAGTTCTCAGTTTCTCAGATATGAAAATTCCTTGTTTACATCTTCCCTTAGTGATCAGTTTTTAGTAGAAGCCCCCTCATTGCTCCTTCAGCCACCAGGAACCGCGGCAAGACTGCTGTGCTGCACCCTTTGGTGCTAAACTGTATCTCATCAGCACTGCAAGAGCCTTGGCTGGCTTCTGTCACCCTATTTCACTAGTCCACTCCGAGAACAATGGTGACTTTAAAGATGAACATAGGAAGTTTTACCTATTAGCCTTATTTATGGTTCTATCTGAGCAAACAGAAAACAGCATCCTGGCATAAGGCAAGTCCCCTTTCAGTGTCATTTCTGAAGTGGAAGCAGGGTTGGGCAGGAATCAAGGAAGGGTCCCGTTTTGCTGCTTCCCAGTCAGTTTGAAACCCGCCTATAAGCTTTGCCAGGTTCAGCTACGGCAACTGATGGTCCCAGTTCTGACTTTCACATCCAAACCAATATAAAACTGTACTATGGAAAATTAAGAATATGCATATCATTCAAATTAACATAATTCAAAACCATCACTGCCAAATCGTAAGACCTAAAATCACTTCACACTTCGCCTTCAGGACAGTCAGCTACATGAAAAATTGACTAACTAGCAGTTTCCCTATACTTTACGTTATCCACTTTCTGCACTCATCTACTTGGCAACCATTTTACTCGCAGACTTGGTCACGCTCACAGTGCTACAGTCACAAACATTGTCCGGGTCCCCTGGGAGCCCATCAGCTAACCTCATTTCCCAAGCAGACATGGCTTGCTCTACTCTTTATTATCTAATCTGTATCACTAGACTGCACAGACCAGTGCACCAACAGTCCAGTTTAAGTCTCCTCCTTGTTCTGGCAGACAAAAATAGTCCCTTTAGTTGGAAATCACTTGAGTAGGACGCTTTGCAGAATGCAATAGCTTTCTGAGCTGAATGGCTTCACATACAGATGGAAGTTGAAGAGAAAATTGTAAAAAAAGCATTTGCAACTTCAGATTCTAATTGTTAACATGCACAGTGACCTTTAGCACTTCCAAAGAGCTTTCTGCCTTACCTTGCAGCTTTTTCAGGACAGCCACTTCCATCTTGAGAACCTGCTTAGGCTGCTGGGCTGATTCCACCTTCAAGGCCACATTCTCACGAGTCAGCAGATCCATCGCCTCATAGATCTCTCCAAAGCCACCGCCACCAATCTTCTTCAACTAGAAAGTACAAAGAGGTTTGGTACCACATACAAGAGAGACATGAAATAATTGGCTTTCACAGAGCCAGGCACTAACTTCTTTACTGCCTAGGTAGAACAAACTCAGCTCCCAATCTGTGCTTTGCCTGAATCCCTTCACTGCACAGCTAGGCAGAAGTCCAGCTACGCACTTGACTGTGCTATGTATAAATTCTTTGCTGTAACAACTGAGAACAACCCTAGCAAGTGATGACATGATAGATTTAAAAGCCAATGATAACGCCTATTACCTCAATAATGTTCTTGCCAAAATTCAAGGAAAGACCCTTCAAGGAGACAGTAGAACCACTATCCAGACCGTGGTAGATAAAGGCCATTCCCTCTCAAGAAACAAACACATCTGTTCAGTAAAGCACAATGATGGTAGTTGGAACTAATGCTTTCCAGAAATAAGTTAGATGAAGTTTACATCTCATTCACAGGATTTTGAATACAGAACAAAACATCCACTGGAATATTTGACAAGATGCTTGACCTGCCCTGCTAGTGGAGTTACTCCAGTGTCACATTTCAGAGAAAATTCATTTCATTTCTGCATTACCTCAGAACAGTACAGCTCCATTGTTTCTTATTCTCCCTTTACCTCTTTTTTTTTCTTTTTAATTTTAAACCGATGCTTTTTATGTCTCCGAGAAAAATTGAAGACTGTTTCACAATAGAAGGATATCACTACTTGGAGATCAAAACAATTTCAGTTGACAAACTCAAAGCTGAAGATGTCTAAGTTTCAGCCTATTTGATATGCACCTACTAGAGATAGATTATCTGCCTGTTCTAGGGTAGCCACCCACTCAGAGAGCAAGCCGGGATCCTCTGCCTTTCCTGGAAGGTGATTCCTTGCTTCTCCTTCTGCTGCGACTTGACAGCATATGCACATATAGTTATACATATGCATGGATAAGACAGTCTCCTAATGCATGGCAAGTGTCAATGTCTACGTGAGGAAAATTACTTTATATTTGTTTCTCTCGGATGTATTTAAAGCACACTATGCTGTCCAGGAACAAATTCAGGTTTACAGCAGAGCTAGATCAGGGCTCCTTTGATCTGCTTAGCAATTGTTCATCCAACCTAGCTGCAGCCCTTCCCTTCAGCATTCTGTGTTCCCTCTGTTCACAACTGTTCAGGAAGCCCTGAGCGCTGCTTCTTTCCAACTGCAACAATAACACTTGAAAAGAAGTTTAAATCAGGTAGATAGTCAAACATGTATCTTACACAATGTTTAATGAGGTTCAGATGATATTTTTCTGTCTGTCTTCTGCACCACAGAGGGCCTGTCTTATGCATCTGTCCATTTTGCTGAACAAAGGGCTCTGCCTCTCAAGGGATGGGGTTTTTTTTACTTCTTAAGGCAACACAAGTATTTGTTTTTCTGGCTCGCAGGTCAAGAAAAACAACTCTGCATGAAGAAAGTAGTACTTTCCATATTAACAGCCTGATTATTGTCTCTGAAGCTATTTCTTGATAACCCTTTGTGAGTTGCTGTCCGGAGCCATTCTTCTCTCCTTTTACTTGTTATTTTCTTTCACAACCTTCCACTGGGCTAAACAGGCATATCCATGCAGTAAACAGCCCAATAACTAGGTCACCACAATTATTCATAAATTATTACAGTGCAGCCCTACTTCTACTTGGAAATTCACACCAAGTGAGCTGGCTATTAAAAATCTTTCTATCAAAACAATGCGACATTCAGCATAGCAACAACACATCAGCTAATACCTCAGGATTCAGTACACAAGGTCTTCTGTTGCCTGGTGTATTAATAACACAGAAGGGAAAGGGACAGTAAAAGCTGCAGAGGGCCAGAAGTTTAGTCGGGATCTGGAAGGACTTTGAGGAAGACTAAAAAAGCCTCAGCGGGAAAATGGGTAACATAACAAGCAGAAGTCAACAGTAACGAATATAACACGACATAGCTGGGATGGAGAAGAAACACAGGTTACCCAAACATCCCACTGGGCTGCAAATTCAAGAAACGGATCTGGGGAGAAATATTGCTGAGCTAGCAAGGACACACACAGTGATCCTTTTCCATTCACTGGCCTTAACAGGAACAGCTCCCATGTCCAACACAGCTGTCAAAATGCAAAGCTGCTACAATATAAATGGAACAACACAGTAATATGATTAGCATAGCGTCCCTATAAGGGTTTGGAGCAAGGTCTAGTCACGTAAAACGCACTTGATTGATCACCTTGCTGCTAGAGGCTCACACTGAGTTAGGAGTGGTTCATTTCAGGATGAAGAGAATGATCAGGAGCCTGGAAAAACTAAGAACAGACTAGGACTGCTACCTCAGAAAAAGCAAAAGAACATGTGCATCCGAGAAGCAGGTTCAGGAAGAAAGGGGCATACGTTGAGACTGCTCATCTGGGAAAACGGCCAAACTGGAGGACCCATATAAGTCTACAGAGCAACAAATGTGAGATGGCATGAGATCGAGATCAGAGCTTCTGCTGAATCAGAAAACAGATTTTATATACACATTCCAGCCAATGGATGTCCTCACTGTCCAAGAGCCCTCAAGCTGCCTCTGCTTCCTCACATCCTTTCTCACCCTCTTATGGAAATTATTCTCTGGCATACTTTTCCCAGCACACCAGATGGTTCTATTCATCATTACCAGCATTGCCATTCCCCTTGATTTTTCAGCAACATCCAGAGGCCATCAACAGCCATTTCCTTCTCTTTGTTGAGGAGCAAATTGTTACCTTGCAACTCAAGGTCTTGGCTGAGGTCAGGGGCTTACCACCCAGGCATTTTCTCATCCCTTGGCTACTCTGTGGGAGTTCACTGTCTAAGGTGAGCTCAGCAGAGCCTTCTGCAGCACACAAAAGAGAGCTGGACATATACCACTCAAGAAAATGAAGGAATAATGAAACAAACACAAAGTCAAGAAAGAGAAGGGAACATCTAACGAGAATCACTGAAGTGGTAATCATGAGTCTCCAGCCCACGCTAAGCCTCACTTCTCTGGAATATTCTCATCCTGTTTCATACTTCCACCAGTCCATCTACTGTTAAGACTGAGATACAGGCTGACAACACCAGCAGGATTCATCCTACCCAGCTTATATGTGAGCTGTGTGTCCAGGTTTCCTTTACAGCCTGTGGAGTCAAGTCAGCAGTTCACCTGATCAAACACAGGCATCTACAGGGACTTGCACACAGACAACTAAGATTAAGTAAGCTGCAACTCAGACATGATTTCAGTCCTTTCAGCACCCCACTAATGGCCACACAATCACACAGCTCACTTCAGCGCTTCTCCCATATTCTAAGAGGTTTCATGCCACATTAGGACCTTGGAGTAACCTGTTACTGAAAAGCCACTCTACTTGGCACCTCAGTGTGGCAGTCTCCAAGCAGAGGGTTCCAGAAATTCTCCAAAATGGCTGCTCCTCAGGACTACCAACACAAAACAGCCATGTCCTGATGGAGGAAGCCACTCCCCAAAGCCCTCCTGGATGTATCAGTAATTACACAGGGCACAGATGGCTCCCTTTAAAGTCTCCCTTAAATATCCTGAAATCTTTTGGATTTATCCTGAAAAGACTCTTACAGTACAATCCTCCAAGGCCTATTAAAAAACCCCCACAACACACAGCCTTCCCACGAAGCAGAAATCAGTACTCACAGAGGGACAGTTCAAAAAACCAAGGCAACACACCTCCCACAGCCAAAAATAGCCTTCAATTACAAATTTAGTCTTTTATTCAGCAAGAGTACAAGACACGGCTGCTCTAAACAAAGTCTGCCTTCCAAGGACATTATATAAATATTAGACTTTCCCAGGAAAATGCTGCAGGCCCAAGGCACGAGTGGTTCAGTCTCCGGATCAGTGACCAGGTCAGGAACAAGAACATGTGTTCTGAGTCCAGAGCGAAGGACCAAACCGAGAGCCAGCGACCTCTGGTGAACTCAGTCAGGGTCAAGGCTTCACATACTGACAAGGGCAAACAGTGACTACTGTGACTGCCTTTTAGCAGCACTTATATAGTCAAGCCTGCAACTCCTGCAGCCCAACTCAATGGCCTCATCTGACTTAACAACAGGTGAGGAAGAGTGGACCTACATTCACCACAGCTCTTGGAGTCCACTCAACTTGCTTAGGGGGACTGGAGTTACACTGATCTCAGGAGAAAACTAACATATAAACCAGCCACAAACTGAGAAGCCTATTGAGGAGAAGTCAACCAACCACATTCTAAATCATCTGAAGACCTGCCAAAGCCCACTTAAAGCAATTCTGCACAAAGCGAGACCAAAACAGGCCCCAAGACTGACAAAGCACATTCCTTGCCCCAGGTTCCTTCTTGGAACCATCAATGGCCTTTGTGACAAGGTGAAGAGTCCACAAAAGTTTGTGGGGCTTCCAGCAAGGTTTCCAAAATAAACAGGAGAAGGACAAGTGTAACCAAAACTTCTGTTCAAGAACCTCATAAACCTGGAAGAAATCAAAGCATGAAGTACACCTGATAAAAGAGCATACATGTGAGCAAGAGTCACCTCTCCTATTCAAAGCTCAGCGCAGGAGCTGCCAACCCTGTCTTGCAAATAAGTCTCAGTTGTGAATCCCCAATACAAAGCCTTTAGGAGAAATAAAGAGATGCATCCATTCAGCCTTACATCTATACCTGGTTCAAAGCACGTACGAGTTATGTTTGACTTTGTTCCTTCCCCTGACACCCTCCAGGGTCTCAGCAAAAGTCACACCGTCCCAGTGCTGTCCAAGTTTCACCCAGTCAATGCATCAAAAATATCTTGAAGTAAAGAATGACTCAAAAGAATACTTCTTCAAGTCCAAAAGTTTTGATAGAAAGCATAAGCAGTTCCTGTCCATGCCTTTCTCCAAAAATAAGAACAAAAATATCCTTGCTGTCAGACAGCCAAACTTTACCGACTTGGAGCGACAGGAAAATGAACGACCAACAGGCTAACTGCAGAGAACTAACATCTTCATTTGTCAAAATTTTGTCAGCCAGCATATAGAAGGAGAGGAGGAAAGGAATTCAAGGAATACATTACACCGCTCTAAAATTAGAAACTGACTCAATGCTGGAAGCATGCCAGCACTAAGCACTACAAGGTTCAAGCAGATTCCCAGCCAGAGACAGTCACAATGAGAGGACAAATTACACAAAAAACCTTCTGGCAGCTGAACCCCAGCATCCCATAAATATGCCACACACCTGCTTGAGCAGGATCCATCACTCACAGCTTGGACCATCCGGCTTGCACGCTACGGGTTAGATACAGAAAGGTGTATGACAGAGAAACGGATGCTACTACTGAGGTTACAGCTGTGTGCTCACTTTAAGGTACACTCCCTTTTTCACCTGTCACTTGAGCCTACGCTACCCATTTCCTTGGGCCAACAGATGTATTTTTTCCAGATTACTTCGAGCCCCATACAGCTTGCAGTTCTGCCTGGCCCCATACCAACATCAAGCACGGCAACGCGACAGCACAGAAAGGCCTGCTTAAAGGGGACAGAAGTGACTGTTCAATGAAGGCTCACAACTCTGCTAGCACAAGGTCAAATCCCAGCTCCACACAGAGCTGGAAATTTGAATTTCTCATTGCTATTTATGCCCTTTAGCAAGTCATGTAATTTCTCAGGGCCTTCAAGTGGGGTAATGACCTCACTGCAGTACTGAAGACTGGAGTGGGCCAACACTGTAGAACATAAACGGCTATTTCTCTAGTTAGAGGTAGTTGTTGGTGACAATATAGCTGCA
Organism: Rhynochetos jubatus; assembly: GCA_027574665.1. Classification (NCBI taxonomy): domain Eukaryota; kingdom Metazoa; phylum Chordata; class Aves; order Eurypygiformes; family Rhynochetidae; genus Rhynochetos; species Rhynochetos jubatus. The sequence continues at coordinate 13,607,590 of CM050650.1, read as the reverse complement.
CATTTCTGTATTTTCTAAGGCAGAGTTAGTGAGTAGAGCTTCTAGCAGTCCCCAGTCACAGATTCATGCAACAATGAATTCACTGAATCCCACATTAAGTGCCTCTACCAAATTTAAAATGAGTTTGAAATGTTCCCCTATGAGCATAACTGAACATACTCTAGGCTTTATTTGGAGTTTTTGGTGCTTTTAAGGGTTTTGCTGTTTCCAAGAACAAAGTTACTTTGTTTAGGCTATGTTAAAAAAAATACTCCTATCATTTACAGAAGTTTTAGCACTCCTGCCTATGAAGAAGAGTAGGAATGGTACAAGTCGAAGCCAACTAGGGTAAAGGAGAGCAGAGAAGGAGTACTTGCAACCATGCACCTGGAGCAATGGCTAAGCATCAGGAGGGCATCAAAATTCATCTTTGTGAAGAATGTGCACCAATCTGACCGAATTGCAGGCTCTGAGGAAATTTCCATTTGCACAGGGAGGGTCAGACAAGAGCTGCAAGCAGTATTTTCTGAGAAGTCCATAAGCACAGAGCGTGTTTCAAGTCCTGTACGTCAGTTGTCCTGTACATACACTTGTTTTGGCAGAAGGATATATGTGCTCCAGCCCGGAGCTGCAAGAGCACAGCAAGACTTTCCTTCAGCTGTGCCAGAAAGCTTTGGGAGGGGGTTAGGGGGTTGTCTCCATTTTGGTATCTAATCACAGGGAAAATTGAGATTCTCCATCTGCTCTCAGGAAGCACGGAGAATGTAGAGCTGTTTGAATTGCTTAAATATAAATAGGCTGTTTCGGGGTAGACCAGACAGAAAAGTGAAGGCTGTGGAGGAAGCAGAAACAGAGTGGTAGCACGAAGAGAGGAAGGCAATGGGGGAGTAACAAGAACGGAGCAGGTGGAGCTGTCCAGGGCAACAGATACAGGCGCCAGGCAAGTCCAATGAAAGGTAAGACGTTGTCTGAAGTGGGCTGTTGAAAACAACCTACCCACAGCCTGTCACGCAAGCGAGTTCGGAGTCTCCGTCTCCGTAGTACTTTGCTCTTCACAGCCCCCTCCAAAACTCACAGGGCAGCTGTAGCACAGCTAGTTAGCATAGAGAAATGACTTACTGCTACTACTACGAGTCGCTTGGAGTTCAAAGTAGTGAGGCTTCTGCTACGAGTTTAATGATTCCGACGTTACTGGTAATCCAAATTAAAAATGGGCACAATGTCACACACAGGATTTTAAAGTTTTTTCAGCTTTCTAAAAGCAAAGCTTTTATAGCCAGAAAACAAGCTCTCAGAAAACACATACAGAATTTCAAGAAGCATAAAGGTACACGATACTTTCACACGTGGTGATAATATAATGTTACTTCCCCTACCATCCCTGAGACCTCACTTCATGACTAAAGAGAAAGCCTTATATGTAAAAGGAACTGCATCGTCTGAACAAATGTGGTGGCAATGAAATACCTGTCTAGAGGATGAGATTCTCCCCATGTCTCTGCCACTGCATTCATGCATGATTCTGGGTAGGCTGATGAAGTCTACGCTCACAAGCCACCATTAATCATATGCTTATCTGCTGGGTGCCTAAGGCAAGACAGCCAGGTCCAATCTAAAGAAGTGATGAGCATGCCTGTGATGTCTAGAAGAGTTGTGCTTTGGTCATAAATATTAAGCAGTCTGTAAAAAATAATAACAATCAAGATCTAACTAAATTTGAAACCTTATCTGTAAAAGCAAGCTAATAGTTCTTTCTTGTATCATCTGGCAAAAGCATGAATAATTAAATATATATATATATATACACATTTAACTGACAAAGGTACTACAGTAATAAGAAGCATAAAGAGCTGAGTTTAAATGGCAAACTCATACCATGAATTTAAATGGATAGCGAGATCTGCAGCCATACAATGAATACATAGAAGATGAAATGGCTCCTAATTCAGTGTACCCTATCCAGCTTGCACAACAGATGAGTCAATTGTCCCATAAGTAACCAAAACTCTTAACCTGTAACGATATAATTTTAAAAAGCATCCTAATAAATTTACACAGAAGCTGTACCAAGAAGCTAATGATGGAATTTCTGACTTTTGAAATAGTTGACATTCCAATGTTAAATATTTGCTTTTGAATTATTTTATTGTAATGCAATTTATTTATAGGCATGTCTGTAGTATTCTTTGTCACAGTAACTCAAAATCTAAGTTCCTTACTAAAAGATGACTCACCCTGCTGCAACAGTTCAATCCTACCTAAAAATCCTTGGCAAGTTTAGTCTTCTAAAAATATCAGTCTAAAAACCACTAGAGCAATATTAACCATCTTCTGCAGTATCTTACTAACATGTCAAACCATACCATACTGTTGCTTGCTGGAGCCCAGGATTGACTAGACAAGTTTCTGTACTACTACAGGAGGAGGAGATCTGTTTGGCCATCAAAGGAAGCACAAAGCCAGAGATACTCACCACTTTCCAGCGATCTTTGACCACATAATTGGCCGGAAGAATGTCCACCTGTTCCCCTCCTCCACTCATGTTTGGTTCGTCCTTGATGACTGCTGCTAGGCACTGCATTTGCCAGCCAGAGAGTATTTTAGTAGCTCCCAATTTAAATGAGCCATTTATCTGGGGGAAAAAAACAAGGGGCGGCAGAAAGAATAACAAAATCAGTACAGGTCACAGCAGAAGTACACGCTACTTTTCCACAGGTTTCGCTTATGACTAAATCTGCACCGGACTCTCCGGAAAGAAGGCAAACTCACCTTGCAAACACCTGAGCTCACTCCATGCATAAACTTGGCAGACGCAACCATGCTTCAAGTCAGCAGCACAAACTAAAAGGGTGACAATTACCGGCTATACCATGCAGGAGTCCAGTGGTCTTAGGCCTGACAGCCAAAAAGTAAAGAAGAACCTAATGCCAAATGCTGCAAGAGCTGTTATTGTTACCAGGCAAAAAGGTCTCGCTTTAACAGAGCAGCTGCTACTTAGGCAGTTTTTATGGTTTCATTGGACGACATCCAACACAAATCAGAAAGGTCTGCCAGGTATCGCATTCAATAAGCCTAAAAGCATCTGAATAGGGTAGAAGGGCCTTTACAGGGCCAGGATTCCAGGCACTATCACTGTGATGAACAGCCAAGCAAAGAAGATGGGGATGGTTAGAAGGGGCTTCAGCCATGTATCAATTAGTCCTCCCAGCATACACACAGTGCTAAAAATGATGAGATTAAAATACAGAGAGGTATCTCGTTCCTATGGTGTTTGTATTCTACCTCATGTCCCTTTTTCCTCCTTTACTAGGGAGCTCCAGACAGCCTATATTGAATTAATTTTGTTTTGAGGTTTTTTGATTATAATTATTCTAAAAAATGACTTTGAGATACACATTAACTCCAGTTTCCTGGAAGAAAATTAATTGAAACACGACTAATAAAATATATTTCTAATGCATTTTGTCTTTTCTCGTAATATTTTTCTGGCTTTAGAAGTAGGCTGGATCTTTTATTAAGCATGGATCTTTTATTACGCTTTCTTGGCAGTGCTATTGTCCTTCCCTCAAAATATGAACTGTTCTCCTTCCTAAAAATGAGTGTTATTGTAGCACTCTGACTGCAGACTTAAATAAGATTAAAACATAAATACCAAATCAGCACCAAAAAAAAAAAAAAAAAAAAAAAAAAATCTGGTCCTTCAGCCATCACACTTTTTCTGGCCCAAAAAAAGGAAAAAAGTCACCAGTGAATTATGAACTCAAGTAGAGAAAAGAGCTCATTCCCTAGCAATAAAAGGACTGAGAAAGAAGGCTAGGAAGTGATCAGCATGTAGTGTGCACAAGGAAGCAGCAGACAGAAGTATGTCAAAAGTGCAAGACATAAAGGATGATCAAACAAAACATGAACAAAAGGTCTCAAAGAGATCTTCTCAAAAGATCTTCACAAAGGAAGATTTTATTCTAGATACAGAATATAACTACATGGAAAAAAGGAGCAGCAGACTAACGCAGTAAGAGGGCTGCTGAGAAACGTTCATACAATCCAACATCTGCTGAAGTATGATCAAAATGATAGAAGAGAAATAAGAAGAAATTGAATATTAAAGACATTCAGAAGAAAGGTTCTGCAAAATGCTCTGAATTCTCACAGAAGGAGTCCTGCATCTGCACAGGGTAGCAGCCTTTTCAGTCACCAGGTATTGAAGTAAGAAACCGGGAAGCTCTCCAACGAGAAAGGTCATGCTGTGTATGGCAGCACAACATTGTGCTGCTTCTTCCTAACGAACAAGTCTAATGCCATTCCCAGGCTCCTTTATGCTCACCACAACATCAGAACTGACCAACCCTAAGCCACCAGCGAGCTCTGCACATGCCATGCACACAGCCTCCCTGCACATCACTGCAGACTGCACAGGAGTGAGAATCCTCACAAAAATCTCTCCTAAGGCTGGCTTTTGTTATTTAACAAGTCATTTAATTACAGACTGTCCCAAACCCTCAACATTACAAAAATATAAACCCTCCAAGATTAATGCACAGCTGCAGGGGCAGGTCCCTCCCTACTCTTGAGGGTCTCTTCGCATCCTTTCTCGAAGACAAGTATGGCACGATGCAGGTTCTGGATTGCACAGGACATACAGGGAGTTGGAGATCCAGGACATGGGGTGGTAGCAGCAACAAAGACAGATAGAAAGAAGTTTAGGAGTTTTCCAGAGCAAGTCAGACACACACGGTGTTTCACTTTGAAGCAAACCAGCTAAAAAGCATAGTAGATGATGTACGCGTTAGCGATGCATGCGCCTAAGATTTCAGTCTAGTGACTAGTGGTGGAAGGTGATCCCAAGGAATAACATTTGAGGAGAGGCAGAGCATGGAAGTCCATGAGCACTCAAAGCTAGGCAAGGTAGGACTGCTTTTCCTGAGGCACTATTCCACTTTCCTTTATCAGTGTTGTAATACACGCGTATGAAGACACCGTGTTTGTTATTTAAAGGCGTCACATAAATCTTCACTGGCTTTGAACCAGAACAAAGTCCTCCTGGGCACTACCATGAACAGCAGCCTTTTGGCAATATGGAATTACAGAACTAAGCTTATGGATATGCGCTGGTATAGTCAGAGTGATGCAGCCAAACCAAAATTCAATTTCATTACAGCCTGAGACAAATTTCAAGCTGGTTTACATCACAGTAGCAGCACACGGCAGTGTTAACATAACAAAGACTTGTTCCTAAGGCAGTACTAACGCCGCAGAAGCTTGCTCAGGCCTAGGGACCACGGGTTTACCAGATTAACACTGAGCCACTGCCTACACCCATGGAGAACGTAATGTGCTAACCTGGAACTCCAGAAGCGTCAGGAAGAACGGGCAAAAGAAGGGATGAAGTTACCTTTGTGCAGAAAACATAAGCACCTTTAAGTGATGTTTTTAACTTACACATCATTGTAATTCCTTCTAATTAGAGTGTAAATATTGTTTGACTATCATCAACACCTGCAGCCAGCCCCCTGCTAGAGCTGAATTTGCTAGGGTAGGTACAGAGTGAGGTGGCGAAGGATGGTCAGCGGGGGAGAGGTAAGGCACTACCACCTCTCCCCCAGCACACAGCAGAGCATCATTTCTGCATGTCAAACGTTAAGTGGTGTTAAGGGGAACTGGAGGAGAGATGGAAGGATCATATCTCTCCAGGTCCAGTAAAGCTGTTCCTGATTCAAAGGGTGACCAAGCACATGAACTTTGATGTATCTGCATCACTTTTAGCTTTAAAATGTACCGAGTGTAGAATGCAAAGATACATGATTTTGAAGATAGTGACAGAGAAGACAAGAACTTTCAGATTGTCTTTTCAGGCAGGAAACATATAGGATGTCAAGAAATGATTGTACCCCTCTCCCATGAAGACAAGCAAGAGAGCTGAGCAATCCTAAGATACTGTAAAGCTGGTTTCCTGGAAACGGCAAGTGAAGCAGAAATGAAAGCAGTTGTAAGAAAGAAACAGTGACAACAGGACCAAATCCCGTCTCTTGGCCAACCTCTGCATGAGGAAGTGTGAAATCAGCTCTTGCAGACTGCGATCTCTTCCAGCCCATACTGAAGGTTCTTTATGGTTTTATAAATTTAGTCTTGGTCTTTAAAAGAAAAGAAACCCCCATGTTTAAACAGGCTAATAAGCCCCCCTATATATTCAGACACGCTGGCTCTTCTAGCTGTTCCTTCTGTTTGGCATCAAGACAGTTCCAGTCAAAAGCACTTGTGGGTAAATGGTCTCCTTATTTATAAGGCAGCTTACAAAAATCTGATGTATTACAGCAGCAGTTATTTAACCGACATGAAAATCAAGACCCGGCAGAGAAGAATGGCTGGGATAGGCAACAAGAATGAGCTCAGAAGGAAAGTCTGCAAGAATTTCAGTGCAAGGCCTGACGATGCCATTAGGGTGGCAGTCTTACATCAAACGCATCCGCCTCGTTCACACGTGTGTTCATCAGGAGACAAACTAGACCAAGCAAAACTAACTTCACACAAGTTGTTAAGCTGAAGAAATCTTTGCTGCAGATGCTAAAAGCTTACCTAGATTCAAAAAGTGACTCGACAAATTCACTAAAAATAAGAAAATCCATGAAACAGTTACATACAAATATTCCGTCTTTAGTTTGGGAAGCCTTCAATCAACAAATCATTGAAGGTGGCAAGAACATTCTGCGGAGTCATTTTACATGCTTTCCCTGCTATTATTCTCTACTCTAGATATCCACTCTTGGCCGACTTATGATGGGATACCGGCCTAGAAGGACCTGTGATATGTATGACTCAGTATAGCCAGACTTGAGTCTTTATGAGTTACTTTCAGAGGAAGTAGTGTATATATAATATTTATGCCTCCTTTATCCCTTCAAGGAGGTCAGAGGCCAAAAACAAAGACTCAATCAGAAAGTCTCATATACACAAGTCAATTACCTATCTTATAATGTTCTCTTTCATGCAAGCAACATTTTAGCCAGCTTTACTGGAAAAAATTATTTCCCAATTTTACAGGTTCATAGCACTCTTAAAACTAAACCTATAAGTATGGAGCATTCCCTCTGGAAATTCCTAACTTGTACATGAGATCTTTCTGACGTCAGCTTAGTCTCAATATACTGTGGTAGCAGTGCTCAAAATACAGCCAAATTCAAACAAACATCAGGTTGAAAACTCATCAGACACGAGGTGGTTATCAAACAGCAGAACAAAGCTATGGAGGTCTGTCTCTCACCATCTTACTAAAGGTCCTGGATAATCTTAAGTGTCTTAATCTCACTGTGGAGGAATTGCAATATCCCACTTTACTTCAGGACACATCCTCACCTCTTGAAGCCTACAAATTAGAACAATTAGAACAAGTGAAGTTTATTTAGACTGCTGTAGTCCATGACCCTCTTTACTTGATCAAATTCCCCACCGTGAACACATGATCGACCTTAAGAGCAGATCCCAATGGTGTTTCAGAAAGCTGATGCAAACTACAGCTTTTGGAGGTGAGACAAAGCTGGACATCTGCAAAAACAAAAGAAGTAACCCCAGTAAACTTCAGCCTGGAAATCAGATCAATCTCCCTGTCCAATACTTGCATGGGAGGAACAAACAAACAAAGCACTTGTAAATAGAATACAAGGTTAACTTTAGCTGTTCCCAACATGAACTTTACTGGCATTAAGCCAAAACGAAACAGATGGGGTGGGGAATAAGAAAATATGACAAATAGGATTGAGTGCTTAGAAGTAGGAAAGAAAAACAATGCAGTTTCCAAGCGCAACTGAGCAGCAGAACTGGGGCTCAGTGAACGGCAACCTTAACTGCACACGCTCAGTGTCCCTCCCTTTTACAAACGTCACCTGCTTCCAGCACACAATACCAATTACAAAAATGATCCCTTATGTTAAAACTAACAAAAACCCCCTTAACTCTTTGTATAAATAAGCTGTACCATGCATTAGCATTCTGTTGTTAGGGTAGAAATGCATGTGACAGTACAGGAAACAGACTGAAAAAACTACAGTGCACTGGACTGACAGCCCCTCGGCCCTGGAACACACCATACCTCCTGCTGAACTTGAAACAGCAATTAAAAACAAGTCATACGCTGTTAGGGTAGGTCTGACAGCAGGAGCTTGAAAGGTTCTGAATTGTTCCTTGAAGACACGTATCTTCCTTCATTGCCTGCCTCTGCTGTAGCAAACCCTGCTTAGAGAGCAGGCTCAACGCCTAGCAGCTGCGGCTTAAAGTCTCCTCTGTGACATGCTCTTCTCATAGGCATCAGCCTTAGAAATTCTGCATTTGCTATTCACAGCATTTCAGGTCTGTAAAAAACAAAACATCTGAAGGTGAGGTTGCAAGACACTGGGACTGTTTTTCACCTTTGAAAGGTTTATGTCCATTAAGGAATGATGTAGCTATGACTGGGAAAACACAAAAAAAAAAACCCTAACCAAACAAAACCACCACTCCCCAACAAAAAATGCCATCAAGACTGACAGGTCCAGATTCCCTGCTAACATGAGGCTGCACTTAACAGAACATACACAATTATATTTAACGTAACTACAGATGCACCTTGACAGCACTATTACGGCCACCTGGTTGCACAGCCAACTGAACCTATTACTGCCTGCACAGCAGCTTACAAGTAATGGCATACGACCGACACACAACAAACAGCACCCCCAAACACGTAATTTCATACTGCCAGAGACTGTGTTCACGTACGCTACGGAGCGCTCAGGCACACCAGTGATTTCTATGCCAAATCACCTATCTACAGGGAGAATCAGCACGGGTAATTATGACAACAAATCATTAGGAACGCACACCAGATAAGCACGCCTGCACTACTGGCAGCTTATGAGATCGTAATCCTCTCCAACTACAGCTCAGCAGCAAAGCTAAAAAAAGGGGGAGCAAGAGAGTTTGAAAGTCTGTTACCTTCCACCAATCTCCCTGACAGACTTGCTCCAACTTTTTGATCCAAGCAGAAAATTGAATCCAACACCAGGAAATGCTTCTAATATCATAATTAGCTTCACCTCCACTAATTTAATAGGCAAACATTATCGTCTGCTTACAATGGACATTTAACTGCAGCTTAAGTGTATCTACCTGCAAAGTCAACGCAGACCACTACCTGCAAAGCTTGAGCACTCTCCTGCCATCCAAAAGAAATGTATCCGAATGAAAACAAGAACTAAGCAGAGGTTATACTTACGCTATGAGACTCCATCTACACCTGACACCACCAGAAACACCACACAGAGTTGTGTTTTCATCACCTCACCCTGGACCAGTTTGTTTAATTGATCCTTAGGTCATGCAAAGCCTTCTCCTTGCAGAGTGCTTTTGCGGGGAGCCTGTTACCTTCCTTCAAATGTGCCCACTCCAAGTCACTTTCATAGCGGGGGCCAGCAGTACCTTCCTCGAGTCCATATTCTCAAAGGACAGTATTTTACCTTGAATAACTGACCCAGACACACACCAAACTGATAGCACCTGCTGCTCATGGTCTGTACATAAGCTACCATATGAGGTTATTAAAAGGCCCCCAGTCCGAGATCAATCAGTTTAAACCTCCATCCCTGGGAAAACACTGCTCGCCTTACCCATTCAAATCATTTTATGATAGACACAGTCACTGTAACTATCAAGGATTAAATAAACTTGTCAAAAACCTCTGAGGTTAGGAACATCTCACCAAGTTCCTGATCAGAGAATAGGTATTTTTATTCAAATTCTGGAAGACAGGGTGTTTTGCAGGGAAAAAAATCACGTATTTATAGATTTGCCACACAGACTTCATGTTCCAAGCACTTTCTGAAATTTAATAAAGATTAGCGTACGTGGGGCAACTGCCACTCGCTGCACCGATACGTCGTATCAGACTAAATGAGACTAAAAGTGGGACAAAATTTTTGGCATTTTCAAGCCCACTGCTGATTGCAGCAGAGATTCTGTTTGTAATTACACAGACGAGATTTCCTGGGACTGACAAAAACATTTTATCGTGCCAACTCTTAGTCACTTAAATCATCTCTACAGCTCTTCTGTCACCATTTCTCCCCTTTTAGTAAGGAATGCCTCCCCCCACCCCCAACTCGGAGCGTGCTCTGGTGAGCCTGTTCAGCCTTCCTCTGCCCCCTGCAAATCTACAGCTTCAGCCTCTGATCTGCAGCCTCACCATGTTTTAGTTTGCAGACAGCTGGTGACTTGCCCGAAGGTGACGTCCTCACGGCTGACCCACTTTTTCTTCTACCCTTGGGAAATCCCAGTGCATTCTCAACCATCTTCAACGGTTCCCTGAGCTTTTTTTCTCAAAGACAAAAGTTCCCAGAGGTGTAAAACTCGGGTTTAGATTAGAAGCTCAAATTTCATTGTTATTTGAAGGATCTAGAGAATTTGTTTCTTTTGTAATTAATATTGAAAGGTAATATTAACAAAGAAAAAAATAACAACAAGGCAGATAATGGCTATGGCCTGCACCTGATTCTCTCCATGCCTGAATATCCCAGAAGGATGTATGAAAACTCTTGTATATGCAAGCACACAGAATTTCTTTCTGCACTGCTGAGTGAGTCAGTTTCCAAGGAGAACTGGTGTCACTAGGATTATGGAAGACTTTTATAAACTGATCTGGACTGCCTCTATATAAGCCATTTCCACGTGTGTCAATGAGGCCATCTAGTCCACAACTGTCAGCATCTGCTTGCATTCTCCCAGCCCACAGAAATAAACGTTTCCCATGCATAACTATCAGATCTCACACCAGCTCATTGTGCCTGACAGAGCAAAACCCTGAATATTACTTTCAGTAAAAAAAAATATCTTCAAAATGTGTTCTTCAGGGCAGATTCATTGTAATTAACCATATTTGTACTTTGATGCTTAACTTGCCAGTGCTATGCCAGGTAACCGGATCCTTAGAATGTCCTGTTACAGAACACAGATGGTCAGAATTTATTTCTATTAAAAAAGCATCATAAAGTTTGTATCATATCTGAATGTAAAAATAATTTTAATTCTATTCATGGCTGTAATAAAGTAATGGAAAACTGAAGTTTGTACCTGAGCTGGCCATAGCTCATAACAATTTTTCAAACCGATCTGAACTTGAAACGGGTAATTGCGCATTCTGCGCTCAACTTGCCAGAGCAAGCTGGCTACTGGTGAACGCTTCTAATAATACTCCACAGACAAAACAATTACTGGTTCAGGTCCAGCCTAGGATGTTTTCAAGGAGAAAAAAAATGTATATCCTTTCATCACAATCAGGAACACAGGTAGCAAGGTTAAAGAAAATCTGTTTAGCAAACGAAGCAACAACCACTCTAAAAATACCAGCTTCTGAGTTGGCATCAAACCTGAAAATAGGTTGCAGAGACCTACATGACCAGATAGCCGAGTCTTAAAACCCAAATGCCTCCTGTCATTTCCCCCACGTCAACTGTCACAAGAGTGAGAAAATACCTGACTACCTGCCCTTTGCAATTTCACCTTATATGTTTTCTTTTTTCCTGTTATCTCAATGGACAAAGCCCCTTAAGCTTCGTATCTGCTTGATAAGCAACCACTCCCGATTCTTTCTAGATGTGGCAACAGCAGAAAGAAAAAGTACATCTTCTACAAAACGCCCCTTAATACAACCAAACTCATGCTCAGGCACCTATGAATAAGTCATGCAGGTCATGAATACAGAGCACAGCATCGCTACAGAGAGAGGCAGAAGAAAGGGAGGCGATTCTGTTCTTGCCTACAACTGGGGCGAGACAGTGGGATCCAGTAAAGGGCCAGCAACCATGACCCACGGTCACTAAAAACGCTGGAGCCAAAGAAAGGCTGGAAGGCATCTTCACCTGGAACTAAACTCTTTAAAATGCATCTCTTACTCAAAAGGCACACTGAGAAGCAAATGAATGTAGAGTAGAAGTATCTCGCTGTGGTGAAAATTTAAGAAACTGAAGGGCTTTCCCATTCCAGCTCCTCTTCTGCTAGAAGCTGAAGCCTGACAACTGCAGATCAGTTTTCCATGGGAGTTTTCCTTAAGGACAGGGCCTAGAACAAGTAAGATGGTGGATTCTAGATCTCTTGCTCTTTTCAGATCAAGGCTTGGCACCTTTTAAAAGGTATGCTTCAGCTACCACGAATTCTACTAGAAACACAAACAAAAAACCCCCAAATAACAAAAAACTTAAAATATTTTAAAAAAATCACGTTTTTTGGATGCTTGGACACTATTGAATGAAAAGTGAGAATCAGTGCTTCCACTGTTACACCACATATTACCTACATTCCCTCTTCCATAAAGCCTACATAGAGATGCTGATCCTGGATCCACAGCTTCAGATTCCTGGTTAGCTAAAAACCTACCTGCAACGAAGTTCCCCTCTGTCCTGCCAGCTCTGACCTCCTGCACTCAGGATTATACCATGGGCCAATTCAGTGACGTGTACCAGCAGGAAAACTATTCCTCTTCCTAATACATAAGGTTCTTTCCTTGGCTTAGAGCTCCTTGAACTGGTTCACTGTACGGTCAGTGAAACGCAGGACAGCGGAGGAGCAGTAGCTCAGATCCAAGCTGAGCTCCGTGTTTGTCTCCACCGCAGGAAGCCCTCGGCCTTCCGTGAGATCACAGGATTCAGTCACTTCTGCTTAAAAGCAGCAGAGTAACTCTGAGGCCAACCTTTTCTTTCCAAGGATAGCAACATTTAAAGAAGCCAGTTAGTTCTAAAAACTTATTGCATAACCCCTAAACTAGTAACTTTTTGAGTCAGCTAGATTCTGTTTAAATAATTCAAGACGTAACTAAAGTACAAAGCTCTAAGTCTCCTAACACAATGTCACCACAAAGGTGACTTCTATTCTCCGACTGAGGTACTTCAGAAAGAAACTTGCTCTTCTTCATGAAATGAGGGAACCAAACCACACCATTTAATGGGGTGTCAATCAAAAGCAGCACTGTGCTGATGCCTATAGGAAGGTAAAAGTATAGGACAGCTACACCAGCCCCTTGTCGGAGTGAGCAGAACGTGCATCAGGAATTTGAGCTATACCTCCAGAAGACGATGAAGTTCCTACTTCTACAGCTAACTAGAAGAGAAATAAAAAAGCTATGCTAAAAGAAGAGGGACAGAGCAGAACTACCTACTGACTGCTCTCTGAGGGACGGATGAACTGCACAAATCGGGGTTTGGGGAGGAGGAAGAGAACAACTTCAGACACGTTCCTACCTTCAGACTACGCTCCAACCAAGGGGACAAACACCTTGAGGCAACAGGTCTTGGGGTGACTAGCAATGATCCGCCTCACCGGGTGGCAGTACCCCATCCTCTTGCCACAGGAATACCTGCCCGGTGGGCAGAGGGAAAGGAAGGGCGCAGAGGCAGCCCAGATACCTGGAAGGCAGACAACTGAGCTTGTGGGGTGGAAGGACAGTGTGGCGCCCTGCCAGCCAGGTGCCAGGGTGGCCCCCAGCTGCTGGGAGGCAGATGCTTACGAAGAACAAGTTGAGGTGCGGAATGATTGAGGTCCACGCAACCAGGTTCCACACGGAGAAGGTGAACAAGAAATGACTGTTCAGTGCTTTTCCCAATGTGTTACGGAAGCAGCAGCGGGCAATTCTAGCAGGTGGCATGTCTGAAACAAATGCAAAGCGCAGAGGAGCTGTGCAACGCTCTGCTGCAAGACACAGCGGAGGTTCGCATTTACACCGACTCCAAAGAACTGGACAAATTCATAGGAAAAAACACCTAAGAGAAACAAAATTAAACAAACAAACAAAACTGAATATGATGACAAAAATCTCTGGCCAAAAAAACCACTGAACTGAAAGCGCCTGAGCGCCAAGAGAGCACTCCAGGAAAACGGTACTGCCCACCAGCTCCAACCCCCAGCTCCCCCCGGCATTCCACATCGGTCACCCTCACAGGTAACGTGCCGGGTGGTCTAATCCGGAACAACCATTCCTACATCACCCCAGGGAGAAGCTGGCAAGCACAATCCATATGGCTTTTAATGGTATAAAGGCCAAGAATGACTGCCTGGATGAAATCCCAAGTTCTGTACCTTCTGATGCAGGGCAGGGAAAAAATGGGCAGAGATTTACCCCCTCTGCCAAAGAGAGCAGAGGGGGTAAATTTCTGATGAAAGAGGACTCAGAAGTAAGGTGGGAAGCTGGGATGTATGGATTCAAGGGAGAATATGGAGGCAGCATACCCCAAGAACCTGTTAATGGGGTGGCATTCTTCCGCGCTCCAGGGAACAAGGTACACAGAAAAAAGCCACATCACTCAAGGGGAGGAATAGTACCTCATACTAAAGAAAAAAAATAGACACAGAGGAGACAGATAAATTAATTGTATCAAGCCTAAATGGAAAAAAAAGCAGTAAAACTACCCCATTGGATCAGAATAAAACAGCAGTGGTGCTTTGGCATGGAAGAAGTGATGGGCTGTGCCTTTGGGAACCAGGCAGCAATGGGGAACTTCAGTTTCCTCATGGAGATCAGGACGTGCCACCAAGATGAAATTTTAAGTAGTAACTTTATAACTCAACAGTAACTCAATTTGGTTGAGTAAGAACAGAAATATATCACCTTAAAAAAAGGCTTTGGCCAGTGCAACTTCTTGGTCCTTTAATTGCTTGATTTTAATTCTAATTGACTTACTATACAACCACAAAGTCTTGTGCAAAAAAAACCAACACAGCACAAATTCTTCCAAGTAAAAAAATCGTATTTTTTTTTCCTGATTATTTTAAAGAAATGAAGCAAATTTCTACAGATAAAAACTACATATTTTCCACACATACCTGAGACCAGAGGCCAATCTGCTGGATGGCAGAGACAAGAAACACAAGACTGAACAGAGAAAAGATAATGAAGATGCCAAGGATTTTTGGCTGTTATTTATTTTAAAGAGCTCTGCAGATGATCTGGAAAATCGGAGAGTCTTACTTCCATGCCAGACATGTTCAGGAAACTGCAAATGAAAAAAAAAACCTAACTGTCAGGCAGGGGGCAGAAGTCATGATTTACAGACCTATTAGGAAAGGCTAGGTGCTTTCAGGAAGACTCAACAAGTACACACATAGGGCCATCTCACTAATAGACACGTCTCTGGATAGCCAAAACCTTCTGGTGTGGTATCAGAACAAAGGCCTTAAAAATTAGCATGTCCCAGGATAAAAGTAAAGTTTCTCTAAAACTAATGACTGGCGAAAAGAGAGGAAAACACACAGGAATGCACAGCTAGGTTTCACAACAGAGTGCTGTTCCCAGTGGAAAGAGCCACCTTGTGTACATACCAAATCATTCAGGCCAACAAATAAAAAGACTGAAAAACTGCAGACTGCAACACCAAGGAGGGTATAACTAGGGCAAGCATGTTACACGTATCCTCTTTGCCTTTCCTTAAGCATCATCTCCTGGTCGCTGGTACCAAAAGGACTAGAGCAATACGGGGTTTTGGCCTGAACAGCTGGGTTTGTAATCCTGTCATCTAAACCTTCTCACTAGACATCAGCTTCTCCTCATGTCTTTTGCAATCTTTCCCTATCTGACTGCTAGGCCACCAAAGCTTTCCACACATACAGTCTCCAGGCTGACGGTGAGCCTCCTAACATTGACTGTCGCACGGACAGCGAGGAATCCGCTTCCATCTGTCACAACTGACACTACATCTCTTTCTTAAGGCTAGGCTGTCCCATTTCTCCAGAGAAGAGGAGATCTGTGCCCACGAGCATTCTCTGTGCCCACCATTGCGTCTATATGGCTGGAGTTAGCCCATGATCTGCAGTTTGTTCCTTTCATATTGCTCACCAAATTAAAGATGACACGGCTTGACACCAAAAGGAAAGGGTTTCCAAGCACATCTTATTTGATTACATCTACAGTCCATCACGTTGTCAACATCTTCCTTCTCAACTACAAAAAAAAAAAACCCCTTACCCATGCAAACAGCTCTTGAGTAGTGAGGAAGACTTAATGAAAAACTGTGGAACTGGGTAAGACCAAAAAGGATTGCAAGTCTGATGAAAAAAGCTAGTGTGGCAATTTCTGCTCCCCCCTCACCCCCTGAAGTCTGATATTTTGGCTGATCTCCAAAAACCAGAAAAGTTCATACAAAAAAACAATAAATGTCCAACAGATTGTCCTACTCTTCCTCTGCTCCACAATGACACTGAAGGGGATTTTCAGGTGTTTCAGAGAAATGCCCATTTTTTGGTTATTTTTGATGGAAGGAGTGGGAAGCACTAGTCGTGCCTATTCTGTATCTCACCCAGGAAACCAGCAAAGCTTCAACACCTTTTCAGCAAATGCTTCCACAATCACTCCAGCAAATATTGGACCGTGCCTTGC
This sequence comes from Rhynochetos jubatus, assembly GCA_027574665.1. Taxonomy (NCBI): domain Eukaryota; kingdom Metazoa; phylum Chordata; class Aves; order Eurypygiformes; family Rhynochetidae; genus Rhynochetos; species Rhynochetos jubatus. The sequence goes on along the minus strand of CM050650.1, from coordinate 13,591,227 downwards.
AACGTTCAAAAAAGACACCAACAAAGCCAACGAACCCTTAGAAAACGAGGGAACGGTTTACAAAGCCCTCGAGGACTTTATAGAGAAATAGTCCTCCGTAAGTCCCTATTTCCTGTCTTCTGCTCTGTTTCCAAAGCAAACCAATGTTACTGGAAGGTCATGAAGGAGCTCTGGCAAATGAATCTGATGTAGGACCTTCCCAGGATGGGTTCATCTGGACCCTGCACATTCATACATACATAAATAAGACCAAGGCAGAAAACAGACAGGACACAATTGAAGAGGTGAGCTCACAGCAAGACCCCAAGAGAGTAGTGGGCCACCTAATAAGCTATAGAGTGATGTGGCAATCTTTCAGTAAGAGGGGGCAAGAAACAGCATGAAGATAGAGAAGAAAGAAGGATTTGGCTCTTCCTGGACCTGTCTGATCACTCCTGCTTTGGAAAACAATGACTACCAACTGCTTCCATCAGAGGACAGCTCTATGCTGCCTGCTGTTGCAGTGTAGAGATATACTTGCCTTCACCCCCAAACACTGGGATTAGGATGGAGTGGGAAGGGGAAGGAAATCCACACATGTGCCACGAGCACCACTTCATTAACACCAACTAGCACTAGTGAAATAGATTTCTTAGCAGCAGAGACACTCCTTTCTGGAGGACCATTGATGGGGATCCGACCTTCTTCTTGCTAACTCACCCAAGGAAAAAAGGTTAGGCAGGTATCCCCAAGACTGATCCCGACAGAACTGTCCTACAAGGAAATGATAATTCCAATGTTTTTCTTTGTCAGCCAGAGAAGAGGAATTTGCTCATTCCTGAAGGAATGAGATTATCATAAAGCATGCAAAAGCACACAGAACACAGAAGGAACAAGAGTGAACACCACGTACACCATCCACGAGCATCACATCTCAAAGGTTTCTGATCCCACATGCATTGTTATGAGCTGGATGATCACTGGCACACAAGGGGATAAAAAGCCAGAACATTAACACATAATTCCTAACCTGCCCTTCTTATACTGAAGCAGTCTCAAAACACGCTGAGAGACTGAAATGTGGTAACTACTAGTGAGACAGTAGTGATGCCCACTGCCCTGTGGTCATAGCACCCGTACAGGCAAAGCACCTATAAGTATTAGTGTCGAGGGAGCATTAGCACACCCTGTCTCACACACAACATCAGGTTAATTTTCACTGGCACAAAGAAAAAGTTCTCAGGCTGAAAATCTCTGTTGTGACTCACTGAGAAGTTTGTTGCTGAAAGGTAGCATTTTCAGTGTCAGTACAAGGAATATAAAGAAATGCATGTGCAACGGTAAAATTAGGAAACCTTCACTTCCATGAATCATATTGTCTCCACTTCCTCCTTGCAAGGCTAAGGAAATTCAAAAATATAAAAGATTTTAATATACAGCTGCTTTGGACTGCTCAGAAACACGACACCAACACGTATTGAAATCCTCATCCCCAAAATACACAGCAGGTCTTGAACTTGGCATGCAAGTAGTTCAGCAACACCGATGGAGTGGCAGCATCACTCCAGCACGTCACACAGCACACTGGTTCCTCGCTAAATATAAGATGCACTTCAAGGTCACGGTGTTTGTCTTGGAAGTCCGCAGAGGGTCAGACCCGGGTTACTGGATACCTCCTCTCCCGATGCAGGGAGAGCATCGTGACCAGGGCCACGCTCACCAACGTGAACTTGGGCACCACGAGCAGTAACGACACAATGGCAGCAGACTTCAAGCTAGAAAGCTGCAGGAGACACAGCAACGCGCACGGGAGTAAAACCTCCCACGCCGCAAGAGCTGATGAGGAGAAACTCTCAGCCTCCCGCCTCAAACCCAAGCACCAGAGAGTTAGCTCAAAATCATACCAGGAAAACACTCCCTCTCCGCCCCAAAAACCCCCGAGGCTGGCTTTCTAGCACTGCAAGCAGGCACCTAGTGACACGGGGAAGGATGCTCATCCCCTGGCCCGGGCGGCAGCTGGAGGCTCACCTGCACACCCCGCAGGCCCCGGCCCGGCACAAGGCCGCCGGCTGCCTTCGCACCTCAGCCCCCGCCCCGACACCCGGCACCCCCGGCGGGGCCGTTCGCTCCTCGGCGGAGCCTTTCAAGGCCTGGGTGGGGGGTCGGGGCGCACGACGCTGCCGCCGCCCGCACCCCTGCGAGGCCACCGCCCGTCCCTCCCCCGGCGGGCACCCCCCGGGCCTCGCCCCGAACCCCGGCACCGGCCCGGGCAGGAGGCGGCGGGGCGCGGGGAGGGGGAGCCGCCGCCCCAGCCTCCCCCCCCCACCTCCGCCCTGCCCCTCACCTCGGGCCCGCCTCCCCCCGCCGAGGAGGTGGCCGCGTCCGCCCCTGCACTGCAGCTGCCGGCACGCCGCTCCCCCCCCTCCCCACCGCCCCTCTCGGCAGATGGTTCGCCCCACCCCGGCCCGCCTTCTCATTGGGGGCGCCCGCCCGTCACTCCGCTGCGGGCCCGCCCCATCCCCAGGGCATGCTGGGAACCCGAGTCCTCCGCGCGGGACTCGTCCCCTTCCGCGCGCAGCACCGGGTGGGGAGCGAACGACACTTCCCACAGTGCCCCGCGCGCAGCGCCGGAGCGGAGCGGCCCGGCCCGGCCCGGTGTGGTCCGCGGTCCCGCTCCTCCCCAGCCGCCAGCGGGACGCCCCCTCCCCCGCCAATGACCGCAACGGCCGCCGCGGCCCGGCCCGGCCCGGCTCACCTGGCCCCGCCGCCGCCGGCGCCTCCCGCTGCGGCCGGCGCGGGCAGCGCATGCCCCGGGCCCCTCAGTGCGGCTCGCCGGGCTCGGTGCCGCCGGCCCGGCGCGCTGCGGCTGCGGCTGTGGGGCGGGCCGGCCCCGGGCGCATCCTCCCCCTCGGAGCCGCGGCGGGCGGCGGGATTCGCCCACAATGCACCGCGCGCCGCACCGACAGCATCAGCCTGACATCACCCGTGGGCCGCCCCCGCCCGGCCGGACCCGCCCCGGGCCCGCCCCGCCGCCACCGACAACCGGCCCCGGCGTGGGGCTGGGCGCCGCACTGCCACCGGCACCGGGCACTGCACTGCCGGCACGCGGGGCTGGGCGCTGCAGCGCGCCGGGACACGGGATGCCGGGTACCGCACCGGCACAGCACCGCCCTGGGAGCGGGACCGGCACGGGACTGCCCCGCGCTGGGACCGGCACCGGCACCGCCGGCACGATCGCGGGCACTGCCAGGACGGGGTCTGGCGCAAGGCTCGTCTGTGCTCTGCTGGGATCAACACTGGCATCACCCGCATGCGGCTGGGCACTGCACTGCCCGGGGACCGGGACCAGCGCTGGCACCGTCTGCACAGGGCCAGGTGCTGTGCTTTGACCGGGCCCGGCACGGTGGTGCTGGGATGGTCTCACCAGGCCCGTCCCACTGTGCCTGGGACTGTCCGCCCCACCTTCAGCCTGGAGCTGGGCACTGCGCTGTTGGGACCAAGGCCGGAGCCAGCATACCTGCCTGGGGCTGGGCGTTCCATTGCACTGGGAATGGCAGCATCACAGCGCGGATCAGCCCCGTCACTGCTGGTCTGGGGTTTTTTCCTTCACTGCTTTGGGACCAGGACCAGCTCTAGCACCACCACCAACGGCCTGGTACACTGCACTGCCAGTGCCAGTGCCAGCACCAGCATAATCTGGGCTGGACACTGCACTGGGACCAGCACCACCAGCATTGGGCAGATGCCGCACCACCAGGGCCAGCACTGTCCCCATCTGTACAGAGCTGGGTCCTGCCCTGACAGGGCTCAGAATTGGCCCAGCAGCCCACAGCTACCAAAGTGCTACCAAAACTGTGCCACACGCAGAAATGGCTCACACAAGTGAGCTCCTCCCTGCACGCAGCTGAGCAGTGTGCCCGTCTCCAGGCACCTTGTTCCCCCGCCCTGAGGTACAAAGCTGTTCTCCTGCTCCAGGGACATGCCATTCTCCATGCTCCAGCTCACCGCTACTTACGCTGTACTCGGGGCACAGATAAGCTTGCAGCCCCTACAGATGTGCTATGCAGTGCACAAGGTTGTGCTTTCTTGTTCCTTTTTATCCCAGATGTGCACTGCAAATCGCCCATATCCCCAGCTGTGCCTCATACCTGTGCCCCAAACTGTGGATGTGCACTGTCCCGAGCCCTGTAGCTATTCACACAACACATTGCAAGGGGTACTGCTCCCAGACATTCTCCATGGACTTGCAACACACCCATGTCTTCTCCTCATCCCCACCAGAGTGGTGTTGCTTCCTAGCTGGTGGTTCCCATCTGATCTCACCTATGGGATGTCACACCAGCTTCCTCAGGGCTGCGATGCTCCACCGTCCCTTGTGGAACATATCTCCTACCCAGGACTCTTCCTCCTCCCAAGGCAACCCCTTGAGGCCAGGGTGGTAATGAGAGGGTTATGTTATGAAGGTTGACATCCCTACAGACATGCCTGTGCAAAGGCTGATCCACCACAACAGTGGCCACCCCCAGCCACTCAGACCAGGGAAACCAGGGCTACCAGGCCCTTCACCGTTCCTTCACTGGCTGGAGGTGTCCCTGTGCCCCCTGCATTGAGGGCTTGCTCAATGGAAGCATCCTGCAGAGACTCCGTGGAGTCTCCAGCCCTGCAGCAGGTCATCCCGCAGGTCCCAGTGTGTAACACAACCTTTCACAGGCAGTGGCATCCTCATGCCCAGGGCCCTGTCATTCTAGGTCTATGACTGACAGGTGATTTATGGTTGCTGTATGAGCTCTCTGTGCTGCAAGTCCCCACCACTTTTATCCTCAAACACTGGTTCCTGGTGCTGGGTTTGAGAGGGCTCGAGGGAAGCAGGCAAAACAGAAGGAGAAGGTGGGGAAGCTGTCTTCCCCTGCAAAGGTGCTCTCATGTGCTTCTCGGTGCCCTTCAGACTTCTTTTTCAGAGCACCAAGCAGAGACCCAGCAGCAGAGTTGGATTGGAAGACTGTCAAGGTCCTGAGTATACTAATAAGCCTTAATGGCCTTTACCAGTCTCACTGGAGGCTCTGCCCCTACCCTGCCTGTGGGCTCATGAGCTCTGTTTTAGCTTAGTCTTCAGTCCCTGCCTGAGCAATGCTGTGCTGATCTCAGCTGTACTCAGCCACAGCTGTACCTGTCCATGGACCCTGACCTGGGATGGTCTTCCTGGCTTGAGCTTGAAGCTGTCTTGTCTGTATGAGTCTGTCCAGGAATCACTGGAGAGTGTCTGAGCCAGGTTATCATCACTGGACCCGATCCTAGTCTGTAGGCTACCTGGCTTCACCTCGCACCTCCCTCATCAACAAAAACTCGCCTGATGACTTGAGCTCTTGGTTGAACCACCGCTGCACCCCCCATCGCTTGGGTACTGCGATACTAGACCCGGGCTCGGGATACCCCAGCCCTGTCAGGGCCAACTTCAGAATTAGGTTGGGGACTTGTCTAGGCCAGTTTGGAAGATCATCAGGGATGGAGAGACCACAGCCTCTCTGGGCCCCTCCACCCCTCTCCTGGGAAAGCAGTTTTTCATGCACCCTGCACCACGCAGTGCCACCGTGTGTGTGGCAGCCATGCCCTGTGCCATGCACTGCTGCCAGACCTCGCATGGCAGATGCCTGCACTGCTGTGCTGCTTGGTGCAGCCCTGTGTTCTGCACCTTGGTGCTGTGCTGCCTGCTGCACCCGTGCAGGCACCGCAGTGCTGCGCCTGCCTCTGTGCTCAGCTGGGCACTGGGTCTCCAACAGCCTTATCATGAATTTGTCATGCATCTTGAAACATTCTTGGGGAGAAAGGCATTTTTGTTCATGATTTTATTAACACTTTTAAGTGTTGTTTGTAATGTGCACAGCAAACGCAGATTTAAGGGAAATACGTGCAATCTCGTGAGTTAAAAGTTGAGCAAGATATTGCTATAATGTTAGAGATGGTTTTTAGTCTCTTTACATCTGTGTAAAAGCACTTGAGTTATCTGGATATTTCTAAGTACTGTTTTTCTCCCTTATCACTTACTGGGCATTTGTTACACATTCATAAACGAAAGTGCAGCGAATCTTTATTTTTCACACTGTTCAGACCTTTATTTCAGGTGTGGCTAGACGTGAGCAGATCCGGCAGAGACTCACCTTCTTGATTATCCCGAGTGCTCTGCTTCTTCAAACCACTGCGGTTCCTGCTGCTTTGGACCCAACGTCCACTGTGCCACTGAGTTAAAGGGCTACTGAACCGCTGCATTTTAGTTTTATTTCATCCCTGCTCTAAACCTCCCTCTGAGCCTTCTTCTCTGCAGATGGAGCTGAATGGGTCCACAGGCCCACCTGGGAACATGTCCAATTTCATCTGCAGGCCTAAATGTAGCTGAAAATGATCAAAAGATTTCATTAAAATCTGGGTTAATTGTGGCTTGGGAAGATTTCTAACACAGACCAGTGTATACATGGCTCTATCAAGATGACTTTGCCCAGCCCTGCCTTTCTTACTGGTGCCAGATATCAGTTGTGTGCATGCCATGTGAGAAGAATAGCGAAAGTTTGGTTAGGAGCAGAACAGTGATAACCAAGAGGCAGTCATGGATTTCACCATGTTCTTATTCTCCTTTGTAGGCCATTAAGGGAAAAATAGGAGAACGAGCAAATGGAAGACATAACGTCAAACACCTGCTTTGACAGAAAAGCTAGAAAGAGCAAAGTGGTCAGAGGGTGCGGGTGGGTGTGCTTGTAGGGTAGCTGTGCCTGGGAGAGGGGCACAAGCAGAAATACCCTGATAGTTTCCCTCTCCTGGTGGCACAGGACTTGTGCTCTCCATGTTGTCACACCAGAGAGCAAGAGGTGGTCTGTGGGGTAAATGCAAAATGAGCCCATGGAGAGTTACTGTGGCGTGGAGGCTGTGGCTGGGATTAACCTGCCTGGTGGAGTCCTGGCTCTAACCAGGCCAGCTTCAGCTCAAGGCTGAGGCTTCAAACTCTCTCCAGTGGGCAGAGATGGATGTGAAAAAGCCAGTCAGGCTTGCTAGAATGCCAGGTGTTCTGTAACCTAGCAGGGATGAAAATCCTGTGCCCGAGCACTTCCAGTTGAAGGTCTCCATCCTGCAAACGCCTCGGCCTGTGCTCAAGTTTCCACTGTCACTTTTGGGGCTTGCATACCACACTGGGTAAGTCTTGTATATGTCAGCAGGAATCAAAGATGAGGCCCTAAAATAACTGCTGGTAGCAGTAAGAATATTAGAAAGACGTGGGGTGGGGGTGTGGGGTGGGGGTGTAGTTTTTTGGGGGTTTTGGGGGGGTTTGGTTGGTTTGTTTGTTTTGGGTTTTGTTTTTTGTTTGTTTTGGTTTTTATTATTATTTATTTGTTTGTTTGTTTGTTTGTTTGTTTATGTATTTATTTTGCTACAGCCCTGTTATCTGCAGCCAAACTCAGCCCCTACTCAAACCACTACTGGCTTGATTCATCAGTGTCTGCAGCGGTATCAGCACAGAAGACCCTTAACCTATGCCAAGGGCTGCAGCTCTTCAGCAGGTGAGCCTGTAGGCTGCTAAAATATCTTGCAGGGCAGTGAGGTTGCCTGGCTGGACCGGAAGGCCACGCAGGGGGACTTGGCTGCAGCAGGGAATGAATTCTTCTCCCCTGGCAGCCACAAGCCTTTGGGAGCTGCCATAGAGAGGTGGCATTTGCAGGTCACAGTAGCCAGGCTTCTCCAGAATTGATAACACCTGCGTTGCTATTTGGACACTATAATGCCAGGAGGGTTTTCCAAATTGGGACACAGCAAATGCAGGAAGCAATTCCTCAACCTGTGTCTTACCCAGCACCAGCCTTTCCTGTCACACTCAAGCGCCGTACTTATAATAATGAGAATTGTTGTTACACCCCTTGGTTCTCAAAGGTCAACAGCCTGATGTCAGCCTGCACTGCCAGAAAGTCATAGCTAGGTTGAGTAGGCGTCACAAAATCTTGGGGCCTCATCTGCCTTCTCCTCAGCTCTCTTGGAGAGGAGATTTGGGGTGGTGCATGTCCTGCCCAGCAGACCAGCTGAATGGGGTGATTGGGTGGCCTCTGAGCTGGATTACATCCGAGTTGTGTTGATGGTGGTCATGGCTCTCTTTGAGGAAAAGGACAGTCAGTACTTGAGGGTGAGGGTCTGATGGAGCATGAGAAAAATGAAACTTTGATGGTGGAAAAGGAAAACCAGCCTTACGTGGAAGAAGACCAGAGAAGAGCACGATTCCCAGAAGATTTCAAGGTCTGCAAGTGAAGCAGTTGAGTTTTCAGGCCAAACAATTTAAATTAATGCTTTTTTTTTTTTTTTAACAACTCATTTGCTCGTTTTGTGAAGGCATTCCCCTGAAATCCTTTGCGTGTGCGTGGTTTACACAGAAGTGATTTTTGACAGAAAACTTGTGCAATCCTTACGCAAACCAAATGAAAGCCGGAGTGCACTCCATACTCCTCCTCTCTGGCGCCAGGTGGCACACTTGCTGCACTTCGAGTCTAGCACTTGGGCAAACACTGGCCTTCAAGAGCCGTGCGGTAGTGCCGCCTTTACAAGGAAGTTAAGTGTATTTGTTCTTGTACGTCACCTATAAAACACAGCTGCGAACGTTTGAAGTGCCAGAAATCCGAACCCTGATAAAAACTGTATTATTTAACTAGATAAGGGTCTGGTGATATGTGTAGGAAAGGAAAAATTTATATAAAACACTCTTTGTCTCTACCACTGCCACTCCAGACTGCAGCTTAGTGTAAAGACTAGGTTCCCGTTTTTAATCTTGTGCTTTGTCTGCCCAGACTCTGGGAGTGACTTGAGCTGGTGCTCAGGTAGTTGGGCACGTCTTAAGGCTGCCCAGACCGTGTCACTCTGAGTTTTCAAACTTTCTGCTGGGAGGCTGGATCAAACTGCCTAAAAGAATGGGCAGTTTCATGCCAGCAAAGAGGTCCCTGCTATGCCCAGGGGAGAAGCTCTGTGTGTTAGCTGCTGTAAAACCTCGCTGCTCGCTGTTGAGGGTTTGCCCTATAAAGTGAGGGTTGAATCTGACCCTGAGATCAAGGTGAATGGAGAAGTGTCGTGATACCAAAGCCAGGAGCTCCACGTTGTGGTGATAAGGATGCTCGCAGGGCCACCAAGCAAAAAGTGGATGTGTACCCACTTAGGGAGACTTATCCCACTTTGAGCGAAGAGGGAGCAGGGGTATGACGTGGCAGCACGAGGGCATGATGTGTTCGCCGCCTGCACATGTGCGCAGGTGCTGTCTGTGCACAAGGGCTGTGCACGCCGCTGGAGGACCACGCCACTGCCGCGCTGACCTTGTGGTGGGTGCCCAGGTGTGTGGTGACAGGCACCATCTGTGCACCAGACAGCGTGCCCCGAGTGTCCCTGTGGGTGTTAAAGTGCATGGCTGTACCTGTGGTGGTGATGGTGTGTGTGGAGTCACACCTCTGCCCGCGTGTCTGTGTGGGTGATGTTCCCAGGGTGGTGTAAGTGCGGTGTGTATCTCTGCAGGTGATTCTAGGGGTGCAGGGGTGCTCCCAGGGGTGTGTGGACACAGGCGCATTTGGGTAGCTGTCTCTGTGGGTGGAGTGTACCTGTGCTATAGGAATTCCCGAGGATGTGAGGGTACGTGCGCATTCCTCTGGATGCAGGGTGCTCCCGGGGCCCTGTGGGTGCAGCAGAGTCTCTGGCTGTGGGATGCTCCCAGGGGTGTGCGTGGTGATCCCGGGGCCGCGCGGGTGCCGGGGTGTCTCTTGGGATGCTCCCACGGGTGTCCTCGGCTGCGCGGCGATCCCGGGGCCACGCGGGTACCGGGGCGTCTCTTGGGATGTTCCCGAGGCCACGCGGGGATGCCGGGCGCCCACGGGACCGCGGGGACCCGACCGCGGGACGCTCCCGAGGCCGCCCCGCTGGGGGCAGCCCCTCCCCGCGGGCGGTCTCTCCCGGCGGGCGGGGGCCGTTCCGCGGCCGGGGGCGGCGCCGGGGCTGGCGGGGCCTGGCGCCGCTCCGACGGCGGCGTAGGGCTGTGCCCCATGGCGCTGGTGGCGGCCCGAGCGCGGCTGCTGCGCGCCCTCAGCCGCCCGCTCCCGCCGGGACGGGTCCCGGTGCCGGTGCCGGCCGCCGCCCGGCGCTGCCACAGCGACGCGGGGTCCCCCGCTGCGCTGCCGACCGGAGGGTACGCGGTCTGGCAGGAGCGGGCGGCCCGCGACCCCGCCGGTTTCTGGGCGGAGGTGGCGCGGGGGGCGCTGCGCTGGGACAGCCCCTTCCACACGGCCTGCCAGGCCGGCCCGGCCGCCGGCACCGCCCGCTGGTTCCTCGGCGGCCGCCTCAACGTCTCGGGTAAGGCGTCCCGGGCCCGCGCATCCCCCGCCTCCCCGGGGGCCGCCCCGCCGGTGCGACCCGCTTCTGCCTTCGGGCCGGCCGGGAGGTTTCCCGCGGGGCGGGGTGGGGGGAGATTTCGCCAGCGCCCCTCGTTGGGGGAAAACCGGAGGACTTGGGTTGGGCGGCGCTGGGAGAAAATCTACCGGGAAGGGCATCGGAAGCCGAGGATGACCCTGGCGGCGCCGCTTTCCCCGACGCGGGTCCCCCGGCGGCTGCCCGTCGTTTCTGCCGCAGCCCTGACGGCTGGCGGGCGGCATCCCCGGCGCCGTGTCCCAGGGACGCCGTATTCCAGGGACTCCGTGTCCCAGGGACGCCGTGCCCCGGGCTGTGCCGCCCGCAGCCCTCCGGCCGGCCGCGGGATGCTGCGGTGGGCTCCGCGCCGCCGGCGCAAAGGGGAACCCGACGGTGTTTACGGGGGAGGCTGCAGCTTTCTTGTCTCTCTGCGGTGAGGAGCTTGGTCTTTTCCTCCAACGACCCCATGTACATGAAGGAAGAGAAAAATGTGCACTTAACGGCCCTAACTACCTCCGAGTTTCCTCCTGGCCATCTCTGCCTGGAAGGCTCCTCAGTGCGGTGGCCCTGCTTCATCCAGTGGGGAGCAAGACGCAGCCCCGTCTAGGGTACGACTCAGTGGTGAAGTCTTTTGGCAGGGGTGTGTGTTTCTTACCTTCATTTCCCGCTCCTGGGAGAGAGCTTGAATCCCAGGTTCAGTAGTGCAGGTACTGCAACATCTCTGGCCACCTTATTTCACAGCAAAGAGAGCAGACCCTCCTCAGGTCTTCCAAAGAATGTAGGGGAGCGTCTCCTCCCAGGAGATGATTCCCAGCAGCGGATCCCATTTGATGGCGGTATGTGTACAGTCCTGCTTCCAGCGCCAAGCCATCAGAGCGATGGTAGCTAGACTTTTATTTTTGTTGATGCCTCTTGAAAGGGAGGTCTTGGCTGAGCACTGAGACTTTCAGGGATCGGTTTCTTTCTGCTGTAGAGTGGGATCAACACCTTCTGGATCCCATGTGGGTCAGGTGTCTGAAATCCAGATATTGCTGGGCCTGATTTTAGACCATGTCTTGGGTCTCGCTCTTCAGCAGGCACTAAATGACACTTAGTTTTCTTTGCATACATAAAAAGAAATTGTAGACCTCAGAGCCATAGATGCATAGAATTAAACAGTTTTTCTGTTGCTGGTTTTCTTCTTTCAAAGCAGGATGAAGATGGTACTTGGCCATAGCCGAGTGACTGGTTTTCTGCTAGGAGGTTCTGGTTGTGTCCCTTGATCTCTTGATCTGAACATCGGTTACAGAAATGTGGCAACAGTTCAGGTCCAGAGCACCCTGTGTGCCCGTCTCCCAGCACAGCTGGGCCATGGGCAACTGAGTCATCTCCTGGTTTTTGCTTGGGGAGACATTGTCGTAGGGTTTGGGGGAACTGTGAGCTTCAGTGCTTCTGGGTTTATTGCACTGTAACTCCTGGCCAAGGGAATAACCCGACAAACTACCGCGATTCCAACCGGGGCACTGGGTTCTCAGGCACATTTCCTACCGAAACGAATTGTTCCCAAGCCTTGTTCAGGAGGCAGGGAAATGTGTGGAGAAACCATTAGGGTGTAGCAGTAAGGGGAAGGTCACTAAATTCTATTTTGTAAAATGAGCAAAAGGCTCTTGTAAGCCTAAGATCAGGAAGGAAATAATAGCATTTGGCCCTGGTTCACCTGCCTGTTCTTACTGAGCAAAGAGCTAAAGCTCTAACTTGGCTCTGCCGGGGCTTGCTGCAACCAAAATTCCCTCTGAAAGCTAGTACAGCTGCTCACCAGTAAGAAATGGGCAATTAATGCCTGTTAATGTGATTTACCGTGGTGTGGCTCAATATGTGAGGGTGTTGTTGCAAGGAGCGTGGAGTTGGGAGTTGCTAAGGGTCATGGATAAAGCTGCAGCAGATCCAATTACCTATGGATTTTTTCATTAAAGAATGAAAGACTTTAAACAGCAGAGCGCTTTGTCGTATTTTTGAGATTGACAGGTGTAATGAAATATACCAAATTCTGAGGGATTTCTCTCTCTGTGCACCTTTAGGGGCTCATTCCCACCCTCTGTGTGGTGGTGTAAATCAACTGTGATCATAGAACAACCAAAGCTGACTCCTGGGCTGCAGGATTAAACTTCACAAATGGTGACAGCAATAGGTAGCTTTTGTTGCACTCGGTTTATCCAGGAAATATGATCCGAAACCCAGCTTTTTTTTTTTTTTTAAGGGTGTTCTCTGAGTGTGCCTGACTGGTTTTTAATTGCTGCCTATTGAAAGACAGTAACTGCCTTTGGAAGTTTATAATAAAATAAGTAAGCTAATTTAGATTTGGGATTGATACTTTACAAGGTTAATCTGTAACCATCAGACAAGTTGCTAGTAAACATACAGGCAGGTTTTTTTGGTGGATGCTCTGTAAGTTCCTTGGGGGTGGGTGCTCTCCCAAAGTCCAGGTGAGCATCTCAGTTGTTCAGGTTTCCTTAACCTCAAGCTGTTGGGGGGAGTGATGCACCTTCAGAAGGTAATTTTATACCTTTTACGTTTTAGGAGGTGTAGCACACAGCTTGAGAGATGTTCTTTCCCACATGTCTGTTAGGGTGTAGATGTCTGTACGCTATGAGGTCACCCTACATCCTAAAGTTTTGGATATTTTCAGTTAGATGAGATTCAGCTCTTCTGTTATATCCTGGAATAAAAATGTTTCACATGAGTTTTAATTAGAAAATTCAAACAATGGAGTGCTAAAAATGAAAGCTGGGGAAGACAGTCTGTGAGATTTACATAGGGAAATGCTGCTCTGGGGAGCAAAAACATTAAAAGAGTGTCTTGTCTTTGTGCTGCTGGGAGCAGGGGAGAGATTTGGGCTGGTTTAAGCTTAGGCAGTGGAGCTAAGCTGAGCTGAATCAGCCGAAGCCTCTTGTGGGGATGCCATCTCTCAGGCAGCTGTACCAATTAAGTGGAGTATTTGTAGTATTATTTGCATAATACAGATATGGAAAAGGACAGGTTTACCAGTGCTACAAATGCTATCTCTTCCAGTGTTATAAATGAGCGTGTGCCTCGCTAGCTAACACGTGATGTTTCATCTTACGCTAGCTTGCTGTTACGCTTGACCAAGCTAAGTTTACAGGGCACCTTGGATATGATCAGGCTTTGTTTAAACCTCTGTTTTCCTTACAGTAAATTGCTTGGATCAACACGTCGAAAAGTCTCCAAACAGAGTGGCTTTGATTTGGGAGAGAGATGAGCCTGGCACTGCAGTGCACGTCACGTACAGGTATGGCACCTTCTCATGATGCTTTACGATGCCTGGCAACCTGGTGGGGCAGGGAGAAGAGCTGCTGCCTGTAGATCCCCTCTCTCCAATTTGGAGCTTTTAGAAGAGAAAGGCTTGTATTTTATGCCTGGCTCATGTTCTCACCTGCCAGTCTCCTTTTTGCTTGTTAGAAATGTTGATGGAAAAATTTCTGTGAGCAGCTTTCAGTTTCAGCACAGCAGCAAATGTCTTGGTGCAGACGTGTTGTGTTGATGGTCCACAGCATGATACCGAGTCCTGGCTGGAGGGGATTTGAGTCTCCCTGTGTTCCTCTTCCCCATTCTCAGTACAGTTTAGAGCAACCTTGGTGCTGCTCTGAGTGATGCCAGCTTGTATTTGCAGCTAGAGATTGTAGGGTTTGTTAGAATGTGGAAGTTTGCAAGCATATGTCTCTTCTCCCTGCTATGTGCCTTCATTTAGGTGACAAGCCTGCCTGCAAAAATGCCTTTTACATCATGTGTCTCTCTAGTGAGAGTTTAAGGTTTCCTAGACGTGTATGTTCCTCAGTGCGTATTTTAGGGAGCTGGTGTTTGATCTGCTGGATCTCAGGGAGCCACATGTATGATCTGCTACATCAGAAAGCCAAGGAGACATAGGAAGTCCTAGCATCTGACTCTCACAAAATGTTTTCTGTAGCTTTTGATAGTTGGGATTCCTGGAGCTCCTTGAATCTAAATCAGTTCTGGTGGTCTGGTTCACCTCCAGAATGTATTAAAGCTCCTGAGAACGTTATTCATTGGAGTGAGGAAGGTGGTCATCAGCGAGCAGTGGGTGTACAAATAGCTCCGAGCTCCATGCAACAGAAGTGGACACTACCCGATATAAAGCTGAGGAAGAAGTGGATTGGTTTTTACCTTCGCAGTGTTATCTGTATGATATAAATGTGTTTTAACCAACTGGGTAGCTTGGTTAAATGCTTTGAGTTTTGCTTTTGCCATTCTGGTGGTAGAAAAGGAGATGGAATCGAAGGCTTCTCCCAGAGTTTGGTGTGGCGTCTGTACTTTTACTGCTCTCTTCATGCCCCAGGTGTGAAAGTGGGGTAGGTCAGAGTTGGGAATTGTACTCTGATTAACCTGAGGGGGAGAACAGCCCATCAGATAGCACAGCCTCATTCAAGGCAACTCTAGCCTCCCCCTTAGACTGTGCTACTTGAAACGTGCTGAGCTGCTCCAGACCCTCAAACCATCTTCTCGGGATCTCAGGAGACATGAGAAGGCCTTGCTGAACAGCAGCAGAACTGTTTTTTTCTTGGCCATGACAAAATGTATTTGGAAGAAAACGTATTTTCAGCCTGTAGGTTTGTGATTGCTGTGATTTGAAGACAAGTAACCCACATCTGCAAACCGAATCCCTCCGTGCACAGCCTCACAAAAGATGCAGTAACTAGCAACCAGAAAGCAGAACATCCCAGGGAAAGACAAGCTGGCAACCTCTACTTTCAAACTTCTGCTTGTGTTTGAGAGGCATATTGCTGTTTCTGCCTGATACTCTTGGTGAGATGTGACTGCATTTGAGTGACACAGATTCTCAGGAGACTTTGGCCCTACAATGTGGTAAAACAGGTCACTTGGTTCTCTGCTTATCTCATTAAGTCAGGAGTAGCTTTGTTGGAAACAGAGATATTATATGGGTGTGTACGCAAGGAGAGAATCAAAAGTTTTGCCTTTTCTGTGATCTTTGAACTGCATTTTTCAAGTTTTTTAACCGGGCAGTAAGGTTTTCCGAGGTATGTTGGCACTGACCTCCCTTTGAGGCAGAGCTTAGTGGAAAGCTTTTTTGCAGTAGCGTCTTATTTTAGCTAGAAGTTTAGTGAGGGTAAGCGTATCAGGAAAAGAGGCGGCCCATAGGTGGTGATGCCAGTTGGGTAATCCTCTGAGAGCCTTCTGTAGTAGGGTGACCGGTGCACGCCAGCCTCAGGACAGCCCCAGGGTAAAGAGGGAGTGAGAGGGATGCTGGATATCAGGAGGACCCAGACTCTGGTGTCTGTGGCAGAGGAGGTGTTCCTTAGGATCCGGATGCGCTGTTATTGGGACAGCAGTCATATGCTGTGACGGTGAAGACTTCAGTTTGGCCACTGCCTTATGGACCAGCTTTGAGGAAGGTCCTGTTATCTCAGCTGGGGGGTGTCCAGGGCTTACGTGCAGAGAAGTACAAGGCACTATTTTTTTGCATTATCTACTTGGCAAAGCTTGCTGCTGTGAGCTGCTTCTCCTTACAGATAAGGTTTGGGTGACACAAGGAAAGACGCAGCTGCTGGCGTGAGTGCTCTCCCTTCTCTGGGGAGCTGTCAGGGCCAAGAAAACAGCTGAGCGCTGGCCCCGATCTCATCACAGCCTGCAAAGGAAGCAGGTGGCTGTGCAGAAAAAGGGCTGGAAAGGGCTTCAACGGGCGTCCTCCTCCCTGAGGAAGGGAAAGGCCTTGCTTGATCAGTGCAACCTCCTCCATGCGTTGGCAAGAAGTGCAGCTACGTTGAGAAGTGCTGTCCCAGCATGCTCATCCTTAGGAGGAATAACAGCCTCTGTTTGCTCCTGCTGCCCTGCTAACTGCCTAGCTTGCAGCGGGCATGGAGCTGGTCGGCCCTGCCATCCGTCAGCCTACATCCCTCTGCACGCTTGTCAGCGCGGTAGGTTGGTTTTGTGCAGCTGAGTTCAAGTGCTCTGCGCTAGGAGAGGAATCCAAACATCTCCTTATTGGCAAAGATACACGAAGCCACGGGCGAAACGTTTCAGCTTTGCTTGACTGATGGTTGCTGCCCTTCCAAGCTCAGTTGTGATGATCTTTTTCACTGCTGAGTTTTGTCCTGTCTCTCCAGCTGATGCAACTCAGCCTGTCAGGGAAAAAAAAAGTTCCCTGGCCCATCTTGTTCTTCCTCCCTCTCTGCTGGGTTTCATTTTTAACAAACAGAAATTCAGCTAAGTTTCAGATTATCTCCAGTTTTGAATGGGAAGGCATCAGACTTGGTTTTTTACTGCTTTGTGACAACAGGGCATGCAACCCTCTTGGGATTTGGTGGCTGCAGTCAGCAAAGCGGGGACGGATCCTGCCAGTCTGTTATCAAGAGGCCTGGCTCTCTGAAGGCTACACCACCATCAACTCATTGGTAGGGCAGTGGTGAAATAGCAGTTAACCCCCAGGAGCGTGCTGCTGTGAGCAGCCATCTGAATTTATTGGCAGGAGGGTCTAACCTGACTGGGGAGTGTTTTGTTCTGCTCTGTGGATGCTGTCAGGAGCTTTGAAACCTTGCAAAGGAATTCCCCAGGCATTGCTGAGCCTGGGTTTTAAAGGGCACTGTATTATCAAGTGCCTTATATAAGCAGGCGGAGCTGATGGCTGGAGCCGTTGGGTTGCAGCCTCTGTAAACTCAGCAACAGGGAGTGTTGACGACAGCAGCCAAAGTTATGCCAGACCTCCCCCTGTCTGACATGGGGTTATTTATTCTCTCTGGTGTTCCCTTGTTTACCACGGTCTCTACAATTTAGCCACCTGTGAGCCAGTGTTTCCTAGCGCTGCAAAATCCCATGGATATTCCAAAGGGAGCTGTGTGAGGAAGTGGGCAGCAGTACGTTAGCTAACCTGTTTCTGAAAAGGGCTGCAGGCTGGGTCTCGATGGAAGGGTTTTAATTTACAACGACGCTCACTCTGGTGCAGAAAATGTTGCAGGCAGAAGGAGGGAATGTTCAAAATGCAAAATGCAAAGTAGGGAGAGGGAAGCAGAAGCTCAGGGGCCAGAAATTAGGGTCCTAGGTACGTGGGAGAGAAGGGGTTGGACATATTCGTAAGCCACGTCACAGCTATGTCTTTAACAAGCCAATGGTGGTTCCTCTGCCTGAGCTGAAACGGTTGAAATTGTATTAGAGATCAAGGTGAAGACTGTAGCTGGAAGCTGTGTGGGTGCTTACCGGGCTGTGCAATGCAAAAGTTGTTTCTCATTGACAGCAAGCTCTTTTCCTTCTTTCCAGTGCTGGCTTCCTAAATTGAAGTTACAAGTAAATCTTGTCTAGGATTTTGGCTTTCCCCATCCAAAGCAGCGCAGGGACTTTTCACTTTCTCACCTGCAAAAGGTCACGAGGGGTTTTCCTTGCCTTGGGTTCAGGATGTCTGCAAGAAGGCTGGAGTATTGTGCTTTGTTTAGCAATTGAACATACAGCCAAAAAGCCTCATGTTGGACATGTATTTTTCAGTTACTCTGACTAAAATGGAAAAAAATGTTGAGTCTTCCTTTTGGTGAAAACAAGGAAACACATTTTCTCTATTAATCAAAAAGTGATGGAAACGGAGGGTTAAACTGAGGCACTGTCACAGCAGCTGCAGTGAGGAGTGAATAGGTTTGTGCATTATCGTTGTGGCCAGAACACTGTCCCACGAAGAAGGGATAGGTATGAAGACCTACTGTGTCCCAGGGGACTTGAACCACGTCTCAGATGGCAGTGCCCATGGCGCTGTGATCGCAAGGCACAGAGGTAGGCTTTGATCTGGGCTGCTCAACAGTAATTCACGGCCAGCAACATCTAGGAGGTGAGATATGAGGATGCTGGGGTGAGAGATGCCCAGGTCTGTTTGTGTTTGGGTTTTTTTGTTTGGTTTTGTTTTAACTAACCTGTTTGGGGCATTTAACCTGAATTTTCAAATAGTTTCAGCCTGATCCAAACTATGGTTCTAGGAAATAAACAGGTCACTGCAAGAAATACTCAACCCAGTCTTAGTGCTGAGACAGCAGAGAACATGGCTTGCATTGAACCTCCTAAACAGGCCCTGTCAAAGCCCATATATAGCACTGAATATACTAGGAAAAAGTCTAGAAATGCTTTCCAATAGGCTGCTTCCCAAAAAAGGTCGTGATGCAATTATTTTGGATGTAGAAAGAACTGCCTGCCTTTGTTTAGAAGCTGCAAACTGTCTTGCTGTGGTGAAAGACAGCACTAGGCTTTTTGGAAAAACATTTCTGCCAGGCATCCCTAAAATGTGTCAGAGAATGTCACGTGTCAGTGATGGGTTTTACAGGAGTCGTTGTTCCAGACATTGAGCGATGGGCTTTGGAAACACAGGCACCACTGTATCTGGGGAGGGATCTGTGACAAATATGGTCTGGTACTTTCAGAACAGAGATGTTGTACAGATAGGGAGAGAAGTGCGGCATCCGTTAGGTTATACGGAAGTACTGGCCTGGGCAGTGATCCGCTGGCTCTGCTGAGGGAACAGCCTTGCAGGTCTCATGCTTAGCAGTGACACTGTGATAGCTGAGGAGATGCCTAAAGGGTGATGAGTCTCTAGCAGGGAACAGTGTTACTGATCAAAGTCTTGTTTATGGGAAAAAAGGAAGCACACCTTATATAGAGACAGCCAAGAGTTTATTCTGTATAACTGAGCCCTCAGCATTCTAATCTTGTTAGTCGAGATCTAATTATTACAGAAAAAGAAAGAAAGAAGTCCTGTTGATTACCACTTTTGTCCAGCTTCAAGTCCACATTTTTTTTACTGGTTGTTCACAGCATGAGGCCACTGGTGCCAGTCTGTGCTCCATCTCTTGTTGTCCCATGCCTGTTCTCTTTCATGCCATGTCCTGTGCCTCCACTTCTGAAAGCCTCTTGTCATACCAGGTCTGTATTACTTTATGCTACCTCATTATGCTAGGCGGTAAACCCATGATGGTAGCACATAAAGATAAAGAATCATAAAAGAAAAATTAGCCATGGTTACCCACTCAATTAGAATAATTGCTGTTGCAGCTAAACCACGTGAAACAAAGCTTCGGATCGGTCAGGAAGAGCTCAGACAGAGCTAGCATCACAAGCTGCGTTCCCAAGGCCTTGCAAACTCCCTACAAAGCCTGCGGCATGTTGCTTCCCACAGCAGTACCGTGTTACAGGGCTGCAGGGACACAACAGGAGCAGACTGCTGTGTCCCTGAAAGGAGGTGGTTTTCCAGCACCTCGTGACATGAGAGCTACGCGAAGGGCTGGCTCCAAAGCTGATGGAAATCAGCGGGCAGCAGGTCAGGAAAGCAAATCCAAGAGCAGCTCTGCAACGGGGTGGTTGTTACGAATGTGGCGCGGGGGGATTTATGTGCAACCTGGCCTCTTCCTGCTCAAGTTTTCTGCTGGCACAGGGAGAGAGCCAGCTCTCTCCGCAGATAGCTTGTGCATGGCATTTAAAGCCTGTCAGTGTGTCACCTGTGCTGTGAGTAGGCATGCCATTGGGGTAAGACAGTGCTACCCTCTTATTTTGGAGGTGCAGGGTTGGGATGGGTAAATTCATGTGAAATCCATGTTCAGCAGCTATCTACCCTCACCCCTGCAGTACAGTGAATGAGTTGGGCTTGTCTGCATTTTTAGTTCAAAGATAATGCTTTTCAAAAGCAAGTCCAGTATCTCCTCCATGTGTCATCGTTTTTCACCTTCCCTGCCCATGTTCGTTAACCCACCTACCATCCCCCTGGCTTGCTTTGTTTTAAAAGCACATACTGTATATACTGTTCTTTCTCCTGTGCAAACAGCCTTGCCTCCTGGTCCAACTGGTTGCCTATTCCCTGTTTCTCAGCTCCACCCTGATACTTTGCCCACTGGAGTGATGTTCTGCTGCCCAGTTCACTCTTATTTGCCCTCGGCTCTTAACGACCTGCTCTTGCAGAGGCACTGCAGACCGTCACGCTGTGATCTGACTTTGCAGTTTGTTGGCTGTCTCTATGTAGAGGGGCTGGGCACTTCCTTTTTGTGCGGCGCACTTCCTCTGCAGCGGCTCTGCAGAGATCCTCCTGCTGTCTGCATGGCTTGCACACCAGGAGCCGGGCGTCCTGGGACCCTCTGCGCGCCCCGCGGCTTTCTCCATCTGTGGTGGTTGCCCTGCCTGCCTCTGCCGAGCGTAGTGCCCTGCTCTGCACCGTCTGCTTGGGCGGCTACACAGAAATCCTTTGGCATGCAGGGACGTGCCGATGCTGTGAGCATCACCTGGAATTTTGCCTTTCTGACTCTTTTTGTGGTTTGCAGAAGCAGCGCGTGGCTGCTCTGCGCCTCTGGCCACCCTCTGCCCTTCACTGGCAGCGGCTGAGCCCTTTCAGGGTAGATGTTGTCACTCTAAGCCTCTGCCTCCTCTAGCTTTCCTCTGTACCCTATGCTTCAGAGCAGGCAGAAGCTAAGTGAACATGCCTCCTTTCGCACTCATCGGCTCCACGGTGACAGCATCTAGTGTATGTTTTTGGTAGATGTGCCTTGCTTCCAACGTACCTCCTGGGTGTGGGCAGGAGGCAGGTCTTGCCCTATGCACAGCCCACTGGCGTTCCCATGACATTGCCTCCGTGCCAAGGGTTGGACAGGGCTGGGCCTGAGGCCAGAATTGCTCTTGGGTCTTTAAACCTTGTGTGATGGAGGGATTGCAATGCCAAGCTTGGCGGCAGGAGCAGGCGGGGAGGGTAATGGCCATGGCTTCCTCCGGCTCAGTTCGCTTAGGTCTGTCCCATCCAGTTCTGCAAGGCAGCGACCCTGCAGGGTGCTCATTCCACCTTGAGGCACATCCAGGTTAAGTACTGAAAATGTGTAATCGGCTGGCATGTACTAATTGCCTGCCTGTTAGAGAGCAAAACGTGTGTGAAGGAGCGAGGGAGTCAAGGGAAGGATTCCTGACACAGTGTTTTTGCAAAGTCCTTTTCTTGAACTGGAGGGGAAGCCTGAGTTGCTGCTGCAGGAGCCGGAAGACACACCTGATGCTCAGGGATTTGTGGGTTTCTTTGTTGGAGCTCTTGGCTTCACCTTCTCTTTGCCTCTGTGTCTGTTTCCCTGTGTGCTGCACCGCCAAGGGATCTCCAAGGCTGCGTATACATCTGGGGTGAAGACTTGGTCCTTACTGGCCATCAGCTGGCTCACACACTCTCATTATCAAATGTTAAGTTGTGGTTAATAAAAAAACCCAATGAGAACTTCTGCCATCATGGTCACTGAGTCGTGAACAAGCAGGCGAGACACGGAGCCCAGGAAGGACGCCCTGGCCAGAGCTCTTCTGGCGTTTCTGTTCGGGGGAAGAGACTGCAGCTCTGAAAGTGCTTTGGTATTTTCCATCTCAGATAAGTGGTTTTTATTTTGCTGTCTCACAACTGCCTCTCTGGGGCTTGTTTCACTTCCTGTGCTCACAGTTGAGCAACTTACTTAGGCTTTTGGGTGTTTTTTTCCTCTTTAATATTTATGCACATTGAGATTTTTCTCTAATGCAGCGTGGGATGAATTCTGGACCTGAGAACGTGACCTTTTAGTACAAGGCATGAAAACAAACAGTGGGTGGGAATTTGCTATTGCACGGAGTTGCTCGGTTGATGAACTTGGTACAAGTAAGCAAAAGAATGCATCTACCAGACTGTGCACTTGTGTAGACAGCAGGAACATGTGTGGTAATGAAGCGCTCGGGAAGAGGTGTTGAACGTTGTGCTTTGTAGTTCAGGCTGATCTCTAGTTGTAAGGGACTAGGAGGAAACTCAGCCCAGGGTAAAGCCACTCCATACCTGTCTTCTGCAGAGCCGTGGTCTCTGTGGTGGCAGCTGATGCCAGCTACTGCCAGACAGCAGGCACGTGGCACGTCTGGCCACCCTTCTGAGTTCCTGTGGTTCAGGAGTGGCCTATTTACTTGATGCTACAGGAGTAGTCTTAAATAACACAGAATACTGTGTTGGGGATTCAAGGCTCATTTTCCTTATATTCCAAAAGATGGTAGGGAAGTGGTATCCCTCCAGCCATCCCTGTACCTGTCTTCAAACATTTTCTGGGGCTGTGTGACTTCACTGCCCTCACTGTGCAGATGGAGTTTTACCCTAAAGAAGTAAGATGCCAAGTTCTCCTTAGCCCATCATTTTGTTATGACATTTCCAAACTGGAGCACTTGAGGCTTTGCCTTTTTCCAACTTGGTTTAAAATAAGAAATGAAACAAGCCAACCGTCTCCTGGGCTGTATCCAGGGAAGTGTGGCCAGCAGGTCGAGGGAGGGGATTGTCCCCCTCTACTCTGCTCTCGTGAGACCCCACCTGGAATACTGCGTCCAGCTCTGGGACCCCCAACACAAGAAGGATATTGACCAGTTGGAGCAAGTCCAGAGGAGGCCACGAAGATGCTCAGAGGGCTGGAGCCCCTCTGCTATGGGGACAGGCTGAGAGAGTTGGGCTTATTCAGCCTGGAGAAGAGAAGGCTCTGGGGAGACCTTACAGCACCTTCCAGTAGCTGAAGGGGCTACAAGGAAGCTGGGGGGGGACTTTTTACAAGGCTCTGTAGTGACAGGACAAGGGGTAACGGGTTTAAATTGAAAGTGGGGAGATTTAGATTGGATATCAGGAAGAAATTCTTCCTGGAGAGGGTGGTGAGGCACTGGCACAGGTTGCCCAGAGAAGCTGTGGATACCCCATCCCTGGGAGTGTTCAAGGCCAGGCTGGATGAGGCTTGGAGCAACCTGGTCTAGTGGAGGGTGTCCCTGCCCATGGCAGGGGGGTTGGAACTAGATGATCTTTAAGGTCCCTTCCAGCCAAAACCAGTCCGTGATTCTGTGAATTTTTGATGGACCAGAAGCAGCATTTAATTTTATTTGCAGCTTAGCCACCACCTGAAAACTGGTTTTGTTTGGGGTTTTTTCACAGCTATGGCAAGTTCTGGAAGATAGGGATAAATTGGTAGATTCATGCATTACAGCTTATTGTGGAACGCAGACCTCCAAAATTCACTTGTTTGTTAACAGTTTTTGGAGACCCTGGTGGCATGGCGTAGCTTACAGACCCCTAAAGGTTCACAGGTGACAGGTTGAAGATGAATGTGCTGGGGAGAAGAAGATGCCTTTCTCTGGGCATCAGTACTCAGGTCCTGAACCCAGAGGACAATTTTCATTCCTGTCAGACTCTGCGAGTCTGAGCTGGTGATTGGTACTGTGCTGCTCCTTGTGAGGGTCACCTCCTTCCTTGGTGTGAGATCACTCGCCACCTGGCAGTTACCTGTCTTCTCAAAGCCCCTCCACGGCAGGCAGGCAGAGCTGTTCAGTTCATGACAGCATCTTGGCCCCAGGCCTGCCTGCAGTTGCGTTATCCCCCACGCAGGCATCACAATAATGTATGTGCAAGTCTGTGCCTGCAGACTGCTTTTTTGTTCCTTAGAGGAACATTTCTGCTATTGTCGCAGGGGCGAGCCCCGTGAAAAGAGCCTTTGTTCGTGTTCTCAGTGTTCCTGACGTTCTCCATGCAAGAGTGGCTGCGGTTTTCCTCAGAGCAGTATCTCCGTTCTGCCAGGCTGTTGTGCACAGCAGGGTTAAGTGACAAAGGAGGAATTCAGGCTGCAGGTGATGTGACTTTGATGAGAGTCTTGCAAAATCTGTCACTCACACAAGGACTTCTTTTCTACCGTATCCATGCCAATGCACTGTTTACCCTTGCAATTTAAAGAGAAGCTACTTGTTATGAAGCACTTCCAGCAGTATTCCAGCATAACCAGAGCTGGGAGTCTTTGGGCAACAGCTTCCAGCTCATCTTGCGTTTATCCCACGCATGTTCCCAGAAGCTTCTGGCTGAGCCTCGTAGGTAAAAACGTCATCAGAATGGCTAAAATGGCCATGGACTTCTGGAGGCAGCAGGACAGCCACTGACTTTCTGGCTGTTCTACCCACGCCAGAGCCTGGCACTCAGGGCAGTGCCTGCGGCTGTCACTCGCTCATCCTTTCTGCCACAAGTGTGGCTCTCTGACCCTCTTTACTCTCTCCCCCGTTTCAGGAGCAGTCCAGCTCTCACCATACCCCAGGGTACCCTTCTTTAGGATGCAAAAGCTGCCGTGCCTTGTGCTGCTTAGATGATGAGGTCCAGAGGTGATCATGATGCCTTGCTCGGTTCAAGTTCATCCTTTTTTTCCTCCTCGGCATAAACTGGGTTGTGCAGTCCCATGACAACGTTGCTTCTGTACCTCAGGGAACTTCTGGATCTGACTTGCCGTCTTGCCAACACCCTGAAGAAATATGGGATACAGAAAGGGGACAAAGTGGCCATCTATATGTCCGTGTCTCCCTTGTCTGTGGCAGCCATGCTGGCTTGCGCCAGGATCGGGGCCGTTCACACCGTGGTCTTCGCTGGATTCAGCGCGGAGTCCTTAGCTGGGAGGATCATGGACTGTAAGTAGTGACAGTAGAGACAGTGCTCCAAGACCTATCCTAGTGCTGTGTTTTCTTGGCAGAAAGAGAAAAGGTTCATTCTCAGCTGGCGGGACAGTTTGCTCTCCTTCGCAAAATATCGTGAAGAGCCTTTTCCTTAGTGGCAGATGCAGTATCCTCTGGCCTTAAAATGCTTGATAAATTCCTTAACATTCAGTCTGCGCTGGGTTACTGCCAGGCAGCAGGGAAGCTGGAGGGAAAACCGGAGCTTAGGAATGGGGCCCGATTGGTTTATTCGCAGTCTAATGGCAGTGTTTCTTTGATCCTCCTGCACAGTGCTAGTTCCGCAGTCCCGATTGTGGTACTGTGATTTATGTATAGCGCTGGAAGCGCTGGCAGCCTGCCCCTGCTCTGCTAGCCGCTGTACCAACAGACAGAGCTGTTCTTAGCCCAGAGCGTTTGTAGTGTTCTTAGGTAAAAACTAATGCTAAAAATACCGGCAGAAGAACAAAATAGCAAGTGGCTCACGTGCTAACAGTCACATCCGTTTCTTCATGGCTGGCGTGAGGGAGTGAGTCGTACAGCAAGTTCCGTACTTTTTACCATTTTAGTAGAGAATGGAAAAATATATAGAAATATATAGAAGAACATATAGAAAGCAAGGGCATGTTTTAGTTATCCCTCACTTTTAGCCACTTGTGTGGAAGCGAAGGGCTATAGAGCCATTTCTCTGCAGCCACAGCTCTGTAATAATGTAGTGTGGCGCAACTTGAAGCACTCTGCCAGAGCGCTGCTGCTCTGTGCTGTGGCTTCCAGGAGGTTTCCCCTCAGGGTACGGGTGGGTTTCAGGAGGCTGCAGGTATCTCAGAGCAGGGTAACGCCTCCGGGAGGCTGCTGCGTTTGGTGCTCCGCAGTCTGCAATGGGCACTGACGTGCAGCCCCAGCAAGAGGATGAAAGAGGGGCAGAGGTGCTTGGCCACCGAGGTCGTAGGAAGTCTGGCGCTGGTTGCAGTGAGTGAGCTGTTAGGCTGAAGCAGCAGTATTTATTCACTGTAAGGCAGGTCACTGGGAAGAAACTATTAGAAACTGCATTTAAACTGCAGTGAGTGATACTTACGCTGGACACTGGGGAAGACTTTCTCATGTTCATGATAAACATTGGAGTGGACTGGTAAGGAGGGCGTAGAATAGCTATCATTGGATCTGTTTCATGAAGGCTGGACTGACAGTGGTCCGAAATGGTTTAGCGGGAGCGGGCACTGCCTTGGGGTGCGGGAGATGGACTGGATAACCCATGGAGGTTCCAGCTACCCCTAATTTCTGATGGGTCTCAGGTTTAAAAGTGTCTTTGTCAGTGACACTGACTGGTTTTGCTTGATAGAAGTTTTGAGTATTTGTCACACGTGTTGTCCTATACATCATCCCCAAAAGTGATGAAAGCAGGGTGCACATACTAGCCTGGAAGACAGGCTGGTACGTCTGCTAATTCTTTCTCTCTTTAGCTGGATGCAAAGCAGTTATCACCTACAACGAGGGAGTCAGGGGAGGCCGAATCATACGGCTGAAGACGACTGTGGACGATGCTGTGAAGAACTGCCCAAGCATCAAACACGTCTTTGTGGCGCAGAGGACAGATAACAAAGTCCAGATGACTGACCGTGATATTCCCCTTGAGGAGGTATGTTGGTGTTGGCAAACCTTGCCTGTTTCCCCTGATATTTCTTGAAGCAGGGAATGTTTACTGTGCCGGGGGAGAGAAATATGGTGCACTCATAAATACAGGGACCAGCTAACACAGACATCTGAGAGACCTGACGCAGGGCTCTTCAGAGCGTGTGCGTGAGAGTCTTGCTGAATGCGTAGATCATGCATGCTCTGGTATTTGGCTTTGGTCTTAGTTCTGCTGCAGCCTACACTAGGAATTGGCAGCCAAGGAAGACCAGGCAGTTTCCATACTTCCCTTCCATATGTGTGCTGAGCTAAAAGACTGTGAAGCAGCCACTGCACTGCAGCTTGGTATTCCAGTGTAGCTGCACTGGCTCTGCCAGTGTTGGCTGGCTTTTATGCTGCCTCTGGAGCAGGTTTTCAGTGTGTGCTGCTCTTCCCAGGCTGCCGCAGTTCTCTGCTAGGCTGACGGATACAGCTGTGTTGCTGTGACAGCATCTGTATGTCCCTGCAGTCTCCCAGCTCTGCAGATGCCCACTGGCATTCTGGATAATTCATCTTGGGTCTGAGTGTTGGCTAGATCATCTTTCTCTCCAACTGTGCCTTTTGGACATGAGTTCCACTGGTTAAAAGAAGATGCCCCTGATGGCATCTGGATCTTCATCCTGAAATGGATGGCGTGTATTTACAGTCTGCTAGGATTGTGAGTCAAAGCAGCTCAATCTGTCTGATTCATCTCAGCATGGGCCGGGAGTATGCTGCTCCACATTAGTAGTCTTGCAAACTTTAAGGAATGAGTGGATTTAAGGAATGAGAGGATTTCAAGAATGAGTGTCTCCTGAAACCCAGAGAACACGGATACCATTGCTGCTGCCGTTAGGCTCTGTTCAGACACCCCGTAACAGTTTGTCGTATGGACTCTCGGACTGGACACTGTTGAAAGGCAGTGCAGAAGTAATCAAGTTCCTGGAGAGGCTTAATAGAGCCTATCGACAGTGATGTGGTCACCTCATGATGGGATGGCAGTGATGGCTTGGGAATATTTACAACCTGTGGTTCCTGGGGAAGACAACAGCAGTTGTTTTAATGTGTTTAGCTGGTACACAGGGGACGGCAGCCTAATGCAGAAGAAGTTTTATCAGTTTGCTGGCAGCAGTAAACAGGAACTACTCGTGGTAATAATGCCTGGAAATCGCCCATCTGCCAAGATAATTACTCAGGAGTCCCTGTGCTGGTCACATGAGATAGGAGCAACTACTAGGGTAAGTTAAACAGAGAAGGCAGGTTTTATTTGGAAATTGTCTGACTCCTCCTTGCTCCACAAAGCACATTCTGACGATTTTCCTTAGTCTGCAAACAACCTGAGGTGCTTTGGTCATCCAAGAGCTGAGCCCATTGTCAGTTGTAGGGTCTGAAATAGAACAAGAATTAAACCATTAATGCTGACAACTCTGTCATTACTGATCTTGACAGCAGTTGTGCTTTCCAGCTTTTGTGCAATGGCTTCCTGCAAAATTTTAGCTCATGTTGTAATGGGGCACGTGAGAACTCCATCTTAGTTTTAAGAACTGGCAGGTCAGCCTGAACTGGCAGCACTGAAAGGTCATGATAAATACCTGGGATGAGCAGGAGTGCTGTAACTCAGGGCTAAGAATTGCATCTGACCCATACCAGCTCCTCACATCCTACTAAGCTTTGTTTGTCAGAGTCAACCTGACAATTTGTCATCCTTCAAACAATTGGACCTGCCATTGGTAGCGTTCACTGGTAAACACAGTGTGCTTACAGTGTATACTTGTAAAAAGGCAGTACCTAGAAATTCCTTCAAACAGCCACCTGCTAACCCTTGAAGGATTCATTATTCATCTAGGACAGTACAAAACTTGAGAGAAGTGAGCCAGCTGTGCTTTTTTTTAACAGCCAGATGTTGATCATCTGGAACACACAAGGATTATTGCAAGTTCGCACATGGATAATAAAGATGTTTGCATCTGGAACACACAGTGATCCTTGCAAGTTTGTACATGGATAAGGAAAATGTTCGATCTTGTCCTGAAAAATCTACAGTCTGGGCAGACAAGCTCTCTGTGACTACCAGGTTCAGTGACCACAAGCACATCATTTCCCCTTCCTCTGCTGGACTGGGCCCACAAGCTGGACCAAAAGTTTGCTCTGACCTAGTAGGACATTGCATCCTTCCCTCCCATGCTTCTGACTGTAGGGGTGTGAGGAAGATCTTGCCTGCCTGGCCAAACTGTGGAGTATGAGGAGAGTGCAGAGGCAGGAAAGTAAAGCAGTCTCCTTCTGATGGGTAGAAGCACTTAGAGTCTGAGGATGAAATGGACAGGACAGTCATCCATGGCTGGAGCCAGGGAAGAGAGATGAATGCACAGTTTGACTTTGGCACTGCAGTTTTAAAAGGAAAAGGAAGGTCCTATGCAGTATCCACTCAGCCTTGCTGCTGCTGTCAAGCGTAGTTCATGTTTGCAGTCACACACTAGTTTTCTACCAGCAGCTTGCAAAGGCTTGAAATGTGACTAAGCTATGACCTACCATTTTTTTCCTGAAATGTTATTTTATCTGGCCGATTCCCCTTGACTTCGGCTCCTAACAGAGGTGTTGGTGGAAAGGCTAGCTGCAGTGCATCCACAGGAATCTTTCCGCTAGGTAAGCACATGTAACCCATGATAGATTCATGGACGTTTGTGAGGGGTCAACAGCAATAGTGGTTCTTGTCTCTGGACGCTGCTGACATGCTTACAGACAGAGTATTGGCTGGCTCCCTGTAGCCAAAGTCTTTCTGTCATTACCACCTTTTTTTCCTTAGGAGATGGCCAAGGCAGCTCCTGTATGCACTCCAGAGAGCATGGACAGCGAAGACATGCTTTTCATGCTGTATACCTCAGGCAGCACTGGGAAACCCAAAGGTATCGTTCACACCCAGGCTGGATACCTGCTGTACGCTGCTCTCACGCACAAGGTAACTCAGCTGCATCCTCTGGAAAAGACTTACTTGCCTTCTGTAGTACCAACAAGAGGGACTTGGGTTGGTGAGGGGTGCTGTATTCTGTCTTCGCTGCCCACTTGGCTTATTGGGTGTAAACAGAATGAAAAATGCCTGAGAATGTGTAATTAACCTTCAGGTTCTGCTCCTGGGGAATATAATACTATGCAAACCAGAGCTTAGAGTTGTGAAAGGAAGTAAACTTCAGTGCTGCTACTTTTGCATCTAAAATGTGCTAGTGTTGCAGGCTAGAATTTGCACATAGTAAAGTGATGCAGCTGGTAAGTATCTCACTGGAATTCCTGATGTGGATATTACTGTAGTATTTTGCAGTGGGATGCTGGCCTTTTTTGTTTCAGAGAGGATTTGGACTCTTAAAACAACCTCTTTCCAGAGCACTTGTTGTCTGAAGAGCAAAAATTACATTCATGCTCTGTGGTTGCACCTTTGCGCTGCTTTTTTTCTGTGATCTAGGCTAAATGTTTTAACTCCCTTTCTCATGGAAAAAAAAAACCCCAAACCATCAAGACACTGCTTCTTGAAGCTTCTGGTCTGAGCTCTGTGTAGGAAAAGGTAACAGTGAAATGTGGAGAGGACTGCAGTGAAAGATCTCCATCTGGCTTTAGTGGTATCACCCTGTTTGCAATCACACACAGTTCAGGCAGAGGTTTTCTTTCTTGAGGCTGACACAGCTGATTTTTTTATAAGATTTGAATGTGCAAGTGTCAGACTTCTCTGCATGAAGGGCATTTGTTACGTCAACTTTTCTGGGTGACAGTGTAATCTCCAGGGCATCTCTCTCTTAGCCCAGAAGGTAGATCCTGCACCCTGGTGCAGACATGCAGGAGGTACTGTGTGTAGCTGCGGTCCCTTTAGAAGTACTTCAGAGCCTGAGTGGGAAAGGCATGTGGAAAAGTGAAGTGAGAATTGGCTCTCCAAGGTAGAGGGATCAGCTGACCTGTGTGGCCTTGGTGGCCTTTGCCCTCTCATGTGTGACACTTGTCACACACTTGTGGGATTTTCTTTTTGTTCTAACCCACTTTCTTTCATTTAAAACATAAAGCTGACTATGCTTTATCACTCAGGACCTTTTCACCGTATGGTAGAGGAGCTAGATTTATAGGGAAGCATTTTCCATAACCAAGACAAGATAATGAGTTATCCGAGATCTTTACCTTGAATTTGATGAGCAAGGAGTGGCTAGCTTTGTTGCTGCAGGCTGAGGAGCTGCTGGTACAGCCCTGCTCCCTGTACATTTGCAAAAGCAGCCAGGAGCCTGGAAGCCCTGGCCCTGGTCCCTCTGACTTGCTTCCTCACCTTGGGCTGGCCCTCATGCTGCTCTGCCCTGCGTGCCTGGCTCCGCTTGCCCTGTGCTCATCCTTGCTCCCAGTTGGATGTCCAGTGCAGCCCCTTACCTTTCAGCTCTTTGCCAACAGAAAGCCAGCTGGCCTTACGTTTATCTTTGCAGTATGTATTTGACTACCAGCAAGGCGATGTTTTTGGCTGTGTGGCTGACATTGGCTGGATCACAGGACACAGCTATGTCGTGTACGGACCACTCTGCAATGGAGCCACCTCTGTCCTGTTTGAAAGCACTCCGGTCTACCCTGACCCAGGTGAGGAAGTGGTGGGCAAAGGTTTGGCTAGACACGGCAGTGGGACAAAGGAGATTTTGAACCCTGTCCAGTGTGACCTGCCTGCTCAGGGGAGGTACGCTCCATTTCTTTGGAACATGTGGCTGTATCAAGAGACCCAAACATATCCTGGGCTGTAGCCAGACAATCATGGACAGCAGGTCTCTAGTCTGCTCTCCAGAGACCTCACCTGCAGTGGGGGTCCAGCTCTGGGATCCCCAACACAAGAAGGATATTGACCAGTTGGAGCAAGTCCAGAGGAGGCCACGAAGATGCTCAGAGGGCTGGACCCCCTCTGCCATGGGGACAGGCTGAGAGAGTTGGGCTTGTTCAGCCTGGAGAAGAGAAGGCTCCGGAGAGACCTTATAGCACACTCCAGTACCTAAAGGGGCCTATAAGAAAGCTGAGGGGGGACTTTTTACAAGGCTCTGTAGTGACAGGACAAGGGGTAATGGGTTTAAATTGAGAGCAGGAAGATTTAGATTAAATATCAGGAAGAAATTCTTCCCAGAGAGGGTGGTGAGGCACTGGCACAGGTTGCCCAGAGAAGCTGTGGGTGCCCCATCCCTGGCAGTGTTCAAGGCC
Organism: Rhynochetos jubatus; assembly: GCA_027574665.1. NCBI lineage: Eukaryota > Metazoa > Chordata > Aves > Eurypygiformes > Rhynochetidae > Rhynochetos > Rhynochetos jubatus. The sequence goes on along the minus strand of CM050650.1, from coordinate 13,559,538 downwards.
AGGCTGGATGAGGCTTGGAGCAACCTGGTCTAGTGGAGGGTGTCCCTGCCCATGGCAGGGGGGTGGAACTGGACGGTCTTTAAGGTCCCTTCCAACCCAAACCATTCAGTGATTCTGTGTGTCTGCCGCATTCAGGAACATCTGTGCATCCAGGTGAAAAAGAAAAAACAGTTGCCATTGGTTTTGCTCTGTACTGACCGTAGTCACAGCTTTAGTTTTTGCTGTTAACCTTCCTGCTGAGCATTTGCAGCAGTATGTCGTTGCTAGATGGATAAAAATCCTGTTTGTCATTTTACAGGTCGTTACTGGGAAGTGGTACAAAGGTTGAAAATTAATCAGTTTTATGGAGCACCTACGGCTATACGCTTGCTGCTGAATTATGGAGAAGAGTGGGTGAAGAAATATGACAAATCTTCCTTGAAGACCTTGGGGTCAGGTAAGGGGCATGAGACCTTTATCTGGAAAAGACAGGGGGTTCTAGCTGGTGAAATGAAGGTACCAGAGGAGCTCGGCTGACCAGATAGGAAACACATGATAAAGCAGCCTCCCTGTCTGCTTTTCAGATATTTTCTCAGCAGAAAGAGAAACAAACTGAAGCTGGGGCCATTGAACCTTAGTGTGATTGCCTGTTTCCTAGGTTTTATTTTGCAGGATCACATTCTTGGCTAAAAATATTTATCCAATGGTAAATGACATCACTCTGTATTTTACTGCTGTAGGTGACCCAAGCAGCATTTTCCTGCTTTATTTAGGATTCTGGAGGTTCTTATACATGACCTGTATTGATTAGTTACTTTCAGTGTTATTTATTGCTTGCCTTTGGTCTTTCTGGAAACAGTCCTCAGTTACATGACTACACTGCAGTCCTTTGCAGGTTGTAAACCAGGACAACATCCCAGAACAAAATGCCGTAAGCATTCTGCTTAAAGATCATGCATTTGGCCTGTTGTGCACCAAAAGGGAGAATGAACTGCCTCCAGCCCCCTGAGTCTCAGGCTGCTTCCTTTCTTGTTTTGGTCTAGTGGGAGAGCCCATCAACAACGAAGCGTGGCAGTGGTTCTATCACGTGGTGGGAGAAGGGCGCTGCACACTTGTGGATACGTGGTGGCAGACAGGTAAAAGGCATCCTCGGGGAGCGTGGGAGCCCTGACTGTTGGCAGGGTGCTGATGGGTAGAGAGGGATTAGTACATTTCAATTTGATCCAATGAGTCTGTCAAGAAAAACCAAACAAATCCCCTCCTGGCATTTTGATCAGCTTTGGGAAGTCACTGGGGAGTTTCAGCACATAACAGCAGTGTAACAGCGTATAAAAGCAGTGGCAGTGTTGGTTGGGTTTTTTCTTTTCCCCTCTAAATGCTCTTTCTATTCTGAATGCTGGAAAATCTCAATTGGTTCTAGAAACAGGAGGCAGAGATTGAATTTCTGGGCAAAGCTGGGAGTACACAGCTTGAATTGGAAATATCATTTTCAATTATTTATCCAACCGTACTGACCTTGATATGGTCTTATCGTGAAAAGGCATTTATAACACCGTATAGCCACAATCTGTACTTAGGTGTACTTTGTTTCCCTGCCTGGGAATGGCCAGAGGAGGGTGGAAAGCGAAGCTCTGTTGTCAAAGGGACGTAGGGCGACTGCTCTGGTGTGTTGGAAAGGGGGGAGTGCAGGGTTGCTGGCTGTGCCTCATGTGGGCAGGGGGCAGTGGCTGTCACCCAGCAGTGCTGCCCAGGAGCAGCTTCTCCCAGGAGTGAAGTAGGTGCTGTAGTTGCTTTGGCCCTGGACCTCTGATGCCTCAAAAGGGAGTGTGCTTCTGGTCTGGCATCACGCTTGGCCCAGCTGTGGGTACTAGTTAAGGTCTGTTTTCCGTTTACAACCTGCTGGACAGAGTGACTGGCTCTCAGATCCCTGTCCAGTTGGAGCTGAGCTGGTCCCTGCCTCCTGCCCTCCCTGGCCAGCAGCGGAGAGAGGGGGAGCACTCTGGGGCTGTGCTGCCTGGTGGGGTTCTGCTTTGAAGGAGCCCTGAAGCTCCTTCCTCAGCACCTGGTCCTCTCTTCTGGACACCAACGTTGGAGAGCTACTAAAGGTGTCTTGCATCATGTCCTTCTCAAGTCAGGAATCAGAGTTTGCAACGAAGCCATGGACTTATAGGATGCAGCCCAGCTGCTGGAGTTCTGCCTCTGCTGTAAAAAAGCCATCCCTACTCTTAAATTTCTAGCTGCCACTGGGCAGAATATTCATTCCCTTTCCAGTCAGGCTGCTCCTGATTTCATCCTTATTCTGCTAGCAGGCTCTCTCTTCAGGATCCCTGTGGCCCATCTCAGTGATGAATTAGCTTCTGGCACACGACCAAGTTCCATTTAATCCAGACCAGACTTGCAGACTCTTTTCATTTTCAGATTTGAAATAAAACAACCTCAGAATTCAGAGCAGCAGTGTTAACTACTATCTACTTCAATTACCGATCTCTTCAACCATCTGGGTTCTCACATGCTGAGCAGAAGGAACGCTGACTGGCTAGGTGCTATATGCCTTCCTCCTCACTGCTCTGAAATAAAATACCATGGAGAAGCAGTTGATCACTGTACAATGACAGAGTTGAGAAGAATAACTTTTTTGCCCTAACATTTTTTTGTTTGTTTGTCTTGTTAGCTGGTGCGTGCAGTGTTCATGCAGTGTCTTCTATTTCCTCCAAAGTACAGGGTTAGATCTTCTATTAAACTGTATTTCTTCTGGGTTTTTGGAGTGCCAAGTGTCAGGTGAGAGGTTAAACACCATTTGCTGGACAGTCTGTAAGTGCAGAGTTCTTGATCTTACCTTGAGCCAGGCGTTCTGCAGTTAAATTATTCCCAGCTCCTGGAAGCATAATATAATGATAAATATGCATTAAATTAATTCTGTTAGAAGGTAGAATCCATCTTTCTCCACAGTTGATGCTTCCAATAAAGAGGAAGCCAAATTAATCTTGGCAACATTATATACGCTATTTGAATGTAAAGGGAGCGTGGAAAGAGATCGTAGAAACAGTTTGATGGATGCTGGTTGTGGTCCTGCAGTGTCACCTCTTGTATATGATTTCAGTATAGCTTTTGTGCTGTCGTATGCAGTGTCCTCCACGGTATGTTGCTTTCCAAAGCAGCAACGTGTTGCCAGCTAATAAAGCCTGGTAGGCAGAAAGATCAGCAAATGGTGATTTAAGAATCCGCTTGGAAGTCTTTGGATGAGCAAATTAGGGAGATAGCAATTATGAGAAGCAATTTAAGTAGCGTGGTTATGTGCAGGTGAGAGAGGTGAAAAATTCCTGTGGCTCTTACTGTTAAAATATTAGGTAGTGCTGTGATTGACAGTAATACAGTCAAAGCGGTGTTTGAGTTTCAGGTGTATTCTTCACAGTGCAGGAGAGACATTAGGTATTTTTACTTTTGCAGTTGGTTTTATAAAGAAAATACAGCTGTTGTATGCAGCTGTGAACAAAAGCTGGTTTTGAAAGACATCTCTGAATAGGCCTTGGAAGCTTTTGTTGTTGGCATCATCTTACAGCGATTTAGACTGGGCTGGTGCTCCTGAGATGGGTTCCCCCCACAGCAGACCAATCTATCTGTGGTGGTGAAGACAACGGTGACAGAGGGTACCTGCTCCACCTTGCTGCCAGAGGTGATGTACCCACGGCACAGGGACCCTGTTTTGATGCATCACCCTCCCTATGCAGGCTCTGCTGTCCTCGCTTGAAGGCTGGGTGGATTGGCACTATGATGACAGCGTGGGCACTGATAACGTGGAAGCACGGCTTTGCTTCTGCCAGCTTGATAAGGGCAGGGCAGAGCCCAGAAGCCGTGCCAGCTGTCATCTGTCAGTGGCTAAAATTGGTACATTTATACCAGTTTAAAATAGGTCTTTACCATGCAAATAAGTTTTAAAGCACCCTCGACACCATGCAGCTCCCCCCTGGAATGTGACTTTACTGCCTTACGTGCAGCTGGCTGCAGGATGTGTAGGTTGTGGCAAAACCCATGTTGAAACATAGCTTGCAGTCCCGTGTTCTGAACGAGTACTGACAGGAAGAGCAACCATCAGTTTAATCAGGTTCCCTGCTCTGATGCAGATTTTCTCTGAACAGAGAACAGCAGGTGTCTGGGGTGCTTTCTTGTTTTACTGAAAAAAATTCAAGATGACCCTTTCAAAATAAACAGAAACATGTGAAGTGAATGCACGTCCATCAATGAAATGTGAAATAATTTTACGTGTAAGCTGCATGTGAAACTATTTTCTTCAGGTCTGAAGCATAGGGTCCCTCAAAGAGCCCCTTCCTCATAGCTACTACAGGGCAGCTGGATGCAGATTCAGCCTTTCCAACCCCTGCTTTCAGTTTTCACAGCCTCAGCATAGTGGCAGAATATGCCTTTATTTATAGGGCTGTATTTTCAAAAGTCTAACACCCCTTTGGTTTTGTTTCTCTCTTGTGTTTCTGAATTAGTTTTAGAATAGAAAAGATCTGATTAAGGTTAGAATCTGATTTAATGTTAATTCCAGCAGGAATGAAAAAGGATGATTAAAAGGTTTGATTTTGCATAGAAGATGAGCTCAACCTGCCTGTAAGGGGTGGCTTAATCTCATACTCTGTAATAATAGTAATTCAGACTCCTGAAGTGCTTTTCATGCTAACCTTAGCTGTAAAAACAGCACCAGGAGATAAATCCCCTGACATGTTCATATTTTCCCTGTAAAATCCCTTTTGGGGTTGGGAATGGAGCTGCCTGCATTCGTTGCTGGCTGGCAGCTGGAGCAATGGGTTTATCTGTGAGCTGGCTCAGGGTCGGATGGAGGGAACAGGGGGCGTGGGCTGAATCCATGCGGCTTGCACTGTGCCCGATGGACTTGCCGTGGACGGGACTGCGGGAAGGCTGCGGACGCACGCGTTGTGGCTGCTGCAGGATCCACAGGGCGTCTGGTGCAAAGCCAGCCGCTGTGGAACCGAGCGCTGCTCTGCTCTGAGCCTTCGGAGAGCTCAGCCAGGTGTTGGCGGTCCTGATGCTCTGGGGCACGGCCATGATCTGTGGTTTGTTACTGGTGTACGTGGGGAGCAGTCACTTCAGCCAGCACTGAATGAGGCACCCTGCAAACAGGGAGTAGGTGATCCGAGCTCACCAAGGGGAGACCTGCCTGCAATGTCCCCTGGAGACAGGGCAGGCCTTGGTGGTGTTATCCTGGCTTGCCAGATGTTTTTCTGTGTTTAAGCCTTCCTTGTATTCACAAAGAGCTCTTGGTTTATCAGGTCTGTGCTGCTTTCAGATGGCTGTGCTACTTGGTGTTGCGTAATTCCTTCCCAGTGCCTTTTTCTTGCAAGGTGGTTTCGCTGTTCTCTTCGTTAACTAAGAACAGATGGCATTTGCTTTCATCCAGCATTGGATGGACCCCACATATTTTGTTTTTCATTATTCTTCCAGAAACCGGTGGCATCTGCATTGCCCCACGGCCTTCAGAGGAGAAAGCCGAGATCATTCCAGCTATGGCTATGAGACCTTTCTTTGGGATCGTGCCCGTGCTGATGGATGAGAATGTGAGTTGAGGGTGTGCTGTGTGCCCAAAGAGAGGCTGGTGTGTGTTTCTGCCTTAATCACCTTTCTGACGGCAGAGGAACAGCATCCAGAAGGATGTTTGTTCCTCCATTAAAATGGTAGAATAGATGAGCAGCGATTTATGTGTTGAGCATCTCTCAAATGACTGTACAGGTTGCCAACTGGGCATTTCAAGCTGTCTGCAAATCTGTTGCAGGGATATTTAGATTAGATATCAGAAAGAAATTCTTCACACAGAGGGTGGGGAGGCACTGGCACAGGCTGCCCAGAGAAGCTGTGGGTGCCCCATCCCTGGAAGTGTTCAAGGCCAGGCTGGATGAGGCTTGGAGCCACCTGGTCTAGTGGAGGGTGTCCCTGCCCATGGCAGGGGGGTTGGAACTAGATGACCTGTAAGGTCCCTTCCAACCCAAACCATTCCATGATTCGATGATTCTCTATAGGAAAATTTGCATTTTCAGCACCACTTTAATGGTCTTACACTGCTTCTGATTGAGTTGCTGCCTCTGTTTCTGAGGGAAGTCAGAAGTCGCACAGCTCCTGGGAACTAGGGAGCTGAACAGTTAGAGCCGTGCATGCAGCATCCAGTAATGCGGCAAGACTGGAGAGGCCAACGGGACTGGTGGAGTTTTCCAAGGGAAATTCAAGGCACAAAATGCATTTCCGCGAGGCCCTGCAGCTGTGCGTGCCGGTGAGAAAACTGGTGCTGGTCTGGGAAAGCTGTGCGGAGCAATCCTCGTCTGCGCTCCAGTGCTCTGTTACACAGTAAAGTGTGTGATCTCCTCCATATACAGTTGGTAAGGGTATGTGGCCATTAACAAAAGTGAAAGTGGAAGCCAGGGGTCCAGGCATTTCCCTGCTAGCCTCATTCCAGGCACATCCTCTGGCTACTTGGCACATCTTTGCTGGCATCTTTGCTGGCATTGCCCTCTGGGGAATCACAGGACTCACTTTTCTTTTAGTCTTACCCTCTGTGCTGCTGGCCCCAAGGGGCGAGGAAGGCATGGTACAGTTAGTGTGTAGTAGCTCTGTGGGTGGATTCACTTTCTCCACCTGTGGCCCTTCTCTGGCTGCCTGCAGTGAGCAACAGGGTGACTCTTGCCAGATCAATGACACAGAAACCCTTTCTGTTCCTATTTAGTTCACCTGATCATCCTTCCTGTGCTTGAACCTGCAGGGAAAGGTTATAGAGGGCAATGATGTGTCCGGTGCGCTCTGCATTGCCCAGCCATGGCCTGGCATGGCAAGAACCATCTATGGAGATGACCAGCGATTTGTCGATGCCTATTTCAAAGCCTACCCAGGTAAGGAAAGTGCCAAGGGAAGGCAGTTTGCACTGCAGTGTAAGCACACTGAATATTTTCAGCAGCACTTTGTGTTATTTCTTTACCAGCCAGATCTTGGTTGCTTGGGGTTGCGTCACACCTTTTCTTTAGGACCACTTATGTCTCACTTGAAGATAGGCATATTAGATGGGAAAGTACCTCCCACATCACTGAATCTCATCCCTGCTGTCACAGGCTGTGTTACATCCTTCCTTTTTGAAACATGCTCAGGTTGTATCTGGCAAGTAATTAGAAGTGGCAGGGAAACATTTTTTTGTAGGAGATTGGACAAGACCACTGTCTTCACTCAGGGCAGCAACTGAAAGGGATTTGAAAGCTGCAAGGTAGACAAGAATTAGGGAGGCAATCCTGCAAATTGAACAAAATGGGAAAATAAAATGGGAAACTGGTAGAAGAAATTCAATGACTCCATAGTCCCTTATTACTCACTCATTACTCACTACATATTTGCATCTGAAATCTTGTTGATATTCAGTTGATAGTTGTTTAATTGATTTGAAAGAGCAAGAGACGTGACTGAAGGTCCATGAATTGGCCAATAATGGGCCCTGGCAAGAACCACCTTCAGATTTCAGACAGCACTAGCTGCCTGCTGTGGCTCAGAAGTGCCACAGGAACAATTCAGATGCAGACATGGCCTCGATGAAGAGCCAACACAATCTGTATCACCAAATGTGTCCTTAGTGACACTGGTGTTTCCTGAAGCCACTGGGTCTTTTTCAGTTTCCATCACGTGTTTTAGAACCTCCAAACACCCTGCTTATGGGGAGTGGGAGGAGGTGTTAGCTAATCTGATAGCAGTGTTTCTGCCGTGCTCATAAACTGGAGAGGGGCTGTTTTCTGGGATCTGAATCTTTGTTAGGCAGTAGGGAAAATGGCTTTTTATCCATCCCAGTGTAAGTGATTTAAGAAACTGGCAGTGTTTCCATGTAAAACGTAATAGAACTGCTCCCTTTCAGCTGAACAGATGTAGTTTTCCATGAGTGCTGAGATGTAGCTAGCAGCAGACCTGAGTTTGACCAACAGCCCACGGCATGATGGCAAATGGCATTTGAAGTGGTTTCCTCTTAGTGCTGTATGCACCAGCCCTGAGCACACGGTTGCTGTGAGCCGTAGGTGTGTAGAGCCTGGGGAGATCAGAGACACCCCCTTGGCTCTGTAAATCTAACCAAGTGTTGTGTTGCCAGACTTGGTTTTACTACAGGGACATCAGCCACTGGTTGCTGCTGATTGCCCATCTTGGCAGAGATGTGAGCTCCCCTGTTTTGGTGCTGCTCAGGTGCTTACTGGGAGCCAGCAGAGCCCAGGCAGAGCGGGCGCAGGCTGGGGATGGCAAAGGGAAGTGGGAAATGGTGTGTGGCAGGTCAGGCAGCTGTAAGATTAGGAGGCCCTGTGAGCTGCTCAGTCCACCCTGCCTTACTCGCCATCCTAGAGCATCGTCTGTTCTGCATCAGAGCCCAAAGCGACAGGCTGGCACAGTTCCTGCTGCTGACTGCCCGCGTGCCTTTGCTGCAGGTTACTACTTCACAGGGGATGGTGCTTACAGGACCAAGAAAGGCTATTACCAGATAACGGGGCGCATGGACGATGTCATTAACATCAGCGGACACAGGCTCGGGACGGCAGAGATAGAAGATGCAATGGTAAGCTCCAAGCAGGTAGAGGTCCTTCGGCAGGGCATATCTGTCTTCATGCCCCTGCGCCTGCATACATGCAGCTTGATGCATCATGACTAGCAGCTATGCAAAAAGAAACAGCTCTCTTGCTGAGGAGACGAGGAATGGGCAAGTGAGAGAGGAGTCACACCATGGGCAGTCCCTGCGGTCAAACTGTCAGAACTGTGTTTCCCCTCAGTGACGTTGTACTGTTGCACTTGTAATTTGGGATGCTGGTGGAGTCTCCATAAGGGATTGTCTCTCCTGTTTGTTCCTTTCCCTCTGCTAACACCTAACCTCTGCTTCCCAAATCTGTGGTTCTTGCTCGTCTGAACTGGCTGAGCATGCCTGAGCATTCAGCAGTGTTATATATGAAGCAATCTTGATTCATGTCAGCTGCAAAGCTAGCCTGTCATTTTGAGAGAAAATAATATTAGCTCAGGGAATTGAAAACAAAAAGTCCTCCGAGCATTTATCTTCAAAGCTCGACCTGAATATTTATTTCTGTATTATGTGCCTTGCCTGCAAATGGCACTTAAATGTAACATTTGATAAACCCGAGGTGTGTTCGCATGGTACACAGGATCCTGCTTTCTCCTCCGTAATTTTTTTGTCTGTGTGGGTTTCTGATCACAGGTACAGGATCCAGTTCCTCTCCCACTCTGTGTTTGTGTACGCACGTGTATATACAAATGTATTTATATGCTTAGATTGCTCTGCGATGTTTTCTTTCCTATTTTAACCTAATTTAAGACAGCATAATCCAGTCCTTGGTGTGGGATTCAGATATGCAATTTCTTCTGGTCTGTACACCCAATTTGTCTTCTTATTGCAGAAGAACGCTAAATTAAACTCTGAAGTGTGACAGAATAAAGCACTGTTGTGTAGCATAATAATAAAAATATGCATTTGGCAAAACAATTCTTCCCTGCTTCTGGGAAGATGAAGAAGCTTGAATTTTTTCTGCCTTCCGGTGTGCTTCAGGCACTTACAAACACCAGTCCTGGCAGCTTCACTTTTGCTCTGCTGGCAACATTCCCCTGTGGCACAGAGCAATGCAGGACTGGTTTTGCTTGCCATTTGGCCATGGCCAGTCACCACTTGGGACGGTAGCCACACACACACAAGAGCACAGGCAAAGAAAGAGAAAGCAGGTTTCCAGCTGGTGCAAATGCAGCCTGGCACTGAGTAAGAGTACTAATTTGTGTGTTTAAAAGCAGGGCAAATCTGGTGAGTAAATGCTGCTCCCAGAGACATGGTCCTGGATGTGCCCACCAGCCATGCGGTAGGAGGGGAGCATCCAGTCTTTCCTGGTGTGCTTTCAGCATGATCTGCCAAGGGGAGGCTGAGAGATGGCAGGGAGCTTTGTTCCTAGAGAAACTGGCACAAACTCTGCATGGCTTGAATCAGTTGTTACGCTCTGTGCGTATTTTTGTTTCACTTTTTGTGAAGGCTGATCACCCTGAGGTCCCCGAGACAGCTGTGATTGGGTATCCACACAAGATCAAAGGAGAAGGTATGTGAAAAGCAGTGTCCTGACATGACACCTACGTACGCTTTCCGTAATTTCTAACCTGGGCTGCGTGTTAGGAGGTGCCTAGAGAATGGGAGGGGGTTATCCTTAGGTTCACTGGCGTTGCAGCCCCAAGAGGCAAAGACAGCCATGAAAATAACTGCATGTTCGTAAGCTGGGTGCAGGTGTTACTTCCTAAACTGTTTTGCACATAGTGTTTGCATATGCGGTAGAGCTTCCTTTAAAGGGGCTGTGCTCAGAGATGTCCTTTGATCAGAATGGGAATAGCTGATATGTGTTGGCCAGCTTTTGATCCCAGTGTCATTTTGGTAATTTATGTTGAGTTGTCATTGTCACTGAGATCGGTCTGGTCCATAAATGCCAAGACAAGGCTGGGCCCTCATCTGAGGGCTGGAATCTGACTGCCTTTAGTAAACAGGATCTATAGTTTTCTTGACAGTCCCTAGATTGCACTTAGGAATGATTTAAAACCTGCCTTGGCATTCAAATGAGCATCCCTGGTCTTGCCAACCAGGATCTAACAAGAGGTATGTGGCTTCTGCTCATTTGCCTTCCAGGTGCCTTTGCTTTCATAGTGCTAAAGGAGCAGACATCTCATATAGACCATGTCAAAGAAGAGCTCAAAACCATAGTGGCTTCCAAGATAGCAAAATATGCTGTGCCTGACCACATTCTGGTAAGTGGGGGACTGTAACTGGTACCAGGAGTGGGAATGGTCACATTGAGTAAGCCTCGCCTTCTTGCCTGCAGTGCTGCTGTTGTCCCCCTCTGGCAGGATGAAGAAGCAGGAAAACAGAGCTAGCTGGAGGGATCCATAGGTAGGGGAGGGCAGGTGCAGTGCTCTGTATGTGCTCCTTCTCCATGCCTGAGGATCAGCAGTGACTCAGAACTGCTCCAGCCTGCAAAGCAGCTTCTTGGTGGGGCTGTGTTTTAGACCCTGAAGCTGCTCCTTTTGGGCCAAGTGCTGCACAACCCTTCGAATGGGATGCACAGTGCTGAGAGCACCATGCTCAGCAAGAGCTGTGGCAGAGGGGAACCCCAGGCCCACCTCAAGATGCGCTTGATGTCCCTGATTCACCATGCGGCAGAGTTACTGCTCCACACAGCTCTTGCCCTTAGCTAACCCCTTGCTGAAGCAATGTAACGCTGCTCTCTGTGGCCCTGTGCAATGGATCAGGTGCCCTCCCCCCTGCCCCAAACTGCAGAGTGGACTGTGCTTGGAGGCAATGACCAGACCACTTAACTGAGGGGCTCTGCTTTAGCCACACACTTGGAAGGTGGACACCAAGACACAGGTTACAGAATACAACCAGAGCAGGCAAGGGTGGCTCAGTCAACTTGAAACGGCCGAGGACATCCTCAGTGGATTGGAGCAGCTCTTTACCAGGCTCAAGGTTATGCTAAAGCCTTTGAATCTGCTGCTAAGTCCTTTGCAGGAAGTATAGCCAAGACATATAATATTCTTCTGGTTATGAAGGAAGGTGTATGTAGGCTGACAGATACAACCAGGTAGAGAGAAACATCAGCAGACAGGAGTTACCCCTTGAGTAGGACAGCCTGTAGCTGAGATCTGTGCTACCATCAGTGCCTGAGTTTTCAAATGTAACTAGCTGTCTGGTTCAATATCTAACAGCTTATTCTCTAAAGAGCTGCGCATCCTGCGGCACCCAGCCTGGAGATACATAGAAAAGAGTAAACGGGCAACAAAGTCCACTTAAATAAGAGTAAAATTTATAGCACAAGGAATTGATGCTAGCGACGCTCCTTTCTTTGGATATAAACTAACTAGTGGGCCCAATGATCTAGTATTTCCCAGGAGCCTCAAAGGAGCTGCAGCCATATGAGATAGCGTGCCAGGCTTAGGACAGTTCAGGCAAAGTTCCGTCTGGTTTCCAGCAGGACCCAGGTGCTAACATAGGTGTGTCTTTCCCTTCTCTGCAGGTGGTGAAACGTCTTCCTAAAACCCGATCAGGGAAGATCATGAGAAGGCTGCTGAGGAAAGTAGTCACTGAACAGTCGAGCAACATGGGAGATATCACCACACTTGATGATCCAAGCGTTGTTAAGGAGATACTAGATGCTTACCAGAAATACAAGGAGAAGAGTTCCTCCTAACAGGCAGCTCTGGAGTCTCTCTACTCTGGAAATGTGGAAGGTCTCAAATAACCAGGCAAATGACATAGCTCTCTCTTGGTGTTTTTTAAAAATTCTGTTCCCTTCTAGGGAACAAGATTTCCCGCTCCCGAACACATTCTGAGATGCACAGTGCTAGGAGCGATCTGCAGTTTTGCACAGTCAGTGAGCTCCCTTTCATTGCTCTTAGGGCTGTTGTAGAGCATCACTGGTAGTGTCCATTAGCTATGATGAAATTTAATACTAGCTGAAGCAAGATGCAGACAGGAATGTTTCTCATTTTGTTACTGTACAGAGTACAGTACAGAGAAATGTTTTTATACAATATTTTTGCTGTTTTAAAAGAAGCCCAGGAATACCCTTCTTCAAGTTTTCCTTCAGCTTGGATATCTGAGTTCAGGTAGCTGTATTTCACTGCAACTGTGGTGCCTTTGCAGCAATGCTGGGTGTTCTACTAGATGTTTCACATGTGTTAGTAGGGAAATGAGGAGGACATGGCTAGTCTGGTAATTCTTCCTTCTGTTTACCCAGCTGTTCTAATACCTCCTTCAACTTTCCTCATAAGGATTTGTTCCAACCACTCTATGTCCCAGGACTTGCCAGGGATGGTGAGCCTGTGTCCCTTCATGTCCCACCCAGGCAAACCAGCGCTAGCATTCCAGCTGCAAAACTGAGCCACAAAGCCTAGCTACCGCTGGACTTCCTAGGTGTCCTGAATGCATTGCCAGTTGCGTAGGAGGGGTCTGGTCCCACATGTTTTTATTCTGCCTTGAGAAACTGAGGTCACCAGCTGGGCTTTTAAAGTGACTGTCCTCTTCCTCATCGGTGATGAAAACTGGATCAAGGTTATCCATTGTGATTCCCTTCTGCATATTAGGAGTGGTCGTCTGCAACTGGTAGATCGTTGTTGCCAGCTGGTGATTCGTGTATGTGCCTTTGTTTCTTGAAGTTCCTATGAAAAGGGATGATGTTTGCTTGATGTCTGTCTGAGAAGCATTGGGAAACAAAATCCTGAGGTGCTCAAGAGAGTTTGGAAGCTGAGAGATGTGCTGGAGGGTTCATTGTGACTTGCTGGACTGTGTGATTTCTGACCCAGGAATGGTGGGTTTAGCCCACTCCCAAGTGTCCTGTAATCTTGTTTGCTCCAAGAAAGACAGGCACCCAGTTTGGAGGTAGGTTGGTTTTCCTGTCAGAAGTTATGACTTCATCCTTTTCGTTTCAAGTTGGGCCCTACCACACCTGTCCCTTCCGCATGCTGCCGTGCTGATCTTCCAAAGAGTTAAGTGCCAGGTCGGCACCCACAAATTGCACAACCCACAAAGAAGGAGGAAGTGCCTCTTAGATGCCTTCTGGAAACTGATGGTAGCATTCCAGACCAGCAACCTCAGAATAGCCGTGAACAACAGCTTTTGTCTTTCATATCCTTTAAAAATCTCAACTAATGTAGTCAGTGTTTTATTTCTGAACTCGTTTTATCATGAACACGTTTTGATTGAAGCACTCCTTATATTTGGGCTGTTAGAAGAATTTGCTAGTAGGTCTCCTGTCCTCTACTACACCACTGAAGGTCATGGAAAAGCCTGTAGGTGCCGAATGCTTTTGTGACTTCTGCCACTGCTAAATTCGGTTTAAGCTGTCTCAGGGGTTCAGTGTAGTCGTAGGGGCCACCGAGAAGGCCAGGAAGACATGGTAGAGGACTCTTCCCCCTCTTCCTGGGTGCAAAAGGTGAAGGTATACACCAGCATAGTGACCACAGGGCTGATCCTGGGGGTGTGTGCCACGAGGGCTCAGGCAGAACTTCCTCCTCTTCACCTGCCGAAGCCACGTGGCTGCTAACCACCATTCCAGCACTGTGGCTGGGGTCACTCCATCAAACCTGGCAGTCCTGCCTCTGTCTTTCTCAGATGTCAGTCTGCTTAGTTTCACAGGGCTGTGTGTTTTGACCTGCCAAAGCCCTGAGTAACTGTAAGAATTGTCAATTTTTGCCCTAGTTTTACAGGGGTGACTTATTGCTGATTTAACTGGAGCAGCACTGCCTTTTCCAGTGGGACTGTGTACTGGAAAGATCATCTGTGCACCTAACTGGAGGCAGGAAAAGCAGGAAGGAATTGGCTAGGTGATCCTATAGGATTGGGAGTGGTGAGTTTTTTGCTGAACAGAGATTCTGGTATCGAATGGGGGAGCAGGCTGTTTGCAGTACGATGTGTTCTGAAAGACAGGAGCATTGTCTTAGATCCCAGAGGTCATCTGAGTGCACTAGCTGCATTTGCTTCTTTTTTTTTTTTTCTTTTTAATTTATTTTAAGTGTTTCTAGGGACTGGGTAATACAGTAGGGAATACCATGCTTAGTTAAAATTCCCATCCTTCTGACTACAATCCATTTTTGCTTAAGGTAAGTAGACACTCTGTGGACTTTGTGGGAAATTGAAGATCAGAAGGTTTGATAGAGTTGACAAGATGTTAATATTTTAGGAGTCAGCCACTACATACATCCTCTATTGCTGTTTCAAAAGAAAAGTAAAACCCCAAACACTCAAGTGATTTTCAAGTGGGAAGCAGCCAGGAGTTAATGCTTTTGACAGGAAAAGCAGACTCTTGTTTAAACAAGCTGTCTCCACACAGTCTGAAATATAGTGTGGAGAAAGAAAAATTACTGTTGAACAAGATTACACACTTTCCTTTTAGCTGAGAAAGCACTTCCTATATTATGGATATAGAATTTCCTTGTCCTGTTGACCTGACAGTTCCATGCTAAGCTATTTCATCTGAACGGTCTCACGAAGACTGGCTGTGTGAGGAGCAACGTGCCTTGGTGCATTGAGACGTTCCTCATACAATGCCTCTGCTCAGGGAAAATGGGAAATAGGTGTGCTCGCTCACCTGCATCCCTGTTGTCTCAACTTGCACTGGATTAGGGACCACAGCTGCTGGGGAGGTTGCAGACTGAGCCGATAGTGGCAGCACCCCAGTAAATTCACAGCTGTGCAATTCAGAGACTGTGGTTACAAACAAGCCTTACACTGTGAACTTCTGAAGCCTTATAAACACCTTTGCTAAAATCACATCACCGGCATGTGCAAGGTTGGAGTGCCACATGCCTGCTATCCAGTACCGTCGTGGCCGCGCTCCTTCTTCCTTCCGCATTTCCACCGCTGTGGTCCTTGGGGTGCCCGTCTGCTCAGAGGCCCCCCCAGGCACATGGTGTTCTGCAGCGGCCACAGCTCCTGATGGGCAGCCCCCGCCTCTCCTGGTAAATCTGAACTTGGGCAAGTATGCCAGCATCAGCTCTTGGAGCTAACGCCCTGTGCTCGGTTCATCTGACAGCACCCTGAGGCTGGGGGAAACAGAGCTCAGCAGGGCTTGGAACTCCAGAAGAATACTCTGCTTCGCTGCGTGGGCTACTCACAGAAAGCTTTGCCAAACAGATGAAATTTTCCAGCCAGAGAAGTCCCCCTTTCCTCTTTTTCCCCGTGATCTCTGCTGACTGCAGCAGTTGCATCTTCAGTGCAGGTCTGGGCCGAGCTTTGCGTTTTCATTATTCCCTGGATGTCACGAACGTCAGCACTGGTGCGTGGCGGAGGTGCATTCTGCTTCGCATGCAGCAGTCTCAGCCCCAGCAACCAGGGTTGTGGTTCGGGGGGAGTTCAGCCTGCAGAACTGGCACTAACGTCCTCAGTTCTTGAAATGCGGGGGGGGGGAGGTAGCTTGCTGAAGACCCCTGGCCTGCAGGCTTCAGAGTTGACCTTCACTAACCAGTGAAGGAGGTAATGACATGGAATCCTTTACGGTGGGATCCTGGGACAAACCTGGGGGTAATTGCTTTGCTTAGAAAAGCAGAACTGTTGGATTATTCTAAACCTCTGTGTATCTGTTCCCCAAAGAAAAGGGTTAACAGTCACAAGAACTCTGGGTTTCCCAACCAGGTGGGCTTGTATAGGTGATGAATAGGGGATGGGTGGGGGTGGCCTCAGGGATGGAGCTGGTGCCCACATCTTCAGACCCTGTGGCATCAAACTGCTCTCCATAAAGAGTGGGAGCCTTGAGATAAGAGAATGCAAAGTGTCTGCTTGGATATGTAAAAGCAGGAGTAACACTGATCTGCTCCACATTCACTGCGGCGGCTTCTTTCGCATTATTTGGTATTTAAGGCCCGTCTCATTTCTCAGAAAGGGTGCCAGCTCTGCGGACCTCCCACCCAGCACCCACCTCTGTGCAGACATGCAATAACCGTGTGTTATTGCACACTGGGCGAAGAACTCAGATTTGGGACAACACGTCCGTGAGTGATGGGTGGGTTATTTGTCAGATTGCCTTTGTAGCTTCATTAACATTTTACCTGTTGCAGTTTGTTGCAAAGGGGAAATGTTGCTTTTTTTTCCTACTAGGTTTTGCCAGTGAGACCTGGTCACGGTGCCTTTTACCCTGCTGGAGACACAGACTGTGTTTTTCTTGATTTTAGAAAGGGAAAGTCCGTCTTTCTAGAGATGGGGTGTGTGTTGTACAGTATAATGTTAAGTCTTTAATTTCATTTTGTTTTCTTGTAATCATGCTTTAAACCCATTTAATTGTCCTTGACCAAAACCAGTTTCTTCAGTGATCTTTCTATTCATATCTTCATTAAAGGAAATATCTTTCTCTGTGTGATGGGTCGGCTTTGCATCATGTCTAGCCCTCCATCCTCTAAAGGGTCCGGGACTTCTTCAGTTCTTTGGACTTTCTTCTGCCTATCCTGATTGATTTAGTCTGCCAGCACAGACCAGAGAAAGGCAAAGGAGTTCATAGTTCAGGCTGAGTAATCTTGTGGTCCAAATTGCTGTTTTGCTTTGCTGCTTTTCTCTAAACAGTAGCTCACAGGACATGAGTTGGTGCCAGAAAACTGCCACTGCAAAACAACTCAGAAAGTTGAAGAACTAGCATTTGCACGTCAGTACACAGCATGTCACTGTAAATCTCGAGGTCCCACCGACCTACACTCATTTTCCTGCATGATGCAGAGAACAATTAGTGGGAACAATTAATTACCATTAGACGATATGGACAGTTCAGCTACTAATCTCCTTAACGGGGGGTGTGGGGGGTGTGGGGGGGACGGGACATGAGAGACAGCATTGTGTAGAAAGTGAGTGTGTAGCTGCCCCAGAGCTGAGAAGATGAGAAGGAATTTGTTTCCAGGTGCCATGGAGCATTTGGAAGTGCCAGAAACACATCCTCTGCAGGGCGCCTTGTCGGTTCAGAAGTGAGGAAGATTGTGTTTCACCCTCTGCATACCACATGGACAACACCAGTTGTAAGGCAGGGACGGGCACTGAACATCCTCACTTGCCACTTCTGTTACCTCCAGCAGCTGCTTCTGGAAAGCTTCCAGCGCCACTTGGAACCCTCTGGCAAATGTCACAGGGAAGTCATGGAAAGGGCTGCCTCGCTTTGTGTTTCGCTCCTGCAGCTGCCCTGGTTTGTTTACTGAGAATTTATTGGTAAAAGGGAGACTGTTTCCAGCCTAACACAATTACATTCAGGGTCTGTCTCTATGGCTAGATAAAGCCACAGAAATTGATTTCAGCAACAAGTTTCTGGTTTTAAACTAAGTGGAAACAGACGATTTTTTTTTTTTTCAGCTTGGAACCAGACAATTCTGGACAGGGAATTGTCTTCTGGCTGAGTCTAGAGTTGCAGCATGTCTTTTTGTGGCAGCGAGCCTAGCCCTGCTTTGTCCTGAATACATGGATTTGGGGACGTAACCACTTTTTGGGGTGAAAATGGTCATGCCTATGCAAAATTACTGCTACAAATACTGCTAATGATCTGCCACAGCAGCTTTCTCGCTCTTCTATTCCACTATAGCTGGTGTCTATCTGCCTGGACTCTGCAGGGACAAAGATTGCTTTGGCTTTTCAGTCAGGAGAGTGGAAACCCAGTGCTCTTTAGCGCTCATCCTGCAGCTGGCATGCAGAAGACTCAATTAAATTTCTTTTTTTCTACGTGTTGGACCTTGGGGATGCCATTTTACTCCTCTGTGCCTCAGCCCTCTGCACCCCCTGGAATCAGTAGCCTCACAGCAGAGTTGGGAGGAGAGGTTGTGGAATACTACTCACAAGGTCCTGGAGTGAGTTGGTTGTTTAGGAAAGGGCGTATCGTTAGGGAACAGTGCTGGTAAGCTCTCCTGCAGATGCTGGGCCCGTTGCCTGAATTCAACCCAAAAAGACAGAAAAGCCTCTCCTTCCCCCTGCCCCCCCTTTCCTGGCCGCAGCCCCTCACTCTGGAAAACCCACACGTTTTGTTACTAGGCGTGATGCCAAAGAGCCTTTCCCATTCCTTGACAGCCCGCAGCCGGGGCGATCCCTGTTCCAATCCCGGTCCCGTTGGGCTGTGCTTGGCTGACCAACACCTGGGCCTGGCCTTGGCGCTGGTGCCCTGGGTCCTTCCTCGAACGCCGCCGCTCCTGGGCAAGGCCAGGAGCCTGGAAACTCCCACACATTGAGTAACCCAAAAAACCAAGTGGGGAGCAAAGGAGATGTTCCGGGATGTCGCGGGCTGGCGGGGGGGTGCAGGGGTCACCCCGCGCATCCGGGTTAAGCCATCCCGTGGGTGCACAAGTTGTTGGGAGGGGGACGGGCAGACATAGAGGGGCCGGCAGCTCCGCCAGCTCGTACACCCCTAACAGAATCACAGAATCACGGAATCACTAACGCTGGAAAAGACCTGTAAGATCCTACAAGACCTCTCCGGGGAAAGTCACTCCCCTCGTGGTTTCCTGGCGCCACCTTGCGGGCCCCGCGCCTCGGCCTCGCCGTTCCCAGCCCGCGCCGGGGGAGGGGCAGCTGCAGCGCCGGCCCTGCCCACGGGAGCCCCGGGCCGCCCCGGAGGCGGTGGCGGAGCTGGCGGAGACCCCGGTGGCGGCAGGGCTAGAGCCAGCGGCGGCCGAGGAAGCCAGGCACCCCTCACACCAGGGCCGCCGCGGGGGCGGGTCCCGCCTGAGGGGGCGTGGCCTGGGGCGGTGGGGGCGGTGCCGCGGGGGCGGGGTGTGGAGAGGGCGGGGCGGGGAGCGGCGGCGGCGGCAGCATGAATGAGGCGGAGGGGCTGCGGCAGCGCCGGCCGCTCCGCCCGCAGGTCATCACCGAGGACAGTCCGGCGCAGGAGGCCAAGGAGGGCAGGTGAGGCCCGCCGCGGTCCCCCTCGATGGGGAGGAAAGAAGGGTCTGCCGTGACCGTGGGGGTGGGACAGGCCTAGCCTGCGGGGAGAGGGCCGGGCTGCGGTGTGACCGGGGTGCTGAGGGCCCGACCCGACCCGACCTGACCTGACCCGGGTCGGGCCTGGCCCGGCTGCTGCGAGGGAGTGTCCGGCTGGATCCGAGGAAAGGGCCCAGACTGGCGGGGGAGCCGAGGAGGAGGGTTCGTGGTGGGTTTGGGGCCCGGCCTGACCTGAGGCTGCAGGGCGGTGGTTGGGCCCGGCCTGAGGGAACCCTGGCTGGGAGGGGAGAGGCTGCACCGGCCTGGCCTGACCCGGGTGGGGGAGGCCCTGATCTGGGTCAGAGTGCCCTGGGCGAGGGGGGTGGAAGGGGCTGCCTGCCTGCCCCGGGGCTGAGCAGGCCGCCGGCAGCGTGGGGAGCGAGGCCCCAGATCCCCTCTGTGGGTTGGCGGCACAGGCTGATGCTGGGGTGCCTGCAGGTACCCCCGGCTTCCCAGCACCCCGGCTTGGCAGTGCTGCTGCTTCTGCTGGAGGTGGCTGACAGAGGGAGGAGGGTTTGGGTAGGGCCTGTATACTGGCCAGGGTGCAGGACGTGTTTCTAACCAAAAAAGTGGTTTAATTTGTGCATGTTTTGTTTTGGTTTTTTTCCTAGTGGATCTGTTTAAGTGCTGTTTACCTTCTGTTAGTTAAGAAATAACAGCCTCTTGTGGCTTGCACAGATTTATTGTTGGTGTGATTAAGTCCTTTGTAACTCTGGTTAGTCTGTTTATATTTGGCAATAGTTTAAAGAGTAATCTGTATGTGGTTAAGTTAAAGAAGATTCTATTTACAATTGTCTCTTTAAGAGTTCTGTAAGAAATCAGTTTCACTATAACAGCGATAGTCGCGATAAAGAATGCGGTGGTGTCTGCTTTGCCTTCCACTGAATAAAGTAGTTGATGACTTCTAATACTTTGGTTCACCATCAATTATGTTGCATTATTGAGATTTATGGCTAGAGTCCATGTAGGATTGATTAGCAGAGACACAATTAGCTAAAGATTTCTGGTTTGCTTATTGGTGTTGGTGAACCATTGCTTACCAGTGACCAGTCGGTAACTTAAAGATGTCGGTATTCTATATTGGGTATGTTTTGCTTGTTTACTTTTATAAGGATTCTAAGCAGCTGACTTCTTAATTGTAATTTTTATTTAAGTTTTTAGAGTCAATTTAAATTCCTGTGGCTTCAGCAGTGTCTAAAACAGGCATTGCAGTCAGCAGGCTTGAAGTGTGGGTTTACTGATCACCTCATTCTTCCTGCCTTTTTCCTTTATTGTCATTGCCTTGCAAGTTTGAATGAGGATCAGAAATATGACCTTTACTTAAATCGTGCTTTCAGGAGCTTTAATTAAATTGGGTTTGGCAGGTGAGGTTCCATTTCATCTTTACCTGCTTCCTTATGTGTGAGCTGTTCTCAGTTGTCACAGAGATGCTCGGGTGTCTGCTGACGGTACTTTTAATCGCAGTGTTGAGCCTTTGTCTTTTGAAGGACAGTGGAAATACAAGACTAACAGCTGAAGTTCTTGTCTTTGTGTAAACTTGGGGATTGCCTCATCTCTACCACCCACCCTTGATTCCACATCCAAGGGGAAACAGACTGGGAGGTTGTTGCTTCCTCGAGACATGTCCTGTTAGAGCAGGAAGTGCTGAATTCTTCCAGTTAATTAATTAAAGGGTAGTCTGGCTCTCGGGAAGTATGAAGAGGTCTGTGCAGATGAGAAAGCTTGTTTGAAGCGGTTTCTCAGCCTGGTGCAGCTCAGATGGAGACAGGCTTAGGGCTGTAACACTGCTGCAGTTCATGGTGGGGATGCTGTGCTCTTCTGAGAGCAGAAACACTTGAGCGTGCTGGTGGAGAGGAAGTAGGCTCAGGTGGTGAGTGCCTTGGGGAGCGGGGCAAAGTTTGGTCAACAGCAGCAGTGCCCACAACACTTCTTGGAGTGGGCGGAACTGTTTGTGGCTTTGGGCCAGCAGCAGTGGCAGATCGTGTGGTGGCAGGCTGTCAGCATCCTTGTGGCAGTCACCATGGCACAGCCTGGTGATTTGTGTGGTGGCTTGTGATGGCCTGTTGGGTACTGTGCAGAGCTGGGCAAACTGGGCAGGCCTCCATCCCAACCACCTCCCTCTGCTGCCAGAAGAGAGGGGCTGGCAGCAGTTGTGCCATCGGGAAAGAGCTATGAATATTCCAATCTGTACGGTGTGCGTGCAGGCAGTGACCAAATCCAGGCCTAGTTCTGTCCTTGATGTTCCAGCTGATGATCCCGAAGGTTACCTTGATGCTGATATCAGTACTGCACGTGCATGTCATTAGCTCCCCAGCTGTGATATGTGTGCTCTGGGTAGTAGTTCCCATTTCCTACTACCTGAATGATTGGCTAATGAAGGACAAAACACTGGAATTGCTCTAAGGATTAATGCAGAACCATCGGGCCCTGTTAGCCTATATTTAATTGACACTGCAAGGAGACAGGCTGGCTGTGCCAGTGAATGGTTCAGAGTAGCTAGAACTGGGAGCTGCTTTTCCAGTTCAAGGCTAGGATTTGTTGAGAGTAGCTCTGTGCTTTCCTCTGTACATGCCTGATTGATGCCTCTAAACTTATTGAGAACAAAGCTTGTTTTTTTCCTGTGGAAGGACAGTTTTTACTTTGTTTTGGTGTGCGATTTGATGGGTAAATAGAAGATGTTTAATTCTTCCGTGTGCTGGGCCTTGAGTTTCAAACCGATGTTCACTAAGTTATGCGAGCATTTGTTTAACTTGCTCTAATGTTTGTTTTAGTTGAACTTTTCATCCAAAACTTGTGCTGAGATGGGAACCATTGCCAAAACTGGAGATCAGATTGAAAAAAACAAAACCAACCAAACATCATCACCTCCTCTGTTTCTTGGTTGTTGGTGGTTTTTTTTATGGGTTTTTTAGTCATCTGTAACTTGTATCACACGTGAAACCTGTACGTGAGAATACTCTGCTTCATATGATGCCAATATGCTGCGATACATATCCCCCTTCCTCTTACCCTAACGAATTCAAAATGGACCTTGAAGGTCATTCAGGATGGTGGTTTGGCAAAGGTATTTCTGGTTCCTTTTGTGAAGAAAATAGTCTCTTAAAGAATTTTTAAAGACTATCATATCTTAAAAGAGCTTAGCATGTTAATCCTACTTCTTGTCTGGTTTTGGCAGTACTTACAGCGGCAAGGTGTTCCGTGTTACCTTCTTGACTTTGGCTGCGTCTCTAACTGTGCCCCTGCTTGGAGTAACTGTTCTACTGGATTGTCCCATAGACCCTCAGCCTATAAGGTAAACTGTTGCTTGGCTTTGAAATAAATGTCATTGAGATGTAACTTCTTGTATGTGTTCTTTGGTTGTGGGTTTTTTTTTTTGTTTTGTTCTTTTCAGGAAACGAGTCAGCTGTGTAAAGTGGTTCTAACTGGATTGAGAAACTGGGGAGTGATTGCAGTACTATCCATTGCCGTGGCTTGCTTCGCACACCCAGTCTGTTTCTGAGCCATCTTGTGCAGTTGTGTGTCACTACTGATCACTGAAGGAGCTGAATTACTTCCTTTGATCATTAATCTAGGAAAGTCTTTTCTGCTGTCCAAGCTGTCAGTGGAGCTTGTGATAACTTAGATGCACTCTTGCCTTCTGCCTTTTCAGTAAGGACCGAGCTGTACATCTGCTATTATAGCTCTGTCAAAGAGAGACTGTTTATCTGATGACAGAGGTGGAGGATAACCTGACTGGCTTGATTTAGTGCTTTGTACCGGTGGAACCATAGGCTGCTGTTATATTTAAGTGCAGATTTCATAAAGCAATGCAGCAGGTGATTTCTGCCCTGTCTGAATTAATAAGCATCTGAATCGAGGTCCGTATCGAATGTGTAGTGTAGAAGTGAATCAGCTGTGTGGGAAGACGTGACCTGTGTTGGGAGAAGTTGTGTGTGAAACGCTTTGGCTGCTAGCATAAGGTGGAGTCAGGCTGGTTTGTGCTCCTGGCATTTTGAAGTAAGTGAAAATGCTCAGTGTGCTGAATATTTATGGTCAACGTAGTAATTCCTTAATGAAAAGGAACACCACCACTGTAAATATCTCTAGAGTTGAAAGGAACGGTTAGTGTGTTAGGGTAGTACTTACAAGTCTTGCCAGTAGGCTATTAGATGTAAGCTGCATCACTGCAAATCATAATGAAATGCTTTCTGCAGTGGTTGGGTTTAACAAAACCCAATTCCTTGAAATGCAACTGAACACTAATTCTGAAAGCCAATAGGATATGTTTATAATGCCTTTCTTGTTATATAGTCTTGGTCTAATTCTGGCCCAGGGTAACAGTATTCTTACTTTAAGTCCCTTTTACAGGACTGGGAGAACTATTCTTCCAGCCTGAATCGCTGGCTTATATTGCTGTACATTCTTAATTAGCTGCTTAGCTTCCCTGCCAGAAGTGGTTCCAGTCTGTACAACAGATAGGGTGATGCTGCGTGATGTTTATGAAAGGTTTTGAGAAAGCTCGAGGAGGTGGATGTTGTCTGAACCAATCCCTTCTGTGAAAGAAACCATAGAAGTCTCATTTGCCGATAGTGATGTTTTTTCTGTAAGCCACTGGAAATAATGAGGAATAAGAGAGGGGAGGAAAAAGCAGATGTGTTCTGTGAAACTCCACGTGAAATTCCTGCAATTCAGGTTTACTTAAAGTTCCTTCTTTATGAGCCTGTCTTGGATAATATTGATCCCAAGGAGGATTTTCTGCTTGCAAACACAACTGTCCAGAGTTCCCAGCAAATGAGTTCCTTATCTGTAGCCAGTTTTCCTCAGCTGAAACTCTAATGCTTGGAAGAAGGGATGGAAAATGAATGTGTGCTAGCATTGTGAAGATAACTCTGCTGTAAATCTTCTGTTGACAGGACCTAGTAACTCAGTTGGCTTTGTCACTGCAGTAATACAGACTTAAAGGAAAGTTTGCTGTCTGAAACCAGACAGATAAAGTATGTATTTTTCACTCCTGAATTATTTGTGTTGTGAACCTGTTTTCCTCAATTGTCATTGCTTTTATAGTTTGCACTTTCAGTTGACCTCCCCCCCCCCAGTCACTTAAGCTGTAGAAACTGGAATGATTTCCATCATATGACCAGTAGAGTGACAAATAGGTTGTGGATCCTATGAATCTGGGCAAGTTTTGGAGTCAAACCTCATGTTTGTAAGATTCTACAGGTGGAAGGTATTTGCTTATGGTCATATACAAGTTATTTAAAAAACTAAAATTGAAAAATTCTTTGAAAGGTTGGCCTGGGGAGCTTTCACATGCTCTCGTGAACAAAATCCTAATGAGCTTACCACCCTGGGCATGTATGCAGCTTTTACTAATAGGTTGAAATCCTTAACTCATGGAGGCTGAGGTGGCTTATATGTGTGCTTTTAGGAAGCTAAGAGACTGAAACATATTCATGTCTGCCAGCACAGTTAGCTCTGTGCTTCAAAACCAGCCTTTTGGAGCCTGGTATTTAAATTGAAGCTGTGTAGGCATCTTACTACTTCCCTCCTCCCTATCTCTGTAGTTGGTTGGAACCCCAGTTGGCTTCAACTTGGCTGTTTATGTGAATGAGGGCTTGCAAGATCAGACCTTATTTTGTCACTTTGAGATTTCAGTTCAATACCCTTTAAGTATTTGAGTTGGTCTTCCTCTATTTGGATGGATCCAAGTCATGAATGAGAATATATGTTTCAATATGGTACGAAAGCATGTGTTCTAGTGCTAAACCTACTGGAACACTTTTTTCCCTGGTTGTATGCTAATTAGTAATTAAAAATAATTTTTTCTTAAAGAGAATTTAATTATTTTAAATAATTAATTTCACTGCTATACAGTGTCAGATCTCCGTGTATTGTAAAATGCCAAGCTTTTACATTTTAACACAGTTTCACTTAGGAATTTGCATTTATCTAGTTAGGAAAAATACTCATACGAACAACTAATTCAGCTCAGTGAGAAAGCAGTTATTCTTTTGTGTTGTGGCAATGCAGAAATGCTTTGCCTTTGTGTAAGACAGATGAACTAGGAACGTGTTGATGGACTCGAAGCTCTGTAGATTTCCAGGTACGTCTTAGGAACACATAACTGCAACTTTTCTGACCAACAGAACTAGAAAACTATGATCTTTGAACAAGAGTGAATTTTTTCAGCTTGTCAGCTGTGGTTTGTTGTGGGTGTTTTTGTGTTTAAATATGCTGTACATAAACCATAGGTCAGGCTTGCAGGAGTTGGCCAACTGGGAAAAAACGGATCCAATGCGTTGCTCAAGAGCGTTTGCAGATTTGCACAGAGGATCGCGAGGTCTGCGTTCTGTTTTGCAGTTTGAAGGAACCGCCCCTCCTGACAGGAGCGCTAGAGCCCAATATCCAGTTACGAAAAGCTGAGCGGTTATGGGAAAATCAGCTGGTTGGACCCGAGTCCATCGTCAATATTGGGGGTAAGCACTGACAAAATAAGCTTTTAAAGAAGGGTCTTTAAACATTGCTCCTTCGATAAGGGTTTGTTTAGCAATGTAGCTCTTGGATAACAAACTCTGGAAGTTATTTTGAATATGCAGCCTTTAAAAAAAGGATTGAGTTATGCCACAAAACGCAGCTACTATATACTGCTTTTTTCCTCTTTCCCCCTATAAAATAAATCTTATTGCCAGATTAAAAGTCTCTTGTCTTCCAGGACATCAGCAGTGTAGTCAGGGGCTACTTACGTTTGGGGGAAGTGGTCCCATTTTTCTTTTGGCTAGCTCTTAACTGGGAATTCATATTTACAGGTTACTACCTACTCTGTCAATGCTCATAGCTTCTGACGGAGCTGAGTGTTGCACTGCTAATTTTTGCTTACAGGACAGAAAAAAAAATTCTCAAATTAGTAAATACCATGTTTACATTTTAGTGCTGTTGCATTTGTTACCAGTGCCATCCTATACTTCTCCCTTATGGCATGTGTTCTCTTCAAATTACAAACCCATGCCTCCTCTGAGCAGTTTCCTAATGAGATGGTTGGACTCGTAGTGGCATGACACCCACTTAGGGAACCAGCTTTGTGCAGGGGTTGTTCCTTGCACCTTCTGAAGCGGGTTAAGTCTAGGAACTACCCTTGACATGAGTCCTTGACTGCTTTAATGTGGAAAGGGAAGGGTGTGGGAGTTGAAAGCAAGGCCCTTACTGAAACATCCTTCAGCACAAGAGGTGCTCAGTAGCCATATCATTGATTTTTCCTTCTGCTATATCTTCTAATAAATTGGTAAAATATTTAAAAAATATTTTACCCAACAAGAAACTACTGTAAAAACTTCTCTCAGATTATGCTTTTTCTACCTATCTCTGTTAACAATGTGCTAAAGTGGTTACCTGAGGCCACTGATTCTTTTCTGTTTCCTAGTTTTGTCGATCTCATTGGAAACTCTTTAAGGAAACCTGCAAGGGACAACTGTCCTATAGGTGAAATAATCAACCTGACTGGGAATAAGTTTTGTATGAATAAATGTTAAAGGCTTCCATCTCTAATTTAACTGAAGTTAAAATTTACTAATTACATTTTTAAAAAAAGGAATAAGAAAAGTCCAGGCAACAGGGTTTACTAATCCAATGGTCTTTTATCTAATTTGGTTGCATGGAAAAGTTTGTGTGTTTTTTATATTCAGTGAATCTGTCTTATGCTGTCAGGTGGCTTGGCCTGAATACAGTAAATCTGGCAATGCTTTTGATTTGGGTGGTTGTTCAATTGCTATGGTTTTTGTAATTCTTCCCCAGAACTGATACAGTATGAGCGTTGGCAGGTGTCCAGCAACCTGTGTGGACTGTATCAGAAGGAGAAGTTCTAGCTAGTCAGTCTTGCTGAAGAGTGGTAGGATGGATGCTGTGCCACGTCCCATTTGATGGTAGAAATTTGCCCAGAAGGATCAATCCAATGACTAGCCATTAAGTTATATCCATCCTTAACCAAGGATTTGGACCATTTATGGGTGAAAAGTTTCATATCCTGTATTCATAACTCCTAAGGCTTAAATCTTTTCTTCTGGAGTTGTAAGGAATCTAACCAAATACTCTTATTTGCCTTCATCTTTCCCCTTCCCTCTTTATTCTTTTGCTATGACTGAAGAAGACTCTTACTTCACTCTCTCTTAAACATGAAACTTTGTGCTAGCAGAAGGATTACGTAGAAGGATGTTTGCCGCTAAGTTTTGTGATCAAGCTAATCACACAAGTTGTTCTTGCAGATGTGCTGTTTACTGGGACAGCTGATGGGAAGATTATCAAAATTGAAGATGGGGAGATACAAACAATAGCCAGAATTGGCCACGGTCCTTGTGGTGAGTGACATCTGCTGAACATAGCGTACCTGAAAACGCCTGGGCCAGGCCTTCTGCTGTTTAAGCTGGTGCTCTGTCTGGGTTGCTCATGCGAGGGCGTATCTTCCTCTGTGGACATATGTAACAGAAATGTTAGTGTAGTTGTATGAAAGAAGCATGAGTGGAAATATGTATATAAGCACTGGGAGGAACAGCAGAACAAAAGACCAAAAGAATGAGAAAGAGTGCTCTTGATGAAAAAAAGAACACTGTTCCCAGCAGTAAAATTTAGGTACATGGGGATTTTTGTTGTGACTACAAGGCCTACGCTCTTGTAAGGCTGCAACGTGGATAACTTGTTGGTAGAAGATCCTGCATCTTAACACCAGGAGGAAGATGAGGTCACAAATAACATTCCTTTTACTGTTAGTCCATCTAGAAAAAGCATGTATCCTAAACAAGAAAAAAAAAAAAAATGGGCAGCAACATGGCATAATGTTTATGGAGGCTGAAGTCAGCAAGGTTCTGAGGTGAAGGGCACCCCATAAAAACTGATGACTCCTAAACAAGTGTGAGTGAATGAACGCTGAGATAATGTGTGAGTGCGAAAGATCAACTTAGCAGTTTTTGAAAACAAGTGTCACCTTCCCTGTCTGTAGAATTTTGCCTTGCATTTGGTGGTATTAATTTCCTTTCCTGTATTTGCAAATACAGTGGGGGGTTGTGGTGGCTCTACCTGCTTTAGCAGGCACCTTCCTTTGATCATGATATATCTCTTCTCTACGCTTAATTTTGGTTGCTGAATTCCACACCTCTTTCTGAACCACTTACTTGCTTCCTTTAATGAGATTTCTGGAGCTGCGTGAGAAAAGCTGGCAGCGGCTTCTTCATTAACAGACCATTTCTATGGGGAAGCTGGACTTGGCCATCTCAGTACAGCCTGGCATTCTGAGGAGCCTGGCTGGTTTTTCTGGGGGGCTGTGGGTGGTTTTGTTTGCAATAATGATGCAGAAGCTTACGTGAGGTTCTGCAGCCCTGTGCTGGTTGCCAGTTAGACAGAAGTTCAACACAGCACAGTTCCTGCCCGTAAGTAGCTCATGTTGACACGTTCACTATTTCAGCCATGTAATCTTGCGTGGATGTTGACGTGATTAGGTGCTGGACCAATTTGGAAGCACTCTTGGCTGCATAACAGGTAGGATAGCCTTGGTGCTGACAGCCACCCAAGTCTGCTGCCAGCTGGTAGGAAGATGGACTTCCAGCTGCTGCTGAGGCTGTGTTGGAGATGAAGAATCACCTTTCCACTGCTCATTTCCATTGGACTTGTACGGCTTGGGAGAAGTGGGCAAAATTATGCTGCCCTGTTTCCTTGGGGCCAGAGAGGTAGTGGGGAGCCTAGAATTCCGTCTTACCCTCCTAGAGTTGGGGAGGGAAGTGGAAAGGCTGTAGCAGACTGCCTTCTCCAGATGTTTCTCTTGCTAATCTCTCAAACTACAGATGTTCTGAAGTTCTTCGTTCTCAGGACTCAAGCAGACAAACATTTCAGGTTTGCAGTATTCCCCTTCCTCCTCACACACAAGTCTTCAGTGTCTGTGTCTTGAGAAATTGCTGGTTTCATGACAGCATTGGACCTTTCCAGGAAGAAAAAGTTCCAAGATGTGTGTGTATTTATTGAAAAAAGAAACCCGCAGTAAAACTGATTCTTTCTGGGAAGAAGCACTGAGTTAAATCAAATTTTCTGACATTCAGCCCTACTTGAGGCAGCTGTTAGCTACCAGCCTGGCAGATTATCTCCAGACTGGTGACAACGTGGCGATATCTGTTCCACTCGCACCTAGGAAGTAAGAATCATTTCTTTTAATGAATGTGTGTGGTGCTGGCCACAGTTTTGTTAAGCTACAGTTTGACTGATGTAGGTAGCCTGAATGCCTTGTCTTTGTTTCTGTTTGGAAAGCCATTTAAAAATTGTTTTCTAAGGAACCCGAGAAGATGAGCCAACGTGTGGAAGACCACTTGGCATCAGAGTGGGGCCAAATAACACCCTTTTTGTGGCAGATGCTTATTATGGACTCTATGAAGTTAACCCTGGTACAGGTATGACTTTTCTGCTCTTCAGCTGACAAAACCGAGCTTCCTTTGCAGTTCTGCGAGACACTGCGGGCAAAATAATGCCTGCCTTCATGATGTGGAGCTGTCTGAGGGAAATATGCCATGCGAGAACTTGATCTTTTTCTTGTGGCAATTACTTCTTTTCTGTATCTGTCTGGATCAGAGTTACCAGTGTCTTATCTCCTGGTGACATATGCTTTTGGTTGTCAAAATGGGTACCTTGGGATCTGTGAGTAAAGCTCTGTGTAGCTGTTTCGGGTTTCATAAAAGGGAAAAAAAATACGGTTACATAAACTTTTTGTCATGTTTGCTGTACTTTTGTTTCTGCCTTGATCTCGCTGTGTTGTAGTGAAGAGCTCTTAACTTCCCTGTAACCCCAGTCTATAGAAAGTGAAAAAAGATAGATGTTGGTGCAGCTGAAGATCAGGTGGCTTGTTCCTGCTGGGAAAGGCACTGTGGCCTTGTGCCCTTTGTTGTATGTTCCCCGAGCCAGATTTGCCTTTTACGAGCTGTGCTGTCAGAAAGCAAGAGTTGCTTTTGTGTAGGGTTGGTTTTTCTGACCATTTATGTCTCTGAGTTGGCTTCAGGTGGGGAGAAGTAGGCTAGTCAAAATGCTAGGTGAGATGTGACTGAAGGACTTGGACTGGAGGATCTGATCAAGGTCTCCCATTTCGATGGCCGACAGCTGCCGTATCAGCTCAGTCATGATGAAAACAAGCAAACCAACAAAGCCTGTGCCCAAGGGTGACTTCAATAGATTTTGGTTAATTTTTAGAAAAATGACCTTAATTTGCCTGGTAATACCTGGCAGAGCAGCCTGTGGCAGAGCACTTTAGTGAACCTGCTGTTGTTTTAATGTTTAGAAAGTACTACTCTTTGTGGTTTGATTTGTGGGGAAAGAGGGAGTAGTGCCTGGATCCTTCTACAAGGTTGGGACCCGAGTTTGCACTTCATTTCATATGAGCTTCGGAAACGTGAAAAGTCTAGCACTTGTCAATAGGTAACATCACTTACTGTTTCAGTTTTTCTGTAGTGTATTTTCTCCTGGTACTTGTGTTTGCTGTTGAGTTGTTCCATTTCAATCCAAAACATTATTACTTAAGAGGCATGAATGGAAAAAATGTGAAGTGCCTGTTACTTTCATGTTAGTATTTAACCCATTTCCAAGACAGGACATACAAAAGCTTGTCTTGTGTGTCTTCCCCCTCCCCCCTTCTTTTTGTAACCAGGTGAAACAAAAATGCTTGTGTCAACCAAAACACTCATTGAAGGTCAGAAGTTGTCATTTGTGAATGATCTTACAGTGACCCAGGATGGGAGGAAAATCTACTTCACTGACTCTAGTAGCCGATGGCAAAGACGAGACTATTTATACTTGATTATGGAAGGCACCGATGATGGGCGGCAAGTGTCTCTTCCTCAAGGCATTTAGTGTACTGTAGCTCAGCTGTAGGAGCAGACTTACTGGTGGTGGACGGCTTCCTTGGTTTTCACGTGTTTTCTCTATTAAACACCCTTGCGCAAACACTGCACTGCCCAGAGGGGGTGAGAGATTGTGTGGATGTTGCTAATGAGACCTGCAGCAAAATAAATGAGATTCCTCCTTTTTCCTTCAAGAGGACTTGCATGGAACATTTTAAAAAACATTTTAAGAGAGAAGGTGTTAGCATTATGTTCAGCCTAAATCCTTCAGGCATGCTGCCAAGCTCAGGTGGCTTAGTATTTGTCCTGTGTTCATAAACAAATGCTTCCTGGTTATTCTGCCTTTTGAACCTAGTTGAAGTGCATGCAAGAGAAGATAGAATGCCTGGAGAATGAAACAAAGATAAATGTTTGTCTTCATTCAAACCATATGTAATGCTTTCTCTTTAGCCTACTTGAATACGATACAGTAACAAAAGAGGTGAAAGTCTTAATGGTGGGGCTGAGGTTTCCCAATGGTGTCCAGCTCTCTCCTGCGGAAGACTTTGTCCTGGTGCAGGAGACAACCATGGCTAGAATCAGGAGGTGAGTATGACGTTGCCAAAATTACTTCTACTCTCCATTTAGAGCTTGTTTAAATAAATTACTTGAATGATGAAAGAAACCCTACACTCTATTCATGCCTAATTATCAATGGCAAAGAAGGTGGCCTTCCTCCATACCTCATTTTTAGTTTCACTGTAAACATCTGGACTGCATAATCTTTCCATCATGAGCTTCTTGAATGTAGTGGAGTAAGCTGTTTTTTTTTTTCCTGGGGAGAGGAATGTGGCTGTGCTGTGTTTCTGAAAAGAAAAATAATTAATTTAAAGTGAATTCCTTTTGTGGCTTTTATTTATTCCTTAGACTGCTTTGAGTTAAGATGCCCTGACCCTCCTTTCTGTAACTTTCAGGTATTATGTGTCTGGGCTGATGAAAGGTGGAGCAGATATATTTGTTGAGAATATGCCTGGTCTTCCAGATAATATCAGGTTAAGCAGCTCTGGAGGATATTGGGTGGCAATGTCAGCTATCCGGCCCAACCCTGGATTTTCTTTGTTGGATTTCTTGTCTGAAAAACCATGGATTAAAAGGATGATATTTAAGGTAAAAAAAAAATCT
The DNA here is from genome assembly GCA_027574665.1 of Rhynochetos jubatus. Lineage (NCBI taxonomy): Eukaryota > Metazoa > Chordata > Aves > Eurypygiformes > Rhynochetidae > Rhynochetos > Rhynochetos jubatus. Next base: position 13,527,075 of record CM050650.1, on the reverse strand, counting down.
CCTTTAGTATAGGAATGGAGATGATAAATATCCGTTTGTCTTGTTTCTTCCTCTTCACAGGAAGATTTTTAAATTTTTAGTGCCATGGTTAAAACTGTTGTGGCTCTCCCCACATAGAACAGTCCTTATTTTCATAGGTAGTAAAACTAACATTTGCTTCTCTGAGTAGCAGGTACACCATCTCTTAAGTTGCCTTCCGTCTTGATCTCAGGAAAGAAAAAGAGACTGTCTCTGCCCTAGCCATGCAGCAACACAGGATCTACATTTGGATACGTGAAGACCTCACCTTTGTACCTGAAGTGCTTAAGCTACTTATTGCCAGGTGTCCCAAGGGCATTTGGGAAGTCGACCTGTTCTAATGACTACCCTAGGCATCCTAGACAGTGTGCATGTTATGTGTGCTGCTAGGTGACACTTTGTTCTGACACAGCGTGCCTGTTTTTGTCACACCCCCCTTTAGGATGAGCAAGAATGTATTTTGTAAGGGATATCTGATGCTAAAGAAAAGGCACGGTGCTGTTTAAACAATACAAAGACTTAAATACTTTCATTCTCAAAAAAAACCCCAAAATCAACAAGCGGTGTTTAGGATGGAAGTGCCATTGCAGCTAAACAAAGTGTCCTGTCCTTGTGAAACCTGTTGTCTCTCCTGGTGCAGCGCACAAGCCTTAAACTGATGCTGTGGGGAGCAGAGCATGATGTCAGCTGCACCAGAACAAGCTGATGTTTCCTGCGGGGAGGTCCTTTCAGCCTAGTGCTGGAGTAGAGTAGCCTCTGCTGGGCGTCTTAAGTTGGCTTTTCAGATGTTGACGTCTTAAGCCTGTGTAATATTGCTTACTCAAAACGCGTGCTTATGTTCTTAGCTGCTTCTTCCAAGGAGTGTGGAATGCTCTTTGACCGTTTAAGTGTCTGAGATCTAATTGTGGAGAACAAAATCTTTTGTTCTTAATTTTTCCTTTTTTCTTTTTCTTTTAGTTGCTGAGTCAGGAAACCGTGACAAAGTTTGTGCCCAAATATAGCCTTGTTGTCGAACTTAGTGAGACAGGATCCTACAGAAGAAGCTTTCATGATCCCAACGGAGTGACGGTAGCTTATGTTAGCGAAGCACACGAGCACAATGGATACCTTTACCTGGGCTCCTTCCGGTCTCCGTTTATCTGCAGACTTAATCTTCAGCATGTTTAACTGTCCATCCATGATAAAGTGCCACTGTCCTATAGCACTGCAGAGGTATGAAGGAAGCATGTGCTTGAGGTGGTCTGTGACCAAGGACAGAAAGTGAAAGTCTGCTAACGTGCAGTAGCACTGTTCTGTTGCCATAGGAAAATGCACAGCTTGCTGTTCTTGTCCTCTTCCTTGGTTTGACTGCTCTTGCTTTGGAGCTGGCATGCATAATCATTAATATCTGAGGAGTAGTATGGTGGGGCGTCTTCATGTGGTTATGTGCTCCTTAAAGAAAATCCATTGCTTTTTCCACATCCAGCCCTGTTCGGAGTTATCTTAAACAGACGTCGTCTGTCATCTTCAATGCGACTGTATGTCTTCTTACACTGGAAGGATTTGTGGTGTATGGAATTGTGTATGGTTTGAAGAGGATGTCTTGCATGTGTTCGTTTCTGGTTTCCAACCTCCCGTTCAGGAGTGATTGCAGTGCACATCCTGATGTCGTACCATGGTGCTGTGGTAGAGGCAGCAACAGCCAGAACATGCCTACAAATCTAGTTACACCATTTGGGTTTCTTCAATTCCAGCTTGTGTAATCGACATCAGACACAACAATTAACTGTTAATCAACATGCAGAATCAAATTTGATCGTTATCTGTGGACTCCTGTGTTTCTTTATAGCATTGTAGTCTGATGATGAATGAAAGTTTAATTTTCTATGCTATTAAAGACTAATTCCAGCGGGTTTAAAAAGGGTCACCGTAGTATTTCCTCCATGTTTACCAGGTCCTGTAAGTCTCCTGTTCACTATGTAGGTGGCTGTTCCTGAGTGACATGGGAGGGAAGAGGGCCAGCTGCAGGAATCCTCTTCAGCATGCTTTCTATGGAGAACTGGTAAAGATTTTGTGGAAGGTTGGCGTCTGCATATGGATGTGGATGAAGATGAAAGGACCCCTGTAAAATCTAGTAATAGTGGATGAGGATGGCTTTGGAAAAGCTTGGAATGCAGCAGTAGCTCATGGATACTCTCTGGCATCTCCAGAGGAAATGGTTTACTACTTCTGTCAACAGACACTCTGCTTGGTAAATCTAGAGAATGCTTTTCTGTCAGTTACTACAAAGGAAAGACTTGCTGTTACATTATAAATAAGAGCTTTTGCATCTTGAAGGATTAGAGGTTACTTCAGCAGTGGATTGATTTGTGCTTTGGGGTTGAAGACTTTGCTGCTCTCTCTTTTTCTGCCACTGGGTGATAGTCAAACATAAACTATTGCTCAATTTCCTCCCCTTTGAAAAGGAAACAATAAAGATTTGCTTGATAGGGAATGAAAAGAACCAGAGAAGGGGAAGATGATGTTAAAAATGTCATCTGCTTTCACTGGCCTTCTGTGCTTGCCTTTATTAATGGAGGGGTATACAAATGGAAGTGATTATTCTCTGACAGTGCTTCTGTCACCTTGTTCTGTGTTACCAGACTGCAGCAGTCCTGTGGCAAGTAGCTGATGGTTGCTGGATCAGCCTGACTTTTCCTGTACAGGCCAGGGGCTGCAAGCCCTTTTGCTTGACTTGGTGGTGACTGGATTTGGGAGGGAGCTCAGCAGGAGTTGAAAGTAGCCAAGTAGATGAGCTGCTGCAGGCCCTGGCCTTTGGTCCAGCTGAGCCCCATCTTCATAGTTTGTGGACAGAGGTGGAGTGATACTGTGTAAGTGTGAAAGGCTAGAGAGGTGTGACCTGCCACGGGAGGGGACAGCCTTGTTGCTCCCAGAACTCTGAAGAAGGGCTGAGAATGGGACACACTTGCAATGTCTTCTGGGAAAACCCAGTGCAGGGCAGGCTGTTTACACAACAGCTGGTTAGGATTGCTCTGCCAGCCCTTACAGCTGTTTGTCTCATTCTGGTGGCATATGAAAGTTGAACTTGATGGGATCATAAATTGGGGTTGCAAAGGCAAGTCTGTTGTGGGGCTCATTTCATGCTGGTGCTTTGGTAGCCTTGGGGCAAGTACAGCTTTGCCTGTTGTTGCATAGTTACCTCTAGTGAATCGCTTGTGCTGTCTTTTGTAGTGAAGTAGACCTGTCTGCTTTGACATGCTTTTGTGTGACTAATTCCCTTTTAAGACATTGTCCCTGAAGTTTGAGTGGGAATGAAAGTAAGTTATAGTGCTGCTGATGCTCAAGAGGGGTAAGATATAGGAAGAGTTGTCTCTTGAGGGTTCTTTGGTCCTAATCCTTTTTCTACTGTTCCACCCCCTCACTCCTTTCTGGCCACTGTTGGAGACTAACAGTATGCTGATGATCCTGTGGTCCCACCAGAAAGTTCTTGAGTCTTTTTTTTGTTCTCTCTGAGCTCTGTAGCAAGTACAGCAGACGCAGAGGTCTTGGGTGCTGCTTTTCTTGAGGAAGAAGAAAAGAGAATGCCAAAAATGAGAGGTATCTGACAGTGTGGCTCTGTCTGCTCTGACTTTTGAGTGGTCTAGTCCAAACTATCAGTCAGTGTCCAGGCATAAGTATCTCAGGGCAGGTGCAAGATTAGAAATTGTTAATTATAGCAGAACTGAAGCTGTGAAGCAGCTTCCTCTAACCTTAAGATACCTAATGCCCTTATTCACTGGGGCTGCTGCCTTCTGAGCGCTTTCCTTAATCCTGTGGTAGCAGGGAGGGTTGTTTTGCCAAGTGGTACAGTCAGGAAAGGAGGCTGGACACCATGAAGGTACTGGAGCTGTCTGCACAGATCTTCCTGTGGGGAGCAATTTGCCTGTAGCAAGGAGGAAGCTGAGCTGATGCCTTGGGCTTTTTGTTGGCCATGGCGTCCCATGGGAGTTCAGTCACTGCGTTTTTCTGGCGGGTGGTGCAGGTTCTTCGCTAGCTGGGCCTCTCCAGCTGTGAAGAAGTGGGCCTGTAGCTACAGCAGCATTAGAAATCACTGCAGGCAGGCAAAAGGCAGGCTCTGCACTGGGGGCAGGAGGTGAATTCTGGGAGTAGGGTTCAGAGGCTAGTAGGAATTTGTGCCCACACAAGTTTTTAGTTCTGATGTCTTGCCCTGCCTGTTGTTCTGTCTGCCCCGGGCAATAGAAATTTCTCCTTGTTCTTGTCTGTTTCCTTGGGAAGTAGCTGAGTAGCTGTCAGTCTAAATGAGTTTGTCTAAAGGTTAAGCCTTTGGACGGAGTGTGCAGTTCTTCTCAGTTTAATTTCTCAGAATTAATAAAGCCTGTCTGTCCAGCCTCTACAAATAGAGTTCACTGGATACAGGTCCAGTCAGTCAGCAGTTCCCTTAAAAAATAAAGACCACTGAAGTCTGGAAACCACCAAATGTAAACTGTGGTGGGTGGCACAGCTTAGTATCATTCTAAGCAACAAACTTGGCATGGTGACAGGCTGCTTAACCAGGCCATCGGTATTTCATTTGTCAGAAGGACCTTAACATTCCATTTTTAGCTGGAGCATGATGGATGTAAACATGGGTCAGTCTTTTCCTCAGAGGGAGATGATGTGGCTGTCTCCCATGGTTTTTATAGTGACCTGAAACTTCTCTGCAAGGTTTTTCAGTGCTATGCTTGGCCTGCAAGTTAAAGCTCAACCTGAAGCAGGGCGGGGTGGTGGCATGTGAGGCACCAAGGAGAAAGTCAGTATGCTTGATGCTTCCTGGCGAGAGGGATGTTTGGACCAAGACTGCTGATGCCTCTGTGGCCAAGAAATTGAAAAGAGGCCAGTTGCTGTCATGATGGCCCCCCACTGGTGGGGGACCAGGGTGGAACTGCGGCAATACCAGGTAGATGTGTCACTGTGCAGTTTAAGGATCTTAGGGCACGTATCTGAATGCAGGGTCTGCATACCTCCAGTCCATGGAGACCCCAAGTCTGCAGAGGCTGGAAAGGAGTGCCTTTCCTGAGCTCAGATGGTGTTGGCTCCCGTTCCTGGTGCTGTGCTGGACCCTGATCGTCCATCCAGTATGCAGAAGGGGGGTGGTCTGCTGTACAGCCCAGATGAAACGGGTTGACTGGCACACATCTCTTTCATTGTGCAGCATGAGGATTGCTTTAGAACAGTATTTTCTTAGAAGCTCAGATGTTTTTAATCCCTGACGGTTCCTCAAATGCAGTCCTCCCAGAGTAATGCAACACATTAAAACGGCTGTGGAATGAACAAACTGGCGTAAACTCCCCTCGGTGCCCATGTGAAGGCTGCTTTTATGGGCTCGTTCCACTTCCACAGAAGCGTGACTCAGTGGCATGTAGCAGTTCCAGATGGATGGTGACGCATCTGCCTTGAGCAATGGGGAAAGCTGGGACAAGTCAGGCTTGGTAATAAGACTGTCTCCTCCCTTGATGGTATCAGTGCAGGAGCATGGCACCTTCGCAGCTCTGGGGCTGGCTCTTCTCCAGCGTGGACACGTTGCCCCACTGGAAGAAACAGGAACACTTACAGCAGGATCCAAATGTCTTGTCAGGGCAAGATTGGTTTTTGGTGTCAGGAGAAAGGAGCTGTGGTTCCCTGAGAAGGGAGGAAACCCTCTGCACAACTCCCAGAGGAGCCTGAGGGTGCTTCCTGTGTCTTAGCCAAGCTTCTCTGGGGACAGACTGTGTGGCCTGTGGGAGAACAGTCTCCTGTCTCCGGAAGGGCTTGGGGAAAATCTTTGCTGTAGCATAAAGGCCTGCAGTAAAGCAGCCTAAGAGAAAGGAGCTGAGCTGGAGTACACCACAGTTGTGTGTTCTAAAGTTATGTTTTGTTTTCCTGTGCTGTTGGAACAGATGTTTCTGCAGGGCATAAGTATCAAGAAGATTTTGCTGAAGCTATTTAAAATGCAATTCCACAGCTAAGTGCCCTGTCCCTCTTCTGGAGCAAGCCTATAGCAGAGCTGCTGGAGATAGCTCCCACAAAGGTTGGCATCTTGGTGTGAACAGCTGATGGAAGCGATTGCAAAGCCTTGGCATAAATCGGATTCCTTTAAATCTGAGTCTGCTTTGTGGCAATAACCTTTGCAGATGAGATAACGACCTTCTAAGCTTCTCTGTCTGCTCAGCGATCACAGCAGAGTTCTGATGATGCTGACACTTGGACCTTCTCATCTATCTTGCTTAGAAAACAGAGTGCTGTAAAAGAGTAAGCACATGGGGCAGCTCATTTTTGCTGCTTTGTTTGAGGTAGGGACTGAAGAACTTAGCAGTAAGTGATTGTAGTCAGCTATATATGAGTTTCCCTTGGCCCAGCCAGCAGAATTCACACCTCCTTATCCTGCTGCTGCCGGTGGAACCTTCTCTTGGTTCTGTGCAGCTGCATGCATGATTTGGCCAGCTGTCAGTGGGACCTGGAAGTCAGTCAGGAATCAGGTACAACTGGTGTAGAAAGGCCTTCCAGCTCCTTAATGTGGAGCTGCTGATGTGAAGAGAATGCAAAGTGGGAAGTCTGTCAGTCAGCAATGCTTTCTATTTTGGTGGCAGGCAGCTTGTTTCCTATGCAATTTAAAAAGTGGGAGTGTGAGGGGAAAATATTGGCATAGCAAAGCTTTGGAGCCAAATGCTGATCTCCATCTGAGGATCACTGGGCACTATGAAGCTCTGGTGAAACTCAGGCTGGCTTGGTTTGAGTAGCACGGTGCGCTTGGAGGTTGTCGGTCTGCAGCCAGCAGCCAGTCCCTCCGTGTGGCAGACGGTTAGGGAACTCTTGTTCAGATGAGGCGAAGTATTCCCATCAGATGAGCCAAAAAGGCATGTCAGGGACCAAGCCTGATGCTTGCAGGGTACTGGAGAGAGATCTGAAGCTGAAGGAAGCCACTCTTTTAGGTTGTTTGCAGCACTCTTGCATAACCCATGCCTCTGAAGCACCAACTTTGGTTGTCCCAGGAGCTCTTAAATCACTCTTGGGATAATTTCTGGCAGCAACAAGTTCTCCTTATGCCCTAAATCTTTACTAGAAATATTTATTTTTGTTTAATTACCTTTGTAGCCTGGAACAGATGTCAGAACCTCAGCAAACTCTGGAAGGATATGAACTCCCTGGGGTGAATTGAGGAATAGTTAACCTTGTTGTAAATCTTAGCAAAGCAGCAGTGGGCAGAGAGGCTTTTTGATTGCTGCATGCTGTTGTGAACGAGTGGTACTTAGCTGCAGTTCTTTAGGTCAGTGCTAGTGGTGTCCTCCTGATCCAAGACTCTCTAATTGCCCAAATCCTTCCAGAGTGAAGTGCTCTGGAATGGTACAAAGAGCTCAGCTGACTTGAACACGGAATGAGTAGAGCTAATGGTAACTGTTACCTGCCTGGGGGGATGAGGATGCTACTATTGCAGTGCGCCTTTCTTACTGTGATGTTACAGCTAACGCTTTGCTGCAGCTGTAAACATGAACCTAAGCCATCTTTCTCAGAAGGTGCCAGTCTCCTTTCCCACTCTGTTGGTTGCAATGACCCCATCTGCATTGCAGGAAATGCTGGCAGCAGTTTTATGTAAAACCTGCTTCCAAACAAGCGTGTTTGGATAGAGAGGTCCAAACCACCTTGCTGCATTTTCCTTGACAGAACAGCAAGCACGTGTTGGAGTGGAACTTGAGACTTGCCCAGCCTGCAAAGGTTTGATTTGGGATTACTTGCAGCAGAGACCTCAGCTGTGCTGTTAATAGATCCATCTGTCTTAAGATCCCTGGACCTCAGCCTGGGGCCCTTCACCAACTTTTATTGACTGAGTGGTTATAAAGGCTGAAAGTGGGGGTGTTACTGCTAGTAGGAGTTGTAATATTGCTGCAGAAAGGCAGCAACTGTCAGAAGAAAAAGGGTGTTTGTTGAAAGAAAGTGTTCTTCATAGCTTAGGTCAGGGCCCTATTCATTTATAAGTGCTGGTCTGTGTATGACTGACCATGGACCCAGACTTTATTGCTGTTTTAAGGAAGCAGTTACCCGAATCCTTCCAAATAAGGGCCCTAGTCCAGTGTAAGCAGTAATCTGCCCAGGCATGAAGAGTGAAGGCTGAAGGAATGGTAGATGCCCACCTAGAGAAGACCATCGTTCTACTAAACTTGAATATAAGCTGTGGTCAGCCAGAGATTGAATGTGTTGTATTAACCTGAGTGAAACTACATTGTTTAACCTCTAGAAAAATATTATTTGGGAATATGGTTGGGTTTATTCGTCTTGGCATTTGCAATGGTGCCCTTTCATAGTATAGATTAGCTTTTGACTGAAGTAGAAGCACTAGTTAGACTGTGTCACTTCTGGGCTGTGGGTGCATTTCGACAGCCTTATCCATACTCGTCTTGAAGACAGAACAACTCTGCCTTGTACATTCCTGACAGATATGCCCAACCTTTTCTCTAGTACTGGAGACTCCTTTTGTGTGTGTGTGTGTATATCCCCAGGCAAACCATCCCACTGTTGTAAAGCTTTCCTCGGTGTTGTAGTCATGCGTGCTGTGGTTTAGGCTTGTTTACATCGTAGCTGCTTGAAGATTCATCACATAAAGCAAGTCCAACAGAGCTCCTTGGGTGTATCCACGCTGCTTGGAAATACAGCCAGAGCATGGATGGCGCTGAATGAATGACAACATGCTCTCATCTGCAGTTTAGTATTGGAAAAACTGATACAACTGGATAGCAATAAATTCAGTCAAGGCAGGTCTTTGTCACTTTTGAACATCTTTTCTCAGGGAGAAAAATCACCATGTGCTGTGAGAAAAAAGATATGTGGCGATTCTGTAAAGCTGTTCCCCACTTCAGCCTTGACCTCAACAGTGTAGGCAAGGCAAAACTCATGGTTGCAGATCCCCTGTAGGTCAGGCTCTCGTGGGGAAAGGGCAGTCAGTGACAGAGAGCAACAGGCACGTATGCTTTATGTAACCAAGGCGTTATCCAGACTTCAAAATAGCATCTCAGCATCTGCAAATAAAACGGGAATTGGTGACAAAGTTCGGGTGGCTGCTGGTTGGTCTCAGCGTTGTGGACCGTGATGGGGTAGGAGAGAACAGCATCTCTCTGTCCCCTTTATCCTAGGAAAAACACTCTTTGCTAAGCAATCTTGCCTTAGTGGGAATGCCTGTGTAAGGATTTCCCTTGCCCAAGAAATCTCTCTATTCAGCACCTAGGCTGTTTCTGCAAGCTTTCACTCAGCTGCCCAGGAATATGGGCTAGATGGCTGTGTGTGGTTCGACTCCTTGCAGCCAGGAGCTGGCCCTGGATGCACGAGTGGTACGATGCCGCTTATACAGATAACCCTGCCTCACCCCAGCTGGCTCTGCATAGAGGCGTCTCATACATCTACGGGGGCATGGCAGAGCTGGACTGAAGGTGACTATACCGCTAGGGATGGCCAAGGCTCACCTGCAGGTACTGGGTACCCCCAAGGAATTGCACACATACCCGTTGCAGTCGTTTCTTCTGCTGAAAGTGACAGCTGTCCAGGCTGGAATGCTCCCTTTTCTCACACACGGTGCGTCCGATTTTCACATGCAGCATGTATTTCAGCCCTCTGACAATCTAGAGAAAGGAGTTTCCCCCTTTAAAGTAAGGGCAGGGCAAAGGGATGCCAAAATTTTTGGCTGGGAATCAAGTGCTACCTCCGTGAATTGTGTGTGGTATTTGGAGTGTCACCAGAAGTCTGGGCTCTGCTTACCTGTACCATGGCTTTGTTTATTTGCGATTCCTTAAACAGAAAGAGGTCATTGGAACTGTTGTTGTATCTGTAAACCCCGAAGCGAGCTGCCTTGCGCACGCCGGGGTTGTTGGTGTTCATTGGGACAGGGAAGCCAGGTTTTGCGGTTGAATGAGGAGGTGGTGATACGTGTGTAGCTGAAAACACAAAACACGAGTGCAAAACACATCAGGTTCTGGGACAGAACTTGGACTAGCTCCCCGCTGTCCTGCAGGATGGGCTCCTTTGGGTGCTGAGGTGCTGACCCAAGGACCGTCTTAGCACAGCCAAGAAGCGGAGGAGCTAGGTCTGTAGGAAATGGAGATTGGGGGGTGGGGGATGAGCCCACGAGCTTTTGGGTTTGAGCACTTACTACGGCCCTTACTACTGTATATTCTTACTTGGTTGTGTAGCTAATTTCCCCGTGTCCTGCTTGTTTGTTCAACAGTTTAAAAGAAGCTCAAAGCTTATGGTTCATGTTATTTCCTCCCCTTTTACATCTGCCTTCCCCTCCATTTTCCTGCTTCTGAAATACAAACAGGAGGAAAAAATCCGCCACCTGTGCAAGTTGCCATGTGGCCACTGCTGATGCTGAGACCTGCAAGTGCAGGAGGTGACCCTTGGAGTTCACACTCTGCGTGTGGGCAGTTAGCCTGCGTGTGCACAAATGTGCACACAGAGCTTGTACTAAATTTGCTGTGGAAGTCTTTTATCACCTCTGGTTTTTTTTCACAGCTAGATCTCTCACTAACAGCCAAGCAGAGAGCACAGACCCTGTATTTAAGCCAGTTTGTACTGAGAAACCTGAGTGGAAGAGAGAAGGGCAACCTGGTGATCCAGAGTCTGTTTCAAAAAAACCCCAAACCAGCATTACGTTCCATCATCAGCACAGGAGGCTGCAAAAATCAGCTTTCAGGTTGCTGATGTACGTTCTAGTTATGCTATCTCATCCTTTCCTGCAGGTGGTAATTGCTGCACCCCCTCATAACACGGCTCAGGGATTAAAGTGTTGACCTGCAAAGGAAAGAGTCAGCTCCGTGTCCCTCCTTAACCCAAGCATGTCCAAATTCCCATCTCTTCCTGGCTGACACCCCAGCTACCTCAGTGGTCCCCACGTTTTCTTGCAGGTGGGAGCTGAGAGCCCCAGACCACATGTCTGAGAGGAGCGGATGTTTTGCAAGTGGCTTTGTGCCTGGTGTGGAGGTGATGAGCTTTGCTGTCCCACGCCTCTGATCTGAGTTGGGACTGGGTGTGCAGCCAGGGCCGAACAACCTGACATTGTGTTTTCACCTAACAGCCCAGAACCTACTTGTAGGTCCCAAGACGATTCTCTGTGCGATGGGATATTTTCACACGGCAGCAAGGGTGGGATTCGGGAGTAACAGAAACTTGTGACCATGCAGCCTAGGACTGAAGGTATTTCACAGGCAGCACATCTTACCTAGCGCTCAGCTCAGGGGTAAGGCTTTCCACGGCATCTGATTGTCCCCTTGTCCTGAACAGGAGGACCCATAGGTGATTCAGGAGGGCCCAAGCAGCATCTGCCTGCAGTCAGAAGGGAAGCATGGTGCAGAGCAGGCAGGGCTGTGGTTTGGGCCTTGCCCATAAGGCCAGCTGTCCTCTTCCTCAGGGATGCCATGCTTTTTCCTGTGCTGCCAATAGCTTATAGGAACCAGGTTTTCCCTGAGCTCACCCAGCAGCAGAGACAGGCTGCCAAGGCTGAGAGCAGGTCACTGGCTTGGGCTTTTCTGGTTGCTCTCCAGGACCTTGCTTGAATCTAAGCTCTTCCACCTGCTGGGAAGTCAGATGTGGCAGTGGTGGGATGCTTGCAGCAGATGCTGTCCCTTGGAGGAGGAGATAACTGCAGGCTTAGCACAAGGTCCCTTTGAGGCTTAATCGCCCTCAACACCTTGAGTCATGGTGATGTCTTTTTAGGTGTGGGGTGGCAGGGTGAGTGAGCCTGGCTGTGCGTTCCCACACTGTGTGTGAGAAGAAAACTGTGACGTGTTACTCAAAGCAAGAGTCGGAGTTCGAGGTGCCGTTGTTCGTGACTCCGTGCCTGGTAGATCCAGCAGTGTCACACATGGCAAGGCCTCTGAAATGTGACATCTGGAGAGATGGGCTCACAGTGTCAGCTGTTGTAGGCAGGTAGCAGGCTGGTTTGCACCACTGTATTTCCAAAACCCAGAAACTCTCTGGTGTGAGGCACTTGCAGTGAAGAAAATCAGAACTGCATCCTTTCCTGACAGCTGCTTCCCTAGTGTGGTCCTTGAGGACCATTACCTTAAAAAGTTGAATGTGTGTAAGGTGATGGCCCTGGTCTGGGAGCAAAGTAGAATGGACCAGGGGCTCAGATAACAGCGCAGGGAGATGCTCTACAGAGAGATGCTCTACAGGGAGATGCTTAGGGCCACTTGTGTTTCAGACCCCATCCTTGCTCCTGGGTTTAGAAATGTGAAAAGAGAGGGGGGGAAAAATCTGACCCTCTGCCTCATCCTTCTGTTGGACAGTAGTCGGGTAAAGGCTGCTTTCTCTGAGTTAACAGGCAACTAACTGCCTGTTATTAAGCAAGAGAGGGCTGTTCTTGCAGAGATGAGTGTTGTATGAAGAGGCCTCCTCTTGTGCTTTCCTCACTGAGGAGTAATTTGGGGGCCCTGTTCCTGCAGTGTGAGAGAGCAATCCTGTGGATGCTCTCTCCCAGCCTGCAGTGAAGCAAATAGGGCAGGTTGCTTTTATTTTGTAATGGAGTGCTTTCAAACCTCCTCCCTGTTACTAGGAGCAAGGCTAGGCTTTATCTTCACATTTAAGATGCAGCAGAGTTCCTGCATGCCTCTGCAACCCCCAAAGGAAACCGCAGCCCGAAACGAAAAGCTACTGGCTAACCAAACACCGTCTCCGAGCGCGTTAGTACTTTCCGTGTGTGGGAGCCAAAGTAAAACTGAAGTAGGACTGAAACCTTCAGCGAGAAAACACTTCTGTCTGCAGCTCCCATTCTAAAGATTTAAGGCCAGCTGCAATCACGAGAGTTTCCTTGCTCAGCAAAGAAAGACGATACGGAGTGATGTTTCGTTAAAGTCAGCTAATTGGCACTCAAGTGCCCATCTGTACTTAGCAGTCAAATTGTTACCCACAGTCTTTAGATTTAATAATCGGGGTCATGCAGAGTTTAAACACCGACAAATAAGTTAAAACCATCAGTTGACTTTAAAATCCTTAGATGATGCCCCTGGATAACGCGGTTCGCTACAAGGGGAGACAGCCTTGTAAGCAGTTGGATTTTCAGCCGCAGCCTGAACCCTGCAGTGCTGAGCCAGCACGGGCAGGAGTTGGAGAAGGGCTGCTACTTACCGGTGTGTTAGAAAGCACCACTCGCAGGGCCTAAAGCACAAGGAAAACAGGAATTATTTTCAACTCTTACCCCCTGAAGTTCTGGTGAAGCTCCAGAGTGCTAAACAGCAGAGTGTGGTGAAGCTGCAGGCAAAGTTGGCTGCCATCTCCCCTGCTTCGGAAGAGGAGCGACGGTCCTTCTTCCTCCTGGGGAAGATGTGCCTCTCTGAGTGCTCTTATTGGCTGGGGAGAAAGAAAAAAAAAAAAGTCACCCCTACCCCCCCGAATCATCGCGGCTCTGATGCAGGATTTGTCTCCTGCTGATGACCACGTACCCTGAAGCTCCCCCGCAAAGCTCGAGCTTGGTGATAGCAGCACCGGTCCTGCATCAGGGGGGACTTTTCGTGCTCCTCCGAAGCACGGGCGGATACGTGTAACCCTGGGGAGTGGTGTCGGGGTGAGGACAGTAACAGTCATGTGTTGTGAGGTTCATGGGGAAATTTAATCCCTCGGAAATGGGCAGTGAGCCCTGGGCATATGGTTCTTGACTCGTATATGGGTGTCTGTGTGGGGAGAAGGTGGACACAGTATCTTGCTTCCCCTGATGTGGAGATGTGGTGTATGGGTGAGGGAGATGAGGGAGTGTAGAGCAGGGCCAGTAGGAAGAGGGTTTTGATGGCAGGGGAGAACACTGTGACCCACATTTACAGAAGGCATTTTGACACAGGAAAGGGCTGTTAGGTTTGGAGGGGATGAGGTTTTCTCTAGGTGCTCCGCAGAGAGCGAGATAAGCACAGGGAGAGGGGTAGTTTGGCCCTTTTCAGCTCAGGGGTTGGATTCTCTAGGCAGTGTTGGCCCATACTGAGGAGCTTGCAAGTCTGGGGAAGGGGCTTGGCTGCCAGACCTTGTGGTGCACCTGAAATAACCAGCTGGCAGCATCGGGAGGCTGGGAGATGATGTCTTGCCGAAGGGCTGAGGGGGTGGACCTCAGTCTGTGTGCGTGCACTTGTTTCAGGTGAGCAGGAAGGCGATGGTTGCCCTCCACTTGCCCCAGCAACGAGCTGCGCTCCTTTCCGAGCAGAGCCATTGTACTGCCCAGAGGCAGGTCCCAGTGCAGGGCAGTGTGGGTGGGACATAAGGAGCTGGAAGAAAACGATTTTAGTGTTTCCTTGTAGGAAGGGATTAGGTAAACCTTCTGTTGAAACATCCCACCAAGAAGGAGTGGGGTAAGTGTGGTGACACATCTACCATCAGTTGTACTTGCACAGGGCTTCTGAATCAGACCCTGAAGTCTGTGAAAAACATTGCAAGAGAACTGGAGGGACTATACTGGGGGGGGGCTTGCCCCCTCCCCCTTTTTTCTTTTGAGCTCACACAGTGACCTGTCCAACTGTGGCACAGGTAGGGACTGAATCTGGTATCTTCAGCCCTCCCTTTCTCCTCAAGAGCTGTTCTCGACAGCTCTTACCTCCGTGAGAGACTCCAGGGGAGTGTCCTTGTGACCCGATCGTGGAGTCCTCCAACTTACAAGAAGGGGGTGGTTGGGATCCTCGTCACCAGATCCCAACACACCTCCTGGGTGTTGCAACAGCCTCCTTGTCTCCCTGCACCGTGATGTGCCAGAAAGGGGTTCTGGCTTCCTGCAGGACCTCCACCTCTTCTCGGCTTCCTGGGATTCTGACAGCCATTTGCTTTGAGTCCGAAGGGGCCAAGTGTGAGGGATTTGGTGGTGGTGTATCTTTAGAGCGTAGATTCTTTCCTTGCTTAAAGAAGCACCTTGGGATGCCATGAGCAGCCCTTTGGCGGGGCTTGGTGTGGGTAAGGATGATGAGAGGGGCAGCGTGGGGGGGTGTGGGATGCTGGAGTTGCAGGACCACGTTATCGGCTGTTGGCACTAGAGGACACCAGAAGGTAAGGCGTGGTGCCGGAGCCCCCCTTGCCCACTCCGGGCACCCCCCCAAGCCCCTGCTGCTGCCGTACCCCTGCAGTGAGTGCTGGGGTGCCCTGGGTCCTTGCTCCGCGCAGTACCCAAAGGCCTCGTGGAGAGCAGGGCTGTTCCCCGTGGGGACAAACCCCAGGGTCAGTGGCCCTGTTGGAGCCTCATTGCAATCCAGCAATGCCTTGGCTCTCTGTTTGCCATGGAGGTTGCCCTATGGCTCTGACGGAGCAGCCCCTGGGCGTCTGCTGGCTGGTGGCCTGGGCAGGGGGAGTGTGCTCTGGCTGTCAGGTCTGGTGCAAACCCGGCTGTGCTGCTTTTTGCTGTCCCACACCGGTGCCACCGACTTGTCCTGGAAGCCGGGACAGTGCTTCCCCAAGAGCCTGTTTGGCTGTTAACGGGCTTTGTAAGCCAGACTTAGAGAAAGCAGCATGTCTGCAGAGGGCACGTTTTCCCTGCCTTCTGCCCTCTCCCCTTCTTTCCAAACAACTGCTCATTCACAGCTCTTCCAAGTCAACTTTTCCTTCTTCTAGTGACCCTTTTATGATTCTCTTGAGGAAGTTTCTCTGGTTCTTTTCTCCTAGGAAATGCTAGAGTACTCATTAATGAGCAATAGTAGTTATAGTGCTAGGTGCTGTTACATAAAACCCCCCAAAAACACAACACCAAAAAAACTCCCTCCCTCCAATAACTGACAAACAATAGCAAGCTCCTCCACGCCCACAATACGTATTATTTTTCTTTTGGAAATTTTGTGCCGTGGAAGAACCTGTGACTGGAGATGGGTACTGTTGTCCCTTTACCATGTGCCATTCCAAACAGGTGCTATCTCTCGGGACACTGCTGCATGTCCCAAATCCGACTGCAGGAGGAATGGAGAAACGTGATGTCTTGTCTGACATCCAACCCCAGAAAATGGGTCAAATTCTCTTCTTGTTGAAGCTCCCTCAGGATCACAGATGGGAATTTCACCCACTTTCCCTGGAAGGTGTGTGTAGACCACGTCCTCCACACCAGCACAGGGCACGCGGGACACTCCGTGGTTTAGTTTCCACACTGAGTTTCCCACTCTGCGGATGTTCCCGTGTGAGCAGAAATCCTGAGCAGGGAGAGGTTGGGAGTAAGCGGGCAAGGAAAGGCTCGCTGATTATCCCAGCGTAAACAGAACATTTGCTTTAAGCAAATAGCCAGCCCTGACCCAGTCTAAGCCAAGCTTGTGATCTTTCTGCATTAAGCTGGGTTAAATGGAACTTAAAGGACTTGCACGCCGGGAGAGCGCTCGTGTTTGGTTTTGTGTGAGTAGGGCATGTTTGGTGCAGGTCGTGGGATACCAGGTCTGCTCTCTTCCCTGCAAGGGAATCAGCAGCCTGTCCATTCTCTCATTGCTGGGCTGGGCTACTACAGGCTTTGGAAACTGTGCGACTGCAGGGCCTTTTGTGATTAAAATCAAATTAAACCTCCCACGCTTTTATTATCCATAATTCAAGATTTAATTATATCCTCTTTTTCTATTGAAGAAGCAGAAACCACAGTACCCGAAGTCTGAATTTCATGACATTCGGTGCATGAGGTGGACTTCTTCAGCATCACTTTTTACTTCTGTCACTCAAGGCAGACCTTTGGCCGCAAAGCACAACCCAGCAGTTGCCACGACGGCCTCCTGGAATAATGCCAGCGGAGTCTTCAAGGGGTCAGGTTGGAATTACACTCCTGTAAATGCAATAAGCATCTAGCCCTGCACCCACAATATTTAATTTTCAGTTCTGACTCCCTTTTTACACTTTACGGATTGGTGGGGGACTGTAAGAAAAATTCACCTTGTTACCTTTTACAGGGGCTTGGGGGATGTCTGGGGCCTGTTTGGATTGTGCTTTCAGAAGTTTTAATCAAGAGACATTTACCAGTGTCAACAGTTGTGGGGTTTGGTTTTGGTTTTTGGTTTTTTTTAATCTTTTTTACATATTCCAGGCTTTCTTCTGACCCACAGGACAGCTAATTCAGTTGGCTTTGCTTTAATGAAGGATCTGATCAAGAGGATGCTTTCTTTGGCTCCCAGCTGGAATAGAGAAATCGCCACACTTCAGCTTTTGGGGGAAAACGCGGTCTGCTTTGGCAGAGTGGCAACAGCAGACTTCAGGCCTTAAAGGTGGCAGAGGTAGGCACAATGTCGTCTTCCACCCCGGAGACCTGCACTTCACACATGCTGAAATATGCTGGGGTGCAGAGAAAGGACAGTCCGAGGGAGAAGGACCAGGATAAAGAACTCCAATGAGGACTCAGCTGCTCCTCTGCCTCCCAGGGACACCTCACCAGCCCATCTTTTGTAAGAGGAACAACCAGGCAGCTCATACAGCATCAGCTTTACAGGTACAGGGTCACCTGGACAGGCCACAGGATACTGATACCCTTCTGCGGTGCCTCCACTGCAGTAGCTGTGATTTTTCAAAGGGATCAAGGCTCATGCAGTTACATCTGGTTTTTTTACCAGCAATAGTTTTTGAACTGATGAATTTTGACGGAAGTGGGCTGGAAGACTTAAGGATAATCTGGTTACCATGCGTTTCTAGAGAGGAAGGGACCCAAATTAATGGCTGGGCTGGGGCAGGGGTGAGGAGCACAACTGTGGCATTATTTAATCTATCTGCCAGCAGCACTGCCAGCTGGTGTCAGATTGCCTACAGATTGCACTGTGGGGTATTTATAGGAATAGGTGTACATAAAGGCCGTCCATATTTTACCTTGGGGCTGTTCTATTAATTTTGAGATGAACAAACCTCCCATCCCCTCTCTCTCCATCAGAAAATTTGAAATAGTCCGCTCCTAGGGCAAACCTGCTCCTCTCTACATCTGCTGCAGTGAGAAAGGAGACACACACACACTAAGATCCTGGTGCTGTTCCCACTGCAGCATCCAAAGTTTGCTACTTGAATTTAAAATCAGTGAGCTCCTGATCACCCCAGTAAGATCGAATCCCCTAACAGGAACTTGATGTACAGATGCCCAGAGCAAAGGTCCCTTTAGCCCAGAACCTTCTCTTGGAGCACAGCCTGGAGGGGAGGATTATTGTTCTCCTAAACTATGCTGAAAGTATTTCAAATCACCGTGTTCTCACCCCCATTTGGGGACTGCATTTTTGCTGAACTTACTGATCAGGTGAGGTTGGTGACCCTGCAGATGCTCCCTGCCTCAGTTTCCCCACTGCCTCTCCAGTTCACTTGTTTTGCTAATGGCCATCTCTCATCAGGACTCTGCACTGGCACCGGGCAGGTCCTCCTTTGTGACAGAGCCTCTTGGCAAGGTCGTGCCAAAGTGATGATGAGGCGCTGCCAGCTTAGCTCTTGCCCCGTGGCACCTTGCTTTCTCAAATACTTCTCTATGCAGCGGCTTCTCGCTCCATGCTGTTAGCCCCCCCCATGGTGCTGAGTCCTGTCAGGCTCTGTGCAAGCCCCTGCAAACCTCTTAGCAAATGAATTAAGCCTTGAGAAGTGCCTGGGGGCCTGTTGGAAGGAGATCAACCTAGTTAAATACGTCTTTCTCTAACCACGTTGGGAGGTGCATGGGCAGAGCAGTAGGCTTAGGCAGACGCTGTTGCTAACTGCTTGTGTGTCAGTAGTGCCTGGGGTCCCTGCCTTGGAAGAGGGTCTGTTGTGCAAGAGGTCCATGGAAAATGCCGACTGAATGAACCTGTGAACTCTTTGTTAGCCACCAGCTACCGAGGTGGGCGATGAAAAGTCATTGGCAAGTCTCGGGTTCACTAATGTGAACACCCAGAGCTGCTGATTACAGCCTCCCCTCCTGGGCCACTGCTCCTCTGACAAGAGGGAAGGGGCTGTCTCAGTGGCAGAGGAGAGAGATCGTCTTATGACATATCAGCTCAAGAGGAGTGGATAATGCTGGAAAAAAGGGGAAACGTGGTCTGCTTGGATTTTGCATCCAGGTGCATCTGTGTGGGAATACAGACAAGCACGAATGCGGTTTCTATGTGTCTTGCCCTAAACATGTGTCCAGGCAGGGGCTCTCAGCCACGCTCTGAAAGCCCCTCCTTGTCCTCTAAGGATATGGTGCAAGGGTGGCTTCACTTAATTTGGCATTTCTCTAACCAGATTTCTTGCAAATGAATCCATGACGTATTCACCCAGCCTGGACTGCGGCTGTGGAAACGATGCAGCATCTTGTGGGGACTCAGGACTGGTAGGCCCAGTTCTCGGCTGGGTTCCCCACTCCATTTTCACCCACTTTCCATCTGTTGGCATCCTTACTGCTCACCCTTGTATTTAATAATTCCCTCTGGAGCAGGCAGATACTTTTGGCAGGAGAACAGCAAACGCTGTGCTCTGGTTTAAGAACAGGGTTGGGAAGCGATGTTGAAACGCAGGGTGCCTGTGCTCTGCCATATGCCCCGCTCAAAAACATGATTGGCAGGGGTGATTGCTCTTAGGGCATATGTGTTCACCAAGGACAGCATGTGCTGCCCTCACTCTGCATCTTTTTAAATAAGATGATCACTTTTTTGGTGGGGAAAACTGGCTGACCTCATGGCTCTGGATGCAGTGACAGTGTTTGCCGTGGTGCCCTGCAGGCAAGGACGTGGGGGAAGCTGCAGGGCGTCAGAGCTGCTAAATCGCCATTCAGGTGGCCGAAGTAGGGGTGGCAGTGAGAGGTTGTCTCAGGCTGGCAGCTGTCAGGGATTGCTTTTCAGATGAATGCTGTGTTTTCTATACTTGGGCTCAGCCTTGGCACGAGCCTTGAAAAAGCAAGCGCAAGGCAGCGCGAGGCATACTGATGCTGCAACGTATGGCTGTGCCTGCAATGCAGTGCGTGCTGCAGGTCTCCCAGTGTGAAGGGAGACAAATCCGTGCTCTCGAGCTGTGTTTAAAAATCCCGTTCGCAGCTCCATGGAGCTTCCCCGTCTGGCAGGTACCCAGGTACTCAGCACTGCCGAGGCTCGGCTGTGACAGCCCCTGCCTGCCTCTGCTGCGCTCTGTTCCCTTCTACCACCCCTGCCACCTCTCGCCCGGTGCTTCAGGTGCATGAGGAGCAGCCATAAGGTGATTCGAGGGAGGGTTGAGCTATGATTTCATATGCAGGTGGCAACGCCAACGCGTGCAAACTGCTCCCCAGGCTCAGAGGAGCGTGGCGGAGGTGTTCTCCCACAGATGACAGAGAATGGTTGTGTCCTGAATCTAATTTAAACCGGGGAGAGCTGTGCCCATTACACAGACACCCTAGGCAGAGGGATAGCTTTGCACTGCCCCTCTCCCCTGAGAGGTACCGGTGGGTGCTCAGGCTCAGGGCAGCAAATGAGGTCCCCCGCCCTGCTCTGCAGTCGGGCAGAGGTCCAATAGCCACACAAGTATTATTTGCTGAAATCCATCACTAGAAAATGTGGTTAAGCCAGTTCTATAGCCACCAAAGTGAAGAATCAATCAGAGCTTAATTATCTTTCCAGAATACAAGAAGAGCTGTTTCATGGTAATTCCCATCCATGCCCTTCCACTCCCCCCAAAAGGCAGCCGGTGCATTTTCCTGCGTTCAGCTTTTTTTCCCTTTAACAGCAGATAATCAGCTTAATAGGGAAAAGATTGTCTCCATACAACAGAGCTGTAATGGAGAGAAATCTGCATGGAGAAAAAAAACCCCAATGAGCGTTGTGGGGCTGCTCATACAGGCTGTGCTGTCCGCTGCCCATAGAAGCAGGAGACGGAAGAGTTTGAGGAAGTTTTTGATCAGTGGCACTAAGCTAAAGCTTCAAGGCCCTGGTCTGCAGACCAAAGGGAGTTCTCAAAACCAGCCCCACCTGGGATGACGGTTACAAACAGAATCTGCTTTGTCAGAGCTTATGAAGAGCCAGGTAGTTAACAAGGATGGAATGGCTGTGCTGAAGTTTTATGGAAGGATCCAGAAATGATGCCGGCATCTGTGCGTCGAGGCACCGTGTGAGCTGAGCAGTGGTGCTCAGGGAATGACGTGATGCTTGGCTATCCCACCTCTGACTCCTGTGGGATTCCTGCACTTTCCTTGGAAGGAGCAAGTGCTGCTTCCTGTTGTAGACTTGCAGAATGAATTTAGCCACGCTGGAGGCACCGGTTGAGAATTTTCTGTGGAAAATGTTGGGGTTTTTTGGTTGTGGGGTTGTGCTCCAACAACTGAAATAAAGAGCAGGAGGAAAGGAGAGTCTCCACACTCTGGAAACCAAACCAGGACCAAGTGTGCCTGAAAGCAAGGCCTGCACCACTGCTCTGAGCAAACAGGATGAATGTTTTCCATGCCTATTCTCCTGCCTGCTTTCTCTCCAGCTCCCCCATTTGCTTCAGGAGCAGGGGTGTGAGCTGTTCCTCTGCAGGGCAGGGAGAAGCTGGGATGGTTTTGCTTACAGAGGGTCAGGTTGCATAGAGCCGAGCTGCAAAATCACCTCTGCATGAAGCTGTGTGTAGAAATGGGGGAACATGCTGATTTAGAGAAGAAATCGGAGCTTGGATCCACACGGCAAAGAGGATGTCACTGCTGGAGGAAGAATTGGAGCGTATCTGAGGGCCTTCTGAGCTTTGTGTTCTTGGAGGGAGGCCAACTCTCCTAAAAATGCCTTGCTGGACTGCTGGAAATGGCAAGGGAAGGGTTACACAAGCGCTGTCTCCGGTAAGCGTGCATCTGGCCCTTGTTGCACAAGGGCCTGAAAGGTTCGGTGTGAAATCTAGCCTGGGGACAGGGAGTCTCTCTGCTGCGTTTCAGGGGTGCAGTGGGGCTGCCTAGTGCCTGTCTCACTAGGATTTGGCCCTTTGGCCTGACTGTGGCTGGGAGTATCTGCAGCCTCATCCCCTACCCCTCCGAGGGTTCTGGCTGCCGTGCTTAAGGCCGGATGTGAGCTGGTGCTGCTGGGGTCAAGCTGGGAAAACAAGATGTGGGAAAGAGCCATTTGAGAAAGAACAGTGAGAAGCCTCGCTGGCATCTCCTCTCCTTGGCTGTGGACCTGTATAAAGGCAGGTCCTCGGCTCCAGTCCTTGCCTGAGCCGTGCTGTAGGAATGCCTGTGCCTGGTCCTGTACCTTGCTGATCTTCGCGTTGCTTTGCTGATGTCGTTCCCAGCTTGACCATCATCTGCTGCTTCACTGCAGATCTCTCTGGGGATCAGTGGGGTAGTGTCACTGGACCTGCTCTACTCTCTCGGTTCAGGCACTGTGGGACTGCACCCTGCTTGGGGAGGACAGTCCCCTGCCGTGCTATCACCCTGGGGTCCCTGTGCCCCTTTCCTCAGGGAACAGCCCCATTCTTGCTGCTCCCTGACACAGGCTGTGGGGACACCATGGAAGCCCTCACAAGCAAGTCTCTGATAATGTTTTCTATCCTCCTGACCATGCAGGATGTGTTCAGTATGTCTCTCTGACCTTGTGAGGGCATGGCTTCCCTGACCACAGTCTTTGGGAAGTCAGAGAGGTTGAATGTGGATAGAGTTGATGCAGAGAGCCCATAGGGAAGGAGATCTGGAGCCTGCAGTACCACTGCAGGTTGAATCAACAGGTCATGGTGTTCCCAGCAAGCATTTTTCACTTGCTGTCTATGTTGGGTCTGGCCTGTAAGAGCATCCTGATCATGCTGCTGCAGACCCCGGCCTCAAACCCCACTCCGACACGGTATGGTAGGGAGTACTGGGAACAGGGTCTCAAGCTGTCCAGTCCAGGAGACCTAGAGGTATGTTTGTTTATAGAGATGTCAAGGTAGGAAGGTGGCTTGAGGCATTTTTGGGGTGAGCAGGTTAAACTGGTGTGTAGGCAGCCTAAGCCAAATATAGACTTTTCCTTAAGCCCATGAAGAAGTTGTCATCTTTTTCTAGTTTCAGAGCTCCACAGCCCTTGAAGAAAGCCTTTCTTCAAGCCTCTGGTTGTGTACAAGTCATCAGCACAAAGGCCCCAGCACAGGACCTTAGTGGCATTATGGTTGGAAGAGCAAGAATGCCACCCCCCCCCGCCCCGGGCCCAAAATGCACACGTCATGTCCTGCCTCTGGGAGGGCAGGTTCTGCCCTTGGGATTGGTGGGAAAGTACTGGACTGCCCAAGCACCCTTGCATCACCTTTGGCTGCATCCACACGGCAATACAGGCTGAGACTGGTTGCCAAGGGACTGGGTTCTCCATCACTGTGAGTCTTTAAATGGGGGGGACATATCTTTAACAACCGGCAGGCTCCATGGCAGGAGAAGGCTTCACAGCCAAAGTGTGGGCACCTCAGTGGAAAGAGCATCGGTAGATTTTGGATAAAGCCTGTTGGCTGTAGAGCATAAAGTGTAACAGAAGGCAGCTCTCCCACAGGATCTTTCCCAGCCTGGTGTCCTCATTTAATGCGTAGTTGTCTCTGATCTATTTGCCTTGCACCGCTTGCTGTGTACATGAGCTCTGTACTGAGAGCAGCTCTTCACTTACAGCTACAGATTGCAGTTTTTATTTGAGCTCGGCTTGTTCCTGGCCAAATCATTAACAAGACAGAGAAGTTTCTTTGCTCACCTCTTCTCCTTCAACTTCTGTATTGCTGCATTTTATGCTGCACACATTCAGAGGGTAATAAATTCAGTCGGTTTTGGTCTAAACGTAATTCCTAGGTAATTGCCATCTATTTATTTTTATTGGTAGCAATATCTTAGCTTTACGGATGCAAGATCTGGACTATTCTGGCAGTGTCTTAAGAAAGGCTTGCTTAATAGAAGTAAAAATGCATTTGGGAAGGTTTAAATTAGATGGCTGCAGAGAACACTTTTTTTTTTTTTGCTGAACATGGCAGAATCCATTCTCCGCTAAGGCCATGAGGGGCTGCAGGGGATGGAGAGCAGGATAAAACCCTTCTCTCGGTGAAGGTTTAGGACATCTGATAAGTTGAATGATGCCTTGAAAAGCACAGCTGGAATGAGAATCAGATCCTGAAAGGCCCAGTGTAGTGGCTAGCTCAGCCTTGTCAGTAAGCAGGGGCTCCAACCCGGTTGGTGACCTTCCTCCTCTCCCGCAGTGCTGCGGGAGCCTTTGCACAGTTGCGGGTGGCCTTCGTGGCGGGCCCGTACTGAGGGAGTTTCCTGATTCAAACCGAGCATGGCACCGGGAACACTAGTTATTATTGTAATTTTTCCATCCCTTCCGCAGTCTTCTTTCTCATAATTTGATCTGCGCACACTGAGAACAATAAACCCCCAAAAGTGACTCTGACCCACATGCAGCACAGAGCACCTTTTTGACAGTCACACTGAACAAACTTCAAGAGAAACTGGGTAATTTTAATCTCCATTTGAATCTGTTTCACCATCATGTCATTAAAACGAGACGAGTAAAACATCTCAGAATAAAAACGACAGGCACAAAAGCAGGTCTTTAAATATTAGCAGCTTTAAAATTAATGTTTAATAAGATTCTGTGCTGACTTTTGATTACTGGTGCCTTTTACAAAGTTCAGCTATGAGAACTGAATCTTCTACTGCGCATT
Organism: Rhynochetos jubatus; assembly: GCA_027574665.1. Taxonomy (NCBI): domain Eukaryota; kingdom Metazoa; phylum Chordata; class Aves; order Eurypygiformes; family Rhynochetidae; genus Rhynochetos; species Rhynochetos jubatus. Next base: position 13,502,580 of record CM050650.1, on the reverse strand, counting down.
CCTGGGAAGATAAAACACAGTTATTGCTGGTGCAGTTTGGCTTCTATGCCCTTAACAAAAATGCCTGTTCCTTGGTTGCCATATGCTACCAAAAGGGATAAGATTTTAATTTCCATGCAGTAAAGTCCCTCCCCGTTTTTCATGGTAGTAGACCTAAAAGAAGTTATTTTTACTCACTAGTTATATAGTGCCTCTTAAAATGTCAGTGGTTAGGGACATGTTGGGGTCACTGAAATTCCAAGAGATGTTTATTTGCAAATCACCCCACGCACCCCCCATCTCACTGTTCCCTGGCAGTGGTTTCTGCAGAAGGACACCCAGGATCCTGCAAGCACCACGTGTTGGGTTGTCTGGGACAGTCCCTTGTCCCTTGCCAGAGCATGGGGACAGCACTAGCAATTTACCCATGGGACTCTGCGTGAGCCTGTGCACAATATTCCGTGTGTGGTCTCTGCTGCGGGCAGGAACGCTTCCTGTAGGGTCCTTGCTTTTATTGCAGCCTCTGGCTGTGTCCAGGGAGCCATAAAGTGTAGTAGAATGTGAGAAATAGTTTAAAAGTCCTGTGCTGCTCATAAACACTTAACCCTGCTTTTCAAGAAGAGTACTTAAGCAAGGGAAGGAGAATATGAAGTTTTTTCCAACTTCCTTGGGCTGGCTGAGAAACTGGCTGTCATGACTGCTCTTAGACAACTCCATCTCATGAGGATGGTGTGCCAAAAAAGACACTGAATTCCTGCAATAGAAGGGGACCACAACCCTGATGATGTGACTGATGCTAAAATGCTAAACCCAGACCTGTTCCCGTGCTGACCTGTAAAGCCTTGCTCTGAGCATCTGGCTCTGCTATCACCCGCAGAGAGGGGGATGGGGGGGTGACAGGGTGCATCCAGACTCATGCCTTTCCTCTGGCTTGTTGTTGAGAGGTGCCTGCCTTTCTGTCCTTGGCGAGGGCATGGGGAAGGAAACAGCATCTTGAGCATCTCCAACTTTCGCATTGCCTTTGGAAGTCACGCTGGTGACGTGAGGGTGACACACAGCTATTCATTTAGACATTCCTGGGGTAAACCAAGTGCGAGCAGACAACACCCCAGGGTGGTGTGAAAGAGGATGGACAGGAGATGTTTGGACCGCAGCTGAGCGTGGAGACACTGGTACTAACGTGGTACTCTGTAGGCTGGAATGGGTCTCTGACCCTGCAGACCTTCAGCTCTCTCTGCACTGATTAAATGGCGCTGGCAGCCTCCTGGGGGTGTTTCAGTTCACGTGGGGGCAGTTGTGAAGGAGTGGTTGGACAGACAACCATATCAGGGAAACAGAAATTGCTTGCATTAGCAACCAAATGGTCCTGGATCTGCAGATGACAAATGCACTGCTTCTGACTACAGAGGGCATGCTGACACAGTTCTGGGAGATTAAACACAGGCAGATCCAGTGCTGGGGACACATGTTGTTCCACAGAGAGCGGCAAATCCCGTTATCTTTACAAGTTGTCTTGTAGGAGAAGGGTGGCTTGCTTTCACGAGCCTGTGCAGGGCTTTACTCAGCTCTCTGGGGGACTTTCCTGCATGAGCAGCCCCCAGGGTTTCATTTGAGCTGTAGGCAAGGCAGATGCCACTGGGGCTGCAGAAGCAGAAGCAGGTATTAGACTGTGCCTGCAGCAAGCTATGGGGAGAGTAAATGGCCGTGAATAAAAACATCAGCATCTGGCCCAAAGAGACTCCCTTGCAGCCAGCAGACTGGCAGAGGGAAGCCCAGGGGGACAGCGCTGGTTAGTCTGGCTCGCTGATCGTGGCAGGCAGCCGATATAAATTCAGCTGCAGCGCAAAGCCCTGCGCGGAGGAGGTGTGAGGGCTGTGAAATGTTGGCTAGGAAAATAAACAGCATCGTTCGGAGTTGGGAAGGTGCATGGGGTGTGCTGGACATGGGCTGTTGGCACTGAGAGCGGTTTGCTGGAACAGAAGGATGTGCTGCCTTGAGGTCCTCAAACGGTGACATGAATGGTGACAACTGGTTTGGGTTTTGTCCCTGAACTGGTTCATCTTGCTGTGCAAGGAGGTCCCGATCCTGCAATGGGCTCTGGACAGGGACAGCAGCCTGCATCTATGAGACAATTCACAGGGTTGGGACTGCATCGAGTTTAATCTTAGTGTACGCACCTACTTTGATGATGTGTCTTTGCTGTGCCTGGGCAGAGGACACTCAGAAGGTCTCATCAGGGATGGAGTTTCCTTGAGCCTGTCCTACATCAAAGATGCTGAACTCTTTGCATTGGCCATGGGGTTTGTGCCTGTTTTTTTAATGATTGTGTGCATTCTCCAAAGAAATTAAGCCAAAGCATGGGCCCAAAATATCGCTGCAGGGGAGTAGCTGTATTAGTGCTTACACTAAATCTATCCATCTATGTGGCACAAGAAAGAGCTGTCTCATAGTCCTTCTGTATCTTTTATGTCTTCAGGCTGATGGCTGTATCTCATGGACAACAAATCAACAAGGTCTTTTCCGAAACCTGTAAAAAGCAAACCTTCTTTAAGGTGACTGGGTGGCTTTAAGGTAACTTCCAGGTAAATGGGACTGCCAGGAAGAACTTGATTTTAAACATCAAATGTGCAGGGTCACTCTTACCCAGGAGAGACCCCAGATGTTCCCAGCTGCTCCGCACCCACCATGCACTGTCACCTCAGCTGGGCAAAGCACACTGGGTGCATGGTGGGTATGCCCCAAGATACAGTCGTGTGCATATCTCGAGGGGGAGAGGCCGACCCACCTTCTCTTTCATCAGTTTCCCTTCTGTGAAGTGGCAGTCCTCTCCTGCAGGATTCAGCCCAGCAGTGTATGCTAGATCTGGCTGGGAAGAGACAAGATGCTTCTCTGCACCCTGCCATTTGCCAGGATCCTGCCTGCATCCTGAAGATGCAGCTTCCCCCATCACTAGCAGTTGTGCAGGGAATGGGCAGCCTCGTGCTGCAGTTACTGCCTGTGGCGATGATGTTGTGCTTGCCCTCTGAAGTGGCAAACGGTGCCTGACCCAGGCTGTTAGACTCCCATAACAGCGTGGCTAATAACCAGCAAAGCTTTTGCATTTTTTTGCAGCCCATTTCACAGGCCATCTGGTGAGCCCTGCTGTAGGTTTGCAGGCGGATGGAGAGTCGACATCTAGCTCTAAAGTCACTTTAAAGGTGACTTGCAAAAACCACGAGCTGCCACAGAGGATACAGGAACATCTCCTAGTGAATATTTGGCTCGGAAAAACAAAACAAGCAAAGCAACAACTGCAATAAATCCAAAAGAAGAAAAGACTCTGACCCCTGGACTTCCAAAGGTTCTTTGTGGTTGCTTCTGCAGCAAAGCAGAAATGAACTCGGTGCTGCCGAGGTAGACTGCAAGTGGGTGGCAGGGAGCTAAGCAAACCGTGGGGAACTCATGGCATTGAACTAAGCCATCTACTCCTGTTTTGCCATTGCTGGGAGGAGACCAGGACAGCCCAGATGCCAGGCTCTGCAAAGGTACGCCTGCTGAGAGTTACATCTCTTCCATAGCTCTCTGGCTGTGATTGCTAAGCGAGAGGGAGAGGTGGCAGCAATTTATGCCGTTAACTGGGAGCCTGGGATCTATGCGCACAGCATCTCCCCGTCAGCTGTGGCTGCATTTCAAGCAGTTAAATCTGATGCATGTGGGAAACAACAGGCTGTATGGTAAGGTTGGAAAAGCAAAACAGGCTCCAGAGAGGTGGATGAACTGTGGTTCATTGTCAGGACAGAGATTTAGCGCCAGCATTTGGTACTTTTGCCGGTCCCAGGCATGTCTCTGGGGTTCGTGTTCTCTATGGTCCGGACGGAGGTCAAGGCAGTGTTGCTGGAGGAGTGTGCTTGCTGACCCATGGATACGCAGGGCCCACAAAGCTGAGGATGTCCTGAGGTGGGTGTCACTTTGGGGAATGGGGGCAGGAAGGAGAGAAACGCTTTTTCTGGTTGGCACAGTGTGTCTGTTGTTTGGGTGACAGAGGCAGCTGGTGCCCAGCAGGTTGAGAGCCACCACTTCTGCCTTCACTCAGCCTGTCTGCAACCACCTCTTGGATCCCAGATTGCACAACATCTTGCACCAGCCCCTGAGGTGGGGGACTCCAGCCAAAATCGTGCTACTAGTCAGAAAGATCATGCTGCAGGGAAAAAGTGGAGTGTCCTAGGAATAACGAGCTGTACCATGCCCTTCCACTGACTCTGGGATTGTGAACTCTGCTCCTTGTGGCTGATGACACAGGAAAACATCCTTTGGCCTTCTGCAGGGATTGACAGGGTGGGTGTCCATCACCTCCCGGGGTTCCTCTGCCCCGCACCCACCATCTCCCAGCTGGACCAAAAGGTGAAGCTCCCAGGCTGCTGTAGGCACAGAGACCACGTAGGCAGGTTAATAAATGGAACGGGGTGATGAAATGTTCAGGCACTCTCCCATCACCATGGCTATTACATTTTTAACATTCCCAGCATGGGTTTAGACCAAGGACAATCTAGTGCTTAATTCTCAGTCGTGAGCCTGGTGACTGAAGAAAAGGGGGAAGAAGATTATCACAGGTGTCACGGAAAGAGCAAACCTGTGATGGGACATTTCAGGAGGCCTGTGGGATAGTGTAAAGCTTATTATTGGATGTTTAAAGGGGATCGTAGGAATATACAAAACATTATGGGATGTTTAAGGGAAGGGCCAGAGGCAGAGAAAGGAGGGACCAAAGCGAACTGGGGAGGAATAAGCATGGAAGAATGGGTATGAGAGGGGATAAAAAGGTCCAGCATGTGTAAGCAGGCCGCTGATCAGTGTGCTTTTCTGTCTGAGCCCTATGTCTGCACTTCAGCCTGGCCTGGCCTCGTGTTAAACCCGATTCATAGGTTTTTTTATTTCTCTCTCTGTCTCAGTGCGTGTGAATATCTGTATGTGCAATTGGCAAACTTCAAGCTCAACCCATCAGTGAGAAGACAAATAGAATGTGAAAGCCCAGAGCTGGGCACAGGGTAAGTGTCTTGGTATGGAGTCTGGGTGGAGTGAGGGTCTGGGGTTAGAGGTGTCTGCTGATGCACGTGTGCCTGTGGATGAGAAGAGTGAGGAACTGTGTGTGTCCGCTGGCGACCTTCAGTCCGTATCAACTGGAGGGGAAGGGGCTGCTCATGTTGTTCATGTGAGTACTGCTGATGATTTTGTGGGGGCCAGTAAAGGCACTGTTCTTTGCCCGTGTTGGTCTGTGTGGACAGTTGCTTGTGTTTTGTGAGCATCTGCATCTTCAGAATGTGTGCTGTGCTGTGCTGTGTGGAGACACCCACAAACTGGAAAAGTGGCAAACAGTCTGGTGAGGAGAAAATCCTTGGCACTTCAAGCCCACTGGGTTCAGCTCCTCTTAACATGGTGCTTTTTAGAATCATCTTTGGAAAATGCTGTACCTCACTAGGGGAATATATTTCAGCCTGGTACCATAATGGTGTGCTGGTTTTAGTTGGGATGGAGTTAATTTTCTTCAGAGTACCTAGTATGAGGCTGTGTTTTGACTTGTGTTGAGAAGAATATTGATGACTAATATTTTTAGTTGTTGCTAAGGAATGTTGATATCAAGTCAAGGACTTTTTCAGTTTCTGATACTGCCGCCTTAGTTCTCAGCTTCTGCTCTACAAGCTGGGAGTGGACAGAGTCAGGACAGCTGACCCAAGCTGTCCAAAGGGATATTTCACTCCATAAACCATCATGGCCAGTATATAAGTTGGAGGTGAGCCAGGGGTCACACTTGCTCTCTCTGTTGGTGTCTCTCGCTCACTGGGGCTTGCTCCGGCTCTGGTGCGATCTCTCTCTCGGGCTTTCCAGCTTTGGCTCTCACTGCTCGGGACCTGGCTGGGTATCAGTTGGCTGGTGGTGAGCAGGTGTATAATGGGGTTTATTTTCAATTATTTTCATTACATATTATCAGTAGTAATATTAGTGTTATTAGTATCATTGGTATTGTTAGTATTATTAGTATCACTGTTTTATTCATTTATATTCAGTTATTAATTTGTTCTTATCTCAACCCATGAGTTTCCTTGTCTTTCCCTCTGATTCTCCTCCTCCACTGGGACAGAGGGGAAGGTGAACGAGTGGCTGTGTGGTTCTTGATTGCTGGCTGGGGTTAAACCACGAAAAACGGCTTTTGTGGAGGATTTGTTGCAAGAACTTCAGATTTCTGCAGAACAGGCATTTCTAAGGTAGAGTGAGCAACTTGCTGTAGTTACGAGACAAGGCAACGGGTTCATCTGGTGTGTGGAACCAGATTAAACATGGACCATTTCCAGCTAGAACTTTGAATGTGGCTGGTAAGCTGCAAAAAATAGGAAGCCTTCATCCAAAAATCTTGGTAATTGCAGTCTAGCACTGTATCTTTCAAACCTAAAATATGTGCTTATATTCATGTGCTGCACATGCTGTATACCTGGTGTTTGATGGTTTGTGTCTCAGGAAGGCAATGTTTTGTGTTACCAACACTGAAATAAGTGGCCCAGATGTGTTCTTTCTTGTAATGTAATTGTAAATGGATTTTGCTTCTAAAACACCATGACATTGATTTCCTACAGAGTGACAGTCGTGTCTCATTACCTAGATTCGTTTGTTGTCTGATGGATTTTAATAGCAAAGATCTGAAATCTGATGATTAACCCCCACCCCCAAAAGAAAAAAAGAAGTTCAGAGCTGTGTCACATCCTTAACAGGAGCTTCAAAAAGAAGCGTGACAAGCAGCGTCTGGGAAGAAATTCATGCTATTGGAAGTCTGATGGCAGGAAGTCTCAAAGAAAGGAAAACATTGAAGAAGGAGAAAAAGGGGAGAGAAGTCTTGGATGGCAGAGGCATTAGCATCAAATGGGCAGGCACTGTGTGCCTAACAAGAAAAAGCAGATCTCTCTGTATGTCCAGGTATCCTTTGCCCTGACTTCATGCCCTGCCTGTGCTGTGGTAGTATTTCCCTGAAAGTGGTCTTTCTTGTGTTTGGGCCTTCACCCTCCTGGCTCCAAAGGATCAGCATCACTTCCCTAAGTTCAGTGTGGTATGGGATAACTGGGGTAATTTCATGCACAGGATTTTCCAGTGTGTCTTATGAGCAACAACGAGCTAGATTTCCACCAGGATGGATTTGACTCACGAACTCAAACTTCTGAAATTCTGGGATGGAGTACAAGCCCCTTGTGCTAATCACAGGAGAAGGAAGGAGAGAGTGTAGCATGTGTACAGAACGTGCCAAGGAAATATAAGGTGGAGGAAAAAAACCCTTGGGAGTAGGCAGGGATAGTGGGGTAAGGCTTGTCCGCTGTGTTTTAAGACTTCCGTAACAGCCTAGTTATCTGGGACCTGGGGGCTCATCCCCCTGAACGTGGCAGCTAGGAAACAACATTCTCACTGTGAGCCTTTCAGGGTGCAAGCTGTGCTGTTTCATCGGAGTAATGGCTGCTCCTTTCACAAGCCACATTAGCCCAGGATTGATTGTCCCATTCACAGCATGAAAGATCAGTGCCATTTGCAGCAGTGAAGGTCTACCCTCTCTGGGGGTGTCAGGCAGCTGCCTGCATGGCAGTGCTGGCGGAGAGCTGCTGTCCCGTAGCTGGGCATGGTGCTGGAGACGTGGGCAGCCCCATGCCTCCCGTGCTGCCTGCTGGGACACTTGCAGCCCTCCCCTCCACTGGATCAGGGTCTGAATGCAATGAGGATGGTTCATTTTGGGGACCCTTGCAGTCTTCTGTGCAATCCCCATCCCATATGGGTGCTGTCTGTGGGGCTGGGAGCAGAGAGGGCGGACCAGACCTTCCTCTGGAGGAGTGAGCCCGTGTCGCCTGTCCAGACCATGCGGTTGCCTCAGTGCAGCAATAGCCTTCTGCTCGTGGCTGGGACCAGCAGGGTGACTGGAACGGGGAGGTTATGGGGTCACGGGTGGGGGCTATCACAGCCTTCACACACGCTGCATTGCCCATGAGGCTGGGTCTTAATCCGCTTGGGAAGTGCTTCCCTTGGCTGGCGGAGGGTGAGCGAGCACTGGCCTGATGTCACCCCTTCTCCAACAAGCAGGTGTGTAAAGGTTGGGCAGACCCTTCGAGTCAGGCTGGGGGGGGGGGGGTAGCAGGGTGCAGCTCTGCTGAGGAGGAGGTACAGACCAGGAGAGCAAACTGTGAGCTGTTGCAAGGTTGGGCTCTCTGGGAAAGCACGGAGCTTCAGGGATGGAAAAGCTCAGCACCACAGTCCCAGCAGCTGAATACTTCACATGGACATCTCACAGGAGGCTCCTGGGCTAATGCCAAATGCTCTTGAAGTATTTCCACTAACTGGGTCCCAGAATGAGAAAGGTCACGTGCAGGAGAACAGAAGTGCATGGAGAATTTAGAGCTAAGTGAAAAGCCAGTGTGCAGAGTTGTGCCTGCCTGCTTTCTGAGACCCAGAAAGCTACACAATGTCCTTAGGCTGTGCCTGCCTTTATGTAAGTGGGAATGATTTTTTTTTTGGGTTCCCTGGGAGCGAACGAGCTCATGTGGCAGCAAATGAAAAATGTCAGGCCTGAAGCAGTGCCCTGAAGTTAACTTCAAGTTGGAGGAGACCCAAATGCGGTGCAAAGTGTATTGGGAGGCATTGCTGGAGACAACCTTGCTGCCATGAAGGGGGACAGCTGGGACTGACTTTACGGCTGGCTGCTTTTTTAGGTGACTCCCCCATCCCCTGCTCCCCTCACCCTGTGACTTGGCTCAGAGGAGGCGGGAGGTGACAGCTTTTGTTTATTTTAAAGTAATTTTGAAACGACACAGACAAAAAGCTAACTGTGATAGAAGAGTGAAAGGAGTCTTAGATGGGTGTTATGGCAATGGTTGCGGTGAAGTCGGGAATAACAACAGCAGCTGAATCTTGCACAGGTTTCTTACTGAGACCCTGTACTGGCAGGTCAGCATAAAGTCTGTGGTCCTGTGTTATGACCAAATTAATATTTACTGGGCTGCGTTGGGATTTACAATGGGAGACGGCAGCTGGATTCAAGGAACTGACAGTGAAAGATGTGATTTCCCTCTTTCAGTATTTCAGGCTATTTTCAGATAAATGACCGATGTTCTTAGCTGATCTTCATGCTTTTAAGAGCTGATGTTTGACCATCTGTCTCCAATTAGTCCTTTCAGCCCTGCAGTTTTCTCTCTTTGAAGTTCTCACACTTCTTTTTTGATACATCAATAATAAAAAGAATCTCAAAGTATCATTTCCCTATTCAAAGCAGGATAATTTCACCCCTCTGGGAGGAGGTGGGACAAGTGAGGTGAATTTTTTTTCTGGGACTTCCTTCTCTTTTTTTTCTCTCTAAGCTGTACAAGTTGGCTAAGACAGAACTGTGTCAGAGGCATGGGAAAGGCACGGAGTGAGGATTCAGGAGATCTAGACTCAGGAGCAGAATAACTCCCACCTGGTCACCCCATAATGTTGTTTGTATTGTTACTCTCTCTTGCATCTAGTGCTGTCAGGACCTGAGCAACCAGAAACGGGCTCTGCAAGCTCTGCACCCTCTCCTGGGAGTGTGACTGCCCATTCTCAAAAGCAGCCCCGATACGGGGCAGCTGCAGCCTGGGATCATGCTTTTGGGAAAACAACCTTGGTCTAGCAGTTATATTTATATTTAAGTGTTGGGCTAAAAGTTCACACAGTCTAAACAGCAAGCATTGCATCATTGTTTTTCACTGAACCCCAAATCTTAAAAGCTTTCCTTAAAAAATCCACCTGTGCTAAGCTCCTGGATCTGAACTGGGGTTGGTGATTTTGGTCTTTTTTGTCTGTTTTGTCCAAAAGCCATTAGGTGGAAGAAATTTACTTGAATGCCTCTGGAGAACAAGATTTGTTAGCTGACTCTGCTGCTTCGTTATTGACAAGGAGAGTTAGCTTTACTGTAACATGCTTCGTGCTCAATGGGAAATAGGTACGCACTGTACGCAGAAAAGCCAAGGGCAAAGTAACAAAGAACAACCTTTAAATAACTCTCATGGCCCATTAGCCGGTGGGTAAAGGGTACACTCACAGACCTCTCAGAAACCCCACCAAAAAAGACTTCTGAAAACTGTAAAATTGTGGGCGTGTGTGGTCTGTGTAACTAACAGATGGTATGGTTTGCACATGGCATGGTCATTAAGAATGATGTGTTTGGCCTCACCTTTGGATTGTGTAGGAGCACTCCCCATGACTCTGATCACATGAATTGAACACGTGCTGTCCTTTGTCACTTGCAGAACTCCCTATGATATGCCTAGGTTTGGGTGGTTAGTGAGTCCCCTGGAGCCCTGTCTGTCAGCAGGTATGGCATGTTCTTTAATTTTCTCCCTTTCTGAGCAGAAAGCAATCAAAGAGAAGAAAAAGCCTACGAACAAGGGGAGAAAAGGAGGTTAAGGTTCCCGTGTGCTGTATCTGGGGGGAAGCTAAGTCTTAATTTCTGTGTATGGCCTTTCTCCTAGACAATTAGGCAGGAATTTTGTGTTGATGGATCCGAGTCACAGAAGACATCTCTGAAGACTCTATAGTCCAAGACCCAAACCAGCATCAACTAGAGCAGGTTGCTCAGGGCCTGACCCATTAGCTCTCAGCTGATTCCTCATCCATCCCAAAGCAAAGCTTCATACATTTCTGCTTCTCTCTCATATAGAAGGCAACTCCCCATCCTTGCTGTTCTGGCCAGTTCTGCCTAAACAGCCATATCCATCCATCGCAGGCCTCAGATCCGTGTAGTATTGCTTGGTACTTTGCAGGTCTCCAAAGGCAATTTTGTTGGTGCTCACATGGATAAGCAGCTGGGATAATAGACCTCTGAGGCTTTTATGGCCTTCAGACTATCCTCAATGTCCTTTGTCCTACCAAATCTCCATAGGCAGCATCAGGCTGGCAGATGGAGGCCTGTATCCCGTACAGCAGGGAGTCTCCTATTGCTGTTACTCACCACTTTCTTCTGGTGCTGCCATGGGATTTATGCTCAGTTGCCTCCAATGCTGCTCTGAACAGAGCTCCCAGCCCCTCATCTGATACCACGACACCAAAACTATTCTGTAGTTGCCGATCTGCAGGTGGAGCAGTGTCCTTCCTCCTGGTGCCAGAAGGCACCACCTTCCAGCCTTTTCCATGATGGGAGTACTCCTTTTCCCAGCCCAATGAGACAGATGCTGAATTCTCCCCTGTCTGTGCCGTTGGATGTTCAGGCTCTTGTAGGATCTTGGAGAAGATCCTGTCCTCTTTTTCATAACCTCTGGTGCTGTGCACAGCTCCCACCTCCTCCTGCAGCTCCTCAAGAAGTGCTCACCTTCTGCAGGCAAGAAGACCATTACCCTGCCCCAGCCCCATCGAGGGCCCCCAGGCATGTCCTGCAGCCCTGGGCCCTCGGTGCTGCGTTCCCCCTTGGGAGCTCGGCCTGTGCCGAGGCCTCTGATGTGCCAGGAGTAGTCGCTGCTGTTGGTGTCAGGCGGTGCCCCGTGGTGCATCACCACCAACGCTGAGCAGACATACCCTGTCCTCAGCAGTTTCTGGCTCCCTTCTGTGTGCTCTTCTGTGCAAGCTGGTGTATCTGTTTGCACCTTCTGTTCCAGCAGCACAGGCCGATTTTTGGTGCTGTGTGACACAGTGCGAACTCCAAGTATGGTGGTGAAAAACCTTTTTTATTCCCAAATTCAGGAGCACGGAAATCATGGATCAGGAGAAGACTCAAAGGGCATACCTGCAAAGCACAGGTTTGTTCTCCTCCAACCTCTTCCCTGCTGCATAGATCCATCTATATGGAGCTTCACCACCTTTTCATCACTTCCATTTCGGTGCAGCTGATAAACGCCCAGACCTAGGTGCTTTTCTGGCACACAAAACCTTGGCCAGGGCTCATCAGGTCAAACACAGCATGGTTATAGCTGCTTCACTGGTAAGTCTCTAGCTGCAGTAGGGCAGAGGGCTGGAGTAGTTTTCTTTCTCCAGCATGCCTGGCTCCTAAGAGCATTACATTTGATGCTTCCTGTGCAAAAATGCAGGCAAGTGCAAAATCTGAGCTTCTGGGAAAGAAGCAGTCCCATCCAGACAAAGGCCGTGATAAAGAAGGAAGGGCTTCGGTGTGCTGAAGTAACTCAACTGCGTGTTGAGCCTGTTGTAGAGGTATCTCTGATGTGTTGGGTCCCAACTAGAACAGCTTTCTTTCATGTGCAAGCACACACCTTGCTGATACTGATGTGTCCTGTGCATATCTTTCACAGAGAGCAACTGAAGAAGCAGTGAAATTCTCTTCTGATGGCTGAATAAGTGAAGGCTACTACCCTAAGGCTAGGCTGGATGAAAGTGTGGGAGCTGAGGACTGAGCAGGTCATGAAGGTTTGCATGTCTGTTGGGGTGAGCAATGAGGGAAGAGGGAACCTGGCTGGGGAGAGAGGTAGAAGGCAGGGAAATAAGAGTCCTTCTGGCAGTAACGAGATGAGAAAGTCAACCCTACTCTTTGGGCAGAGGACTGAATAGAAGAGCATGCTTGGAATTAGCAGATAAACTGTTTTCTCTCTGAACCACACTGAAGCAAAAAGATGTGGAGATACAGTCTTTGTAAACAGATCAGGATCCAAGGAAATCTGGCTTATGCATTTGCTTGCTCTTGCTAATACAACAGCCTGAAAAACTCCAAATATGCGTTTACTGCTTCCTCCAAGAAAGTCAATAATATCATGCTGGGAACAGCTTCGAGTTAGCCAGGGCTTAATGTAACATGGCATGTGTAAGATTTCTGAGCTTGATGCCATCTGCTCGCAGAGAGCCTTGGATCGCTGTAAGAATGTCAACAAATAGGCTTGAGAAGCTTGTGAAAACGAGGAGGGAAACAGCAAGCTCCAGGGTGTAAGAAAATGATGACTTTTCTGTGTGACTGTTGGTTGATTAGCCTGTTTTTTTAATCTGCTCCCTTCCCACTGTCTCTGGGGAAATGCCTGCAACAGGAGAGACATGGTATGGGTTGGAAGGGACCTCTAGAGATCATCTAGTCCAGCCCCCTTGCCAGAGCAGCATCACCCAGAGCAGATCACACAGGAACAAGTCCAGGCTGCTTTGGAAAGTCTCCAGGGAAGGAGACTCCCCCCCTCTCTCGGCAGCCTGTTCAGGGCTCTGTCCCACTCACAGGGAAGAAGGGTTTCCTCACGTTCAGGCTGAACCTTCTGTTTTCCAGTTTATGGCCATTGCCCCTAGTCCTGTCACTGGACACCACTGAGAAGAGCCTGGTCCCATCCTCCTGACACCCACCCTGTAGATATTGATAAGCATTGATAAGATCCCCCTCAGCCTCCTCTTCTCCAAGCTAAACAGCCCCAGCTCTCTCAGCCTTCCCTCATATGGTGTGAATCTGTGAGTCCTTGAGTTAAATTGAGAGAAATATGGCAATGGGACTAGCAGGCTAAAAAAACCTTCCACGTGGTCTTTGGAGACAACACTGTGACCCCCAGAGAATGAGGGTTGGTGGGTTAGTGGGGGAACAGCAGCTAGTGGGCATTATGGCTAGTAGCTGTCAGATCTCTTTAATGCAGTTCCCAATATAATCTGAGAGGTACCTGGTTTTAAAAAAAAGATAAATAAAAAAATGTGAAATTTAAACCCCAGGTGGTAAACCTAATAGGAACGTTCTTTGCTCCAAGAGTCAAGATAATTGTACTTTGAAAAATTCTTTTGGTATAACATTAATTTTGACCTTTCTGTGAAGTGTGACATAAACATGTTTAAAATTTATATTCATGCCCAAACCATTTCCATTAGCAGCTAAAAAGATTTGGGTGTTATGTTACAGTTAAGCTGTTTTAAACAAACAATCTCTCTTGCTGTGCTGTTTTCATGCTATAATGGAGGTGCTTAACAGACTGCACAGGTTTATCTTTTCTTCCTCCTGTGTAGAAAATAAAACCTTGCTGTTTTCCAGCAGCTGATGCTTGAATACATACACAATACTTTGTGTGTATGCAGGTTGCCTGTCACAATGTTTAGCTACTTGAAATTGTTGCTTACTAAAGACTGAACCCCTGTCCTACTTTCCCCTGCGACAGGTGAAGAATAGTGTGTTTATGATACTAAGGATTATTAATATACATCAGTTTCTCATTGCTGTCTTATTTCCCCCACCAGCTGCTAGAAGGGCAGTTGCATGGATGATGGGGCTAAATTGTTCAGGCAGTGCCAGACAACATGGAAATATGCAATGTCCACAGGCTGAGGCGTGGGATGTTGAGTGGGTTTCAGGAGCAGCCCTGGGGCAGGGCACTGGGGGAAGGGGGCAGGATCTCCTTCCTTAGAAGTTTACAAGACTCTGCTAGACAAAGCTGGAACTGATCTGGTCTAGTTTTGGTGCTAGTACTGCTTGGAGAGAGACGATGGACTAGAGACCTGCCAAGGTGGTTCTCAGCAATGATCTGTGAGCGTATGGTCACACTCTTCTTCTCCTCTGATGTTCTCCAGAGCTGGAGACCAGCTTCATTATCTCTGCCTTGTGACACCTAAGAGGGAGAACAAAGGTGCAAATGTATGCCAAAACCTGGACTCATCCTTTTCCATTGGCATCTGCTCCTTGGTGATTCCTGCCGGGACAGTTCATGCCCAGTGTTCTCTAGAAGTCAAGGGTAAAAGTCATTTGCAGGAGCTGCAAAGCTGGGGCTCAGGGGAGACGTGTTTGAAGCCATGATCCATGTATTTGAAGCCATGGTCCTCCATGGAGACCAGAGGGAGGCTGCCTTGCTGTGTTGGCGGTAAGAAGAGGCCCATTTCCGTGGTGCCAAACACGCAAGTGTGTGTGTGTGTAAGGGAAAAGGGCTAAGGAGAGACTGGGAGCCAGTGTAGCACGAGGGGCAGATTTGGAAGTGTGGGAATGAATGAGCAAGGCTGTGAAACCCATCTGCATTGTATGTGATCATGGGCCTACTGGGGTCAGATCCCAAGCCCATTTTACTGAACAGCCTTAGCTCCTGGGAAAGCATCCCAGGAAAACATGCTTGTCTGCCATCTGTTTGTAGCTCAATATTTCTTCCTCCATCACCATTTCTGTGAGTTACTTTGATCTGTGGCTGTCCTTGGATGCCAAGAGGTGGAACAAAACAAACAGATGGAGGTGAGCTTACAGTGGTGGTACTGCTGGAAACTAATGTTCTCTAGGTCAGTGTAATGGTAATGTCACCTGGCAGTTTACCAAAGTCAGTTTTGGCTTATTTCCATTGCTTTCTGTTTCACTCCAAAGTAATTTTTTCAGTACTTGCAATGAAAAGTAGTACTTAGTACTTATACACTGAGAAGTGTATAAGGTTACTTTAAGGATTAGCCATTAAATTCAGCTGTTTCAAGAGTGTAAACCCTGGAAGTGGAGAAAACTTGCATCGTGTTCTCAGTGCCTGAGGCTAATCTGGATGATTTCTGAGCTGGGAAGAGAACTTTTCTTTGGGAATCCAAGGCATCTACTTTTGTGAGAGGAACAAAGCTATAGTTTTTCCCACTGACTCGTTTCCATTTATTTTTACGGATTACTATTGTCATGTGCGTGGACCACTGAATGACTGAGTTTTACCTGAGGTTCAGTGAATGCATTAAATCTCAGCCTGTTACTCTCGTCTGCAGCTCAGTAGTTGATTACTTAGTGTGTTATCAAAGCTGTAATTACCCAGAAATCCCCTTAAACTGCCCTCTCTTTCAGTTACCACAGGTCTGCAAAGAAGACTGTGTGGCAAAAAGCAAATTTGGAAGGTGCCTGAAACACAACATGGGGTGGGGAAGGAGGAGAAATTACAGATTTTTTTTTTGACACACAGATTTTGAAGACAACTTTTTAACGGACACGCTTTTATAACTGATGTTTGTGATACAGCATAGGCTGGAAAAACTGGTGAAAAGGCTTAAAACCTAACCCTGTTCTATTGTCATACCCAGGTGCAGCAGCATGAGCCATGCTTGGTGTTTCAAGAAAGCTTGGATGAAAATACTCTGATTGCACAGTTGGGAATGCTCCTTTTTCATCCTTCAGTTGTATGGTAAGAAAAGCCTTTAAAAGAGTGGTGCAGGGCAGCTTCGGGGTACTGGAGAACAGGCTGCCAGTGCTGAGCTTGTCAGCTGAGACACCTTTCTGGGTCTGGAGCAGAAGGTGAAGATTTGGTGTAGGAAGAGTTGCTGGAAAGAACAAGGGCAGTGAGGTGTGAGATAGCACAAGCAAAGCCAAGTGTGGCCCATCTGCTAGTCTGCCTACACCTTAGCTGGATGTGGGGTTATGCGAGTGTAAAAGGGCAGAGCTGCAGTCCTTACGGCAAAGATGTGGGCATGAGGTAGACTGGTTCCAGAAAAGCCATGGACACAGCCTCCCAAAATGACTCTCCACCAGCCTGTTGCTGCCCAGTGTGTCTTACAGAGGTGGTGCTAAACTGCTCTCCCTTTCCAACCTCTTGCTTTGAGAGCTGTTTCTTCAGTGCTTTGCTGATTCTGCTCCTCCAGCAATCATTCTGCATAGCTCTCTTTTTCTCTCCTGGGACTCGTTGCTGTAGTCACCTCTATTGCTTTAGGGCCTGAGAGTTTTCTCCTTTCCCTTATATTCAGGTGAAAAGTCAGGCTGAGTTTTGCTGTTGTTTCTCTTGTGTGTTGTAGGGGTTGGGACCTTCTTCAGAGATTTCCATCCACAGCTCTCCTGAGGCAAGCCAGAAGGGATGAACCTCATTTGTTCCTTTTGGAGATCACTCTGTTAGCAAGGGTTGGCCTCCAAACACCCGTGGGCATCTGAGTGCATCTTCTCAGCAGCAAACACACTCCCCAGTGTCCCAGGTTTGATCGGAAGAGGTCAACTGCTTAGCCTTTCTGCCCTAACAAAATGCACTCTCCACGTCCTGCTTCCTTGGATGGAAGGGGGAAGAAAGCAAGAGCATGTGTACTTATAAGGTACTAAAGGGTTAAGTCTTGAAGCTGTTGGTCTTACTTTTGACCTGACCTTGCACTCTCGGTGATAGCAATCAGTTCTGTAGCCACTTCAGTGGCGTGGTATTGTCCTCGGAACCTGGCCTGTGCTCATAAACAATTTATCCAGGATATAGAGGCTGAAAAATTCAGCCCAAGGCTCCTGAGGTCTTTTCTTCCCCGCTTCTTTGATTCAGACACTGAGGTCATGCTGGAAGGAGAACTTCCCTTGTCTTCCCGATGCCCTTTTTTCAGTGTCCTTGCTTTTCCTTTTGGACACAAGAAGCTTTCAATGCCAGTGTATTAGAAGATGCTAATTTCTGCTGGCGAGTCCCAGGCCTGGCACAAAGTTGACAAAAGTTATACCTCCTGCAAGCAGCCCCAAGCTTATGCCTTTATGGACAGAAATCCCCTGTGGGGATTTACCAGTGGGACTGGAGGCTGGAGGCGCATTTCTTCATGGTGGAGAAGATGAATGAATTACTTGTTTCTAGTAATTTGGGCAAGACCAGCTCAGGGGGACAGCGCAGGGCCCAGAAGTTGGTGGGAGCTGTGGAAATACACTCTTCCCACCAGCCCACAGTGACAGGACTGTCCTTGAGACGTTGCTTTCCTGATCCCTCAGCAGTGGCTCCAGAAGACTAGGGAGGTAAAGGCATGGGATAGCAATGGGATGTTTCCTATCCTGTGCCCCACAGCCACTGAGAGTAGAGAACAGAAGTATTGACCCACCAGCTCCCACATAGAGTGGGTTCTGGCCAGCCATCACGATTATCATGCAGTCCTGGTACACAGGGCTAGGAAATGCAGCCCAACCTCCCTTCCCTGCCTTGGTACCACGCTCTAATTAGGCACCTTTCTGCTGTCAAATGAGTTCTCAAGTCTTCTTTGCTCATCCCCTTCTAAGGGTGAAGCTCTTTCGGTGCCTGTTGCAGTTAACTTTCTGCTATGGCTAATTGGATTTAGCACAACAGCATCTCAGTGGTGGGGGTGAGAGATGTGGTGGTGCAGCTTCTGATCATGGCAGGACAAATTGTGTCTCTGAGGATGTACTAAAAGTCCATCTCCTGCAATGTGTCAGTCTTTCCATAACCCTGTTATGTCCCAGTCTTTTCATAATCCCATTACATGAGGAAAGTGGGCTGTGCTCTTCGCATTGAGTGAGTAAAGCAACACGCTTTGGAGCACGATGAGATCTCTTTCTAGGTTAGTCTTGTGCTTGCGACAGTGCCTTGCTCTCCTGAAGAAGTGAGATGAGAAGAAACCCTGGCACTGCTGTGCCCTGGGCTGGATCTGTGTTAGAAGGCTTACTGGCTGTGTGCGTTGGTGCCGTTGGAAAAGAGCAGGCAGCTTCGTGCTGAAGGGTTTCTGGCTGTTTGTGTCATGCAGCAGTGCATGGTTTGGCACAGGCATGCAGAAATGAGCCTGGGATGCTTAGGGATCCCAGGTAAGGAGGAGCTGGCTGTGGTTCCTGTGCTGGGCTTTTGTTGTTGAAATGCCCTGTAGCAGGCTACACCCTGGTTTTCCTTGCTAAGCACCGTGATACTGTTATGACACAGAGCAGGATGGTTTCCGACAGTGCGTGTTGGGAGGTCTGGCAAGAGTTTCCCTCTGTCTCTTATTCAGTGGGATCTCTCAGAGGGCAGAAGTGAAAGTTCCGTTGTCTTGAAGGGCACGAGTTGAGCTCTCCAGCAGGTTGGGCACTGCTGAACTCGGTGTGTCACTGGTGAAGCACAGCTGGTTTGCAAGTCTGGACATGGTTCTGCAGAGGGCAAATTCATGAGTGTCTGATCCTGGGTTCTTTGGGCAAACAGGGAGTAGAAAGATCCATGAATGATTCCTCTTACCCTCTGTGCAAGGAGTACCCAAGTTTTTTGCAAACAGGCCGCAAAATAAAGAAACAGGCCCGTGGGTCCTTTTGGTAAATCTAAGTGTGCAGGGTTGGGCCTTTGGCTGCTTGTGCCTTGGTCACCCAGATCAAGGGGGCATGGGAAGGCACTGGAGCTGCTGGCTGGGAATGAATGGTTGGCTTGTGCTTGTATGACAGCTGGGGTGACGGCCTGTGTTCAGTCCAGCTGTTAAGACGAACATGTTCCCTTGGACGTAGATCCCTATGAGACCTGGGCAACATGGCAGGGTTTCATCACTGGGACAATCCCTCAAACAGGCTCCCTGGGTACATGGCAGGGGTTAACCTAGTGAGGATTATCAGCTTTTTACGTTGGTATGGGTGGGAGATAACTCTTTCTAAAGTCTGTGCTGACATGGGCACTGGGAAAGGCTGATATTTAACTTTCCAAAAAAGCTCATTTCAAGGAGTAATTCACTGTAGTGCTCTTCAGATTGATTTTAAAGCAAATAATCTAAGAAGCCTGAGGAAAGTGGAATTTCTGGCAGTCTAGAGACAGGGATGGAAGGGGATTGCAGTTCTGGAGGGGTGGCTGTGAGTGTTAAACTCTGCATAGAGGGCTTGACTGCCCGGAGCTGGTTTGCTTCTGCTACATTGGTTAAGTTACGTTGGTGGGAGACAAATGTGCTCCAGATTTTCAGAGCAGAAAATGTTATTCTGCCTTATCAATGTGTCAGGCCCCATAACTACACAATCTGCAAAGGTGTTGTGGGTTTGGGCTGTTTTTCGTATTTCCAAAAGGCTGTATGGGGGTAAAGAACAAATGTCTTCTTTCTATACACCTTCCAGAAAGAGGCAGAGGGAGGCAGCACTGTGTAGTCCTGGGTGCAGTTCTCTGCCAAGGGACCTGTGGAGTATTTCAAGCCTGGTCTGCTCTTCCCTAAGGGAATCTCTGTTTCCTGCTTGCCCACATTGCCATCTGGCTGACTTGTCATGGTTTGCATGAAGCTTTTTATTGGGTAAAATAAAAGAAACTTTTAGTGTCTCCTGCTCTGGATAAGGGTATGTTACTGGAGCCTGCTTTCACCTCTGTAGTGGCCAGGGGTCCCTAAGGTGAACCCCATGCAGGGATGCTTATCAACATTAGCTCCATGCAGGCTTCTCTTCGCTGTGCTTCTTGGTATGTGGCAGGGCATACAAAAGGGTTGGTGCACATCTCCACGAGTGTGGGCTCCCTGTTACATTCACATGAGCTAAAATCAATAGGTCACGCAGCATGTATGAACCAGCCCGACTTCCAGCCACAAGGAGAGGTTCCTTGAGTGGGTCACACTGATGAGCAGAGCTTTGCCTGAAATCTTCAGCCTCTGAGATTAACACAGTCTCTAGAGAAATACAAAGTCAACTGGGACGGGATGTCCTGACCGCTGGCAGACAGGATCCCAGGGGCCAGCTGATCTTGCCCAGTCTCCATTCAAAATGCATCTTGCAGTACCTGGGGAACAGCACAGATTGCCTTCGCCTCCCTGTGCCGGGACACCAGCTGCCCAGACAGTGCTACAGGCAGAGCTGCAGGCATGGCCTCACCCGATTTGATACCTGACTTGAACCCAGTGTCATTGACTGCTCTAAATCCTTTTACCAGGGAATGAAAAGCAGACAGCCAGCACTGAAGATCTTTTTTTCTTGCAAAGAGAATCTGCCAGCTGGGGAGCTGCTCCTGGCTCCCTTGATGCCTCAATGGTGAGGATGTGCAGAGAGATTTCAAGTTAAGAGCGGGATGGTGTGGTTTAGATGGTGGAAATGGCAGGGCTCTGCAGCTTCTGCAGGAGAATTTCGGAGGTGCTTGGGGAACACGTCTATTATCACAAGAGCAAGCTGATTTGGATGGGAAAGGGCACAGTCCAGCCCCACATGTTGCTGGGTGGATGGATACAGGCACTCTTTGTGGAAGTCTTCCTGAGGATATCAGTTATATTTGTCCAAGGAGGATCATAGCAAGTCGTGTGCCTTGCTTTGGGGTGCCTGCATGTGGTGTTTGGCACAAACCAGCATCCTGGTTCCTAATGCTTCCCCTGACAGCCTGTGATGGTCAAAACTGGACCTTTATAGTGTAAAGCAACCATTTTGCAAAAGCAGATGATAAAAGTGTTGGCATTATTCCCTCTTTGGCAAGCCTGCCTCTTCTTGGAAGCTATGGTGTCTCTGTGGAGCATATCACAGGTCTGAGCAGGGTGGCTGAGCAAATCCAGGAGCTGGGGTGTCCTTTGCCTGTTGTCATAGTGATTGGGCGAAGGGGGATGTTTAGTCAGGTCTTTGCAGGGCAGGATAAAGAAAATCTGTAGAGGATGGTGGTCTCTTTTGCTACTTGTGTGCCTGGATCTGGGGGTCAGCAATCCCACATTAGGGCAGTTCCACAAGACAGTGACTGTCATTTTACAGTGTTTTCATTCTGCATGCCTTTCTACGTGTTATCCTGAGGGCTTGTGCACTCCTGATGCCGAAATGGAAAAGCGCTCTTGTCAAACAGGGTAATGCTGTCTGCCGTGAAACTAGAGGTAAAACATCTCTTTAACATCTGCACCCCACACCCAAATCTTCCTTTTTTGAAAGGCCACCCTGCTCTTCTGAGTGGCAGAATAGGACTGTTAACTGTGAAAGGACAAATCCCTTTTGCTTTGGGAGGTTCCTCAGGTAGGAAATGATGTTCCAGCGGTGAAGGAATTGGGGGGTGTGTGAGTGTTGTGGGGGCGGAGGGGAGGAGCTGATGGCACTGAAATCCACTAAATCCTAGACCTGTTGTTGGCCACAGCAGGGAAGGAGTCTGTCTTCTGAGTCTGATCAGTGTGAATTCTGTTGCCGTGTTGATTGGTTCTTGTAGGGTTTAGAGAAGTCAGTCCCTAATCCAACAGAGCTGTGTTAGTGCAAACTGTTGTAATTGCAGTATCTAGCTCTTCTGTTCTTACATGCTCTGTCAGAATGGCTGCTCAGTGTGTACTTCTAGTGACCTTCACTTTAATTGTCTAATTGCTTGCAGTTCATTTGAATGATTCCAGTAGTGCCTGCTAGCTCTGATTAAATCTGATTTCTTTCCAAAAGTATTAAGTTTCTTCTTCTCACATCTTTGCATAAGTAAAATAAATATTTAGATGCATGCCGAGATGTCCTGAAATGTTTCTATGGGATGGATGGATGGATAGATGGATGGATGGATGGATGGAAAAGCTAAGGTACTTCACTTCTTAGTGCCTTGGGGTCCATTGTTGCTATCTGCAGGTCCCTGACTTGTGACACTGGGCTCCAGCACGTTCCAGCATGGATAACGTGCAGCACAGAGAGAGTTATCTGGGAGAAGTAGTTCTGCTCACGTTCAGAGGGAACAATCGGGGCAGGAGTGGATGAAGCAAGAGGAGCAGAAAGAGGGGACGGCACTTCAGCAAAGCGTTGAACCAGCCCAGGAGTCCTGGTTCCCAAAGCTTTTATCTGTGCATCTTCCCTCATCACATGAGAGAGCCTGTGCCTTCACATCCCAGAGCCAGGCACAGGGGAGCATCCTGGGTGGCCAGTCCTGGTGGTCAGAGGAATTGGGCTGAGTGAGGCATGTGGCATGGAGAAGTGCTAACCTGGTGACAGTGGAGGTCCTTGCACAGTCCAAGTCTTCCCGGGGGAAGACAAAGATTCCCAGACATTGTGCTCTAGTGCTGAGGGACAGGAATGTGATGCTTGGAGGGGTCTTGCTGGGAATTGCACTGCACCATGTCCTTGCATTGTGGTGGTGTGGGGAGAGGCTGGATGTGGTTTGGAGTGTATGGGCTGCTCTGCAGGTCTTTCTGGAAATCAGATATCTGTGTCTTTTTGTCTCAGTTCAGAAAGCAGGTCAGAGCGTCACATGGGCTTGTTGGCTTCTAAGAGTGTAACAGAATTTCAGTATGGCTGAGGTTGGAAGGGACCTCTAGAGCCATCCAACCCCCTTGCTCAAGTAGGGTCACCTAGAGCTGTTTGCATAGGACCATGTCCAGGTGACTTTTGAATATCCCCAAGGATGGAGAATCCACATCACAGGGCAACCTGTGCCAAGGCTTGGTCACCCTCACAGTGAGAAAGTGTTTCCTGATGTTCAAGTGTAACCCCCTGTGTTTCAGTTTGTGTCCATTGTCCCTTGTCCTGTCACTGGGCACCTACAAAAGTGCCTGGCTCTGGCTTCATTACACCCTCTCTGTCCTTGGAGATCCCTAACAGCTGACTGGACAAGGCCATGGTCCTGGCTGGACCCACTTTGAGCTGGAGGTTGAACCAGAGACCTCCAGGGGCCCTTCCAAACCTTTGTTTTCATGTGTTTTTATGGCAGAGCCTAAGGACTGTGCCTTAAGTGTATCTCCTCAGCGACCAACGAGGGGACCCAGCGACCGCTCGCCCGACAGCTGCGGCACCAAGTGAAAGAATACAATTACGGGCAATTTTGCCCAGGTTCCTCTTTAGTCAGAGCATACTTCTTTTTATAAGAAGTCTTTAACTTTGATTACTGCAAACACTCCAGTCAAAGGCACTCAGCAGGTAGCTATGGCAACCCCTGAGATAAGTGGGCTAAAATATACTAGGTAAAATAATGAGGGGATAATAATACGGTTTTAGTTCAAATAAACTATTAAGTGTGACTAATGGTTTTACATTTAAAAAATATTCATACACCATATTTCTGGGCTATAAATTAGTAATGGTGCGAGGCCCATTGTTCATTCCACTGCTGTAGGTGGTCTCTGAAGAATACTGTTAATGTATGCCTCCTGCATTTGTTAACCCAGTACTCAGCAAGAGAAAAAAAGTCTTGTAGCTCCACAAAATAAAATTGCTAAAGCGAGAAGAGAGAAGGGGGGAGGGCTCAGGGAGGAAAGATTATCCACGCAGAGAGAGCTAAAGCCCATTCTCAGAGGCTGACCTAACTAATTTAATGTGACTGTGTCTTCAATACCTTTTTTTTTTCCTGAAACAGTCTCTGCTGGACCCAAATCAAAACTAGCAATTAGCAGCTGGGTGATAAGTGCTGTGCGTACTCAGGATGGGACAGTCATTACCCAAGAAAAGCTTATGATTTAAATGGTCTAATGTATTTTCTTAACTTGTGGCGAGGAAAAAGCGCAGCTGGAATTCTCTGTTCCTGAGGAGCTGGTCTCCTGCGATTACTCCTCCAGCAGAGACTGCTAGCTTGCCAGCGATGGGAAATTGCAAGAAAGCAGGAATGAAGTCTGCTGGAGCTACTCGTGCTGTTTAGGGTGGGTAGTAAACCTTTAGACATCTTGATTTTCAGAATATATCTGCAACAAAATTGGGAGACCATCTTCTCTTTTACCCTCCTTATCTCCATATAGGCTTCCTGTCTCCATCCTGTCCTAAGCCGAGCCTCTCCCTTCCAAACTTTCCTTTGCCTTTTGACTGTAGGTCACACAGTATCAAATACACTTGTCCTAGCATCAGGGAAGAATTAATCTTTCATACCTGGCAACTACCCCAAGGATTTTGGATCATAAATCCTGCAGCAATCCTTGCAGCTTATTTAGTTGGTTCACCTTGAAGCATCTAATACATAAAAGATAATGACTTCATTTTTTTTCCTAAGTACTGGCATTATGAGGCAGGCATAGTAAACAAAAGGTGGTATATGTCCCTTTTTTTGGGTATGCACCCTCATTTCTAGGTAGTTACAGAAACCTCAGAAGATCGGAAGAAAAGGGGCTTTGTTGAGTTAGCTTTTTTTATTAACAACAACAACAAAAAAATATTTGAGTGTATTTTAGGCCAATGGAGAGGATCATGTGAGGAAAAACAGTTCTCTGTGGGTTTGCTTTTCAAAATGGACTTTGTCATTGATTTTTATCTTTCAGAGGCTCTTCCTGACCAATTTAAATTCCTCCTCTAGGAGCTCTAAGTATCTCTATGCTTGTTTTTCTCAGGTACTGCCTCTGAAAGAAGTTAGCTGTGTATCACAGCAACCGTGTCTTAATGCAGTATGCGGTGTTTAATCAGCGATTACTGGGGGCAAGACTGTGCAGGTAGGGGAGGGAGCAGAAGGAGCAGAAGATGGAAGCCCTTC
This sequence comes from Rhynochetos jubatus, assembly GCA_027574665.1. NCBI lineage: Eukaryota > Metazoa > Chordata > Aves > Eurypygiformes > Rhynochetidae > Rhynochetos > Rhynochetos jubatus. Next base: position 13,477,720 of record CM050650.1, on the reverse strand, counting down.
ATCCACTTCAAACAGTGGGTCCTCGCAGATGGGGCAGGTACACTTCCAGCCCTCTGCACAGCCCAGCAGTACTTCCCTTTAGCCAGGAGAGCTCTCCTGCCCTTTCCTGGCTGCTGCATTCCACCGGTCTTCCTGCAGCGCTGTGGATCCATTGCTGGTCGAGGAGGACTTGGAGCATCCTTCTCCCTGTTGTTCCCTGCTGTCTCTAAGGCATTTTGAGAGGAAGGCTCCCTTCCTCACAGAGGTGTTCTGGGCAGCTGTGGTCTCAGCAGAGTAGGGTGCTTCCTTAGACGTGGGGTGAACTTGGGATCGATATTCTGCATCTGTTCTCTTCTGCCTGCCTTTGCTCATTGAGCCTCACCCCCTGAGCTTGACACAGCCTGGCCAGGATGTCAGGCACAACGATGCTCAGGACCATGAGAAGCTCCTTTCCGGTCCCTGCGCTCCTTGGTCATTGCTGGCTTTGTGTTTTTGTTTTCTCTGATTTCCTTTTGCTGGCTTCATGCTGCCCCTCGGACCACAGCGAGGCTTTCTCAGTCTCTCTTTTCACAGGCTGTTGAAAGGTTGTTCATACACTGAAAAAAGAAAGCCAAAGCTGAGATCCGCTGTTGAATTTTAATTCTCTTGTTGGCTGGTGGCAGGGAATTAGCCTGTGAAAGTTAATGGACACTGATGCTTTCCCGCTGGCCAAGTGCTAAACTGAGTGTTTTAGCAACGACAGCCAAGCTGTGCACTGCCGTTCTGCAAATCTCACCCCACTCCATCCTTTCCCCAAGCCCTGGGGCCAAAGCTGGCTGGGTGTCCCCACCCCGGTCTGTGTGTGCAGACACCCCATTAGCCTCAGTGTGTGCAGCAGGAGGCTGGGGCAAGCCTGGGTGACCCTGCTGGAAATGCTGGCAGCACACATATTTTATATTTAAGTGACTGTTATCCACCAAGACTTATTTTTGTGTTAATGTAAACTAAAAGCCACAAAATAAGGGGTAAATGGAAGAAGGGCAGAAGGTGTAATTCTCACACTGGTGGCAATTGCTTCCAAGGAGGAACCTGCCATAACACTGGCATGTGCAAAGTCATGGGAACAACAGCATAGAAAAAACAGGTGGAAAATACGGCCCTAGGGACTCTGGGCAAGCCTTTGCAACCCCACACAATCCTGCACGTCCCCTGCTTGTTTGTGCTCACTCCTGTAGCTGACAGGTTCTGAACAGCCTGACTTTATGGGAGTGCTGGGAAACGGCTGTGTCCCAGGGTCTTTGCCTTCCTGGGCTCCAAAAGCATCAGGCTGCTGCGCATTGAGGACAGCCCTACTGAGTATTACTCTCGTCACCAACGACACCCTACTTCTTGGCTTCTGACTTGGGTGCTGTCTGGTTTCTGTGAACAGGGCTGTATTCTATCATCCCCTGTTTTTGTTGCAGGGAAGGATGTAGTCTCATCACAATCCAGCTTCCAGTTAAGCTGTGTTAGTGAACTCAGCACCTCCAAATTTCTCACAAAGCCAGGGGAGCCTAATGCTTTGCCAGGACATCAAAAATAGCAGTTGCTGTAAAGTACATGCTTGAGAGAGCGATCCTGTGCAATGGGCAATTCTTTTCCAGCTCTGCCATGGCTTGTCACAATGCTTATCAGGGCTCAACTCATGCAATGTCCAAAAAAAGACATTGCAACAAACAAATACCAAATCACAGGAAAAATAAAAGGGTGAGGGGGAGGTAGAAGCAAAAATAAGGAAGAACTGTGCTAATGACTTCTCAAGAAGATGAGGAGGAGAGAAGTGGCAGCTTGTATCGGCAAGCAGATGTGAAGGTGCACATTTTTGAGGGACAGAGGGGAGTGAAAATGCAGGAGTGTTGATCAACGGGTTAAATTTCCTAGGCTGTAGGGCAGGATACTGCACAGAAACTGTGTCATTGCACCCTAAATTGACACTGCAAGAGAGCTCTGACACCAAAGCTTCTTTGAATGCAGCTAATGGACCCTGCATGAGTGCCATGCCTCTACTCTCTGCTTTGTGGAGCTGGGAACGTAAAAAGGTAATAGCAAGAATGTTGTATGCTTCAACATCCATTCCTGTTAAAGCACAGCCCATGTGTGTCTGCTGCAGTATGCCATGCAAACGTTTATACAACCCACCAGTTTATTATGCACACTGTTAGGAGATGAAGTGCTCTTCACTCCCCCCTGGGCTATCTGGGGACTCCCTGTCACCTTGAAATAGGGCAAGGGATTGTTCAGTCCAGCTGATGAAAGGTGATAGTGTTTCCTAGTTGTTCTGTGCTATTGATTTTAAGTAATCCAACCTCTGTTTAGAAGTAGAAAATAAAGCAAAGTGAGTGTTGCCTTCGCAAGGCGTGGCGACCTGGTTCAGGAACGGCACGGCGACCCCCCCCGGGCCGCTCGGGCCATCTGCTCACAGACACCAATGTGGTGGACGGCAAATGGCGTTTATTGATGTGTAACACCGCATTATATGGCTTAGGTTTGTCACGTCACTTCCGTCTGTTTACATTGCAAACTACACGCTACTGGCTATCAGGGGAGGGTCCCTGTCTTTCCGTACAGCACGTAATCTTCCGGCCGCCAGATCCTAACTACCCACATTTCCCCCCTCCCTATGCGTAAGTAAATTGACTAAAATGTAACAATCTCGAAAATACGTATATCGCAATCTTGGAATTGTATCCCGTTCTTAAGCTATGCTTTACAACAATTTTGACACATATCATGAACTTGAATAAAAAATATAAGGCACGCTAGGTGAGAGGCAACAGGGGTGTTACTGGGAATAACAGGGTATGACTGGAGATAGCTAAACAATTCTGAACAAGAACATTTTTATAGCAATTGTCGGTATTCTATCATCATGATATTAACTGTTTCTAGCCGGCTTTTAACAAATGACATGAACTTATTCAATACACAGGGTCCAAAAATCAGTGCTATTACAATTATTATAATTGGCCCTATCAGGGTAGATATCAGGGAGGTCAGCCATGGTGAATGGTTAAACCATGATGCAAACCAGTTTTGTTGTGCTTCTCGTTCTTCTTTTTTCGCTTCTCCAATCCTTCTCGCACTTTCAGGTGTGGACAGGATGCTTGTTGACTTGCAGTCTTCTCCTGCTACCAGTGCGTACGGGTTATAAGGGCGTCTGATAAACCGGTTCTGTGGATAAAAACTCACAATTTTTGTTAGTTTCATTCTGAAGATTTGGTTTGATCGATTTAAGCGGACACCACTTAACTTTTCCATCTTTTTTAACCGCAGCGTACCCTCGTCCTGTAAGAACTAGCCTCCACCCTTGTTCCCATTCCCCTAGCTCGTTTCTAATTATGACCAGCGGGCCTTCTTCTAGCGCTCGAGTAGCCCAATGTTTCTGGGTGGGGCTATTCACCTCTTCCCCCCTAGGGAATTGATTCAGTGCTAACAGAGCAGTCGCTAGCAGGCGTGCTCGGTCTTTTGGGGGAACAGCATTGGTAAAACCTTCTGTTTTTGCTAACACCTCTAATTTAGCTTTCAGGGTTTGGTTTGCCCGTTCGACTATAGCTTGTCCAGTGCTATTATACGGGATGCCGTGTGTTAGGGTGATACCCCATTTCAATGTAAATGCCTGGACAGATCTAGAGACGAAACTTGGGCCATTATCTGTTTTAATCTGATTGGGGACGCCAAGCCACGCCATGGCCGTCAGCCAATGTTGGATGGTCGCTTTCGAGTCGGCCTTAAGGTGTTGTGTGGCTACGATCACTCCACTGTATGTGTCTACGGTCACCGCTAACCACGCTCGAGGTTTCAGCAATTGACAGAGCGTGAAATCTGTTTGCCACACCTCGGAGGCCTTAAGACCTCTGGGGTTGACTCCGCTAGACCACAATGGTGTTTTCTGACAGTGGGGACATGTGGCTACTATGTGTTTTGCGTCAGTAATTGAGATCTCGCATTTCTTTGCTAGCGCTTTAGCTCCGATGTGGAGAGACTCATGTAGCTGACGAGCATCTCTTAACGTCCACAGTCCTTTTGCAGCGGCGTCTGCCTTGTCGTTGCCGGTTTGGAAAAAACCCTTTGATTGGGTTGTGGCTGTTTGGGAACACGACAGAAAAAGCAAACCGCTCCTTGTCTTCCTCATGTAATGGTATTGAAAAGAAACAGTCTTTAATATCAAGGACGGCACACGGTTGCCCTTCTGGTATCATGGAGTTTATGGGCAGCAGTGTTTGAACGGGACCCATTGGTTGAATTATCTTATTTACTTCACGCAGGTCATGAAGGAGACGAAACCCTTCATTGGTTCGTTTGGGTATTACAAAAACTGGTGTGTTCCACGGGCTAGTGGAAGGCTCTATATGACCTCGCTGTAGTTCACGGTCGACTAGCTCAAGAAGAGCGTCCATTCGAGGCTTTGATAGGGGCCACTGCTCGACCCACACCGGGTCGGACGATTTCCACGTGAGTTTAATAGGTGGAAGTGGGTGTGCGGCAGTGGCCCTCATGATAAACTTGTCACCCTGGCTTTCAAAAGGGATAGAGCGTCCCTTCCCAATAGGGGTGGGGTTCCTGACATGACATATGGAAAGAGGGTAATGGTTTTTTCTGGTCCCTTTTCAGTGTGAAGCGTTATTGCTACCAATTGAGTACTCTTCCGAGCTCGGGTTAGTCCTCCGACTCCACCTACCATGGGGGCGTTTTCCAATTTCCAATGGGGGGGCCAATTCGTTTCAGGGATAACTGTAACATCTGCTCCGGTGTCAATCAAAAAGGGGATACTAATAGTAGTGTCATTTAAGGTATTATAGAGGGAACAAATCCCCCATACAACTGGTGGACTATCGCATTTTACTGCCAGGGCCACCCTAAGGTCTCGTCCCCAGGAGCTGGTTGTTGCTGCTCCTGAGGTAGGGACTGGTTTGGATGGTTCGTTGGTGGAGTCATAAAATTGGTTGGTTCTCGAGGGGGCAGTAGGTTCCATCTGGGGTTGGCATAACTGGGCCGCCTTATGTCCCAAGCGGGAGAGGGCTGTGCGCGGCCCGGGTGCCCCCTCCCCCATACGTTTCCCTGGTTTTTAAATTTGCATTCTTTAGCGAAATGTCCTTTCTTTCCACAGGCCCAACACGGTCCCCTCGGTCGATTTTGACGCGGGGGGGGGGCTGTGGGTGGGTCCCCAAAGTAAGGGCAGTTTGCCACTATGTGGCCTGCCTGACCACATTTAAAACATACCATCACATTAGCTATTGCGGTGCGAACAGCTACCTGAATTGGGGCTAAATGCTCTTCCTTTGCGACATGCTTGATCATGGCTGCGATACTTGACCCTGCTGGCAGTGATCGCAGGATTTCTTTGGTTGCCGAATTACACTGCTGGCGTAAACAATCTGCAACGACCGGGCCTTTCGCTTCCGCGGGCAGGGTCGAGGAGTCGACCGCTGCTTGAAGGCGATCCACAAACTGCGTAAAGCTCTCGCTTTCATTTTGCTTAATTGTGGACCATGGTGATGGCTGGACAATAACTCTAGAAGCGGTGCGAATAGCTTCTCTAGCCGCGCGAGTAGTTGTCACAATTTCATAGGCCCCCAGGCCCTGGGCCTGCGCCTGGGGGGTAATCATTGTTGGGTCTGTACCTATCAGTCGCTGCACGCCGGACCCATATAACGGGTGATCCGCCCCGGTTACTTGGGCTAGTTGCCTCATACAGTTGTCCTCCCATTCTTGTTTAAAAACAATCATTCCTGCCCCATCAAAGATCAATCTACACATTTGTTTTATATCAAACGGGAGCAGATCGTCTCCCCCGAAAATACCATCTATGAGGGTGCAGACCATGGCAGAATTAAGCCCTTTATCTGCAATTGCCTTAACAATCGCTTGTATATCCTTAGGGTTTATTGGCGAGTGGACCCTCTGTCCCCTGTCTGTCACCCGGACCGGGAACGCTAGCGTGGCTGATGGGGCCCAATCGGCACATGCAATTTTTATTTTCCTCCAATCAGTGAGAGGAATATTTTCCTCTCGGGGTCCCTTTTTATTTTGGATGGGAGTATTTTGGCTTTTGAATGTATCTAGTCTCATTTCCTCCTCCTCTGAGTTTGAATCGGTTGCGAGCCGCTCGTCCCAGCTAGTGTCTGACTCAGAGCCGGAGCTCGACTGACCGGGTACTTCCGGTGTTCCGTACCTTTTTGTTGGGACCCGGCCCCGCCCGCTTCTTCTGTGGGCGGGTCGTTCCCTCCCTCTTGACTCGGCCCTCCTTCCTGTGTCGCCCCGCCCTCTGCGCGGCGGGGTGTTCGCCCTACTGGGGCGTTTCTCCAGATGGCCGCTGTGATTGGCTTTCCGCCCTTTGATCACGCTCCCCTCCTTCCCCCTATCGCCCCCGCCCTCTTTCTCTTTCCCGTTCTCGTCCCTTTCTTGTTCTCGCGCGTTTGTTAGTGCTGACGCTTCCTCCTTATCTCCACCACTGGCATCTTCGCCCCGCCCTTCTTCTTTCTGTCCGGCGCCATTTTGGGGCGTATAGGGCGGCGGTTTAACCCAACCCTCCTCCGACTCTGGTCTCTCCGCCGCGCCCCTGGCTTCCTCGGCTAGCCCACCCCAGAAAGATTTAGCTTGTTTCTGCGCTTCCGTAGGCGGGTCGGGGTTCGGGAGTTGAGGGGGCGTGTCGCCCTCTTGCCGGTCTTTAGGCTCAGCAGAATCATTACCGTCTGGGGGGTGCAAAGTCTGTGTGGCTGCCCCGACTGCCGTTTTCGGGGCGGCCAACAAACGGTCCTTTGCCACCCTCCAGGTCTCCTGTTCTTTTAAAGTCTTCTGCAGTGCCTGTACGACTCTCCCCCACGACTTAAGGTTTTTCCCACAGCCCGAGGACATAGTCTCCTCGGCTAACGCTTTAGTGTATTTATCCCACACCTCAGGGTGGAAAATATCCACTGGCTGGTCAATGACCCCAGTTTTAAAAGGCCTCGCAACTGCGAGAGTAAAATCTTTGGGTTTACAATCAATACCCCACTGCTCATATAATAACAATACGACCTTCACAAGGGCTTCCATCCTCCTTGTTGGTCCGGGAGCGTCCTCCCCGCCGGGCTGGTCCAGCCGCTCCGGCCGCCGTTCACCCGAATCCAGGCGAGTTTTCCCGGGTTTCGGCACCACTTGTTGCCTTCGCAAGGCGTGGCGACCTGGTTCAGGAACGGCACGGCGACCCCCCCCGGGCCGCTCGGGCCATCTGCTCACAGACACCAATGTGGTGGACGGCAAATGGCGTTTATTGATGTGTAACACCGCATTATATGGCTTAGGTTTGTCACGTCACTTCCGTCTGTTTACATTGCAAACTACACGCTACTGGCTATCAGGGGAGGGTCCCTGTCTTTCCGTACAGCACGTAATCTTCCGGCCGCCAGATCCTAACTACCCACAGTGAGAAAAGGTTTTCTGCAGATATCTGAAGTACCTATATGCTGATGAAAATGTGAAATGTGGAGGATTTTTTTTTGCAGCTGTTGTCTGCATTATCCCCAGTCAATTAGCTATGGAATTAGCCATTGATCTTTTTCTCCTCCTTAATTAAAAAAGAGACTTAATACATTTTGATTTCAAACCAATCCCAAATCAGAAAGCAAAGCCTGGAAGGGGAGGAGTGGTAACAGCACATGCCACTTGTATTATCAAAACTGCCTCTTTCCCCAGGAATACTTTTGGTTTGTTATAAACTTTCATCTTTTTTCAGTGGAGGGAAGAGGATGAAAATAGTTTCCTGCCTGGCTCTCATTGTTTCGGTGGAGGGAGCTGGTCAATGTGCCTTACAGATGCCCCCTCAAAATGTGTATGGCATTGCTGTGCCCCCAGGAGAAACCTCTTGGTCCTGTCTTCATTGCCACTCTTCTCTTCTTGCCACACTGGTATTTCTATCTAGTTTTAATTTCCTGTGCCCTGCGGTTGCCTCCTGCCTGCTCCTCACACTTCTTTCCATCACCAGTCGGTTCAAGTGACAGCTCCCCATGTCCCAGCTTGCTTTAAGGAAGAGCAAGGGAGTGCTTTGTTCAAGTGAAAGACCCAAAAGAGGCCACTTCTCAGTCTTTCCATAAGATGCCAATGAATAGACTGCCTCAGAAAATGTATTCTGAGCTCCACGAGTAAGTGCTTTAATTTTGGGGTGGTGACACACATAAGAATGAGACTGATTCTCTGCTTCCAGTGCAAATTCCTTCGTAATTGAGCTGCTATTAGCAACTCCGGGGCGGTGCGCTGTGTGTTTTTACGGACCAATAATAGATGTCTAGGGTGATTGGAGGCAATCAGCCTTCAGCCTGGAATTTTACAAAGCCCCAGATGTGTAAAATGATAGGGCAGTGAAGCCTTCCCTCCTCAGGTTTATAAATACCCCATGCTCCAGGAAAGCAGGGCAGCTGCTAACCAACGGGGAACAGGTGAAAGACCTGAGGTCATGGTGTTGACTATGGGCTGGGCCACTGCCAGCTCCATCAGAAGGGTTGTCCTGATTGCTCCAGCCTACAGTGTCCCCCTCCGGGGTTGATTTGAGTGGTAGTGAATTGTAGGAACCAAATGGGGCATGGTGGATGTGGCGATGGTCTGGCAGTCCCTTATAGTGGCAAGGAGGTTTTGTGTGTTGGCAACATACAAGTTTTGCTAGAGAAGGGCATGACCTGTCGCAGAGGTGAGGCTTGCAGCCGATCTGGGGGCCCATGTGAATGTATTTTCCAAACAACCTTTCCGGGCTGGTTATTACCACTGAACCTGCAGCCTCCTTGTGCAAGAGTATACTTGATTTCATTGTGATGCTCATGGGTCCAGGAGCACATCCATGTAAAACAGTATTGAATTTGGAGGTGTATTCTATGCTTGAAGCAGTTTTTGTGATCTGGCATTGCCCGGGATAAATCAGGACATTTCTTGCTGCTGCCTTTCTTCTGGTGACCAGGAAGGGGCCAGACACGTTGCTGTCTTCTCTTCGTTTTCAGCAGCTGTGGGTGCATGCAAATCTGTATGTTTTTTGGGGGCTCAGTGGTGGTGTTCAGTGCACGTGGGCAGTGTGTACGGTACCTAAGACAAGCAGGATCCTGGGCTGAATCAGAGCCCCAACGCTGCTGCCCTGGTACTTCTCATAAAAGCCCATTCTCTGACAGTCAGTGGGCCTTTTGACTTTGAATCCATCTAGCAAATGGGAGAAATGATGGATGCTAATATAAAAAAGATTCAGCTGATGGAGAGAGCAGAATTGGGAGGCATTTAATGTTTCTCAAGTGAGAAATCACTAGGGAAAGAGGGAGCAAACTGTTCTTGAAAATATATGCTGAAGTGTTTAAAGCCAGAGGAGAAACTCAAATCAAGGCATTCTCCATTTTGGAAGTGCAATGAAGACAAATTTCCAATACTTTAATAAAGAGGAGTCTATTAACCATAGCCTGTGCTTACCAAGGGCAGTCAGTCGTGCTGTCACGGTGAGAGATGGATAACTTTGCAGCCTCCCTGAATTGATACTGCACAGCATGGTTAGATGCGGCACTCTGCTTCACCCAGAAAGGGGCTAGCACCTCTGTTGCTTCATGCTTTCTTTGGTATTCCTGGCTGAAATCAGGTTTTAGGTGAGACTGAGGGGATATCAGAACAAGCAGAGGTTCCCGGTGCAATTCATGCCTAGGAGCTGTGTGAGACAGTGAAGGAAGATGTGCTATGAAAACCCTGCCTGGCTCAATTCTGGGTTTTTCTTGTCACATGTAGAGGTGTAAGGGTTTCTGTGTGAAAAGATAGCTGCTGATTTAAAGGTATTAATACTATGAAGAGTCCGGTTAATTAAGAAGGCTTCCAAATCTGATCATTATCCTGTAGCCTACAGGCCGGTAGACCATTAGCCTCATTAGCCTGTAGGGTGGTGGTGACTGGGAGTTTTCCTTTTTTTTGACTTCTTTTCCTTTTTTTCATCTCTTGGCAAAATTATTTCCTCAGTGTAGAAAAGCACTGTTTCCTGTGGTATATACTGTAGTTAGCAAAGTCAAAATTGTATCTGAGAGTGTTGGTTGCTGTGTTTCTCCCTGTGTAGCAAGGGAGATTTGGATTGTTTGGAAGAGAACTCTGGCTGGAAGGCAGCAAAGGGGTGCCTTTTGATCGAAAAGCAGGAAAGGAGGAAAACAGGACCTGCGCTGGTGTCTTTAAGACATAAAAATAAATGAAAGCATAAATCTGGGATGATTATGTATCTACAATAAATGTGGTGATAAATCAGGGGCAGCTGATAATGTAAGAGTAATGCATGTTTGCCGTACAATCACCACATGATATTGAAAGGTAAGTGTCTGTTTACAAAGCCATGATGAAGCAGTTCTGCATGCCTTGAAGATCACCTTGTAAAACTGCTAGCTGAAAGGAAACGGATCCTGTGCTGGATCCAAAGGGAGTGTCAGAACACTGGAATATGTGAAAGATGGTGAACTGCCCTTGCTTGCGCAGCAAGGCTGGCCTGAGGAATGGGGAATCTGAGCTGATTGCCCCTCAGACAGTTCCAAACCTGTCTTCGAGGCGAAGGATCCTACCTAGCGAGAAGGACAATGGTTTGCTTGCAATGCTGCCAGGCTGGAACTGTGCCTAAAAAGTACTGTGAAACCCTCATAAAGCTTGTAGTAAATACAAACATCAGTTGTGATTGTGATGAGATGGAATGAAAGCAGTAACTAACAGCCAGGATTAACAACCAAAAAATTCATGTTGCTCTATAAACCTTGGGCCAGGCAGTGAAGCAGCGAACAGGGCTGCGTGATTACAGCCATAAAAGTGCAAGTGTTCTCGGCACACTCGGAGCAGACCAATCAGATGAATGCTGCTGAGCTTGGGAAGCTGTTAATTTGTTTCATTTCTGTGAATTTCCTGTAAACTGTATCCTCAGCTGGTACCCTCACTCACTTAGCTTAGAGCCAGTGTATGCAATGGAGTTCTGGGGGCTTGCATTCAAGACAATGGCTGCTGCCAGAATGAAAGCAGAAGCAACATGCTTTATTCATAATTCTTAAGGCTGGATGGGGTCATTATGAATCTATATCTTGCCCTTCTATAGTAATTCAAGCCTGGAAACTTTACCCAGCAATTTCTATATCTGGCCCATTGCTTCTGATTTAGTTAGGATGGATCCTTTAGCCAGCTGGCTGTAGACCTCAGGTTGATGGTGATTGTACTGTGTCCCGGGGGGAGTTGCCAAGTGATTTATTTATCTCACTGTTAGATATGTTCAGCTTTCAGTGTTGAACTGTATTTTGCTTTTTTTGGAGATGGAAGAATTCATACTTCTCAGTAACTTTCATAACCCACATTGAAATAATTAAATACAGACAAGAGCTTTGGAATACATTTTTATTTATAAGGTATCTTTTCCAGATCTCTGAGGGGCTTTTTTGCTTATTTTTGAACCATTCTTCCTTCTTTAACCTCCACCTGGAAACATAAATACAGGATACGTTACGGTCTAAAAGCACTGCTTTGTTGCTGTCTGGTGTTCCCTATGGCTGGACAAGAAACATTTTGCCGGAAGTTTTTATAGCAAGATTTTTTTTTTTTTTTTTTTTAAATTGGAATTTATTTTGTCTCTTCTGTAGTCCGGATTTCATCTGAAGGTGGCTAAAGATTTTACTGAAAACTGTGAAGACAGAAGTATTTTTGATGAGCTCTTTATCTCCTTTTGGTTCCTGTCATGGTTTGCAAGACATTGTTAGAAGAGTGAAATATCTGGGTCATTGTTTTCCCTGCCTTGATCCATTCATTTTGCTGTCTGTTTTTGAGGTGGGCTGGCATATTACCAAGCAAAGTAGTTAGTTCATTAACAACCTTGACAACACTAGCTAATGACCTTGGATATTTCTGTAGCAGATGGAGATTGAATTGCTGCATGTGACCACAGCACTAATTGTTCCTGTCTCATTCCTTTATGCTCTGGGACCCCACTTGGTGCTTAACAGCACCTAAGAGGGATGCTCTGATCGAATAAAAGTCTCATGCCCGGATTTTCTTCTCCCTTGTCTTCTCTGGTCTCTAGGAGTGTTTGGCCTTGTATTGGGTGTCGTGTCATGGCCTGACGGGAGGCGCATAGAAGGAGTCAACTGGAGAGCATCTCCAGTTTCATTGTATCCACTCCATGATGAGCTCACCAGTGCATGACAGGTTCACCAGTCATCTTAGAAGGCTGATCCAGAGTGGCCTGATACTAAGATGATACACAAAACCACAGGGAGAGCCTGTGTTTACTTTATAGCTCTGATCAGACAAACTGTTTCTTTCAAATTTCCTCTGTTTCCTCTTGTAAATAATAGGGATAATATCTGTCTTCCCCTTAGTAGAGAACTTAGAAATTAGAGGGTAGAAAAGGCTTTAGAAAACATAGACCCTAATGCATATGCATGAGGAGTTGACAAGCATCCCTTGATCTGATAAGACACGTTTTGAGCAAATGGATGGGCTAGCTGAACTCCGGAGGTCCCTTCCAACCTAAATTGTTCTAAAACTCAATGAATATGAGTCATTTGAGGCTGTGTCATTATTTTAACATGTTTGTGTGTTTTTATTCGGAGACTGGCAGTTGTGTTTGCCAGATTCACTTAAGCAACTGGCTTGACATTTTTAATAGTTTCAGATTTTTTTTTTTTCCAAGTGCCTTAGCAAACCAACAAAGATCAATTTAAAACCCAAACAGATAAATTGCATAGTGGAGCCCTGCCCCATGCCAACCGATAAAATGACCAAGGTGCTCAACGCCATGCGACCTGAACCAGTGCTGTCTAAAACACTGAAACAGAGGGAACCTTTGAGGTCTAGATTGGTCTCCCTTCTGTTCAGCCTGGATTGTTTAAATCCAGAGCCACTCTGCTTTCTGCGTGCATACAGGTTCAGGCTCCAGCCCTTGGTCATTCTTACTCCTTTTCCTGAAAAGAATGTGTTGTGGGCTGTTTGTTTGCCCCTGCCTTTTCGTTCCTCAGAGGCAGCCTGCAAGTGGTCCTGCTTTAGATTGTGTTTGTATCACAATTGCCTTCTTTCTGAAGTGAAGAAAGGAATGGTAGTTTTGCTTTTTCAGGTCAGCTAAGCGAAGGTGGGTTAGGCTTGTCTACCAGCCTAACTCCCACCCAGCCGCTCATTCCTTACCTGCCCCAGGAAGATGAGGGAGAAAATAGGGAAAAAACCCAACTCAGGAACCTGAACTCCTCTTCCACCAAGAGTATGTCTTCTTTGCTCCAGACTTTCCCCTTGGTCTCCAGGGTCTGGTCTTTGTGAAGCTGATTTTACTGAAAGGCTGAAGCAAAGAAGGCATTCAATACCTCAGTTTTTTCCATGTCCTGTGTCACCAGGTCTCCCACCCCATTCAGCAGAGGGCCCACATTTCCCCTCATCTTCCTTTTGCTATGTGCACGCTTAGGGAAGCTCTTCTTGCTGCCTGTGACACCCCTCACCAGGTTCAATTCCAGGTGGTATTTGGCTTCCCTAAACACATCTCTGCATGCTTGGACAGTGTCTCTGTATTCCTCCCAGGTTACTCCTGGGAGTGTCTCTATGTTCCTCCCCGTCCCTGCTTCCAACTTCTGGATACTTGTTTTTATGTTTGAGGTTTGCCAGGAGTTCCTTGATTATCCGTCCTGTTCTCCCAGCACTTTTGCCTGACTTTCTGCTTGTCAGGATGGACGGCTCTTGACCGTCAAGAAATGAAGTCAGCTTTATATTTCTATTTCTCCTTGTTTTGAGTCCTTCAGGTCAAACTTTGATTGCTTATTCTCCGTGGCAGTTAGGTACTTACCTAGAAAAACACAAAATTATTATCTTGGACTTAGTGTACTCCAACACATGGGACTTCATATAAAAACCCCAGCAAATACAGATTTGGCCATGAGATGTCAGTCCTGTTTGTGGAGAGTAATCTGTGCCATTTTAAAAAAGCATTTTGACGCAGTTTTGCTTTGATGGTCAAATTCAAGCTTATCTGAGCTTACCCTGAACGGTAAGAAGGCTATACCAGTTTTGGTCAGCTCAGGATGTAATCTTCAGTTCCTATTGCAGCGTGTTGGTCTTGGGTAGAGTGCGGCATGAGGGGCATGCATCCTCCGTGTCTGGGTTTCCTGGTTTGAACTTTTGTACATTTTTCTTGAGAGCTTATTCAGAAGAAAGTCATTCAATAATTTAAATGTGGATGAAGCTATCTCTTTCTGGCAGGTCTGATCTCCTCTGCCTTCCCTTTTTTTTTCTTTTTTTTAGTGTTCAAGATCTACTACAAATGAGTTTCTCCTGGGAATATTTGCCTTAGCTTCACTCAGAAAACTTGCTTGTTGAAAGAAAGAAACTCTGTAAATAACCCTCCAGTTCAGGCACCCTGGCCAAGTGCCTTACAGCATTTTTCTCTTAGAATTTAATTTGTTCTAGTGATTTAAAGTGCAGCATTCCTACTGAGCTCAGAAGCCTCTGTGCTTCCTTTCATCACTGTCTTTATCATGATCAAATGAGCCCTTATGGTGTACAATGAGACTTCTCCACGTTATTAATAACAATTCAGACCTATAGAGATCCTGTTTGTTTCTGGCAGGGGAAATCTATCTGCGATGGCTCAGGAGCAATTGTAGCCCTTTGTGCTTGTAGGTGAGCATCCGTCAGTTTTATACACACCACAGTTTTGCACAGCCCCCTCAGCCCGCTAAGAACAACACAAAAGGCAGGAATATGTTTTTCAGCTTGGCTGAGCCCGGAGCTTCTGGAGGTGTTAGTGGACGACTGCAGGGAAAAAGTCTGCAGTGCAGTTGCTTTGAATTGTGCCTGATGTTAAGACAGTTAAAGACACTTAATGAGCGCTCTGCTTTCTTTAGCTTCTATGAGCATCCTTAAATCACTTCCAGACCTGAAATTTGGGCGGATTCTTGGGCTGATCAACTGACAAACATCCGAGGAAGATTTGCAGGGTCTTTTCACAAGTAATCATGCTCAATCTCAGTAACTGAAGTATGCAGTTTTTTTGATGTCTGCCTTCATTCATTTTTCATAAATGCGATCTACTTGCAGGGGAAGTGTATGGTAAAAGGCTATTGGAATTTATCATGTCTTCAGTTTCTTTTTCTTTGAGATGTTAAAAACACCATCCCAGTCTGCGGGAGACTCTGCTATTGCTGCCTATTAACCATACAGTGGTTTAAGACTTTCATGCTAGGTAGATTTCACAGTATAGATGGCGCAATTAAATAAAGAAAAATAATTTTCCTCTTGGTTTTCCCTATTAAAATGTAATGTGTTTGCTTTCAATATGGCTCTAAAGAAATTTTCCAGTATGAATATTGTTGACTAGATTTAAAACTGAGCAAGAAATTAGTGAAAATAAGTAGAGACCTGGATTACAGCAGTAGTTATGTTCAGAATTTCCACTGTAAACATTGTGATGAATTTTTAATCAGAATTTTGAAAGTAGGGGCAACATCTAGCTTCAGTGTTGTGAGCAGTACATTTTAGGTTTCTGAGGGAAAACCACATCTGTGCCATGTGTTTTACAGGTGCAAGGGTTGGCTATAGGGCAGCTGTTTGTCCTCAAGAGGGTTATGGAGAAAGAAGAAAGATTTAATCCAAGCGATGCATCAGGTTACAAGCATGCAGGCATAGCTTGCCACATCACACCGATACAGCTGCTGTTTCAGCCCTGCTGAAAAACATCCTGTCCATCTCCACACACAGCTTTTCCACACTGGTTGGTTTAGGATTTAATTTCTGGCAGCTCCCACCCAGACACATCCTGATGGACAGCTCTGTTACCTTCCCAGTCCTGATGAAATTTCTCCCAGCCCTTGGGTGCTGGGGCAAACGTCAGTCACCTTAGCTGGATGAGAGGAAACCCAGGTGCATCCCAGTCTGTGAGACATGTGGACAGGGGTAAGGTAACTGTTAGCTTTCTAATGTTTTTCAGTAAAGCCTTTTACTTGATCTGCCACGTAACGGAGAGAGATTTTCTGTACACGCCCCAGTGTGATGAGTTCACTGTTCATTGACAATGAAGGCCTGATTATAATGAAGATGTGATGCCTGATACTCACTGGGGGCAGTGAGCGTGTTTGTTTCCGCACATCCCACTGCGATTTAGCCTTCCCTGAAACGGTATGTGTTATTGGTGTCTGCTGGAGAACACGGCCTGCATAAGTAATGCTGACTGCAGTGTGGGTGCTGGAGTGGGAAACGAGACAAAGATGTGGATGGGAGACACTTTGGTACCGGGCAGACAGCTGATGAGGAAGGGACAAACAAGAACGCTTCCTGAAGAGCCTTGGCCTTGGCTGTGCTCTTAAAAGAGCTGTCATAACTTGGGCATGGTCATCTTGGTAGTAAAGTTTCTGTGCTCTTTTCACCTTTTCTATTGTTCAGCTCTATGACAAGGAGGTTAATTCTCAAATATTTGAAGAAGCCACTTGGCTATGAGGTTCTTGTTCTTCCTTTCACTTGCACTGGACTTATTTCAGCCTTCTTAGGGCTGCTCCAAGTCGTTGGGTTGTTTAGGCCAGTTTGCAGCAGCAATTGCTTTGTTTGCTGTGTATGTGTTGCATCTGTTGAGCCCAAAAGGAGAAGAAGTGTGGTGTTACTGCCATGCTGACCTTCAGGTTCTTGGGGGAGCAGCTAGCCCAGCAAGAATGGCACACAGCCCAGGACCTCGGTGAGATGAGCTCCAAGCCATGCAGGGGTGATGCTCTGAAAAATCATCCTGTCCTTTTAAATGCACTGATAACCAGCTTCTCTATCCATAAAGCGTCCCAGTTCTGTGTAGATGGGCACAGAGGTCCTAATTTCCCTTATGTCATCTTTTCTGGCACGGCAAGGGTCCAGCAGTGGTGTATGGCATCCATTGCTACCCAATGGAGTGGAAGATCTACCTCACATGTGGGGATCCTAAAGGCTTGTTCTCTGCAGCAGCTGAAAAAAGGAGAGAAGACTGATCCCCAAGTAGGGCCATCCATGTGGGAAAATGGATGTCTCCTCACAGATGAGTTTTTGTCTAGCAGAGAAGGGCAACAACATCCCAAACATCCAGAGCAGGCAGGCTCTGAGTTGGAAGATGACCCAAGCACACACCGTCCCACCTGCCCTGCAGCCTGTTCTGCTACCTGCAGCAAGGCCATCCTTTTTCCACTCTTCTCATGGCCCTGAGGCAGGGAAAACTCTTCCTGAAGGGCACATAGGTATGAAGAGTGTGTTGTGGAAGTGAAGCCGAAAAGCTGGATGGCAAGATGGAGTGGCACAAGGTACACTTAACAGTTTGCATGGTCTAAGCTTGTGATGCTGTTGTCTGTCCTCCAGAAAGCTTCCTGCCTGCATTTTTAGCAAGGAGCTGCAGGTCTCTTAGTGAAGTGCTGTAGGTTGCTATTTTCTTTCTCTTGCCTTGCTGTATTTCTTCTTTTACCCTAGTCTTTTTTTCTTTTCCTTAAAAAAGCAACAAAAGCAAAGGAACAACAAAATCTTCAAGGTAATTCGGCCTGGCAGTCTCAAGATAGCGCTGCTAAACTCACCTTGGCAAGCTCCACTCAGCTAAAAGACGCATTTGGCAGCTTCTTGCTCCTTTTCTTAAGAAAGTCTGCCCTTTTTGGTTTGTTAAGCACCTAAAATGCCTGGGTGAGATTACACCGCTATCTTTTAATGATCCCAATAGAGGCCGATGATAGTTTTTCAACGTGTATACTGCCTGTCTTGTAATTGGTAGCAGACAATTGACATGTAAGTGTCTCATTTGGGGAAAATTCCAAATTAGAATGGTTACAATGCTGCAAATTCGAGAGAGGTAGCACAAACCATTTTTCCCCATCCTGCTCGTGCGGCATAGTTTACTTCTGAGGCTTGAATATCCTCGAGACACTCCCAAGTGACATCTGCAGATCTCCCCTACCTGCAGTGAGGAGCTGTGTGTGGGAGGCTGGGTCTGGTCTGCAGGCTCCACATGGTCACAGGGCCGTGTCAGCCCAGAGGAGCCAGGCTGTGGGTGGATGTGGCCTTTGCTCACCATCTTGACTGTCCGTCAGGAAGAAAGAGGGGTCCTTGAATCTGCAGGGCAATGCTGACAAGAAATAGGGATGTGTAGGGTGAGGGTCTGTCACAAAGCTCTCTGACTCTCTCTGCTAATGCACTCCTTTCCCCACCCCCCAGCCTCTAGATAGTTTAGGCAGCATTTTTCCTCACTGTCTTTGACTTTTCCATGCTGTTTTGATTTCTAGATGCCAGGAGGCTGCATAGTATGCCAGGACTGGTCTCGTCTCAGCACAAAAAGTCACATGCGGTCTGTTGCTAGAAAAGGCTTGTGTATCTTTGCCAAACCCTCACGCTGGGAGGTCACATTCAGTCCTGTGGCCGTTGCAGCCCCCATTTTGGGGTACAATCCTTGTTCTGTGTGTTTCTGCTGGCTAGACACATGGCTTTGCATATTCAGGTCAACTCTGTGTGAGTGGTCCCCGCTCCCCCAGTGTCCCAGATGTCTTGGTATGGCAGCCTCATCCTCATCACTCTCCACCGAGCTGCTGGCATTTGCGTCACTCTCCAGTTTTATCTGCACCA
Source organism: Rhynochetos jubatus (assembly GCA_027574665.1). Taxonomy (NCBI): domain Eukaryota; kingdom Metazoa; phylum Chordata; class Aves; order Eurypygiformes; family Rhynochetidae; genus Rhynochetos; species Rhynochetos jubatus. The sequence goes on along the minus strand of CM050650.1, from coordinate 13,459,189 downwards.
GCTCCCAGAGCACAGCTGAAAGCAGCAAAGCCATTCTGTGCGCAGTCCTGCTCCCCGTGCCACCTCACCAGAGCCAATCCTGTTTAATGCAACCCTGGCTGGTTGCTGCTTGGTATCTGTCAGGTAGGCAGTTCTTAATCTGTTTAGTTCATGTTTTATTGATGCTATATAGTACAAATTTTTTAAAACTAAATGTCATTTGGTACTAAGTCAAAAGCCCTCCGAAGATCTAAGCCTATTACATCTGGACAGTTCCCTTTATCAACCAAATTTATAATCTCATCACAGAGCGAAATCGGGTTTGTTTGACAAACCCTATTTTCCATAAAAACAGATTGATTTGCCTTGTTGTATTCCCTTCTTTAATTCTTCAGAGAATGGGTCCTGTATGGAGATTTCTACAGCATTGTCCTCGGTTGATGTTACGTATCCCTTTCACTCTGCTTGTGTTTTTGCAATATTGGCAAGATGTTACTCCCCTTCAGGGCTGCTGAGTGGGCTGTGCTGCTCTGGGAAGACAGATGAATTAATTTGGGACAAACCAGACTCCCATCTGTGCCTGGGGAGCAAGGGATCCCATAGGAGGCAGTTTGAAAGGCAATGGAGCTTAGGAAAGGTGACGGGTCTCAAAGGACAGCATCCTCCAGGTGCAAGAACGGGCCATCCTGATATGAAGGACCCACAGGACACCTCCCACCAAGGCACTAGGAGCCAGGTGGCAGAGCAAATAGTGGACTTTCTCGGTATACCCTATTGAGTCCCGCACCCCTAGGCGGGTAATTACCTAGGTTACTCCCCCCTCTATGACTCCCAGAGATAGTTGCCCCCTAGTCCATGAGGCAGTCCTGGGGGGAACTGGGGCAGGGTATCATTCAGTGTTCCTTATCTGCCACTCTTTCTTTGTGAGCTGGAGGCAAGATTTTGTCACATAACCTACAAACTGACACTCAGAAAGACAAACACGCATCAGGAGACCTGCTTAGCTAGGCAGTGGAGTCATGATCCGACCTGTTTTCATGCTCACTAAAAATGGGGAGAAACCAAACCGAAACCAGCTGTTTTATGGGAAGTGCAGATTCAGAGATGTGTTTTTACAGCACCAAGCACCCAGGAGCTTTGGGCTGGGATGGGGATGATGGATGGTTACTACAGTACAGACAACTCATACACCTACTCCTCAGTTTATAGCTGTCCTTAGTCTCCCTGAGTGGGTGAACAAGAAAAACCCGCATGAAGGTGCTTACTTTGATAGGAGGGCTATCAAAGGGCTTCCTGTCACCTTTACCTTTGTTACCTTTGCAGAATAAAGCCAAGCCCAGTACATTAGCAGTGACAGTGGGAGACCAGCCTTAAGGAGACATTCTTCTAAGACCTGTCAATAAGGATTACCTTTTGTCATGGCTCACAGGTAAGCTGCTCCCTGCCTGCCTGCCAGGTGATAAGACAGCATTGGGAAGATCACAGTGTGTTCAAAACTAATACCCCGATCGATGCCCACCTGTCTGCTGCAAGACAGCTTTGGTAAGCAGTATAGGGAGGCTTGGTGAGTCTGCATGCCCCTCTGTTACTGCGTAGACTTCTTTAAGTCCACCTGGGACCATGTCTTTTTTCACAACTTTCCCTAGAAATCCCTTGTTAACCGGATCTATTCCAATGTGCTATTTTGCCCACTTGTATTTTCCTTTTAGATTACTCCCCTAGCTACATAAAAAGCCGGTGGTTGGGATAACACCTCCCAGGGATGAGCGCAGAGATTGCCTTCCTCACTGTACTGGTGGTGTTTATGATGATGAAGGCGGCTGATGTGCTTGAATGCAGCAGCTCAGATACTGATGCACAGCTGGGTTAGTGGAGCAGCTTCTCAGCCTCCTTACTGTTGCTGCCTGCAGTCTCCTGCAGCCAGATGTGATGCAACATCGTGCAGCGGTGCTGTGCTGGAGTCAAACCCTTTTACTGTTCAACATCACATGTAGCTTGATATGGTGGGCTGGGTCAGACCTGAATGCTGAGGAATCCCCTTAAGCTCCAGCCAACTTACAGAGGTGGAAACATGTTAGATGGAGAGGGTCTGTGTCATACAGGTGGCCTCAGCCATTCCACTTGGAGGGACGAGAGGAGTTTGTGCCCCACAGCTGCTTCTTCTTAGTGGTGGGTGGCTTCTCCTGCATCAGTCAGAGGCAGCTGAATGTGGTGTGATGGAGGTCAGTGCAGAGTCCTCCCCAGTGTGACCTATTCAGCAAACGGGAGATGTCACAAGGGGTTGAGAAGCAGCAAAGATTCCCACAGGGCGCAGGGGGAGGTTGGGAGAGAGGAAAGGTACTAGACTGCAGAGGACATCCTGTCTGCAGGGTGAGACATAACCTATGACTGATTGATTGCTCTTCACTGCTGATGAATACGGCCTAAATTACTGTCAGACAGTTTATATTGATGATGCTGAGCTCAGTTTTAACGACCTGTACATCGTAACTTGGGCAACAGCCACAAACAACAGAGCTAGAGGACGCATCAGAGGAAAACATGCCACCAAGAGCAACTGAAATTGGGGCAGCTGCCCCCAAGGCACCAGGTGAGCTCCCCTCCTCCTGCGGAAGCTGCAGTGCCATGGTTTGAGCCTGCTCCCTCAGCCCAGGGCTGTAAACCTATTACTGTAAATTGCAGCTCAGCAGTGGCTCCAGCCAGTTAAGCCTGTCATGTGCCTGACTACATTCAGGTTTCTTCCCTGGCCTCATGGAGGGCTTGTGATCTCTTGCCCAGCAGAAATCTGCCCCATGGGAAGAGCGGAGCTGGAGGGAGGGGAACACGTGCTTGTGTGTGATACGTCCGAAACCCCCTGCCTTCCACCTCAGAAGTCCTGTTTGTTCATCTGCTGGACACAGCTGTAACTTCAGCCACCTTTCCCAGGACTAATTTAGGAAATGGAGCTGCAGGTGAATTAAAATTCAGTGACTAACCTTTTTTTACAATTCCCTCCCAGTCGCTGGTTGTCTGTGTCGTGAAGTGCTTCGTGCCCATCCTGGTGGCCCCAAGCACATCAGGACCGGGTGTCACCACCACAGGGGACACAGCTTTTCTCAGCCCTCAGGCAGCTGGGGGAGGCCGCAGCAGCCAAGCTGTGTTGTGTGTTGATGGCCACGTCTACACCAGATGTGCACAGCGTTGATACCACACCTACCACCATGTGCGAGCAAATCTGGAGGCTGCCCTTGCTTGGGAACGTCCCTCCTGCCCCGCACGCATCCGCCACAGCCCTTCACGCGGCTGCCGGTGCCCGGCAGCGGATGTCTTCTTTCTTAAGCGGGTTGTCTGCTCTGTGACCGTGAGAGGGGGTCTGCTCCTCGCTGTGTGTGCGTAGGGCAGCTCTTACACCCAGCTGTTACGGGAAGCCTGGCAGGCCTCCGGCTAGGACTGAGCTGGAACCGCTCCCGCAGGTCTCACTGGGGACGGAAAACTGATAGAACTTTCCTCGGAAGGAGGCTTAGCTCACGGGCAGTGTCTCTTGGCATCAGAAAGGCACGGTTTAAGCAAAACAGCCGCAGTTGTGCCTGTTTCCTTGGCAGCAAAACTGAGGAGCTGGGTAGTGGAGCGAGTCCCCGACGGACTTTGCACAAGCAGACCTTTACGACCTTTCGCCAGAGTCAGGGAAAGGTGGGGGGACACGAGTGTGCCCACAGTGTATTTTATTGTTTTCCAAAGGGGAATTGGCTTGACAGGAAAAGGTCACAGCGTGTTTGTGTTGCATGGGGGTCGTAAAGCAGGGAAGGGACACTCTGGGGTGATGTTTTACAGCAGAGTCTGAGTGGCTTTGGAGTCTCTGTTTTCCAGGCTCCTGAGACTGAGGCTTTGTATTTGTGAAAAGTATACGTGTGACTGGTGCCTCCAAGCCCTGTCTACAATACTGGGGTATTAAATCCTTGGATCTGGAATGATTTTGTTTTTCCTGTCTGTTCAGAGGAAGGTCTGGTCTCTGCTAAACACGTACACAGTGCCAAGCACTCAGATCTTGGTGGGCGCTTCTGTCCACACTCTGCTGGGCTGTTACAAGCGGATCTTCCAGATTTTCATGCAGTTTGAAGTTTTGCAGCAGAATCATGGTGAACTCAATGATTTCAATTATCTAAACTTTGAAGGTTGATATAATACTGAGAACGGGGTTATTTGGCAGCTCCAAGGTTGGAGAAAGCTTGGTGGAAGTTAGGGAAATAAGTTATTTTGGCAGGCTTTTAAGAAGTATAACTTTTGGGCACAGTGGAACACCATGTAGTTGACAGAAAAGAAACTGGTAAGGATGCAAAAACCTCTTTTTTTCCCCCTCATTTAAAAGATCTGTAGAAGGCAACTTTGACAGTTTCTTTGCCATACTCTGTTTATTTTGTTTGGTGTTTGATATTTGTTCATCTTCACTTTAAGCTTCATCCTCAGTAACTTCATTTCCCTGTGTCTTTTTTTGCCCCTTTAATAAGCAAAGGATGAAGGAATCAGAATAAAACCAAACCTCCTTGTCTTCGGAACTTTTGCAGCCACAAATTTTGAAAAACATGAGTCCTTAATACTCCTTTATAATTTTAAAATAAAAATAAATAACCTAACAAGAAAGTCCCATTTGTAGCTTGAAATTAAATTAGAAAATTAAATGCAATTCTTTGGGCTGGGTTTTCAGCCAGTTTAAACTCCTCCATCAGAGTCAGACATATGCTAATTAGCAGGAGCTGAAATGCTCTGTCTCTGCATAAAACCATATAATGCTGTTTTAGCTGAATTTTTAAACTAACTTTGTACTTTTTGTTTCATTAGCTAAAAATACATACATACATATACATACATATATACACACAGAGAGAGACTGTTTCAAGAGAATAAATTAATTTCTCCATAGCCTTATCGTGTTCAAACAAAACCTGTGTATCCTAGGAGATAAGAAGAATGCCTCTTATGCCTCTGGATTTTTACAAAATACTGTTGGGATGAACAGCCGTGATCTTAAAGAGTAAAAACACTTAGCATGAGTGCATGGAAATGGAAGTGTGTATTTCAAAGTCCTCTGTAAGCGTGGGATGTTTTAGCTTTGGATTTGCACCAGAAAGTTCCCTGCAGTTTTCACCACATAGCTGATGGCTGGAGTGTAAGACAGCTCTCCCTTTGTCTGAAACTAGGTGGACAAAACCAACCTCCTGCGTTTTTTGTTTGTTTTTCCTAAATAACAATAATTTGGGGTTCTTAAGTGACCAGATCCAGTCCCATAGGCAAAATGTCATTTATTATTTCTATGAGATTGGAATGTGTTGCTCACAGGTGGGCATGCAGCAGAGCACCCACCAGTGAGTTTGGGTTGGCAGTGGGTTAATTGTGGGTTTGGGGTTGGCAGTACGAAGGCAAGAGACAAGAGGCAGGGAAGGGAGCTGAACCAGAGTGCGGTGATCGCTATGTAGGGCTTTTAGCAGCCAGCCTGAACTTACTTTGGCCATGGCCAGCACTGTCTGGTGTGTGTTAGTGCCTCATCCAAATCAAGACAACTGCCAAAGAGCCCCTAACACTTCAGTTTGGTGGAGGGAGTGTGAAACAGATGAAAGCACCACTGAGGCTCTCTGGAGTTTTTAAAGCCTCTAAGTTGCTTTTCCCAAGGACAGTGTGAAGGCTGTGCACTTGGTCTTATGCATCTTCTCTCCTTTTTTCTCTTTATCCTCCTGTGAGCATGGTCCACAAAGCCTCCTCTTCGTCCCTTCCTCAGGCTGGGGGGTGGGAAGTACTGCTTTGGCTTCCTCCCCAGATACGTTGCTCCCCACCTCCACCTCACAGGCGGGAAGGCGAGCAAGTTCGTGCTCCTTCCTGGGGTCAATGAGAGATGGTAGCAAATGGATCCCTTTCTGTGCTTCCATGGTTGGGTGGCTCATGTAACCCAGGAACAGCAGGAAGAACCCAGGCCATGAGCTTTCTGGCTGAGTAGGACACATGACTGTCTCAATACTGCTCAGTGGCAAACGGCTTTCCAGCTAAGTGGAAGGTGCTCAGGAAATACTCTGTTTTCATAACAGAGAAACATTGGGGTTTTTTTTGTCCAATGGACATTAAAAAAGCACCAACCCTCTGAAAACCAAAGACAACAAGGTATCATGGTTGATGCACACTGGCATGGAGCAAACTGTTTCTTGCTAGGCACTTGTATCCCACAGGTATCATGGTTTGAGTGTTTGCCTATCTGAGCTCTGTACTGGTGCATTCAAAACTTTCTTGCTAATGCAACCCATATCAGCAACAGTGGAGGAAATCAAGAGCCCCAAAGGAAGAAAGAAAACACCTGAATTCTGAGAAAAGGAACAAGGTATAGAAAGAGGCAATAGATGCTGATATTTCAGGTCCTGCCTGTGTCTGAACTCTAGAAATTCATAGAGACTCAGCTGACTCTCTACAACACAAGGCCGTTTTCCTTCCCTTGGCTTTTCAGTTCTTCGGAGGTAACAAAAGGTGCCGGCAGACAGTTGTTGGTATTAGTTCTGTTGTACACGGTGAATGCATACTGCACTGCCGTGCCTGGGCAGAAAAATGGAACAGTCAAAGCAGAATCGAGTGGCACGTTGGAGCTGTACCTCCTGCTGGGTTCCGTATGTTGATGAACTGGTGTTGTTCCGTGGCCACTTTGATCAGCAGACAAGGAGAGTGCAGTATGCAGTAAGAAGGTACCGAGCTGCGGTGTCCCTTGTAGAGAGGCATCAGGGCTCTTTGAAGTCGACAGGAGGGAAAGGCCAGCGCTCCGGTGTCCCTGCTCGCTCCCATTTAGAAAGCCCATGATCTAGTGTGAACTGGGCTGCAGGTCCCTCCTGCCGTCCCAGGCAGGTCCCTTAGCGGTCCCCTGGCTTTCCTGCCGGCTCCTCTGGTTCCCGCCTGGCCCAAGGCAGAAAGGCAAGAGGGCAGCGCGCAGCTCTTCAAGGGCTGACAGAACCAGTAAAGCCCGTGCTGGATCCCTGCTGGATGTGCTTTCAGGGACACCAAAGGCTTTTGGGACCCTGCCCCTTTTTCCTTCTGTTGTTGTGTTTTTGAATGAGGAGGGAAATGAATCAAGGCATCCAAAACCGTTCTAGGCTTGATGATGTCAAAAGAAAGCAAAAGTCGGCTTGGAAACCTGACATTTCAGACTGTGCTTCACTGTAAGACAGTCCAGAACAGCCCCGAAATTACAAGCTCAGAGCTCAAGGCAAGTGTTGGGGCTGACCTGATAGTTTTCCTGGCAGTGGTTGTTGTAGGAGAGAAATAGGGGATTTCTTTTAATATAGAACTTTTCCTCTCTGTCCTCTTCAACCCTGAAACCAGATGCTCACCATCAAAAGCTACCTCAGGGCAAAGGTAACACATAGGCAGACATCATGAACAGCCAGGGCTGAAGGTGCCAGTGCTGGTGGGGCAGTGAAGGAGCTGCCAAGAGTAGGTGAGGGCCATCAACAGCTTTCGGTCTGTGCCACGTCTGTGTGGGAGCCCCGAGTGCTGGGTACCCATTTTGGAGCTGGGCTCTGGTGAGGGTCGAGGTTAGGTGGCAGAGCAAGAGCAGAGCCTCAGTATTGGAGGGGCTGTGAAGTATCTGCCAGGGGCAGGCAAGGGCCAACAGCAGCTTCCAGGCCTGGCCCCTTCATTAGTGTAGTCCTGGTCGGCTGCACTGCGCGTTGGAGCTGGGCTTGGGTGAGGCTGAAGGTAAGGTGGCCGAGCAATCACAGAGTGCTGGTTTGGGGGGCTGGGAAGGGCCTGCCAAGGAAAATGGAGAGCTACAACAGCTTCCAGCTCTACGCCTCAAGTGTGGAATCCCTCGCTGGAAGTGTTCTGTTTTGAACCAGAGCCTTGGTTGGTTTCATAGAGTAGGTAAGGCAGAGCATTAGGTGGTGTTTAGAGGATGAATTAATGGCAACGTGGCAAGGCAAGTATCCCACTGGCCGCCTTGGCAGCACGACTTCCTTTTGGGTGTCCTGAAGCGAACCGCCTTCCTTAGAATACTAAAAATTACACCCCGAGGTGAAGAAGACCCTAGGCCAGGTGAACCCCCTCCCCCTGAGCACGAGTATCAGCTACTGCTGGATTGTGGAATCGCATTCGAATTAATAACCGATCAAGGACGGATGGGAGCTATTAGTATGATAACGATGTTGTAAAAGGTGTCGAAAAGACACGGCGGTGGTGGTTGCTGGTGAGCTCCGTTGGTGGAAAACCCACCGAGCACCCAGGCCTGAAGAGCCACAGGATCTCTCGTCAGCGTGGGAGAAGCGGCCTGTCGCGCAGCGGCTAACGCATCCGCTTGTGGGACAAGAGGCTCATGCGGCAGCGGGGGCCTGTCGGGGTGTGCGATGCCAGCTTCTGCCTGCCCCCTTGCTTGGAACCCCCTATGCTGTGCCCCGACCCCCCACCCCAGAGGGAGGCTGCCTGGCAACCGTAACCAGGGCCTCTGTGACATCAGCCCCGGGCAGGGTGGGGCAGTTTAAGACTTGGGGGCGCTGCGTCGGCCTCTGCACTTGTGGCGACGAGCCCTCGCGTGCTGCAGCAGCCACATGCCGCTGGCAGCCATGGATGTGCTCCGCCTTCTCGTCCTGCTGGCCGTGGGCTGGCCCGTGTGTGGCTCCTGGGACAGCTGTGGGTAAGTGGCCTGAGGCTCTGGGAGGGGGCGTGGGCAGTGCTTATGGGGTTGACTGGAGGCTGCCCGCTTGTGGCCCCGCCACGGCTTCCCAACCCCCCCGCGGGAGCCTCGGTTCCTTGCCAGCACCCAGGCTGCTGGCACAGCTCGTCCGCGGGGCCAAAGGCGAAAGGGGCCGAGGGCCGCCCGCCGCACAGGCTTCCCTGGCCCTGCTGTCCGTGCGAGGCCAGCCGGCCGCCCTTCCGCCTGAGCCCCGGGAAGCCACTGAGCGGGACAGTCATGAGTTTCTCGTTCCAGGGGGACCTGCGGGCTCCGGCCCATGGTGTCGCAGTATGGCACGTCGCGCGTGGTGGGTGGCACAGCCGCCCAGCCGGGAGCCTGGCCCTGGATCGTCAGCATCCAGGGTCCCCAGGGGCACGTATGCGGAGGGTCCCTCATCAGCCCAGAGTGGGTCCTGACCGCAGCGCACTGCTTTGTCAAGGCCAGGTAAGGAGGAGCAGGGAGCAGGGATATCCCCCCAGCACGGGCAGGCGCCCTGTGCGCGGCACCACGTGCGACGCCCGTCGCGTTCCCTTGCAGTCCGGCCGGTGCCTGGGCACTCGCGCGCCCAGCTGAGAGGCCGCTTGGCAGAAGGCCGGGCTGGGGCCGCTGCTTGCAAGCAGCCTCCAGCTCGGCCTTCCTTGCGCCTGAGGCGGGCTAGGGCAGTCGCGCCCTCCGGTCGCAGCCCTCCGCGCTGCTCTCCACGTGGCCGCGCTCCCTCTGAGCCCTCTCTCCACCTGCCTTGCAGGCACATCACGATGTGGCACGTGGTGATCGGTGCCACCCAGTTGACTCGGCCGGGCCCTGAGGCCCAGGTGCGCTATGTGAAGCAGCTGGTGGTGCACGAGCATTACAGTAACATCACGGAGAGCAACGACATTGCGCTGCTGGAGTTGGACCAGCCCGTCCAGTGCGGCCCCTCCGTACAGCTGGCCTGCGTGCCCGACGCCTCGCTGAGGGTGCCGCGGCTGACGACGTGCTACGTCAGTGGCTGGGGTGCCACGACTGCGAGATGTGAGTTCCCAAAACGCACTCGTGTCCCAAGGGCGAGCTTGGTGCGCTGGGGAGACGGGCTGGGCTGCCTGAGGGCGGAGGCGAAAGGCAGCGTCGGGCTGGGGGGACGTCTGCCTCTGGAGAGATGGGCCTGAGCCATCAGCCCCAGCAAGGCAGAAGGGAGAGGCTGGCACAAGGCCTTCCAGAGGCAAAGCCAAGCCCTAGGGAGGGGCTTCACCCAGCCAGGGGAGGAGATGGGGAGCTGCTGCTGGGTGTTAATTCCTCTCTGTGCTCACTCCCAGCTGCAGGAGCAACTGATGTGCTGCAGGAGGCCCAGGTCCACCTCATCGATGTCAACGTCTGCAACAGCAGCGGCTGGTACCACGGGGCCATCCACAGCCACAACCTGTGTGCTGGCTATCCGCAGGGCGGCATCGACACCTGCCAGGTAGGAGCGTGCTCCGAGTCCCCCCCAGCAGCACAGGCAGCCCCCTCGCAGCCGCCCAAACGCGCCCCGGCGTCTGCTCTGCCGGGCGAGTCCCCCTGCCAGCGCTGGGGGGGCTCACCTCACCTCCCCTTCCCCAGCTGCAGGTCCTTGCCCAGTGCCCCCCTTGTCCCAGAGGCCTGGGCCTCTCCCCAGAAAGCCCGCCCAGTGCTCTCCAGGGCCCACGCGTCCAGATCCCAGGCCTGGAACACCCGTCGGCCAAACATCCAGGCTCACTGTGCCGACGTCGTAGGATCACGGAATGGTTTGCTTGCAGCCAACAGCACCGTGACCCTCTCTCCTCCGCTGCAGGGCGACAGCGGCGGTCCTCTCGTCTGCAAAGACGACAACGCTGACTACTTCTGGCTGGTTGGGGTGACCAGCTGGGGGAAAGGCTGCGCGAGAGCCAGACGGCCCGGAGTCTACACCTCCACCCAGCACTTCTACGACTGGATCCTGGTACAGATGGGGCTGCGCCCAGCAGCAACGGCTCCTCCAACGCCACGGCCGTTCTTCACCTCGACCCCCTTTCCGCGCCCGAGGCCGACACCGACCCCATCGAGCAGCTTTATGCCCTGTCCGTTTCCAGTCCAGAAGCTGGTGAAGTTCTTTAAGCTGCTGCAGGAGCTCCTGCAGGTCCTAAGGGGAACACTGGCTTGAGGAGCAGCAGCACGGAGAGGCTCCAGCGCCGGCTGCAGCGTGCCCAGTGCCCAGAGTGCACAGCTGACTGAGCTCTTGAAATAAAGTTGCCGGTTTTGCCAGCTAGCCCTGCTTCCGTCCAGTTCAGTCTGCTGCGCGAGGCAAGGACCCCCCTGGCCGGCCCCTGCCGAATGAGGCTGCAGGCAGCCAAGCAGGGCACCAAGGGAAAGAGCCCCCCCGGCAAAAGGGCTGAAAGCGTGCCTGGTCAGAGAGGGGGGTGCTCAGGGCCCCCACGGGGCGGAGGGGACCGGCACGCCGGGGCTAGAAAGAGCGTAGGAAGTCCCGAGGCGGCACGCGGACGACTGGGGGGGTACGCGTTAAGGCACACGAGCGGCTGGTGAGGAGGGCCTGAGCCGAGCTGCCAGGTCCTGAGGAATGGGGCACCCTGTGCGGAGGTTGAGCACCACGCCCTGCCTGTGGGGAGACCTTCGGTAGGGGCCCTTGAAAAGCTGGCGACGCAAGTATCCCACCTTGGCAGCACGGCTTCCTTTTGGGTGTCCTGAAGCGAACTGCCTTCCTTAGAATACTAAAAATTACACCCCGAGGTGAAGAAGACCCTAGGCCAGGTGAACCCCCTCCCCCTGAGCACGAGTATCAGCTACTGCTAGATTGTGGAATCGCATTCGAATTAATAACCGATCAAGGACGGATGGGAGCTATTAGCATGATAACGATGTTGTAAAAGGTGTCGAAAAGACACGGCGGTGGTGGTTGCTGGTGAGCTCCGTTGGTGGAAAACCCACCGAGCACCCAGGCCTGAAGAGCCACAGGATCTCTCGTCAGCGTGGGAGAAGCGGCCTGTCGCGCAGCGGCTAACGCATCCGCTTGTGGGACAAGAGGCTCATGCGGCAGCGGGGGCCTGTCGGGGTGTGCGATGCCAGCTTCTGCCTGCCCCCTTGCTTGGAACCCCCTATGCTGTGCCCCGACCCCCCACCCCAGAGGGAGGCTGCCTGGCAACCGTAACCAGGGCCTCTGTGACATCAGCCCCGGGCAGGGTGGGGCAGTTTAAGACTTGGGGGCGCTGCGTCGGCCTCTGCACTTGTGGCGACAAGCCCTCGCGTGCTGCAGCAGCCACATGCCGCTGGCAGCCATGGATGTGCTCCGCCTTCTCGTCCTGCTGGCCGTGGGCTGGCCCGTGTGTGGCTCCTGGGACAGCTGTGGGTAAGTGGCCTGAGGCTCTGGGAGGGGGTGTGGGCAGTGCTTATGGGGTTGACCGGAGGCTGCCCGCTTGTGGCCCCGCCACGGCTTCCCAACCCCCCCGCGGGAGCCTCGGTTCCTTGCCAGCACCCAGGCTGCTGGCACAGCTCGTCCGTGGGGTCAAAGGCGAAAGGGGCCGAGGGCCGCCCGCCGCACAGGCTTCCCTGGCCCTGCTGTCCGTGCGAGGCCAGCCGGCCGCCCTTCCGCCTGAGCCCCGGGAAGCCACTGAGCGGGACAGTCATGAGTTTCTCGTTCCAGGGGGACCTGCGGGCTCCGGCCCATGGTGTCGCAGTATGGCACGTCGCGCGTGGTGGGTGGCACAGCCGCCCAGCCGGGAGCCTGGCCCTGGATCGTCAGCATCCAGGGTCCCCAGGGGCACGTATGCGGAGGGTCCCTCATCAGCCCAGAGTGGGTCCTGACCGCAGCGCACTGCTTTGTCAAGGCCAGGTAAGGAGGAGCAGGGAGCAGGGATATCCCCCCAGCACGGGCAGGCGCCCTGTGCGCGGCACCACGTGCGACGCCCGTCGCGTTCCCTTGCAGTCCGCCCGGTGCCTGGGCACTCGCGCGCCCAGCTGAGAGGCCGCTCGGCAGAAGGCCGGGCTGGGGCCGCTGCTTGCAAGCAGCCTCCAGCTCGGCCTTCCTTGCGCCTGAGGCGGGCTAGGGCAGTCGCGCCCTCCGGTCGCAGCCCTCCGCGCTGCTCTCCACGTGGCCGCGCTCCCTCTGAGCCCTCTCTCCACCTGCCTTGCAGGCACATCACGATGTGGCACGTGGTGATCGGTGCCACCCAGTTGACTCGGCCGGGCCCTGAGGCCCAGGTGCGCTATGTGAAGCAGCTGGTGGTGCACGAGCATTACAGTAACATCACGGAGAGCAACGACATTGCGCTGCTGGAGTTGGACCAGCCCGTCCAGTGCGGCCCCTCCGTACAGCTGGCCTGCGTGCCCGACGCCTCGCTGAGGGTGCCGCGGCTGACGACGTGCTACGTCAGTGGCTGGGGTGCCACGACTGCGAGATGTGAGTTCCCAAAACGCACTCGTGTCCCGAGGGCGAGCTTGGTGCGCTGGGGAGACGGGCTGGGCTGCCTGAGGGCGGAGGCGAAAGGCAGCGTCGGGCTGGGGGGACGTCTGCCTCTGGAGAGATGGGCCTGAGCCATCAGCCCCAGCAAGGCAGAAGGGAGAGGCTGGCACAAGGCCTTCCAGAGGCAAAGCCAAGCCCTAGGGAGGGGCTTCACCCAGCCAGGGGAGGAGATGGGGAGCTGCTGCTGGGTGTTAATTCCTCTCTGTGCTCACTCCCAGCTGCAGGAGCAACTGATGTGCTGCAGGAGGCCCAGGTCCACCTCATCGATGTCAACGTCTGCAACAGCAGCGGCTGGTACCACGGGGACATCCACAGCCACAACCTGTGTGCTGGCTATCCGCAGGGCGGCATCGACACCTGCCAGGTAGGAGCGTGCTCCGAGTCCCCCCCAGCAGCACAGGCAGCCCCCTCGCAGCCGCCCAAACGCGCCCCGGCGCCTGCTCTGCCGGGCGAGTCCCCCTGCCAGCGCTGGGGGGGCTCACCTCCCCTTCCCCAGCTGCAGGTCCTTGCCCAGTGCCCCCCTTGTCCCAGAGGCCTGGGCCTCTCCCCAGAAAGCCCGCCCAGTGCTCTCCAGGGCCCACGCGTCCAGATCCCAGGCCTGGAACACCCGTCGGCCAAACATCCAGGCTCACTGTGCCGACGTCGTAGGATCACGGAATGGTTTGCTTGCAGCCAACAGCACCGTGACCCTCTCTCCTCCGCTGCAGGGCGACAGCGGCGGTCCTCTCGTCTGCAAAGACGACAACGCTGACTACTTCTGGCTGGTTGGGGTGACCAGCTGGGGGAAAGGCTGCGCGAGAGCCAGACGGCCCGGAGTCTACACCTCCACCCAGCACTTCTACGACTGGATCCTGGTACAGATGGGGCTGCGCCCAGCAGCAACGGCTCCTCCAACGCCACGGCCGTTCTTCACCTCGACCCCCTTTCCGCGCCCGAGGCCGACACCGACCCCATCGAGCAGCTTTATGCCCTGTCCGTTTCCAGTCCAGAAGCTGGTGAAGTTCTTTAAGCTGCTGCAGGAGCTCCTGCAGGTCCTAAGGGGAACACTGGCTTGAGGAGCAGCAGCACGGAGAGGCTCCAGCGCCGGCTGCAGCGTGCCCAGTGCCCAGAGTGCACAGCTGACTGAGCTCTTGAAATAAAGTTGCCGGTTTTGCCAGCTAGCCCTGCTTCCGTCCAGTTCAGTCTGCTGCGCGAGGCAAGGACCCCCCTGGCCGGCCCCTGCCGAATGAGGCTGCAGGCAGCCAAGCAGGGCACCAAGGGAAAGAGCCCCCCCGGCAAAAGGGCTGAAAGCGTGCCTGGTCAGAGAGGGGGGTGCTCAGGGCCCCCACGGGGCGGAGGGGACCGGCACGCCGGGGCTAGAAAGAGCGTAGGAAGTCCCGAGGCGGCACGCGGACGACTGGGGGGGTACGCGTTAAGGCACACGAGCGGCTGGTGAGGAGGGCCTGAGCCGAGCTGCCAGGTCCTGAGGAATGGGGCACCCTGTGCGGAGGTTGAGCACCACGCCCTGCCTGTGGGGAGACCTTCGGTAGGGGCCCTTGAAAAGCTGGCGACGCAAGTATCCCACCTTGGCAGCACGGCTTCCTTTTGGGTGTCCTGAAGCGAACTGCCTTCCTTAGAATACTAAAAATTACACCCCGAGGTGAAGAAGACCCTAGGCCAGGTGAACCCCCTCCCCCTGAGCACGAGTATCAGCTACTGCTAGATTGTGGAATCGCATTCGAATTAATAACCGATCAAGGACGGATGGGAGCTATTAGTATGATAACGATGTTGTAAAAGGTGTCGAAAAGACACGGCGGTGGTGGTTGCTGGTGAGCTCCGTTGGTGGAAAACCCACCGAGCACCCAGGCCTGAAGAGCCACAGGATCTCTCGTCAGCGTGGGAGAAGCGGCCTGTCGCGCAGCGGCTAACGCATCCGCTTGTGGGACAAGAGGCTCATGCGGCAGCGGGGGCCTGTCGGGGTGTGCGATGCCAGCTTCTGCCTGCCCCCTTGCTTGGAACCCCCTATGCTGTGCCCCGACCCCCCACCCCAGAGGGAGGCTGCCTGGCAACCGTAACCAGGGCCTCTGTGACATCAGCCCCGGGCAGGGTGGGGCAGTTTAAGACTTGGGGGCGCTGCGTCGGCCTCTGCACTTGTGGCGACGAGCCCTCGCGTGCTGCAGCAGCCACATGCCGCTGGCAGCCATGGATGTGCTCCGCCTTCTCGTCCTGCTGGCCGTGGGCTGGCCTGCGCGTGGCTCCTGGGACAGCTGTGGGTAAGTGGCCTGAGGCTCTGGGAGGGGGCGTGGGCAGTGCTTATGGGGTTGACTGGAGGCTGCCCGCTTGTGGCCCCGCCACGGCTTCCCAACCCCCCCGCGGGAGCCTCGGTTCCTTGCCAGCACCCAGGCTGCTGGCACAGCTCGTCCGCGGGGCCAAAGGCGAAAGGGGCCGAGGGCCGCCCGCCGCACAGGCTTCCCTGGCCCTGCTGTCCGTGCGAGGCCAGCCGGCCGCCCTTCCGCCTGAGCCCCGGGAAGCCACTGAGCGGGACAGTCATGAGTTTCTCGTTCCAGGGGGACCTGCGGGCTCCGGCCCATGGTGTCGCAGTATGGCACGTCGCGCGTGGTGGGTGGCACAGCCGCCCAGCCGGGAGCCTGGCCCTGGATCGTCAGCATCCAGGGTCCCCAGGGGCACGTATGCGGAGGGTCCCTCATCAGCCCAGAGTGGGTCCTGACCGCAGCCCACTGCTTTGTCAAGGCCAGGTAAGGAGGAGCAGGGAGCAGGGATATCCCCCCAGCACGGGCAGGCGCCCTGTGCGCGGCACCACGTGCGACGCCCGTCGCGTTCCCTTGCAGTCCGGCCGGTGCCTGGGCACTCGCGCGCCCAGCTGAGAGGCCGCTTGGCAGAAGGCCGGGCTGGGGCCGCTGCTTGCAAGCAGCCTCCAGCTCGGCCTTCCTTGCGCCTGAGGCGGGCTAGGGCAGTCGCGCCCTCCGGTCGCAGCCCTCCGCGCTGCTCTCCACGTGGCCGCGCTCCCTCTGAGCCCTCTCTCCACCTGCCTTGCAGGCACATCACGATGTGGCACGTGGTGATCGGTGCCACCCAGTTGACTCGGCCGGGCCCTGAGGCCCAGGTGCGCTATGTGAAGCAGCTGGTGGTGCACGAGCATTACAGTAACATCACGGAGAGCAACGACATTGCGCTGCTGGAGTTGGACCAGCCCGTCCAGTGCGGCCCCTCCGTACAGCTGGCCTGCGTGCCCGACGCCTCGCTGAGGGTGCCGCGGCTGACGACGTGCTACGTCAGTGGCTGGGGTGCCACGACTGCGAGATGTGAGTTCCCAAAACGCACTCGTGTCCCGAGGGCGAGCTTGGTGCGCTGGGGAGACGGGCTGGGCTGCCTGAGGGCGGAGGCGAAAGGCAGCGTCGGGCTGGGGGGACGTCTGCCTCTGGAGAGATGGGCCTGAGCCATCAGCCCCAGCAAGGCAGAAGGGAGAGGCTGGCACAAGGCCTTCCAGAGGCAAAGCCAAGCCCTAGGGAGGGGCTTCACCCAGCCAGGGGAGGAGATGGGGAGCTGCTGCTGGGTGTTAATTCCTCTCTGTGCTCACTCCCAGCTGCAGGAGCAACTGATGTGCTGCAGGAGGCCCAGGTCCACCTCATCGATGTCAACGTCTGCAACAGCAGCGGCTGGTACCACGGGGACATCCACAGCCACAACCTGTGTGCTGGCTATCCGCAGGGCGGCATCGACACCTGCCAGGTAGGAGCGTGCTCCGAGTCCCCCCCAGCAGCACAGGCAGCCCCCTCGCAGCCGCCCAAACGCGCCCCGGCGCCTGCTCTGCCGGGCGAGTCCCCCTGCCAGCGCTGGGGGGGCTCACCTCCCCTTCCCCAGCTGCAGGTCCTTGCCCAGTGCCCCCCTTGTCCCAGAGGCCTGGGCCTCTCCCCAGAAAGCCCGCCCAGTGCTCTCCAGGGCCCACGCGTCCAGATCCCAGGCCTGGAACACCCGTCGGCCAAACATCCAGGCTCACTGTGCCGACGTCGTAGGATCACGGAATGGTTTGCTTGCAGCCAACAGCACCGTGACCCTCTCTCCTCCGCTGCAGGGCGACAGCGGCGGTCCTCTCGTCTGCAAAGACGACAACGCTGACTACTTCTGGCTGGTTGGGGTGACCAGCTGGGGGAAAGGCTGCGCGAGAGCCAGACGGCCCGGAGTCTACACCTCCACCCAGCACTTCTACGACTGGATCCTGGTACAGATGGGGCTGCGCCCAGCAGCAACGGCTCCTCCAACGCCACGGCCGTTCTTCACCTCGACCCCCTTTCCGCGCCCGAGGCCGACACCGACCCCATCGAGCAGCTTTATGCCCTGTCCGTTTCCAGTCCAGAAGCTGGTGAAGTTCTTTAAGCTGCTGCAGGAGCTCCTGCAGGTCCTAAGGGGAACACTGGCTTGAGGAGCAGCAGCACGGAGAGGCTCCAGCGCCGGCTGCAGCGTGCCCAGTGCCCAGAGTGCACAGCTGACTGAGCTCTTGAAATAAAGTTGCCGGTTTTGCCAGCTAGCCCTGCTTCCGTCCAGTTCAGTCTGCTGCGCGAGGCAAGGACCCCCCTGGCCGGCCCCTGCCGAATGAGGCTGCAGGCAGCCAAGCAGGGCACCAAGGGAAAGAGCCCCCCCGGCAAAAGGGCTGAAAGCGTGCCTGGTCAGAGAGGGGGGTGCTCAGGGCCCCCACGGGGCGGAGGGGACCGGCACGCCGGGGCTAGAAAGAGCGTAGGAAGTCCCGAGGCGGCACGCGGACGACTGGGGGGGTACGCGTTAAGGCACACGAGCGGCTGGTGAGGAGGGCCTGAGCCGAGCTGCCAGGTCCTGAGGAATGGGGCACCCTGTGCGGAGGTTGAGCACCACGCCCTGCCTGTGGGGAGACCTTCGGTAGGGGCCCTTGAAAAGCTGGCGACGCAAGTATCCCACCTTGGCAGCACGGCTTCCTTTTGGGTGTCCTGAAGCGAACTGCCTTCCTTAGAATACTAAAAATTACACCCCGAGGTGAAGAAGACCCTAGGCCAGGTGAACCCCCTCCCCCTGAGCACGAGTATCAGCTACTGCTAGATTGTGGAATCGCATTCGAATTAATAACCGATCAAGGACGGATGGGAGCTATTAGCATGATAACGATGTTGTAAAAGGTGTCGAAAAGACACGGCGGTGGTGGTTGCTGGTGAGCTCCGTTGGTGGAAAACCCACCGAGCACCCAGGCCTGAAGAGCCACAGGATCTCTCGTCAGCGTGGGAGAAGCGGCCTGTCGCGCAGCGGCTAACGCATCCGCTTGTGGGACAAGAGGCTCATGCGGCAGCGGGGGCCTGTCGGGGTGTGCGATGCCAGCTTCTGCCTGCCCCCTTGCTTGGAACCCCCTATGCTGTGCCCCGACCCCCCACCCCAGAGGGAGGCTGCCTGGCAACCGTAACCAGGGCCTCTGTGACATCAGCCCCGGGCAGGGTGGGGCAGTTTAAGACTTGGGGGCGCTGCGTCGGCCTCTGCACTTGTGGCGACGAGCCCTCGCGTGCTGCAGCAGCCACATGCCGCTGGCAGCCATGGATGTGCTCCGCCTTCTCGTCCTGCTGGCCGTGGGCTGGCCCGTGTGTGGCTCCTGGGACAGCTGTGGGTAAGTGGCCTGAGGCTCTGGGAGGGGGCGTGGGCAGTGCTTATGGGGTTGACCGGAGGCTGCCCGCTTGTGGCCCCACCACGGCTTCCCAACCCCCCCGCGGGAGCCTCGGTTCCTTGCCAGCACCCAGGCTGCTGGCACAGCTCGTCCGCGGGGCCAAAGGCGAAAGGGGCCGAGGGCCGCCCGCCGCACAGGCTTCCCTGGCCCTGCTGTCCGTGCGAGGCCAGCCGGCCGCCCTTCCGCCTGAGCCCCGGGAAGCCACTGAGCGGGACAGTCATGAGTTTCTCGTTCCAGGGGGACCTGCGGGCTCCGGCCCATGGTGTCGCAGTATGGCACGTCGCGCGTGGTGGGTGGCACAGCCGCCCAGCCGGGAGCCTGGCCCTGGATCGTCAGCATCCAGGGTCCCCAGGGGCACGTATGCGGAGGGTCCCTCATCAGCCCAGAGTGGGTCCTGACCGCAGCGCACTGCTTTGTCAAGGCCAGGTAAGGAGGAGCAGGGAGCAGGGTTATCCCCCCAGCACGGGCAGGCGCCCTGTGCGCGGCACCACGTGCGACGCCCGTCGCGTTCCCTTGCAGTCCGCCCGGTGCCTGGGCACTCGCGCGCCCAGCTGAGAGGCCGCTTGGCAGAAGGCCGGGCTGGGGCCGCTGCTTGCAAGCAGCCTCCAGCTCGGCCTTCCTTGCGCCTGAGGCAGGCTAGGGCAGTCGCGCCCTCCGGTTGCAGCCCTCCGCGCTGCTCTCCACGTGGCCGCGCTCCCTCTGAGCCCTCTCTCCACCTGCCTTGCAGGCACATCACGATGTGGCACGTGGTGATCGGTGCCACCCAGTTGACTCGGCCGGGCCCTGAGGCCCAGGTGCGCTATGTGAAGCAGCTGGTGGTGCACGAGCATTACAGTAACATCACGGAGAGCAACGACATTGCGCTGCTGGAGTTGGACCAGCCCGTCCAGTGCGGCCCCTCCGTACAGCTGGCCTGCGTGCCCGACGCCTCGCTGAGGGTGCCGCGGCTGACGACGTGCTACGTCAGTGGCTGGGGTGCCACGACTGCGAGATGTGAGTTCCCAAAACGCACTCGTGTCCCGAGGGCGAGCTTGGTGCGCTGGGGAGACGGGCTGGGCTGCCTGAGGGCGGAGGCGAAAGGCAGCGTCGGGCTGGGGGGACGTCTGCCTCTGGAGAGATGGGCCTGAGCCATCAGCCCCAGCAAGGCAGAAGGGAGAGGCTGGCACAAGGCCTTCCAGAGGCAAAGCCAAGCCCTAGGGAGGGGCTTCACCCAGCCAGGGGAGGAGATGGGGAGCTGCTGCTGGGTGTTAATTCCTCTCTGTGCTCACTCCCAGCTGCAGGAGCAACTGATGTGCTGCAGGAGGCCCAGGTCCACCTCATCGATGTCAACGTCTGCAACAGCAGCGGCTGGTACCACGGGGCCATCCACAGCCACAACCTGTGTGCTGGCTATCCGCAGGGCGGCATCGACACCTGCCAGGTAGGAGCGTGCTCCGAGTCCCCCCCAGCAGCACAGGCAGCCCCCTCGCAGCCGCCCAAACGCGCCCCGGCGCCTGCTCTGCCGGGCGAGTCCCCCTGCCAGCGCTGGGGGGGCTCACCTCCCCTTCCCCAGCTGCAGGTCCTTGCCCAGTGCCCCTCCTTGTCCCAGAGGCCTGGGCCTCTCCCCAGAAAGCCCGCCCAGTGCTCTCCAGGGCCCACGCGTCCAGATCCCAGGCCTGGAACACCCGTCGGCCAAACATCCAGGCTCACTGTGCCGACGTCGTAGGATCATGGAATGGTTTGCTTGCAGCCAACAGCACCGTGACCCTCTCTCCTCCGCTGCAGGGCGACAGCGGCGGTCCTCTCGTCTGCAAAGACGACAACGCTGACTACTTCTGGCTGGTTGGGGTGACCAGCTGGGGGAAAGGCTGCGCGAGAGCCAGACGGCCCGGAGTCTACACCTCCACCCAGCACTTCTACGACTGGATCCTGGTACAGATGGGGCTGCGCCCAGCAGCAACGGCTCCTCCAACGCCACGGCCGTTCTTCACCTCGACCCCCTTTCCGCGCCCGAGGCCGACACCGACCCCATCGAGCAGCTTTATGCCCTGTCCGTTTCCAGTCCAGAAGCTGGTGAAGTTCTTTAAGCTGCTGCAGGAGCTCCTGCAGGTCCTAAGGGGAACACTGGCTTGAGGAGCAGCAGCACGGAGAGGCTCCAGCGCCGGCTGCAGCGTGCCCAGTGCCCAGAGTGCACAGCTGACTGAGCTCTTGAAATAAAGTTGCCGGTTTTGCCAGCTAGCCCTGCTTCCGTCCAGTTCAGTCTGCTGCGCGAGGCAAGGACCCCCCTGGCCGGCCCCTGCCGAATGAGGCTGCAGGCAGCCAAGCAGGGCACCAAGAGAAAGAGCCCCCCCGGCAAAAGGGCTGAAAGCGTGCCTGGTCAGAGAGGGGGGTGCTCAGGGCCCCCACGGGGCGGAGGGGACCGGCACGCCGGGGCTAGAAAGAGCGTAGGAAGTCCCGAGGCGGCACGCGGACGACTGGGGGGGTACGCGTTAAGGCACACGAGCGGCTGGTGAGGAGGGCCTGAGCCGAGCTGCCAGGTCCTGAGGAATGGGGCACCCTGTGCGGAGGTTGAGCACCACGCCCTGCCTGTGGGGAGACCTTCGGTAGGGGCCCTTGAAAAGCTGGCGACGCAAGTATCCCACCTTGGCAGCACGGCTTCCTTTTGGGTGTCCTGAAGCGAACTGCCTTCCTTAGAATACTAAAAATTACACCCCGAGGTGAAGAAGACCCTAGGCCAGGTGAACCCCCTCCCCCTGAGCACGAGTATCAGCTACTGCTAGATTGTGGAATCGCATTCGAATTAATAACCGATCAAGGACGGATGGGAGCTATTAGTATGATAACGATGTTGTAAAAGGTGTCGAAAAGACACGGCGGTGGTGGTTGCTGGTGAGCTCCGTTGGTGGAAAACCCACCGAGCACCCAGGCCTGAAGAGCCACAGGATCTCTCGTCAGCGTGGGAGAAGCGGCCTGTCGCGCAGCGGCTAACGCATCCGCTTGTGGGACAAGAGGCTCATGCGGCAGCGGGGGCCTGTCGGGGTGTGCGATGCCAGCTTCTGCCTGCCCCCTTGCTTGGAACCCCCTATGCTGTGCCCCGACCCCCCACCCCAGAGGGAGGCTGCCTGGCAACCGTAACCAGGGCCTCTGTGACATCAGCCCCGGGCAGGGTGGGGCAGTTTAAGACTTGGGGGCGCTGCGTCGGCCTCTGCACTTGTGGCGACGAGCCCTCGCGTGCTGCAGCAGCCACATGCCGCTGGCAGCCATGGATGTGCTCCGCCTTCTCGTCCTGCTGGCCGTGGGCTGGCCCGTGTGTGGCTCCTGGGACAGCTGTGGGTAAGTGGCCTGAGGCTCTGGGAGGGGGCGTGGGCAGTGCTTATGGGGTTGACTGGAGGCTGCCCGCTTGTGGCCCCGCCACGGCTTCCCAACCCCCCCGCGGGAGCCTCGGTTCCTTGCCAGCACCCAGGCTGCTGGCACAGCTCGTCCGCGGGGCCAAAGGCGAAAGGGGCCGAGGGCCGCCCGCCGCACAGGCTTCCCTGGCCCTGCTGTCCGTGCGAGGCCAGCCGGCCGCCCTTCCGCCTGAGCCCCGGGAAGCCACTGAGCGGGACAGTCATGAGTTTCTCGTTCCAGGGGGACCTGCGGGCTCCGGCCCATGGTGTCGCAGTATGGCACGTCGCGCGTGGTGGGTGGCACAGCCGCCCAGCCGGGAGCCTGGCCCTGGATCGTCAGCATCCAGGGTCCCCAGGGGCACGTATGCGGAGGGTCCCTCATCAGCCCAGAGTGGGTCCTGACCGCAGCGCACTGCTTTGTCAAGGCCAGGTAAGGAGGAGCAGGGAGCAGGGATATCCCCCCAGCACGGGCAGGCGCCCTGTGCGCGGCACCACGTGCGACGCCCGTCGCGTTCCCTTGCAGTCCGGCCGGTGCCTGGGCACTCGCGCGCCCAGCTGAGAGGCCGCTTGGCAGAAGGCCGGGCTGGGGCCGCTGCTTGCAAGCAGCCTCCAGCTCGGCCTTCCTTGCGCCTGAGGCGGGCTAGGGCAGTCGCGCCCTCCGGTCGCAGCCCTCCGCGCTGCTCTCCACGTGGCCGCGCTCCCTCTGAGCCCTCTCTCCACCTGCCTTGCAGGCACATCACGATGTGGCACGTGGTGATCGGTGCCACCCAGTTGACTCGGCCGGGCCCTGAGGCCCAGGTGCGCTATGTGAAGCAGCTGGTGGTGCACGAGCATTACAGTAACATCACGGAGAGCAACGACATTGCGCTGCTGGAGTTGGACCAGCCCGTCCAGTGCGGCCCCTCCGTACAGCTGGCCTGCGTGCCCGACGCCTCGCTGAGGGTGCCGCGGCTGACGACGTGCTACGTCAGTGGCTGGGGTGCCACGACTGCGAGATGTGAGTTCCCAAAACGCACTCGTGTCCCGAGGGCGAGCTTGGTGCGCTGGGGAGACGGGCTGGGCTGCCTGAGGGCGGAGGCGAAAGGCAGCGTCGGGCTGGGGGGACGTCTGCCTCTGGAGAGATGGGCCTGAGCCATCAGCCCCAGCAAGGCAGAAGGGAGAGGCTGGCACAAGGCCTTCCAGAGGCAAAGCCAAGCCCTAGGGAGGGGCTTCACCCAGCCAGGGGAGGAGATGGGGAGCTGCTGCTGGGTGTTAATTCCTCTCTGTGCTCACTCCCAGCTGCAGGAGCAACTGATGTGCTGCAGGAGGCCCAGGTCCACCTCATCGATGTCAACGTCTGCAACAGCAGCGGCTGGTACCACGGGGCCATCCACAGCCACAACCTGTGTGCTGGCTATCCGCAGGGCGGCATCGACACCTGCCAGGTAGGAGCGTGCTCCGAGTCCCCCCCAGCAGCACAGGCAGCCCCCTCGCAGCCGCCCAAACGCGCCCCGGCGCCTGCTCTGCCGGGCGAGTCCCCCTGCCAGCGCTGGGGGGGCTCACCTCCCCTTCCCCAGCTGCAGGTCCTTGCCCAGTGCCCCCCTTGTCCCAGAGGCCTGGGCCTCTCCCCAGAAAGCCCGCCCAGTGCTCTCCAGGGCCCACGCGTCCAGATCCCAGGCCTGGAACACCCGTCGGCCAAACATCCAGGCTCACTGTGCCGACGTCGTAGGATCACGGAATGGTTTGCTTGCAGCCAACAGCACCGTGACCCTCTCTCCTCCGCTGCAGGGCGACAGCGGCGGTCCTCTCGTCTGCAAAGACGACAACGCTGACTACTTCTGGCTGGTTGGGGTGACCAGCTGGGGGAAAGGCTGCGCGAGAGCCAGACGGCCCGGAGTCTACACCTCCACCCAGCACTTCTACGACTGGATCCTGGTACAGATGGGGCTGCGCCCAGCAGCAACGGCTCCTCCAACGCCACGGCCGTTCTTCACCTCGACCCCCTTTCCGTGCCCGAGGCCGACACCGACCCCATCGAGCAGCTTTATGCCCTGTCCGTTTCCAGTCCAGAAGCTGGTGAAGTTCTTTAAGCTGCTGCAGGAGCTCCTGCAGGTCCTAAGGGGAACACTGGCTTGAGGAGCAGCAGCACGGAGAGGCTCCAGCGCCGGCTGCAGCGTGCCCAGTGCCCAGAGTGCACAGCTGACTGAGCTCTTGAAATAAAGTTGCCGGTTTTGCCAGCTAGCCCTGCTTCCGTCCAGTTCAGTCTGCTGCGCGAGGCAAGGACCCCCCTGGCCGGCCCCTGCCGAATGAGGCTGCAGGCAGCCAAGCAGGGCACCAAGGGAAAGAGCCCCCCCGGCAAAAGGGCTGAAAGCGTGCCTGGTCAGAGAGGGGGGTGCTCAGGGCCCCCACGGGGCGGAGGGGACCGGCACGCCGGGGCTAGAAAGAGCGTAGGAAGTCCCGAGGCGGCACGCGGACGACTGGGGGGGTACGCGTTAAGGCACACGAGCGGCTGGTGAGGAGGGCCTGAGCCGAGCTGCCAGGTCCTGAGGAATGGGGCACCCTGTGCGGAGGTTGAGCACCACGCCCTGCCTGTGGGGAGACCTTCGGTAGGGGCCCTTGAAAAGCTGGCGACGCAAGTATCCCACCTTGGCAGCACGGCTTCCTTTTGGGTGTCCTGAAGCGAACTGCCTTCCTTAGAATACTAAAAATTACACCCCGAGGTGAAGAAGACCCTAGGCCAGGTGAACCCCCTCCCCCTGAGCACGAGTATCAGCTACTGCTAGATTGTGGAATCGCATTCGAATTAATAACCGATCAAGGACGGATGGGAGCTATTAGCATGATAACGATGTTGTAAAAGGTGTCGAAAAGACACGGCGGTGGTGGTTGCTGGTGAGCTCCGTTGGTGGAAAACCCACCGAGCACCCAGGCCTGAAGAGCCACAGGATCTCTCGTCAGCGTGGGAGAAGCGGCCTGTCGCGCAGCGGCTAACGCATCCGCTTGTGGGACAAGAGGCTCATGCGGCAGCGGGGGCCTGTCGGGGTGTGCGATGCCAGCTTCTGCCTGCCCCCTTGCTTGGAACCCCCTATGCTGTGCCCCGACCCCCCACCCCAGAGGGAGGCTGCCTGGCAACCGTAACCAGGGCCTCTGTGACATCAGCCCCGGGCAGGGTGGGGCAGTTTAAGACTTGGGGGCGCTGCGTCGGCCTCTGCACTTGTGGCGACAAGCCCTCGCGTGCTGCAGCAGCCACATGCCGCTGGCAGCCATGGATGTGCTCCGCCTTCTCGTCCTGCTGGCCGTGGGCTGGCCCGTGTGTGGCTCCTGGGACAGCTGTGGGTAAGTGGCCTGAGGCTCTGGGAGGGGGCGTGGGCAGTGCTTATGGGGTTGACCGGAGGCTGCCCGCTTGTGGCCCCACCACGGCTTCCCAACCCCCCCGCGGGAGCCTCGGTTCCTTGCCAGCACCCAGGCTGCTGGCACAGCTCGTCCGTGGGGTCAAAGGCGAAAGGGGCCGAGGGCCGCCCGCCGCACAGGCTTCCCTGGCCCTGCTGTCCGTGCGAGGCCAGCCGGCCGCCCTTCCGCCTGAGCCCCGGGAAGCCACTGAGCGGGACAGTCATGAGTTTCTCGTTCCAGGGGGACCTGCGGGCTCCGGCCCATGGTGTCGCAGTATGGCACGTCGCGCGTGGTGGGTGGCACAGCCGCCCAGCCGGGAGCCTGGCCCTGGATCGTCAGCATCCAGGGTCCCCAGGGGCACGTATGCGGAGGGTCCCTCATCAGCCCAGAGTGGGTCCTGACCGCAGCCCACTGCTTTGTCAAGGCCAGGTAAGGAGGAGCAGGGAGCAGGGATATCCCCCCAGCACGGGCAGGCGCCCTGTGCGCGGCACCACGTGCGACGCCCGTCGCGTTCCCTTGCAGTCCGGCCGGTGCCTGGGCACTCGCGCGCCCAGCTGAGAGGCCGCTCGGCAGAAGGCCGGGCTGGGGCCGCTGCTTGCAAGCAGCCTCCAGCTCGGCCTTCCTTGCGCCTGAGGCGGGCTAGGGCAGTCGCGCCCTCCGGTCGCAGCCCTCCGCGCTGCTCTCCACGTGGCCGCGCTCCCTCTGAGCCCTCTCTCCACCTGCCTTGCAGGCACATCACGATGTGGCACGTGGTGATCGGTGCCACCCAGTTGACTCGGCCGGGCCCTGAGGCCCAGGTGCGCTATGTGAAGCAGCTGGTGGTGCACGAGCATTACAGTAACATCACGGAGAGCAACGACATTGCGCTGCTGGAGTTGGACCAGCCCGTCCAGTGCGGCCCCTCCGTACAGCTGGCCTGCGTGCCCGACGCCTCGCTGAGGGTGCCGCGGCTGACGACGTGCTACGTCAGTGGCTGGGGTGCCACGACTGCGAGATGTGAGTTCCCAAAACGCACTCGTGTCCCGAGGGCGAGCTTGGTGCGCTGGGGAGACGGGCTGGGCTGCCTGAGGGCGGAGGCGAAAGGCAGCGTCGGGCTGGGGGGACGTCTGCCTCTGGAGAGATGGGCCTGAGCCATCAGCCCCAGCAAGGCAGAAGGGAGAGGCTGGCACAAGGCCTTCCAGAGGCAAAGCCAAGCCCTAGGGAGGGGCTTCACCCAGCCAGGGGAGGAGATGGGGAGCTGCTGCTGGGTGTTAATTCCTCTCTGTGCTCGCTCCCAGCTGCAGGAGCAACTGATGTGCTGCAGGAGGCCCAGGTCCACCTCATCGATGTCAACGTCTGCAACAGCAGCGGCTGGTACCACGGGGACATCCACAGCCACAACCTGTGTGCTGGCTATCCGCAGGGCGGCATCGACACCTGCCAGGTAGGAGCGTGCTCCGAGTCCCCCCCAGCAGCACAGGCAGCCCCCTCGCAGCCGCCCAAACGCGCCCCGGCGCCTGCTCTGCCGGGCGAGTCCCCCTGCCAGCGCTGGGGGGGCTCACCTCCCCTTCCCCAGCTGCAGGTCCTTGCCCAGTGCCCCCCTTGTCCCAGAGGCCTGGGCCTCTCCCCAGAAAGCCCGCCCAGTGCTCTCCAGGGCCCACGCGTCCAGATCCCAGGCCTGGAACACCCGTCGGCCAAACATCCAGGCTCACTGTGCCGACGTCGTAGGATCACGGAATGGTTTGCTTGCAGCCAACAGCACCGTGACCCTCTCTCCTCCGCTGCAGGGCGACAGCGGCGGTCCTCTCGTCTGCAAAGACGACAACGCTGACTACTTCTGGCTGGTTGGGGTGACCAGCTGGGGGAAAGGCTGCGCGAGAGCCAGACGGCCCGGAGTCTACACCTCCACCCAGCACTTCTACGACTGGATCCTGGTACAGATGGGGCTGCGCCCAGCAGCAACGGCTCCTCCAACGCCACGGCCGTTCTTCACCTCGACCCCCTTTCCGCGCCCGAGGCCGACACCGACCCCATCGAGCAGCTTTATGCCCTGTCCGTTTCCAGTCCAGAAGCTGGTGAAGTTCTTTAAGCTGCTGCAGGAGCTCCTGCAGGTCCTAAGGGGAACACTGGCTTGAGGAGCAGCAGCACGGAGAGGCTCCAGCGCCGGCTGCAGCGTGCCCAGTGCCCAGAGTGCACAGCTGACTGAGCTCTTGAAATAAAGTTGCCGGTTTTGCCAGCTAGCCCTGCTTCCGTCCAGTTCAGTCTGCTGCGCGAGGCAAGGACCCCCCTGGCCGGCCCCTGCCGAATGAGGCTGCAGGCAGCCAAGCAGGGCACCAAGGGAAAGAGCCCCCCCGGCAAAAGGGCTGAAAGCGTGCCTGGTCAGAGAGGGGGGTGCTCAGGGCCCCCACGGGGCGGAGGGGACCGGCACGCCGGGGCTAGAAAGAGCGTAGGAAGTCCCGAGGCGGCACGCGGACGACTGGGGGGGTACGCGTTAAGGCACACGAGCGGCTGGTGAGGAGGGCCTGAGCCGAGCTGCCAGGTCCTGAGGAATGGGGCACCCTGTGCGGAGGTTGAGCACCACGCCCTGCCTGTGGGGAGACCTTCGGTAGGGGCCCTTGAAAAGCTGGCGACGCAAGTATCCCACCTTGGCAGCACGACTTCCTTTTGGGTGTCCTGAAGCGAACTGCCTTCCTTAGAATACTAAAAATTACACCCCGAGGTGAAGAAGACCCTAGGCCAGGTGAACCCCCTCCCCCTGAGCACGAGTATCAGCTACTGCTAGATTGTGGAATCGCATTCGAATTAATAACCGATCAAGGACGGATGGGAGCTATTAGTATGATAACGATGTTGTAAAAGGTGTCGAAAAGACACGGCGGTGGTGGTTGCTGGTGAGCTCCGTTGGTGGAAAACCCACCGAGCACCCAGGCCTGAAGAGCCACAGGATCTCGTCAGCGTGGGAGAAGCGGCCTGTCGCGCAGCGGCTAACGCATCCGCTTGTGGGACAAGAGGCTCATGCGGCAGCGGGGGCCTGTCGGGGTGTGCGATGCCAGCTTCTGCCTGCCCCCTTGCTTGGAACCCCCTATGCTGTGCCCCGACCCCCCACCCCAGAGGGAGGCTGCCTGGCAACCGTAACCAGGGCCTCTGTGACATCAGCCCTGGGCAGGGTGGGGCAGTTTAAGACTTGGGGGCGCTGCGTCGGCCTCTGCACTTGTGGCGACGAGCCCTCGCGTGCTGCAGCAGCCACATGCCGCTGGCAGCCATGGATGTGCTCCGCCTTCTCGTCCTGCTGGCCGTGGGCTGGCCCGTGTGTGGCTCCTGGGACAGCTGTGGGTA
This sequence comes from Rhynochetos jubatus, assembly GCA_027574665.1. Taxonomy (NCBI): domain Eukaryota; kingdom Metazoa; phylum Chordata; class Aves; order Eurypygiformes; family Rhynochetidae; genus Rhynochetos; species Rhynochetos jubatus. The sequence goes on along the minus strand of CM050650.1, from coordinate 13,430,363 downwards.
AGTGGCCTGAGGCTCTGGGAGGGGGCGTGGGCAGTGCTTATGGGGTTGACTGGAGGCTGCCCGCTTGTGGCCCCGCCACGGCTTCCCAACCCCCCCGCGGGAGCCTCGGTTCCTTGCCAGCACCCAGGCTGCTGGCACAGCTCGTCCGCGGGGCCAAAGGCGAAAGGGGCCGAGGGCCGCCCGCCGCACAGGCTTCCCTGGCCCTGCTGTCCGTGCGAGGCCAGCCGGCTGCCCTTCCGCCTGAGCCCCGGGAAGCCAGAGTGGGACAGTCATGAGTTTCTCGTTCCAGGGGGACCTGCGGGCTCCGGCCCATGGTGTCGCAGTATGGCACGTCGCGCGTGGTGGGTGGCACAGCCGCCCAGCCGGGAGCCTGGCCCTGGATCGTCAGCATCCAGGGTCCCCAGGGGCACGTATGCGGAGGGTCCCTCATCAGCCCAGAGTGGGTCCTGACCGCAGCGCACTGCTTTGTCAAGGCCAGGTAAGGAGGAGCAGGGAGCAGGGATATCCCCCCAGCACGGGCAGGCGCCCTGTGCGCGGCACCACGTGCGACGCCCGTCGCGTTCCCTTGCAGTCCGGCCGGTGCCTGGGCACTCGCGCGCCCAGCTGAGAGGCCGCTCGGCAGAAGGCCGGGCTGGGGCCGCTGCTTGCAAGCAGCCTCCAGCTCGGCCTTCCTTGCGCCTGAGGCGGGCTAGGGCAGTCGCGCCCTCCGGTCGCAGCCCTCCGCGCTGCTCTCCACGTGGCCGCGCTCCCTCTGAGCCCTCTCTCCACCTGCCTTGCAGGCACATCACGATGTGGCACGTGGTGATCGGTGCCACCCAGTTGACTCGGCCGGGCCCTGAGGCCCAGGTGCGCTACGTGAAGCGGCTGGTGGTGCACGAGCATTACAGTAACATCACGGAGAGCAACGACATTGCGCTGCTGGAGTTGGACCAGCCCGTCCAGTGCGGCCCCTCCGTACAGCTGGCCTGCGTGCCCGACGCCTCGCTGAGGGTGCCGCGGCTGACGACGTGCTACGTCAGTGGCTGGGGTGCCACGACTGCGAGATGTGAGTTCCCAAAACGCACTCGTGTCCCGAGGGCGAGCTTGGTGCGCTGGGGAGACGGGCTGGGCTGCCTGAGGGCGGAGGCGAAAGGCAGCGTCGGGCTGGGGGGACGTCTGCCTCTGGAGAGATGGGCCTGAGCCATCAGCCCCAGCAAGGCAGAAGGGAGAGGCTGGCACAAGGCCTTCCAGAGGCAAAGCCAAGCCCTAGGGAGGGGCTTCACCCAGCCAGGGGAGGAGATGGGGAGCTGCTGCTGGGTGTTAATTCCTCTCTGTGCTCACTCCCAGCTGCAGGAGCAACTGATGTGCTGCAGGAGGCCCAGGTCCACCTCATCGATGTCAACGTCTGCAACAGCAGCGGCTGGTACCACGGGGACATCCACAGCCACAACCTGTGTGCTGGCTATCCGCAGGGCGGCATCGACACCTGCCAGGTAGGAGCGTGCTCCGAGTCCCCCCCAGCAGCACAGGCAGCCCCCTCGCAGCCGCCCAAACGCGCCCCGGCGCCTGCTCTGCCGGGCGAGTCCCCCTGCCAGCGCTGGGGGGGCTCACCTCCCCTTCCCCAGCTGCAGGTCCTTGCCCAGTGCCCCCCTTGTCCCAGAGGCCTGGGCCTCTCCCCAGAAAGCCCGCCCAGTGCTCTCCAGGGCCCACGCGTCCAGATCCCAGGCCTGGAACACCCGTCGGCCAAACATCCAGGCTCACTGTGCCGACGTCGTAGGATCACGGAATGGTTTGCTTGCAGCCAACAGCACCGTGACCCTCTCTCCTCCGCTGCAGGGCGACAGCGGCGGTCCTCTCGTCTGCAAAGACGACAACGCTGACTACTTCTGGCTGGTTGGGGTGACCAGCTGGGGGAAAGGCTGCGCGAGAGCCAGACGGCCCGGAGTCTACACCTCCACCCAGCACTTCTACGACTGGATCCTGGTACAGATGGGGCTGCGCCCAGCAGCAACGGCTCCTCCAACGCCACGGCCGTTCTTCACCTCGACCCCCTTTCCGCGCCCGAGGCCGACACCGACCCCATCGAGCAGCTTTATGCCCTGTCCGTTTCCAGTCCAGAAGCTGGTGAAGTTCTTTAAGCTGCTGCAGGAGCTCCTGCAGGTCCTAAGGGGAACACTGGCTTGAGGAGCAGCAGCACGGAGAGGCTCCAGCGCCGGCTGCAGCGTGCCCAGTGCCCAGAGTGCACAGCTGACTGAGCTCTTGAAATAAAGTTGCCGGTTTTGCCAGCTAGCCCTGCTTCCGTCCAGTTCAGTCTGCTGCGCGAGGCAAGGACCCCCCTGGCCGGCCCCTGCCGAATGAGGCTGCAGGCAGCCAAGCAGGGCACCAAGGGAAAGAGCCCCCCCGGCAAAAGGGCTGAAAGCGTGCCTGGTCAGAGAGGGGGGTGCTCAGGGCCCCCACGGGGCGGAGGGGACCGGCACGCCGGGGCTAGAAAGAGCGTAGGAAGTCCCGAGGCGGCACGCGGACGACTGGGGGGGTACGCGTTAAGGCACACGAGCGGCTGGTGAGGAGGGCCTGAGCCGAGCTGCCAGGTCCTGAGGAATGGGGCACCCTGTGCGGAGGTTGAGCACCACGCCCTGCCTGTGGGGAGACCTTCGGTAGGGGCCCTTGAAAAGCTGGCGACGCAAGTATCCCACCTTGGCAGCACGACTTCCTTTTGGGTGTCCTGAAGCGAACTGCCTTCCTTAGAATACTAAAAATTACACCCCGAGGTGAAGAAGACCCTAGGCCAGGTGAACCCCCTCCCCCTGAGCACGAGTATCAGCTACTGCTAGATTGTGGAATCGCATTCGAATTAATAACCGATCAAGGACGGATGGGAGCTATTAGTATGATAACGATGTTGTAAAAGGTGTCGAAAAGACACGGCGGTGGTGGTTGCTGGTGAGCTCCGTTGGTGGAAAACCCACCGAGCACCCAGGCCTGAAGAGCCACAGGATCTCTCGTCAGCGTGGGAGAAGCGGCCTGTCGCGCAGCGCCTAACGCATCCGCTTGTGGGACAAGAGGCTCATGCGGCAGCGGGGGCCTGTCGGGGTGTGCGATGCCAGCTTCTGCCTGCCCCCTTGCTTGGAACCCCCTATGCTGTGCCCCGACCCCCCACCCCAGAGGGAGGCTGCCTGGCAACCGTAACCAGGGCCTCTGTGACATCAGCCCCGGGCAGGGTGGGGCAGTTTAAGACTTGGGGGCGCTGCGTCGGCCTCTGCACTTGTGGCGACGAGCCCTCGCGTGCTGCAGCAGCCACATGCCGCTGGCAGCCATGGATGTGCTCCGCCTTCTCGTCCTGCTGGCCGTGGGCTGGCCCGTGTGTGGCTCCTGGGACAGCTGTGGGTAAGTGGCCTGAGGCTCTGGGAGGGGGCGTGGGCAGTGCTTATGGGGTTGACTGGAGGCTGCCCGCTTGTGGCCCCGCCACGGCTTCCCAACCCCCCCGCGGGAGCCTCGGTTCCTTGCCAGCACCCAGGCTGCTGGCACAGCTCGTCCGCGGGGCCAAAGGCGAAAGGGGCCGAGGGCCGCCCGCCGCACAGGCTTCCCTGGCCCTGCTGTCCGTGCGAGGCCAGCCGGCCGCCCTTCCGCCTGAGCCCCGGGAAGCCACTGAGTGGGACAGTCATGAGTTTCTCGTTCCAGGGGGACCTGCGGGCTCCGGCCCATGGTGTCGCAGTATGGCACGTCGCGCGTGGTGGGTGGCACAGCCGCCCAGCCGGGAGCCTGGCCCTGGATCGTCAGCATCCAGGGTCCCCAGGGGCACGTATGCGGAGGGTCCCTCATCAGCCCAGAGTGGGTCCTGACCGCAGCGCACTGCTTTGTCAAGGCCAGGTAAGGAGGAGCAGGGAGCAGGGATATCCCCCCAGCACGGGCAGGCGCCCTGTGCGCGGCACCACGTGCGACGCCCGTCGCGTTCCCTTGCAGTCCGGCCGGTGCCTGGGCGCTCGCGCGCCCAGCTGAGAGGCCGCTCGGCAGAAGGCCGGGCTGGGGCCGCTGCTTGCAAGCAGCCTCCAGCTCGGCCTTCCTTGAGCCTGAGGCGGGCTAGGGCAGTCGCGCCCTCCGGTCGCAGCCCTCCGCGCTGCTCTCCACGTGGCCGCGCTCCCTCTGAGCCCTCTCTCCACCTGCCTTGCAGGCACATCACGATGTGGCACGTGGTGATCGGTGCCACCCAGTTGACTCGGCCGGGCCCTGAGGCCCAGGTGCGCTATGTGAAGCAGCTGGTGGTGCACGAGCATTACAGTAACATCACGGAGAGCAACGACATTGCGCTGCTGGAGTTGGACCAGCCCGTCCAGTGCGGCCCCTCCGTACAGCTGGCCTGCGTGCCCGACGCCTCGCTGAGGGTGCCGCGGCTGACGACGTGCTACGTCAGTGGCTGGGGTGCCACGACTGCGAGATGTGAGTTCCCAAAACGCACTCGTGTCCCGAGGGCGAGCTTGGTGCGCTGGGGAGACGGGCTGGGCTGCCTGAGGGCGGAGGCGAAAGGCAGCGTCGGGCTGGGGGGACGTCTGCCTCTGGAGAGATGGGCCTGAGCCATCAGCCCCAGCAAGGCAGAAGGGAGAGGCTGGCACAAGGCCTTCCAGAGGCAAAGCCAAGCCCTAGGGAGGGGCTTCACCCAGCCAGGGGAGGAGATGGGGAGCTGCTGCTGGGTGTTAATTCCTCTCTGTGCTCACTCCCAGCTGCAGGAGCAACTGATGTGCTGCAGGAGGCCCAGGTCCACCTCATCGATGTCAACGTCTGCAACAGCAGCGGCTGGTACCACGGGGACATCCACAGCCACAACCTGTGTGCTGGCTATCCGCAGGGCGGCATCGACACCTGCCAGGTAGGAGCGTGCTCCGAGTCCCCCCCAGCAGCACAGGCAGCCCCCTCGCAGCCGCCCAAACGCGCCCCGGCGCCTGCTCTGCCGGGCGAGTCCCCCTGCCAGCGCTGGGGGGGCTCACCTCCCCTTCCCCAGCTGCAGGTCCTTGCCCAGTGCCCCTCCTTGTCCCAGAGGCCTGGGCCTCTCCCCAGAAAGCCCGCCCAGTGCTCTCCAGGGCCCACGCGTCCAGATCCCAGGCCTGGAACACCCGTCGGCCAAACATCCAGGCTCACTGTGCCGACGTCGTAGGATCATGGAATGGTTTGCTTGCAGCCAACAGCACCGTGACCCTCTCTCCTCCGCTGCAGGGCGACAGCGGCGGTCCTCTCGTCTGCAAAGACGACAACGCTGACTACTTCTGGCTGGTTGGGGTGACCAGCTGGGGGAAAGGCTGCGCGAGAGCCAGACGGCCCGGAGTCTACACCTCCACCCAGCACTTCTACGACTGGATCCTGGTACAGATGGGGCTGCGCCCAGCAGCAACGGCTCCTCCAACGCCACGGCCGTTCTTCACCTCGACCCCCTTTCCGCGCCCGAGGCCGACACCGACCCCATCGAGCAGCTTTATGCCCTGTCCGTTTCCAGTCCAGAAGCTGGTGAAGTTCTTTAAGCTGCTGCAGGAGCTCCTGCAGGTCCTAAGGGGAACACTGGCTTGAGGAGCAGCAGCACGGAGAGGCTCCAGCGCCGGCTGCAGCGTGCCCAGTGCCCAGAGTGCACAGCTGACTGAGCTCTTGAAATAAAGTTGCCGGTTTTGCCAGCTAGCCCTGCTTCCGTCCAGTTCAGTCTGCTGCGCGAGGCAAGGACCCCCCTGGCCAGCCCCTGCCGAATGAGGCTGCAGGCAGCCAAGCAGGGCACCAAGAGAAAGAGCCCCCCCGGCAAAAGGGCTGAAAGCGTGCCTGGTCAGAGAGGGGGGTGCTCAGGGCCCCCACGGGGCGGAGGGGACCGGCACGCCGGGGCTAGAAAGAGCGTAGGAAGTCCCGAGGCGGCACGCGGACGACTGGGGGGGTACGCGTTAAGGCACACGAGCGGCTGGTGAGGAGGGCCTGAGCCGAGCTGCCAGGTCCTGAGGAATGGGGCACCCTGTGCGGAGGTTGAGCACCACGCCCTGCCTGTGGGGAGACCTTCGGTAGGGGCCCTTGAAAAGCTGGCGACGCAAGTATCCCACCTTGGCAGCACGGCTTCCTTTTGGGTGTCCTGAAGCGAACTGCCTTCCTTAGAATACTAAAAATTACACCCCGAGGTGAAGAAGACCCTAGGCCAGGTGAACCCCCTCCCCCTGAGCACGAGTATCAGCTACTGCTAGATTGTGGAATCGCATTCGAATTAATAACCGATCAAGGACGGATGGGAGCTATTAGTATGATAACGATGTTGTAAAAGGTGTCGAAAAGACACGGCGGTGGTGGTTGCTGGTGAGCTCCGTTGGTGGAAAACCCACCGAGCACCCAGGCCTGAAGAGCCACAGGATCTCTCGTCAGCGTGGGAGAAGCGGCCTGTCGCGCAGCGCCTAACGCATCCGCTTGTGGGACAAGAGGCTCATGCGGCAGCGGGGGCCTGTCGGGGTGTGCGATGCCAGCTTCTGCCTGCCCCCTTGCTTGGAACCCCCTATGCTGTGCCCCGACCCCCCACCCCAGAGGGAGGCTGCCTGGCAACCGTAACCAGGGCCTCTGTGACATCAGCCCCGGGCAGGGTGGGGCAGTTTAAGACTTGGGGGCGCTGCGTCGGCCTCTGCACTTGTGGCGACGAGCCCTCGCGTGCTGCAGCAGCCACATGCCGCTGGCAGCCATGGATGTGCTCCGCCTTCTCGTCCTGCTGGCCGTGGGCTGGCCCGTGTGTGGCTCCTGGGACAGCTGTGGGTAAGTGGCCCGAGGCTCTGGGAGGGGGCGTGGGCAGTGCTTATGGGGTTGACCGGAGGCTGCCCGCTTGTGGCCCCGCCACGGCTTCCCAACCCCCCCGCGGGAGCCTCGGTTCCTTGCCAGCACCCAGGCTGCTGGCACAGCTCGTCCGCGGGGCCAAAGGCGAAAGGGGCCGAGGGCCGCCCGCCGCACAGGCTTCCCTGGCCCTGCTGTCCGTGCGAGGCCAGCCGGCCGCCCTTCCGCCTGAGCCCCGGGAAGCCACTGAGTGGGACAGTCATGAGTTTCTCGTTCCAGGGGGACCTGCGGGCTCCGGCCCATGGTGTCGCAGTATGGCACGTCGCGCGTGGTGGGTGGCACAGCCGCCCAGCCGGGAGCCTGGCCCTGGATCGTCAGCATCCAGGGTCCCCAGGGGCACGTATGCGGAGGGTCCCTCATCAGCCCAGAGTGGGTCCTGACCGCAGCGCACTGCTTTGTCAAGGCCAGGTAAGGAGGAGCAGGGAGCAGGGATATCCCCCCAGCACGGGCAGGCGCCCTGTGCGCGGCACCACGTGCGACGCCCGTCGCGTTCCCTTGCAGTCCGGCCGGTGCCTGGGCACTCGCGCGCCCAGCTGAGAGGCCGCTCGGCAGAAGGCCGGGCTGGGGCCGCTGCTTGCAAGCAGCCTCCAGCTCGGCCTTCCTTGCGCCTGAGGCGGGCTAGGGCAGTCGCGCCCTCCGGTCGCAGCCCTCCGCGCTGCTCTCCACGTGGCCGCGCTCCCTCTGAGCCCTCTCTCCACCTGCCTTGCAGGCACATCACGATGTGGCACGTGGTGATCGGTGCCACCCAGTTGACTCGGCCGGGCCCTGAGGCCCAGGTGCGCTACGTGAAGCGGCTGGTGGTGCACGAGCATTACAGTAACATCACGGAGAGCAACGACATTGCGCTGCTGGAGTTGGACCAGCCCGTCCAGTGCGGCCCCTCCGTACAGCTGGCCTGCGTGCCCGACGCCTCGCTGAGGGTGCCGCGGCTGACGACGTGCTACGTCAGTGGCTGGGGTGCCACGACTGCGAGATGTGAGTTCCCAAAACGCACTCGTGTCCCGAGGGCGAGCTTGGTGCGCTGGGGAGACGGGCTGGGCTGCCTGAGGGCGGAGGCGAAAGGCAGCGTCGGGCTGGGGGGACGTCTGCCTCTGGAGAGATGGGCCTGAGCCATCAGCCCCAGCAAGGCAGAAGGGAGAGGCTGGCACAAGGCCTTCCAGAGGCAAAGCCAAGCCCTAGGGAGGGGCTTCACCCAGCCAGGGGAGGAGATGGGGAGCTGCTGCTGGGTGTTAATTCCTCTCTGTGCTCACTCCCAGCTGCAGGAGCAACTGATGTGCTGCAGGAGGCCCAGGTCCACCTCATCGATGTCAACGTCTGCAACAGCAGCGGCTGGTACCACGGGGACATCCACAGCCACAACCTGTGTGCTGGCTATCCGCAGGGCGGCATCGACACCTGCCAGGTAGGAGCGTGCTCCGAGTCCCCCCCAGCAGCACAGGCAGCCCCCTCGCAGCCGCCCAAACACGCCCCGGCGTCTGCTCTGCCGGGCGAGTCCCCCTGCCAGAGCTGTGGGGGCTCACCTCCCCTTCCCCAGCTGCAGGTCCTTGCCCAGTGCCCCCCTTGTCCCAGAGGCCTGGGCCTCTCCCCAGAAAGCCCGCCCAGTGCTCTCCAGGGCCCACGCGTCCAGATCCCAGGCCTGGAACACCCGTCGGCCAAACATCCAGGCTCACTGTGCCGACGTCGTAGGATCACGGAATGGTTTGCTTGCAGCCAACAGCACCGTGACCCTCTCTCCTCCGCTGCAGGGCGACAGCGGCGGTCCTCTCGTCTGCAAAGACGACAACGCTGACTACTTCTGGCTGGTTGGGGTGACCAGCTGGGGGAAAGGCTGCGCGAGAGCCAGACGGCCCGGAGTCTACACCTCCACCCAGCACTTCTACGACTGGATCCTGGTACAGATGGGGCTGCGCCCAGCAGCAACGGCTCCTCCAACGCCACGGCCGTTCTTCACCTCGACCCCCTTTCCGCGCCCGAGGCCGACACCGACCCCATCGAGCAGCTTTATGCCCTGTCCGTTTCCAGTCCAGAAGCTGGTGAAGTTCTTTAAGCTGCTGCAGGAGCTCCTGCAGGTCCTAAGGGGAACACTGGCTTGAGGAGCAGCAGCACGGAGAGGCTCCAGCGCCGGCTGCAGCGTGCCCAGTGCCCAGAGTGCACAGCTGACTGAGCTCTTGAAATAAAGTTGCCGGTTTTGCCAGCTAGCCCTGCTTCCGTCCAGTTCAGTCTGCTGCGCGAGGCAAGGACCCCCCTGGCCGGCCCCTGCCGAATGAGGCTGCAGGCAGCCAAGCAGGGCACCAAGGGAAAGAGCCCCCCCGGCAAAAGGGCTGAAAGCGTGCCTGGTCAGAGAGGGGGGTGCTCAGGGCCCCCACAGGGCAGAGGGGACCGGCACGCCGGGGCTAGAAAGAGCGTAGGAAGTCCCGAGGCGGCACGCGGACGACTGCGGGGGTACGCGTTAAGGCACACGAGCGGCTGGTGAGGAGGGCCTGAGCCGAGCTGCCAGGTCCTGAGGAATGGGGCACCCTGTGCGGAGGTTGAGCACCACGCCCTGCCTGTGGGGAGATTGCAGTCTCACTCATGGGGCATATGTGAGAGCTTTTTTGGATGAGGGAATGGGGGTTTGAGAAAGGGTCAGACGGAGAATCCCAGTGAAGTATATGGCTGGAGCCATTCCCAAAGCAGTGCTTGTCCCTCGTTCAGACATCTTTTCTGTCATATGCCTGTTTCTCCACGATGTGGGCATATAAAATGCATGTTATTGTATACCGAGGCCGAGAAGCATGAAACAGCGGGAATAGGTACTGGCTTTTAGAGCTGAGCAAATCTTAAGCTACTTCTCTTCTGCCCATCTCCTCTAACCAGTGGGTCTTGGTTTGGTCGCTCTTGTCCCCAGAGTATTTTGGACAAAAGGAGAAGGGTACTTGTGCTCAGCAACAGTTGCTCAGTCATGCAGCATGGTGGGAAAAGCCTGAAACCCCTTCGCCCTTTGGTTCTTCTGCTGAAGCCTTAATGCCTCTGAGAAATCTCCTGGGAAGAGCCCAGAGCTGTGGTGATCCCTGAAAAACTGGTCCACAACTTGAGATATCCACAAGTGCCCTCCCAGCCACGAACTGCCATTTGTTCCCTGTCTATGTGTTGCTGGCGGGATTGTTGAGGGTCCGAGGTGCCTCTTTAGCTGGCTCCTATGGAAGCATGTGCCTCTTCCACACATGATGGCAAGGCAGGATAGTGAAGCATTCCCAGCAGCAGGGCTGGTGCAGGCGGTGCTGAAGTGGAAGGGGATGTTGGGCAGGGCAGCATCTTGCTGCTTCTTACTCTTGCTTTTTTAGTTGCATCATATTTATCCACTACTTTGCTGCACATGTTTATGCTTTCCAGCACTGCCTTTGGAAGGGCCAATTGGCCCTGCAGACGAAGCAGGGATGGAAATGTTTGCAGGGTCTCCCCAGGAAAATGAAAATCGAAGGTGAAAAGAGACAAAAGAGGCCTGGGGAGAGGAGAGGGAAAGCCAGCCAGAAATAAAAAGGAGGAAGAGAGAGAAAGATGATGACTCTGAAAAAGAGCCAGAATGTCCAGCAGGTGAAGCAGCCCAGTGCATACCAGGCACTGCTGCCCATCGCCCTCAGTCAGTCCAGCTCACTGGCAAGGGATGGTGAGGGATGGTGCTGCCCAGGGTTTGCAAACCCCTCCACAGCAGCTCCCCAGGGGCTCCCCGTCGAGCCCTGCTGCGTGGCACAGGGGCACTGTGCCTCTCTGCGCACGCACAGGTCTCCAAGGGCATTTCCCATGGGGAGAAGGCGCCGCAGCCCTCCCGCAGCCAAGGCCAGCAGTAGCTCTCCCCCCAGGCTACAAACAATTCCTTGTGCAGTGTGTTCCCCAAAGAAAGGACAACCAGACCATGCCTCTTCCTGCCTGTGTGGGCTCATCTGTGCATTCCGACCCCCTTGTTCTAAGTGTCTTTTATGCAATATATGTGCTGGTGGTGTGTTCACATAGTGCCTGCAGTGTTGCTCTTGTGAGTTAGTTCCGAAAGCTAAATGAAGCTACAGACTAGTTTGTGCACAAATAATAAGCTAACTGGCCTAGAACTCTTCAGCTGGGAAAAAAATGGCTCAGGGAAGACATCCCAGGGATATGAAGAACGATGTAGGACAAGGAGAGGCCATAAAGGGACTGCCTTGCATTTTTACTTCCATCAAAAGACTCAGCTGTTTTCCAGGTCAGCGTGAACACAGAGTTGTTTCGTCATAGCCCATGTGGTTAAACTATTTGCTGCTAGACACCGTAGAACTTAAAAGGTGTACAATCACAGTGTTTCCTATTAAAAATCCTTTTAGAAAGACTTAAAGCTAACCACACCTGGGAACTGTGAGCTCCATTCCTCCACCTGGTTTGGGAGCACTGCCCATCTCTCACTGCGAATTAGCCTGGAGCAACAGCTTTTTTCTCCTCCAGACTTGGCAGCTCATACAACTGAAAATGCAAAGCGGGCTCATATTAAAACGTGAAGTTTTTAATTTATGCATCTGATTGATATTATGCTGTAATTAAATTATATTCCCATGGTGCGTATAACATCAGGGTTGTAGTAATACAAATAATTAGTAATTAATTCTAATCAGATCACTTAGCAAATGGCAGATTCCAGATGAATAAGCTGGCCAACAGTGTGTGAGGTGAGGGAAGCCAAGGAAGAATGAAGAAAAGCTAATTCGTGCTGATGGATAAGGGAGTAAGTGTAAATAACAGGAAATTAATTTTCAAGAGAACTCCCCTGCCAAAGAAAACATGAATGCAATCTTAAAAGAACCTCTAGGCAATAGTCATCACCCTGCAGCTCTGTTCTTGGGAGATAATCCACTTTGACCTGCCACACCCTGCCCTGAGTCCCTCCCAAACGCTCAGTAAACCAAGATCCAGCACAGCTGTGTGCACAGAGTACCTTCCAAAGGGACCTGCCTTAGCTGCCTCCCAGGCGACAATCCCTTGGTGATGATGGCACTTCAGTCCCTTCCTCAGTGTGCCAGCGCCACCTTGGCATGGCAACTTGGGAATGGGCTCCTAACCAGTTGCTCCCACTACTCTCCAGATAACTGCAGTGCTGCAGAGCCAAGCTGAGCTGCAGAAATGGCTGGGACAGGAAGGCCCAGGCTTATGTGGTAGGAGGAGAGTCTGAAAACACACCTGGGCACGGGGCTCAGCCAGGGCTACAGCACAGGTCATAGGAAGTAGATTCTTGATGGTGCTGCAGACGCATGGACCCCAACTTGAGCACACTAGAGTATCTCTCTCAGGGCTTCCCCTCCAACCAGCAGAGAATCACAACCCTCCAACACATAATTCAGAGCATTAATATGTTTCTCTGAAGTGCACCCAGGAGGGATGGATTTCTCTTGATTAGCTGCTGCAGGAGTCAGCAGACACTAGCCCTCCTGGGCTGAAGCTGGTTGTCAGGAATCCCTTTCCCTGAATGAGTCCAACAGGGGTTCAGTGTTCTGTTGCAGCACAGGCACCAGAGACACAGGTGTGATCTTCATCTCAGGTCTAAGGATGCTGAACTAGAGAGCAACATGAGAGCTTAGCAAATAGTTGCAAGTGTTGTAGTTCAGGGCCTGGTGAGATCTGGAAGGCAGGAAAAAGTCTGCTGCACGCTGAGTTTGCAGAGCCAGGTCAGCTGGCATCGTGTCTAAACTTCAGAAGATTGATGTCAGGACTGAATGGGAACCAGGGTCTGGGACAGTGTGGGCTGCACAGAGGGAATGCCTGTCTTGGTGGCTGCAGCTTATCTTGTGAGAGTGCCAGTGTGGAGCTGCTCTGCTGTGTCCTTGGTGCCATGAAGCCCCAGCTTCATCCAACGCGAGCCCCATCGACCAGCGCTGAGGTCTTGTTTGTCTGAGCTTCTGGTTTTGCTTCAGATGTGTGGGAGCAGCCTCTGCGAGGGGAGATCAGGGTATGAGTAGGTGAACCAAAGGGGTCAGATTGTTCTCAGGACCATACTGGCAGGGCTAAGTCCTCCTCTTCAAACCTGGGGCAGCCTTTAGCATGGTGGAAATTTGTGGAAGGTATATGACAGCAATCGTGCGATCATGTCTGTTGATTCAGCATGGTTTACCTGTCCTCTTTCTGCCTGGCTGTATCAGGAAGGCATTTGTGCATCAGTCTGCTAGAGTGTCTAACCCTTCAGCTCTGGGATCATGATCTTCACTGCAGAAAAAGAGGAGTATGTGCTTCCAAGGAGAGATTACTCAATAAAGAGGGCTCAGGGTAGCTGTTCTTCATGGAGCCAAGAAGAATTTCTCTACAGACCAATGAAGTATAAAAGATCTAGAAATGGGACTTCCTATGTGATACATAATATTATAATCTGATCATCTGTTTATGGCTTGAAACAGAGCAAAACATTGCGTTTTGGCAGTTCCCTCAAAAAAAAAAAAAAAAGTAAATAAGCAAAACATTTTTAACAATTTCCATTTGGATCTGTCCAAGTTTCAAGTAAAAGAAAATTCAAGATGTGCTCTTGCCAGCTGCACTGCAGTTTGTTCTTTATCAAATATTTTAGAGACAAATAATTTCAAAAGAAAATAATCTGTGTTACATCTCAAAAAGGTCAGTGTGAAATACTCTGCCATTGCAAAAGCATTTAGCTATTTATTTTCTCTATTTCAAAATGTCCTTGAAACCGATACCTTCCTGCAGACAAGCTTCTCTTTTGATTAAATGGCATTTTCGATGGAAGATGTCCAAAGCAAACATAAAATTATTAGAAAATTACACCAGCTCTAATTGCTGCTGTATGCCAAGTGTATGCCAACAGGTCCATTCTTGGAGGGCAGCAGGAAAAGAGAGGTTGCCTGGGCTTTTTCTTTATTTTATGATTGAACAAGTGCCTGGTTGCTCAAAAATTTACAGGCAAGGCTCCAGCATAGTCAAATGAACTAGTAAGTCAAATGAAATAACAATGGAAGGTGAGGACAGGTCATAATGGGTATCCTTTTCAGTTCCTTTCCAGAATCCTACAAAAATATGAAGAAACAGGAGAAACAGGTATATTTGTGTGTAATGTTTAGTGTGGGAGCAATGCTCTACAGATCCATCTAATGTGATAGACACTGGTTTATCGTGGTGTTTGCTGACACCCCAGAATGGAAAGGAGCTTTGCAACAATGTGTGTATATGCTCCACCTAATCTTGTAAAATTTTATTGAGCAATTTGCTGAACCAAGGACTGCCTGCGTTTTCATGTGTCTCCTTTCTAGGTTAGAGAAGGTCTCCACAGCTTTGACTTGATGAGGGAAGTTGGCATAACAGGAACTTTCAGTACCCTAGTCTGGTACCAGATTCGGTGCCCATCATTATTCTCAAGGCTTGGGTCACCTCATTACTACTTTCAGATTAAACTTTTTTTGCAGCTTCTACTTAATCAACTGTTTCCAGAAGTGCCACTGCTAGGTGTCATCTTAAAGATCTTTTCCTCTTGTATGCAAGCAAGTGTTCAGCCTTCATGAGATGTTTTGGGCTACTTATTCCATGCCTCAGTTTTGTGAGCTGCATACCTGTAGCACAGGAGTTTCTTGAGGCTGCTGGAGCACATCATCCCTGGGACCACTCCTCAGGGGCACAGGGAACCAGGACTCTGGATACTCAGCTTTCTGACTGAAATCCAACAGGTCAACCCCTTCTGTCTTTCCAGTGACTCATGCATGAATGAGTAGAAACCAACAGTAGTGACAGAAAATTCCTGGCATCATCCTTCCCACAGGCATGCTGATACACTTTTACCTTAACCACGCATGCCAGAAGATCCTGAGGAAAGAGTGAGGTGCAATGAGTTCATACTCACTTTTTCCTCAGGGATGTATCACCAAGTACTGGATTTAGAGTTTTTCTCCCCTCCCTAATCTACACAGGGGTTTTATCTGTGACTGAGGGAATGGAGTGAGGCACAGAGCAGCTGGTGGAGCCCCAGAGACATGCCATGGGGTTTGAGTACAGGTGACTCAGGTGATAGGACACTGGCTCTAGGATGCTTTGCATCACACCCAGATTGAGAGGTTAGCATCTGTACCTGATGATATTCACTGTTTCTCTGAAGGGCTTGGGAGCAGGAGGGAAATTCCCTTTATACTGTGCCCTGGACAGAGGAATTTGTACCTTCCATGAAAGCAACAAAGCACTGCACAGCTGGGGAACACCATCTGCAACCAACCCAAATGAGGACGCAGCTATAGAAGGAGGGAGTGGTGTGCAGAGCCAGGCTTTCACTGTGGGAGACAAGAGGAGAATTTTCTATCAATCAACCCCAAAGGGACTGTACAGACCCTGCTGCAACACAGAAAGCTGTTGGATGGAGGCCAGGAGGAAAAGGAAGATCCTGCCCTACCTAGACATTGGGAATGGGGGTGATTTTTCTATAGACCATTTTATTTTAGCCCCTTATGTGAGATTTTCTTTTCTGACTATTCCACCTCTGCTAGTCACAGCTGGGGACACCCCCAAAACTGCTTGCTGTGGACGAAGGATGTGGTTGAGCACAATGCCCTGTGACTGTATCCATGTTTTAGAGACCTCTGAGAGAGCCTCTTTGAGACCTGATTGCTTTCTGTGTCTGTCCAGCAGTATTTTTGCGTGCATGTTACTTCCTTTATGTCAGTGTAGCAGTTGTACCTGCGTCCTTTCTGGTCTCCAAGATAGCTCACTTCCTTGATGAGGCTGTTATTCTGTTATGGCTGTTAAGTTCCTCATAACCAAAGCACTTCAGTAATAATACAAGCTGCTGCTTCATGAATCTGTTTTTGAAATAAAATCTATATTACTTAGCCTGCATATTGGCTCATTTGAGCATTTATTTATTTACTATGAACAGTTTTGCCTTTGGATATGTCTCAAATGAGCAGAAAATAGTGAATATGCCAAGACTATAGTAGGTGTTCTTAAATATAATGGATAAACCAATTCTAGGACAGAATGAAGAAATGTTCCCAGGTCTAAAAGTGAGTCAGTCACAATCCCCTGGGTGCTCAAATTGTCCTTCAGTTTAGGGGAAATTCGAAGAGAAGAGTTGAAACTTCTTCTGGAAGAGCACCTGCAGAAAAGGTGGTCAGCTCTTTTTGCTTTGATTTGCACAGGGAACATGTAGTTCCTGTGGGCTACACACCAGGTCTGTGGAAGGTAAGAGGCTGGGGGCGTGGGCAGGGCTGCCTTTCAAAGGGACTGAGACAGACTGGAGACATGGATTGATATGAACACCGGGAAGGTCAGTAAAAGCAAATGTGAAGTCCTGCCTCTCATAATGGCCCAGTCTGGTGAACAGGAGGCCAACTGGCTGTATCAGCAAAGTGCAGCCAGCAGCGTGAGGGGAGTGATTAGAGTGACAATAGTAATTACAGTCCCCTTTACTTGGGACTGGTGAGATGCCGCCCAGGCTTGGGGTTCCTAGCGCAAGAGACAGAGGAACAAAGTGAAGTGAGTCCAGTGGAGGTCTCCAAGATGGTTGTGGGCTAGAGCACAGGCCAGAGTGGAGATTTTCAGAAGTCCCTGCAACCATAAGTTATTCTATGGTCCTATACACAGACCGCCATCTCTAATTCCTAGAGATGCCAAATGACGGGACCACTCCAGAGTTGGTAGACAGCTCAGATGAGTTGCCAGTCCCTGGAGGCCAGTACAGACTCTATTAAGGGTTATCCAAACACACAGAGGAAATCCATGGCCAAGCTGGATCAAAATCTGCCACCTTAGAGCACGGGTCCTTTCTGCTGAAAAATAACGGGCAGCAGGCTGCTAAGGATGTGTCAGTACCACCTCCATGCACGACCATCAGCTTGTCCTCATCCAATACTGGCAAAAGATGCACAGGGCAAAGGTGGAATGGAGAAAAAGAACAGCAAACAGCTGACTCAAAAGCATACATCAGGAAAACAGCAAGGCCTGGCTCTCATGATCTGCTGTCCATTTTATAGACAATTATTGATCAGTATTGCTGGCTTTTTTTTCTGTTGAAATTCACTGCAGCATTTTACTTGATAGAGAACAAGTCAGTTGATGGCTGTGTGTCTTTCTGTTTGGTACCTCACATATACATACATGTGAGACATGTATATGTATGTATATGTATGTGCACATCTATGGCACTGACTAAGAAATAGCATGCATCTGAAAGAGAAGGAGCACCTCTGAGTTTCCTGGAAGAACAAATTGAATGTGAGAGGTATACAAATACCTGACCTTGTGTTGGGAACCCATCTGGTGCATCACTTCAGATGCACCTTTGCACAAGCACAGCCTATTGCTTGTCAGCAAAGTCTGTAGAGGGAGGGTTTTGACCTCTTTTGATTCTCTCTTACCTCATAAAATCTATTTCCCAGACCCTTTTCCCACCCCTCTGCTTCCTTCCACAGACAGTTATGCCCTGAACTGGCTAGAGCAGCCTGTTGTAAGTACACATGGACATATCCAAAGAAGGAAATGTGATGGCAGAGAAGAGTAGCACACCGCATGCAGCAGGGTCCCCAGAGCTGCTTCATGATCAATAAATATGAGACTTTCGTTGCCCTCACATTATCACCATACACTGCAACAGTGTTGGCAGCTCCTGCTTTCAGTCCCTTGACACAGCTGTGATCCTGGTGTCTGCAACACTGCCCATGGGGTTTGAAGCAAAACCCAATGTTTTGTGTGGCACAGGAGAAGTGGGACCATGGGCTGTGGTGATCAGACTGCCTGAGGAAACCACACACCGTGCTGGTAATGCAACAGCTGGGAACAAAGCCACGCAGCTGGCAAAGAGCATCCTTGTGCTGGCCTGATACAGAAAGCAGAGTTGGTGCAGGATGCTGACAAGGGCTGGATTGGTTTAGTTGAGAAAACTGACACTGTTCTTGTTGTCCAACTCCATCTGTGCCTCTTGTCTTGGATCTCAAGTTGTCTGAGCCCAGGACTAGCTACCTGGACTGCATCTTGCCCTGAAGAAACCAGGCATCTAACAAGGTCTCTTAAGTGTAGCCTTTATACAAATATTGACTCTGTGGTCTTGAGTTGCTAACAGGCAAGTGTAAAGAACTCTGAGACTAATGAAACCTCACCTCCTGCAGACTGTGTGTATCATGGCCTGTCGTGCCCTCTGACAGAAGCTCCATCACTTGCCCCATGGGGTTTTTCACAGCCTGAGTGTGTGTTATCTGATGTCTAACACACAGTGCACTCTCTTTGTGCCCTTTCTCTGGGGGCCAGCGATCTGGCACATCTCTTCTGCTTACTGTGAACTTTATAGGCACTTAATTGAGTTAAAGATGTCAACACCTTCTGTCAAGCTCTGTTGAAAATGGTTACTAAATTAAAAAGTCCCTCGGATTAGACACACCCTGCAGACAGCCATCCTTGTATGCACTGGTGCAGGAGGAAATGACGGAGAGATGGGAGGAGCCACTGGTTGTTGGCTATGGATTTCCTTTGCAGCTCACCATGTGGCATTTCCCAAGTTGTGAAGGGTGCGTGGCAGAAGGTGGTTGTTACTGCCGGGGACAGCCAGGCTGGTGTCTGCCCCAAACCTGTTCCAGCCTTGGTGTGCAACGAAGCAGCCTCACTATGCCCTGGTCCTGCCTTGGCAGGGAGCTCTTGCAAGCTAGCCGCATGGCGGGTGTTGCATGGAAGATGGGATAAATTAATTTCAGGCTGTCAGAGCAATAGAAAATGCTCAAGGCAAGGAATATTCCCAAATCAAGTCACCAAGAATCAATGGAGGTATCAGGGGGTTATGGAATCCCAGCAGATGGCAGATGTAATGTGTAATTAGTCTCTGACCCAGCCCATTATTTGCTGAGAGTCTGTTCTCTTGAGCTCTGAGATTTTCACAGAGGGTTTTGTTCTTCCCTTTGAGTCTCCAGCACTCCCCATGCATCTTTTGAGGCTAATCCATAGTGACATCCTACATTATACGATCGAGTTGGAGTCTTCTGACCCTGGACTTTACAGCTTGATTATTTTTCCTTGTAGTAAATCTTAGCTATCACTACAGCTTGTCATCTGGCAAAGATATTAGTGCCACTTCTTTACACCTCCTGATTGTGCCAATCTGGGATGAAGGTCTCACTTCAGAAAGGGAGGGAAGCAATGAGGCAGCTGTAGCCTTTGGGAGACTGGCTTCTCTCTTCTCTCTCTGGGAAGGCGGAGATCTTTTGTAAACTAAACAGGATCTCCATGTGTCCAAACACAGGAGAGCAGAGCACTCTGCTACCCCAAAAGTGATGTTTATTAAAAATAAAGTTGCCTTTAAGCTTGCAGAGAGCATAAAAGGGGCAATGGCTT
Source organism: Rhynochetos jubatus (assembly GCA_027574665.1). Lineage (NCBI taxonomy): Eukaryota > Metazoa > Chordata > Aves > Eurypygiformes > Rhynochetidae > Rhynochetos > Rhynochetos jubatus. The sequence continues at coordinate 13,411,259 of CM050650.1, read as the reverse complement.
CTGAATAATAGGCAATTTTAAGGGGCAAGTTCAAGCTGTACTGAATGACCAGTACTTTAACCCAGTTTCAAAAAGATGCTTTGGAAAAGGAAAGCACCCAGAGTAATTCTCTTGGTGTTCCTCTACAGACAAGTAAGCTTTCAAGGGTCTGTCTTTACCAGTCAGTACTTCCTCCTGACTCGTTCCACCCCTCATTCACAGATGCAGAATCCCTCTCTCTCCTCCCTGGTCAGACAACCCTTCTTTTCCCAAAGGAAGGGTTACAAACAGAGCATAACCATCAGCAACAAGCAACCAACAATGAATAACGATCATTTGCACAGTGCTTTGTTAGTTCAATGATTGCTGACAATATTTAATAGCCAGTGTCAAATGGCACGGCTCTAAACAGCAGGAGCAGTTGCTGTAGAAACTTATGAAGTTACTTTTCTGTTTGACTGTGATTTCCCAATTCATACAGGTTTATACGCTGTGGCATCACTCAGAAATACCAATATCATCTGTGTAAGGCAGATGCTCATAGTGGTCTTCTGCCAAATTTGCCTGAGCACACAATAGGATGTCAGATTTATTTTGGCTGTGGGAAGACAGGTGGGACCTGCTCTGACACAGGCCTTACATACGGAAAGATCGTACAACAGCACATATTCCGATACATCTGAACCAGTGGAGCGCTTAGCCCATGGCCTGTAGCGTATTGGAGCTGGTGCTCAGAAAGCAAAAGCTCGTGGTTTCAGTTGCAGTGTGGGTCACGCAGGCTGCTCTCTGTGAATAAAAGGACATGAATCCCACATGGCTGCCCAGTTTCAAAGCTGTGTTTCCAGCTTAAACCACAAGGACTTGTGATTTCATTTGCACACAGAACCTCCTACCTTCTGCTGCTGAAAAAGGCTACAAATCCCACCATGTGTGTTTGAAAAGCTGTTTCCTGACTTTGCCAGCCTAAGGTTTCCACCAACATCAAACAAGGTCATAGGCAGCCCAAGGCACTGCTTTTACCTTTGTTTCTTGCTGTTCCTCTTGCTCTCAGATATCTTACGAGAGCCCAAACTACGTTTCTCTCAGCTCTTTCTAGCTGGGCCCATTCAGAATGGCAGAACTTATCACATGTCCCAAGCTGATGCGAAGAGATACTGGTATGCAGCAGAGAAAGTCATTTCCACATCTGGCATCTTCCAGGAGTATCATGGCAGTTGGTGAGATATATAGCACACCCAAATTCGGGGTGACCCTCTCTTTCTGCAGAGAGGCCACGTACACACACAAACCTGAAAGTGTTGGCTGTTCCTTGTGTGTGTGTGAATGTGCACTGACTTCCTGTGAAACCACACATCTCTGCAAGGTCACCCCAGCCACCCGCCCTGCTCCTCCAGCTCTCTGAGGGTCAAGCCCCCCTCTGCCAGGATGGCCCCACTGGTGTGCTGGCCTGAGGCTGCTGCCCCAGAACACACCACAAATCTATGAGAACGGGTATTTTTCAGGTAAAGCAGGTAAAGCAAAGATAGATCCAAAAATCTGTCTCTGCGACAGGCTGCTTCAGATGGGTGGTAGCTGATGGCTGCCTCCTCAGTCCGGTGCAGTGCAGTGACATGGACAGTGTTTTGAGAATCAGCGTTTAGAAAGGCAGCACCTAAAATGCTGCATCAGCTCCTCACAGCCCTCTGCAGACTGAGCAGAAGATATTCTTGGAGGACAAGAATTCTCTGGGAGAAATGCATCCTCCTGCAAGCTGTGAGACGGTACCATCACACCCCATGTGGCCCCTCTCACATGGTCCTCCTTGCTCCTCCGCCAGCTGACCCTTCTCAGAGTGGTTCCTCTGCTTCAGCCACGTCACAGCATGTGGGAACCCCAAAGCCCTAGTGGAGGAAACCCCGAGTCAAATGCTACCTCTGTGGAATTTCCTTCAAATTTCTTCTTCCTTCATCAGAATCTTCCTGATACTGAGGAGCAAACCCGTCCCACCTAGCTTCAGAGGTCCTTGCTCAGCCCCTCAGGTCAATATTCAGCCTGCACAGCCATCATCAAAAATCATAAGGCAGACCCCTCAACCAAGATTGGTTTAAAAATTAAATAGTAATAATAATAATAATAATAATAATAATAATAATAATAATAATAATAATAATCATAATAATAATAATAGGAGTTTGTGTATTTGCTTTCTAATTTTTTGAACTCCAGGCTAAATTCAGATTGGGGCTAGGAAGTACTAGTTCCTTTATTTTTAAATGAAAAATCTGAGTTTCTTCTTCAATACCATGTGCTCCAAAGTTTAGGCTTTGAAAGAAAGAACTATTTCCCCACAAATCATGCTGACATAAGGGAAGAACATGTTACACACAGCAATTTGCTTCCATGGCTGCATGGTTCTTTGGACTGATCTGTGCACCAGGGGCAAAGCACAGGAGCCTGTGGTAAAAGCCAAGTCCTAACAGAAAAGTGTTACCTTGCTGAAACGAAAGCTCACAGAGCACACAAATGCTGCAAAAGCAAATGTGTGTGCTCACAGGTCTCACTGCACAGAGAATCACAGAATGGTTTGGGTTGGAAGGGACCTTAAAGACCATCTAGTTCCCACCCCCCTGCCATGGGCAGGGACACCCTCCACTAGACCAGGTTGCTCAAAGCCTCATCCAGCCTGGCCTTGAACACTTCCAGGGATGGGGCATCCACAGCTTCTCTGGGCAACTTGTTCCAGTGCCTCACCACCCTCTCCATGAAGAATTTCTTCCTTACATCCAACCTCAATCTACCCTCTTTCAGTAAACCCGTTATCCCTTGTCCTGTCACTGCAGACCCTTGTAAAAAGTGTCCCCCCACAGCTTTCTTGTCAATCTCTTCAGGTACTGGAAGGTGCTATAAGGTGTCCCCGGAGCCTTCCCTTCTCCAGGCTGAACAAACCCAATTTTCTCAGCCTGTCCCCATAGCAGAGATGCTCCAGCCCTCCGAGCTTCTTCGTGGCCTCCTCTGGACTCGCTCCAACTGATCAATATCCTTCTTATGTGGAGGGCTCCAGATCTGGACACAAGTTATCATCAACACATTTCAGGAACCTCCTGGCTTGCTTGTGCCCTGCCGTGTTGTCCCTCCAACAGATATTTGGGTGGTTGAAGTCCTTCGTGAGGACCGGGGTTTGCGGCCGTGAGGCTGCTGCTATCTGCCTGTAGAGGGCCTCATCCACTCGCTCGTCCTGGCTAGGTGGTCTGTAGCAAACTCCTGCTAGAGTATCCCCTCTCTCTGCCCTCCCTGTAATCCTGACCCATAAACTCTGTCCGCTTCTCATTCATCCCCAGGTGGGAGTTCTACGCACTGCAGCTGGTCCCTAATGTAGAGAGCAACACCCCCTTTACGTCTCCCCTGACTAAAGAGCCTGTATCCTTCCATTCTGACACTCCAGTTACTCCAGAAATTCCACTGTTGGCACCAGCCTCTGAGCCAGGTGTTGATCAGGTGTGCTTTCCTGTTCCTTCCAGTACCCTTCCCTGCCACTAAAGGGATTGAGGAAAACACTAACCTGTGCTCCCAACCCTGCAACCATTTGCCCCAGTGCCCTGAAGTCCCTTTTGATGTCTTTTGGACATCACTGCCCACCTGCATGACCAGTAGCAGGTAATAATCTGGGGGCTGTACCAGACCAGGGAGTTTCCTGGTGATGTCCCTAACCCGGGCTCCAGGGAGGCAGCAGACTTCCCTGTGTGATGGGTCTGGGCGGCATACTGGGCCCTCTGTTCCCCTCAGAAGGGAATCGCCTATGATGATGACCCTCCTTCTTTTCTTAACGGAGGCAGTCGTAATGCGTGGGGCTGAGGGAGTAGTCCTGGGCAACCCCCTGGATGGGGATTCCTCCACCTCCTCAACTGCCTGGCCCTCAAGTTCCAGAACCCCATCTCTGTTCTGCAAAGGCAACTGGGAAGGGGAGGGAGGGCAGGAGGGGATAAACCTGGGACCTGGTTCCATTCTCCTCCCTCTCTTAGGTCCTTTCTGTCTGCCTGGTGGCAACAGGATATGGAATCCACTGCTGCTTGTGGGGCCTGTCTGCTGCCTTTGCCTCAGGGGTGGTAGATTGATGGAGCCAAAACCTCTCTCCTTCTCACACTTACTGATACTCCTCAGCCTTTCCACTTCCCCTTTCAGCTCTGCCACCAGCTGAGCAGATCATCCCCCGGTCACCCTCACACAGGGGCTGCCTCTGCAGCCCTTGGGTACGAGTGACAGGCTCAGGCACTCCCTGCAGCTGGACACCTGGACAGCAGCATCTCTGAGCAGGAGCACCGATCCTCCACTCTGGAGCCCTTCACCTCGGTGACATCTCGCACACTGTGGCAGTTAGGAAAGGCTCAGGTGGAAACCTCTTCAGTTAAATAATCAGTATTCCCATCCTTGTCTCTGTTTGTTAGATAAGGGCTTTCCTAGCCTCAGACAAGGTTTCCCCTCAGACAACGCGTTACTACACTATAAACTGAGGCAAAATAACATCTGGACTGAGATCCATTTGACCTAAGTCCAGGCTTAGCGTACATAACCCTGTTGTCACCCAAGTCTAGCAATAGTTCACCCTTAAAAACAACCAAGGGAGAAACTTCCCGCTCTTCCTGAACGGGAAGAATAGTTTGAAACAGGGCAAATATGAACCAAAGCAGTCACAGCCATCCAATTTCCAGGGAAAAATGAGGCAAGGACTGCAACACATATCCCAGGTTGGTTTTTAAAGCCATGACACACTGCTTTGGAGAGCCTGCCATGTGCACCCTTAGCTGGAAACCTTGCACATCCTCCTGGAAAAATAAAGAGGTGGCAAATTGTGCCCTTGTCCCTCACCTATCCAAACCCAGATACTGCCCACTGGGGCAAAGACAGAGCAGGGAGTCTTCCCGCTCACTACTGCCTTGCATTAAGGGAAGGGGCTTCCATGGCCATTGCTAGGGAAAAAAAAAGTTGAAGGGGAAGAACCACAGAATTGACTTTACCTTAATCGGGCAATGTGGTCAAAGTCCTGCATTCACTGGGCCCTCAGCTTTAGCAGCGGCTGAGAACTGGTGAAGATGACTACGAGTACACTGCTAGTCTCCAGGCTCTGTTTGAAGCCAACAAATCAATGCAAAAGAAGAATTATCAGTGACTGCAATAGGCTTTTGGGTCCAGGTACAGTATGGGACGGTCCATACAGGTACTTCCCCAGGTAGACTCAGGGTACCGGGGCAATTTTCACTCAGTCTAACTCTTCATGTCAGTCCAAAGAAAGTGTCACACGTAGCATCAGCTGTATACCATGTGTTTTAATAACCTGTATAACTAGCAGAAAAATAGTTTTGGATGTGTTTGTCCTCCTCCCCCCTAAAATTAAAAAAAATCAAGTTAAAACCAAAATAACATGAATCCCAAAACAGAAGAAAAAAATTGTCCCAGAGCAAAGCTGACACAAAATACAGTTAGAAAAAAGGTCTTTGATGACATTCTTGGGTAAAGAAATTATGTTTGTAAAACACAAGATAGTGAATAATAAAATGCTTATTGTTTTGATCAGTTTCTCTCTCTCTGTATATATATGTGTGTAGATACATATTTATCTATGCTGATACACCCTTGGTGGGATGAAATGGTACACCTGTAAGACAAAAAAAAAAAAAAAAAAAAGTGTGACTGTGGAGAAGGAGTGAAGAAGAAAACAAACGTATGGTTTCAGTCAGTGAAGTAAGGACAACGCTCAATCCTCTTACAATGTACCATTGCGCTGCTTATCGAGGGACCTGCTTGTCTCTCCACGGCTATGCTGTGTCCCTGGTCCACGGTGAGCTGTGAGCTTCTAATCTGAGTGGTCTCCTTCACTGCTCTGTGTGGGAGCAGTACCTCAGAAATGTATGAAGCATTCCTTCCCCCGGTTAATTCCCATGCTTTGCCATAATTTTTAAATTAAAATTGATTAGCATTTCAGTTTGCATTTTTCCCCCCAGGTTTCTTGCATTGACTGCTATGCAGGTCTCCACAGTAAGGCAGAGCAATATGCCACAGGAATGTGCCATTACCACGGTGTGACTGGATGGAGGAATTCATTTTACATCGGATCCCATGCTACTTCGACCTCACACTCAGTCTGCGGAGCCAAGTCATGCAGTAACCTCAGCTATTCAGCAATGGGTGGGCCTCTGGGTCACATCTTAATCCAAAAACAAGGATAGGAAAGAAAAATACTTTTTATTTCCTTTTTTCCTTCCACAGAAACCTACCCACACAAGCAGAGTAGGCAATACCATTCTATGCTGAGGTCTCTGCTTCACTCTTAGGCAAATGAGTCCTGCATTCAAAACCAAAGGAAACATATTCTTCCTCCTGTTGTTATATTGCTCTTTCAGAGAGCCAGACACTGTCCATGCTTTTAAGACCTCAGTGCTGTGCTTAACAAGCAAACTAAGCACAAGCTTATGCTGGCTGCAAAGTTCAGGTGACCAAGAAGGTACTAAGAGAACAGCTCAGCTTGCCAGCTTCTTGTAAACACCATATTGCAACAAAGGCAAAGGCAAAAAACCCCTCCCCACACCTCCCCCAGCTACCTTCCTTCTGTTTTTTCCCCTTTCTCTCTCCCTCTCTTTCTTTTCTTTCTCTCTTTCACTCTTTCTTTCTTGTTAGGGGGTTCATGAAGAGAAACAATGGAACTATCCCCACCCCAGCCAGCTTCCCACCCTACAATAATGCACAAGCCCATCTTATCCTGTACCTGCCCCCAGAAGGTGTTTGTTTGCCTCTTGATCTTTTTTGGAAAATCATGCAGTCTGATCTGCTGGGGAGTTCTGCAGTGCAGGGTGCTGGGTGGCTGGTTCTCCCCCTTTCCTGAGGCTCATAAGTGATTGTTTTTGGACAGATAGGCAATAAGAGCCACAGCCACCCCAACGTAGATGCCAGTTCCGATTGTGATGGACAGGACAGCCAGGAAGAGTGCTCGCCGGGAGCTGGAGCTTGCATGGTGGAAGTCCCCCTTGGCTACTGCTTTGTTTGTCTGCAAGATATACAACAACAACAATGCAATGTATTTATTTGTTTCATTTGGAAATGAAGATGTGATGCTCATTTCTTGGTTCAAACATCCTCCTGGGATATGACAGTAAACTGGTTGGAAATCAGACACTCTTTTAGTCAAATGAGGTTGTCTGCACAATTAGGATGATGATGAAACCAATGGCATCTCAACTGGTACTTTCAAGTGCCTTTAAGCTTAAACATATTCTAGGAGTTAATACTATGCATTACGATGACTTCTGAGACAGCTCAGCCTACCCTGATAATAGGGACAGAGGGGTGTGAGCCAAGGGTCTGCCATGTCCCCTCCAGACACAGCCACAATCCTGCTTCTGGGGGTGGCTGGATTCCAGCCTGGCTGGGAAACGTAACAAGGGAAAAGCCCTTTAAATCTTTCTTCCAAGTCAGGTAAAATATTCGATCTGTTGTTACCTGGACAAGGACAAAAGAGGTTGAATTTTTCCCCAGAGCAGTGCTTTTGAGCATACTGACTAGGTGGAACGTTTGGTCCAGGTTCACCACCACAGAGAGGTTGGACACCACCAGTTACCTCACATCCACCTCAGGCCTGAGCTTTATGCAGGACAAACACCCAGGAAACCAGAGATAGTAGACACTCTTCCAGTCTTGATTCAGAGGCACACTTAAGCATATGAGTAAGGCAGCTCCCTTGATTATCAGAGGGATGACACACATGACTAGTGGGGCCACTGGTGTTGGAGCCATGGTCTTCTCTCCTGGGGGTGGTACCTTCAGCTAGATGTGTCAGCTGGAAGAGTTTTCATTGTGAAGGGGTTAAAGTGTCTTTCATATCTCTTGCTATGGTTCCCAGTAGCTCAGAAGACTAATCCAAAGCTTGGGTAAATGTATCACATCTTCTGTGTAGGTCTGAGTGCCTTGAATTCAACCCGATCAGCTAGAGTTCCCAAAGTTATATGCAAGACATTTAGGCTTGAGCACAACGAACCTCACAAAGTTGCAGCTTGTTAGTACAGCTGCCAATATTGAACACAGAAAGCAGAATGCACAGCTGAGTGGGGATTGTCTCCTGTGATGACCCCACTGTCATGAACTGGATGGCCACTGCAAAAGGCTACATCTGGCGTTTGAGAAGTATTCAGTTCTTCTAACATACCTTCCAGGCACCTTCAAGCCCAGGAGCAAAGACAAAGCAAAATCCTTGCTCAAAACAGACAAAGGAAAGCTAAAATTGGACAGGACTGATCTACTCATTGACCTAATGCCATTTCAGTGTGTCTCAGTACTGTAGTAGGATGAAAGGAGGATGGCATTTTTACAGACCGTGGTGTGGTAGCAGCAGGATCACCCAGCAGCCAGTAACAGATCTGTCACCTACAAGAAAGGTCTTGTAGAATATGAGCTCCGTAAGTTCTGAGACAGGCTTTGTTCCCTCATTACAATGATTGAGGAATTCATAATGCTTTAACTGTATTTCTCCGCAAATGCTTGATTTTCTGGGAGACTTTCTGCTTCAGTGTCATCTATTGCTCTATTTTTGTCTTTTTTTTTTACTATTTTGCTACTCAGAGCAATTTACAGCAGCCAAATGACAAGCTTCCACACTGAAAAAAAGGCTTCTGGCCTTTCTGTCAATGACTTTATTAGGAGAACTGTCTCTTCTTATTCATCAACCTAATTTTTTTAAGCATAATGCCTTATAAATGTTGCAGGCAGAAACAATGTCAAACAATACATATTAAAAGAGAGAAAGACTCCAGGCAGGAGGAAAATTATAATTTCAAAATAGCAACATATAAACAACTCCCAAGTTTACACCTAGTGTCATGTCCTTTAGTTTAGATGGGGAAGGCATCCTACTCACTTTGCAAAGGATGCCTGGTCAGGTCTCTCAGTGGGGTGACCAAGGTTTTCATGAGCTTCTTGTCTGGGACCTCCAAACACTCAAAAGAAGAATCCTTTTCAGAAAAATGCCAGGGGCTGTGGGGATCATGGAAATTTTTCTTAAGGTTGCTTGAAAGTCTTGGCAAGGAAAGCAGAGAAAGCTTTAGAAAGAGCTGTTCATTCAGCTCTCTTCAAAGATGTTCTTCAGGTATCTGCTACCCATCACAGCATTAATAAAAGGCTTGAACAGAGAGGCTCCTATTCACAGAACTGAGGTCGGATTTGTCAGGCAAAAGTAAATCCACAGCGCTGAAGCTATTTGAGCCTTGGGATAAAGTGAGGTAAACACTTTCAACCCACATAATGGAGGGAAAGTTTGAAAATGCTGGAACGTTTCAATTTGACATTTCTGAAATGTCGCGTTATGTTATGGAAAATTCTGCAACGCTTTGGGTCAACTTCTTTTAAATGAAACTGTACAGTTTCAAAACAGTATTTTTTCACTTAAAAAATAGACGGAAACTCAAAGGGAAAAGAAACCATTAACCAAAATGTCAAATAATCTGAAAACTTGACAGTATGTCTTGACTGGATTCAATAAAAGAGTTCGGATTTACCCAAAATGATGTGTTGAGCAACCCAAAGGGATTCAGAAGGCTGATTTGTCAAGCACTAATAGCCTTTTTTCTGATAGGATCTTCAACCTAGTGGCAAACCTGCTCACAAAGAGCAACTTTTTTTCTTGAGGACAGCCCTGACTTTTGTGAAAGGATTGGGCCTATGGTGAAAAATCCGCCTTCTCGTTAAAATGTTCAGCCCAGCCAAAACCAGATGTCCTGTATTATTCATGTGTTGCCGTAGAGTTGATGAATTTGGCAGCTCCTGTCATTATGATATAGCTTGAATTTGTTTGGGAAAAAGGCCTGCATTCTCACAGAAGTTCTAGTTTCCAACAAATTACCCAATCTGAGTGGGTTTTTTTTCTTTCTTGTTTTAACCTAATGCATATTTTGTGACTCTGCAAAACCAAACCCCTCCTGTATCAAATTCTGAATGCAGAGTGCATTGGTAAGGTCATATGGGAAGGACAATCTTACAGTCCTTCATTCCATTCAGAAAGGTTTCCAGTGAGATGGAGAAATCAACACAGAAACCATCCTTCTTCAGTGTAAAACTAGTCTGAAAGGATTTGCTTATCATTAAAAAAACATTCTTTCTTGCTATTCCCTAATTAGCAAAACCATCCCATTACTCTCCAGTGTCACTATATGCAAATTACAGCATTTCTGCAGGTTTAAGCTAAACAGATCTGGAAAACAGTTACTATACAAAATGCAATTGAGGCCAATGTTAATGCCAGGTTAGCATCTGGCAACTAACAAGCAGTTATTCTTTTTTTTTTTTTTTTTTAAACAAGGATCAGATCTTCGGTATCTCTGTGCACTTTGAGAAGTCCCTTCGTTTTGGTACCCATCCAACAGCTTATGCCTTGATGCCTGACACAGAGAAATGACACTGTTGGTGGGTTTCCACACCAGTGATGCCTGTGCTCTGGCAAACTCTGTGTGGGAAATGAGGACAAGAAATGTCTTGTGTAGATCAGAGAACACAGTCAGACCGAGTCTCATCAGCTTTTCCTTGATGTGCTAGAAAAGGTGAAAACAACAGTTTAGACCTAAAAAGAAACGAACACAACTACATGCAGACAGCGGTCTGGCTGTTCATTTGTCATTATAGTGGGTCTTCACCCACTTGTCTTCACCCTCTTGTCTTCACCCTGGGCACTGCCAGGTGAAAGACGAAACTTGTCTGCTTACAAGGACTGGCCACATAAGCCCACAGTCAGACACCACAGAGGCACAAGAAATTCAGGTCTCCAGAGCCAAAATAAGTACAATTACAGAGAGCAGTATCTGTTGCAGACCCTTCTTGGTAACTGCTGCCAGCCACAAAACTGGGACCTCAGGCATCAAAACAAACTCAGTCTTCCTTTTCAATATGGTTTAGGGTCAAATGATAAATATTTTCACAATGCCACTGTGGTTAAAATTCCTCAGAAAAAGAAAAAAAAATCCATTTTAGCTAATAATGCATTTCAGAATAACGTATTGAGTAAAGAAAATACCCAAATACCCCACCAAATCCAGGTTAAAAATAAGGCTGCATTTATCATGTGCTGGTCTGCAAACTAGTGCAAGGCAAGATGTGCTAGACTGATGCTGTCTCCACTGAACAGCCCCATCCCGGATACCCACAGTGCCTGTGATGGACAGGTGTCCCAGTCTACACAGGATGACAAATTCCTGCTTCCATCCAGCGTTTCAGCTCAGTTAGAGGTGGGGATGGGGTAATGTGCACCACCAGAGCCCTTGCCAAGCTGCTAGGGCTGATCTGCCAAATGGTACCAAGGCACCGTTTGTCCAGCCATTCATACCCAGCCTGGAAACGGATTTCTGTGAGCTTCTCTTCGCAGATTCGGCTCTGGACTCACTAAAGAGGTATTTGCTTTTGTTACTTCTTTGCCATGAAAAGTAAACACCCACGATACAAGTATTACTGGGCTGACTACCTAGCTAGTATTAACCAGTCATGCTCGACTCTGGAGGACTGGTGCAAGAATGAAGATCCAAATGCACTGCTAGCAAAGGGCTTAATTCACTACAGCCTCTTCAAGCTAAGTACTGTAATTTAAGTAGTAAGGAATACAAACAGCTGTTCTAATGGTCTTAAAAGTGGTTGCAAAAGTAAGCACTTTTCTTAATCAAAATAATATCATCTGTGGAGTTTCACAGTACTTCTATCCATTTGCTGCTTCTCTTCCCTGGCAAAACTGTGGCTGGCAGCCAGATGATTGATGAACCAATTTAATACAGTCTTTGGGCAGCAGCGGGACCAACAGGTTTGACAAACAGAGCAGGGGACAAGTGTAAGACATGGGCTGAATTACGAGTGGGGGATAATTCATCGCACAGCACCAGACAAGTTCCCTCACTGTACAACCAGAAAATGAGACACTTTTCTTGCAAAGGGTTTGTATCCCTGCACTAGCCCTGCCCCTTGGTTTCCCCTTGGTCTGTGCCCTCTGAATACCCAGGTATGAATATCCACTTGCCAGCTACTGGCACAGGTTGTGATGAAGGCTGGGTACTCCAAAGCTGGAAACAGGGGCTTGAGCAAATACCAGCCCCCCCCTTTAGAGGCTTTGGAAGTAAGCCAGGAAAGTGAGGAGGGGCAGGTGAAGAGAAGGTAAGGAGATCTGGAACGTTTATCTTACTTTAACTAACAAAATGGATGTCTTGTTGTTTAGAAACACTTTTCAAGGAACTTCCCTGGAGTTTTCACTTGAGCTTCTGCAAAACGTATTCATCATGTCCCTGGGCTGCATGTTTTATAGGCTTAGAGAAGATGAATATTGTACCTCCACAGCTGCAAAGCCAAAAAATTCTGCTGCATCCCACAGTGACTCCATATATCATACTAACAAAACACCTTCTGGTACGCTGTATCTGGAAACAAGAAACACATTGATCACAATTATTAATCCTGCCTCATCTTCCTGAGGCTGGAGGGCAGGAATGACTCAATGTAGGAGGAGAGGATGGTATCCTGATCCCTTTGGTCAGCAGTGTGAGAATGCCTTTTCACTTCAGGGGAAGAAATGGTCATCAGGGAGCAGGGGTGCACAAGCTCCATGCAACCACCAGCCAGACCCTGCAACTTACTTCTTCAAGTGACATGCAAAAAAATGCCAGGGTGAGGAGAAACTCATACAGAAAATGCTTCTAGTCAAAAGCTCTGGCTACTGTTTTTAACTTGCCCAACTTGTACTTCTGCTGATCAAATTTCTGGGAAATACCTTCCACCTCCAGGCTTACACCACTTCTTTTCACTGACAGTGAGAAAAAGACTTCAGAGTCTTTGATAAAGATACAGATGGGAAAAGGGTGAAGTCAGGATTTGCCTCTGAACCACGAATGACAGCAGGGAGGTGCCACTCAGCAAGGGAAAGCATGGGGCTGGCACACACCCGGCATAGTGGTTGAGACATGGCAGGAGAGTTTTCAGTCCTGAGGAGAGCATCAGAGGGACCACGGAGCCCCATCAAACAGCTCCACAGGCAGAAATGGTGATCTAGGTAAATGACAAACAATTCTTTTCTCTGTCAGCATTTGCAAATTCCATTGTGCCCAGAGTGTAATAAAAACTTCAGCCTGTGGCAACTTGCCCTTCAGGTCTTCTGGAGAGCAGGAATGGCTAGCCTTCTGGAGCTTTCCATCAATCCTGCTGGCAAGTTGGTCCAGGAAACAGACACAAGTCACAAGCAGCCATTCCCTGTCTGGAACTTGCTGTGGAAACAGTGGGGAGCAGGCACCAGCTGAGATGCAGGCACTCCGAGACAGATACACAAACCTCCCCGGCTCAATGCTGCACTTAATCTCTGCTGATGCTTAAGTTTCTTTTCCTCTTCAAAGGCAAGCACCCAGCCTAGTCTAAGCTAGCCTTCAGACTGCAGTATCCAAAACCAACTGCTGGATCATCTTCAGGGAATTCCCCTCCAGTGTTGATAGGTAGGGACTAGATAACTTCTTTGGTATTGATGTCTCTCCTTCAGTGAGGCATCAACCCCACGCTGAGCATTCAGAAGATAAAAAGCGTAAGATCTTGACCACATCCTGCTCTCTCCCTGTCTGCTACACTGAGATCCAGTTGGGATGGCTGATAAGGACCTTGAGACAGCAAATGTCTAGTCCACATGGCACTTCCCCTGAGGCAATGCTGAGGTAGTATTAGTACTTGGGTAGCAGAAACGAAAGGATGATACAGGGATGTCACCAGAGTTTCATTAACACATGGAGAGAGGATAAACTGGCACATGCAGCTGCTGCTGCTGCTGCTTTGCTCACGGCTTTGCCAGATGTCCTAACTGCTCTGCTGCACCTCAGAGTGACAAAACTAAATCCAGTGTGAAAACCTACCCCTGAAGGATTTCTTTCAACAGTTAATCCTCATTGTAGTAAATAGGCTCGTTCCCTCAGCAGCCAGAGCATAGCACTGTGCAATGTGAGTTCACTGCAGCAGATGCTTGTTGCTTCCCACCAGCAGCCCCTCTGGCCTGCCTCACCCCCTGCCTTGCCGTGACTGTTCAGCAACACGATGAAACACCCATTTCTTCACAGTGAGGGCAGAACAGCCATCTGGGTGTGGGCAGGGAAAAGGATGGGCTGGTGGCCATCCCGTGTCTGGAGTAGCCTCTTGTATTGCCCTTCAAGGGCAAGTGCAGTTTAACCAAATGTTACTCCAGTGAGCCCTTCAAGTGGCATTTCCTTCTTTGTGAGCATCACCTTCTTTGCTCTGCAACAGCATAGGTACTTCCAGCCTGGCCAAAATCCCCCCCGAGCTCCTGAACTGTGATGGGGCAGATGAAAATAAGTGGCCTGCGTAAAGGGATTTCTACTGCCACCAATCAAATGATGCTGTGTTGGTGGAAGGAGATGTTATGGGAACAAGATTTGTTCCTGGAAACCCAAGAAAGGCTCAGGAGAAGCAAGTGTGAATGGGAAGAAGCGGGTGTAAATGGAGACCAGCATGATCAACTTTCAGAACATCTGGGATTGAGCCACCAGATCATTTTGGTATCCATGTTTTCTGCTGGAATGTGAAAATAGGACATAGGCGAGGATGTGATTCAGCCCCTGGCTGGTGCTGCCTGTGGCGTTTGATTGTGTATTCAAGTGCAGATAAAACTGTAAATGTCCGAGTGAGATTTCGGCACTTCGAAAAACAAAAGCATAATAATGAGAACAGCGGGCGTAAAAGGCCTGAATGAGCAGAATGCAGAGGGATGCTTTTAGACAAGCTCCACAGCAACAGCAGTTCATTTGATTGCACTTGAGAGAATGAGACCTCAGCCTGCGCTACAAAGGCAATTCTGTTTTCCTGGCATGTAGAGGAATTTGGATGTTTACCGTAAAGATTATTTCCTCCCTCTGCTTTGCTTCTAAGCCCTTAAGCAGATGTTGCCATTTTGTGATGAAAGAGAAGAAAATTTGGGAAAGGTGACATGTGGTGAAGCCTAGTTCATGCACACACAAACACGTGCCCACGCAGACTTACACACAGCTAACTTGGGTTTGTGTCCACACACAGTCATATGCACTATCGGCCTAGAGTTGGATGCAGCTACCTAGGTACCACCGAAGTGTATCAACCAGTCATCAGTGACCAATTCAGTCCCAAGGGGCTCCGTTATTTTTCACATTTAGATGGATGCTTGTTTCTGTTTTGTTTGAAGACAGAGAGTTTAAAATGTGAGCACTACTCAGGAAGAGAAATCTTGAAGCAACTCCTAATTTTCAGATTCCCTTTGGTGAGTGGCAAGAAGTTGACCTCAGCTCAGGGGACATCGCAAGGTACTTTTTGCCTGTGGTGCCCCTACCCCTGTTGCAGGGTCTGGATGGTGCCTGACTGGACAGTGCCACAGGTGAGTCTGTTTTTCAGGACCGTCAGCATCTCCAGATACAGCATCTGGTGTGTGGCAGCAAGGATGGTCTCCAGCGGTCACTTCCAACCTCAAACATTCTGTGACTCTGTGATTTTGTGCAGACTTGACAGCTGTACAAAGATGTGCAAAATGTTATTCAACCGTCAGTTTTCTTATAAACAAATATGCCCAGAGAAGTTCCTCTGTTTCACAGGCAAAAGCAAGGCTTTTAAATCCCTGTGATGACTTTGTTAAGGCTGCACTGAAGGACCTGCTGTAGGTGGGTTCCTGAATTTGGAAAAATCTGCATTCATAGCTTTCTACCTCCACCTTGTTATATAAGGTTGGTGTACAGCCTGGATTCCCTCTGTCCACACCCAACCCTACTGCCCCATGACCCTCCAACTCCATTTGTGTCAAGGTGCAGTGCATGGTCCCAGCCTGGGTCGTTGTGGATCTCAGACCTCACCGCTGGGACCTTTTCTCTCCATGAGGCCATGCCCACATGACCCCACATCAAATCCAGCTTTTATTCAGACTTTTGAATTAGCCAAACCACTTTCATGTAAAAACAGAGAAACTGAGGCAGGGAGGGAGAATTCCTGCAATCCCCTGATGGTCTGCTTTCCCAGGGTCAAGGAGCAAGTGCCAGTTATGTCCCTACGGAGCCCAGAGGAACAGAGCAGGACTCACACTTCAGTTCTGTCTCCTTCTACCCACCATCCTTCCCCGACACCAGCCAGCAGCTCCCTACTCTCATAGTCAGTTGTCGGAGCCTTTCCTGCCCAGACTTCGGCTCCAAGCCCAGACGACAGTAGCAAACCCAGCAGGGTGTCATGAAAGTTTTGTTTCAGGTGTCTCAGAGGCCTGGGATCCTCTGTGAGCAGTGACAGAGGTATAAACGGCCCTGGGCAAATTAACTCTTTCTGGCAGACACTTAAGGTGTCTTGCTTTGATTTAAAAGATTTGATGTGTTACTTTTCTGATTAAAATAATTAACATTTCCTTCCTACGTAAAACAAAACATCTTGATTTGGTCAAATAAAATGTTTGTATATACTGGGGGGTTTTGATGCTTGATTCACTGAAATATGTTGAAGAAGACCCTAAAGGACTCTCTCATCTCCATACACTGCTACCTCTGACGCTGCGCATGTCAAACTGTACTTTCTTTCCCTATTGAACTCAGCAGCAAAGAGTTTTCTTTCAAGGGTCTTTCAAAGGGGAAACTATTAGAAGCTTTATTTCCAAATTCATCATTGAAACTTTACCAATGCATATATCATGGATATTATTTGGGAACACCATCAAGAAAGTACTACATGCTTCCTCTGTTCTTAAACCCCTCTCCTCCCATCTGCTTACAGCACCGCTGGAGACAGGCTATTAGGTTGGACGGACCCCTGGTCAGACCCAGAACTTTCATCTGTTCTTACAAGGGTCCAGCACTGTTGGTTCATAATGCCGGGTGATACACGGAGTTAATCCGTTATGCTAATATGCTATTCCTAAATTTATTTAACAAAAGACTGTCGATTTCGCTGACATAAAGATTGCACCTATTTAGCATAAGAGCTAAAGTCACTGCTTTTTGACCAAAAAACCTTGTTTATTCTTGACTTAAGTATACAAAAGCACTGTGCATTACTGGCTCCCTTAAGTTTTCTGCTCAGACTTCTGTTCTCTTTTTTACCAGAAACTTCTGAGCTGATGTCAAGTATCGGAATAAGGCAGTTTGTTTCTGTCTTTCTAACAGACATACTTCTTTTAAAACAAAATTTAATGAGTTTTCTCTCCCCTTCTCTTATTTCCTCCCTTTTTCACTGTTATTACTGCTTTTACAATACGTTCTATATATACATGGCGAAAAAAAAATTATTAAAGTCATAAGGAACTGTGACATTTCACAAGAAAGAACGCAGGAGGAAGGTTTTAAAAGGTCTAGAGGAGAAAAGAAGGACGAAGAGACCTTTTAATAACTTTAAAAGAACCCAAACTGCATTTAAGACTAAAGAGTGATACAGGCAAGGGACTAAGCATGAAAAGTGACATTTCTTTCTGACCAAGGGCAGAAAACAGTGTCAAAAAACGTGTTGAACACAAATATGTGCTGTCAGAATAAAAAAAAAAGGGACATTAATTTAAGCCCTTTATATAGATAGTTCTGATATGTTTCATGTTGCTTTTGAGCTTTTATTATTTTTATATATATATATACATTAATCAAACCTTTTAGATGAAAATTTTCTTTCCAACTGACAAAAGGGATTTGTTTTGTTATGCTTGAAAATGTATTGATATGGGATGCTCCAATCTTTTCAAAATGTTTTGAAAACCTTCTAATACATGAAAGTTCTCAAACCAACTTTTTTGTGAAATGCATACTACACACACACACAATCACTAAAACTTTGGTGGATAAATTCTCCTTTGGCTCAGTCATTGTGCATTCAATTTTGAATTGCTCTCAGTAACCAACACATATTGCTTCTTGATGCATGTGACCATTTCTGAGGAAGCTGCTCCTCTTGCTGGGGCTGGCATGGCCTCAAGTGAACAAAGTCCTGTGGAGTAATGACCCTCTTGAGATGACATGGTCTGAACCTGTGGCATATTTTGTGCCTGCTGCTGTGAGCAGACCTGGAGATGACTCTACTACCTTGGAAAACACCTAGAAGGGGGATGCTAAGGAAATTATTCCTGGCTAGGCTGCTCATATGGTGGAGGAGACCTGGAAACTGCAGTTGGTAGTGTGATCACTGCAGCACAAAGAAAATACTGTCCATCCTTCATGCCTAGCCCCCAAAACTGGATGGAGAAAGAATGAATAAGGAGAAAAAAAATGTGCTATAAGACAGTCATCCTACCCAGACTCCCACCAGCATCTACTAATTCCAGAAACACCTTTGCACAGGCAAGAAATAAGAGGGCATGCTCATCTCTTGACTCAACTCCATACTCAGTAGAGGAGGAGTCAACAAGATCTCATTTTTTACTACTGGGAAGGTTCATCAGCTGATCTGAAATAGTTCATTTGTATTTGTCACTATTGCTGTTGGCATGGAAATGGAAGGTCTAACCTTATATTAAGCTGTCAACACCCTGAAATGACTGCTCTGTCTTTCCTATGACTCAGCGTCTGCAAGACAAGAACTCCATGTTCTCCAGCAATAACACATCACAGTGTTGTCATGCCAGCAGATACCAGCCCCGAATCTCTTGTGTACAAAAGTCCTCTCTCTCATAACTGCAGCACTCCCAGGCAGGTGGCCCTGTGTTTCAGTAGTGCGGTGGCTTACATGTGTGGGGAGCCTAACAAAGGGCTTGATGTCAACCCTTGCTCTTCCCCTGTAGACTTCTTTGCCTTTGATCGCCTGTAACTCAGTTTTGTGTCTCTTGTTGCTCCTCTGCTTCTGGTTCACTCTTTCTTTCCTCTATCCAAACAGCAATACTGCTTTTGGGGTTTGTGGACATTATCTCCACCCTTTTAAATGGGCGCAGGCTGTCTGAAGGGTCGAAGGTGCAGTATGTTGCATTCTTATGCTGAGTGTTTCAGCAGGAAAAGAGCCCTCTGCAGAGTTGACGTGGGTATATAGAAAGTGTCCAGGCAGCAGCACTACCTTCCCAGGGGTGGGCAGCTGGAAGGAGCCCAGCAGCAGCCAGAGTGAGCTGGAAGGGCTTTGCTCATCCTTATTCTGCATGGGGACCAGGGCAGAAGGTTGGGGAGCGATTAGAGGAGATCTCCAGAAAAGCTGCTACTGAGGAGTGACTCACCTGCCTGAGCATTAATAACAGCCTCTCCCCACCCAGTTTGTCTGCCAGAAACACAGACAGACCAGTGAAACCCCACACCTGCAATGCCTTAAGCAAAGGAGTGAGGGACCCCTACAGGGTTTGCAGCATGGAGATGCTGGTTTCACCTCCATGGTGGCAAGAACATCCTGCTCATCTGCCTTCATTGTGCCTGAGTCAGCTCTTATTCCTGCCCTCAGGAAGACAGCAAACTGGTTTGAGACATGTATCCCCAAGAATTCTCCACCTTTGGTACTCTCTTTTCCTCCAGCATCTTACTAATGCCTGCAATAACCACTTTATAATATTGTTTTCTCGCTGCAGGCTTGCTCCCTGAATCTCCTATTGCTGTACTAAAAGAAAGGAGCCGGATGGAGCAGAGCTGCAGCAATTCTTACATTGGCACGCTGGGACCATTTTATTTTTGATTCATGTGGCCTCCAATCAGAGTATTTTCTGCTTTGATGATAACTGGCGGAAAGAAGAGGCCATCCCAAAGGTCTCCTCTCCCTTTAACAAACTGCTCCACAGAGGTAGGGCTCTTCCTCTGTGGAAACACATTAGCATACAAACATAAGTTGTGATTGTCCAACAGGAGAGCACAGATTGCTAATAAGGATGGTTCTTAGTGGCTCTGAGGGGTCATCAACAACCTGGCCAAGTTTTTTAATATCAAAATATTCCAGAGTGTACAAACAAGAACATGAAGTCTGCTTCTTTTCTCTTCCCCTCTCCTTCATTCTGTTGCATACATACAGTAAGTATCTCTTGCTCTGTGCAATTTAATCGGCATTGCTGTGTCTGCCAAAAGTAATGAAAAATGAAAATGAAAAGCTCCCATCTCCAGCCAGTCGGCTTGTCTAGCAGAAGGCGGGTCAGGCTTGAGCAATGGCTGCTGCAGAAGCCAGGTCCCTGTCAGCAGGACAGCAGCGTATTCATGTGCGTGTCCCTGTCTGCACGTCCTGTACCAAGCAGGACCGCTGTGGAGAGGCAGGGAATGCACAAACACATTCACTGCGGGAGGATGCCACACTCTGTGAAGAGGGATAAAAGCCTCAGCAGGATGCTCTGGTCAAACAGAGGAGTCGTTCTGTAAAATGCCAACCTCAGGAGTCAGAGCAGGCTCCCTTTGATTTGAAAGGACTTTGCTTCTTGCTCTCCAGTCCCTTCCCCTTCAGGTACTGGGAGCAGAGTGTGCTACCCTGGGCATCTGGCAGGATGACAGCTGCTATGGAGAAAATCCCCTTCACACGTAAGTCCCTATAGTTTGGCCACCTTCCGTCCAGCACTACTCCATCACATACAGGCAGGCAGAGGAAAGCTATAAGCCTGCCTTTGTTTTTCCTGCAAAACCCAGGTGAAAACCCTTCATGCCCGTTAAATACAGGATGCCACCTTTCATGGTAGGGATCATCCAGCTACACTACTACTACAGCATGAGCTGCCATCCATCAGCTGAGCTGCTGATGGTACGGGAGTCAGTGACCTCTACCAGCTCCAGCTTGCAACGAGGAAAGCACAGGGACAACAGCCTGCATCGTCAACTGCCTGGGCAGCTAAGAACCAGTGTCCTTTGGGGTCTGGCAGCCCATGGGCCATACACCTTGACTTTACTAGAGCCATGATTTTCCCAAGAGCTCAGCCAGCCATCTGGGGACAGAGGGGAGGCACAGGCAATGCCAGGCTGTTGTTAAAACCTGTCTCCTAGGTGGATCCCTGAGTAAGAGTAGAGTCATGAAGAAGATCTGGTCTGCCCCTGGGGACCAAGTCTTCAGAAGTCAGAGCGATTTCAACCATGCGGTGAGGGGAGACGAGGTGCAACAGACCCCTCTCCTTCACTCATTTTTACAGAAAAGGATATGGGAGAGGATGGACCACATCCAGAAGTAGTAGCAAGTGAGCAAGGTGAATGTCTGGATGCAGGTGTAAACCAGGCAGGTGCTTAAACATCTCCCGCAGTGCAACAGTGGAGCTACATAACGAGGCCTTCACTAGCGAGGCACAAAGCTTATCCTGGTCTGATGTCTCTGTTGCATCTGTTCATCAGAAGATTTCAGCAGGAAGTCATTCACATGGGGAGGGGTTTGATAATTATTTCAGAGCTTGCTTGCTCTCCTCTCCTCCCCTCTTCACTCCCTGTCTTTCATCTCTCTGCCCTACTGGGCTAATAGATGCTTCATGACTGAAATACATCCTTTCTGAAAATACTCCACTAAAATATTAATGAACAACTGTTTTCATTATTTGCTCAGTGCTAAATAACTTCATGATAGCTCTGCAGCCAGAGGTCTAAAGCGACCATCTGCCACGGTGACCAGTGCTCCCCCACTGTCTCCTTCTGCTCCCTCTCTGTCTCATGCATTCTTCGAAGCTGTAAGCCCTTGGGGACAGGCTCATGCATTTTGCTTATCAATCCCAAGGTGTTAGCTTTGATCTGTAGAGCACCTAGGACAATAGGGATCCTTGTACTGCACAAGTGCTGGTGGCAGTAAAAAAAATACTGACATTATCAAGAGCATCCTAGCGACACTAAGTTAATTGTCCACACTTTTCTCCTCCACTAGAAAACAGCACAAGGGCAGACTCTAACCATTTTTGGAACATTATACAAATGTTATTACAGGGTGCTCTCTGAGCCTTTGTTCCCTTTCAGTTCAGAGATAAGATTCCCACAGTAGCAAGGATGCTAACCTCAAAAACACCTCAGTATCCGGTAAGATATATTGCACTTTTGCTTACTTTTCTATCTCCCACTACAGAAAAGCCGTCTGCTGATGCAGAAAGTACTTATTTCTGGTATAATTATAGGTGGAGCTATTCCTGCCTAGTGGCGTTACCTTGTGGTTACTCGTGCAGCACCATATGCAAAACTTTTAGAGATGGGAAATCAGTCTCACCAGGCACTGCTCCACCACTCCTGATGGGAGTGAGCGCTGCATGACTTTGTCCCTGACTCGCTCAGCAAATGCCTCTGTGACCTTTCAAACCTGCAGCTGAGACACCTTTAAGACATGCTCTGTGGTGTCTGCATGCAGAAGGCTGAGCAGTATTTGAGAGAAGTATCCATTTTCAGAGGATGTGAGTAAACAGGTCCCACAGAGTGGTACTGCGCAGAAAGAGGGACTTCCAAGTGCCCAGAGGCATCTGGGATGATGGGAAAGACTGGAGTGCCAGGAAACAGGAAATTTTGAAACCATAAGTTCTTCTAACATCTCTGGAAGGTGGTGTGGAACAGCCACAACTGTCTGTGATTTTGGCAGTGCTGGGCAGCAGGACAGACCACTAGCGGTGTCCACACTAGTAGTGATGCCTCGGTCTGTGTTGAACTCCAGAGTGGACTGGAGGTAGCCCCTACCCCTCCACTGTGCTCCCCTCTTGGGCAGGACTGCAGATTGAAATTTCCCTTCTGCAGGTCAGTGTTAGACAGCACGGCAAAGCACCCTGGGCAGCAGAAGGGGGATGTTGTGGAGACTGGTGACAGCAGTCTGCAGGAAAGTAATACTCTGTGTAGCTGTCTGTCCAGTGCCTAATGCAAGGGGGTCCTAAGGCCAGCAGTATCAGTGAGGCCATGTCCCTACCGCCAGCAGATGAGTGATGTACCTATACTTGGCTCAGGTACACAAGGATGATGATGAGGGGCCAACAGTTCATTTGATGGGAAACTAACAACCACAGTCAAGCAGAGGCTGTCCTGATCACCCCTGAGGAGGGAGATAGGTGCCTGAGAACGTGGTTTCCTTGCATAGTGCAGGAAGAGCTGGGTAAAGGAGCCACATCACGCTTTGGGGCACATCTTTGCAAGGATGTGGTCGCTCAAGAACTTGGGTCTCTCTCCCAGTGCTGTGTCCTGACTCAGACACACCGAAACCTTTCACCTGCACCTTAAAAGCACTACCCTGTGGTGCTTTTAACGCAGGGTAGCTGCTGGTGCAGCCAAACTATCCACAGGAGGTTGCTAACAACACTTCTATGGTTTATTCTCCTGAGGAGGCCCAGGGGGACAGTATGTGCCCCTGGTGAGAAAGACAGACCTGGAGGTTCACCTTCGCGGAGCACAACGGACTGGAGGACGTGCTCTCCAGGCTCTTGGGATTGCAGACAGGAGACTCAGCCCTAGGTAAGGCCAGGGATGTAGTGATGGGTACAAGGTATCAAGGTGCATACAACAATGTCTTCTGCTAGATGAAAATCTGGATGAAAAAGGTATTTGGCATGCAGGATCTTCACAGGGAATGAGAGAAGACGTGTGTTCTGTGGATGAGCCAGGCAGTGAAGGTACATTGCTAGGCTGTTCACTGGGTGATGAGGGATGAACAGGGCACCTTTAACCTCACATACGTACCAAAGCAGGAAACTGCTTTCTGGAAGATCTAGGTGGGCACTTCTCTGGCCATCACAACTTTTGGGCTGGACAGTGCGTAAAGTGTGATCCAGCTAAGACAAAGGCAGTGACATGGCTCTACAGAAAGAAAAACATTAACACTGGAAATGGAAGAAGCTGTGTCACCAGGCTGGAATGAGTCCCCTTTCAAATGAGCCCTTCACTAGGGAGAAAGAGTGGTTTTATCATTTGCAAGCCCGTGGCTGGGAGCAAAGCACCAGGTCATGACAGCAATCTTGAGCATGTTTCAGTTGCCATCCCTGCTGCTGCAACAATTAGGCTGAGTCACTTCAGTGCTCTTTGAAAATCATCTTGCTTTCTCTTTAACTTCGTGTGAGAGAGAACTAGGGTTCTGGCCCTTGCCCACAGCAAAGAAAGTAATGAAAGGGATGTCTACAGCAATTTGAGGCTCCCTTACCCTCTGCTTTCAGTTTCCCAGTGCTTTTTGGAGAGGTTTAAATCATTTCCAGAGGATAACACTGGCTTTCTGAAACACTGGAGTGCTAGTGCAAGGGCATATTTTCTCAGGCAGCTCTTTGCTTGGTTTCTCCCTCTCTCTTTGGTCCCTAAAGGTTTCAATTTTGCAGAAATGCCATTGGGAGGGTAAGGCAGGAGAGCTGCGCCTATTCGAGTGAAATAAGGCTGATTACATCCATCCTCATGCTGTCTCCCTGTCTTCCACGCAGCAGCATCTGACACCCCTATGACACTGTGGCCCTGCACACAAGTTGGATGAAGGGGTGTGAATTTACATCACCAGTTTCACAGCCTTTGAGGGATGGCTGCTCCTTGATACTTGCCAGCAACAGGGCTTGTGAGGTCTACTGATCGGCTCCAAGTGGGGTCCTGAGCTCAGGCCATCCCCCAGGATGTCCTGTTCAGTTCTGGCTTTTCTGGGGTCTAAAGCTAGGTGAAATGGATGAGACACTTCCCAGTGGCTTGAGAAACTTTGAACAGGTTCTTCCGATAAGCCCTTTAAATCTGATTCCTTAGGGAAGCCCTTTAGATCTGAATTCCTTTGTAGGTCTGTGCTCATTTTGGGGCCAGCTCTTTTGATATCTCCCAGCTTCGGTCTGGAAAATCACTCTTAAATCCATTTGGGATGGCATAGAGGAGCTGGCTGAGTGGACATAGGAAATGATAATCCTCTTGAAGCTGTCCACGTGTGACTTCTTACTGTATAGGATTACATGTTGATGAGAATGTCTTTGGTCTTCAGTTCTAATGCTAATTTCTTCCTTCTTCAGCTGCTCTTTCTAACACCGGATTTCCTACTTCAGCAACTGCAAAGGCAAACTGACTAATTCAATTACAGACAAGAGCAGAGCTCAATTTCCCCTTTCTATTCAAGAAGTGCTTTCCTTTCGTAGTAGCTAGGGCAATGTGAAACTTATCCATAATTGAGCCTTGCTGGAAAAGTTATTCCAACAGGGTATCAACCTCTGTGTCATAAGGATATTCACCTAGGGACAGCATTTCTCATGTCCAACATCTTTTTTTACTTCCATTAACATTTTACTGTGATTTACTGTTGTGTTTGCAATTTCCAATAAAAATTCTTTAGTTTTCAATGCCTTGTCAAAAGAACAGAGATGTTTGGGAGAATACGGAGTGCTAGGGAAGGGGGACCTGGCACATTTGCATGAACACTTTCGCTGGGCTGGAAAGTGTTTGTTCACAAGGAAGTCTCTTACTGAGGCCCAGTGAGTGCATTTTTCTGTAGTGTAGGGGCAGATGAAGTGTGAAATGCACATGGTATTGCCAAGGATGGGAAGCAAGGTGGAGGGACATGTACAGCAAAGCATAAAAGATGAAATGCATCTCATGGGACTGTGTGCCACGAGGTTGTGTTAGCATTTAGAAAAGAAATACATATAACAAAAGGAAGGTAATAACTATACAAAATTGGACATGGGCATTGCTGAAATTATTAAAATCCAAGCAAATGTGGATATTAAGATGTCTGTAAACCCAAAAGACACTAGTGACCTTTATGGCCCAGGGTCCTCCCCACTGGCATGCCTGTCCCCCTTGCACTCAGTACTCTGCAGAGCAGAGATTCTCCCTGTCAACAGCCATCAGTTTAATTCTGCAGCAAGAAAGACTGGAAGGACTTCATGCCTGAACTTCCAAGGGCAAAAGCCATTTCACATTTGGAAGAAGGTCCTGGGGTTATCCAAATCTGATGCAAAACTGCTTTTCTTTGGGATGCAAATGCAGGAGAGCACTAGCACACCCAATACTGCCTAATGGCAGACAAAAGGTGAAGCAGGTTCAGTGAGCTAATTATAGAAGCTCATTTTCAAACAATGTGCACTGAAATGTGCCACTCTGGACCTTGGATAAAACAGCCATATTCACATTCTGCATCCGTACAGGTCTTTGTGCTTATAGCAGGATTTAAGTTAAACCGGGAAAACTTATCCCATAAGAAAAGTTACCCTCTCAGTGCTGCCATCCAAAGCTGAGTGGTAAAACGTCATTTCCCACATGTTGGAGGATGGGGAAGGAGTAGGAAAAAGCAGCTGCACGATGTTTATTGAAATATACTGAACAGCCAAAATATGGGCACTAATATCTGGCAATATTTAACACCAGCCAGCAGGGAAGCCAAATATTTGCAGAATCAGGATTTGTTTATGTGTTTTATTAAGTGACTGTTACCACCATTCTGTGGCTGGCTGAAAGTTAGGACCATTTCTGCCGTTTTGACATACAGACTGATCACTGGGTAGAAAGACCAGTTTTAAAAGCAGCATTTTTTAAGAAGAGAAGAGAGCTCATGATTCAAATTATGGTGAGTGGATGGAACTTCAATAATTTATTTTATCTTTTTTCCCAGTTTTTAGAAAATATATGCATTTGTACAGTTGTGGCTTTCAAGGGCAGAAGTCATTTTTAACCAGTGCTGGGTTTCAAGTGGTAGAATAACTGCATCTCACAGAGTATTGAATTCAGGCCAGCTACACACAAGAGTAATGTTAGGAACACTCCTAGGTCTGTATCTTAATTAAGGGTCTGAGTTTTTATACTCTCTTGCATTACATTGAAATGAATAATGTATCTATGGAAAGCAGGAACAGATTAGATCCCTCTAAAGGCAATGCCTGTCTTGAAGTGAGGGGATGAATGACAGATAAATCAGCAGTGTAAAACTGGTGTCACTGTAAATATTGGGCAATAGCTTTAATAATACAGTTCGTTAATAATACATATTGGTTTCCTTCTTGAAAAGGATACAGCTATTTAAGTTGCAACTGCTGCTAAAATTTTTTATTATTCTAATTGCCTTATTAATTCCAGGGAAGCTCTCTTCTAGCTTGTAAAGGGCCAGAGCACAATATGTACTTCTCTTTACATGCTACAGGAGCACAGGTGAGCAAGCAAGAAAGCTCTTGGAAGGGCTCCCCAGGATCTAAGGATACACAGTCTGCCAGCTTTCAATGTTTCTGCTATTAAAAATAATGCTAAATTACATCTGTAATAACTTTTCTTTTTTGCATGCCAGGTGCCACAAGATTGCTGAGGAATATAAAGCAAGTGGCATTTTTGGGAGATGCATGCCCTCCCCCTCTCTCAGCATGTCAGGCTTCTCATCAGCTTCTGAGAGCAGGGCTGTACAATGGCTACAAAATCATGCTCCAGCAACACACCCTACCCATGTGGAGCCAGCCTGAGCACCCAGGACATATGTCTGCAAACCAAAACCATGTGAAGGTCCTCCAAGGAAATTCAGGGATGTATAGGCTAGAAATCAAAGCTCATATCCTGATGTGTGAAAGCAGAGTTGTCTTCTGTTACCAGAAGTTCTACTTCTGCAATCAGATGGACAAGTTAGTATGGTGGATGGGTAGCAGTTACTGCATTGGATCATGGGTTTAAATCCAAAGATGTTTAAAATGTGTTGCCTTACAGGCATGTGGAGCTTTTTCTGCTGCATAGATACCTGTGCAGCACTAAAATAGAAAAGTGGGTGAAGAG
Source organism: Rhynochetos jubatus (assembly GCA_027574665.1). NCBI lineage: Eukaryota > Metazoa > Chordata > Aves > Eurypygiformes > Rhynochetidae > Rhynochetos > Rhynochetos jubatus. The sequence goes on along the minus strand of CM050650.1, from coordinate 13,383,747 downwards.
CAGCCTATTCATGACAATGTGGAAAATCTGTCAGACCCCTTTATTGCCAATCCCTGAGTGGACCTGGCTTTATCTGTTTCCATGTGTCAAACCTGGATATCCCTCCTTGAAAGTAAAAAGTGGAAAGGAGGCTGGAAATCTTGCCAACAGACATCCCACTAACTGATTGGTTGTCTCCTGCTGTTTACTCCACTCTTCTGGGACAAACAGGGACTGGAGCCAAGTCTCTGGGAGAAGAGCCACCAGGCAAAAGAAGTCAAGGATGTTCCCTGAAGACCAAGCCTGCATTTATACCCATCGTTCAGGAGATCATTGATACTTCCCCTTCACATGCAGATGGTTAGAACAGCATTGATATTTTCATTTTACATGTAGCTGTTTATCTGGGAGTTGAACGCTGTCAAATGCAGCGAGGACAGAGGTGGCTAATTGCTTATGCCAGTCAAGATTTTAGCGAAGGAGAAAACGTTGAAGAGAGGGATGTGAGAGACAGAGAGAGAGAAATCAGTTTATTAACTGTAGTATTGGGGAAGTACTCTGTAATTGCAAGAGACTGAAAAAAATAAAAAGCCCTGCTGCAATTAAGTGCCCAGAATAAACAGCAGGAGAATGCAAGCAGCTGTCTTTGGTGCCCCTTAAATTCTCTGGAATCTGAAATTTATATTGTCATTTGTAAGTTATATCCAAAAATCTCCTACAGGCAATTCAACAAGAATGGAAAGGTCTTCATATCACGCAGTGGACTGGCAAGGTTGCTTTGATCCACAAAAGCACTGAGCACTAGTCAGCTCTTACTGCTACCCTGCCCTAGAGCAACCTTCTCAAACCCATGGGGATGCCAGCACTGAGTCTGTCTCACCAGCGCCAGTGGCAGGGGTGTTACCCTCCCCTTGCCTTACTCCTGCTTCACAGATGCATCTGAAGGCAGAGGGAAGAAAAGCAGAGTCATATGTGCTCTTATCCATAAGAGCACAAAGACAAGCAGAGGGAACACAGCGATGACGAGCTGCTCTAAGAACTACCCACTAACCAGCAAGAGACCCAGGCACCATCAAAGAAGGGCAACAGCAGCCAGGAACACAAGGGTTTGCACCCTTAATAGCATTAGAGAGCCCTTGTTAATGTGCTGGCACTGGAACTTGACTGTTCACCCTTTTAGACGGTTAGAGAAGTCCTTGGTGTGGTTTTGGCTGTGTCAAGTATCAATGTCCCAGACGATGCCTCTGCACGGTGACGAAGTTAGAGCAGAGCAGGACCACTCCCGATGATTATCTTTGATGCAATGACCCTGATGGTAGGTAAGAGACCATTCCTGCCCACAGACTTCAGAGCCAGAGAACATTCCTTGGTACATTCAATTTATTAGCAAGGATGTGGTCACTGTGGTCTAATCCACTGGTTCCCACTTCACTGGATCATGGACCACCACCCATTCTCAGAATTTCTGGGAGACTGCCATGCCAGACTCAACAGTTTGGTCATCACTCGTCTCCTGGGCAGAGTGATCTGGGATACCCAGGTCATGGCCCACATGCCAGGTTCAGCAACTTCACAGTTCCAAGTCTGGATAACTCCCTTCAGCTCTTCCTGTCCTTGACTGGGCCATGGGATATATCCAACCCTTGTTCGAATTAATTGCAAAGGGACCTCTTGGGTGCATACAAACCTATGTGCACTTGCACACACTTACATATATATATAATACCTGATGTAAATAAAATCATGGTAAATCAGATGTTAGCCTTGAAAAAGAGTTCAGAACCCTTTAGATCAAGTTTTGAGTGAGGATCATTCTTGTTTTTAAGGAAGCAATTACAGCTTTCCTGCCACTGTCAGCTGATCTCTGTGCCGAGTGGGGGTGGCATTCGTGTTTGGCAAACGGGCCCAGGCCATTTGCATGGAGCTGCAGCTCTTCTCGCTGTTGTTAAGCTTCCCTCGAAACTTTCTCAAACAGTGTTTTTACACCCACCCACAGAAAGAATGACACACTCCCAGGGCTGTTTGAGGAACTTAGCAACACACTTCTGCTGGGAAGCCACACAGGCAGTAGCAGCCGGATCTGAGACACCTCTTGGTGCCTGTACCAGATCTTCCCCCACCTTCCCTTAGACAACTGCAAGGACACCGGCACCCTGTGACAGGGCTCTTCCCTCAAACAACAGGATCCGTCCTTTGCATCAGTAATCTCAGTGTGCAGTGCACGGAGGGAGGGGAAAGCAAAACCTCAGGTCATGCAGCAGAACCAAGTCTTGGCTCTGCTCAGTCCCAGCCTTGAGCTGGAGTGGCCTGCTCCTGCTGTGGTTGGTGTTTGAGCGTAAGCGGGTGGAACTGCCGGCTCCTCAGGGCAAGGATACTTGGTGATGAGGCCCAGCTGCAGCTGGGAGAGGATGCAAAGGTGGTAAAGCACCAGCCTAAACTGTACTGGAGTTTTATCCATGTCTTCGGTGCGCAATGCTACACCTCCTTACTGCAAAGGCATGTGGAGGGCTTCCCAAGCTCCAGCCATGCATGTAGAGGTCAGGACATGCTTCTGCAGGAGGGGAAGGGAGGCAGAGGGCCAGTGTGTGTCAAGTCTTTTTTAGGAGATCTGGCACAGTGTGACTCAAATACCTAGGATACCCTAGAAATTAAGCAACATTGGCAGCCACACAGAGGGGATGTCCCTATCATGGTCCCTGCTATGGGAAAGCAGTAGAAGAGCCCTCAAAAACTTACGGGAGGTCTGGAGCAGAGGGGCAGGAGAGGTTGGCAGACTTCACAGGTGCACCAACCCTGGTAAACCTCTCTCGTTCCCCAGGGTCTTCCCTAGGGTGTCTGCTGGCATCCCCTCTCCCAGTCTGCACAGTCTTGCCTGTCTCTTCCCAGAGCCCTCTGCCAGTGCCTTCCCAGTTTCCCCAGTGGTACAACAGTGATGTGCCACCTGTGGGGCAGACCTGGGGTGGGCCAAGGGCAGGACACCTCCAAGCAAATTTGAATCTGTGGTTCTATCTTATGAAACAAAGCCCAAATGATGTTTAGGCTGCTTTTTTGGTACTCAAGAACCCAAGTGAGGATTGAATGTAGAGCTCTCATTTCATATGTGTTGATCTAAATCCTTGGAAAACTCATCTTTAATGCTGCCAGGCTTGGAGGAGATACAAAAAAGCTGGAGATCACTGCCTGCTCCATCAGCACTAGTGCTGTTCCTCAGCAAGTCTGAAAAAGGAAAAATTAAGAGCTTGCATAACATGAAATAACAGACACAACAAGTGAGAGAAAGCTTCCCTGGTCTCCAGCACTGGGAAACAACTGATGACCTGGGGAAGTGCAAAAGGGCAGGGCAAGGACACCACGCCGTTTCTGCTTAACAGTCCTCTGGTCTTCAAGGAAGGTTGCTGTGGAACAGGAGTGATTTAGAGATCTCAGGTCCCTTTGTTCATTTTGTTCCTTTGTTCCTTTCTTTTTGCAGTGAAGATCTCAGCAGAACCATCAGCCTGGCGAATACAGTCACTGACAGATCTTAAATATTAATAAACATATCTGCCTTCTGTAACTTGAAGCAACGTTCCAGATAGGGGTGCTGTGAAAGCAGCTGTTTGCTGGCATGATCTGGTTGGAGAGGACAAAAGGAGGATGTGCAGAATGCAGATTTGCAGAAGAGGGTGATGAAAATAGCAGTGACTGCTAGTGGAACACACAGTAAAAGTGCTCCTCTTGTAAGTGGATAAGTTGCAATGGAGGAAATAGCTGTCAGCTGGCATAGATATATCGCCCCAACAGCCCAGAAAAAGAGACCCCCAAGGGGGAATTCGTCACAGACCTTTTTTCACCACTAAACTGGCAAGGCAGAAACCTAGATTTACAGAAGCAAACAGTGGGGCCTGGCTGGGAATTTTCTCTCAATGTGTTTTATGTTTGTTTGCCTGTATATGGAATTTGACAGAACATGCCTGCTCTCTGTGAAGATTTTCCTGGAGATGTGTAAAAAAGCACAGAGGAAAGGAAAATACTTCAGTTCCAATACTCTCCTGCAGTGCTGCTCCCAGGCTGCTGCAGTTTGCCTGCCGAATGTCTCCCTCCCATCTAAGGAGCAGTGTCCCCACTGGGATTGCCTCTCCACCATGGTGCACCATGGCCAGGAAGCCCCAGGATGCTCCTGCCTGGAGTGCTGTCAGCACTCAGGAACACGAATACAAAGCAGGACAGTAATTCTGTGTGGAGACACAGAGTCATTTAGCTGCCAACATGGGTTTTCTTTTGTTTTATTTTGCCCAATGCATTCTCACCAAAGCTTTTTTTCTTGCTGTTGAACTATTTTTTCATGGAGCTAAGAAAAGAAAAGAAAAAAACTGCTTTTGGATGAGCTGTCAAACCCTCTTTGATGGTCATAAATACATCAACACGGCCTGCTGGTATGAATTGATATCTATTCTTAGTCATTCAATATGGGTTTACTGAATATTAAGAAACCCACATCACAGTTTTCCTCCTGCTGGAGGAAACTACCTTTTATTTTCAGAGTATATGGGGTCAATATAATAAAGCACCAAATAAGTAAATGTTACAACAAAAATACACAGCCTTGAATTCAGCAATCCTGCAAAAGCAGTTTGCTCACCATCAAGGGAAGTTGCCAAAATAGTGCATTATATACAGTTTCCACATGACATCAAACCAAGCAAATGTGAGCAAGTTACAAATGTGACAGAGCTCTCTTGTCAGTTTGGTGAGATTATCTTCAGCAGTCAAAGGGCACAAAACCTGCAGGAAGAAGTGAGACACTGAGGACTATGCCACGGTGGACACTGTACACAAAAGCAAGGGAATCAAAGTCTGACTGTGTAGATGGCACAAAGAGCAGCTCACAGATAACAAGGGTAATTCAGAAGGTACCAGCCCTGAGTGCTGATCTGTCCCATTACTCAGAAACACAGTATAGAACTTAAGTTGAAAACTAACCCTAGAGTCTGAAAGGCACTTTTGAACGGCAAATGGAGAACTGTCACCTGGTAACGTAGGGTCTCCAGATCAGCAAACTGATTTTTAATCATCAGACCCACCTCTTTTCCATCTCTTCATGAAATGTATCAAAAATTCAGAACTGGAATTTCACCCTAAGGCAGATTTTTGAAGTCTGGTAAGATGTCTCAGGATGGAAAATTATTTTTTTCTTCAGTTGATGAAGAAACTACTGGTGGGAGAAGGCAGGCACCAGATCTTTAATGCAAACTGTACCCTGGTCATTGAAGAAACTGGGTACTTTTTGGTCTTCTCCACCCCTCTCTCTGTGGCTTTAATATGCTAACAAAGGTGAGGGTCGATCTTGACAGGAGTAATAGCCCACTCCAGGATTTGTAAATAAGCTAGTTCAGCAAAGGCTGCAAAAACACTAGTTAACAAGTAGCCAGTAAACTAATTCAAGACTGAGAGAGATTGCTGCTGTGTGAAATTGAACATTATTATGCCTTTTCTTTTTCTTAAATTAGTTACAGGGCTCAGAGCAGAGGCATGTTAATAAATCAGTTCCAGTGTGTATCAAACCAGCATCAGAGAGGATTTTAGCAAAACCAGTTATAAGCTTGTAGGAATCTTAAGCTCTGCCTATAAAAGCCATTCTTGATGCTTCATCTAAACAGTTCTCCATCCTCTGACCAGGTAAAGGGATGATACATTTTCCCCTCTTTACCTCCTAAAAGCTTTTTCTAAAGAGATACAAGGACCCACCTTACTGCAACCTCAGACTGAGGTTTTTCAGCCATCCTGGAGTGGATGGGGAGAACAGTTTAATCCCTCCCTGTTTGCACCTGCCTTTCACACGCTTGGAGAGACTTCCTGCACTTCTCCCTGTTCACCTCTTCTCCAGACTTTTTCCGCTGCTCTGATCTACAGCAGCAAGGAGCATTAGCTGGCATTCAGGAGCTGATAACACTGCCACACACTGAAAATGTAGGCAACAGCAAGAGGGAAGGGCTGGCACAGGCAGAGATAATAATATGTATTATGCTGAATTTTATGTCAGGACCAGAAGGCTCTTTATTACATGATTTTCTTCTTTACAGCTCCCAACAGAGCAGCAAATGCATATATTAGACTGTAAATCTCTACAATGCAATCTACGTAAATCACAAATATAAAGCCACGTAATGTTCCCTCGTGGTGATCCAACATCAGCATCACCAGCACTGTCAAAGCCAAGGGGGACCCATTATTGCCTTCACTGGCATGTCTTTGCTAGCAGAGATAATGGAAAGGACTTCTTGCTTGCTTGGGTTGCACACCCCAGCCCCGGTGACCACTGCTGGTTACAGGACCAGCAGCTCATTTTGTTGCAGAGATGCTGGCATGAAAGCTGACCCACAGCACTGTGGAAACAAAGCCCTGAAAAGTCATCCCAAAAAGTTCCATCCCATAAGGTACCTGGGAGCTGGAGGCTGAGCCAAGCCGTGGAGAGTGGGAACACCAAATGTGAGAGTGGGAACCCCACATGCCTGCATAATGGCTAGTCAGTGGTTACTGCTTGAAAACTTCCTTGCATTCAGGAGAAACTGAAAGGAATCCAGTGCATGGGATTTTCTGAGGGTGGGACAGAGCTAGTGGAAGGGACCAGGGGTGTCTCTGCACACAGCCATTCCCAATATAAGGAGACTTAAGAAATTTTAGAAGATGAACTAAGGAAATGCCAAGACAAGTGTTACTCTTGACTTCAGGGAGAATGAAACCATGATAAAATTGGTTTAATGGTCCCAGAGGACTCGCCTTTATTCCTAGCTGGGGCTTTGCACCAGAAATGAGTTCCCTGCTCCTAACCTGTACACCAACTGCCCAGTGACACTGTGTCAACACCACCATGGAGCAGCAGTTTGTCACTGCGCCGCTGGCTTGTTCCTTGAGGTGGTAGGTCATTGTAACCCAGTCTCAAGTTTTGAGGGGATCCTAAACTGGCCTTCAGCCCATTTCTTGCCCGTTTTCCCACCAGGGCTTGAAAGGGTGTGTAGAGGAGGTAAAATAGAGGTACACACACCATGGCATGGAAATGCTTGCAATCCAGGACGGAGGTGGTATTTTTCCAATGTTGGGGATGTTTGTGCCTCTGGCAGCACCTGCAGGGAAACTGCCCACAGACAACCCTTAGTTTCACACTCGCCTCTGAGGAAGTGGACTCACTTGCTGTGAAAGATGCTGTTTGAAGACGTTTCACTAGAGCAAAACCGGCTTGTGAACCAACCCAGTGCTGAAATGATCATAATTTCAGCATGTAGTTTCATGTTAAGAGGGATTTGCCTCCTGAGGACCGTGTTAATGGAGTCCGACTGGGTGTTGATTTGGTTATCCTTCGCTGCTAGGTATACAGATCTCATTTTTCACAGGCAGGCAGGCTGCCTCACCAGGGCTCGGAAGCAGCAAGCTGTCCCAGAGATCCCTGCCACGGAGAGGTAATCAGAGAAGTCAGGACATCCCCGCGGGGGAGGCTCAGCAGGCAGGCGGCTGTCCCAGCCACTCCTGCTACAGAGGGAAGGTTTAGCCCATATCCACATGCTGCTGAGGACACAGCAGAAGTGATCCTGGGTGCTGAGGAATGAACTCGTCAAGCAGAATAGACACCCATCATCAGAGATGTATTAGGCCTTCGTGTGTTCTCCTGTGGATAACGATTTCCAGTGAGTTCTCATGACGTTAGAGAACACGTTGACAGACAACAAGCGAGTTGAAAAAGTAACTCCCTAAATGGACGTGCTGGCATTTGCTGATGCAAAGCTGTATTGCCAGCTCCTGCAAAATGCTCTCGGGACAGCAGGCTGAGGACTGAGGCTTGCAGCCAGCAGCAACAGCAGAGATGTCAGAACAGCAGTAATGAATGAGTAAGGAGAGAGTACGGCTGGCTTGTGTGTGCTTTCAGCTGAGAGGTACTGGTGCAATGCACCTGATGAATAAACACACCACTCGCCTGTACTGCACTTAGGAGTCCTAGATGTGAGTTGGTGCGCCACAACCCGATAGCCCTGAAGGATGGTCCCTGCCCCACAGAAAGGCCGTGACATGGAGGGATTTGACATGCATCCCTCAGCCTCGTCTCAGGGCCATGAGGGCCCCAGTGTGATAACTGACCCTTTCACCTCCGTCAGCTTTTGTTTCAAGGCCTGCCTATCCTAACTCTGGATCTCCAGCAGATCACCTCCCTTTCTAGCAGCTGTATTTTTGACTGTTAAACCTGAGGCCTTTCCAGTCCCAGATGCCTCTCAGCAGGGATGTTCTGGGGCTTTATTATTCCCAGTCAGTTCAACCAGAGGATCATGAAAACCACTAGTTCTGAAAATGAAATCACTAGGTCTAAAAGGTCATCACCAAAAGCGACACATAACAAAACAGTTGTGGGAAGAGATAAGCAAGCAAGAAGACATGGGGGAGGAATAGGTAGGGCTGAAAACAAGCCCTTTCCCTATGGAAAAACTCTTTCAGCCCAGAAAGGCGAGATCTGTTTCAGCCTCATTTGACACCATGTGTCATTGACTTCTTTTGCGTTGACTAGAGGGTCCCTGGTCTCAGAGATGACTGAAGGGTATCTTAGTACTCCCATTCTTTAAGAGAGCATAGTGTCTGTCTCTCATGTGGTTTTTCCTCTACCATTCAAAATAACAACCCTGTGGTGGCAGACAGATGGGCAAGATGAACTTAAAGGTCTTTACCATGCCTAATGTCTATGATTTTATGAGGCATTTCAGTCAGAAAAAGAGGAGATGAAACGTTTGAATGGAGTTTAAAAGACATAACATGATGGTCCTGTTTCTTTTCTTTGGAATTAGTAATAAACTGAATTATGCTCAGCCACTTATCATTAACAAAAAATCTTTAACTTGCTTTCTCCAAAATACGTTTCCCCTCTCTCATAAATCAATTCACCAGAGAAAAGCAAGAGGCTTTCTCTTGTATACGCAAAGCAGAACAATTTGGTCACTGAGCGAGTAATAGAATTTCAGGCATCACAAACGAATCAGCAACGTCTCGGCCATACGTACATCCAAACAGCAACTGAAATATTTAACTGCAGCCTTTAGCAGCATTTTTTGTTCTGGCTGCTTAGTTGAACATCCTGTCCTGCTGGGCTGCCTAAAATGCCCTGGTGAGATCCTCTTGGCATGGCCGTTTATGCCTTGCAGCTTACTGCTCTCTCTAACATTTCATTTTAAGGTGAGAAGTCAGGATTTTTCTCAGAGAGTTTATGGCACAGTGAAACGCCCAGTGACACATCATTTCACATCAAGTGGTGTTCACCCGCAAAGGGGTGGTTCAAGGGCTCCATTTCCCTCAACAGCATTACACAGACAGGGGCTCACCCCCTCCCAGCATGTGCCTCTCCTTTCTCTGCTGCCTTGGAGCACAGGAGCCCTTCCTCCCAGCACAGCCTCCTCCCTGCTGACCCCTCCATCCCAGCTCTAGGTCTTTGCTGCAGAAAAGGAGGATCACAACCTGCCAAGAGTGATGGAAGGAGGGGCATTGCCCATCTTCTGCTTCTCCCATGCTCTGATGCTGGTGGAAGCACTGCCTGGTTACAGGAAGGGCTTTGAGATTAGGACACAGCAGCAGATGATAGCAACCAGCTATGAGCTGCATTTTCATCTGCAAATGCTTGCTGTGACAGTACAGGGATATTGGAGTACAATTCACCTCCTCTTGAAAGACTGCTCCTTCACTTCTGACAGCTAAGTGACCCTCAAGACTTTATGTGAGGAAAGAGGAGATGGAGCCTCCCAGTACAAACACAAGTTGCATTAGTTGGATTGCCCCTTTTATAGTGATTAAAATGCTGGCAATGAGGAAAGAACTTCCCAGCTCGTCAAGGTTGCTGCTTTGATTTTTCTTCTCTGCTTGTCTCCCAAAACAGACTCCATGGTTCTGCTATGCATGTGGTGCAGAGAATAAATAAAAATAGTTGCTATACATAACAGGATATTTGCTTCTGCAGCTGCAGGGCTGTAAAGCCAACCCCAAGGATGTCCCACCCAAACATTACATCTTACCTGGGCTTCTCTTCCCTACATTGCCAGAGCTTCCCAATCAAAATGGACAGTAATCCTTTCCCCACACATGTCCAGATTTTCCTTTTTCTCCTGAGAGAAGTGTCCCTTTGTCCTTGCTGCTTTGCAGCACTCACACCAACACCCTGCACACCCGTCCAGCGCTGTCCCTTGTCCATCAGTTGTTGCGCAGCCTGACCCCGTCTCCTCCAAGTCTTCTACCACAAACACTCCCGCCCAAGCTAAAAGAACAGTTTGCTTTCCGGTGTTCACAAGCATGGGCTGAAGGCAGACAGCAGACACCAGACACCAAACTCTGCAAGGCGTCATCTTAATCTACCTCCGTGACCAAGTAGGAGGATGTGCTAAACTGGCAGTAAGTCAAGCAGGTCTCCTCTCTAAAGGGCCCAATGGTCACTTGCTCCTGCTGCTGAGTAACCCTTCTGAACTATTCATGGCTAAGCAGCTTTCAAGTCTTGTGTCATCTTGTAAAAGTCCAGACATTACAACTCACCTTATCTGTACCTCTACACACAGGAATGCCTTCCCAAATCAGTGATCCATGTCTCCATGAGACCTCATGCTTCAAATATCATTTCTCCAGTCTCTGCAAAGGTAGAATGGCAGGTGCCTGTTGTCAGGGCTTTGAGTGCAGCAATGGGCTCTACGGTTGGGTGCTGTGGGACTGCTTCCTGTGATGATGAGGTACCCTCCCTTACTGTCACCCCTGGATCCCTGTTCCCCTTCCTTTGTGGGGTGGCCCTGATTTTGCTGCTCCCTGATGCCTCCAAGCAAGGGAGATCACTGAGAAACTATTTTCATGGGATGAAGGGAAATTTCTGTGGAAAAAAAGTATTATATAGCCTACCAAAGTTTTACCCACAGATTTACCTATGCTTGTGGCATCAATTTAGGGTTATTCTGTGTTGAGTTCAGTATAATTCCCTGCTCCATCATGTCACTCTAAAATGGAAGCTCTGGGATTCCTAACCTGGATGCCTGAGAAAGACCAACATTTCCATCTCTGTTCAGCGAAAGAAATACCAGGCAAGATATTTGCTTGTCACCACTTGTAGTAGTACCACTGTCTTCACTCTCCCTGTTCTCTCCTGATTAATCACACAGTGCAAAAGTGATTTTTCCCAGCACACTATGCAGCGGTACAGACCTATATCCCTGCAGGAGCATCCTCCTGACTGTTGCAACAAATGTTCCCAGACTGGACACCCAGTAGGATAAGCAGTTCACATATGTGCCAGGGTTTAGAAATGGTGGCATTCCTACATTTTACCCTTGATCCTCAGCATAGGAATTGCTAGGAATAATGATCGTACTTGCTTTGCTAACAGATGCAAGCACATACGGTGAAGATGCCAGGTTGGTGAGGTATGGGCTGGTAGATTAAAAGAGAAGCTGAACATACTGGAAGGGTGATTTAATGCCAACAATACTGTCACCACCCTGTGCTCATACTGGAGAAAGCAGATGATGCACATTCTGCGGAAGAGATTTCACAGAGGTTGTGATTTGCCTTTGCACAGAGCTATGACAGCAATCTCTCAGCTTAATTAGCAATTGCCGAAATATGTCACACTTGGTAGGAGGTAAATTATTTTGGCCTTATCAAATCATTTTCAAACATGCTGTTTCCTTTGTGGTCACAAAAACATTACAGCCTCAAATCCGCAAGGGAGCTGGTACAGAGGGGAAAAACGGAGTTTCTGTGATAATAGCCGGGGTCGCTAACAAAACAGTGAATGCAGGGAAACAGGAATCTCTGCTCCAGGTTTCTTTGTGACACTGCCCGCTGTGAGATTGTTCAGGTCTGGCTGACTTCCCAAAAGGAGCAGAAGCAGCTCTTTCTCCGAAATCACATTATGGCAAACAGCAAGTCAACATAATCTTCACACACATCCTATTTCAAAAGCAAAACAGAACCCCATCCCAGCTCAAACTGGAGCTGCAAATCTGATCTGCAACACTGTGAGAAGTTCAGATTCCCACCGCTTGACCCTTTTCTCCTAAAGACATCCTGAATTTATAGGCTTGATGCCAAACTGCTGCATCTTCAGCACCTACAGCTAGAAACCTCCTGTGTGACTCTCGTGCCTGCACTGCCAAGCCTGGCCTCTGCAGAAGACATGGCTTTCCTCTTCCTTCCCGTTCTTCACCCCTTTGCCTTTTTTAAGAGCGAGCTTGGACTTTCAGTTGTTGCACTCCCACAAAGGACCCCTTTGAGTGCCCTGACTGCCTTTGCTGTGCGGAATTCTTCATGAATCCATACTAAACACCACACCACCCACTGACTCTTTCCTCCTCATTTTCTAGGGCCCCCTCTCTGATGTGCTAGGTGACCAGAGAGAACAAAAATCTCTCTCATATTCAGTGGGTTTGTTTCTGAGATTTTTTGTCTATGAAGTGGCTGACAGATGCAAAGTTGCTTTTCAATGCCGATGAGTAATTCATCAGGGCTTGAATGCCCTGCCATGCCGGCTCCTCAGCTCCATGGGGCTGGTCTGCCTGTTTCCCCTTAGAAAAACGTCTTCCTATGTGCAACACATGAAAGGCAGATCTATGTCCTCTCTGACACAGCCACCCTCCGGTGTCCTCATTCCAGCTCCTCCAAGCGCTGTCATCTATATGGTTCTCACCCATCACCCCAGCAGCATTCAGGATGGCGCAAGGGGAAAGTAAATTCAACCTACAGATTGGCAGTGCCATAACTGCACCCAGCAGGACGCTGTTTTCTCTTTCAGGCTAATTGTAGCACAGTGTGCCACTGTGTTTCTGCTTCCTGCAGGAAAGATTACTCCCTTCTACATGTTCTCTTGTATCTGGGAAGAACTTTTCCGGTATAAAGGACATCGATACTAAACCTGCATTACAGGGATGGGCTGCCTGAAGTATGCTGCTTAATTAAAACAGTATAACTTCTGCTTGTAATTAATCCCTAATGGGTTTTGAAGATTGGATTGTTCATGTATTCTGAGCCACAGTAAATGGGAAATTTCCAGTGCAAGGAGCGCTGGATCCGAGGGGCAGAGAAAGCAACACCAAAGCGTTCACAGCCTTACTGCAAGGATAGCAACACAAGGGAAGTGAGGCTGTACCATGGCCAGAGGGCCATGGTCCCCTTCCAAAGTGATCCTGCACATGCCCCTCCTTTTGTCCTCTGGAAATGAAGAGGAAGCAAGACTCAGGCTCAGTCCTTTTTGAGGCAAAGCTACACCAAAAGCTACCTCCATGCCAAAGCCAGCAGAGGCACAGGTAGCCTTCAAATGTACTTACTGCTTTACGTACTGACAGATAAAAGAAATGCAACTGAAAACTGTGCCATTATTAAACGCATTATAGGTCATATCACCACATATATTCAGGAGAGTACAGGTACTTCCAAGACCAAGCAAGTGCTGTTATTGCAGTATTCCTACCACAGCTTGTTCCTGCTACCAGGAGGAGCGATGTCCCCTCTCAGCGTATTGGCAAAACTGCTTGATGAGGTAAGAAATCTCCAATGATATATATGAACACTGCAGAAATTCACTGGTTTTACACAGCTCCCTTTTTTTGTATACTGGAAATGGTCATCTGCCCAGGCATGGGGTGTTCTAGGTACACAGCAGTTATGGATGCAAGGGATCCTAGAGAAAGGTATCATCCGCAGAGAGCTGCATAATCAGGAAATGCAGGTATGCTCTTACAACCTTTCCAAGATGAAGGCCTTTCTGCTCCTGAGACCCCAGTTCCCTCAAGGCAGGGGAGACACTGTAAGCCCCATTTAGACATAGTGTATATGCAGCAAGGGCTGAGTTGAGGCTCATGTTGGCACAGGAATACAGGAACCCTGAACTGAGACGCTCAACCCATGACACAATGAAAAGTTGCTCCTTGAGCTTACCTTGAATTTTGCTTAAATACCACTTCATTCTTCTCTATTTTCAACATTTCTGCTAAGTAACTTTCAGTAACATAAACCTCCACTTGCAATTCCTGAGCAAAAAACAGGTAAATAATATTACCAATTCCTAAGCACCCTGAAACACTTGGAGATTCCTTGCTGTTAATAAAGAAATGAAGGGAAACTAATGCTGTTCATTCCTTTTCCAGCCAGAGTGCGTACACGCATCCAAGTTGCAAAAGGCAACCTGGTCTAGCGGAGAGTGTCCCTGCCCATGGCAGCGGTGTTGGAACAAGATGAATTTAAAGGTCCCTTCCAACCCAAAGCATTCTCTGATTCTATGATTCCATGAAATCTCTACTCTGATCTGTCTTCCAATCAGCAGATATATGAAGTACATATTACGGTTTTGTTGTTATTATACAACACAGAAATTATTAGCAATGGGAAAGGGAGTCATAAGGCATCATTCCTATGACACAATTAGAATCAGAATATCTGAAGGCTTGAAACAAGGTTGACAGGCAGAAAATGCTAATGAGTTGACAGAACAAAGTGAAATATGGAAGAATAGGAGCCAATGCCCCTGTGATTTAAAAATTCATTTTCATTATGGGAATACTAAAAGCCCTGGGAAACAAGAAATTTGTGTTCACCACAATTTAAGAATAGCCACTGAATGACACAGGACAAGGTGGTTTTTGCCAGGAAGGAAAGCTTTCAAATATAAGTGAGACATCCTGAGGAAACATCAGGAAAGGCCCACACGATGCTCAGGATGAGTCCAGCTTAAGCTGAGCCAACCTGTCGCAGCTGTGGTTCAAACTGAGACGAGGTGGATGCACTGAAACTTTAGCAAAGACGATTTGAACAGCCTTTGGAACAATTGTGTGACAAGGTCTCATAAGGTCACTGAAGTTATTGCTTTACAACAGCTTCTGTGTAAGTGCAAGTCTCTAATTAATTGCTTAATTAGTTGTAGTCTGTAAAAACTTGCTTAGAACAATGCCATCTGTGCGACAAGGTCAAGGAATGAGGACACATTCAGTACAATTACTGAGTGTGGTGTCTTGAATGAAATCCAGAAATCCCAGTCTAGGACAATTACTATTTAAATTAGTTCAAAGGCCCACATGTCTCTGGAAACCAAATCCCATTTCCTGGGTTATCACACCTGGGGGTTACCCTCTCTGCCATGAGCAGCCCAAGGATCACCTTCAGCTTTTGTAGCATGTCCTTGCCATAGCGAAGGGAGGTGCTGGGAGCAGCTACTAGGCTCTGAACTGTGGATAGGGAATTCTCCACCAAATTTGGTCCCTGTTGTGAAGAGAGGACATGATTCCTTCCAGAGAACCCCCATCAGATGACCGAGCAACAAAAAGTCCAAATCACAGACAGAGAATGGCTCCCTGAACAGAACTGGGAATAAGAGATTTGGTCTCTCCCGTTCCCACCATCTCTACACCTCTTGCTAGGGACAGCAGCCATAAGGAGAGGTCCCTCATGGTGACACACATCATGATGCTGGGGTAGACAGTAACATTCATTGCCCACCTTTGGGGCTGGGGCCTAGGAATTTTGGGTAACAGCTGGTTTGAACTGCACCCTTTCTCCTAGACTTCATGATGGCAAAGTATTCACTCCAGGGAAGGTAGAATGAGGAAAGTGGCCGAGCAGGGATTGCCAGTTCCAATCTCTCCTGCTCAATGCTGTGACCTCGCTTGTTTTATCCATGGCCTCCCTCACCCTCTTGGAGGAAGCTGAGTCCCTCTGTGACCCTGCATGGACTTGCATTCACCCAAGCAACCATGCCTCTTTCACACTTCTTGGAAATAATACAAGAAAGGCCAAGATGTGGAATTTTCATTCATAACTCGTTGCTCATCTTGCCCCACAATGAGTGTATTTTAATACTAAACTGGCACCGAGGCAGGGAGAAGAAAGATTTTCACAATATGAAAAAGTTGGTGTTTTTTGCACCCAAGCACATAAAATACTACATTAGTTTTATTACCAACAGTACATTAAGATCATGTGTCTTGATAGGTGCATTTTAATGTTCTGCCTACCTCTGTGGATACAGCTAGAGGCAAAGCATCCGGCAAATGCTATTGTTTAGATTAGGAAGGAGTGTTGGCAAACAATGCAATAATACTAGATAATTAAGTAATTTATAAGTTCTTAAGAAAAAGATTTCAACCATTTTAGGCACAAATAAAACCCAGGCTGGAAAACAGGGTATCAGAGAGGTAGGAAAAAGACTGCTAGAGATGGAGGTCAGAGCTATGGAAGGAGGGGAGTACCAGTGTATCTGTATGCCCCCGGCAGCCTGATTTTCCAGTGGCTGCCTAAGGGAAGCTGTGCTCAATATTCCAGATTTATGGGAACAGTGCAATCACTTCACCTGCTTTAATGGGACAGGCTTGTTTTTCATTGGTCTTGTTGGCTCTCAAGCCTTTTGGCTGTCACAGAGCTTGACTTTACAGAGGTCCCCCTGGACACTGCCACTGGCAAGAGAAATCCATTTTTTACTATGCTGCCTTCCAGGGTCCCATGAAACAACTCCTGTATCTGTTTTAGTTCTCACTTAAAGAAAACCCTGCACTCAGAGGGGAAAGTCTGTAGCCTATGGCACAGCCATAGCAACCATGTGCTATGGGGGAAAACCTCAGGGCATAACCACCATGGAGGTGCATGCTGCTCAGGCAGCACAGCTGAAAACTGAGTCTTCTCCCTTCCTACCTCAAATATTTTACCAGTTTATAGGGCAGCTGTGTTCCTTTCCCAGGTTTTGCCTTGCAGTGGGTGCTGAGACTCAACTACTTTCAACCAGTGGATAATCCAGTATTTATTTTAGGATGAAGAGCATAGTCATTACTTGTGAAAATGCAGTGCCTGGAAACGGCACAGCTGTAGGTATATCCTCGTCCCTTCCTTTCAGCTGGTTCTTGTAGTTCACCCCAAAATAAATATATTTTTATTTATTTTTTTTGTTTCTTTTCTGCTGCTGGGAAGTCAGTCAATTTAATGAGGAGTTACAATTGTCTGGTAGGCATCTTTGGGTGCCTAGATCACTAGACTCGAGTCTTCGCTTCAAAGTGTTTTTCTGCAGCCCATTTGAAAGAGATACGTAGATTGTAATCAGAAGTGACCAATTCACTTTGCTGTGCATACGAAGAAACTAGTAATTGAGTAGCCCTCACCAGAACAGCTGCTGAGAGATAGCAAGCTGTATATTCAAGATTAGAATATAGCCCTTGGTCTCTGGTACATGATGCTGATCTCTGAGAAGAAGAAGAAAAATACTTGAGTACTCTGAAGACTGATAAAAGGCTAACCTTAAGTCTTTGCTGTTGAAAACATCCATTCATTTACTTTTGCATACATTAAACTTCAGATGTGCATGCCTCCTTTCATTTGTTTTTGTTTTGGAGCAGGGTGCTGTCACAGTCTGAGATTAAAGAAAGGCCTGTTATATAAACAGCACCCAAAGAACTGCTCTAGACACACACTCTGTTCTCCTTGCCAGAGCAGAATTCAAGGGAGATCATTTACCACCTCGGCTGTGAGGAGCTTCATCATGTCACCAGGCTTCTGAAGCAGCATCCAAAAGCTTTTTGGCTTTTCTGACAACTGAAGCAGAACAAGGAGGGGACCACAGTCCATTCCCAGATCTGAAATGGGTCTCTTCTTACGCCTCTTGCAGCAGGGCAACCTACTAGGGAGGTGGAAAATCATGTGCCCTGTTTTTGCCCTTGGACTGGGAGCATGCTCCTTCTGTGTCCTCTCCTGGAATATAACCCGTCCTGGACACTACCTCTGCAGATGTGAAAAGTCAAGTATTTAGCTGGGACGTGAGGATTACTAACAAAAGCCCTGCCACATGCCTGCTAACAATTCAAGTTCATGTCCCTGCTAACAAAATGCACCCTTGCTGTCTAAGCTAAAAAACACCAAAAAACCACTGCCTAAGATTAAAAATTTGTTTAAATTTAGTGAGAATCGCCTAAATGTCAGGGGCCCTGAACACCCCGATCAATTGCTGTGGAGGATTTATTATGCTGCTCTTCAGATGCCTACACCAGACAGGCCCCAGAGTGATTCCGCGAATACTCCAGACACACCAAGCTTAGTGGCAGATGTGCAAGTAACCTTAATCAAGCAAGGTGCATTATTCTGCACTGAAACCACCCTCGCCATCTTGTAAGCCTGTGAAATAATGAGCCAATAGACGAGCAGCAAAAAGTAACAGCAGGATGAAAAGAGGATGCCAGGAGGGAATAATGTTTTATAGCCTTGGAGCATGACTACACTGATGCGCCTCTGGGCTCTGGCTGGCTCAGCATAATGTGCGAGGCACAAATGACTGGCACAGAACAATTCACGTACAAAGTTTGCCATTGTGCAGGATGTTCTTGCTAATAAAAGAGACCCCTCATCTCCTCAAACATTTCAAGTTGGTTTCTCTTCTCTCCCAAAACTTTCGTGTAATTAAACACCTGCATAATGAATTAAACTCTCCAGGGAATGTTATTTGTGAGCTACCTTTCCAATTATTTAAAATTAGCTTAAGGGCTAAAGCAATCAGGACATTCATTAATCTAATCCCTTTTTGTAGCTGTAGTTCGTGACTTGGAAATGTGACCACAAGACCAAAAGGGCAAAGAGGGAGGAAGAGGAAATTACACAAGGCACTTACGAAGTTCCGTGGCCCAAGACCAGGGAGCCACAGCGCACTGAAATCAGCAGCTGCTGACACACGACGTGCTCTAAACAGCCGTTTTCTTGTGTGCACAAACATTTTTCTTCTCAGGAGACATCTACCCTGAAGGGAAAAGTCAGCACAAGCAACGTCTACCTGCACTCAAACTGCTGGCTGAGAGCCAGCTCCCTCCTGGAAAGCAGAGAATTAGAGGTACTGGTAGTTAATAAACCCCACTTCAGTGTGGCTGTCATGGTCAGACACATACCCTGGGAAATCAAAGGGCCACGAGCCATCCTCTGCTATTCCATCCAGGACTACGCTTTCCCTCTCCTCTGAAAGGAGCAGAAGTTGCAAACCTTTAATGTACTCAATCATGTTACGAGCTTTTTGCAAAGCCAAGGGATGTCACCCAAATGTCCCTAATCAGGGTCCAGGACATCCATTTCAGAGCTGCTCTTCCAAGAACAAGAGACCCAGCACAAATGTCCCTGGCAATCTCAGCAGGTAGTTTTTCTCTGTATCACAGTTGAGAACAGCAGTCATGTTACGCTGGCACAGGCTGTGCTGTTCAGTATTCACCACCATCCTCTGCCCGGTAAATCTGCCGTCTGCCTGATGGGAAAGAGGGGAGGAGTGTGGACAGGCAGCCAGCCGCTGTCTTCTGCAGACCAGCCCTTGTGAGTACAGCCTCGGCCATGCCCCGGCCGTGCACATGCTCTGCACGCCCCATGGGCTCCACGGCGTTGTCCTCCGAGCGTTTGCCTTTCACTCTGAGCCTGCAGAGACACTCTGTGTCAAGGGAGTGCTCCAGCCCCACACAAAGCTGTCCTAGTTAGGCCAGAGATTATCACACCAATCTATTTAGTGCCCATAGCTGCAATGACGTGCCTCATGAACATGCCCACGTGTGAGCCACAGTGGCAGAGAAAACCCCTTGCAGTATTCATGCAATCTTACATTTAATCCTTATTAACAGGGGAAACCTCTGACCTGCCTTTCCTCAAGCAAGACCTACCTGGAGGGGTAAGCTGGACCTACCCAAGCTATCACATCCCATGCCACGCTCCTAAATTAGCTCTGCTCATCACAGCCTCTCATTCCCAGCCTTCCCATCCAACACAGAATATTTCCCTCTCCTTGATGCCTTTTACTACTCCTCAGAAAGGCTGAGGGATCCTCAGTCTTGGTACTGGGCAGACTGGGTGCCTAAGCCCAGGTTCTGGAGGGTTCTATATTGCACAGATGTATATATATATATATTTTCTCATAGTGCACCTCCATCCTGCTCAGAGAGAGGAGCAGGGTGAGGCTGGTGGTGCTGTCTGCATTTGTTGACTGCTCTGTCTTTCTGTGACACGTGTGGCCAGCCATGTATATATGTCAATATGAGATGTACATGGGGTGTATGTTTGCTCTGCATGTGTGTGTGCCTGCTGGGAGTGTGGGAGTGCATCTTCAGCCCTGCTGCTGGCTGGACCTGAGGGCATGGAGAGGCAGCATCCCAGCCCTTCTTGGGCTGTTTTATCTGTGTTTTTCTCTAACAGACTCTACCTCCACACCTTATGACATGCTCGGTTGGCAGTTTACTGGGCTTGTGTCTGTAGCTCACAGACGGACGCAAGCTGCCCAGCCAGGGAGATGAGTACACACACCACTGCTCCCTTCCCCAGGAGCAGACCCACTCCCAGTCGTGTCCACAGACCTGTCAAAGGCACACACAGGCAGCCCTTGCCACATCCCCATGAGTGGACAAGGTAGACAAGGGGTGAAAGCCATCAGCTAAAAGTGATCAGCATAGGCCATGCTCCTCAGACCTAGGCTTGAGTACAGACACGAGTCAAAGTGCAAGCTATGTATGTCTGAAGAGCCATATGCAATTACAAGACAGCTGTCTTGTGGTAGCTAAAATTACAGTGCCATTCAATGATCCCAAAGTGCTTATCCTTGCAAGGGCTGTGTTTTAACAGGAGTGCACGCATATGCGCTCATACACAGAGACAGTTTGCAAACAGAGCTGTACGAGCAGTTTGCAAGCAATGTTCACTGCACATTTCCTCATACAAACCCTTGTTTACACTGGTTTTAAACTCTACCAAACTTCAGAAATCTAACACGTCAGTCCTCCACAGCTATTTCTGTGTCACGAATGTGGCTGGAAGAACACAGCTTGCTCTTTGGGTGATCACTGAGGAAAAGCCCCAGACATACAGCTCATCCCAGCAAGAAGCTGAGCCCTGTGATACAAAGGTCTGAGTGCCATAGACACCTAGGGGTGAAGCCATGTAAGCATGGACTGCTCTTGCATCAGTCAGGGGTTCTGCACCTCTGTGTGCATCCCTGACATGGTCCCCTCCTTGGTAAGACAGAGTTGGCAAACACACAGAAGTGAGCGGAGAGGGGGTGACTTCCACCAGCTGAAGAGTTGTCATATCAAGAAATAATGAATATTAACTAAACAGAATCTATATTCATCAGCTATTCAGATTGAAACAGTCTTATTTTGGCTCACTCCTGACCCAAGAGGGTTTAGTTGACCAGAGGTTTTATTCATAACCTTTTACAGGTCACAGACTACAAACCTTCATCAGAAGCGTGCCTGCATGTGCCTGCACTTACAGAGTGAGACGGAGAATGCAGAGATTTGCTTTTTGAGTGATCAGCAGAGACAGCTCAAAGCTTTGCGTGACCAACAGCAGAGACAGGGCTGGGTAGCCCCAGAACACACCCTACATCCAAGCTGTGTGACCCAATGCAACAGCGCAGCTTCAACTCAGGGACTGTGTGATTTGGTATCCTGGTCCAAGACACCAAAGAAAGGACTTCTTCATACTACATTTAAGGAGATTAAAGCTCATCTTCTTTTGACAGTCAGGTCCTTTGTACACGTGCTACTTAGTCCAAGAAACGATGCAGTGCTGAAAAATCAAAACCCTGTCCTGCAAACTGCAAAAGCCTGCTGTCTGCTTTGCTAGCTTTGCTTTAGCAGTGCTGACCAGCACATCCCACAAGTATACAGCCTGACCTCTTACTGCACACATAATAAGTATAGAAAAATACTCCAGGCTTCACGTTTTGCCTGTGCCTTTTCATCTCAGATACAAGGGGATGTGGCATCACCAGTGCAAATATACGCTCATGGATGTCAACTTTATAGACTACTATATTCTGTTTTCTGATGGAGAAAAGTGTGGCATAGAGGAAAAAAAAAAAACCAAGGTGGGCTGGTAGAGCATGAGAAGGTCTCACCAGCACCACCAACCCGCTTGGTGGAGTGTGCCATGTCACACCCCTGTCCTGTCTCCTGGTTTTCCCAGTTGGGATGGGAAGTATGAGCCACATTTCTAATGATAAACAACAGATAACACCTGGATGTTATTTTCCTGTCATTTTCAGCAGTGGCTCGATGTCAAAATCTGGTGAAGAAAAGAAAGTGAAATACATTAATGGGTGCTGAGTACCTTTACCAGAGACAAGGGATTAGGTTAAGTTCATACTGCCTCCTCCATCCCAGTGAGGATACCAACATTATCTCTCTCTTCTCCCCAGTGACCACTGAAACATGTCAAAACCCAGTTTTTTAAAGCCTCTACCTCTGAAAACTGGATAGAAAGGAACAGATTGGTTCAGAAGTAACGGTGAAGAAAGACAAGCTACTCCTTTGCCTGATCACATATGCCTCGTGTCTGTATGAACACTGGTGAAAACCCTTTTACCCAGTGCACAGTCCCCACTTTTCTTTAAAGACAATCCAAGCGATGGTATTTGGATCTGTGCCCACTCAAGCAATCCATGGACTGGGGAAATAATTACAGAGCTGTGCATCCCTCGATCACTGTGTGAGGGAGGTGATTACGGCACAGAATAAGTGCAGCAGACGGGAGGCAATGGCTCTCATGCTTGGAACGAAGTCTGCTGCCTGGCAGGTCTCACGTGCTGCCAGGGAGGAAAGCGGGTTTGGAAGCTGTTTGAGCACCTAAGCATGCTGGGAAGTGTCCAGTGGGATTTTTCAGGTGTATATCTACACCAGCCTGACACAGCTCCATGGAGGTTACATGGAAGATGGATAGAGGTGGTGTACATACTCTTGTTTCTGCTCTGGCTTGGCTGGCATCTCTTAGATGCTTTGCTGGGGACTTACTGGGGTGAAGAGACGTGACCACCCACATCCCACAAGAGAGCAGGCACAAAGCGAAGCTCATTCACAGCAGCACAGACTTAGGTCTCTGATAATTAATTTCTTTTTACAGGAGGGAAAGAAATGTGTGCCAAGGTACTGCTCTCTTTCCTAAAAATAAATGCAGGGAGAAAAAGAGGATTCAGGCTAAAGACCTTGCAGGATTATCAACCCCCCCAAGCAGAAATCCTGACAGACCTTGATAAATCGTCTGGTAGGTTCAACGGTAAACTTGACGAGACAAAAAGATATCTGGGTTTTTTTAACTTCTTTCTCTGACTTACGAAGCTTCAGACTTGGCTACAAACTACAAAGCTACAAACTCCTGTAAAAAATGAAAACTGAGGTACCAGCCTGACTCCAGAGGGTGTAGATTTACAAAATAATAAACGTGATGAGGTTTGGTGTTTTTTTATCAGACACGGTTTGTGGATGATAGTTTTATGGTACTAGGCATACAGCATTTACATTTTGCTCTGCAAAAGCACAAACATCTCTTTGACTGAGCCCTTTAGACTCAGCTATAAGCTGTTAGGAAAGCAGCTAATCCCAACAATTGCAAGCAGAAAAACTCACATGCCCTGTTTGTAGAAAAATGGAAAATTAGCCAATTAACACAATCTACTGTTAAAAATCAGAGTACCTAGAGATGTTATCCCTCTTGAGAGGTTACCCTAAAGCAGTGGCCTCTGGACAGGTCACCTGAATGGCTCATGTGTGCAAAGCCCCTGTATTTTTAGCTGTGACAGCTCAGGTGAGATGGGACCTGGACCCTACTTAGCGTGATGCCAGCATAACTAGGACACCTTCTGTCTGTGAGTCAGCTCCCAGTCTCATGGTCCAAAGAAGCAAGCATCATGGAAGACAGGATACCTGGGGGAAGAAAACAGCCCAGTCCTGATAGTGATTTACTGATAGCTGACAGAGAGCAGGACTGAGCAGCCACAAACAGTGGGTGTAAGTCTTCTGTGGGAAGGAAAGCACAGATCAAAATAGAAGAAGTAAGCAAGCAAGTATACAACACAGTGGTGGCCTGGGGCTCTCTGTTTTACTGAGGGAAGATGAAAAGCAGCAGCTCTCAGCTTTGCTGGGGATAGGAAGATCACCAGGCGATGCCCTACTCGTGAAAATCCGATATACCAATGGAAAGGAACCGCTTTTGCTTTCAGAGCGTGCACTTTGGAATCCACTGCTCCTCCCTGCTGGCTCAGCTAAACCTGATGCACATCTTTGTTTCCACCATGCAGGCAGACACCGCAGAGCTGCGTCGTTCAGTGCAGGTGGCCTCCAAGTCAGCAGCATATTGGCAAGAGCCTTGGTGGAAACACTGAGTCCCACACAGAGCAGAAAGAGTCCCTGCAGAAAGCACACTGCTTTTATGGAGCACAAGGAAAATTAATCTATTTGTGAAGAGCACCTCTGAAACCTTACAGCATCCATCCTTGGGTAATTCTTTTGCACCGTGACACAGACACATGCAGTGTAATTGTACTGCCAGGTACTGCAGGAGTGAACCGAAAGCATCTGTTCCTTTGGATTGAGCTGTACTGCAAATCTATCTTCTGCAAATCAGGCCCTCCTCTGTAAATGCATTGCACACCTAGAGGAGACTGTGCATTTTTAAAAAGTTCATCACAAGCATTAAATTCTGGCACAAAACCCAAAACCTAAGATTCTATGTGTTACAATTTTTTCCCAGACTGGGCTTTTTTTGAACTATCCAGGAGACTGTTGAAAACATGAAATTTTCAAGAGCTCAAGCAACTGCAGAAAACGGTTGGAATGCAAGTGCCAAGTTTTGATCTTCAGTTATAGTTCTGACTTTTGACAAAGGATAGGAAATGTTGTATTAACAAGAGATCTCAAATGTTATTCAGGAGTTCAAGTTAAAGACTTATAGAAACAGAAATCACATGTTAATAGGATGAAGTGTTTAACTGCCTCACAAATAAATTATTCTGAATGTTTTATTCTCTAAAGCATGAGTCAATACCACTGTCGGTATTAGCTTAGCTAGGTGCAGGATTTTGGTGGTTTATAACAACTATTTTAGCCAGTTCTCAGCCATAGCAGGATCTGGCCTTAATTTGAGTTTAATTTTTCCACAGGAAAATGCCAAATTGTTGGACGTGGGTTTTTGCAGAAGTGCCTGTTTCAATGAACACTGATGGTTTCTTGCAGGACTGGTACAAGCAGGGATGTGACCATCTTTCTGCAAGAGATTTGGGACAGGAGTTTTCAGATGATTCAGCTGTTGGAGAGAGCTATCAGGAGAGATGTAAGGAAAGGAGCATGCAGGGGTGGCATTATTATTATTACCATTTTTTAGTGGGGACAGAAATAAAAATGTCTACTTCTAATGCCAAACCAGAAAGCAGAAGTCAAACTTGCTGAGAAACACAGTCCTTCCTCCTGGCTGGATTTAGCCACAGCTTGTCTTGGTGAATCCAAAGGGTCAATTAACAAAGATTAATTTACTGCCTCTCAACCTAATAGAAGCATAGAACCTGCCTGACCTTCCTTGCTGGCAGCTCCTAGTTTTAGGCAGTTTGCCATCGTTATGCTAAACCCAACCAATGTCAAAGTTTCCATTTTCCAGGGCCTAAATCCTTCGGCACAGTATCATCATCGTTTGCTGCCTAGCTGTGACCTTTTCCACCTTCCTTTACACTCCTATCAAGGTAGCAAGGCCTTATGGACTCATGCTGGCCCCCGTGATCAGTTCACAGATACTGTGGATGCTCTGTCCTTCATCCACTGGCTGTCAGCACATTTAGCTTCTCAGCCTTACTGCTTTTTAGTACTTAATTATGTTGTTTGTTTTGCATTTATTGGACTGTGCTGTGCTTTCACTGCTTAGATAAAACTAACCAGAAATCCTCCAGCCTCCTGAGGGAATGCTACAGCAGAAAATTAATGAATGCGCTATTTTCCCCAGCACAGAGCAAACATGCTGCTAATGGTGACAAACTCTCAACCCTTCCTTGGCTGCAGCATTGGTGAGAAATCCTTCCTAGTCCATGTGTGTGAAGAGATGTGGCCATTGAAACTGCTGATGAATAGATCCGCCTGAAGGACCAAATGGCGTGCGGATCCCACACAACCCTTTACTTTTTGCTGTCATTGTCATCAGGTAAATCCCTTGACCCAAACCTGAGAAATCAATAGCCCTCAAACAAGGAAACTCATTATGTTCCACTGGACAAACTTTTAATTGTCTCAGAGGCTTTCAAGTTCAATGACAGGCACTTCATTTAAAGCAAAATATAGGAGAGATGCATCTCTTTCTCTGATACTGAAGATTAGGATGCTTCAGATCTGAAGTGCCTGATCTGATTTGACAAACACCCAGTGCTGGTATTTGCTTAGAGCACGCAGATTAGGAAGACAGGTGAGACGGTGAATGATTTCAGTGGAGTACAGACTGTAGTTTGCATCAGGCATTGCTACCACCAGTAGACAGAAATATAAGCAAACGCTTCCATGCAGTCACCGACGACACTTCCAGTGTGACTCCTTTTCTGTCACGTTGCATTATCTGCCATGCTGGGAAACTCAATAATTACTCTGCAGGCACTTGTGAAGACATACTTGTCAAAATAAATGATGGGACATGAGGTGACTGGTAAGCACAGGCTGGAAACCAGCAAGCCCGTCTCATGAAGGAAACAAACCAAAACACTGTCACTTCTCTGGTAAAAAATATTTCCATATTAAAACTTGACAAGAAGAACAGACTGAGCAATTTTTCAGGAGGAAAAGAAATGGTTCCTGGAAAGTAAATTCGCTCCTGCAGAACAGAAATTATTTTTCTGCTCCTGGAAGGATATTACCAGGTTTGTTTTTCCAGATGAACAGCTTGGGAACCAATAGATCGGTTTTCCCAACAGGAAATCCAAGTGTTTGAGATAGCAAGGGTGTTTTCCACTCAAATGTCATATCCACAGAAAATCCCTAGCTGGACACTGTATAACCTGACACGGAACCTGACCATTCTCAACTAAAACCAAGGAATTTTGTAGGCACCTTCCTCAGCAAAGCACCTCACAAGATAACTGCCACTATCACAGAGACATACGACGGTGGGGAACACATTGCCCTGTTCAACCACCTTCCACTACCCTGGCGAATGTCTCACCCACATTTGGGTTCTGGTGAACTTTGCTGGCGTGGTGTGATGGCTACTCTGTGGATGCATAACTCTGAATTAGCCGGAGATGCTTTAACGTACCTCATGAGACAGATAAAAGGCAGCAATTCCCAATGGCCAGAAGCAGCAGAGCATGGAGAACACAGTGAGGCCAAGGTGGTCTCTCGGTGGCATCATCAGGAAATTGTCTTCGCTTTCGGTGTCACTTGAGTAATCGCTCTGGAAGAGCAAAGGAGAGAGAAATGTAGAGGTGTTGGTTAATAGTATCATTATTTCTCCTCTGCCATGGGCCAAGGCTGTCATCATCCACCCACAAAACCCTCCACAGTCACGCCAGGGCAATTCCTCCACATCGAGGAACACTCGTGGTAGAAGGTTTCTGGTGACCCACGCTGGGTCTCTACCATGCAGGGGTCTCTAGACAGGGCCAGCTCTGGGGATACTTGTACCCTATCCATCAGGGCTTGTACTCCTATTCTGCTCTCCTGTGACCCCACAGTGACACAACCACAGGAGTCAGCCTGCCCTCCTGTAGTGTCCACACCAGCACGTGGCATCCTTCGGAAGGAATTCAGGATTGGGACTGTGGCCGTGGCACATCTCCCTCCCTGCCCTGCTGAAAGGCTAAACAAGAAGGTAAGAAATGAGAAATGAAAAGAGAGTTCGGAAACCCGTGCAGGGAACTGAAAATGGCCCATTTTACACATTCATCTTTCATGAATGAAAGACAGTGACTCTCTAGCCAGATGAACCAGGGTGAACCTGGGAGGGCTGGCACTTCAGAAACACTATGTCACGTATCTAATGCAGAAGGAGTTGTAAGCATCGGGTGCTCTGCATCTCCCAACTCAAATGCCAGTCTCCTGGAAGGTCACCGCTCAGGTGGCCAGGAGAATGTCAGGCAGACATTACCCACTGGGGACAGGGTAACAAACGTGTTGCAGACCTAACATACGGAACCAAAGTAACAAAAGCTGGAAGAGAAAAAAGCATGAGCAGCAGCAACGGGATGCTCCCAGATTTGCAGTTATGTAGGCATTTTTCTTACATGCCCCATGGTCAAGCTGCAGCAACCATGACCTAGTAAAAGTTTCTTTCACAGTGACCACCTGGCTGCCCCACCACTGAGTGAGTACAGTTCCCCAGCGAAGCAGGAGTGGCAGAGTTCCTGCTCTCTGGTGGCATTCTCCTCATCTGCTGGGCATCCACATGTGACAACAGGCACCGAAGCGGTGGTGATTTCAGGCTTTGGAGTTACAGCTTTGGTGCAAGAAAGGTTCTGCAAAGCTTTTTAACTCACCCTGGGAGCGTCTCCAGCCTGAGAACGAGGTGGCCAAAAATCTTCTCCAAAAACCCTTTTGCAGTTGCATGTTCTTCACTGATTGTAGGAGAACAGGGCAAAATCTCACTGAAAGGAAGACGTCGTGTCACGTTTAGAAATTTACCTTTTTGGGCATGGGTTTTCTGTCCCTCTTAGAAACTCAGCAGCCTGAGTTTTTGGAGGTTTGGCCTTTGGGCCAAAAGGGAGGATATCTTCAAAGTTGCTGAAATGGTCTCTTGAAACAGTGCCCTTCCCTGAACTTCATGACAGGTAAGATACAAAAAAATGCTTTTGATTTCCTGGTTCATGGCTGAGTAGTGTGCTGGTATTGTATCTGCAGAGACTACCTGTCTGATATTTCAAATTGCCTTTTCATGAAGACGAAATGAGGCAAAGATTCTCTAGACAACTTTGATCAAGAGCTGAACCAGAAAATTATCAGTTATGCTGCTTTCCAAAGGAACTAACCATTCTCAGAGTGGTGGTGTCATGACATGGCAGAGAGCTTCCATGCCGACTGAGACTGCGAGAGGATAATTGCAGAAGTTGTCCTAGTTATGCTAACATAAAAATCCTTACGGGGGAAGATACGTCACTACAGTCTCATACTAAACAAATAGTAGAGTTACACTGTGAATGTTATTTTGATGGATGAAGTCCCCACAGCAAACACTGGATCAGATGACGTGACTGTCACTCACCAAGAGTGACAGAGTAATTCTGATCAGAAAGCCCTGACCATGCAGTCCAGATATGAACCAGAAGGGGAAAATAAAAATCCAACTCATACACCACAGAAAGAAATTCAATAGGAAAAGGTGCCTCTTTCCCCTTCCAGCTAAACACTCTTTTCTCCAAGCAAATCTACCTTTCTAGTGTTCTCTCTCTCACAACACGATACCCAATCCTGGGCTTACCAAGAGATCATCTCTATCCAGAAACCTTTCTGACACTGGGAAGCTTTTCACAATTTGGTTACCTAGCTGGCTGTCTTCACTTGTTCCTGGTTCTGCAAGAGCTGGACCCTGACACTGGAGGAGCTGGATATTAAGGGTGCTGAGAAGCCAGAATTACTTTCATCAAATGCAATTGCTTTGGGTTAGCAGACTAATCCTGCATAATCACTAACATTCTTGTCCACAGCACTGCTCCTTTCATGTTCAACAGACTCCTTATAAATTTACATGAAACTTCACAATTACATCATAATTTCACTAATCTGAAAGCTTTTAACTCTTGCAGAAGTTCGGGAATAGCATAACTAATTGATTTTCAAGGTTTGGCTAGTGAGCAAGACTGCATAGACAAACTTTTTTAAAAATTTAATGTTAATTCTACATGAGTATAGGCAATCAGAAATATCAAATTATCACGTTTTTCTTTCTACAGGTGTACCACCAGTGCATCCTCCTACAAATAATAACTTGTGCAAACATTAAAAAAATGACCTGGCAAAGACCACCCCTTTTTTGGTTGAGATACTCTGTTCATCAGCAAAGATCCCTAATAGTTACTCTACTAACAACTCCCAGTTACTCCAGGCTTTGTGCTGAGGTGGTAAAGACACGATACACTTATCTTCTTTGAAATGAGCTCTTTGTGCTGGCTTTGGCTGGGAAAGAGTTAACTTTCATCACAGTGCCTAGTACGAGGCTGTGTTTTAGACCTGTCCTGTCAGTCAGATGACATCACTGTCTTCGTGATGCCAGAAAAATCTTAGGATGAAACAAGGCAAAATACATCCTGTCGCAGCTGCAACCACCTAAGTGACAGGAGACAGGAGGATCACGGAGGGGGCAAGGAACTGCAGCAGCAGCAGCTGACAGTCTCTTCAGGACGTCGAGCGATTCACTCATTTTCATCTGGCTCCAGCGGTTTCCGCTGCAAGTGCACAACCACTTCTAACCACAGTGCGCAGGGAAGATTTACAGAAGGCTGCGCCTTTCCAGGCTCTGTCCTGGAGACACATCTCTCTGCTGTAACATGAAAGATGTCATCTCAACAAGGTCCACAGTCCTCCCTCCTCCTTGCTGAGAGAGCTGTGGTCTCTGAAGTCCATGTGTGGTGCTGCCGTGAGCACAGATACCTGTGCAAATGGTCCCGTAGCAGAACTCACACACCTCTCAAGGTACTGAACACACGGTGGGGATTTCCTGCTTCTAATAGACCCTTTGTCGCAAAGGCAGTTATTACAATGACAACCACCGTCCTCATCCTCACCGGCTACTGCTGTGTGTCCCTCGCCAACACGCTTGGAGTTCAGCTCAGATGACAACGGAGTAAAGCAATCTCAGTCTCAGTTTATCCACAGCCATTTTGTGGCTTTTAGGAGGAAGAGGTAACCTCAGGAGTGCAGGCAAGACTGGAGTTACGAGGAGAATGGGCCCCAGAGGACATCCCAGAACACGAATTCCTGCAGAAAGCACTGTGCCCTGCCCAGATGAATGTTGATTATGCTGCACATCTCTGCAGCCCTAATATGCATTAGGCACAAGGGACGTGGGCAGGACATAAACTAGATTTCTGCAGGAGCTGCAGATGTGACAAAGGATGAGGAGGGGAAATGAACTTTGTTGGGGTAAAGGAGGTGTCTACTTCCCAGACACAGAGTGTGCGGGACTTTGCAGCAGTTGGAATTTGAGTGCTAGACAATTCAACGGGAAACCTTGACCTCTCTACTGAGGGGGGGGGGGGGGGGGGGGGGCTGCTTCTGACGCTTCCCAAATGACAGGCACAAGAAGTCAGCCTTGAACTTGACCATGTGGCCAGTCTGGAGACTGATGGGGAGAAACTGAAATATCGATGAGATTTAGGCTGTGAACTTCAACTAGCTGCTTCAGCTCATAGCAATGCTTCCTCAGCAAATGAGTGCAGACAGGAGGGGAGAGGGAAGAGGATATTTAAGAAGGGATACTGAATCACATCAACACCTGATTCCTGAAAGGACCATGGCCTGGGAGTAGGAATCACCTGGCACACAGCAAGTCTGTGCACACAGAGCTGAATGGGGGGGTGTGTACTTTGGACTGTGTTGTGCGAGGCAGAGACCCTGAGAAAACCATCAAACCAGAGTGTTCAGTCAAGAGCAAGCTGAAAATAAACCTCCTCTGTGATGCACCACAGGAGGAATGAATGTGATCCACAGAGAGGGAAGGAAAGGTACAGTACTACAGACACATACATACTGGGTCCAGTTCTGGTAACCACCATTTCCCAAGCATGTTGGAGAAATCGGGAATCAGAAGGCAGGTACGTGCGTCACGCCACAGAAAGTCATCCACACAGGAAGAAAGTAGAGAAGCCAACTTCGGTTGTAAGATAAATTTAAGAGGCAATTTCATCACAGCCTGTAAGTGCCTGCGTGAGTAGATAATTTCTGATCAGAGACAGCTCTTTCATTTGGCAGAAAAGCAGAAGAAACCTCAGCGACTGAAAGCAGAACAGATGAAGAGCAGACACAAGGTGCAGATTTTTAACAGAGATGGTGATGAACACTTTTCTGCAGTTGTAATGGATTTTCTATTTCACAAAGCCCTTTCTTAAATTGAGGCTAGCTATCCCTAAAAGCTATGTGCTTTACCGCAACCAAGACATTATGAGTGAACAGAGGCTCTGCAGAGAGCCTGCTGTGGGCTGCCTGCAACATGCTGGAGCCTGGACTTGATGGTCTCTCCCAGTATTAAAACTCTAGGCACACTGGAGAAGTCAGACAACAACGTCTGCTGTGAACCCCTGCTGCCAGCAACCTTTGATGGATATTCAGGAACCAGCTCTTTTGGTATTAGTCCTTTTTTTCCTTCAAAGCAACCAATTCAGCAACACGCACACACTGCATACAAAACTAATTACTGGTATGGCGATGTGGGATCTGTTTCAAATCCAGATGGTCCGGTGGTCTGTTTCTGACAGACCAACACATGATACAACTATGAGATAATATGTGCTCTGTTTCCCTCCGCACAATGCCCGTTTCTGTAATGCAGTTAATGATGCCCTACTCCGACCAGCACTCTGCATCCCTTTGCTCTTCTGCAAGCAGTCTGAGTTCACCTAACTGCAGCAAACGTTGAAGGCAGCATGCTGGATGGTAGCTCTCCCACCACGGGCTGTAGTTTATCACTGCTCTGCCTCAACACACTTACTCGTCACAGAGCAGCATCTGGCTGATGCTTACTTAAGAGGATGTTTCTAAAACCCGTTACTATCGTGGAATATTTGTTCTGGTGATATATTTATTTATTTGTGCACCTATTGATTTCTTTTTACCATTTTGAGTTTTGCAGTTGCTCCCCTTCAGTTTCGAAGGTATTTAAATGATCCATAATCCACTAACCCTGACCTGACCCAAGCTGCTCTCATTTCCCCAACTCCCAGCCAAAATTGTCTTGTTGGTCAAGCAGCCAGCATTCCAGAATGGGCTCATCGATGTCTCTCCATGCTTGGAAAGCTGTTCATATATAACCTTGCAAAACCAAAATGCATCGGGAAAAAAAAAAATCCCTGGATGCAGCTGTCCAAGACCATTTTTCTCTTGTCCCCTGCATCTTGACCATCACCCTTGCGACATTTTCTAGACACCCACAGCCAGTCTGCCTATAGCTCATCAGTAACTTCCATCCAGCACATTGCCCCTGGAAGCGGATTGCTGCGGGCAGCAATAAACAGATCCGTACTGAAAGACACCAGCTGCCACAGTCTCCTAAATCACACTCTTTCTCTGGGACAGCAGTAATCACAGCTGTAAAGTAAATATCCCTAATCTCTGTGTGAGTGACAGGGGTCCCAGCAACCCTGTGAATTCATGGGGAAGGCACAGGTGTATCACGGCACGCTCGCGGCTGTGCAGGTGGGCCAGCAGCCACCGCAGAGAAGGGGCTCTCAGCAGCTTGTGCTGTAAGTTGTAGTGAATACAATGCACTGTTACTCTTCGTGGCATGGAGCATCACTTTAGGGTCCCCAGCCAGAGAGAGGAAGTCCTTCACCATCTGCAGAGACAGAGGTTCCTGCCAGGAGAAGAGCAGGTGGTCCCAACACTGCCTGTTGAGGAAGATTAGGGAAGATACCCCTCTTCACCAAGTCACTTCAGCAGGAAGAATAGCAGTACACAGCTCAAGCTAGGGGGGGTGACCCTTCATGACTGACCTCTTTTTGCTTTAGAGCCAACACAGCATCCTTTGCGGTCCAGCCCCCAAAGGAGTGTGCTCCATCCCCACCTTCTGCAAATGACAATGGGCAGCTCATCCCCATCTTGTGCCACTTTCAGGCTGGAGCCCAGGGACCTCAGTGCGTAGTGTCACTCAGGGAAGTGATGATGAGACAGGGAATCGGTCTGGGCCCTGGCTGCTGTTAACAAGATTCATAGAAGGATACTTGGAGACTGCTGAAGGTGACTTCCTAGCCACGCTCCCCTCACCTAGGGCTGGCTAATAAAGGTTAATATCCCTTGGCAGGGCTCAGTATCTCCAGACTCCAGTGGCTTCTGCTTTAAGGGAGAAAAATAAATCAAATGCAAATTAAGTGTAATTGCTCTTGTAACTTCTTAATAATGTGCCTGTGAAGGAATCCAGGGACGTAAAGCATGTCCTATGGGGTCAGGCCAGTGGTCCATTGAGCCTCATGCTCTGCCCTTGACAGCAGCAGCAGGACATGACATAAACCTGAACACTTTGCAGTCCATCCCTTGTGCTCCCCCAGAACCCACAAATGTTGTGTAAGAGATATTAGAAAGAAAAACTCCACCAATTCCTTTTAATATCTGTTTATGGACTCCTCATCCATTAATCTGTCTAATCCCTTTTGAACTTGCTGATCTGCCATAACCTCCTATGGCAGCAAGTCGCCAAGTGTTCACTATACCATGCGTGAAGGACGATTTTCTGTTACCTGGGTTAAGCCAAACTCTTACTAGCTCCCTCAAGTGTCCCCTGCCGCTACTACTGCAGGTTTGGTGAGCAGTGGATCTGCATTCATCTCTTCGTTCACCTTCATGATCTTGTGCAACAGGCTCAGGCACCACCCCCTAGCCTTCCTCTCTGCAGAATGGAGAGCCCCAAATTTTGCATTGCTCCTTATACTTCCTCTTGATCATTTCCTTTGCCCTTTTCTATCTATCTCCACTATGTCCTTGTGAAGTGGGGACCACAATCGCCCACCCCATTTAAGACAGTGGGTTGCACCAAGCTTCCATACAGCAGCAAACTGCTGCCAGCACAGTGTCTTGTACTCAAAACTGTTCCTTAAGATACCCAACCTTTTCTTGACTTACTGGCTTGCCCTGCACACTGTCCTGTCAGACTTCACAGCACTGACAACCATTTCTCAGAGGTCTCTTTCCTCAGTTGTAGCTCACAGTTACAAACTCAGCATTGAGTTCACATAGATTAGATTATTTTTCCATAAATGTACTAGTTTCCATTTATTTACACTGAAATGTATCTGACACCAGTTTGCCAGTCAGTTTTGTGCACTCCTGGAATTCTTCTACACTGGCATGCCACCTGAGTACCCAAAAGAACACAATCCACAAACTTGGACAGTCTAAGTGTTTCCAGAAACGAGAGACCAAATGCCTCCATCTTTCCCTGTGACCTTATTCCACGTCCCTGTGTTCTTCTGAGCATCTGCCATGGCACAAAAACCACAGTGATATTTCCAGATTCATAATATGTCCCTAGGTGAGCTTGGACAAGACATTTATTGCACCGTTTTTTTCAGTTCCCCAGGTGCAGAATGGAGAAAATACTGTTTTCCCTGCTGCAATGACCACTGAATTCATTAGGGGGAACAAGGTGCAAGACCCCAAAGCGAAATGACCATATAAGCAAGCACCTAAAGCATACAAGACCTGCCTTGGATGTCATCCGTGCTACAGTGTCCCATGTCTGCACTGGACTGCCTTTTTACCCATGCTGCAGAGCGCTCTGGAAGGGGAACCCCACTATGCTCAGTTTCCCGGGGCGGGTGGGTGTTCCAAACACGCTTTCTAGATACCTGCATCCTGGGAAGGCTCAGTGCACAGCAGCTCAGCTCTTCTCTGCACAATGCAGGGCTGTGTAAGTCCGTGCAAGCTGGCCACAATGACAGCAAGCATGCATGTCATGGGGCTCGATGTGCATAACCCGCCCCCCTGGGGCCTTCTCTTCACACTGCAGAGGAGACACGGGCGGGAGGTGCTTGGGAATGTTGAGAAGAGGGGTTAGATGGAACAGGACATGGCATAGGATCCACCTTCTGTCTGCACTTTTATGCTCATGTCAAAGGGATGAGTTTCACAGCAGCATCCAGCAATTTGTAGAGGGAAAAAAAGAAGGAAGGTTTAGCTTGAAAGCACTACATTTCCTTTCTTCTTTCACTCCCCAGAACATTCTATTTATTTCATTTTCAGAGACTGTTTCAGACATTGCTGGGAAAAAGAAAAAGGGTTTTAAGAGAGAGCTCAGATGTATTCTTTTATGCGACACATGAATAATTCAATTTGCTGCCATCAATAGCTTAGGTTTCTCTAAATAAGCCATCTATCTAGAGGTTAGGAGGAAAACTACCAGGAGTGTAATATGACAAATTATATTTCTGGATAAAAGATGGCACTGCATTTACACATGAACTCCAACGGGAGAGTATTTCAGCTAGCAACTCACGTAATATTTCACTGCCACCACATTTGACAAGTTGTCTGTCCATTAGTTGTGGCGTAAAGAACTCATAAGATATTTATAAGCATTCCAGAGATACCGAAATAGGGAATCATTTGATTTCAGGGATGGGCACCGAAAAGAGAAGTTTAAAGCTCTGACAGAATGGGCAGCCTTCTGCTTTCATGCCCTGTAATTGCTGGAGCGAAGTGGGGCTGTATATGCTAATGAGAGCTGTTTCAGAAATGTTTTTCCCTCCAGACAATTATGATTTGCATAGGCAGCCTGAATAACATTACATCAGGACCTGAGAAACACTGCTAGTACAAAAAAAAAAAAAAAAAAAAAAAGGTAAACATGGCCACCTTGTTGCAGTGATGTGGAGGATCCCTGCTTAGGACGTCTCTTGCTCCTCTGCTAGTTCTCCCAGGTTCTTCAGCATTCCTGAGCTTGGGGAGGGAAGCAGGTGCCTTCTCCTAGGCAACTTGTCAGAGACACTGGTGAGCTGGATAGGCCCATCCTAGAGGGGATGACAGGTAATAGAGCAGCAGCCTGTGCAGCCTGGCTGCGTCACTGCTCCGAACCAAAATCAAGTTGCTGTCAGTCAAAACAGCTGGTGCTCCAGAAACTCTGTGGCAAAGTTTTCTGCAGCAAAAACCACCTTTCTGGTTGTCAAGAGCTCAACTTTTCAAAAACAGAACTGTGGTAGAAACATACTGACCAGCAGGGTCAATAAAAGCTGCTCTCTGCACGTGTCCATGGACTCCTGCAAGTATTTCATGGACAGAAGATCGCTACAAAGGGGTGAGTCAGATTTTTCTGCATTTCTAAGAAACTAAATACTCAGTCCTGAAAAGCCCATAGGCAGGCACTTTACAGTAACACAGACAGGGCCAGAAAGGAAACAACTCACAACCCTAGGGTTGTTCTGTCTCCCAGAAAGCATTTTACTGAGATGCCCCAGCTGGGAATCCACTTGCCTTGCCCTGACACATGGTGGTAGTCCCCAGTTTTCAAGAGACAACAGCTCTTCTGAACAAAGCTCCCCCCTTTGCTAATGTTTGCAAAAAGGGGGCTACTTTTAGAGTTTTCCCCCAGAAAGAAGTGCCAAAGCAGATATGCTGTGACAAAAGTCCCCCACAAGATCTGAGCCCTGATCTGCTCTTACACTGTGCAGCTCCCATCCCTCAATAAGCTGTGGCATAACAGTCAATGAGGCGACATACTCAGCAACGTGCCGTGCATCCTCGAAGGCAGACTCAGATCTTCCAAGGATCTCCCAGTGGAGAAGCAAAGTCTTGCACCTCTGCTGCATCATCCTCTCTCAGTCTTCTTTTAACTTCTGCTCCCTTTCTACCCCACTTTGGGTCTGTCAGTAATTTAAAAAACCATTTGCTTCTTGTCAGTAACTGGTGGAAAAAAAAGAATTCCCGTGGCCCAGACTCATGGTGTGTGACTCAGGTGCTGTTTTTCTCATTTGGACAGATAGACAGGCAAATTTTTGTGTTGCTAACGATGTGGCATGGTTCATTCCCCTACTCAGTGATTGCTGTCCTCAAATACTTTCCTTCCATTCCAGGAGTCTCAACACATGAAGTTCTGTCTCTAGTGAACCTCTGTACCAGCCGAGCCCAGGAGCCCTCATGCATCTGGCCACATAGGTACAGCATCTGTCCAGATGGGAACCAGAAGAGCACAACACAGCAGTCACCTTTTCCGCTGGTCTTTAGCCGTCAAATGCATCTCTCCTCCCCATCTTTTTGCACTACCTGCCGCATGCATCCACAGAATGTGGATCTTCTGGGATGCTGCCAGTTACTCCCCATGCTGAGACCCCTTGCTCAGCAGGTTGGTCCTTTGGGTGTGGGTCATGGTGAAAATCCCAGTGCTGCAAAGGGTTGGCCAAGCGGCACAACGATGGAGACGGATACTGGGCTAGAAGCGGAGGCTTCTAGAAATTCTGGCATGTGTTTCCAGTCAGGTAGGTTCTTCCCCAGACATGGCCTCATTTTCTCCCTTCTCTTGGTGAAGAAGAAACCCCAATACAGAAGAGAGGAAGACACACGGGTGTGTACTTTGTGAATGTCATCCTCCTCCAAGCACTCTGCACCTGTACATCAGGATGTCTGGCCATACACCTCTCCGTTCATTAGTACAGAGGCACTCAGTGGGTTTAAGCGAGGCTGGGAATCTGTGGTGTCAGATGCATTACAGTCATTTAAGAACAGACGCGTGTGACCTCAGGAGGCTACAGTCCAATGAAACAGCACAGAAAGAAGGAGGAGACAGGGAAAACGATCCACCCGCTGTCACAGCACAGTACCAAAATTTGCAGAGACCCTCTCTTTCCTCCCCTTGAGAACTGGAGAGGGGAAGGATGAAGTCACTTTCCCCAGACGTTGTTTTACTTTTCTAGAAACACACATTCCCTATGAAAAGCAGATCAAGCTCCTGCATTACCACTTTGAAGAGACACCCTGACTGAGGGCTCAACATTGCAAAAGCACCTTAAAAATCACACCAAGAAAGGGAAAATGTTTTTGATATAAAACGTTTTTTCCTCATTCTGCATATTTTCCTGGTCTTTTTTAGCCTACCTCCCACAGCTGGCTAAAGAAGGTCTTGCTGGATTTAGATAGACAAGAGTGAGACCTTTTTTTTAGCTGCCTAAATGTCAGGGCAGATGTGTCAATAACACCATTAGGCAATTACATGCCTGCTGCAGTCACTTGCATCACTACTGCAGGAGAGAATCCAGGGCAAAAAGGCAGCAGTTAGGGATTTTGTTTTGATTAAGGAAATGAGACTCCTCACAGCCAATTTTGAAATGCTGTAGAAGGGTGTCAATTGAGGTAGCACTGTCACATGCCCAAGAGAGAAACTTTTTGTCTCCCTGCAGAGGCATTGAATATGGCATTACAGGCACACACTAGGAAAAGCACCTCTCTCTCCCTACCTTATCAGTACAGAGAGAAAAGAGAATAAAAGGGAAGTTGGGCTCTAGTTGGGTTGCCCCCATGCCGATCACAGGGTGAGACACTGGTATTACAGGAGGTGAAAATAGAAGTTTTAGGACTTGTTAGGTCTCAGTAGAGAAAACTCCTGCAACAGAGAAACACAAGAAAATAGGCTCTTATCTCATCTTGGGCATTCGAGTTGAAGCTATACCTTTGCTCCAGACAGCCAGTCTTGGCCAGGTTAGGAGTCTGTGTCCAGCGCTGGAGAAAGTTTTGGGATCAGCAGCATTATGCACCCCACCCATTCCCGCAAACACAAACATGTGCTGCATTTGGGGTGCTGGTTTCAGCCAAAACCAAAAAGATGTTTTAAAGTAAAAAATGGCATGATTTAAGAAAGACTGAAGTTGATTCCCACAGTCAGCCCTATTCAGAGAACAAAATGTATCTTACTTGACTATGAGCAATCAATGAAGCACAGAAACCTAAAAGAAAATATTGCATTTGGGATCTAATGAAGTGTTTCACTCCATCAGAAAAAAACCTTCTCTTTCAGAGACATGGGATTCAGGGACTCTTGAAATGCAAAGACATTTTGATTTGTATTCATTCAGAGACAGAAATGTTTCATGTTTGAGCCAGTGCAAAACAATCTGCTTTTTGGCCTGCTCAAGTCAGGAGAAAGTAAGAGAAGATGTTGGCCTGCTGAGTAAGACAAGCTCTATGCACATGGACAGATGCTCCTTACACAGCGTTCAGGAACGTGGGTCATCTTCAGTTTCTGACCAGTCCATTCAGAGGCAGAGGGAAATGTTGATCCCCATTAGGGTCAGTGGGAATTTTGCCATTAGTATCCACAGAGTTGGGACTTCACCCAGTGAATAAAGATCACACACTGTTCTGGAGGGAGGAGAGTGATACAGCTGATCCCATGCAGACCAGCTCTTGGAGGTTGTGCACTTAACCCCAGATGCACCCTCCCCCCCCAGCCCCAGCCTTCCCCACATATCCCAAATAATGTCTGACCTCTAGCTCCTGGAAATCCTCCTCTTCCTCCACATCATAGGAGAGGGTGTGAATCTTGATGTCATCTGCCGAAAGATCAATGAACTTGCCATCCGGGTACTCCAGGCTGTCTTTGGTGGGGGAGCGGTCCTCAATGAAGGTGGTTTCACAGCACTCCGAGCCGATGCTCTCGCCCCAGGAGCGCAGCACATTCTCCGAGTAGAGGATGATGTTGGGCCGGTAGTGAGACTCCACTGTCTGCTGCAGCATGTTGGGGTCCAGAAGCTGCTGCACAGGGTCGTTCCTGCCATTCTCCAGGCAGCTTGGAGAGGAAAGGCTCCCCGCTCGGTGGCTCTGGTACTGGGGGGTCGGGTACACTGAGACCAGACCATCTCGGCTCTCTGCCACTAAGTTCCTTGTATTAATTAAACCATTCCTTTTCCCAGCTTCAGCGATCTTACTCTGCATTAGCACACTGTTCTGCTCAACCAAGCCATCCATACTGGGAGGTGTTTGAGGGAGTGGGATGGGTGGTCTTTATTTCGTTGTACCTTAAGGGCAGGTCACACTGGAGCAGTGGCTCCCATTTTCCTGATGAAGAAAGGAAATAGATGCCAAGGTGAGGACATAGGCAATGAATAACATATCAAAGCACTTGAATCAGCTTATCTTTGGTACCACCTCATAAGGAAATACAGGCTGCACACCCTGCCCGAGATCTCCAAACGTACCCCCACTTGGAGAGGCAAAAAACCCCACCCCAAATCCATGGGTGAACAGGTGTGGATGACAATGTGGGGTGACAGAAGACTTTCTGAGATGTCTTGGTAATTGTGGGCCCCACCAGAGAAGGGTCATGAGGCCTCCTCTGTCCTCCCACCAGGTATGCCACTGTCACTCTGGGGACAATGTCCCTTGTCTCTAGATGCTCTGATAAGACGAGGGGACACACAAAGATAAAAGAAGCATTTTCAGTTCTCAGAAATCCAGTTACAAAGGGCAGGCAGCTGGTGTGTTCAGCTGCCAGTTTCTGCAGCCACCCTTCACCTAGTGCTTTACTACCCTTTAAAAACACATCTGAAGGAAAAAGGAGCAGGCAGTGCTCTTCAGCTGAAAAAACACCACCTCAATGGGAGGTTGGATCTGACCCAGAGGAATTAAAACTCCCCTGGACAGGGTCTCAAATACCCACATCGCTCTGGGTAACCTACTCCTTCCAATGCCTCTGAGGCTGCCCCAGGGCAACAGATTAAAGGGCTGTGGTGTGGTTTGTCAGCATGACCATCCCCATCCAGATTCACCTGGAAGACATGGAGGCACAGTCGCTTGATCTCCAGGAGCTGGTTCTCTCCTTTCGCTGTCCTCTGTCTCACTGGACCACAGCCTGGCTCTGCTTCGTGCAGGTTGCACTAAGGCATGAGAAATCAAAGGGATAGTAAGGAAGACTAAAAGTACCCTTTTTTCCAGCCCAAACGCTTTCTCACCAGGACACCAGTTCTGCTCAGACGCAGCCAAAGGAAAATGCTGTTTGAATTATGGATGTATCTGCCACAGCTACAATGAACTCCGGGTTTTTTTTCTGGGCCTGACTAGAGAAACCACAGAAATGTTCCTGGCTTAAAGAGCTTCACATTAGATCCACGAAGGCCAAATTCTTAAGGCCCCCAGTGTGCTGCCGGGAGGAAAACAAGAACTATGTATACGTACATATGTATTATTTGTACTTGATGCTTCCTCACAATTTCCCTTTTATATCAGTGATCCTCTAACAGAGCAATGGCTTGCAAAAGCCTAACTTTATTTCCTCTGAATAACTCCAGATTTCAAACCTCTGCAGTCTCCCTTTTGGCTTGCAACAGATACTTAAACCATTGCTAAGAGCTGGTCTTCTCTTCTTACACTGTAATTGAAGCAAGAAACTTGTTTAACATATAAAAGAGCTCAACTAAGCATGCTGCAACCCATTTTATTGTGTTAGCAAATAGCTCATTGCTTGTCCTAAGCCAACTAGCAAGAAAACCACACAAGAGAAAATAAACCATGGTGGGTTCTCACGGAATTCATATGACAGGGCTCTCAGCCTCAAACCTGGGGAACCTGCTGGCAAAATTAAACCAATTTGGAGATTAGCTTGAAAGCTTGGACTTGGTTTCACCAAAGGATTAGTCCTAAAACCCTCAATCCCTTTGCAGATCAGACTGAGAGCAAGTTCCCTGCTTTTCCAAGGAAAACTCCATATGCAGCTATGCCTGTGCTAAGTGAACACAGGACTATCCACTCTTCCCACTCCCGACAGGTAACATCAGCCAGTGCCAGCACATACTGGTGCGAGGGGGAGCTGCTTCTGGAGGAAGCAGGCGAAGCTCAGCAGATGAGAGTGGGTGGGGAGGCCCCACATTTGCCTTGGGACTGGTGCTTGCAGCATGACGGTCTTTCATCCACCACTCTGCACTGAGGGCTGGCGACCTGCAAGACCTCCTGTGGGCTGCTAAGCTGTCCCAATTTTGCTGTTTAGGAGGCTTCAGGTGGGGAACACCGTGTGCTTTACCCAGGTTGGGTGGGACTACTTGCTTAGGAGTTCATTCTGCTGTGTCTCCAGCAGCTTGCCCACAAATGTTCCCCTTCTTCCTCCCAGCCCCCTCAAAGAAACAAATCAGAGTACATCACCGCAGGCAGAAGCTGAGAAAAACTCAGCAATTAAAGAGTAAGCTGTCAGGAGACTTTGCTCAGTTCTCCCTGAGCTGGCTTGAAAAAAGCACAAGGCTCCCTGACATGACACCAACCATCGACCCCACTGAAGTCTGAGGGACATCACCTCAAACCGTAAACTGTTTGTCCAAGCAAACTGAGGCTGTCAGCAGAAATATCTACCACAGATGTAGTAGAAATCAGAAGAAGATGTGCAAATCAAACAGATCTCCTCCCAGAAAAACGGATGAAGAGGTGAATGGTTGGTCACTGCTTCAACTGCTGCAGCAAAGCTTGGGTCAGGCCTTGCCCCTCCATGCAGTCACATCATTCCAACAGATGGGCATTACCCGCCTTGAGCAGCACTCAGGAAAATGCCGTTTCAAGGCAGCTTATCTCATGCTTTGGGGCTGCGCTGTCAGATTCCCTTCACGTTGTCTCTGCACTCACCTATCCAGATGACGCTTGGCTCTGGGAACACAGGCCTCACCCCAGGCATTCCTCTGACAGCTGTACTGTCTGCATGGAAAATGTTCGCTTTCAGTGGGTGCAAATGAGGCTCTACAAGCACAGTGACACCAGAGGTGGCTGGTATGCAGACTGGTACATGTTCCTTGTGCAGTTTTAGGTGGTCAACTTAAAAGGGATGGGTTATGAGAAAGGGTCACTCCCACCTCTTTAGAGTTAATTTACCTGGGGACTCTCCAAAATCATGTGGAATGAAAACCATCCTTCTCTTCTTCTCAAATTCATTAGGAACAACAGGAGAAAAGTAATGTGGCCAAAGGAAAAATGTTTTAGTATATCTAAGTGACCTGAGGCCCAGGAGCACTTCAGAATGTTACCGGGTTGGTGTTGTCAGGACCACCCCACGCTATCCCCTGCTGCTAAATGTCCATCACCCTACACGATGCAGGAGCCAAGCCCCTTTTGCAAAAGGCTGATTAAAAAGAAGCATGAGACACAACAACATCTGAAAAAGTGATTTGGCTCCAAAGCCCCTGGAGTGCCAAAGGATAATATTCTGCAGAAGACCTAAACCAGGACAAGTTGTGGCAGCTTTGGTACGGTATGGCTGTTATCTCTGCCATCCCAAGGAATGGAGAGCAACTCCTAGGCTCAAGCATTCTGCCTAATCACTCACACAAAGTGCTAGCACACCCCACAGCCCGAGTTCGGCCTGTGCCCTCTCCCAGACAATTCCTACACTGCCATAAATAATGCTCCTAAGAAGCCCAAAGGGGAAAACCACCTTATTTTGGCAGGTAAGAGAGTTTAGCTGCATGGACACAGTTGATGTTGGCCCATTCCGCCTATGGGCGACTGGATGGATCCTGGTATGCCTCATCTACTAGAAAGGAGGGTGCCTGCAGTGTTGCTCAGTCCTACTATAGATCTAAGCATCTCTCTGGCCACTGCCTACCTGCCATGCATTTAAACCAGTCTTGTAAACCAATCTTGTAGATTCCGAGTGACACTTTCCCCTTGGGATTGGGGAAGGGGAGGGAAGAAAACACCCGAAATGAGGCAAGGACAAGACAGGGAGCATCCTTCCCACACAGAGCTCCTCTAGTAATAGGGCTAATGCATTGCTCAAGACATCCTCTCCAGAGTCCCAAATAGCAGTGCAGCTTGCATGCCTCAGGGAAGGTCAGCAGAGAGATGTGGATGGCAGCATGCAATCAAGGAAAAATGTTTAACCCTAGAGTCATTTCAATCTGTAGCTGGCTGGCTACCTTACCAGAGCCTGACCCGATGTTCTCTGCCCTGCAAGTGTATCACTTAATGGTAAGGAGCTGGCAAGACTTTTAGGTCTTTTCATTATAGTATCTTAACGGATAAAAATAAATAAATAATAA
This sequence comes from Rhynochetos jubatus, assembly GCA_027574665.1. NCBI lineage: Eukaryota > Metazoa > Chordata > Aves > Eurypygiformes > Rhynochetidae > Rhynochetos > Rhynochetos jubatus. The sequence continues at coordinate 13,339,367 of CM050650.1, read as the reverse complement.
TAAGGTGGAAATTATTTTTCTTTTCCAGGTGAAATTCCTGAGTGGCTGGCCATTAGGTTCAAATCAATAGCACCTTGATTGCCCGTGCATTTTGATGCATAGCTGAAACAAGGTCAATTGCTGTCTAGGGTAACTCAGAAACAGTTGAGGTACCCAGAGATTCTTCATCAATAAAATGCAGGATTAAGAGCGTTGTCAGCCACAAATGAAATTTCACATCCTCATGGATAAAAAAGAACCTCCCCTAGGCTTTTGTGTTCCCAACCACAGGCTGAAAGGAGTTAAGTCAGGTTTCCAAGGCCTTTGTAATCTGCTGCTACCTCGCTGGCTGTGGGAGAATTAGACTCAAAGGCTGGACTTCATTTCACCTGGTGTTGACATCCACGGATATTTCTTGGGTGAAATTATTTGCAGTTATGCAAGGTGCACAGGACCAGTCTCCCTTCAGAGTAACAATACCCCTGTAAAATATAGGGGGGACTCTCTCAGCTTAATATGAGCTTTCAGGAGAATGTAGCAGGTGAAATGAGTCTCTCAGTACAGATGGAAGAACAATCAACAGGGCTCTGGCTGTGAGTGATGCTCAGGGGCAAAAGGCAGCAAGCATCAGTGCAGTGGCTCAGAGCCTGTATCCTGCCTACAGGGACTCCTTGGAGGGAGAAGTGGATTCAGTCACCATCTTTTCATTAAGGGCTTTCACTGACCTGACCCAGGCCAGGCTCACACATCTTCAACTCACAGACAGGTCTTCTTAAAATTAATATTGCCCCAGTTTCCAGGTCAAACTGCAGCCCTGAAGATCCTGGATGGCAGCACAACAGAGCAGATAACCTCTGATAGACCACCTGAGGCAACTGAAGGATGCCTTCTCTGCAGGGAGCCAACACTCAAATCAAAAAAGAGCCACTCTCATTACCCAGGACCACAGTGAGGTTTCAAAATGATGCTGACAGGAAAATGAAACTCATCAGAGCCCTTTAAATAAGAGAGCTGTTCAGTCTGCTCCAAGATGCAGAGTTAATTTAACTGCTTTGATTCAAGTTTCATTTGTCTTCGCACAGTTTGAATTTCTCCCCGCAAATCACTCACTGGTACTCAGGCTACCCAGAAATAATTCCGCACTTTCAGACTCGAGGCTGGAACCAGAACAGAAAACCAAGTTCAAGCTATTGACAAACAGTAGATCAAACTTTGATCTATTTTTTACCTTGGGGATTAGATGTTTTTACCTAGGTCTCTGGTATTAAAAGTGGTGTCATTATTATAACCTTCATTTTTTCCAATTCCCTGCATTTCTTTTTTTCTTTCTTTTTCTTATTTTAATAAGAAGCTGCAACCAGTGCCAAGATACCTAGTCTGCAATGCTGTGGTTTATTAAGCTATCACTTGTGTTACAGCAGAGCCCAGCTACAGTAGCTGCAATGAGAGCTATGCTCTGCTGGGTCTGCAGACTCCTGCTATGATGACAGTGGCTGACAAACTAATTAAGCAAAGGGTGTGAGACAGAGAAATGCAAGCTGTGGAGAGGGCAAGGAGTGAACAGCTAAATGCTGTGCCCCAGGCTCTGGAAGATAAGGAGCAGAAGCCAGCTCTACTACCACCCACCATCCTAAAACTCCTTTGCTCTTCTACAAGCCGGTGGGATGCTGTTGTCCTCCCGCCTCTATGGGGCTCTACCCTTTGCACAGCTCTAGCACAGCCTCAGGGTGCTTCAGCCTTCGGGAAACCCCTGCCAGGTACTGAAAGTCCTGTGTGGACAAGCAATTCAGTTACCTCTGAACTACCAGACTGCAGCTGAAAAGCATCAGCCCTTTCCTCACAACCAATCAGAAAGACATTCATCCAGGCAGAACTCCAACCTCAAGGTCTCACCTGGCCAGGCCAGACATCACCAGTCTAACAGCCTGGTTTATTGGTAGGAAAGCTTGGAGATGATGGCAAGCCATGGTGAGGCTGAAGGCTGAGTCCCCATCCGCTACCAAGGCTTATGGCTGTACCCCCTGCCATTCCCTGCAGATCTTGCAAAGCATCTGCATGGGAATCCTGGATATAATGGGAAACCTGTTCCTCATGAAGACAGACAAGCATTGGAAAAGGTTTCCCAGGGCAGTTGTGAGGTCTCTATCCCTGGAGGTTTTAAGACCCAGCTGGATAAAACTCTGAGCATCTTGGTGTGGCCCCATAGCTGACCCTGAGATTTGAGCATGAGATTGGACTACAGACCTCCTTATGTTCCTTCAGCTTGACTTATCCTATGATCCAAATCTCTCTGCTCCTAGCAGATTCCCACCTGTCTCTCATGCTCCCAAAAAGGCATTTGCTGCTCCCACACCCCTTTTCCAACACCTCAGTGACTCCAAACCTAATGCCAGCATGGCAAGGAGGGGCAATAACCTCCCCTGGCAGGGCCTGTGCCACCAGCAGAAACTCATGCAGCCTCACAACTACCAGACTCAACAAAGTGCCGCTGGGTTGGATGCTGGTTCCCCCACTGCCAGCACACAGACAGCAGAGGAGAAAAAGCTTTCTTGAAGAGCAGGCAACCCAAATGGCAAGAGCTGCAGCCTGACAAAAACCACACCAGGAGAGGTTTGGCGGCTGCAGGGTTTTTGGTGCAAGCTTTCAGGTACGAGGGAGTTTTTAAATGCTTAATGCAATAGGTTTCAATATGGTCTAAGGTATTTCAAACGTAGAAATCGCAACAACACATAAGGACCTTTTGCTTGAGAGAAATCACAGGCGATGTATGGATCCGGAGAGCTGATTAAAAAGTGAAATATTTAAGGAAAGGAAGGAAAAAACCTTTCCCACTTTTATTTTTCTTCTTTGATATAGCTGGGCTCATTAAAATAGGTTTTGTTTTAAGGAAGAGCAGCTATTTCAGAAGCTGAAATTCCTTTTGACCTATTAAGTAAACTACAGGGAGTTTCATAAGGCAACGCAACTAACTCACACCGGGAGAATTAGGAATGCATGCATTAGTGATAGCTAAATGTTTAATTGCTAAAAGTAGAAGTAAAAAGACCTCCATGCTATTTTAGTATTACCAATAAGCAGCAAATCCAGTGTGAGACATGGGACTGTCCTGCCCTGAAAAGGAGGGACTCAGGGTACAGTGAAATGCCCAAGGTCACATCAGACACAGGAGCAGAGCTGGAAATAAAATCCAGGTCTCTTGATTGCCTGTCCAGAGGTATATTTAAATGTGGAAACAATTACCATATGCATATTAGATCTGTCTGAATAATTGACTGCTTGATTCAGTAGCTGAACTGAAGAACGGGGAAGGAGAAAGGAGGAATTACCTTCTGTTGACCTAAAACATAAAATGTTATCCCCGCAACAGAGTATTTCCTTTTGAGCAGACGGAAGCATCTAGCCTGAGCCAAAATAAAGTGTAATGTTTCATTTATCTTTAAATGAATGAACAGACTTTTAGCTCAATTTGCCTCACGTTGCCACCAATAAAAAAATGGTATATACAGGCTTGTCTAGCAATCCTCCTTCCTGACTAATTTTGACAGCCTCAACTCTTTGTTGAGTTCAGTCCAAACTCACAACTTTTTTCATTTGATGACAGAGCTGCAACATCCAGCTAATAAATAACTGACCTGAATAACAGCACCTGGCTGTAATGTAAATAAACCTGCCTGCTGTGGAAGGCACCAGTATAAAAACACCTTGCCATCTGCACAACTTACAGCAATTACTTTGCAAAGTGAAAGCCGTCAAAAAATCAGGCTCTGTGCCTTTTTAAGTGAGAAATCCATTTCACCAACGCAATTGGGGAAAACTCAGTGTCAGAAAGCTATTATCAGCTACCTAACTGCATCTGGACATGCTAATGCTATGCGTCAGCCTCGACCAACTGGCTGCTGACCTCCGTGCGAACAGCTGGTCCTGTCCTAACTCTGCATCTCCATGTGAGCAAAGCCTTTTGTGCACATGCCCGACACATGCTTCTCTCATGCCTTCTCCTTCTCTCCTGGCTGCAAATACGAACCCTCCACTCCGAGATGGGCCGTCCAGCACCACGCACAGCAAAGGATGCCTTTGCAACAGCTTGTATCACCGGATCCTTTACAGCACCGCTCTCCAGAGCATCCCCAATACCACAGAGCAGGACCATTTGACAATCCCAAATGTGTCCTGCCTCTTCACACCCCTTTATGTCCCCAGCCCCACTTTCAAGCTGGGGAGATTGAGCCAGTAGGAGTAATTCTTGCTTTAAAAGATTCACCTCTCCCAACAGAAGGCCAAGCTGACATTTCTTCTCCCTCCATCCATCCCAAAAAGCTGTTCTGTAAAACCTTCTAATTATGTCCAGCACAATAAAACTGACCTTCATGACATAATAAATAGAGAGATTCATAATGAAATAGCTCAGGTCACTACCTTCAGCAGCATGGTCAGGCTGAAGGATCTATTTGCCAACCTGAAAAGCAGAAAATTGTGCTGCCTTTCACTTTCAAAGCTGGTGAATTCAGCTGTTCTCTGGGGTGTATAATTGCATCCTTAATTATTCAGAGTGCCCTCACAGAGAAAAACTTCTTCCAAAGGGAGTCCCACAACTCTCCTGCATGGAATGGAGAGCACTCCTAGCCGCTGCCCAACAGCTGCTCCAGCTTCTGGGGAAAACTTGACTCAGACCCACACTTGCCATGCCAAGTTTGGGGCCAGAACTATTACTCTTGTGGATTTAACCGTGGCCCATGTTTTGCAGAGTGAAAACTTACGCACAGCTGAACTGCTTGCTTCGCTGCCTGTTTACCTGGTAGACAGGCAGCATTCTCAGGTGGAAAGATGCCATGCCTCAGTCTTCTTGGTCCCTATGCCACAGAGTCTGGACAGTTTCTGAGAGTCAATCTAGATGTAAAGGTCTAGGAAGCACTAAGTTACCACCAAAACCCTCTGCCTAATCTTAGTGATGCAACAGAATTAAAATTCTCCAGCTTAGAATAAGCTACCTGACACTCTGCCCTGTAGAAAGCTGCAGCAAGGCAAAGTCCCTGCAGCACACAACAGAGCATCTAAATGAACCCCAAGAGGCCCACCTGGGAATATCAACATCACAGCATCACCTGGCCCTCTCAGTCTGCCTGCAGGCTGACTCCAGTGCCTCCATCTGACTAAAATCCCTGGTTAACTATGTTTGCAACCAGCCTGGCCCACGGACAGAAACACCCAGATGTGGCTCCAGGATTGACCCTACTAACTCACCCAGGGCCATCATTCACCATCATTCCTGACACGCAGCCAAGCCCCCGCAGAGCCCAGTTCTTCCACAAACACTGCTCAACTGGCTCCACTTGTGTTTCCAGGTTACATGCAGGAAGCAAAGCGGGACAAGACACCCGCCTCGCACTTGTTCTGCACGTAACACACTGGCGCTATGCTCTAGGCTGGGATTTGAGATATTCCTAAGGCAAGAATAATAAATGAAGAGAGGACAGAACAGGGAGACAGCCTGGTGGTGCAGACTTGGTGCAAAATGAAGGTTTCCATACCTCCTGCCCCAAGCAAAGCACCCCAGGGTTGTAAGTCACTTTGCTAGAAAACCGCTCCTGTGATACTGTAAAATCGCTAGTGCCAGTTCATCAGGGCGAGGATGATTAGATTAAGCAGCCACTGCTGGGGCAATAAAATCAGCCTTGCTTCATCAGGCTCTAGAAGAATTGCAGAGCCAGGAATACGCTGTGGGACAAAAGCTTTACAGAATAAGTGATTTAGACACAGTGAGACTGGTAGCTGGCGGTGGATAGGGCAGGCAGGGAAACACTGAAAAGTAGCATCAGTGGGTGTAGATTGCCCTTTACAGACCTTTCCTAACCCCATACTCATCCTTCCCTGCAGAAATCAGAGTTGAAATGAGTAATGGGGCCCATTACACTCAGGGCATTGCCAGCGCCTGAAGAAAAATCCTATAACCTCTTCCCTCTAGGAGAAGAAGGGACAGAGGACCTCGGAGACTTCTATATGGGACGCACAGGCGTTTGGCTGGCTGCGTATCAGCTCAGCATTGCCTCTGTGATCCTGCAAGCCACATGCAGTGGGGAGAAGGGAGGTTGCTTTGTTGCAGACAGCGCAAGAATAGGAGCTGGATGGTTGGTGTGTGGCGTGAGGGCACCACGCACTGGGAGAGGGCTGGACGAACCATAGTATCTAGCAGGCAGCTGCTGCGAGAGATATCCTGAAGAAGCACGCTGAGCACAGCTGCCCTGCAGGATCTGACACCAGGTGTTGTGGGACCTACGATGGGGGAGGTCCCTCCTCGAGGACCTGAACACTACGATTGTCTTCTGAGAAAACTACTCATCTGCAAGCACCATTTCAGGGATCTTCATTCCCCCTGGGGATTTTTAAGGGGTCTGAGCACTCATCAAAGCACACAAACCTCACTAAACCTCTACCTGAATTATGCCAACTTGATATGAACAGTCAGTTCATTCTTCTCGTGCTCCAGTGAACTAAAGTCTCAGAGCTTAAGGACAGAAGTACTTAACAGCAGAGATTTGGATGGATGGTTATTGAGGGGATGTTACACATTCAGGTTTTATGCACATACACAGATATGCATCTACAGGAATGCCATGTATAAAACTAGGAGTGCTAAAGGCAGGCACGGACTCACACCTCTCATGTACCACACCACTACTTTAAAATGCAGGCTTTGCTGGTGCAATAAAATGACCAGAGTTTGTCACTCTTCAGACATTATGACACCAAATTCAAAGCACAAAATCTTTTGATTCCTAGGTGCTACAAGTTGGACCAGCAGCACCTGAATCTTCAGGGTGACAGGCATTTACATGTGAAGAGGAGCATTTTGCTGTGACCTTATTGCTCAGTTTCCAACTTTTACTAGAGAAAGAGTAGTCAGAAACATTTGATTTGATAGCCAGAGGGTGTGTATTCAGACATGAGCAGATACACAGACTTACACACAGACTATTTGTTCACATTTGTCAAAGCAAAGTCACTGAACACGCAGAGTATCTTCCTCCTGTTTAAACCTCTGCAATTCTCCATTTTTTTCTGAAGGCCACTGTACAAACAATAACCTGTAAAAAGTCAAGTGTTGAGAAAGTGCATATGACAAAATTTGGAAGTCCCAATATGTAATCTGCAATCTTAATAACCCCATATTTAAAACTCTTCTGGACAGAAGCATTTATAGCTGTCTTCAGATATGAATTCATAGTAGGAAGAAAGACAAAAAATCTTATCCACTGTATTGCACTTTTTCTCTATTACTATCCTCCAGAATATATTCCAGAAGTGGAAGCCTTTTAAATCCAGAAAGCAGCCTTCATCAAGTTAAATGTGTTGTCGTGGTGCCTATATACACTAGTACTGCATTACATCTGCATTTGTATAACGAAGAGCCTTCCTGTGCATGTGAGATGTATTCCCGAGCGTATGGTACCAGTGGTGTGAGATGTCTGCTTGCCCACGTAATAAAAGGAAACTTCATTTAATTCCTACAAATGCATTCATCCTACGCACACCCTGGCATGACCTGTAGTTACCAAACTGCCAATAAAATGTCACCTTGGCCAGTAAAATCAGAAGTCGCTTATTCTTTGGAGCGAGGTAATTTGAAACTAATATGGTGAGCGTCTAAATGCAGCTACTTTGAAGATGATAGCTCATTAACTATAATTAAGAGCAAGTCATTTAAATACATGAATGTAGAAAAGTGAATACTCTGCATTTTATAACACACAATAATCCCCCTGAAAGTAACAGTTAACTCATCATCTCGGGTTTAAGAATATCAAAGCATCTTTTAATTGTTGTTAATGCCCTGTTTACCAGGGATTAATGTCTAATTATTTGTGATCTGAATATTTAATCTCCCTGGAAAGTTTAGATCGGGGTGGGTTTTTTTTGTTTCTTTCTCTCTCGTTACACGCTGAGGCTGCAGCCTCCCCTCCGCTTATTTGGAAGACACAGTTCAACAGATGATTGCTCTCCAGAGCAACTCCTGCCACTAGGTAGCTCCATGTTCTTATGGGGGGAGCAAACCCACCACCCCCCCACACAGACCCTTGCGCCTCCCCTCCCGCCTAGCACTGGACTGGCGAGCGCTCCCAGTCCTGTTCCAGGAAGGCTTGTGCTCCTGCAGTGCCAATTCCAGAAAGGTCTCAACGCCTTCGCCAGCCTCCCCCAACTGAATGGATCTCCTTGGATCCCTTGTGGGATGCTTTAGCAATACCCGACCCAGAAGGAAGGGGCAGGCATGGGGGACTTGCCCAAGGTCACCCCTTTCTGCCACTGAATAGCTGGGACCACCACTGCCTTCTCGCCTTAACCATCCCTCCCTCCAACTTCACTGCCCGTAAACTAAAGGATGGGATGGAAATGAAATTCCATGCGGCGTCTCCCGAGCAGCGGCGTGAGGGGAGAGGGCAGGGGTGGCTGCGAGGAGCTCAGCCTCCCCAACTGCCCCCGGCTCGGGCTCTGCCCCGGAAGCTGCACGGGTCCCTCCAGCAACCCCAGCCCCTTCCTCCGGGCTGCCCCGGACAGGCAGGGCGGCGGGGCGCCGGGAGGGAAAGATCCTCTGCCGGTGAGCCGGAGGGGATTTCTCCCGGGGAGGGCAAGGGAAAAGGAGGACCCCACGCACGGTTTCCCTTCCAGTGCTCCCAACCCAAACCTTGCCACGGCACCGAGAAAGCCGGATCCCTCCCCCGACCCCCGCCGGGCGAGACCGGGCATGCCAATTCCGGCTCTCAGCAGGGCTCGGGGGAAGCACCGCTGCGGGCGTCCCCCGCTGCCTGGCGGGGGCAGGATACCACCGCCCCGGCCCGGGGGCGGCCCCAAGTCCCTGCGCTCGCCGAAGCTCTCCCCGGAGGCTCTCCGCCGCGGCGGCTGCGGGAGCCGCGCTGCCCCCCGCCCCCGCCCTGTGCCCGGCGGCCCGGCTCCGGAGGATGGGCGGGAATCGCTTCCCGGAGGGTCTGGGATGTTGGGGGGGGGGTCACTCACCTCCCTGCAAGGTGACCCGCAGCGCAATGCTCCCGCCGGGGGTGCAGGAGGGACGGCGGTGCTCCCGGGCCAGCGGCGGCTCAGCGCCCGAGCGCGGCGGCCGGCAGCATCCCGGCGGCGGGGTGGGGGGGGCGGCGGGGAACCGGGGCCGGGGGACCGGGGCCGGGGGACCGGGCAGGGCGAGCGGCCGGCGGGGCTGCGCTGCCTGCACCGCCTGGCTGCACTGTGCGCTCAACTCGCGGGGGGGGAGGAGGAGGAGGAGGAAGAGGAGGAGGGAGAGAGGGAGGGAGGCAGGCGGAGGGAGGCAGGAGAACCAGCCCTGCGTGGCAGCGCGGCCAACTTTCCTCCTGCAGCAGGAGCAGCCTCGCATCCCCCCCCAGTGTGTACCCTCTCCGGCGGGGAGGGCACGGCAAAACCCTCCCCTCCCTGCCCCTCATCTCCTCCTCCTCCTCCCTGGGCCTTCCTCCCGGCCAAGGGGGTCCCCGCTGCTCCCCACCCACCAGAGCTCCGCGCCTCTCGCCGGGGCACCGTCCCCTCTCGCATCCCCCCCAACCCCTTGCCCTGCCGCAGAGGCACCTGCGAGCAGGGTGCTGGGCACGCCACCTCTCCAGGGCGATGGGGAAGCTCCGGCGGGTCTGAAGAACTTTATTTAGGTGGTTTATTTTTTAGCACAGCGATGCGCCCGCCGGGCTGCGTGCTGCAGCGCTTGGGGGTGTTCCCTGCTCTCCTAATAGCTGCACATAATACGGCTAAGTGGGGCTCATTCACTCCTCTTCCCATCCCAGCAGGCCCGCTAGCCAAGTCATTTTCATAAAAGCTTCCCTGACACCACTTTTCTGGATGCTTCAACATCTGTGGCTCAAAATGTGGTTGGAAGATCACACGCACGGTTTAATCACTGCTTTCCTCTGCCGCTGCCGGGGAGGGGGACATGCGAGGTCTCGACGCCCCAGCGTGTTCTTGTTGCCTCCACCTCTCTCCTTGAGTTCAGGCTGTTTTCTCTCCCTGCTTATTGCTTGTTGTTATTCATACTCCCAAAATAACCCATGCCAAATCTTTGCTGAAGGAGAATGTTAAAGATTTAAAACACACATTAAATAACTTGAGCTTGTCCTGGGGATTTTTAGCAGAAAACCCCTCCAGCGCCATTTTCCCCTCTTTCACAATGTTTTAGTTCTCTTCCAAACTCTGTTTTCAGTATATCCTAGCGATACTCATGAAAGATTCTTTACTCCGTCTAAATATCTGGTCCCTTGTTCATTCCTGACTTGCTCCAGACTTCAGGGAGGTTTTGTGTCCTACAGAAAAGTCTCTTCCTTAATGTAATAGGCACTGGGAGAGAATAAATAAGTAATCAGCAGAAAAAATAGCCCTGAATTATGATCACCACGATTCTCCGAAGTGCTTTTCACCTTTCCTTTCTTGGGAATGGAAGCCTGTAAACCACATTCATTATGCCTTTACCGAGTAAGACTTTTAGGAAAAAGACTGTCTTTCTGTTCTGCTTGTACAGGAACAAAACTGTAGGGGGGCTGGCGTGCAACCAAATGCCTTCTAGCTGCTACGCTGCAAATTCTTATCGTGAGGTGTTACTGCTACGGACTGGAGATATCAGCTGGCTTGGATGGCTGGTGAATTCCTGGCAAAATAGGGACCACAGGTATTTGTGCAATGTGGCAATATTTCCAAAAGGATTTGTTAGATTTTTCCTCGGAAGACAAAAAAAGGCATTTATACAGAATGGAGCAGGGAAGGGATGTCTTGGTCATCAAGTCAAATTTTCTGTCTTCCAGACAGCCACATCCTGTGATCCTGTTTGTTTCCTTCTGACACTTCCAAAACAAAGTGTTTTCCATGCTCTTATCAATCAGAGGGTCAGTGACATCAGGGAAGTAATCATTTTCTTGAACACTGTTCCTCCACGTTTCCCAGTCTTCCTGCACTAAACTAAGCATATTCTTCATTCAGTCCAGGAAGCCCATGGGCTTTTGTGGCCATGAGGAAATCAGGCCTAATTTGGATTACTTGAGTGTTGCAGCAGAACTGAAAAAAAAACCTCTGTAGTGGAGCAATCACAATCCAACAACCACAGTGGTTGTAACTGCTGCTACAGACCAGGACGTGCTCACCCTCTGTTGTCTTGCCAACCTCTTTCCTTGCAAAAAGAAAATACCCAGGAAGGACTTTACAGGTGCTCTAACTAGTGTTAATCATGTCAGTTCCCTATTTGTGCTAACCTTCCAATTCTTTACGCTGGGAAGTGAACAACTATGCCTGACCTGATTCTGGTATTTGCAGCTCTCACTGTGCGCCCTGGTACCCTGCAGATGAACAATGGGTCTTGCATCGCCCTTGCTACCTTTGGAGAAGGGTTTCTGAAGACCGACAGAAAGGGGGCTTTGGTGAGGTGAACTGCATCAGACTAGGGTGGGGTTTGGAGGTTTCTCTTCAGGTCTAGTCCCTTTCAACACCAGGTAAAGACGCACAATGCATCCTTAATGCGTTGTGCCAACACATTTCACAGCTTCTTGGTAAGAGCTGTGAGCGGGAAGAAATTGGGAAGATTCACACTATGTGTCTAGCAATGGTAACTAACCCTTTCTTTCTGTTTCTGAAGGCAGTTTCCATCCCTCCAGGGCTGATGCAGATGCACCTCAGTAGGAAAGCCTCTGTATAGACAGAAGTGAAAAGCACTGTGGTGACCGAACAGTGTGAAGAGATCTTTGAAAGGGGCAAGGCAGGGGAGGAAGAAAAGTCCACCTCCCTTGGGTCTGGTGACTGTTGGAGGCTTACTGCAGCTGCTTGCTATTCTGAATTTATGCCAGCAACCTGCTAGGACAAACTACGTGGCAGCCAGGGACCCCCTCTTGCTTTGAGAACAGGGAACTGAGTGATTGTTTCCCAGGGACTCTGAGCAGGGCTCAGCTGTGGCCTGAGCCCCTGGGAAGCTACCTTTCGAAGGCCTGATGAATAAGAGCAAGAATAATCCTTGCAAAGAGGAAGAGTGGAAGGCAAGGACACCTAGAGTAGAGGGAGGGATGGGAGGGATGCAGGGCAGCCCGGGTTGGCCTGGGAGCCTCCATGGGTCCTGTGGTCTCCTGGTAGGCCTGTGAGGGGCTAGGGATTTGGGAGCCATCAAGGCAGGATTTGAAGAGGAAAGGCCATCTGGAAGCAGACATTACCAGAGATGGACAAACAGCTTTTCCTGCAACACGGGGTTTTGCAGAAGGTAAGGAAGGAATGAGAATTCGCAGGCATATATTGTTATTGCTCCAGGGAATAATTTCACTGCTTGTTGCTCTGATCAGGGCTGTTAGAAGGGCTTACACTGGCCAAGCATTGGGCTGCTGTTGGACTAGAAGCACCTGGCTATAGAGTCACACAGTCCTGATCGACTGCCTGTTCTTTGCTCCTCTGGATGCTCCATGCCACTGTTAGCAGTCACTCTGTGATACTCCTTGGAGGCAGAGCTGCTCTGAAAGCCTCCTGGCCAAAACCACCACAGGAGGCATCATGGTGTGGGAGCAGGAGAGAGTCCCTCTCTGGAAACCACATGCCAAATGCTGCAGGAAGTGAGTACAAGCTTTGTGGTAGCCACGAGGATTTGGGGGAAATCGTTAGCTGGTACATCTGTTGATGTGCTAAAACACTTATGGGAGCTGGTGGGAGAAATGTTAGGCTTTGGTCCTCAGCTGTCCAAAGTCTGAGGGTCTCTGGTGTGGTATATGCTCTCACAGGCCCAGGACACACGGAGTAGGAACGCAGAAAGATCAAGTGCATCCCTGGGCTCTAGGAAGAGCAGCAGCACCACCTATCACCAGAGAAGGAAGAAGGAGGGAGGACAGACAGAAGACTGCTCCTTCTATGTTCCCAGTACAAGACTGAAGCCCAGACCTTCTAGATGACCAAAGAGAAACTTCCTTCCTCCAACAGAAGAACCTGGCTGAAATCTTTCATGGCAAACTTTCTGCTAAAGGTTCCTGCTGGCTTTGTGGATGGTTCCTTATTTCTTTATGATCTAGCATCCTTCACTGTAGAGGAAACAAAACATCACTTAATGCCTCTAAAGAAACAGCTGGGTGGCAGACTGTCCCCTGGGTCAGCTCAAGCTCAACGGGACCAGAACCCAGTTAACACGGCAATGCTTGTGGGCTTAAGTGAGATAGCCCAGTCGGTGTGTTCAGCCTTGACAGCTTGGGGGTGTGGTTGTGGAGGGATCTTGCTGTGGTGCAGAGCTAGCAGAGAGAGATGGAGGGGGTGGAAAGGAGAAAGTTTCAGGAGAGAAGGGCGGGCTGCGACCTGGTATTTACAGTGATAATGAGCCAGGAACCAAAAAACTCCACAAACAGGTCTACAAGACTGCAAGAATTGTTCATCATTTAAAGGACACAACTGGGCTCGAGAATGCTGTGCTCCAATGTGTGCAGGTATTTTGGCTTTCAGGTTGGCACATAAGGGTTTTGTCTGTTGAAAATCCTGGCACCGTAGGTACTGGTGTGGTCTGAACCACATTTCCCTTGATTAAAATTCAGAATGATGGTACAGAGCAATCAGAAAGTAGCCCAAAATCTGTAATCTCTGCCTGCCAAAGGCAAGAAGAATCTTTCCATTTAATTAGATCAGACACCAAAAGGCATAGCCAGGAGTGCTTTTAACTTTCTGAGAAAGAAAAGAAGAGTTAGCTGAGATGGCTGAGCTATGTGGTTGCTGCAGTTTGTGTTGATTTGTTTGCTGGTAGTTCTGAAACGAGAATAAAAATGAAAGCTTGTGTTAACCCAGGCTGAGCATTTTTTTGCTTATTCTGTATTTATGGCAAATGGAAAAGTAAAATATATAATTTTTTGGCTGAGTGAGCCATATAGCTTAGCTCAAAATCAAATTTTTCATTGCTTTGAACTCTTCTTTACTCTTATAAACTGGATATGCACACTTACTTGCGACAGAGGAAGAATCTAAATGCTATCTAAATGCCATTCACTGCCATTCTTTGCCTAACCTGCACCAAGGAAGTGTGGCTGCTAGATATCATCTGCTAGGAGGATGAAGAAAACAAGGTGTAGGACTTTGCATCTGGTACTAAATTGATTTGGAAGGACCTGTTAGCAAAAAAGAGACAGGATCATCTTTTTGCATGCGCAAGTCCTCAGCCCAGAGTCTAGGGGGAAGTGAGTGTCTACCTCCTTTGCGCTAGGCGAGTTACATCAATTCAGCTGAGGTGGCCCAGTTTCTCGTATGTCCAGGAGCTGAGAGACTCAGAAGCTCAGAAAAAAATCTCATTGTTTTTATTTTGCCATCTGTGCCTTGTCTCACTGCATGCAGTTCTCATGTTTGAACTTTTTGGGATTCTTCCAGGAAGCCTTGCAGCAAGCACTGGGTCCAACGCTTCCCTATTCATAAGGCAGCTCCTTGACCAGTACGGTTGGCTCCAGGGCAGAGGGGACTGTACCATTTCTGTGCCTTCTTGCATTGTTGGCCTTCCAAGGTAGCCAGGAAAGGCATAGGTTAGTGCTAATTGAGATGTGGCCATCTGTCAGGCAGGAAACATGCCAAGGCCACCTTTTGATTTTTTTATAATGGAAGGAACCAGTCATTGGTGACAATATTTAGGTGCTGCAGACCTTGAATAGAGTCAGGCAGATATCTGAGATGATAAAGGTTCCCCTTGGATATGATTATGTATCCTCTGAGTTATTCAGCATCTGACATTAAATGTCTTTTCATCCACTGTGAAACTGCAGCATAACTGCTTTATTTAAGTCAGACACTTCTTTGGAGCTGAGTGCCATGAAAATTGACCTATTGAGCCTTACGATATTGCTCAGGCTCCCAGTATGTAAGGATGTGTATATGAACATGGTAAGAACCAGTCCTTTTCCTAAAGATCTGGCACTTCAAGTAGCCAGAACAGGAAAAGGGCCAGGGAGCAGGGAGTACCTGCCAGAGATCTTGGACCTAGATTTATATGGATGTGTTGATTACTGGGCAGACATTACATTAAATTAAATTAATTGCAGATTGTCATATTGGGTTGGTTCAGCCCCTTACAGAGAAATGCCCAGGCCTGTGGAGAAGCCCTGTGTCATCAAACAAGGTTGATGGACACATCTGGGAGAGTTGTACCTCTCTGGAGCAGTGGCTGGAGGCAGGAGGATGCCCCAACAGTTAGGGAGCTGAGCTGAGCCCTGTAGGTCTGATTTCCACCTTGGCAATTGTGCTTTAAGGAGAGTAGCAGGCCCTTTTTCTTGCTGCGTGCAGCCTACACAGTGTGGATTGAACTTCATAGCTTAGCATCCTCAAAAGCAGATGTGCATGATGGACATGATGGTTTCCAAATTCTTCATCATCCTGCAGATTTAAATGTCAGTGCTTGTCCTCTAACATTGGGAAAGTGCTTTGGGGTTGGTGAGAAACAAAGGAAAAAACCTTTTTCCTTCCTGCACTAACAGGCCATGAAAATATAGAGAAGTTCAGATTCCTACCTCCAGTCTCCTGCTTCAGCTTCCCCATGGCAAAGATGTGGTCCCACTGCTCCCCAGGATGCCTGCCAAGAGCTTGACGAGGACAAGACCTGCTAAGGTGTGCAGGTAGACAACAGGAGCTGGCCTTGTGTCTTGCTACAGGGACAAACCAAGGGAAACTGCTGGACATGATGAGATGCTGAACATGAGAAATAACCGAGTGAGAAGCTGATGAAAGTTGCGGGTCACTCCATGCAAAACAATCAGGTTTCATAGCTGGGGAAGAGAATGGTGCGATACGGAAACTTGTGGAAGGGCAAACTTGAGGACACAGGGCAGAATGATAGGACATTATGGTTAGTAAGTAGTGTAGGTGAGGAGAATTGTCTTGAATACTCTTTAATGGATGGTCCCACAAACATTTCACTAGATCCACAAAAGGAATTAATCCATCTGGCTGATAAATACCTAGTTGCCAGGAATGCTGATTGAATTAACTGATGCCACCTTAAAATGTAGAGAGGAACATAAACTTGTGTTTCTTATTAATTTCCATGTGCTTACCTGCCTTTTATATATGATGAGGGCTTTTTTCTCCCCTGGAGTAGCTGTTAAGGAGAGAGGACAGGTTTTTCCCCAAGAAATGTCCTGACAAAGACCCTAGAGGTGCTCTGGTGACTCCCTGCTGGCCCTGTGAGATGCAGGCAGCCGAGGAGGGATTCATCCACGTGCTGTGTTCAGAGGGCCATAGCTCGCTGCCTGGCTGGTGTGGCACCCTGCTCCAACTCTGGAGATGCTGTTGAGGTGGGCATACTCCGCCTGTCCTAAGCTAGTCGGTGCTTTCAGGCTCAAAGCACCTAGGAATGTGTTGGGATGTGTACGGGGAAGTGGCTAAGGAAGTCTGGACCCTCATTCCCTCATTCCAGAGGAAAAAGGCACGATCTTGAAAAAAAAGGGCAACATTTTGTCTCCTGTCCTTGAGAAGATGTCTGGATCCCAAACTGCTTGTCCTGGTCACCTTGCTCATCAGTGTCCCTAAAATCAGACCTTTTTCCCCCATGACAGTGAAGGGAACACCTATGGTTCTCTGCTGATTTCTTTGTATACTCTTAGAGGTAAGCAGAGTTTGAGGTCCCTCCTCACAAAAAAGATCTATAGTGGAAAAGGAAGATGTTTTCCATGTAAAGACAATATTAAAGGTAGTCAGGAACAGATCAGGCCTTTGGTGTTCAAGGAAAATCTCCCAACTGAAATCAATGAAGGGTTGTGCTTCCAAATTAATTGCATGCTTCTGTCCTTAGCATCTGGGCATGGAATCAAAAGTGATGAGCCGACAAAGCAGCACTGAGCTGCTCCTGCGAACAGTCACCATCAATAATGAGAAATACTGGGAGAAGTACTCTTTGAAATTCAAATCACAAGGAGCATCATTTAGAAGGGAACTCAGGAGAAGCAGAATGCCATGCACCACACATTAATTGTCATGCATGTGACAAAATCCTCTGTATTGCTGTTACTTAGCAGCATTAAATTTATTCCTATATTATTAATGCCATACCTGGGATGAAGTAATTAAACTGGCAGCCCATTTCTTCCAAACTAGAGGCCAGGCCTTCAGCTGGTGTAAATCAGAATAGCTCCACTGCAGAGATTTGGATTTACAACCGGTTGGGGAGCTGAGCTATTGTTTCTGAAAATGAAGAGCTGAAAACGAAGTCAAAACCATCATCACTGTATGTTGTTCCTTCTGCCCCAGTGTAAAGGTAAGTGGGCCCGAAGTTCCTGCTGACCTGGAACCATTTCCAAAGCACACTGCAAGCAATCTGGAAACTCCTCCCAGCAGATTTAACAAATTAAATCTGGAAAGTTAAATATTTAATAACATGCCAGTGATTTCTTCCAAATGGGCACACTTAGTGGCTGCTATATCCTATTTTTATAACCAAACTCGTCAGAAATATTCACAGATATGTGCTGACAGAAATGCTATATTATGAGTGCAGGAAAAGAGCTGATAGAGAGAGTTCATCACCTTGTTCTCCCCTTTCAAGCCCTCTAGCTTCAGCTGCCTGTACCCACCTTTCAGCCTGGCTTCCAGCATGCTCTTACCTCTGCGACAGCAGGGCAGCTCCTCCTGCATCCACAGCACCTTTCACATCATGACGCCAAACGGCAGCTCTGGCCCATGGACAGGAGGAGCAGTTGAGTGGATGATTGCAGGGCCCTTTCAAATCATGGGCGTCCTGATGCCGGCCGCGTTATTCAGTGGCACAAGAGATTTGGGGGAAAGCCAGAATCTCACCTGGGCAATCTACAGCCTGTTTGAAAAATATACTGAAGCTGAAGGAAGGAGCTTACTGGGAAAAGGACCATCTTTCCAGTATGTAGAGTGTAACTACCCTTCTTGTGTATGAAGGGAATAAAATATGAGCACATGGAATAAAAGTGGAGGTAGATTGACTAAGCTCCCTGGGAAAGAGGGGAGAAGGAGAAGGGAGGTTTTAGCATATAATTTGGCTGATTTCTAACTTCCATAGCTGACATGCAAGGAAGATAAGAAGTGCCAAGGTTCCAAACAAACAGGGAGAAGGGGTTCTCTGTACGACAGGTTGCAGACCTGTGGAGTATCTTGCTGAAAGGCGCTGCAGATAGGACACCTTACATGGGTGCAGGAGGACATAGGACAAGTTGGACGGGGCTTTGAGCAACCTGGTCTAGTGCAGGGTGTCCCTGCCCATGGCAGGGGGGTTGGAACTAGATGATCCTTAAGGTCCCTTCCAACCCAAACCATTCTGTGATGCTGTGATTGTGGCAGAGCTGCCCAGGAAAGTGGTTGAGTCACCATCCCTGGAGGTATTTATAAGATGTGTAGACATGGTGCTTAGGGTTTAGCGGTGGACTTGGCAGGGTTACAGTTGGACTCAATGATCTTAAAGGTTTTGTTTAACTTAAATTTTTCTATGATTCTGTAAGAGGTTCAGTGAGGGATGTTGAATAGATAAAGATTATGTCTAGTTTGTAAAAGCCCAGAACTGCAAAGGGCTGGGGCTAGAATAGGATTTAAATGTGTCACCATGTTTGCCATGTTCTTGCAGCTTTCCCTCAGCACCTGCTTTTGGCCACTGTTGGAGAAAGACAGATGGCTTTCTTGGATCCAGGATGGCTGTTCTTAAGTTTCTGTGGCATCCCAAACTGCCAGAGTCACCAGACATGCATCATCTTCTTGTATGGGCACAAGAAATTGTGTATGCATGTTCAACAGCCACCTCTTCCAGATTACTTTTTGGGGCTGGTTTGCATTTCAAAGGTAGAATTTTCTGAGGTTTATATACCCTTCTTTAGTCAAAGCTGAATTTTACAGACACCATCTGGCCCTTAATTAAAAATTGTAAAATTTTCCATTAAAATTGCTTTTCAGCAGAAATTGTTTGAGGGTTTGGGGGTTTTGTGGTTTGGGTTGGTTTTGTGTTCTTTTTTTTAATTTATTTTTTTAGCAGGTGTTTGCTTTCCCTGAGAACTTCTGCTTGAAAAGGAAAATCGAACCATTCTCCACAATATTTAGGTGTTCCAACTTTTCACATCTTCATTAATGGAAAACTTCAGTGTTCAAGGTTTGGGGGATATTTTTGGAAGAAATATCACAACTTCTGATGAAGAACCATTCCATTTTTCAGGCATCTTCTGTTCTGAGTATTATGTACAATGAGATACTGATGCAAATAAAAAAAAAAAAACTTCATTCAATTTAAAGATGCATTCCAGGTAGGATTTTTTCCTATTAAAAAAAATAATAATGATCTGCCTTGAATGTTTGTACAAGGTCCCCTGTTGATCTGTGTGATGCTGGTGCCCAAATCTCTTAGACAGCTTTGAAATTCATTCCCAGGAATTTTGGCCTAAATAAAGCAACAGAAGTCTCTTAATCTTATTGCTCCTAAATATACTAGGAAAACTTTGCCCTGATGTGCCTTACACGCATCTGCTTCAAAATAGCAACTTCGTCCCACATTCATGGGGCTGACCAATTAAGTATACTTTGGATGGACAACCCAAAACTTTTGAACTCCAAATGTCTAGGACTTTGGTGGTAGATCACTGACAGTCTTCCTCCTTCTTCTACTGACAAAATACCAATACATTATACCAATTTTTATGGGTGTCTTTCTTACACATTTTTCTTTGCTTGATTAGTGCAGATTCTTATGTACAAAATAACTCCATTAAATGTCTCTTGCCTGCAAGCAGTTAGTCTCCCAGCTTTATCCACCTCTTGTAATCTACCTGTTCTATAAGTTATTGGAATCACTGAGACAGTAACACTCCTCTTTCTTACATTTCTGTGTAATGCTTACCAGAAGGAAGGCAGAGAGAGTTTAAGCTTTGGGATTTATAGCAGTCATTGCTTCATAAATAATGAATTATAATAATATACAAACACTGCTTCTTTTTTTTTTTTAAGTCCAAAAATCTCCTTTACACCAGGGAAATGAAGAGCAGGATCCCATAGGGAAATTGTCTACTGATAAGCAAGAAGAAAACTTACAGCAGACTATGCTGAGCCTACAAAATGCAGAAATTAGCACAGGCTGCTCAAGGCAGTTGACAAAGCAGAGTTACTGAATCCAAATTGGTATGTACAATCACAGCTCTAACCTCAGAGCTGGACGGGTGAAGCTTCCTGGGGCATGCTAGTGCTATCACTTCAAGCTATTGTAATTTCCACACACCTGCAGGTAAGTCAAGGAAGAAGTTTGCGCTTCATGTAAGACAGCTTCAGGACCCCCGAATAGGCATGAGATTAGACTCGTCTTCATCAGGCAACACCCTAAGGACCCTACGGTCCGTGACCCTATCCTGACACTACTTTTGGAAAAGCATAAAACATAAGTACAATTTTCTTCATATTTACACAGAAACCAGATGTATGGCTATATTCGCATTGGTCCACATGCCAAAAGTCTGGGATGCAGACTGCACAGATTGCGATTCCAGGTTGTTTAGTAAGGGTTTATATTTTGTCCACCTTTCTTCTCTGTCTGAACACCTCCTCTCCTATCATTATCATGTCTTCATGTCTTGCTGGAGGCACCTGAGGAATTTCAGTGGGATAATTCTCTGGGATGCACTGAAAACCAAACTGGCTCAAATTTAGGCCCAGTTAAAAAGGTGGAATGAAAAGGTACTCAAACCTCTTGCAAAAGTCTAGAGGAAATCCTTATCTTTCAACCTTGTGAACATCTGAAGCTTCAAGGAAAATGTTCACTGAAAAGGCGAATTTAAAAAACGCTGAGGTGTTCACACTTCGGTGGAGTGGTGTGTGTGAGAGGGCCTTTCTCCTCCCACTGCTATTTCACTGCTAGAGAATGTCACGTCTTGGCTTCTTCAAACACAGGTTTGCCAAGTGTCTCAAGTACCAGCTGGAGTATTCTCTAAAAATCACTCGCCAGCATTCCTTGCTGGTAAGGACACAGCCCTTCCCCACTGAAGACAGTGGTAGAGCAGGATCATGAATTTCTTTAATTCCCCTGGACCTGTGGGTCTGCAGTTTGCTCCACCATGACACTGAGTATAGTTTTGTTCCAAATGTAATCATCAGGGGAGATGAATTTTTGTCTGCTAGATACAACCAGGATAGAGAGAGCTAACCAGAAGGCCTCTACCACTGGTTAGAACATCTCTTTGGGCTGGTGCTGCTGGTGAACTTCAGAGGCTTGAAAGCAAAGCTAGATGCATGTAAGTGTGCAACATCCAGAGACATGCGCTGCTCTCTGATCCACATCTCAACCCCCTCAAGTCCTGCTGTATAGTTAGCAGTCTGGGTTAAGTACAGTCATGCTGCTTTATAACCAGCAAATACTATTAATAACTTCTGTGGTGTGTCCCCAGCCTAATCCAGTTGCTCCTCTGGCATTTTGGTGCCTTGGATCCACATAATCACACTGGGAGGATAACATCCGATAGATGTTCCTGTGTGATGCCCAGCTGCAATGTATGCCCTGTGTACCTTTCACTGGGAGTCTGGCTATAGCATCATTCGGAGCCTGTCTAGTCATTTGCCCAGGAAACATTGCTTGAGGCTAATATAAGGATTTTCTCAAACGGAACCTCAGCAACTTCTGCATGAATTTTTCTTGTACACCAAGTTTTGAACCTTGGTCTGAGTTCAAGACAGACACAGAATGAGATCCAGCTGTGGCCGCAAAGCATTTCTGTGTGGATTCCCAATGCCGTGCCAACTTGCCAGAGAAATCCACATCATTTACATCTTTTATGAGATCATACTGACACCAACAGTTCTTGGGGTACTTGATACCTGTTCTAAAACCCAGGCCATGGCTGTAAAGAGTATCCCCAAGTCAAGGATTCTCCCTGCCTGTGTTCCTCTTGGGGTGAACCCAAAGCGAAATCTGTCTTGCTGTTGTATCCATGTCATGGTCACACACCACATGCAGCAGGTTATTTAAGCTGCTCCTGCCTTTGGCACTGTCTCTTTGCCTGTGGAATGGAAAGCAAGTTTCCTGTGTGTGAAGGCAGCATGTAAAGGGCAGCTGAGACGCTGGTGTCTCTCTGCCAATAGCTGCAGGACATATAGCACCCTTGGCTGATCAACCAGCAGTGAAACTGGATTGTTCTGGGTGGTGTTTACGAGTCAGCAGCAGCTGAACTTTGCCCAGGAGAAACTGGGCATTGCTTTCCCAGGAACAGACACGACTGCTATTGGAAGACAGATGCTGCAGTCTGAGAGCAGACCTTAGCCATTGGCAGTGATCTCATAGCACCCCCCTTCCACTCCGCTGGGGTCTTGCCAAACCCCTTGCCTCTCCAAAGCAGCTCACAAAGTGTGACTGTGGCTGATTCAACAGCGTAGGCTTGTAGCGCTGCTGAAACAGTCACACTCCATTGTTCAACAAAGCTGAAGTTTCTGTAACATAACTTTTCCCACCAGTCAATACATCTCAGTCACTTCTGCAGTGAAGATGTGTTATGTGCAAGATGCACTCAGTCCATGTGTAGGTGCCGCTTCAACATGAGAGCAGAGATGTAAAATGCCAGGGCCATGAAAGATATAGGTTTTCCTTATGTCCCACTGGTGATCACTGTCTCACACAATCCTATCAGGCTGTAATTCAGCAGCTGTCTCCACGAGGGCAAGTCTACCTTTCTGAGCCAGGAACATGTGGCAGGAAACCTGTTCAGGAGACGCGGAGGGAGAGCAGATGCTCTGTGCAGTTGACGTTCTTTCTTCAAGCTGATGCCCAATGCTTGTACAATGGGGCAAACATGGACCAGACATTCCACCTCCTGGGAGAGGAATTTCATCATCCATCAGGTCAGGGATGTCCAGGATGAGCCATGGCCTCAGTTAGCTTATAAAAGCTGTATTTGCTTCCACCAGCTCTGTGAGGAAAACATGCACTAGGCACTGTGTACAACAGTAAGTGTGTAAGAGTCAATATCCGATCCCACCCACCCTGCCTGTTTGCCAAGTGCCTTGCCTTTTCCATGACCACTCTACAATTCCCCCCAGACCTTAGCCATGGACCTGAAAGGAAGCACTGGCAACCCCAAGCTGCGTCCTCAGCCTGCAGCTTGACACTGGTGTTACTGGCATTTGCAATAATGGGGACTCCTGCATGGAAGGTAAATGTGAATCATACTGGTTAAAGGGCAGAAGTTAATGCAAACTTCACCAAGGGAGGTAAGATAATTTACAACTGTATTATTTCATTCTTTCCATCCCCTGGCTGAAGTCAGAAAGTCAAAGAATCATAGAATAGGTTGAGTTGGAAGGGACCATTAAAGGTCATCTACTCCAATCCCCTGCAGTGAGCAGGGACATCTTAACTCAATCAGGTTGCTCAGAGCCCTGTCTAGCCTGACCTTGACTGTTTCCATGGATGGAGCATCTACAACCTCTCCAGGAAACTTGTTGCGGTGTTTCACCACCCTCATCACAAAGAATTTCTTCCTTATACCTAGTCAGTGTCTACCCTCTTTTAGGAGAGATTTCTTCAGAGCTTTACATTTCCCAGGAAGCAAGTGTAAAACTCACCTCAGTGCTAACACAGCCCTGATGTGTGTGGGTGGGCTTTCCAGGAGCTCCAGGTCTAGCTGCTATACTGCTGTATCCTGCCAGTGGACAACAGGTGGAAAGGTGTTACTCCAGGAATTAATTTGGCCCCTGAGAAGACTGTAGGATGCTGTCAGCAGTCTGCAGCAGGCTGAGAGATGGTTTCCACTGACACACTAAGAGCTGTAGCTCCCAGGGGACCCTATATACGGGCACAGCAAGCATACAGGGACACAGAGGAGCAGCAGTTACAGCACAGTCCTCACTGCTGGACAAAGTCAGGCTGAATGCTGAGGTCGACAGTCCAGTTGATCCCTGGAGTTGAGACACTCCTGGCTGAGGATGGGAGGCTGTGTCAAAGCAGTGACTTGCTCTTCCTCACCTTTCCCACAGGACCTGTGTGTGTCCCAGGATGGCTGCCAAGCAGGGGCAAGCAGAAACATGCAGCCAAGTGCTAAATGTTTTATGCTATTGCCTGATTGATTTTAAACTGTGCTTACTTGGCAACACGCCTCCCAGGACTTGTTACATAAGATTAGAGATGTTTTTTCCTAATGCGGCACTGTGGCTGGCAAACCCATCGTGTGCCGGTAACAGCTTGAGAGTCTGTATTTAAAGCTGGAGCTGCAGCAGCGTTTGCCCCCGACATCGCCAGCTCTGCCTCTCTGTCCCCACAGCCCGTGATGAGACGGTTGTGTGGCACATGCCGTCTGCAGCAGGAAATCACTGCGCTATGCTGTGGCCCTGTCTCAACCGTTCAGCTGCCATCCTTCCCCTCCAAGGCTGGCTTGAGCAAGTACAGGCAAGGGACATCCGTGTTACGTGTGTTTATGTTAGTGGCTTCTTAATGTCTCCTCAGGTATTTCCCCACTTCAGGGAGTTGGTGCTCACTTGCTTTTCAAGTGGCAGGTGCTCCAGTCCACTAGGACTACTAGGGGTGGGAAGAAGCACTGCAGGACTCCCCTAGGGATGAAAGAGACCTGCTGTTGCAGGAGTCTTAGAGACCACCTTCACATTTGCTGAGGAGTGTTTCAAACCTGTGTGTACTCAAAAGGATGGTGAGCTGGGAAAAAAAATCCAGGTAGAGAATTAAAAACAAACATCCCTTGTCAATACCACACAACAGGTAGTAAATTTTACTTATCTACAGTGGTTACACATTTTTTAATTAAAAAGAGGAGAGAAATAAAACTATGTAGCCATGATGAGATTGGCTGTTGTCTTGCCAGATTTTCAGAAGTAACCTCTGGGGAGGCTCAAAAAGGCAAGAGGATGGCATAGCAAACATGAGTGAGCTGCAAACAGCAGCTTTGTTCTGTGAGATGGGAAGAGCTCTTTCTTCCAGAAAATAATGTGCTTTTTGTTGTACTTCTTCACAGTCCATTCAAAATGTGAAGGACCAGCCATTACACCCAACAGCATGTGCCAGCATCTCAGCTGTGAGGGATGGCAGAATCCATCCGTCAGGCCTCGGAAAGCAGATGTTTGCTCTTCTCAGCATCCTGCCAGGAGAAGCATCCTGGCCAAACAGATGTTGGCAGACTTCAGCCCTTTGCACAGCTGCAAGAAGGAAAAAACAACCTCATCTTCCCCATCATCTGCAGCCTACAGTGCTGTCTGCAATTCTTTCAGGTTTCTATCTCCCGGAAGTCACGTTTGTGGTAGGTAGAAACTTGGAGCTACTAAAGGCAGAGGAATTTTTGCAGGTAGACCTGCCCATCTACCTTTTGCCACTATCAGTCTGCCTGCACGCTGAGGGTCACTTCAAAGAGCAAATGTTTCCTGCTGGTGATTGAGTTTGAAGCACCCTGGCACACTGTCCATTTGTAATGGGCTGTTATCTCTAAGGGGAGCCTAACTGGGAAGTTACAATCTGATGACACTATCTACAGGGAGAAGAGGAAGGGCCAACTCATTTTCTGCTGATATGAGAGGTTTGGCTGTTTGGGAGATGCTGTGGAACATAAGGAGGCTGCTTAAACTTTTCTTGTTATCTCATTTCACTAATTGAGACTGGTGCTGGCTGCATGCTTAAGCAGACTGTCAGTCTCAGCTCTGTGTGCCACCAAATCTCTTACAAAAGGGGAGAAGATGGGCTAGGCTGGAACAGTAGATCTGCCTAGAAAGAAAAATGGGAGCTACTGCTTCTTGCATATACTTAGATGTGGCTCGTGGGTGCAGTGGGATGACCTGATGACTGGACATGATCTCGGTATGTTGATGCAAACTCCCTAACCCTCTCGTGAATAGCACAGCTAGCCAGAGTACTTCTTGCCCCGTGTTCAGCCTTGTTCTATTAGGACTCAAGGGAGAGGATGAGCCTGTTCTGCCTTACTGTCTCCAGGAGAGCAAGAGAAACTCCCTCCTGCATAATCCCATTACCACTGGGGTTGTTAGGAAGCCTGACAGAGCAGTGGAAGCAGTCACAAGCGCAGAAAAGACAATTGTTTAAAAATCATACCTTACACACGTGGGTCCCTTCAGGGTCTGAAATGTAGCAAGCTCAAGGTTGGAGCTGTTATTTCTTCTTTCTTTCATCCCCACTGAGTGTTCTTTAAGCACTGAAGAGATACTTTCTCCAGCGCGTAATTAGATTAAGGGTTAGCTTGATGGGACTGCAGTCATAAATCGGGTTAAGACTCAACACTCTAAACAAGGAGCATTGGGAGGGAGTCTTAGACATGTCAGGTAGTATTTTCTGAGTTGTCTCAATATGAGAAGCAGGGATGGGAAAAATGTGTCAGTGAAAACTTTTTACTAGGCAGAAAAGTCATTTTTTGACAAGATGAAAACTTTTTTCTTTTCATATGTGTTACTTTTTTTTTTTTTACACCACATGCTGTATTCAGCAATCAATATTTTCAGTGAAGTTATTTCCAAATCAGTTCCTTGTAACTTTCGCTTTTTCTGGGGCCCATTCTTTCAGCTCTCTTGGTATCCAGCTCGTGGCTGAGGGCCAACAGACAGCAGTCTTCAGCACTCCTTTGGGAGGTGAAAAAAGGTGTTGCTCAGAAGCAACAGGGACCTCAGAATAAAAACAGTTAATAGTTGAAACAACTGGGTTGTACTGACAGGAAGATCTGGTGATGATCCTCAGGGACCATGTCAGAGTTCTGGCTGAGCCATGTCCGTCTCTGTGTAGTAACCCACTGAGGAGAAACCAGGATGTCTCTTTGGGTCCTGCAGGAATGGGAACAGCAACTCCTGTGCAGCCCAAAACCCGCTGTGAATTATCCTCCAGGCATGCAGGTGGGTTTTGCTCGGCTCCCTCAGTACCAGCCTAGAAGACACTTCCAGCCATGCTCTGATTCCCAGTCCTCCCAACCTTTGGAGAGACTTGGAGAAGGAAGAAGGAAAACCATTCAGTTATATCCATGAACTGTTCCCTTCACATTCAGGTTTTTTAGACAGATGTTATTGGTTATTTTAGCATTAAGGATTAACAGTATTTTAAAAAGCTATTCAGACAAAAGAAAGCATCTTGAATATAAATTTCTGCAAAGGCTGACTTTCGCATGCTCTCTGCAAAGACGGTGGAGTTCGCACTTAGCCGCAGGACCTGGCTGGCATCGCCTCCAGCAGCGACTGCCCCGGGTAGATGCCTGAAGCAAGAGCTACCTGACTGACAGGAGCAACCAGAAGAGCCGATGAGGGTGCTACAACTGCTGGCGCTGGCTGGCCCTGGCACCCAGCCGGCACGCTAAGCCACCGTCACCGGCATGGCCAGCAAGTGAGGCAACGAAGGTGGTCAGTTAGGCTAAGGCATGCGACCGAGTGTCCGACCGGAGTGGCAGCTGCCCACTGAAGGCTTTGACCAAGCAGGTAGCACACAAGAGCAGAGCTGGTGGCTATGTGAGCCAGTGCCCTGGGGTAAGCAGTGTCCTCTGAAATAGTCCCTGCACATTTTTACAGATTAAGTGTTTTCATTGAGTATGAAGAGATCTTTTTCTTTTTTTTTTTTTATTTCATATTTCAGACAACAGATCTACAAGGGAAAGTACCCTGTGTGCAACACCTCTGCTACATGTCAAGCCCACCCTGTGCATCAGCAGGCCACCGGTGCACACAAGAGACTGGGATGAGTGCTCAGCATGGCTAAGGCAAGGAGAAAACAGATGTGCCCAACTGGAACAAAACCCTGAGGCCCATGATGGAGGCAACTCGCTCCCACAATGGGTGAGACATCTGATAGATTCCCCTGCTTGACCTCAGTCATGGGGAGAAAACCAAGGGTTACCTCAGTGGAGTGATGGGACCCACTCTGAGGGCATGCAACTAGGGTGACCTAGCTGAGGGACTGTTTGCATGAAGAAACTGGCCCTATCCGCCCTGCTGAGCTGACCACTGCCATCATCTGAGACAGTAAGAACACCCAGAACCATTTTTTATATCCAAAGAAAGAACCAGGCCAAATTTAACAACCAGTATCGGATATTTCTGAATACACTGAAAACATGATTTTATTACTCTATTTTTATTATTTATTTATGGCATCACCAGAACTGCCAGCAATACCCCAAAAAGTTCTATAAGTTCTGAAAGTGCTATTCACTCCAGTGTGCTCTGACTGCATGAATCAGCCTCATCGCAGAGGAACGGAAGGGGCAAAATATGTTTGCTATAGTGCAGAGTGGAAGCAGTAATCACAAGAACAAGTGGGATATGTCAATGAAAAGTTGACAAAACATCATGTCAAATCTATTGATGTTCTTGGGAGGACTCTGGATAACAGGGATTCTTACCCAGTCTGTGTTTCTTTAAAAAGGTAGTAAGAAAGGTCCCTCTACAAAGATCCATCATAAAACCTGCCAAGGAAAAACTGGGTCAAGCATGTTACAGATTCACAACCAGCTCAAGGTAGGGAGTAAGGGCCTGTTTTCACAGTGCAAGGAGATTGCTGAAGATGCCTCCCCTTCTCATTGACCTGTGCTACCCAGTATATTTGTAAGGGACACAAAAGCGACCATGAGTAGGGGAATTTCCAAGACTGCAGATGATACAGAACTACCTAGGATGGTGATTGTGATTAAGAGTGGCAGAAGGGTCTCTTGAGTAAATGGTTTGCAAAATGGCAAAGGAAATTCGATGTCAGCTGGAAAGAAGTGATAACATGGGAAAGTAATCCTTACAATATGTGCTTACTGGCGCTAAACTTGCACCAGCTATTAGCACTCACAATGCAGATTTGGACTTACTCTGAATAGTATGGTTATCTGAAAATAGAGGAGAGATACCGGGATACATCTGCATTGCTTTCTCCATGACCTGAATTAGTGTACTTCAGCCTGCTTCAGCCCCAAGTATGGGGGATGGGCTCTGTACCAGGGTCTGGGAGCAGGGCAGTGAGCTCAAATTTGCACTCTCTGCTCTAGTTGGGAGAGAGGTGTACATGTTACTGCTTGGGGTTTTGGAGCTTTTTTATTCTCCACCCAAGATGATGAACCAACTCAGTCTATTGTGGGAGAACATAGTGCGAATAGTGGATCAGACTGCACATCTCTGCTTTGCTCCCTTGCTTCTCTTTGCTTCTCCACTTTTGAGCTTTACAGATTTTATCAGCTGTCCTGCTCCTGTGCTATCCACTGGTGAGGGCCCACTACACCCCTCTTCTGCACCGGTCTGCGGAGAATATAAGCGATCCCATTTTTCCAATGCTGAGACTTGAC
This sequence comes from Rhynochetos jubatus, assembly GCA_027574665.1. Lineage (NCBI taxonomy): Eukaryota > Metazoa > Chordata > Aves > Eurypygiformes > Rhynochetidae > Rhynochetos > Rhynochetos jubatus. Next base: position 13,310,187 of record CM050650.1, on the reverse strand, counting down.
CTTTTCAGCCTGAGCTGTCACCCCATACGTTTCAGTCCTAAAAGTTCTTGGCTTGATCTTTGATATGTTATGAAGGAAGAAGCTTTGCAAAGCAGGGAGGGACCCAATAATGAGAAGCATGTTTTGTCTGTGACACTACACAGTGAATGACACTTGGTTTCGAAATGTTGAGCCAAGAAGGGTTAAAGTTTCAGCATTAGAAATAAGGACCAAAAATTAATTGAGAAATTGCTTTGCTTCCTTCTGCTGCTCTGATGCCTTCTTCTGACTTATATCTCCTTTCCCATCAGCATCCAGAGCCTCAGAGGAAACACAATTGCTAAGGCACAGCTGACTTGCATCAATACAACAATGACCTGAAAGTGCTACTGCCTTCCTCAACATCAGATGGCTTCCCTGTCTGCCAGTCTTGTATTTTGAAAGACCTGTGGTCTTATAATAAAGGCAAATTACAATTTAAACAATGTTTTGACAAAATCCCAGGACACAGCAGTCTTGCCTTTATGGACATCCTTGCGCCTGCTAAAATTGTTCAGATTTGCCCATCATTTCTTAACAATCCCTTGTGCTCTATGGAACAGGTTCTTCAAAAGGCAAAGAAAAGCCCAGGGTCAGGCAGCATCCTGCCTTTTATAAAAATGTTTCTTTTATGTGGGGGCCTCATATCCACCTAATGAACAGTGACAAATTAAACATCCTATCTTACAGTTTGGCTTTTATTTTCATTCCACTTACTTGTGATCCTACAGCTTCTCATTTATTTCTGATCCTTATTTCTTGCATAGCATCCCGAGTACATCAATTTTGTCAGTATGGCCTGCTCACATATCTTACTCTCTGCCAATCATCTTTGCCCTAAAGACTTTCATGTTCACAGCCTGCTTCTTGTGGTACCAATTATAAAAACCTCTCCATCCTTCCTCTGAGAAGTTATTCGTGGTTTTACTGCTTCTTCTTAAGAATGAAAGAAAAAAATAAAATAAAATAAAAATACAAATTCTCCTTATGACGTTCGTTTTTTCCAGCAGTTCTTCACGATGTACTTCATTTGCTGTCTTTCTAATGTATCCCTGCAGGAGGATTATGCTTCTTCACCAAAGTTTTGGCCTATCAGTTCTCTACTGTTTATGTAGTTATCATTAAATGTTCCTGTCATATCTTAACCTTGCTGCAATATGTAACCTGCTGTCGCTTGAGTACATAGTCATCAGCATACACAGCACGGCTGCTGCTGTTGTTATTCTCATTATTACCATAATGGCTGGAGCCAGAAGAGAGAAGCGGCTTTAGGCATTGTACAAACACAGACAATCCCTGGCACAAAGGAAAAGCTCTAGTGTTGCTCAAAAAAATTCTGAAATCGTTCGTGTGATTACCCTAGTCTCCCTATAAAATACTCATTTTTACCCATCTGAAAGCTACTACCAAATGGGATGTGTTCAGCCTTCCATTTTTTTGATAGAGTTAAATGGTTTGCCTTAGCTCTTCCTCACCACCTCACTTTCCAGCTAGTTTTAGTGATCACATCGCATCTCCAGCAGATGAACCCCCCACAAGATTTCATTTGTCAGAGGTTTCCTATGTGTTTTGGGAAATCCAGCCATGTACCAAGTACTGCAATAACAGCATATGTGTTTCCAGCTTTTTGAGAAACCTAGCCTTCATTTCATAGTTGTACGGTCATCCATCCTTTTGCACCCCCTACTCACAAACATAGCCTTGCTGGATTGGCTTTTGTTTTGTCATTATACTGGCCTCTCCTATGGGGACAGGCTGAGAGAGTTGGGCTTGTTCAGCCTGGAAAAGAGAAGGATCTGGGGAGACCTTATAGCACACTCCAGTACCTGAAGGGACCTATAAGAAAGCTGAGGGGGGACTTTTTACAAGGTCCTGTAGTGACAGAACAAGGGGTAATGGGTTTAAATTGAAAGTGGGAGATTTAGATTGGGTATCAGGAAAAAACTCTTCATGGAGAGGGTGGTGAGGCACTGGCACAGGTTGCCCAGAGAAGCTGTGGATGCCCCATCCCTGGAAGTGTTCAAGGCCAGGCTGGATGAGGCTTGGAGCAACCTGGTCTAGTGGAGGGTGTCCCTGCCCATGGGAGGGGGGTTGGAACGGGATGGTCTTTAAGGTCCCTTCCAACCCAAACCATTCTGTGGTTCTGTGATCTTCACTTTGGAAGTGTCTTTACTCCCAGCCAGACACCACTGGCCAGTCCTGCACAATAAATCATCAGGTTGAAGTCATGCACTCATTTCACTCAATCCACCATCAGCAGAGGGATGTACCACTGAGCCCCAACGAGCAGCATATAGTTTGCATTTTGACATAGTGCCAGCACTTATCTGCATAGGACATCAAAGGCAGTGGCTGAAACATAGAAACAGCTTGTAAACAATCGGGCTGTGCTCATTAATACTGATTGATTGATTACATTGTTCCCTTTCTGCTTAATTCATTTGGGAGATTGTCCATATTGAGACATCCTATAGAAGTGTGGATGGGCCACTGTAGCATAGAGAATCATGCTTTGGAGTCTTAGATGGTAATATAACAACAGGCTGCCACCCAAGGCAGTTGTGATAGCAGCATTAACAGGCCTACGGCGTAAGCAATAAAACCTGAAATATTGATGGAGCATGTTTTCTAAGCTTGGTGGTTAGAAGTGCGGGTGAGAGCTCCCTGGAGAGAGCTCCAGAAAGACAGGCACTTCCCAGAGAGGCAGGCACTGGACCAGGACCTCCTGGTCCTTCTGTCAGCAGGAGCTTGGTACCTCCATGCCTCCCCACATCCTGGCTTCATGTGACTGCTGCAACACATCACCCACCTACAGCACAGGCCAAGGAAGCCTTCATGTTGTAGGAGCAGGAGGACAAAAGGAACTGAGATGCAGACAGCCTGGGAGTGAAGCAGGACACCATCCTGACACCATCCCATCCCAACAGGAAGGCTGGAGAGCTGTACAGACAGCATACAAGGCATGCTTGTGAGACTGGAGATGATAATGGACATTGAGGAAGGTCCCCAGAACTCTCCTGGGAGGTTACTGCAGCAATGCTTTTATTGTCTTGCATTATAATATTTCTTTGACTGGGGCTGGAAGAAAGAGGAGAACACTGGGGTGGGGAAACCTTAGGATGTGGAGTTTCCAAAAGCTGGATCCTGTCCTTAGTTGGGGAGGTATTCTTTAGCCAAGATGCTGCTTTTCACATCTGTAGAATGGCGATACTCCTGACTGGTAGAGGAAGGCTTAATTGTTTAATATATGGAAGACACTATATTAATGGAATGTTATCATCCCTGGAAAATAAGGGAAGGCTAAAAATAGTGTAATACATTTTGACAGAGCTTTTGTTATTTTCTTTTTATGTTCGGTTCCTTTCAGTCTGTCTTTTTCCTTGTTAGGAAATCTTAATTAACATTTTTATTTTCATTTCATTACCATGTCCAGGTTTGGGTACTCTGCAGGCAGCCACTAATCATTCAGTCCCCAAATGAGATGTAGGTTTCTCAGTGCAAGGAACACTACAGATACAGAGGGAACAGACCCTGCTCTCAATACCCTGGATGGGGGCAGTGGAAGGGAAGCAACTTGCCTATAGCCAGATGGAATACAGGTCGACAGGAGTCCAGTTTCCTATCCCCTATCACAGTACATGTGCCTGTCTGCTGTCTGGTGGAGAAGAGACACAAATGTACATGCAGACAGACTCTCACTTGGGACCTGGCATGGAAACAGCTAAAAGATCCCGGCTGAAAGCTATCTGTACTATAATTAGAACAAGGGCTGTCTGGGAATTAACTTTTTGTGACTGTAGCAAGGCAAAGCTCTAGGATCCCCACCATACAGGAAGGCACAGGCTCTCTGAGGTAGTTTTCTCAGCTTTTTAGTACTATCATTTTGGACTACAGTTTTTAAACTGGTTTGGCTTTCTACTGAAGCAACCCTGGGGTTGAAAAGTGGGCTGAACTCTGTTCCACCAAACCTCCGGGTGCCCATCCCCATGGGTTCCCATGTCGGTGTGGCTGACGGAGCAGCTGTATGGAGGCAAAGAAGGAATGGACTGAGCATATTTGACCTCCATGTGCTCCACCATGAAACACAAGAACACAGCTATATATGGGGTTGACAGAAAACATCAAGCTCTGTACTCTGCCTCCAATAGTGTAGGTGTTTGGTGTTCATGGGAAGGTACAGATGAGGCAAATACAGAGCTATGCTTGCCCAATGTATTAAGTTTATATAACCCATTTCTGAAGTTTTGTGTATAAAAGGTTGCACTGGGAGACAGAGTGTTTGGGAAACAGGATTGGAGGAGGAGGAGGAGGAGGTGGGGGAACAGGAAAATAAGGAACAGGAGGAAGGGAAGGAACAGAAATAGGAACAGGAGGAGAGCAGGGGGAATACCTTTTCCTACCAGCTTGATTTCCATGTCCCCTCTCCCTAGACAGGTTCAGGTATAGGGCACACCTAGCACCTTGCTAACACTGCCTGGGTCACTGACGGGCTCAAAATTACAGTAATGGGCTTGAAAGTTGAGAGGCTGAACATGTGGTCCAGCTCCCCTCCTCTAGCTGGGGAGGCAAGTCCAGCATGGTGGGGTGGAGATATCAGCTACAAAATAATAAGGCTAGAAGAGAGGCTCAAGCACCATACATGAGTCATCAGCCTAGGCACTTCCCCTGTCATGGCTTTGATGTATTTCCAAGCAGCAGCATGAGGGACACCACCCTGTTTTGGAGGAAAAGAGAATTTAGCAGTAGGGACAGGAATGGTACAGTGCCACTGACCCTTGGGGCACAACCCCTGCTTATTTACAGTGAGGATGTATTCCTGGGGCTCCCAGGAGCATAAAGATGGCAAGACTCAGAAGACAGTCTTTATTGCAGCATTTGCGACAACATCTCTCAGATTTATTACAGCAAGTGCCTCCTGACTTCCAAGTGCCAAACAGAGCTTTGGGCAAGACCTGAGATAAAGGAGGTTCGGGGGTGTGAGGTTCCTTCTCTTCATTTTCTTCTCAAAGCTGCAAAATGACAGTGTGGGTAATGAGAGCTGTTAGCACTTGCATGAATGACCTGACTGTCTTCATCAGACAGACAACAATACAAAAGTTTTAACAATACCATTAATAATTATCCGTGGGCTGACTTATATGGGAGCCACCCACCTCGCATACTCTCTGCCGAAAGAGCTATGTGAGCGGGATTGTCTGCATATGAATTAATCATGGTGTGAATCTCTGTGCCTGAGCTTTGTTCTGCACGTGGTAGCGCACACTAGCTGCATATTGAAAGGCTAAAAACTTTGCTCCCTCCCCTCCCAACTCCTGCAGCTCGCTTGGTGATAGGGGGGGAATATTAATGCAGTGCTCAGCTGTCACCTGGTATTCCTGACACATCTGAGGACTCATACTGCAGTATGGGACTCCTCGGGGAGGGGAAGGATGAATGGGCAGATAAAAATGATTGGGGAATCTGTAATTCACATGTTTGCTCATGATTTGAAGCAGGGTTCTCATTTTTCTCACTTTATTCTCTGTTAGACATTTGTAAAGATACTGAGTTCTTTCTGAAAATGAAACCTGCTTTGGCATTTCTGAAAGCTCCCTCTTTCAGAGCTGGTCCTGTTTCTTGGCTTTTACAGGCTATCACAACTATGGTACAAATGAACGAAACCCCACAGGTCTATAGATGTCTCCAGTGACCTGAGCTTTAAGCCTAAAAGCCCTTTGGATTGGATAGAAATGCTTTTGCCTTATCCCAAAATTGGCTTCTGCAAGAACAACAGAAGATGAAGTAGTTGTCCAGGCCCAGGTGCACCTTACAGTGATGATATAAATTAGTTTCTAGCACTCATTTGACTCTAACAACCACTGAAGCTCAAACTGAAGCTGAGTGCAGTCTACTTGAGTCAGATGGAGTATTTCTCAGACCCTAACTCTGCAGTGGCAAACTGCCTTTACCTGTGTAACACTCAATGCTAGGTTAGACAAACTGAGCAGGAGAACAGTTGTTCCAGCACACATCAGTCCTCCAGGCTCTCAGAATTTGGCTTGATTCTGACTTTTCCTCAACTCAGGGGTGTAACCAGCTAAAGGCGTCAGCTTTTCTACAGCATAAATCCAGTAACAAGGCGGAGAACACGTCTGCAATTGCAGTGCCAGTTTCTGAAAAGCAACATTTATTCTGGTGGGTTTTCCTTTTTCTGCTTGTGTGTTTTATTTGTTGCTTACCTGGATTTTGCTTTGTTTTCTAATTGTTTTCTATTACCCTAGCTAAGGATTTCCTTTGGGTAGTGCATTGCAGCTGATGATCACTATGTATGTTATAAATGCTGATGGCTGGATTTCTGGGTCTGTCAGTCTGTGTTATTTCATGTATAACTGCTGTTTCCCACATTTGCTAGAGAAATGGTAGGGGTAGTTCTGACTGCAAAGCTTGTGCGCTGAGGTCATGGACAAACAGGTGCATTAAGCATGTGGCTCTTTGCGTTACAGCAATAGCCGTGTGTACTGAAAAGCACATTACTTTCACTCCAGGCTTGCACTACAGGTGACTTCTCACAGTGATAGCCAGATATTCTTTGAGCCACCTCCACAAAACAGAGCCTAGCTTTCCAAAACTGGGGCAGAGACTAGTTTCTGGAGTGTGGTTTTCACCCTTGACCCTCAGAGCTGGTCTTAACCCCCATGGCAATGTTTGCTTTGACTTTGAGATGTGCAGGATCAAACCCAGAAGCAAGATTAAAGACAAAAAATAACTGTTTAGACTATCGTTTGCATAGCAGAGCCTTCTAGCACACTTCCCTCCCAATAGCCAGGACGTTTTAAGAGAGAGGTGAGCTGAAGTAGAACTGAATGAATTGAAGGGAAGTGAATGTGGGTTTTACCAGCCTCTGGCACTGGAAGCAACAGGCTCTGCATATTTATTGATTACAGTGTGCTGTACATCATGGGAAGGAGCATTCAGAGCTAATGGTGGGTGTATTTGTTACGTCTGGTTCAGGAATCAGAATGAATAAATGATAAGCAGTGGAATGCAATTGGACTGCTAACAAGCTATTTTGACTTGCTTACATGAGAGAGAAGGAGGGACTGAGGGAGCCAAGCTGGGTTTTGAGCTCTGCACGGGTACAGGGGGTCTGAGGACTCAGTGAATAGCACACAGGACCTTGCCACCAGACCTGTTAGCGGGTCACTGAGCAGCTGGTTGAATAGATATCCTTGTAAGTCATGCATATAGTCTCCTTCCTCCAGAGATCACTGAGGCACCGGGGGAGTTGGCCTGATGGGGATGCAGAGCTGAGCAGCCCCCAGACGTATCCAACCGTGGCGGCCTTACACCATGCTCAGTTATCCTTGCTCAATGCAAGTTGTGCTTTAAAGTGAATAAGAGGGCAAGAAAGGGGAAGGGAGACCCTTGCCTATTAGGAATTATTAAAGCCATCCCAATTTAGCTGTCCTCAGTTCACAGATTCACAGAGTGTTAGGGGTTGGAAGGGACCTCTAGAGATCATCTAGTCCAAGTTCACCATTTCCTTGTAAATATGTTTGTCTGTGTCCACACTGGAGGTGCTTCCAAAGCCATCCTCAAGGCAGTGCTTGCCTCCTTGGTAAACAGTGAGTCTGCAGTCATGGGTTTGGGTGGAGCCTGAAGGCAGAGGTTAGTTGCCCAAAGATCCCCTCAGACCTGATAATAATACACATGGCACAGCCATGTCTTGCTGGTGGCTCCTCTTGCAAATTTCCCCTGCAGTCTTTCCAGTGCTTGTTGGAGGGCACCCACTTTGCTAGCAGAACAGCACAGTAGCTTGGCCACTGCCCAAGCCTGGGTGAGTGAAAACCTGGCTTCCATCATCATGCCATTGATGACTTCCCACTGAGCTTTGGCCTCAGGAGGCAAGCTGAAAATCTTCACCCCTACCTTCTTCCATTCCTCTGATGTGGGTGCCTCTGGCACGTCTCCTCCCTGCATGAATATTGGACCAAGGCTGGTCGGATAAAATATCCAGCTGACTTTGTGTTCCTTCAGTGTTATTTTTTGTCAGTGTAATGAATAAGTGAGTGTCTGGACCCATGGGAAGCCTTGGTAATTATTTTTACTAGTTTTTGTTTGGTTTGGTTTGGCATATTTTCCCCAGGAAAATAAATTGTAAATCATCTGTCAATACAGGAAAGTTGGAAAGGGGTCCAATTTTACTTCTTTTTTTTTTTTTTTTTTTTTTGGCCAGTTTGCCTAACATGAAGGAAAAAAAGCCCTTCCATTTGGATCACAGACAAAATGTCTAGTCTTTCATTCTGCTGTGGAAGGATTTGCTTGGGGAATACAAAATATTATATACCTACTGCTTGTGATAAATTTAATCCTCTCCCCAGCAGCAACATTAGGAGCCTAATTAGGATTTACAACAAAGCCTAGATAGCAATTCTTTCACTGCAGCAGCGTAAACAGCTCCTCATGTGAACAAGAATCAGGCCCAGTGTGTCCCCATAGATATCAGAGGACACTTGGGAGAACTAAGAATTTCATTCACTTCGTGGCTGGGATAGAGTTAATTTTCTTCATAGTAGCTAGTCCGGGGCTGTGTTTTGGATTTGTGCTGAAAACGGTGTTGATAGCACCAGGATGTTTTCATTATTGCTGGCCAGTGCTGACACAGAGTCAAGGCCTTTCCTGCTTCACACCCCACCCCAACAGCGAGGAGGCTGGGGGTGCACAAGGAGTTGGGAGGGGACGCAGCCGGGACAGCTGACCCCAACTGACCAAAGGGATATCCCACACCCTATGGTGTCATGCTCAGCGTATAAAGCTGAGGGAAGAAGGAAGTGGGGATGTTTGGAGTGATGGTGTTTGTCTTCCCAAATAACTGTTACATGTGATGGAGCTCTGCTTTTCTGGAGATGGCTCAACACCCACCTGCTGATGGGAAGTAGTGAATGAATTCCTCATTTTGCTTTGCTTGCGCACGTGGCTTTTGCTTTACCTGTTACACTGCCTTTATCTCAACCTGTGAGTTTTCTCACTTCTACTCTATCAATTCTCTTCCCCATCCTGCTGTGAATGGCTGTGTGGTGCTCAGTTGCTGGCTGGGGTTAAACCATGACACACTTACAGCTCCATCTTCTTAAGAGTGTGTGCTGTAGTTCTTGTCACATCTGAAGTTGGAAGAATGATCCGCAAAACACTTCAGCCCCAAATCAGTGAGTGGGAAGTGAGTTGTGGTTTCTAGAGTCCTAAGGCTCTTTCAAGGCAAAGGAGGTGGTGACTTTTCTCCATGTCTACTGAGGGTAGACTGGAAGAAAGTGGTCCTGTTGTATCAGGGGGTGTTTAAGTTAGAGTATTTGGGGTCATGAGAATTCATCAAAAGAGGATGTCCCAGGGCACTTCAATGGAACTGGCAGGACAACCTTCTCCCAGGATGGTCCAGATAGATTGAATTTTCTCTCAGATCAGGAGGAAGGAGTAGGAAGTTTCTTGGGATCTCCTGAGGCATGACATTTCCTTTTTATTGAGATTCAGTTTCTTAGCAAACTACAGTAGCATCCTTCCTCAGCCTCAACAAACCTTCCTTCCCCAAATCTGAGCTGCTGCCCTTCACCTCTGCAGGTCCCAGTGGTCTCCAGGTACAACCTGGTCTGTGCCAGGGCTGGCTTTTTGTCCCTCCACCCACCTCACAGGGGCTCTGGGACCTTCACTCCTGCTGCCATGGATCTGCTCTCCTCTCTGATCTCTTTCATACAAGAAAAGCTCTCACCTTCAGGGAACAGGGACCATCCCTCAGGGGACAGGCCTGGGACTGCGTGATGAAGATGGCTGGACTGGGAACAGCCTTGCTGTAGGCTGGGATTCAGTGTACCTCAGCTTAGCGAACAGGCAGGAACATCCAGCCCCATAACGATGTCCTGTGTGATGGTTTTGCTATGCAAGAGTAGGATCCTGGGATGGTATTGAATGATGAGACCTCAAATATCCCAAGAACAAAAAATGTTGTTCCTGGTCCCAAAAACCTAATCTGGAGGTGCTCCAAATGCATTGGACACACCTCATCCTCAATCAGCACCCTTGCCCCACACACAGGTGCCTTTAGCGGATCCCTGAGACAAGGTCTGTGGGGAAATTGCATCTTCCAGGAGAAAATGAACTTTCAGAAACATACAGGGCCGTGTCCATGTGATACGGCAGCTCCTTTCTAAATATATGGAAAAAACCCACGAGCCAGCATTCCTGAAAACCCAGTTGTGACCAAAAGCAGCACAGAAAACCCAGGCCATGTTTATGGGCTGACAACAGCATGGACCAGGACAGCACTGGAGCTGTCACTTTGAGTCACTGCAGATCAAACTTCAAAGCCTGTCAAACCAGCCATGAGCCCCTCCTGCCTTCTAGTGAGGAGAGATATAATGCACGTTGAGCTCCAGGCTACATTTAGGCAGGAGTGGAAGCTTGCCCACAACTCGTTGTTGCTGCTGTTTGCAACTTGCCCCTCCCGCTTGCCCCACTAGTGGAAAGCCAGCTTGTGCTTTGTTACTTCCCTGATCCTACCCGCGGCACCCGGACGATATCACCGAGGCATGGGTGATATCCCTGCCTCTTTATCTGAGCTCAGGAACTCATGTGGTTGAGTGAGAGCCATGGATTTTATTTCTTTTCAGCGTTACATTTCTAGCTCGTTTGGCTGTAGGCAATGATTTGACACAAAAGCCCTATGGAAAATGAGAAGATACCAACATTTGTTCCACCTTTCAAACTCCTGGTTTTAAGCTAATTGAATTTTGAAGAGCTGACTTCTGGGTTTTCAGCTCCTGAGGGCAGTAACTTCATGAAAGTCTCCGTGGCTTGTCAGCTGATGTCCTTCAGTAGAGCTCCCTCCAAGGTAGAGCAATGAAAGGCAGCACCAAGAGACAGCCTGACTGAGCCACAAAATATCCTGTAATTGAGGAAAGATTTGGGAGAAAGGGATTTCATGCAGGGAGCCAGAGATACCCAGGTAAGGCCTTGGAATGTCAGCATGGGCTTGGTGCTAAGTTTCAGACTCGTAGAGGGCGGCAGACCCCTGTGCTTGTCAGCAGATTAGTAAGGGCTGGTGGTTTCACTTGCCATCAGCATCAGACTTTCTCACTTGGAGCCTTTCTTTCTCATTCTTTCTGCGAAAGAAAGAAAAAAAATTAAAAAACACCACAACCCACACCTCCTTCCCCCTATTATAATTTCTTAATATAGGATATTTTCTGATTGACTTTGTACCATTTTTGCCAGTAACTGGCAGAAAGTGAGTCACTGAGCAAGCTGGAGACGGGCCGAGGGCAGGCAGGGGAAGGGATGTGAATGCTGTTTTCCCTGCTGTGGCAGATCCCTTGCGCTATGCCACTGGCGGGTAAGCGCTGCTCTTGGCTCTCGTGCGAGGCCATATGGTACGAAGTAGGTGGGAAAAGCCTTCCCCATCCAAAGAGAAGTCCTCTTCTGTTGTGTGCACTCAGGGGTTGGTTCCCATGTGCGCTGCAGCTTTCCTCTCCTCCGAGATGAGCCAGAGGAACAGGGCTTGGCTACAGGGATGCTCTAGATGGGAAAAAAGCAGTTGTCCCATTAGAAGTTTGGTTTGAAAAGTCCCTGGGGCAAAAGGGGCAGGTGGATGCCTGAAGACTTGGGTTTATATGGCCACCGGTTTCTGACAGTTTAACCGCATCAGTCTTGTAGACCAGCAGATATAAACTCCCTGACCTCCGGAGCAAAAGGAAGCTGCTGCATTTTTCAGGAGACACTGGGTTTCATCCTACGAGGAGACAGCAGCAGGCTGTGCATCTCTGCAGCTCTGCTTTATGGCAGGTCATCTGCTGCAGGGCACAGGGAGCGATAAGGCTCAGCAGACCATCTCCTTCTGCGCTGGAAGCATTTTATCCTCACCGTGCGCTGGATCACCGTGAGAGCCGGGGCAGGATCAAACCCCGAGCTCTGCGCTGCTGTGCTTGGAGTTGCTGGGTGCCAAGGAGGTGCTGGAGGCAAGATTTATCAGGAGAGGTAATATTTTTTTATGGGAGCAATTCACAGAGGTGGATAAAAGGGACAAGCTTTAGAGTTCCCAGGTCTTTCTTCATGCCTGAAATAGGAGCAGCAAGAGACAACCCGGGGAACTGAAATTCATAACTCTGGACACTAAACATCATGAGCTCTATAGAGATATTGTGTTTATGACACTTTATAATTCTTATCCCCTCCTCTCAGCTAACAGGTTCTTGTTCCACTGCCAATAAATTACCTGCTGCTCTCATTTTCCCTATCCCTCTCTCTTTCCCAGAGGACTGAATGAGTTTTTTACCTCTCCTCATGCTAAAAACTTCCCTCTATCACTTACTGGGCATCAACTGCCTTTTCTCACCAAGATAATCAAATTAAACCTTGAGCTGTTGTTCTCAGTTTGCATTTAGCGCTGCAGCTCCCGCATCTATCCCAAACCTGAGGACAGGTGTGTGTGCCCAAAAAGCAGCACATTTGACACGGAATCCATCAGTTGGTTGCTTTAATAAAAGGTACCATGCTTGGTGCTGCTGAATAAAATAGGCATGATTCCTGCAGGCATAGTGATTTGGCAGTTGTATTGGGAACTTTTCCTGGCATACAGAGTGGCTGTGCAACATTTGGGCTGCAGACTTTTGGTCAAGGCGATTTTTCTAACCCCCGGGTAGCTGTGCGTTAGCCCTGCATTGCGAATGGCACGTGCCTGGGGGCTCGTTTCCAAACTTGGGCACTTTGAACCACAAAATTTAACACCCACTGCTGAATCTGCCCCATTATCACTTCAGGGGCTTAGTCACTGGGCACAGGAAAATTAAATGCACAGCATCCCTCAGCTCTTCCCACTGAAGAGTGACAGTTGGAGCTCAGGTCCTAGCCAGCTCCCAGCCTGCCTGGAGGGATATCTCTCTCTTTCTTAGGCATCTAGATTTTTAAATAGCATGAATCTGGGCCTCACAATTGCTAAAAATAGGGCTGACTACATAGGCAAGGGATTGTTGGAGTCTTTTCCGTCAAAGGAACAGCACAGTGGTGTTTCCCAGTCTCCAGCCCTAGTCAGCAGCCCACTCTCCCAGTGAGGCATCCTGGGAAGCCTCCTGCTCTTTGTGAGTAAGGAAGGACCTCTGGAAGAACAACACGTCATGGTCTCAAGCAGTCCCTCCAAGACAATCTGTTTCTCTTCCCATTCCCTCTTACCCCTTGATCTGTGCAGCTTCCAGTTGTAGTCTGCTCTAGAATACCTTTGCAAAAGCATTTTCAGGAGATGTTAGGCACAGCTGGATGGCAGTTGTTTTGGACAAGCTCAGGGATGCCCATTGGGGGTGATCATATCATGTGTGAATTTGGTCAAAAATTAAGCCAGAAAATGAAGAAAGAAATAGAACAGTTAGAACTGTTAATTTAAACACTTCTTTTAAGAGGTCTGTTTTGATTTTTCTCTTCAAAACAACCTTTTAAGGACAAATTTAGCTGTGTGTATTTAAAATAAAGAGCAATTAAAGTGAAGAGTCACCATCTCATTTCAGTTAAATCAAATATTTCTGCTCACTGAAAATATTTGAGGAAGTCTGAAGTTTCATTTCAGATGACTTAAAAGTATTTCTACAATTATTATTATTTTGGTTCGGCTACTGAACTGAAAAATGATTTATTTGCACAGCTCTGATTAAAGCAGAGAGAAACTTATTTAAGCACTTTGATTAATTATGCCTCTATTCCCAGCTGAGCAGAAGTGGGAATTCCAAGTCAAAGGGAAGTATTGCTTCCCTTTTCTTCATTACTTTGGTAAACGGCTGTGAATATGCATGTATTCCCTTCCACTAGGGTAGGGCTTCTGGATGCTGCTAGGAGCTGCTCCTTGACCAAAGAGCAAGTTACTTTTTGTCTTTTCCATGATTATTGTGGCAGGAGCTGAAGTAATTTGTTTCCAGGTCTCTCAGTGTCAAATTAACATTAGACAAAAATGACAGTATTGCTTTTCCATATTAACCCCATTGTTTTCCATGCTTCTCACTCTCATTCCTCAATGCTTTATTGGGGATGCACTATCTGGGGATCTGGAATAAGGAGGGGGAATAAAAGAAAGGTGCAAATTTGAATACTGATACCATTTCAGCTGAAGATTGTGATGTTTTGGTTAATAACTGACTTGTTCCTAATTGGAAACCCTGTGCTTCTGTTCCCTCTGCCATGGTTGCAGGTTCGCTGCTGCACACTGCAGCCAAGGATCTCTCAAAGGAGCACAGCACACATGGGCTCCCAGGGAGTCTGGACCAGGGACAGCCTATGAGGAAACCGAATTATGACTCTTTGGAAGCACTAATGCAACATAACCACAGTGGGAAAACCAGAAACTGCTGCAGGTGATCAGAGGTGGGGAGAGAGGGGAAAGGAATCAAAATATTGAATTCCAGAAGTGTGGATCAGGTGCTCTGCCTAGCTATTGGCACAGCTGGCTGTCCTGCTGGTCGTTCCGCCTGCAGGTACAGGGGTTCATCGGAGAAATGGGTGTCCATTTCCCATACACGAGTGCTAAGGCTACGCTTGTCTCCTCTGCTTTCTTTAAAACACATTTCATATGATAAATGACCAGTCAATACAGCCATGACTTTCTATTTTTTTTTTTTTTTGCTCAAAACATTGATCAATAGATGTTGCAGCTGTCTGCTGTCAAAGAATTGATTCACTGTTAATCTTACAAAAGCTGAACCATTCTGAAGTCATTTCTATTCTCCTTAAATTGCATTTGAATTTGCCTTGGAAGAGCTGCTTGATGCTGCCAAGGGCTCGACCATTCCTCACAATCAGAGTTTTCTCCAATAAGAAAGAAAAGTCTCTTAAAGCCCTGCAGTCCTTTCTGAGCCTGATCTCAGCAATATCCCTGCATGTGGGGATGTTCCACGTTTTCAGGGACTGGTTCCACAAGAGCAGCCCGTTATCATGGAGAGCCGAGAGAGAGCAGAGTGTTGTCATGGAGAGCAACACATTATCATGGCTTTTGTTTTTGGCACTGACTAGGCAAAACATTTTTGGCCAGCATGAAAGAACATCGCCAGCTTTTTACACATTTCAGTGCCCCTGGGACCTTGTTGGGGGAGCAGATTCTCTGCTTATGACTGTGTAGTTTCCATGAGATTGTTGAAAATAGGCATCGATAAGTACTTTGCAAGAAAAATGCAGCTTTATTTTCTGGACGTGATTGATCGAGGATGACTACAATAAGCCTTAGCTCTCCTCAAAGAGAGATGTCCCGCCACTTCGGAAATGCAGTAAAACCAAGGCAAAAAATGGATGGAGGTGGCCATTTGTGCACCTCGTGTGAGCAACTCACAAATCCTCCTGATCCATCCTTTTTGCCTGCCAGCCAAATTACTATTGTAAAGCACCTGGTCAATAAGACATTTTGTGATACTGAGTGTTTTTAAACCCTTATCTCACGAAGAGGCACCAAGAGAACTACATGCTCCCAGCAGTTCACTGCATCCCTTCCAGGGCTGTGGGCCCGGACTCCTGTCCTCTCTTCCAGCAAGAAAGTAAGGCGCTGTGTTTGTAGTTGAGGAGCCCAGGAAACAGTGCTCTGGGGATTTAGCCACTAATATCCCATGGGGAAGGAGGATCTTTTGTTTACACTGAAAAGCTCCCTCTTCCTCCCCACTCGTCTGTGCAGCCCAGACGGAGAGACTCATGGGCAAGTAATGATAGGATCAGATGGAGGGGGTGGCTGCATGTAAATGGACAAACACTTTAGGCAGTTGAGGGAATGGGCCCATGTGGTCCCTTGTTTTTTAATAATTAGTGGCCCTGGATGTTGTTGAAACAGTATGTTTTAGCAATTACCTTGTAAATCGTGAGGTCTCCAGCAACTGCAGTGATGCTCTGACAATTTGTAGTGTTTTCTACCACTCAAGCAGGCTGGCTCCAGTCTGAGATATATACTTCACATTTCTGCTGACCTGTTTTCTATCTCAGGACCTGTTTTGTATCGCAGACCTGGGAAAGTAAATAGGCTGAAGTGTGAATAGATACATAATTCTGAATTCTGTACTGATCCCTCTGGGTCCCTGTCCTGGTGATGTGCAGATGGGCTGACAGACTATTTCAGGTTCAGTACTGATTGCTGCAGACCTTCATCACCCAGCCAACTAGATAAATAATTTCGGTTTCTCTCCTGATCCCTCTGGGTAAATAGATATTTTCAGATTCTGGCCCATATCCTCTAACAGGCCAGCAGATAAGCAAACAGAGGGACAAATCAGATCCTGCTTTGAAGTCTCATGTGCTTCCAAACCAGGATTAACGAAAGGCTCCTTGTCCCTCTTTTCCACCCCACCTGCCTGCCTCTTCCTGGCTTCTGGTTTGCCATGCAGCCTCAGAAAGGGTGCACTGCAGCTGAAACCAGTAGCGAAACCTCAGTGCTGGATGGAGGTACATCCTCTGTGCTATCCAGCTGCAATTCAGGGCTACAAACCTCCAGAATGAACCAGAATAGGGACTAGGAGTGGGTGGACTAAACACTGACACAAGCACGTGATTTGCAAACCCCACTGCAGAGCTCCCCAAGCCACAGGATACTTATTTATGCCGGAGCAAGCAACAGCCAGTTGCTTTTTCATGCTGCTCCTCCTCACCATCCAGGATACCCCAGAGGTGCTACCTACAACTTTGCCTTCCTCCTGCTTACCTTGGCCTCCCCTGCAAAGATGCTGAAGGCTGTATCCATACTGATGCTGCTGGGACAGCAGTACTTGTCCTTCATTGCTGTCACCAAAATCAAACATGGGGCGGTGAAGAGGTTAGAGAGGCAGGAGGTGATTGAGGTCTAGATAACAGGGATGAAGATCCCTGCAAACAATTCTTCTTCCATGGGGACAGTTAGTGCAGCACTATTGATGAGGACCAAAAAAGAGAGCCTGGATGTGAGCAGATCCTGCTCTTCACCCCCTCCCTTTGCTTTGGTGCTGTGGGGAGACTCCCCGGTCCTCCCTCTTGCCCCAGCCTTTCTCCACAGTCCCAGTTCACCTGAATCTACCTCTTCATCCTCCAGAGCCTGGCTCAGGATTCCTGGTAGGGCATGCAGTGCACACACTTCTCCAGGGATTTGGATACTCTGGTTTGGAGCAGAGCCTGCAGGATGGCAGTGCAGCTACAATCTGGGACTGACAAGTCCAAGGGGACTCCTGGCTTTTGGGTACCACAATGTGCTGAGCATCCGTGACTCAAAGTCACAGCCATCTTAGAGCCTTGTGGCCGTCTTTTGTGATCAGCATCTCCCTCAGCCCTCTCCATCTCCTCAGTCTGGACTGCTGGCACTGTGGGGAGCAGGCTCTGGTGCCCATGGGGTATTTCTTTCACAAGGATTTTAGTATCTTCTGCAAGTGGTTTGCAAGCATAGACATATTTTCTGCTCATCTCTCACTGCTTCCTTGCCAGGGTCTGGCAGAAAAACAAGACATCCTGACCCCCAGTCCTTCCCCTCTTTCCCTATCACCCATCAGTGTAGGGAACTGAGGTCTCACAGTCTTCACAAACCAGCTTTTCCATGAGACAGAAGATGAACCCATGTTTCCTGGCTCCCAGGTCATGCTGCCCATGGTGACCTCTGTTACTTTTAGACTGCTGCTTACCTGGAGAAATGCTGCCTGGTAAAGAGTGGATTTAGGGATGGATTGAAAGGGTTTAATGCTACTGCTTTCTGTCAGACACAGAAATCTCTAAAAGCAAGAGGGTTTTGTGGTTTTTTCATTCCTTTAAGGCCGGTTGCATGATTTCTTTTCAAAACGTTTTACTGAGATAGCACATGTAATTCTTTCCTAAGGAGATAAATCTGCATGACATTTTTGCCTAAGACCACTGACAAATGCAATGCCTTCCAGAAGCCATGATTTGCTCCTACTCTCCTCTCCTCTTTTCTCTCGTCTCCTCTTTTTACAAAGATTATATGTTCCCTTTTCAAATAACAGTAATGAAAAAAAATTGATTAAAAAATATCTAGAACATTTTGGCCAAAGACTATGGGATCTGTGGTGGCCAGTGGAAGCTGCAATATGACCTCATGACCCTTCCTTTTTCCCTCTTGGACAATTCCCTGCTATACTACAAATTTACATACATGTAACAGCATCTCTTTTCGGAGGGAGAATAATGAGCAACACGGAGTCAAACTACACAATGCTTTCTGGGATATTTCCTGAGATCCTGACACAGCAGGTCTTGATTCAAGAGCCACTGCATCATCTGGCTTGGTCCAGACCAAATAACCAGGTTATTTCAGAGCTTTAGATGGGTTTTAGTGACAGCATATACTCTGTTTATGGCTTCAGTTTGTTTATGGGTCACTCCAAATAAGCATAGAGGTCTCCTAAGCTTCCCTGTGTACTCGTAACCCCAATAATAATGTCAACTCTCTACTAGTGAGATTAACTTAACCAGTTATGAATTGCAAACTAAATATATAGAAAAGCTGAGATCTTTTATGCATCTTCTGGATTTGTGACATCCAAGAAACCTCCTTTTCATGCCTGATTGCCTCGCCAAAGGGTGGAAACACATTATTTGGTTAACAAAAGTTAAATTAGTTCTGTCGCATCTTGACTCTAGGGACTGGGTCTTTATGAGAGAGATGAACAATCAGATGAGTTTATTACATGCCAGTGATGCAGTGAAATTCAATTAATTTGTTTGCTGTGCTTCCCAGAATGAGAAATAGACATGCCATAAATGTGAACGATGCCATCACTCTGGCTCTGTGTCAGTAAACCAATATAATCCGATGGTGTTTTGGAGTCTCACTGGCCTTCCTTGCACACCCCTGGGTCCCCTGAGGCTCCAGGCAAGGCGGGACGACACTGCACAGACACACTTTCCTGGCACAGCGTTGCAGACCTCTGCTTTAGCATTGCAACCATCTATGACTGTTGGGAACAAGGAGATGGGAGGCTCTACCCGGGGAAGAATTCCTTGGCTGACCTGTTGCTTTCCCAGTTGCTGCATTTCCGTGGACACAGGAGCCAAATGGGACATCTGCAAGGAGTCAGAGAAACATCCCCATGCAAACAATGTCCTCCAAATATGGTACATTTGAATTATTTCAAAGCACTAAGTTTCAGGGAGCAGTCAGCCTAAATGACTCCATCTCCTTCTCCACTAAAGCAACTTTTTGGAACCCATGGCATAGATCACAACGCCTATGGCTCCTCAGGAATTTTGTCCTCTGGCCTTGATCTATGCTTTGGGTCTGCACTGCTGGAATGGATAGGTGGTCCCTGTCCATGTTGCCAGATAACCTCCAGGAATGCGTGAGAGAGCACCGACTGGAAACTCAGGAAGCTGCCGGGTCCTTGGTTGAGGATTTTGTTGGGCTCAGCAGGATCAGGCCCTGCCTGGTAATATGAGACTGGTGTGTTACTGATATGAGGAAGCAGGGAGATGGGAAGCTCAAAAGGAAAATTCCCAGGAAGAATCAGGTGGGCACAGAAGTGGTTATACTCCCTCTGCTAAATGCTCCTCAGGAAAAAATATCTAATAACTTTTTCCCAGATGGGTGGAAAACTCTGTCATTATATTCATCTTAAAGGGGGTGACAGAGAAATCCTTAATAGCTCTGAGAATCGGCAGGTCATGACTTGAAGGTATCTGGTAAAATTGAAACAGTAAGTCCATCTGCAGCCCATGAGTGCTACAAGTTTTGGAAGTCAGTCCGAGGTAAGTGATCTCTTTCACTTTTGTTCAAGTCTTTATGATAAGTGAGAAAGAGGGTCAGCTACAGGAGAGAAGGTAGGAGAGAGGTGGACCAAGTAGCTGAAGGACAAAAATAACAGACATGAGGGGACTTCAGCAAGCATTCCCTTCCCTACTGTTCACTGCAGGTGAGGCCTCAGGGCATCCCAAGGCTGGTCAATGCAGGGATTTCAGCACAGTCATTCCAGTCCTGAGCACAGTGCTGGGAAGTAGCTCCAGACACAATCTGGAAAAGGTGTCCACTGAGTCTAACACCTTCTTTACGTCTACCATTGAGGTTTATCCTGAATCAAAAGATCCCCAAGAGAAACCAGCACACCTGATTCACCTGTGACTCTATGACCTAGGAATCAGAAGTGTTCCTTTGTTAAAAAATCAATAGGAATAGTTGACTAAACTTTTGTCCCTGTGTGGATATTGTCAGGTTATGTGATCAAAAGCTTTGTGTCTTTGCACCCACACAGCAACACAGGGGAGCAATGACAGGAGCGTGAGTCCAAGTTATACTCCCTCCCAGCTCCTCATGGGCCACCAGCCTACCAAAGGCCCATCTGCACAAGCCCAGCAGAGCACAGAGTCACAAAGGTGGGGAGAAGTCCAAATTACAGACTCAGAGAAGGTGATGCCCCGACAGACCCTCAGCCCCATGGTCCAGAGGTGATACCCATTCTGGGGACTCCATGGTGGCAGCTCTCTGGAACACCCTTTGGACTGAGCAGGGTTAGAAGACACATTATGGGCTTTAAATTCCACTTATAGCTATTTTCAGCAGCAAGGGTGTGCTCCTTATTCCATGCCCACTTGTGTGTATGGGGGTCTGAGTGCAGCAACTGGAGTCAGACCATGGGTCAGAGGATCCGTGTGTCCATGGTGTAGCAACTGGAGCAAGTGTGGGTGTGCAAGCGCATGATTCCTAGAGAAGTTTGAGCTGGACCAGCCAGTGAGTAGGTGAGGTGACCCAGGAGCCTGGTGTAGGTCTATGTCTCCAGGGGTGAGACCATGGGGTTATAGGCCAAGCTGTTACAGCGAACAGAGGGTCCTGACCAACTGCTGTGGAGACCATGGGGCTCAGGCCTCGATCAGGAGACCTGCGTGTGCTTGTGTGTGTGGCAATGGGAGACAGTGAGGAACCAGTCAGTACTGGCTGCTGTATGGACTGTGTGTCTAAGCCCAGCTGCTAGATGCTCCGCATTGTACATATCTATCCATCTGTCTATCCGTGTATTTCCCACTAACAGACCTTCATCCTGGTGAGCCAGAGGGAGGTGAGCTGAGGCCATTGGTGCTGTTTGTGTTTACACCAGTGCTGAGTACCTTTGTCTGCGTGGTCAGCACCATATGTAGTATGTGTGTGCTGTACACGTGCGTGTGCCTGCTGGGAATAGATGCTCATCCTCACCAAGAGCTGGGCCTGGGGGCTCAGAGCTGCAGCAGCCTTGCCTCTATCAGTCTGCCAGATTAGGCAACTCCCCAGCAGATATACCAAGAAATGAGGTTCTAGGCATTCCTCTTGAAGGGCATGGAAGGGCTTTGGTGTGCCAGCACCATCCTCACACTGCTCTTTCATTCCAGGACATCTGGGCTGGTAGAGGGAACAAGTCGGTCCGCTAAGAGATGTGCTGTGGGAATCCAAGCAGCAGGGAAGGCTGTTGCTTTATCTTCGTTTGTAGAGTGAAAAATCACAGAGGCTTATGCAGATTTCCCTAATGTAAGCCCTGTGTGAGAAGCTGGGCACCCACCAGGATGCTCTGTGCAGGGGAAGCTGTCTTACTCCTCCTCACTATATCCATGCAGCCCACTCTTGTCCTTGGAAAAACAGAGAGGTTTTTGAAAGGTATGAAGAGATGTGTTGTTCTGTTCAGGGACAGCAGCAGGATGTGTGGGATTAGTTAAGGAAGGTGAGAGGACCAGGTTTTGGTCTGTACCGTAACCCCTGAGAAGCAAACCAGGGAGGGGATGCTCTGCAGCCCTGTTAACACAGAGATGCCAGGTGATCTATCACAAGCTTCTCAAATACTTTTTTTTAGTCCAGGCTGGTAGCCACTTCCATGTATTGGTCACCTCCTCTGAGATTTCAGGTCACTCGTTCCTGTGGATTAGGCTGTTCCCATTGTCCCCTCTCCCTCTGTTCTTTCACAGGTACTGGCCCAGGAACTTCTTCCAGTTCCCTAGATTTCCACCACATGTGCTATTTCATCTGACATTCCTTCTCTTTCTCCATCCCACACATCACAAACTTTTCTCTGCTGATCAGTGTTTGTCCCTGTTCATCCTTATTTTCCTTATCTTTGTCCCTGGCCCCTAGGTATAACCCCTTCTCCACAAAAGTGGGCATACCCACTGCAGTTCACAACTGTCCTCACTTTTTGGACTGTCCACAACACGTAGTATCTCCCATCTGCATTCAGCAGGTGTTGTGGTTTAATCCCAGGCGGAAACTAGGCACCACACAGCCACTGCTTACTCACTCCCCCCACAGCAGAATGAGAGAGTTGGAAGAGTAGAAGTGAGAAAACTCCTGGGTTGAGATAAAGATAGTGTAACAGGCAAAACAAAAGCCACACACACAAGCAAAGCAAAACAAGGGATTCATTCACCAGTTCCAGGTGGCAGGTGTTGTGCCATCTCTAGTCCACCACACATAATGGTTATTTGGGAAGACAAACAGCATCACTCCGAACATCCTCCTTTCCTTCTTTTTCCCCCAGCTTTATATGCTGAGCTTGACACCATAGGGTATGAAATAACCCTTTGGCCAGCTGGGGTCAGCTGTCCCAGCTGTGTCTCCTCCCAACTTCTTGTGCACCCCCAGCCCACTCGCTGGTGGGAGAAGCAGGAAAGGTCCTGTGTAAGCACTGCTTAGCAATGGCAAAAACATATCTATATTATCAACTGTTTTCAGCACCAATCCAAAACACAGCCCCAGACTAACTACTATGAAGAAAATTAACTCTATCCCAGCCCAAACCAGCACAGCAAGGCACACACTACTGATTCTCCACATCCTCATCCATAAAAGGGGACATAGGGCTGTACCTCTGCACATCAGGGACGTGCTACTCCACTTTTCTTCTCCTGAAATAACAAGAAGACTACAGGCTCTGGAGGTTTTTTCTTTGTTTTTGGAGCAGAGTGTGAGATATAGTGGTTTGAGAAAAGGTGACAAGGAGTTAGGACCTCAGCACTCTGTTTCTGCTATTCTGTTTTTCATAGAGGAAACAAAGCTGTGACTTACAGTCCAAACCTGCCATAAATACTGTCTTACAAGGAGCTCACAGGATGGAGAAGTGGCCTGACAGGAGCCTCACCAAGCTCAGCAGAGGCAAATGCAAGCAACAGGACAGACTTGGGACTGGCTGGTCAGAAAGCAGCTTTGCAGAAAAATCCCTGTGGGTCCTGCTGAACAACATGATAAGACTCTTCTTGGAGATGCACAGACACAAGCTAGAACTCAGAAAAATCCAACTAGATATGAGGGGAAGAAATTTCACCACGACAGTAATCAAATACTGGGTCAGGGCTGTAAAGGGATGAGCAAGATCCTCATGCTTGTAGATACTCAAAACTCGTCTAAACAAGGCTCAGAACAATCTGCTCTAAACTGGCCCTACTTTGAGCTGTGCTTGGACTAAAGACCTTAAGATGTCCCTCCTAACCTGAATTATTCTGTGTTCTTATGGTTGTTTATGAGACCCTGGGCAGATTCCTTTCCTGGCAGTATCCCCCTTGAGGAATTCAATCCAGAATTACAGACTGAGTGAACAGGACCAGTTGTGATGACCATCAGAACTTCTGGTTTCTTCTCCTACCACCCTGTGGAATAGGGTTCCTTGTTTACAAAACATGCCTTCTAGATAATTATGGTGTAATCACAGATCTTAAAATGTGTGCCTTCTCTCCTGGACTTCAGATGAGAAGCCTTTTCCTTCCTGAACCACTGTGCCAGTTCTGCCCTCAAGCCTGTTACCAGCCTTAGATCTAAGCCCCATTCTCTACCCTGGTTTAAGTAGACATTTACCACTGTTTAGTTCCAGGTGAGAGTACCCCACCAAAGGACTGACAGCGGAGTAAAGATTCCTGGCATGCTCTGTGGTACCCTTCTGGCCTGACAGATCCTCAGAGAAGACCTAGTTGTGTGAACCATTGCTCGTGGTTGTGGGCGGATCAGAAGACTTCTTCTGCACTCCAGTCTGGTGCTGCACCTTCCTATGGTCACTCAAGTATCCCATCTCGGTCTGACCTTTCATCCTTCTGCAGCACCAGGAAGATCTGATGAGTGGAACACCCCCTTTCTTGCCCACATCCTCCAGATAAATCTGCATAGCGCTGAGCACAGAAATCTCTTAGGATATTCCCTGACATTTCAAAGTCATATATCAGATCCCAGGTTTGTAGGATTGGCCTAAACCCCACTGGTCTCAGGTGGAAGAGTGGGGATGGGGGACCATTTTTCCGTTTTTGATTGTTTTTTCTAGACAACCTGTGCAGTCTGTCTTCTAGTCTCATAGGATCTGAGCCGTCAGAAATCCTGTTTTCAAGCTTTCCTCTCCAGCCAAAGAAGGACAGAAGTTTATTTCTGGTTTAAGAAAGTTGAACTGCCCTGTCAGTTCTTGAAAGAAGATTGATAACAAAGCAGCATTGCTTTGAAATTCAGATAACGTACCTGCTGTGCTTTCCAGATTCGGCTATGCACACTCCATAGCAGCTAAAACTATTTGAGGATGTATGAAGATTTCTCTGAGATTTTTTTCTCCCAAAGGATATGAAGGGTGAAAGCTGAGGAGCTGGGGACAGCGGAGGGCTTGGAGGACCTGGAGTTTTGCACGTCGGGTGCAAACTTCTTTGCAGAATAACTCAAATCTCAAAACTGAAACTGGGGAAAAATAAGAAGTGTTTGCTCTAAGACAGACAATAAAAGACGGAAAGACAGGATAGAAAAGATTTAATTCACAGCCACCTTCCACTTGGCAGTGGAAGAAACCCTACCCCAGTTTGGACCTCAGCAGTGTCACCTCAACACAGACCTCTTCAGCCAGCACAGAGCCTTCTCACTAAAATATTTGCATTCGTTATCAGTAGGTAACATAGGATTTTTTAGGCTGGAAGAAACATCAGGGGGATGGGAGCAGAGTGTGACAGATGCCTGGCAGGTCGTGAAAGTGTGAGCAGGGATTGTCTGATTTTCCCTTAATTTTCAAATTGGAAAAGAAGCAACAAATGAAGCTAAAAGGCTCCAGATTCAAAAGCTGTCAGGATGTGAGCCTCATCCAACATGTGCTTGGTTGGTGAAGCTTGAGCTTCACCAAAAGCCATGTTCTTGAATGATTCAAAGGGAGACTGAGCAAGTGGATGGAAGAGAAATCCTTTTGGGGTAAGTAAATGTACAGAAACGATATATGGGCCAGGATATATGGGCCCTATGCTAAGGGAGGCTGAGATGGAGCCTGAATAAAACTGTAACAGTTTGGAATATAATGGAAGGAAATCTTTGGATGTTGTCTATTGATATAAGGCTCACCTGCCAGGAGATGGGAAAAGCGTGCAGTAAAATGTGTGGTTCCTGGAATATGTGCCAACCTTGGCTTCAGACAAGCCTTTTGTGGCCGTCAGACTATGGCCAAAATTTAACAGTAAAATGTGCTGGACACCTAATAGTTAGACTAGTGGGAGAGAGGACTGAACTGCTGTGATTTAACCTATCCAAGAAATTAACTTACTGTAGACACTACAGCTGACTGTTCCAGGAAAGCTGCCAGAAAGTAATGAAAGCAAATAGGGATTTGGGGGGGGGAAGGCAAATTCTGTGTTATCTGAGAGAGGAAATGCAATCAGTTTAGAAGAGAATGACAGAAGATCTTTTTATATCTAACCTCTAAGAGCCCTGAAGTGTATTAGCTAAGAAGATTTAATTGTGTGCAAGCAGCACTGCTGGTAGAGAGTTAAGAACTTTCACCTGGAGCTGGGGGAACTTTTATAACAGATTAAAGACAAAGAGTTTAAAAAAACCCAACACGCACACCAGAAATATGTGCCTTTCTGACACTGTGCTTCTGGAACAGATTTTAACACTACCATAACAGAAAACAAAGCACCCCCACAAATCTTCTGTGCTTTAATCAAATTACAGGAAATGGTATTAATTGTGCAGAGTAAATAGATAAAAATGGGGATTGCCTAGGCTGCTGGAGTTAGAAGTTCAGGCTATATTTCATTGCTCGCCAACAGAGAATAAAATATCAGTAGTGACAATCCAAAGAGCAGCACAGATGATTACATTTTCTTTAATTAGTTTCAAGGAATCTTGATTGAAATTAAAAACCAAAGTGCTGTGAACAAGCTGTTGTGCTAGCTCGGGAAGCTGAATGGTTTTGGTGGTGCTTTAAAACTGACAGGGCAGGGGGACCCTGCCAGCTGAGCGGGTTAGACAGGCAGGCTCTGTGCAAGCTGCGACCCAAGCAGTGTCGCTCAGACCGAACCTTGGGCGTTACTTAAAGAGGGAAAACTGATACAAATTGGTTCACGCCGAGATACATCTCAAGGTTTTTGTTTCACCAGACACACAGCCAAATCCTGGCATCAGTTCTCCAGAGGAGCACAAGCATCAGCTTCTTGCCCACAGTTCTTCATTTGGGGTAGAAAGTAGTACTTGCTTCAAAAGAAGCTGAATCTGCCCACAATATATTTTATATATATATTTAATATATATATTTTGCTATTAAACAGGGAAAGAAAGAAATTAAGATCTGCATTGATCAGGTAGAGAAATGGTCCCTATATGGGGAGAAAACACTTGCTTGGGAAATGAACACAGAGAGGAGGCCAGAATGACGCTGGACTTTCTGGCAAAGATCATCCTTAAAGGAAATCCATTGGAGGAGATGACATAGGACCTAAAGGCAAAGCAGCACTGATTCATTTAGAGGTGCAAAATCATGACTCGGCATGTTAAAAGCACTCACCATAGAGGCATCGAAAGCAGCAATAATGATATGAGGCACCGTGAATGGGCACCCACAGAGAACAGAGCGTAAAATGAGTATGATTGGTATTTTACAAATATGCTCTGGGACGCGAGCGCAAAGAGCAGCAGCGCTGGTGTGCACGGAAGATCGCAGAAGAGAACGCAAGTCCCTCCAGCGCACAGCAAGCAACGGCAAAGCCAGGAGCTCGGCAAACCTGAGATGGTTTTTGCCATTTAAACAAGAAACAGAGTAGGTAACTTAGCTGGAAAAAGAAATTTGGCCTGCTGTTTTCTCCGTACAATAAAAAAATTAAGACTTTCACAAAACACCAGAACAAGGTATTCATAGTCTTTAATCGCAATATTCACTAGCCAACAGGGGCAGTTATAGGAAATAAAAGATGTGCTTCATCTTAAAACTGCCACTGGAATGCAAATCCCTTGGCAAAGGATGGAGGTGAGTCCAGTTTCAAGTAAATAAATATGGTGATATCTTCAATCTTCCCATATCAATCCAGTCACATAAAGAACTGGATCATTAGCTATGATATTACCAAGGAGAGCTGAACACCACTGTAGCATTTGCTTATCAGGCTGCTGCTATCTCAGTTCATTTAACAGTGGGATGTGTACTTTTCATTATGCTGCTGTGGCAAAAGTGGAAGTGCTCATTAACTTCCTCGGGAATCAGATGCTCCTTATGGATAATATGCCTGTCACAGCTTTATCAGATCATTATGTTATAAGGGAATGGGCTTCCCTGGCAAATTTACAGTGGATTAAATTTGAAATTAGAGTGGATATTCAAGAGATAAAAATCATTGTGGAAAGCAAGGCACATGGTTGAAGGGTCGTGGACTGTACCAGCAGGCAGGAGTGGTCTGTGAGCAGAAGGGGTGATCTGCCTGTCTCAGAGCCACGATGAACCGTTCATCAGACGAACAAAGGAGGTAGACTGACAGACACACAACAAGGCCCAGAGATAATGGAAATACAGAACAGATCTCTCATCTGCAGCCGGTTTGTAGCTAAACAGGCAGCAGTCAATCCAGACCGAAACACTGTCGTCTTCACATTAAAACCCTCATGTACAGATGATGAAGAACTACCTGCAGTTCATAAACACAAGTGGCTTACAAAATTAAGGTCTCCAAATAGTGGATTGCCTAAGAAGGAAGCAGTAGTCTGCATCTAGACACAGCACAAGGGGAACAGGGAGAAAAACTGCTGGGGGGGAGCCGTGCCTGGATTCCAAGTAATACAGGTGTTAACGGTTGAGGTTTATACCCTTAGAGGATCCACGTTCCATCGTGGAGCTGTGGCTGAAGATGGCCCTAGTACTCCTTCAGTACATCATGAGATTTTTGTAGCTGGATTGCTTTACTAAGGCTGGGAGAGTCCCATGCAGAAACCTGGAGGTAGCTGGATGCAGCTGGAAGTACCAGTGGAAGGAGAGTGGGAAACACATCTCAGAGAACTATTCATCCCTTAGCAGAGAAACAAACAAGATCCAGTGGATACTTTGGCTGCCTTGTAGAATTCCTTATGTCTGAGGCACCCATGAGATAACAGGCTCATTCCCCAGGAGGGTGACTGTCAGTTGGGAATGGATATATTGGATTTCAGAAAATAAATTCTAAAGGCAGGGTCAGGACTCTGGAGAGACTGCAACTCAGGAGCTGGGTTTTTTTTTTTCTTTGCAATGCTATTAGATGGCTTTTAGCAAGCTCATGACCTCCAGGTACAGTCACTAATCAGAATTAATTGGGGTTTTTTCCTCCTTTTTCCATTTATCTGTATGTAAATCTTCTGCTAAGAGAACAGGCTTACTTCTACACCAAACAAAAACTATGAAAATCATAGTAACTGATGAAGAATCTAACCCCTGTAAGTATTCTTGACATTGCTCAAAAAGCTGGAATTTCTGGCTTTGAAGTGGGCTGTAATTGGCAGAAAGACACGATTAATTTTGTTTAGCCCAATCCTTTGTGCTTTGTAGGTATTGCAATGTGTGAACTGGTACCTTCAAGTCTGTAGAGGTGAATGTCACAGTGCACTGCAATTAGCTGATGATTTTAAAAGTTAATTATCTAAGAAAATTGAAATGAAGGTGTAAGAAATGGAAGTGTGAGTTACTTAAAATACCCTTTATCATAAAACAGTATAATTAATTGAACTTGATCAAGACTGCTTTTTAAATAACTGTATAGTCCTTGCTGGCTTTGAAAAGAGGCATAAAATAATTTGGGAGGGTAGCTGTTGGCCTCAGTTCTTTGGTCATGCAGACATGAAATATAAAGGTCATTTCTTGACAAGGGTCATCCATATATGAAAAAACCCAACCCTTTTTTTTTTTAAATCATTCCAGAAATACTTCAAACATTACAGGTTTGTTTCTTGGTTAAGATACCTGTGCACATGCAGTTTTTGTAATCTAATAAAGAAAAATTGATGCATTGTCTGAAGCTTCTCAGAAATGAATGTGTCAGTTAAGAGCTATAGGAAGAGATGGAAGGTGCAATCTTGCAAGCACTGCAACACCAGATGAGTCCCTGCCTGGATTTCTAGGAAACTGGGACTATTTCATCTTCAGCTGTGCAGAGCCTTTGCAGAAACCGCACTGCCAGCATCAGTTGCCCAAGCTGGCTGTGGCAGGGGGTGCCTGTGCTCAGCCCCCAGGCTGAGGCAAGTATGGCTGTTTCACACTGGTCTGTGCATCCCGACGCAGCCTTACCTGGGGCAGACAGCTGGAGGTTAGTAAGTGTGTAGACCCACGCTATCTTGTCTTGCAAAAAAAAGAGTGAGCTGTGGTAGAAAAGACAAACCGTTTCACTAACAGGGTGGCAGCTTGCTTGTATTTTTCTCGGGTGAAACCCATCAATTTTGCCAAAGGTGGCTTTTCTTTTTCACAATGATGTATCTAGGAAGAGAATATCTTCTGTTGGCTGAATCCCGCCCTGGGATGCACAGGAACCCATCCTGCACATCTTGTTCCTATGGAAACTAATGCACTTTGCACAGGGAGGGGGCAAGGGAGAAAGAAAAAGAAGCAAAATAAAAACTAGAGCAAGTAGCTAACAAAGTAGGGTAATTCTATATCTTTTGTTGTCATTCGTCAGAAGATTTTCATATCCCACTGTGGGTTGTCTTACCCATGACTGTAGGCAGTCCTGAGGCGAAAAGACTTTCATAATATGATGTTGGACTCACGAGGTTCTTCGTAGAGACCGCTGATTGCTAATTGTCCTCACTCTAGTGACTGCAGGAGTTCCAGATTGGAGTCTATACTTTCTGACATGCACATAAGAATAAATATTATTAGAATTCTGGGATGGAGTCTGATACCAAGTGCAACTTCACTTTCCTCGACTGTCTTGGGAATATTTGTGAAGCTGAGTACTTCTGCTGCTGAGGAAAGATGTGAGGGCCTGGCACTGTAAATACACACTTGTGAATCTCTGCGTTTTGTGTAGCAATCCTTGTTGGCAGAGCAACTTTACCCAGGTCCAAAGTATGCTTGGCCAAACCTCTCTTTTCAGCAATTAGCTAAAGTTCCAGACAGCTGATGTTTGGATCAGCGAGAATGCCACAAGATGCAGGAAAGCTTCTTGAGCTGTCCAAAAGTCATCTACAGATTAAATACCAATTGCTACGTTTTGTCCTTCCAGGCATCTACCTGCATCTTTAAGCATTTACAAAACCTTTGCAAGTTTGTTCGTACATCAGTTCTCAAAATGGGACTTGGAAATGTAATATCCCATTTCAAAAATCTTGCAGTATCTCCTAGATAAAACAAGCAGCAGAAGATCAAAAAAACCCTCACATTCTCCCCATCTCCTATTAGATGCACACTGCAGCACATCATGCTATGCCTACGGGTCTGCGTGATGAAATAAAGTAATCAACTGCAATGTGTAGTAATGATAGCTGTTTCCAGAACTGTCAGGGCTCTGCAGTGCCCAGGCCAAACACCCCCAAAAGCCTTTATTCAGCTATTTTTTTCCCATACGCTGCACAGATTTATTACCTTTATTGACTTCCCAAATGTTTACACTTGGAACATTCATCTGTCAAAGCTGCTTGCTGCATCTGCAATCAATCTCCGTGGTTTCAGTGCCACAGACAGCAATACGAAAGCCTTATTTTAAAGATCACCTGAACCTTGTGTTAGTCATTGTTGCTACGTAAGGGAAGCTGGAATAATCTACACAGTGTGCATGCTCAAAATTATATCAGAGAACCTGGTAAGTGTTAAGCTGTTGTCACAGCACTTCAGGTTTCCCAGACAGACAAGTTTCTCTGCATCTTTGCTCAGTAAATTGCTTCCACAAAGAACAGAGGCAATTTTACTTTCCACAGCCCCTCCAATGAGGCTTGAAACTCTTCAGAATAGGGAAACTGAGGCTCAATTTGCTGAGTACTCTCCCTGTGCATCTAACGATCCCATCAGCAGCTTATCCTGTGGGAATGTTTCCAGTGTCTTGGCAAATTTCCCCCAGCCTTAAAATCAAAAAAAGCAGGCCATTGGCTTTTGGCTGAGAGAAGGCAGACTTCCTTCTCGCCATGAACACCTTTAGAAATAAACTAGTATAAGTGTGCTTTCAGCTATATTGCATACTCTGACCTGGATGTAAGGGCCAGCAGTCATCATCTTCCCAATGAGTTCACAAGCTGTAAACCCAGCCACAGAAAAAGGTGTTCTGGTTTCTTTGTGACATGATGCACCTGAGTGAAGGCAGCTTGTTTTGTAAAGACTCTGGGCTATTTTTGGTTTTCACTTGACTTCAGCCAACAGTCTCATGCATTTATACAACTCATTCCCCGAGCACCTGAGCAGCTTACAACCTCCTACAAATCTCCTCTCAGACAGCCTTTCAAGGGGTGGCAGTGTAAGTGACCTCAACTTACGGATGGCCCAGATCCAGGCCATCCAATTTCCATCAGTGTGACAGGTGGTGTGTTTCCTCCTGGCTGTTTCTAGGCTATGACAAGTGCCTTATCCCAGGTAATGAGAAGCACACTGAGTGGATTTTAGGTCTTGCAGTCTCTTCAGCCCTGAATCATGGCCCACCACAGGGTTCGTACCCTTCATATCCAGCTTCTCCAGGCTTCCAGGTGCCCTTTCAGCATGCTGGACCATGCACAAGGGCTTTGTGGCAGAGCAAGGAGTTGGACTGATAACCAGTGATGTATGGAAGATGGACAGTGGCTTTCCATTTCAACAGCAAGTTGAAACCCAGGCACTGACAGACCACCCCTTTGCATCAGGAGCCTGGCATCACCCTCCCTGCTAGCATGGGGACCACTGACCTCCTACTCTGCTCAGCCGAGGATTATCATTCCCCGATTATTCCATAACCCTTAGCAGCAGCAAAAAGTTATTTCTTGGGGACTAAGTTCACTCAGTTGTGGATGAAAGAGTATCTTTAGTCTGTCCATGCCCTATCTCATGGTCTACACCTATCCATTTTCCATCAACACTCCTACTGTCTGCTTTTGTGGCACATTGATGACAACAGTTTCCATTGATAAAACACCTGCACGAGCTTTCAGGTTAGCAAGTCTTGGCCCCTCCACCTGTCCATCCTCCTGCTCACTTACGCCCCTATGCTGTTGAGCAGGATCTGTTAAAACGTATTGTCACATATTTGAGGGTCCTCAACCACAGCCATCCCACCAGCTGACTGGAAAATAGCAGCATTTAAACAGCAACAACATTACCAAATGACACCTCCCTCCCCATCGCCTCACTTGCCAGGGGATTTGTCATTCTGGCTCTCATTCAGCTGGCCCCTGCTTGGGTATTTTTGGAGCAAGGTGCTGTTCCAAGCCCTTTGCAAATATCCAGCATCCTCGTGTCTCTTCCTTCTCTAAGGAAGATAAGCAGAGAACTGCACTCACAGCAATGGCGTTCCAAGAAAAGGTGGGTGCCAAAGCAATAAAAATAGCCTTAGAAGAGCTCTTCCTGCCCACTCCACTCCACCCAAGCTCTAGCTCATTTTTCACCTTCATCTTTACTGCCTTAAGTACGTGGGCCAAGGAAAAAAGGAAAACTGACTTTATCTATTGCCAAGCTTCTTTCAGGAGAAGAAATTTCATTTTTGTTTTGGAAGAAGAAAGGTCCTGCATTGGTTCTGTGGCCCATGGAGCCATGGAAATGGCTTCTCCAACCAACTACCTAATCCCAAGCATTGTAGAAAGCATTCAGAATTGTCTGCTTGAGCCCCATGTTGAGCCCTGCCTCTGATATCATCAGGCTTTGCCATGGGGACTGACACAGCTGCAGCTTTTCTCTCAGAAGACAACTGCAGCCTGGATTTCTTATTCCCTGCACACTGAGCTGGGTGTTTGCATGCAGCGAGGGAAGATTCATACTTGGACCAGAAGCTGCTGAGGTTGGTGGTACTGGTACTTCCAGGATCCCGTGAGTGGCATGGCTCAGAGGGAGGGCTCAGCTGCTGGCACAAATGTCAGGGTGCTCTATCAAGCCACAAAGGAACTGCTCCTGAAGTCCCATGGCTGCATCCTGTCCCAGGTGTTTCAGACGCTTGCCAAAGATGCTTCTCCTGCCTGTAGGAATGATGCTTGCTGCAGACAGCTCCTTGATGCCATGAGACCTCAGAGCTGGATGTTTTCTGTAGCTTTAGGAGACCTTTTCATAGAAGACTAGTCGTGATTTTCAGCTATTCCATAACTGGACAATCAGAGACAAAGCAGAATAGCCCCAAATTTACAAAAAACTAGAAATTTAACTCTCCCTCATCAAAGACGTCTGTGAAATGAGCCATTAGGAGGTATTATTAAGACCAGGAATGTAACAGGAGATAAGACCACATTAGCTGCTTTGATAGCTAAGGAGAAGGTGCTGAGTTGCAGCAGTGAAAATTTAGATAGCAGCTTTTTGGAAACATTAGAAATCCACATCTCCCAGCCTTAGAGCAGCCGCTAGTTGGTGGAAGTCAGGAAATAATTTTGGTTCGGACAGGTTGCTGTTTCCTAGGGGATCTTATGCCTTCCCAGTAGCAAAAAAGGTTATGAGCAGTTATTCAATCCCATCAAGCAATTCTGCTTTCATTAACATTTCATACTCTACACTGATTTCCAACGGCAGCCACTGATATCCTAGGGACTCATACAGCTTAATCATCCGGCATTGTGCTAAAATTCCTGTTTGGTCAAGCAGGTGCGTTATGCAAAACCAAAGATCATTTATGTTCCCTGTTCCTTTCCTAATACTCTCATGGGTGCTAATGCTTCGAGATTTCCAGTCTTCTTGCCCCTCCTCAGTGGGTAACTCAGAGGAGCAATGGCTCCTCATGTCCAGGATAAATACATTTTTCTTCAGCTGCCATTCACAGAACGGTCTCCCTGGCAGGCAGTTTTGTGTACAGTTATTTGGCCTGAACAAATGAATCTTTGCTTTAGATCCCATGGGATATGTTTTCATGCCTACTTTATTTTGCAGTGTGATTAACATTATTAGTGTTAATGGGACTCATATCCTCAAATCCCTGCATATCCTGCTGCCACTGTCCTCCTGTGTGTCTTACCTGGAATATGCACTCAAGCAAAGCAAGAGAAAAAGCAGAGGCCGGAAGCTGAGAAATCAAAGGCATTAAATCTGAAGATTAAGCCTATGCAGGGAAATCCCTGCTCAAACTGGGGCCTCACTTAAAGTAATCTTGCTGGCAGCCCCAAAGGTTTATGCCCAAATGTGGCTGTGCCCATCAAGGAAAGCATTCTTCTTCTGGAAGACACAAAGACAAGGAGATGGACAGCCCTTGACAGAGCTCCGTGCCCTGAATCTGTCTCCATAATTCTCACTGTGAACCTTCCCTCACCCCGATGCCTGTGCAGTAAGGTGGCCCTGGCACTACAGTAGCTCTTGTTGGAGCGGCCTTCAGCCACGCAACACTACAGCGGCACATCATGACAGCAGAACCACCACAAGCAGCCAGGGCTGATGCCTTTGCAACTTTGCCCGTGCCACGGCCCTGGAAAGCAAGGCTGACCATGGTTCATACTGCAAGGTAGCTTGGGAAGAGGGAGCATCTCCCAGTGGGACGCAGATGGGACTTGCAGGGCAGTGCTTACAGGAGTCACACCACTGTATCCTTAGACTGTCTTTAAAGGACCCCCAGATTACACTTCTTGCTCTCCAGGAGAAGAAGCCACAGGCTGCAGGTCTCAAAAATGCATGAGATTTCAGTGCACCAGAGTTTCTCCGAGATCCCACCACAACCTGGCAGAGCAGAATTGAGCATGCAGAGCTCTTCCAGGACCAATCAGACCTGCTGGATGTCATAGTGTGGTCACCCCCATCCTTCACCTCCTGGGACCAGCGCCTGCAATCCTAAAGCCTGTAGCATCCCATAGATCTACCCTGCACCTCACCACTTTTCCTATTCTTGCTGAGTTCACCCAGAGCTGGGACAGCAGAACCCAGAAGTACCTAAAAATCACAATCCACAGGGTACGGCTGGCACATCTTATGGCTTCTTCCTGCAGATGTGCAGCTCCACCAGCCCTGCAGACAGCACAGAGTAGCGTCAGCACACAGCTTGAAGTCCCTGTGCACCCAGCTGGACACAAGGCAGAACTCATCCTGCCTGGGGGCAGCAGGAGACACTAGTGCCCTTGTCCAGACATGACTTTTAGGATTTCTGTATCTCTGTGTCTCACTCTTGTTGCCCAACTCCAACACATACCAGCAGGAACCAGCGGCAGAGAACATGAGACTGCAGGCAAGCAAAACTTCACTGACTTGTATACAGACTTATTTCTTATGCTTAATTAAACAAAGAAGTTGTCCTTGATGAATAACAGACATTCAGCTTAGTAGCTGAAACAAGAGACGCACAAAATAATTAAGCTTATCTTTAATTTATTTTGCTCAAATGCAAGGTTTCACTTGGCTTTGGGCTTACTTAACAGCATTTCAACCCAGCTTATTTATTCTCTGTTCTTCCCTCCACCCCAAGACAATTCTAAACTACAAATGTGATTTGGAAATTATCAGCATTTGACACAGTTAAAAGTGATACTGTTAAATGAAAGTATTTTCACAACTTAAAATGTGTTCCCATATTTTCTGCTGAGGTCAATTCATAAATAGATTTTTTTTTTCCTCCCCAAACTTCATCTTTTTGTTCAAACTTATCATTTGGTGTTCTTTCTTTTTTTTCAAAAAAGAAAAAAATGTCCTCCACCAGCTCACTTGCATCTAGTTCAGTGGGTACACTTTTCATTATGAGTGTAGGGAATGTCACAGCTAGTTTGTTCATTTGAGATTTCTTAAAATAAACATACAGAGAAGGCTGAAAACTGAAAGCAGGCATTTACATTAAAAAACCCCACCAAGTTAAACACTGAGATAAATTAGCTTGCTTAGCAAAAGGACATGCCTCATAAAGCCAGTGCTGGATTTTTCCAGGGCCGGTGGGGGGGAATACATTGGAATGTGAATAAGAACCCATGTGGGAAAACTTATTTATTTATGTGAAGACAAGAGAAAATTGTTTCTCAATTAAAATCTCCCAATTTACATATTCAAACATTCACTAATCTCACATTTTACCTTCAGAAAATTCTTACCAAAGCATCGGAGCAAAAGCAGCATTACCAAGACAGTTGTACTCTGCATTAACCTCTGAAGAAAATGTTTGTGTCAGACAAACATTTGACTTGTTCCAGAGAGAAACCCAACAGCACTCACAAAAAAACCCCATGCAATAGCTTAAAACCCTGGAGCAAATCAGGAATTGCCTTACCTCCAAGATGTTCCCACCAGGCTGCAAGACCCAGAGATGGGTTTTGATGTCAACTCCTTTCCCCCCTTTTTTTTTTTTTTTTTTTTTTAAGGGGTCATAGGTAAATCTGCAACTCCTAGAAGGATGTGGTTTATATAACTCTTCTCACCCCACACCTTGCACCTGGGTGACTACCACAGCACTTCCACCTGTATCTCTTACCAACCCAGATGGTCAAGAAACACAAGGAATGTTCTTCCCTTTGGCCAGGAGGGAGCTATAGGTGGGACACTGTCAGACAGGCTGACCAATTAACTGTACAGACAGCTCCAGGCTGGGTTTTCAGGACATGCCTGTAGGTTTTGGTTTGGCAAATGACAGTTTTGCCTTCTGAGAAGCCTTTTTTCAAGCTCAGAGCTACCTTTTTTTTTTGTGCACAGAAAGTACAAAAATAGCTCATTTCTTTGGACCTCTACACCCATCCCTTACCTGGAGCAGAGCAGGTGCTTTCACGAGAAAGAAGCTGCTCGTAGCCGTCAGCACAGGCATTTTACAAGAGGGGCTTGCATAAAGAAGTTAATTTTCTACAGTCTTTAAAAAGCAAGCAACTTATCACAGCCAGCCGTGCAGTAAGCACTGGGCAGGGAAGATAAATTTCTTCATTTTTTCCAGAGTTAAATCTTGCTAATTAAGACCACATTGCTGCTTGCTACCGAATTTGCATTGATATCTAATATTTCCCACACGTACTTATCAGAAGTGAATGCCTCAGCTTGTCTGAAACACAGGCATTAACTCCCCCTGCTTCCCAAGAACGTCAGTTTAGAGAAACGCACTTCTTATTAGTGCTGTGTGAAGGACTGCACCTCTGCAGACCTCCTTTTTGGACAACTATCTCTCTGGTGTTCTAATTTATAGGCGTACCCAGGGTTGTCCCCCCACCTCCCCATCCGAGGGCGGGCATTTCATGAGGGCGCAGGAAAGGTAAGTAGAAGACGCTGGCCTTGTTTCAAGACACTTAACTAATACCTACATGGAACTGCAGGTCCCCTGGGAGAGTTATTAATGGCTGCAAACTGAGAAAGGCTGAAATCCTCTCTTCCAACCAGTCCACAAGGACAGGAGATGTTTCCCAATGCAGGGACTTAAAAAGACTAAGGGTGAGATTGCAACTTCCCTTCTGTAGTTGCTGGCCAGCATCACCTTAACTGGTGACTCGGAAGAGCTTTGCATCTGAAGGTTTGGTTATGAGAAGCCTTTCTTATAATGCCTAGCCAGTGACCCAGTGCAGGAGGAAGGGATTTGGGAAAGGGAAGTGAAGGAAGAAAGGAAAAATGCTCTCCCCCAAATGACTCGCTGAGCTGGATACCCTGGTACTGCCTACTGTCCAGGACATGGAGCAAGAGGAGGCTTACATCTCACAAGTACCACTTTCCAGCTGGGCAGAGGATATTTCTTCACAGAGAGGGTGGTGAGGCACTGGGACAGGCTGCCCAGAGAAGCTGTGGATGCCCCATCCCTGGGAGTGTTCAAGGCCAGGCTGGATGAGGCTTGGAGCAACCTGGTCTAGTGGAGGGTGTCCCTGCCCATGGCAGGGGTTTGGATCTGGATGATCTTTAAGGCCCCTTCCAACCCAAACCATTCTGTGATTCTGTGATTCTATATAAAGAGCAGCTGGATCCAGAGAGGTGGCAGGAAGGGAGGTGATCCCACCGGAAAGAAACAGGTGAGGAAACCTTGCCTCTGGGACTAGCACTCAGCTGGGAGATGGCTTATTGCATGGTTCCATATTCTGGAGATTCCCCATGGAAATATGTCCTGCTGATGCTGAGCCCTACCTAGCCCTAAAAGCTCCCTAAAAGCTCCCTAAAAGCAGCTCCTAATTCCTGGGTTTCTCATGATGACTGCACTGTTGCCCCTCTCCTCTGATGGCAGAAACCAATTTACCCAGCAGGGACAAGCAGGGAGCTGAGGAGGTGATCAGGCTGAAGGAGGCCAAGGAAGGCTTAGACAGCTGAATAGACGCATGCCAGAATTGCTTGATAAATAAGTATCAATATGCTAATTGATTTAAAACCTTTGAATGCAAAACTATTAGCATGTGTCTGTGCAACTGAAGGGACATAAAAATAGATCTTCTGCCACACTGCAGGTTCTGGTGTTTCCAAACTCTGCTTTAATTCATAAATAGAACAAACAGTCAAAACGGTTGAGATTTTACTGCAAAAACTGTCTTTCCCAAACTCTCAGCCCAATGCAGCCCTGGACAAACACTTCATCCAAACTTTGTTATAACGTTGCTTGAGGTTTATCTCCAGTAACGCCAAAGCAACCAACAGCAAAGTAGGCAGCACGCATTTGGCTTTAAAAATGTTGAATCCAAAACACTAATGTTGCAAATGGCAAGGTCCACTAAAATGAAAATGAATGTTAGTATGTTTGTGTAAAGCCCAAATGGAATTAAACAGGGAAAGATTTGAAGCAGCATCTTCTGTCACTGGAATAAATCATTAGGAGGACTGAAACGTACTGGTTTGACATTATCAGAACGAGCTGGGCAAGGTGAAAAGATTTGTCTTGACACTTATTCATGGGTGGATAATTTTGCTGAATGGATTTTCTGAGGGGAAACTGGTTTTGACTTTTTTTTGTGAGAGTTCTACTTAATGAGCCAGCAAGAAAGACCAGTGAAGGGCACTAGAGCAAGCCCTGAGCTGCTGAGCCTCCGCTACCTTGCTTGATCTGGCAGCAACACTGGTATTATTGCCAGTTCTTTCCATTTGATTTTGAGCCTTGTCGGTCTTCAGTTTTTTGGGGTTTTTTTCCTTACATTTTCTGGTTTTGGAGTTTTCACAGTCCAGGACAGGTCCAAGAAGCTGCTGCAGACCAAGAAATCCATGATTTAAAACAATTAAGTGGCTCCTTTCTCAAAACATTGCACAAATAACAGCTTTTTCCACAGGAAGTGAATGTTCCTGCAAATGTATGTGTGGTTTCCCATCCTCTGGCTGCTGCTGAGTTGTCTAATTATTAATAACTGCTAATTACAGCCTTGGGCTGTACTCCCACACAAATAGACAAATGGTTACCAGCCCTACAGCCACAGATCAGGGAATGCAGTGCCTTCCCAGGCACTAGTGTGTAGTTCTGCACAAAGTGACCATGCAAGCTACTGCCCTCAGAGCAGGGAAATGTGGGTGCAAATCTGGTGTCTACGAGGAGGGCAGTGCTGGATAAACTTCCTTTTCCTTCTGCAGGGAGAGCAGTGCTCACAGGTGAGCTGTGTGCGGCAAGTCATATCCTCTAGCTGCAGATGTACGGCAGGTGCCACAAGGTCACTGCCCTCAGAGATGGCCAGCAGATGGAGGAAAGACAACTAGAGAGCAGGGAGAGATGAATATCTGTCTTTTAGTGGAAATGAAGAGGAGTAAAGGATATTCAAGAAGAGAAGGGCAGAGAAAAAACCCTAGAGGTGAGCCTGACTAATTGATGATATACATATTCTTCATGTGGGCAAGGTAACTGCTGCAATCTGCAAAAAGCCTTCAGGCTGATGAGTCTTTCAACCTTGCTTGGTGCAGCCATGGTGAGGAATGAACGAGGCTGTTGTAATTGGTCTGGGATGCGCAGGTGATGAACTGCCCCTCTTGTAGGCAGGTGGACCATAACTCCTGGGTCTCAGAGCCTTGCACCTACTTGGAGCTGTTGATGTGCTTGTTCCTTGAAGAAAAATCCTAAAATCCAGTGTACTCCACCATGGGAGAAACCAGTCCATCTGTGGCTTTGAGCCTAAATAATGTAGGAGGGACTTTCAAGCTTGGTCCACACATGCATGCACTGAGTTTACTCTTCCTGCGCTACAGCAGCCTAACTCTGGCACTGCGCTACCGAACCTGGAGAAGGCCAAGACCACTGTCACCACACCAGTGATGGCGAAGAGCAAAGCAGTTCTGTGTGAGTCAGCATCAGACTCCAACACTGCAGAGCGTGAAAAGCACATGGGGAGCCTTGCGGACACCAGTGCTGCCTGCTGGGCTCTAGGGTTGCCCTGGGCTCCAGCCTACACATGTGCAGTAAGCAGAGCCAGAAGGTAAATCCAGACCTTGGGTGGTT
The DNA here is from genome assembly GCA_027574665.1 of Rhynochetos jubatus. NCBI lineage: Eukaryota > Metazoa > Chordata > Aves > Eurypygiformes > Rhynochetidae > Rhynochetos > Rhynochetos jubatus. The sequence goes on along the minus strand of CM050650.1, from coordinate 13,269,615 downwards.
TAGAGCCTGGGTAATTAATGGAGACTGAAACTGAAGCATTTTCGCAGAGCTTGAGGGTAGACAAATGTCTGCTGGACTCAATCTCCAATGCAAGTCTGCAGAGCAACACTCAGGGGCCGTTACAGCTTGGCAGCCTGCTCGATAGGAAAGCAGGTGGGAACCCATCTTGGAAATCATGCCTCGGGAAATCTCCTACAGAGAGCTCTGCTCCCTGCTGCTTCTGCTCGGCGCTTACCAACAGATTTTCCCAGGCAGCCTCCCACCTGCTCAGCTCTTTCGCAAATTTGACCCCTAAAGGGGGAATTTGGCTCTTTCAGAAAATCTGCTATGAGAGGAGCTGAATGAAAGCACGCTGACACCCGTGGAAAGGGCCTTGCTGGTTTTGGCAAGCTTTGGCCCACACTGATTCATTTCTGTCCTCTTTTCCCAGCACACCGACGTGGTTCTAGGGATCAAGGTGAAACAGGGTCATGCACATCACCACTGCCGTAGCACAAAGAAAACACAGACCGCCCAAAGCATAATTGAAATCACAATCTTAGTTCTTAGCATACTTTACTTGAGAATATCAAAGGAAACTACATTTCATTATCAGACTCAGCAGGAAAAGCTAAGTTGGAGGGAGGTGGTTCTTTATTCATTCACATGGCTATATATCACACATAATGTCTGGCAGAAAATAGTGTTTCAACTTGGAGGAAAATATTATCTTTAGCTGAAAAGAAAGACTGTCTAATATGCCTACCACAACCTTTTTTCAGCAATACGGCTTAGAATTTATGGTAAATATTCTAATTGTTAGCTTTAAAGTAATTGCATCGTTATGATTTCTGAGGAGGAGCATGTTTTCAACTGCACACACACAAAATGAAATCACCACATTTCAGACAGAAACCCAACAGTCTGGATCCCATTGCATCTGGTGGAATGGATGGGATGGTGCTGGATGAATTAAAATCTGCCAAAGAGCTCACCATTGAACTCAGAGTTGGCCAAGCCCTGCTTTTGTAGCATTTTGGGTCATCAAACACCTTCATCTTTTCGAGATAACATTCTCTAACACACATCAGGGACACTGAGCTCAGAATAAAGAAATCCCTGAGAGAATAGGGCTGAAAGCACAGTCCTACCCTGGGTATGACACAGGGCTGTGGATCAACATAAGGATGGGCTAGTCCGAAAGAGCTACAGACTCAAACTCGTGTCTCTGAATTGGCCATGAGGTCCCTTTGCTACTCTATTGCTGCCTCTTGAGTTGGGAAACCAGAGAAAGAATTTGATTTGAGAGAAGGGCTATAAAGAAACCATGAAATCAGCTGTCCCACCTCTGGGGTGGTGAACACAGATGCTCCAGGAGGGCTGCTAAAGAGGCTGTGCACACAGTGATTGGTTCTGCTTCAGGTCTCCTCCAGCAGCAAGGTGTCCAGGTGCTACCTGCATTAGTGGTCCTTCCCAGACCATCACAACAGAGCACACCAAGAGGTCTTGTCCTTGCCTTTTTTTTTCTAATGCTCTGATATTTTCAGTCTTCACAATTGCCAATGGCAAGGAGTTCCATGGTGCAACCATGTGTTTTGTGGAAAGACAGCAGAAAGAGGGTTTCTTGGTGTCCCTCCCTCTTTCCTCTCCCTATAGAAAGAGTATCTTTTATAGCTGAAAGACCTGTTATGAGCTGAACTTCTCCTGAAAGCCAGAAACTCTCTTGTCCTCCTGCTGTCCTGATGCAACAGTTGTGCTGCTGCACTTCAAGGTAAACTCCCCACACCTGTGAGAAGTGTATTGTCTTCTTTCCACTTCCCATTTCTTTCTGGTTTTGTTATTTCTTTACTTCTCCTTGCCATACGTACAGGACTTGCAGGCTCTGCCTAGACTGACATCAGGTACCACAAGTTAGTTGGGTGACTGGTTAGAGGTGTCAGAGCTGAAATATTCAGGTAATTTGTATTCATTGTGCCTCTCCAAAGGAGAAGGTAATCTGGGGAAAGACTGAAGCTGTGTACAATCCATTAGATGCACATCTTAAAGGAAAGTTTGCCAGACAGGACAATCTGATATGCCTCTGAATATCTGGAATTAATGTAATGTTACTGTGCAAAAAATATCTTTCACAGTTACGTATTTTGGAAAAATTTGCCTTTGACTGTGAGAAATTGTCAGCTGGTCTGCATCATGGTGGATCTGAGGCTCACATAGATGAGTTGGTATGGATGTATTAGGAACTGAAAATCAAAGCCCTGTTTCCACCAAAGCATGGCATGAAATTTGGAATAAATCTTCCAATTGAAAATTAATTGGTGTTACACTGAGAAATGCAAATAAGACGGTGTTAATTCAGATAGTTTCCTTTCTCAAATATCAAGGACAAATTAAGGTTCCCACCAGTATTATGCAGTGAGATGTATTGGCATCTGACGTTGAGAAAAGATTGCCCGCTCTGGGAGCTGTGTATGCAGCTTTCTACTCGAGGGTGTTTTACCATTTCTTGCAATAAGGAACACAGAGTTCCACAAAAACTGAGACCTCTGAGGCATCCTAACCTCACTCGTACATCACAGAACCTCTCTAATTCATGAGAGGGTTGGCGTGCAGCCGTTACAGAGCACCCATGCCTCCTGGCAGACCGAGCCAAACCCATCATCTCCAGATGGCAAGGAAATCTGGCACTATGAAACACACATGGCTCCAACACCATCCCACCTGAAACGTGAACTGGAACAAAACCAAAAATGCATCACTGCAGGTTGATAGAGGTATCCTGCTTTGGTGGAATAAAGCTCCTCTTTGAGGACAACTGCTTAGGCTGCAAGAAAGAGCAAGAAGTGCTTGTGAAAATGAGAAGATTCTGCAGATTTTTTGATTTTTCTCCTCCTAGACCCAATGAGGAGGGAATAATCAGCCTATTTTCTCTTTACTACCACCTTTTACCTACTAAAAAAACATTGCAAGTCTCCGCTCAGTCTCTTCTTTCCTGGCATAACCAGTTCTTTCCTCACATGATGCATATTACGGAGGTTCTCTCTTTCTTGCTATTCTGTGCTGGCTTCTTTCCAGTGCCTCTACATAGTTCTTGAAGCACAGCTTCAAAATGGGGTATGACACTTGAGTCAAGACCTTGCCAGACCCACGGAGATCGGAGCTAAGAGAGCATCTTTCAAGCTGCACTCCTATTTGCACTCTCCAAATCAGCTGTCTTTTTGCTAGACCATCCCCCACACCCATCTGTTCTCTGTGTCCCCACACCCAATGTCTCCCTGTTTCTCAGTGTTATATCCATGTCCTCATTTTTAGGTTGCTGAATTCCCTGCCCTGTGTGTCACATCCAGTGAGTCTTTAACGAATGTCACCTGAGGAACTGCAGACCATTTCCCCCATTCTGCAGGTCAGTCTGACCAAATCCTGTCCCATCAGTGTCACTCCCAATCTCTCAGACTTTGTCTGGGCCATGTCAGTTAATCATTTCTGTATTTAATAAATCTGTTAATTAGAATCAACCATTGATAGCGCTTCCTGGTAACTTCACCCACACTATGTATTAACTTGCCTTACTGCTGGCAGCATCAGACCACCTCATTCATGTCAGCTGATATGCACCGCTTTCCCCTTCCCCTCACAGCAGGTCACCCAGGCAAATAAATGTTTGTTTTGGCATGAATTTTTCTTGATGAATACATGTTGACTGCTCTTACCCCTCCAATTAGTCTTCATTAAGGACTTGTGTAAGAAGCAAGTGGACGTCAGTGTCATTCTGGGCATTGTAGCTAGGCTGATGGCTTTACGAGTCTCTACCTCCTTCCTTTTGAATCAAGCACCAACTCCAGTGCTTGAAGCCATGCCCCAGGAGGTGTCAGAGACAATGAGTTCAGATGGGAACACTTGGGGTTTTTTTCCTGCAGCCTTGTTTCAAAAACAAACTTCCTTTGAAATTAATGCATTCAGAAGTAGCCTATTTTGGTGAAATAGCATTTTGTGGCAGAAATATGTTCTGTCACACACTTTTTAATCAGCTCCATCCCTAAATCATTTGAGGAATGATGCAATATTGTCCATTCTCTTTTTTGTTCTGTAAAGCTTAGGTGAGGGAGGTTACTTGTATTTCCTTCACTTGTGATGCTGGTATGTTTAGGTGGTGGTGTTGGCTGTGAAAGAGCTTGGTCTCTATGAATCTTAAAATACTTTACAAAGGGATCTTAACTGATCCTAGTTGGAACTAAATTTTCATCATTGTCTTCGCTGAGAGCAGGTAGACTCAAAAAACGTTTGAACTTGGCAGAAATCAAGTGATTCAAGAGCCTTTCAATACTTGGTGATAAAATTTGAATGCCCAATCAGCCATGGAAAGTCTCAGCTGTCCTGCCTCTTTCCAAGGTCTGGCTATGAGATATTTCATTTTAGAAGTTCCTATTAAATGACAGCTTTTAGGTCAATGCTCAGCTTGTGTTAGTCGACACATCTTGCAGGTGTTTATCACCCAAATTCTCTTGCTGGTGATCTCTGGGTGACTAATGGGATCTTCAGACGAGTGAAGTGTCTGCCTGCCCACAGATCAGGGCTGTGTTGGTTCCTGGCGGTGTTTACCACACCAAAGCCCTTGGCTGTTGGCAGGGAGCGGATGGGCAATGACCTGCTGTGAACTACGGATTTCCCTTGCATGGAGAGAGAGAGAAAGGCAGAGACAGAGCTGGAGGTGATGGAAAGAGGGAACCTTCACCCAAAGGAAAGATGGCATGCCACAACCAAAGCAGTTTATCTTCTCCTCAGCCTGCAGACGCAAACCTAACAAACTCTCAAGAAAGCTGATGCCTAGAAGAAGGTCAAAGACCAGATGAACTATCCTGATGCGCTAGGATGCGGGATGAGCACTTGGATATAAAGTCAGTCTAAAGCTGGAAGGGGAGCCCAGGAAGTGACAGAGGGGGTAGCAGAGAAGGACTTGGTTGCCCTGCAGGTCTCCATGGATTGCTGCTTGACCGAATATGCTCAGAGGACCCCATGATTGAGTCCCCAGACTTAAGGCATCTCCTGTTATCAGAGATTCCCCGAATCACCCTTGCTTGCCAGGTCACTTCCTCCTCCCAACAGCTGAGCTAGTATAGCTGGTACACATGGAGCGGCAGCCTGCAAGTCACAAGCAGGTTCTGCACCAGGACTGCCTCTGCCAGACAATAAAAAGCAAACTCAGTGTCAGCATACCCATTCCTATCAAAGGGGAAAAAAACCTTATCAGTTTAAAAGATTACTTGCTCCAGGACCTAAGAAACTGAGTTTAGAGTCCAGGCGTTGAAACATGGGGAACTCACTGCACGGAAGTTAATCCCCAGCAGAGGATGTGCTGTGGCCTCAAGCCCAGTGCCACCTCCATCAGGAAGGACTGAATTTATTGGATGGTTTGTAGGGGCTCAGCTGGCTGCTTCGGGAAACGTGTGAAAACCCATCTGCCTGAGAATGCATCTTTGCCTTCATAGAATCATAGAATGGTTTAGCTTGAGACCTTAAAGATCATCATCAGCCTTCTTGCTTTCCTTTTGGCTCCTAGCCAAAGGATGGCTTCCTTGGCATCCTTTTTCCATAGCCTGAATCTTAGATAGGGGCTAGGTTTTTTTTCAAAACAAACCAACCCATCTGCTTCCCACCCTTCTGCTCCAGTTGCCAGCAGATGAAGCCTTCACACAGTTTTTCAGTGCACCTGAGTGTACCTCTCTCTCTATACCAACCTGATCTCCTGTCACCCGGTGCTTCCTGTCCTTTCACCCACTGCAAAGACTATTTTCATTAATGCCATTTCATAGAAAGGCGCAGCTCCTAGCCAGCAGACTAAGCTGCTGGCTGGCTGCTGACGGCGTGGAAGAGAGCCTTCACCACACTCTGTCCCTTCTCCATGCAGCTTTCCAGGACGAGCTCCCCGGTAATGTCTTTTTAGACACAGTTTTCAGGAGAAGGGACGGTCAGATCTGTGTAAGGTGAACTGCTGCATGAGTGCAGTCCATCTCTCCCCGTACAGCAGGTTCCTCACACTGTACATTCCCTTCATGTGGAGTCCTTTTTGTGAGGATTTTTGTCTCAATGTCTGTCTACCCAGCAGAATGGTCTACTAAAAGAAAATGAGACCTTTTTTCAGCTGATTAGTCTTAATAGGCCCCCCAGGACCTAGATACCCTGATAATCACTTGGTCAGACACCCTGATTATATGGGAAAAATACAGGATGACAGGATATATCATATTAACATACTACAATTCTACATTCCTATTGCATGGAGTGCTGAAAACTGGAAAGTGTCCCACATATTGAAATAAAAGATTTAAATTGCTCTTCCTTATGGAAGATCATTTGCTGTCCATCCTTTTGCCAGACTCTTTTTTGTTTTGTTGGGGTTTTTTTTGTTTGTTTGTTTCTTTATCTGCTTCACTTCACTTTACTGCTAACTGTGACTTAAGTACGATTTATGATTCAAGTCAAGAGCCTGATTGCATTTAGTTTGCTGGTGACAGAATCAATTCATTCCGAGTAGGAAGAATGATGCATTGCTTGTCAGCCTTACTGGTCCATGGATTATTGAGAAGCCTAGTTTCTTCGTATGTTTTGGAGTCATGGGTTTTCTGCGTAAATAGCTTCATAATTACTGAAATTCAATATCCCTCTCCTTATTGGAGGTTATGGGAATTCTCACACAGAGGAACAGAGTGAACGTATCCCAGCTCGCAAAGGTCTGGTACATGGACCACAAGAGGACATACAAAGGACTGCTCAAACTGCCGCAGGAAGAGTAATACTTCCGTACAGCCGAGGAGGAGACTGTGCAGTGGGCTGGTGCTGAAAGGGGACCTGGACCATCACTGCTCTGTGAACTGCCTGTGATCCCCAGCTTCTTGCGACTGCCCGTCAGACGTAGGTGTCCTGAAGAGCGTCATGCTCTAACACCAGGTGTCAGGAAGAGCCTTAGCAGGGTGGAAGGCTGGTCATGGTGGAAACCATCATCCCACCGTGGCTTCTGCCTTCTTCATGGCCCCTCTCCCATCATAGGAGATGGCTGCCTTGTAACAAGGCTGTCTGGTGGCACGAACCCGTCATTCCCCTCCAAGGGTAACTGGGGTGGACATGGACTTGGGCAGGGGCCAAGTTGGTCACCCAGGAGCATCACCCTTGAGTCAACACTGGGCTGTTGCCGTGATGCAAATACCAGCTATAGCAGAGAGTGGGGAGGACTCAGCGTAGGGTAAAAGGTAGTTTTGGGAAAGTTTTAGAAAAAATATTCATTGGAGCTTTTCCAGCGCAACAGTTTTCCTCCAAAATAGGGCATTTCCCTTTCATTTTCTCAGAAGTATGTAAGTCTTGATAAAGTGACAGACTAGAACAGGGAAAGTACTGGAAAAAACTTGCTAAGTTTCTCTTGATAATACTAAATTGTTTCATCCTGCAAAAGCAAAGTAAATAAATTCCTCTTTCAACTCATCCATTTCCATTAATTTCACTTGAACTTTTAGGATAATATCAAATATTAATTTTAATATTATATTTCAGTGATGTCTTTAATATTTGCTGGTATAATTCTTTGTTATTATAGAAGTAAAATGTGTGTACCTTATGGAAATGGACCATTTAGGGATTGTTGAAACAAAATAATTTGATGTAGTCAGGACCATCCAATTTGATTATTCTCATTAGGCATTTCTTGAGGAGGGAAAGGGAAGAACATTGCATCATGAAGTCTGATTCAAAACAAAATTGACTTCTGAAATGTTGGGATTTTATCACTGGCTGAAAGCACTGGTATCTGGCAGGTATTTCTGCCAAGAAACAAAGAAACCAAGAAATCTAGGTGCAAAATAAAAAGGAACAAGGGGATGGCCAGTTGCTGTTTGTTCTGCCTGGGACTGCGGAGGTTACCTTGCCAGCCCATAGATGTGACAGAGCTACTGCAGGGAAGACTGTCAGAAGATAAGTGTACTCAGCTACACAAATTAAGAGTCTCAGCTTCATCTCTCAACCTCCTATTGTAATTTTTTTTGTCTCTCCTTCTGCTGATGGCATTGCCTGAGTTCCTCTTGCTGCCCTAAGTGAGGGGATGTGAGAGTCTCCTCTCCTTCCTTCTTGCTAGAAGCCTCTCCAAAGGTTTGCAAACTGCTGAGTGGGTCGGGGTGAAGCTGACATATGGATGAGGGGGGCTGGATGACCTTCACTCCCTAATGGATTCACTCCTGAGCTAAACACATCTCAGGATTTGGCTGTATCTATTCATCAAACTAATGGTGCAATGGTGGTTGCGCTTATTGGATTAGATCAGCACTGAGCCATGGGCTTATGCTAACAAGCAGCAAGTCCCCCAAAGTCCCTGAAGTATGTGATGTCTGCTGGCTTCTCCTCCAAAAGCAATGGGCACTGTGTCAGAAGATGCATCGCGAAGTGCCATAGAGACTTTTTTATGTATCATAAAGAAGCCAGGTCAAAGGTTTACTCAACACTGGCCCATGTCTGAGTAAATGCATGCCTAAGTCTCAGACGTGATGACTCCCTCAGGAGATCCCGTATGACATAGCACTGTCCTGGTCTCCTTGGGAGCACAGGCAGGGCACTGCCTGTCCCCATGCAGAATTTTACATCAGTGTGCTCAAGTCCACACTTTTCCCTCCAGTGGTGGGAAATATGGAAGGAAGACTTCTGTGCACTGTAAAAAATGTATGTGTGATGTGTGACACCCTGTCATTTTGGGAAGGCAATGACAAATGACTAATCTGTCCTGGTGGGGACTGATTTAATGGCCTGGGAGACAGGAAACCCTGTTCACATGTCTTGTTCTCAACACTGCAAAAAGCTCCTTGGCTCCAGACCTGTTTTGTGTAGTGTGTCTAGGGCAGCCAACAAAGACAGATACATCAGCACTCAGACCTTCACTGATCTTTGTTCTTGACAACAGCAGTCCTGTCCACAGAAGTGGATGAGTCTCTCCTTTAGAAGTCCCAGCCAGGACTCCCAGTTCATTGAAACATCATTTGATGTCACTACATACCAAGACACCTTCTTAACTCCAATTAAAACTTTGCTTTAAGCTATGGATGTGCTTGAGTGGCACTCTTTTGCTGACTGTGGCACTCCCAGGCACTATTTCCTGTAACAATTTGCCTCCCCAAGAAGTTCCCCTGATTTTCCTCTTTCTCATTCGTTATTAGTGACATCTAGTGACCAGCAAGAGTCATGCAGCAAATGAACGAAACCATAATTAATAAGGTAGATTGAACCTACATGACAAGACCATACTTGGTCTATTAATTTAGCAAGTGTTTCTCAGTGCCGCCAGCAGAGAAATCAGCCAGGCAGGATCTCTGGTGTTTTGAAATTATCATCTTACACATTAGCCTTTTGCAGAACTCCGAGGGCTGCCCCAGCTTCTGCAGGAGGTCCTAAGAAGGCAGCCCTCAGCTAAGACTTCCCTGAAGGTTTTGTGTTCCAGATAAGTCTTGGGATTTGCATTTTGAGGTCTGATTTTCAGGTAGTGAATTTTCAGCTTTTCTTATAAAATTGATTTCTTCAGGATATCTCCCTTGGGTGTCTGAAAAACTAGGCAATTTGTGAAATCTTCTTTTAACCTGTTTTCCTAATAAAATAAGAATAATTAATTGCTTTGTGTACTGCCACCATTTAGCTGAGTCTTTGCTCCCTACGAGCTTGCACCCCAAGTGACACAGTAGTACATGTTCCTGAGGTCACTATGTTCCTACCGTGCTTTGTGTAAGTAGGAAACCACGCAGAGCAAAGTGCCGGAGAGCACAGGGATAGAGGCTCCAGCAGCAGTAAAACCCTAATGAGGTGATGACAAGTCCATTTGGGAAAGAAGGCAAGTGGGAGAGACACCTTATACATATCCCAGCCATAGCAAAAAATGTCATGTCTCCTAGTACACCAAAGTCAATCTGCTCTGAGATGCAAATCTAGAGGAAAATGGGCTTGGCCTGCAAGAATAAACTGTAAAAACAATCAGAGAATTGATCTCGATCCTTTTTGCTGCCTCTTTTCTCCAAAGTAATGCTTACACTAGGTGAACAACAGTGCCCGGCTCAGAGCACCCCAGCCCCAGACAAACATGACAGGGAGACAGAGAGGTGGATGCACTACAGCTGCTGACTTGATTTGCCTCTCTGGCAGCTAGGGAAAGAGCTGGCTTGCAACATGGTCCAGTGGTGGAATTTCAGAAGCCCTCTCAGCAACCAAGCCCCCACACTGATGGAGATCATGCCTCAGATAAAAAGCATTTTAAATGAGCTGAATCAACACTGGGTTTTGGTGTGCCTTGCAGGTCATGTGCTCTGTGGCAAGCGTAGTCTGCTCCTGATCCCATCACAATAAATGGTGTGGCCTGGGGCTAGCAGAAATGGGGAGACATGCAGCTCTCCAGCCACCGCATGCTGCTGGTGCACCTCTCCTGCTCCCCCATTCCCCTCCTGGGAATCCGACTGTGAAATGCCACAGTGGAGGTGGCCAACCCAGCATGTGGGACCTAGGGAATTTGCAGAGCTGGGATGCACAAGCACAGTGATGAAGGGGGAGCAGTGCAGGCAAGGACCAGTCGCCAGACTCAGTTATCTCTGTGTCCCTGCCATACTGGTCACTCCACTCCAGGGTTCCCTCTAGCTCCCCAGGCTGCTGGAGGGATCCGTAAGCACTATGGACTCTGCAAGGCAGGGGCAGATTGAGCATGCACCAGCCCGCAGGCTGGTTAGGTGAATGTCTCATCATTATTTCCTCTGACAGATGCTGCAAACAATATGACTCGTAACAGACTGAGTGCAGAAAGTGTTGCAGCCCCCAGCAAACCCAGAGCTAAAAGGGCCGTACCATTATGCTATTAGTCAGAGCAGATGCTTGTGATGGTGGCAGTGACCTGAAACTGCTAATCTTGTTACTCAGGGAGGGCCTTCAGCCATGGGGCTGGCAAGTGTGGAATAAATAAACCAGGCTCTTCTTTCCTTCCCTGATCTGCCTGCCACATTCAGCTCTCACTTAAAGCAAAGAGAAGAGCAAAACAGCGGTGACAGCTGACAAGCAATGCCCTTCGCAGCTAACCCGCTGGTGGAAACAGATGCTGAAACGAATTTCAGACAAAGCTGACTCAGTCCACAGCTTGTAGCTGAAAGGCTGCAACCTCCCACCAGCTCTGGTTTTATCTCCTTTACTCAGGCTCTCCTCCTCTGCCTCTTTGTGAGGCTTCATTCATCACCAAGCACCTTTGGGCAGTGACCCCAGGCTGCAACTTGCATGTCCACCCTCATATGCACTTGTAGAACAAGAAAGAGCTGTTTCATGGAGCATGGTGTGCTCCACAGCTTCCACAACTATCTAGTGCAGGGAATTTGCGCTCAGGTAGCAGGTTTCAGTGCTGAAGGGAATGAGGTTGCTGTTGAGACCTGACCTATGCATAGTTTTCCCTGTGCAGCAACTGAGCTGTGCTATCTGCATCGCTGGTCCTTGTGATGAGGAAGAAAATAGCAATGCCTTTTTGGGTTGATCCCCAGCATGTTGACTCATGGGCTAAGCATCCTGAAGGAGGCAGGTGCCCATGTTCTTTCCTTTAGGGCCCACTTCTGCTCTAGGACTGGCACATCTACTGTAGTAGATGCAAACACCTGAAACAACTACTCTGAAAACAACCTCAACCTCCACACTCAGGGGAGGAGCAGCTAGAGATTTGTTTTTCTCCTCCAGATGAGGTGGAGAAATTGCTGTAAACTACAACTCAGGCAGTAAAGGAGAGTCTAGCACAGAAATTCTCCAACCCCTTTCTCAGGCCCTGCGTCTTGTCTTGCACCAGACAGACCAGAATTTCCTGTTTAATATAAGTTATGCCCATCTCCTGGTAACCTAGGAGGTGACTCTCTCCTTCTCACACTCCCATCCTTCATAGCAAGTCTCATTCAGGGTAGAATTTCAAAGGTCTAGTATAGTTTTGTTGAAAAACATCTGCTAAAAGAAAAAAAGAGAGAAAAAATATGTCCAAGACTAGGCCAAACCACTCTCTGGGCACACCAGTTTCTCTTGGTTGGACTCTGGAAAGACCAAGAAGGTTGGGTTAGATGCAATGCATCATGTTTAGACAGCTGTGTTAATGGAGAGGACTTCTGCCCCGTCTCTTTGGGGTGATGCCCCAGAGGAAGCATCTGCAGGTAGATTGCGGAGGGGGCTAGCGCACAGTGTGGCTTACCAGGAGATGGTGGCTACCCTTAGTATGGAGACAGGCTCTGCACAGGGATTGTTCGTCCCTGTGGTGGACAGCCATCATTTCACTGCTGGTTTTTCCTGTTTTCCATAGGAGAATGATGGGTCAAAGCATCCAGAGGGCAGCAAGACTGAGTCTCTTCTCACCACCTCAGCCCCATTCCCTTCGATTTGGAAACATCTCAGAGGAGTAAAAGGAGGCACAAATTAACTGGCTGTTTTCAGATATGGAAAATGTAATGCTGTAGGGCATAGGGATGAGAGGAGTAAGAACCTGTTTGAGATGTGCACCTCTACCCACCGAGTCCGAGCCAGATCAAAACCCACCCATCACTAGCTGCTGGCATGCTTGGGGCAAGCTGTGAGCAAAACCCCAGGAGGCAGATGGGCAGGAGAAGTACTCAGCACTTCCTAGCGTTTCATGGGAGAGCAAGGAGATGGCAGGAAGGGGAAAACAGCACAAGACTTCTGCCACAGTGCTTTCCTGACTACAAAATGTGTGATTAATGATGGAGTTTGGGGATGTGGAAGACACCACGGAGCAGCGGGCTTTGTGTGCTGCTGGCAAAGATGACTGAATGAGAACAGCACTGTGAAAAATGTGAGTTTATTAACACATGGGGTTAAATGCCACTGTCAAAGTAGCAAAGGTGGGTGAGCAGGGAAGAAGGGGATTTGGTTTTCAGTAATTCATCTTTGAAGGTATCTCTGGTTTTTGGAGCATACACTTTCCATTTCTTTGGAAGCAGAATAGCAAGTGAACCGTGTGGAATCTTCCAACACTCCCCAAAGGAAATACCAACAGCTGTGACAACACTGTGACCCTGATCTTTGGAAAGTGTAGGGACAACTGTAGGCACCAAGACAAATAATCTTGAATGGAAATTGAATATTTTTTCACCAGCACCTCCCCAGCAATATTGTGGGCAGTGTCTTACTGAAAGCTTTAAGTAAAGCCATAAAAAACTTGGCTGCAACAGACGGTGCAAGAATGCCTCTGCGGTCTTCATTTAAACATCAGGCAGATGTAATGAGAGAGATGAATCTGCAAAGGTATCTGTGTCAGAGGTGCTTTGACACATAGCTCCTGGCCTGCACAGACACGTTGCTCTCGGGCAGGCTGCAAGAGGATGTGTTACTGGGAAGCAAAGGTTTCGGCAGGACCTGAAGCACATACTTGAGGCAGTAGAAGCAGATGAGGAGGTGTCCAACTATTTCTACTTTTAAGGTCAGTATCTGGACAGAGGGTAGCCTTGGAGCACAGTGGGGAATGCTCCACAGACATGCCACCGTTTTGTGGATGCCTGTATCCATAGCCATCTCCTAATCTCTCCCAGGACACCTCGATAATGTTGTCTCCTTGTTTTCCTGGCTGTAAAACATTGTCCCACATTAAAATCCTAATATAACCAGGCAAGCATTTAAAAGCTACTATTGCAACCTTGTCAAATTACATAGTGCTTATAATTGCCTTGATTATTTTTAATTGCTTTACATAATACTGCTAGGATCTCACTAACATGGCTAAAAATCAGACTAAAAACCTTCTCATGTTTTGCTGTGTATATAAAGAACATAGAATCACTTAGGTTGGAAAAGACCTTTAAGATCATTGGGTTCAACTGTGAACTTAACACTGCCAGGATCACCACTAAACCGTGTCCCTAAGCACCACACCCACATGTCTTTTAATACCCCAGGGATGGTGACCTCAACATGTAACACAAGGGCAGATTTTTGCCCTGGTTTCCCAAGGAAACACTTGTGTGTCTGTCAGCAGCCACTGTCATGTCATCTCTCTCCCTTACAACTTTTCCCATGTTGTGATATGAATTGGCATGATATGAAAGGCACAAAAATGCTTACTTGCATCAAATACCATGAATATAGGCAGGTGGGTAGAGAGGAAAAAATCCAGTGCTGAAAGCATCAGCTCAACCTTTGCGAGGCACCAGTGTCCCCATCAGAGAGGTCACTTCTGTGTAAAACAAGCCTTCTTGATTTTGCAGTTCATTCACTGTAAACACCCCAGGTGGTGGAAACAGCAGCTGGCCCATCCTACCAGTGCCTCTGATGAAGGCTGGTATTGGCTGCATCAGGGGAAAACCAGCTCATAAGAGCCCAGTGTGAATTAAATAAAGTAGAAATTGCATGTATTTAAGATACACAAAATTCACAAACCATATCCTGGTCCCATGAGTTCTTCAGCTGCTGATCCACCCTGACACCATGTTCTCAACCAACTCATGACTTCCCAGGACACAGGTTCTTCTGATGGCAGGGCATAAGGACCTTTTCCCTGGAGAAATAACTTTTCCATGCAGTACAAACACATTTTCCTTACATCAGCCAGATCGATGCAGATCCGTTCCCAGCCTTTTTCACTCTTTACCTTTCTGTCACCACCACCACCACCAAGGCAAACATTATCAGCAGTGATTTCACACTCACGTCAAAAGCTTTAGTGAGACTATAGAAGTGTCTTGAGCATCAGACTGGTGTCCTCTCAGTTTCTATTTGATGACCATCCAACACCACGTCCTTCTAAGATGTGCCAGTTCATGACCTTACAGTGCAATTTTGTTCACAAGTCATTCCTTCCTTCTGCTTCACTCAGAAACCCAGAAGAGGAAGAAACAGCATTTCTATGACAAGACCTATTTTCCATAAAGCCATAGCGGGTGACATTAATTGTATTTGCATCCTCCATTTATTTATCAGGTCAATGCTGTATCCTCTTTCCTCTGCATTGCTTAATGCTGCCGGCAGCCTGGTGGTTCAGTACTACTTGGATCACACATAGCATCACTGAGAATTGTTCTAGACCCCCTGAGATGACCAAAGCCCCTTTCCTGGCAGTTTCTTATCTTGGGACTCCTATTCAACAGGGAAAGTCCTAGCAAGTCCTGGCCATGGCAGGAAAGGTTCAGGACAGGCTCATAAACAGCCCTCTCCCCTCCCAGAAGTAAGGAGAGATACTGGGAAAGGAGATCTCCATGTCCTGAGGAAACTATCCCATTTTCTGTTCGGTCAGCTCTTGGGCTCTGTCCAGCCCATTTGGCCCTTGTGATGACTGTGTTCCTACCCACTGTGCTTGCTCACATCGTGGCACAGGAATGTTATATTGCTGGGGTTTCTTACAGTACATAAATATTTCAAAAGCTCCTTCTGAGAGCCTCCTTCAGGTAGGACCCACCTGGGAGCTCTCTGGTTTGCAAGACCAGGAGCTTTATTTTCTCTTTTCCCACTTTACAGCCTTTGCAATAAGGAAAAATTGTGTTCTCCTATTGCCTTTTCTCAGCAAGTGCTGACTCCTCTCCATTACGGATCCCTCCCCCGCTCTGCCTTATGCCTCTCCTTGAATGACTGGCAATGCTGCCCAGAGCCAGACAGACACAAAACTGCCCTCTTGTACGGGTGGATGTGAAAAGGACCAGAAAAAAGTCATGTTCCTTCACAAACCACAGATGCCAAATTCTGTCCCCTTGCCAGAAACACACACGGTTCCCATGGACAGCAGCTGAATGCACAGCAGGGGAAATCCTCATTGATTTGTAACTCCCCAGGTGCCAACATAATTTGCACCAGGCACAGGAATTTCTAGTGTGACATTTTCTACAAATTGAATCTACTCTCAGGAGTTGCTAAAAAACCTTTTTCCTCCTCAACCTGAGAGCTGCTAGATTGTGCTAGTGCATCCAGGGAGCTCTGAAAAGGCTTTTAGAAACATCAGATGAGGCAAAGTCGCAGTTGGTAAGCACTGTGTCTCCACTGGCATCAACAGGCTACATCTACTAACATCATCTGACATCGGGTCTGGCACTAGAAATGTTCCTAGCTTCACTTCTACGAGAGCTTGGGATGTACTTATGGTTCACAGCAGAGCTCTGTGCCAATGCTGCCTTGCAAAAACCTGATGTGTTACTTTAACATTATTAGTAAATCTTTAGTTCTGCTGTAGCAGCACTTTGTGGTTATTTAATACCTCCAGGGACAACTTTCTTAAAATAACAGGTGAAATACTGGGACTTGAGAGAGCCAAGTATAATTTTCTGCTGTTTCAGGCTCGGGTCTTTGGCCGATCAAAGCACAACGATGCTCTGCTGTGAGAGGGTACCCACGTACACGCCAGAACCCTGGAAGAGGGGATGCAGCACCACGGGATTACGGGTGCACAGTTATTTTGTATAAAGGTGAAGACAGGCAGTTAAAATGTGAACATGGTGATAAATCTTTAAGGACAAGTTTTCAGGACAGCCTAGCCAGGTCCAAAAATCCAAAAAGGGCCTTAAGTTGCCTTTTCTCAAAACCTGAGCACAAAAATATCATTCCAACCTGCAAAATTCTATCCCAGCACTCCAGCAAGGTCTGAGAGGTTATAAAAAGGGTGTCAGGGTTCAGATCTTGAGGAGAAACATCTGCAGGTCATGTTTTGCTGATTTTAAATACCTGAGAGCAAATAGCTTGTTTCCTACATGCAGGGCGTTACCTGGCTTGTAAATGTACCTGCCTAATAAAATTTTGTATTTGTTTGACCTCTTCTGTTATTAAAAACCTCCTGGGAATATTTATCTTTTTTTTTTTTTGCATAGAGAGTGAAACCGATTGTTAATTCTAGAATATCCCCAGCTGCCTGGGATGGGCTTCCTAACGGATTGTTAATTCTAGAATATCCCCAGCTGCCTGGGATGGGCTTCCTGCACACAAAGGCGTCAGGTCTGGACACACAGTCTGGTGTCCAGGCACAATACTTGAACCTATGTGTTTCAAGGCTGTCAGTGGAGACGTAGCCAAGGAAAGTCCTATTTTCTCTAAATGTTATTTGGCCAAAACTGATAGGAGATGGACCAGGTGATACGGTTTGGGCGGTCAGTCGCATCGAACCGGGGATGTCACATGTTCAGTGCTGTCAGCTTTCACGATTAGTCTGCAACATAAATCAGATAAATAAAAATCTCACAAAGAATCAACCAACTATCTTGAAGTAACACACGAGAGGAGAGAAAACTCTAGGTTGGTGGTGGGTAGTCCATGAGAATAAAAACAGACCCAACCCTGCTACAGTGTCTCTCCTGGTGGGTAACCTACTGTGGCACATCCCTGCTGCAAACCCTGTGGTACTGCTCTCTTGTATTCCATGAAATTACATGCGTGTGCACCCCTGGGATACAGTGCCTTCCTGCACGGAGGCAAAAATCCTAGGGTCTTGGCTGTTCATCACCCTGTGAGGGTTTCATTTAGCACCCAGTGAAGGTATGTGGGGTTTTTCCGCTTGAGTCCAGCACTGACAGACCCTGAGTGTGCAGCCTTTCAGACCTCCATGGCTCTTCACAACAGTGACTTCACTCGCCAACAGCTCTTGTCCTTCAGTTGTCCATGCAGAGCCTCTCTTCTTGTCAGGAAGGGGGAAGCACTTCAGAATGAGAACGTGATTAGTTGATCTGAAGGTGGGAAAGGCTACAAAATATTAAGGTCATTGTTAACGTTATTATCAAAACCATAAGATAACTCCCCATTAATGCCACCTTTGTTTATTTGTCATGTAAGGGATGTTGTCAATACTGAGAGAATCTTTCACTTCAGAAATTACTACCAAACAACTTGGCACCAGGCCATAATGTGAAACATATTCTATTTAGCAGACAATACGAAACAATGCCTAAACTATTTTCCACAAATATTTAAAACACACAACGGCATGACACTAAAACTCCATCTGAATTGGATGGATGGATGGATGGATGGATGGATGGATGGATGGATGGATGGATGGATGGAGAACTCGCTGGACTTCCTACATATATTTATTTCTCAAATCAGATTTTATACATGCTTTTGTATCACAGTCTTTCCTTGCCCTTTCTATAAAATGCTTTCATGATGACAACTTTATTGGTGCTGAAATTATTCCTTCCCTGACTTTCAGATCACAATAACCTTGTTTGTCTTTTGAGTATTACCTATCATTATTTTTTCTCCCAATCATAATGATATGCATTATTTCTCTTAAAAGGACGGGATATCTCCTGATGTTTCAAGCCTGTGATGTGTGAAATACTCAGAACTATTAAAGAGAAGTTTGACATATTTGTAATGTCTTTGAAAACATGGACAAGAATCTGCATCTAGGGGTTTTTTTTATTATTATTTCCAGGCAACATTTATGCAGGATTTCTAAAATTACCATATTTCTAATGTTTTCCCCCAGGGTATTTAACTTTTCCGTTTGTCCTGTGTGTGGCTGTGGTGAGTAATGTGGCATGGTCCGCCAGCGAAGCTCAGGCATGCTCATAATGCAGCCAGCAAAGGTTACAACTGGGAGAGAACACAGATGCCAAAAATCATTTCATGTTAACATGTTCTTTGAGGTAATTCCCTTTCTTGGATGGATGACACAGCCAGCTGGGTAGGGATGGCACATTTCGTAATCCATGCTGCCTTTGGAAATTCACTGTGGCATGGTCTCTTCAAGTGTCAAGGTCAGATCCATCGCCTACATAAACTCCCACAAACAGAGCTGGGGTGACTGATGCTAGATCCGCACCAGAAATTCAAGGCGAGTATGTATACTGGCAAGTCATGAGCATGGTTGTGTTTGCAGCACATGAATTTAAAAGGCTTGATAAAATCGGGTGGAGCGGAGATGCTTTTGAATTGGAACGATTAACTGGGAATAATTTTCTCCTTTTTCCCAGTGTGGATGGAAAGACAACCCTTTCCTCTAAGGAGCTTTTCACTGCCTACTACACAAAAGTAGTGGCAGCGAATACAGGCTGAGCAGATAGTGGACAGCTAGTGAATACACAGTATTGACAGGGAATCGATGTGTAGATTAACATGTCACAGGAAGGGTCTCTTGGGACAGGGGGAGAACACCCAGTAAAGCACAAAGGGTCTCTCAGTAATTGATTCCCACCTTCTGCATGGGGACGAGTAACTGCCATGACAGTAAACTCCGGAATGGTGAAACATGGAAACAGCATCTTGACAGCAGAAGACCCAGCACTCAGCAAGCATGGTCCGCCAACCAGAGCTCTTTGCTGCATCAGATATATTTCTGGGCCTCCCAGCAGACCTCATTTCCCTGCAGGACCTGCTGAACCCAGCCCCCAGCACTGCAGTTTGCTGTTCTTACTGCCTGTGGCAAGAATCACTCCTGTGATGGAGTGTACTGGTTTTAGAGTTAATTTTCTTCACGGTGGCTGGTGTGAGGTTATGGGTTTGGATTTGCCCTGAGAATAGTACTGATAAGGTGTCTTTTAGTTGGTGCTGGGGAGTGCTTGCACCAATTCAAGGACTTTTCCAGCCTCTGATACTGTATCTGTGTTCCAGATTTTCTCACTACAAGCAGTGGAGGGTGGGGAATGTGTGACACAGTTCAGACAGGTGACCCAAACTGACCAAAGGAATATTTCATTACGCAGCATGTCATGGTCAGTGCATAAGCCAGGGGTGGGCCAGGGGGGCCATAGTTCATTTGTTTTGCAGTCAGTGAGTTGGTGTGTCGGTTGGCTCTCTCAGTCGCTCTCTCAGGCTTGCTTGGACTCTGCTACGATTGCTCTTGGGTTCTCTGGCTCTGACTCTCGCTAATCAGGAACTGACTGGGTATCAGTCGGCAGGGGTGAGCAATTGTATAATTTCTTTTATTTTTCATTATTTTCATTACATATTATTATTGGTATTGTTAATATTGTTAGTATCATAATAATATTCATTTATATTCAGTTATTAAATTGTTCTTATCTCAATCCAGGATCTTCCTTGTCTTGTCCTCCAATTCTCCTCCTCCACTGGAGGAGGGGGGAGGCGAACAAGCAGCTGCACTGTCCATAATTGCTAGCTGAGGTTAAACCACGACAGTTGCTTGAGCCTGGCCCGTGGATTAGCGTGGCTGGGCTCATTGTGCAGCAGCAAATATAGGACTAACATAACCCAGCCCCACCCCTGAGGGAGAGGGGATGAGCTGCAGGACCCACCCCTTCTGGGACCTTTGCCTCATGTTAGTTGCTATAAAAGGTCTGTATGTGTTGGGGTAGCCCCATGGGTGCCACCAGCAATGCATCAATGAAGCTACTCATTCTCCCAATGTACTTTTTTTTCTTTCTGACCCTCGCTTTGAAACCATTATATTCGAAAGCAATAGCAAGTTTTATGTTCTAGTTTTTTTAGTTTTCTAGCCTTATGGTCACAGATGAAAATTGACAAAGTAAGCTCAAATGTCTTAAAAGGTATTTGGCAGGCAAAAATTAACCCACATGCTGTTTTTAAAGAAATCTTACAAGCCGTTTTGTGTCAGAACTCTGGGCTAACATTATAGCTCTGGGAGCTCATTAAATTGCTCTTCTGACCTTTGTGCATCTCTGTATTTAATGTGACATGGTTGGAATCATCAAACAGAAACCAAGTAGAGATGATGCTCCAGGCCTTTGTAAAGAGGTGTGTATGTGTTCTCAGAGTAGCTTAAGCACTTCTAAAATATTAGACGCTGCTTATGTTTGGAAAGTAAGTAGGAAAGCACTTCTGTCAAGCTTGTGGGCTCTCATAAACCAATTTCCTGTAGCTATATCTGTACTGGCATCTCTTCCCTGCCTCTAAGATATCTCCTTCAACCACATCTTTAAAGGACCCATGGAATGCTTGAAAAGGAAATGTGACTTGTTTTCACCTCAGATTCTGGGCCTCTTCATGCTCAATTCCTTAGCAGATAGGAAAGCTGCAGCACCCTATCACTCCCTTTGCCAATGATGGGTCAGTCTTCTCCAGTGTGTCCTTTCTGAGTGGACAAGTTAAAAGCATAGAAAGGAATGACTCAGATCCCTAGACACAGGTACCTACTGCCCTTTGAGATGTCTTGGGGTAACCAGAACATCCCCATGTTGTTCGTAGGTAGGACATATCAACCCATTTTCTCCCAGAGGGGCAGCTGAATATGTGCTACGTATCTCTAGAAATGTGTAGGAAACTGAGTCCTGCCCAAAAGGACATATCAGATCTCATGTTGTGGGAGACCATGCTCACCCCCATGAATCCAGTAAAGCCCTCAAAGCCAAAGAACTTTCTCCATAGTAGTAAGCAAAATCTTGCACTGTTTGAGTCCCAGCGATCACCAACTGCGTCCAAACACACAACCTTTCACTTAACTTGTCTTCCAGAGAATCCAGTCCCATAGGCAGGTGGTGGAGTCATTTTAAGGAAGCTAATGGACTCGCTCTAGCCAAGGTTAAGAAGAAGCCCAGAGAAGCTGTGGATATCCCATCCCTGGAAGTGTCCAAGGCCAGGCTGGATAAGGCTTGAAGCAATCTGGTCTAGTGGAGGGTGTCCCTGCCCATGGCAGGGGGGTTGGAACCAGATGGTCTGTAAGGTCCCTTCAAACCCAAACTGTTCTGTGATTCTCTGTGTTGTCAGTCCTAGGGGTGCATGATGAGCAGGAAGAGCGCTGACAGAGGATCCTTCCCATGGCAAGCTTCCTGCCATGAACTGCTGAGACCCTCAGCCTCAACCACTGCTCTCGCTCTGATGTACAGAACCAAATGTGTTACTGCAGTTTCTGCATGGCGTGGGAGTTACACTGCTCCAGCACACTGCAAAATTGAGATGGCTACACAAAGAGCCCTTTTGTGGTAGGAAAATCAGAGTGGGAGTCTCATAGAAGTTACACAAAAATGAAAAAGAGACACAATGAAGGGAGAGCACATGCATGCAAAAATAGAGAGAGACAGGCTACAGATGGCAAGGGACATTAATAGGAACTTGAACAGTTCTTAAAATCCAATAGAATCAGAAGGAAGACAAAGGAGAGATAGGTTTATTAGTTCATGAAAAATAAGAGCTAAGCCAATCTGGTGTGGCAGGATTTTTGTTTCCTCCAGCCTTCTTAGTGAAAGGCAAACCGTGACCTCCACTTTCTTACATTTAAACAAAGTAGGACTGCAGACCAAAAAAGGAAAACACCTGGTTAAAGAATATTTACTGAAGTAATGACATCCTGAGGAACAGCAGAAGTTCACCCTCCTGCACTTAACACTCAGGTGAGGAGTTTCTTAGACATTTAGGGGTCATCTCTGCAAATACCCTGTACCCAGGGAATTGAGGCAGTGAAGCAGAGTAGTTCGTCTTTCAGGAGAGAAAGAGGAACCCAGGAAATTGGAGTAATCTGATACCCAGAAAGACAGAAGAGAAAATTATTAAACAATCTCTTTGTAGTCATCTAGGGAATAATAAGCTGATAAAAACAGCCAGGATATTCAAGAACTGACTCTCTCAAACCACTTCTAATTTTATTCCTTGTCAGTGTAGCCAGCCAAGTGGATAAAGAGGAGACAGCACATGTGATGTCTTGAATTTATTAAGAGTATGACATTGTCTTGCATGAAATTCTCTTAAGCAAAGAGGGAAGTATGGCCCAGTGGATGCACTCATGAAACCTGTGGATGCCTCTGTGTTGAAAAAAGTACCTAGAGCTTTGGAGGACAGGATTAGCAGAGGCTGGCTAAGTTGGAGAAGTGGTAGAAAATCAATGTAGATAAATTCAGTAAAGATAAATGCAAAGGAATCCAGGCAGAAATGGATTATTTCTTCCTAGGTGTTTGCTACCACGAGATGAGAGTTTTTGCTGTAGCAGTTCTTTAGAAAATGCTTTCCCTTCATCAAAAAGAATTATTGTGTGCTTGCTTTCTATAGAAGGTCACTGGAAAAGCACAAAACTTCCAGGCTGCAGTCCTCCAGAAAAATTCTCCATGCAGGCAAGCTCCTCTTCTCAATTATTCCAGCCCCTAACTAACCATCAATTCTTAGTTTAGATGGTGTTCTCAAACGTCTGTCATTTTTCAGCTAGATAGTGTTCGTGGAAAAAAGCATCGCTAACAAAACCAAGATCTCCTGTGGCAGAGGAAAGGATGTTGGCTTGGGATGAACCTTACAGACTAATCAGTTAATTAGCCATGGCTCTCTTCAATGCTAAGAGTCCCCAGTTCTGGTTGAAAAGTGGAGGAAAGGGCATTGCTGTGAATTTAAATGCTTCTTTTTTATATTGCCGTAGATATTGCCTTTCCTCTATTCACTTTGGAAGGATGCAGCCGGACTGTATTGCTGAAAGGAAGGATATTGTGAAACAAAAATACATCAGCTGATAACAAAATGCTTGAATTGAGAAGTATATGCCAAAGACTTTTAATACCACAACAACTGAGCTGCTAACAAAGCTGTATAAACTCTTATTAAGATATGCTACAAGAGCTTAGGACATCTACAAAAAAAAACCTGCAAAAACCAAATCCTGTAGTAAGTAATTCACCTGGAAGATAATCAAGTATAAAGTGATTTCTACAGCATTTGGGTTATCACTGTACAGAGGACAAAGCAGCAGCTGAAAAGAATTTGTGTCACTAATGTATTAATGTCCTGGGGAAATGCCGGCAGAGTACAAAGCCAAGGAGCGCCTGTATGTGCCCCTGTGTAGAGGTGTAGGTATGGATACACAGAGACACCTGTTTCCAAAGCTGTTGCCAACCTGCCTACCATGAAGTGAAAATGGCACAGGGAGATCAGAGAAAATAAAGGTCACCTGCTCACCTCCTGACCTGCTTGTCCTGTTAGAACAGGAGTCACCACAGCATCAAGTGAGCCCGACATCTGCAACAGAGGATGATAATCACAGACATCCCCTGGTCCATGCACCTGGATGTGGGTTTTGCTGCCTGCAGACCCAGCTGCCCGTTTGGGAATATACCCCACATGATACAGGCAGGTCTCACAAAGTTTCTCTCTCACACAAAGTTTACACTGGCTGTCCTTTTTCCTCACTCTTAATATATGTGACATAACTCACACAGAAATAGATGACCACTGTTTACAAACATCAAAGACAACAAAGAGACTTGAGTGGAGAATTAGACTTTTCAAGGAAACTTTTACATGGAAACCTTCACATTTTTTCACATGTTGAGCAGTGGGGGAAGGAGAATGCCTTGATGAAGGAGTTTTCCTGTGAGCTCTGCAGGGCTCATTGCTATGTTAGCCAATGCAGACATAATTTTTGATCACTGGACTACCACCTGTTCTTAGCTTTTCTCGAGGGGAAGGTAAAAGCTAAGAACATTGTTAGTGCAGCAGTCTAAACAATCCTTGCAATACAAGGCAGAGATGTTCTGCACTAACCGCTTCCAAACACTTACTCTGAAAAGCATGATAATCAAGCTGCATTTCGAGATAATCTGTCTAGATATAAAACCTGGAAAAACATTTATATGTTTCCAAGAAATACACATCCTGAAGCTGAGGTTAAAAGCACAGGCTCTGCCTGTGATTTCTAGTATAAATTAAAAACTTGCTTTCGTCTTTTTTTCCTCGAGGGCCTTTGCAAAGTTAATCAGGACCAAACTAATTTTCCCTGACTTCTTGCCAGTATTGCCTCTGTAAATACAATATGTGGGCATTGACAAATGCTTTGCACTGTGCACATGTCAATTTTAATATAGCGATACATTATTTGCCTGTAATTACCGATCTAAGTTACATTCAACAGAAGCTGATTGATGTAAATGAGACACTGGGTCTACAGCTATCCCCTTGGTAGTTTAGGGCTATTTCAGAAGGCAGGGTAGGTGTGTTGAGATTCAGGAGGTCTGGGAGATCTGTCCATCTAATTTTAAGTGACATCAAAAGCAGGTGTGTGTTCTGTGACAGGCATTTGTGAACAAAACTCCATGTTACTTCCTTATCCTGTTGGCTCCTAGGATGGACCTCACCTTGGGCGCGAGTATCCACTCTTTCCCACGGGTGTTGCTCAAGGGGGCTGTTTGTACTCCACTACCTGGGGAAGCTGTTGGTGGTAGCCTTCTCATTCAGGAAGAAAATTGTCCTGCATGTTGTGCCTGGCTGGAGTTATCTCACCCAGAGTCCCTTCACAGTGCATGGAGGGAGACAGACACCTCTGGAGACTGATCCACTCCACTTTCCTTAGGCACATCTCCCAGTATGGAGCAAATAACTCTAGGGAGGTGCAGAGGTACTGCCACAGCTACAAAGAGGACAACCCATTTTTAGCTGCACAACCTTCTGTATTAGTTGGGTCTGACAAAGCAGGGTGACTTCTTTCTTCAGGGACTCTGCCCAAGGCATGGCTAGTTTTGCCATAGCAGGACAGAGCAGTAACATCCTTTAGGTGTTTAATCCCAATGCATGCATCATCACAGACATGTCCTTGGAGGCGTGCTCCAACATAAGTCAGGTGACAACTAGATCTCTTGCAAAATTATGGCTTAGCTGTTCATTGCCTCCCTTCACTTAACTGCATCCACTGCTACCCAATACCTGTGCAGGTTGCCTTCTCATTTGTCACTTTTGCAATTTCTTTGTCAAAATCCTCCTCCACCATTTCAAGGTCAAAAGTTTCCTGGTATCATGAAAGCTTTTTGGGTCCAATAAGAGATGAATTGTTCACCAGAAAGATGTCAGAATTACTGAAGCATAATTAACCCTTATTCTTTCCAGCGGCAGGCCAGTCTAACCAGCCCCAGATGAAATTCACGCGCTCTATAAATCCTAGTTATGCTAACATTTGATGTTATAAATGTGTGCAGCCTGACAGATGTATTTTTATTAGGCTGTGTGCAATCTCCATTTGCATGGTAATGAAGCCTTCCAAAGGCATTCAGCAGGTGAGATGGGAGATGAACCCCTTCCATCAGCACCAGTGCTTGCATCTCATGATCAGTGGTATTTGTCAAAACCAGAAAATGCTTGTTAAACTGACACCGGTTACGGTATCACTTACATCCTCACCATTAAAGTGCAGGACTTGTCCAAGGGAGCTCTGCCAGAGCACAAAGCAAGGACTGGCAACCACCAGGGATAAGACAAGCTGCTGCCAAATCTGCTCGTGCTTTAGCCAGCCCAATGAGATGTTATGATATACCAATTTATATTCACTGTTACCATAATATTGGAAAATTTTACCATCCTCAATGCTTTTATGTCCCAGCATGCTGAGTTTTCTCTAGGCCTTAATTTCTGTAAAATAAGAATTATCCCAGTGCCACAAAGGTTAAACTCTTTGCAGTAGGGTCTCTAACTGCATGGAGAACACCCAGCATCGTTGTGAAGGGGACTGTTCTAAGACAAAGACCAAAACAACAATAATAAACTTCTGCATTAACCTCCACTTTCCAGGTGTGGTAATTTATTTAAAAAAAAAAAAAAGAAAAAGAAAGAAAGCAACACAGACATCTCATTAAGTCTCTCTATTTCCAACCTAAATTGGCTCCTCGGTTGATTTGTGGTTAATTGATGCAATCAGGGACACAGCTGAGGCACATTAAATACTTAGCAATTGTAATGCAGTAATTTCTGACAGTACTTCAGTAAGGTTGGCAATCCTGGTCTCGTACTCAGAGGGAGCGTGTCACTCCTGTTGTGAGAGGTTGCATTAAAAATAAAGCCAGGTTCAAGTTGCTAATAGCTACCCATTCATCTGCAGTCAAAAGCTGGGGAGTGCCCTTTCCCTTTCTGGCTAGGTGCAAGGACAGACATGGGGGAGCGCCTCATATCTCCTGGAGTCAGTATCACTTCCAACCTCTGCCTCCAAATGTCTTCCCAGCCTTCCCTGTAGCAGATGCTCCAGCACACACCTCCTAGCGCAGGACTCGGTCTCAGCTGCTCCCTCTCCGCACAAGGACATACACCTATTGTGTGTCACTGTGACAATGCGTCCCTGGGAGCACTACCTGCTGGCAAAGTAACGTGGTGCTTCTCATTATGGGACTAGATATTCCAATTATTTGTGGTTCTTCCCAATGTTTTATAAGCTGAGTAAACTTCGCATGGCTAGCCACTTTCTTCAGAAAGTAGCCTTGCAGAAGGCTTCAGCCAAAACGGTTTAATCGCTTTGGATAAATAGAAGGTGAAACAAAGTGGGTTTTTTAAAGGCTCCTACTCTTCCTTTAGGAATTCGCCTCTACCCCCAGTGCTTTGGAATTAAATCCAGGGGAGAGCAGATCCCCACTGGGCACATTTTATGCCATCCCTTCAGGCAGCTCACATGGATTTCTGCACGGAGGAAACCCATCAGGTCAGGTTCTCCTCAACTGTGGGTGCTGAGGAAGAGAGCAGAGAGCTGGTCTCACTCCTGCTGAGCTCCTGTGTCAGCTGGAGGAGGCAGAAGCTGCCTGAATGAGACTGCCAGGTCAAGAGGCAGTCGCACCTAGGAGTGGTACCCTAATGCCACACACGCAGATGGGACGTTCATTCCTTCTGAGAACACCCCATTGAAAATGTTCCTTTTTTCCCATAAGTAATTTTATTTTAAACATGTAGCCACAACACAAATAACGATGTTCTGGGTGGTTTTGGCTGACCTGTGTGTAAGCCTCCTCATTCAGTGTTTTGGAATGGTTCTTGCATCACCAAGGGGGTTATTTTCATGCTAAGCTAGTTCATAACATATTCAAAAATAGAGGAGTGGCATTTACTTTGGGTAAAATGTTTCATAATTTCCGATTCTACCTTCTTTTTTCAGCATCCCAAGCAAGCAAACTTAAAAGCGGGTCATAACAGTAATGAGAAGAGCAGGCAGGAGGCCAGAAATAATAATGTGCCTATTTAACTGAGCTCTGGTGGTCTCTAACCCCACACTCCTAATGAGACAGGGTTTGCACACTGCACAGCACCGTTCATCTGCCTGTCTACCTTTTCATGACTAATACTGAAACTGCTGCCCAATTTAAAGCTCATCAGACATAATCTGAGCTCTGGAAGATAATTAAATTCCTCCAAGTTGTGTGAAAGTCGCTGGCTGGATAGAGAGTTGCAAATTGAGCATGTCCTCTGCGAGGAAATTGTCAGGAAGAGCTCAGCAGTTACGGTGATCGCTGGCGGGTCCATGGGCACAAGGGTTGTTGGTGGCCAGCAGCACATGTGGATTGCGGGTCCAGCCTCCTGTCAGCAAAGGAGGTTGTTGCTGAGGTTACCGCTTCAGTGATGCTAAAACTGGTGGGAAACTGGGCTCTGTTTCTTGCACTGCTGCATGGGATGGGGAGGAGATACACCGCTCCTGGCCAAGGGGCTCTGCCAAGGTGCTATGATACTTCCCTTAGATGACACTTAGATATAAGGAAAATATTCTTCCGGAGAGGGTGGTGAGGAACTGAAACAGGTTGCCCAGAGGAGTTGTGGATCCCCCATCCCTGGAAATGTCCAAGGCCAGGCTCTCACAGAAACCATGACAGACGTCAATCAACCCCACTGGCATTTGTTGAAGTGTCTCCTCACAGACCATCCCGCGATGAGCAGACAGGAGCTGAACACCATGTCCAAGGTGTAAGCTAACAGTAAGCCACAGCCATGACGTTCTCCAATATTTTCTTCAATCCTTTAATGATTTCCAACACCATTTAAGTTTCTCTGGCACAGGTAGCAATTATCCAGACATCCACTAATGCTATCTGTTGTCACAACCACCCTGGCACCCTGGCTGTGCACCGAAAATGGTGTTTCCTGCTTCTGAGACGGTTCAGAAGACCATGTCCCTGCTGCTCACTGTCCAGTGCATGGTGCTTCAGCTGGGCTCATGGGTCCCATGCATTCTCACTATTTCATTTTGTTATCTTGTGAGTTAAATAAAGATGTAACATTGCGCTGAAATCCCTTTCCCTAGACAGTGATTGAATTTTGATGATGTCAAAAGGGTTTGTTCCTCTGTTGTTCTCTTAACATCAAGTAATTCCCACTAAATAGTAAGTAATTGATTTATCGTGTTTGTCTGGGGCTTTTTTTTTTTTAAGTAATTGATTTATTTAGTCATTGCAATTACAGTAAATCAGTTAACTAAAAATAATGCCAAATAATTAATTTACTTGGTATTTAAATATTAGAAATTGGCATGAATGACAGCAAATTACTCCCAGACAAGGCAAATTTTCTTATCACTTGCAGGAAATTGGATTATTAATTTTCAAATGTTACTTATATGTGCTGTTTTCGGTGGTCTGCCAGTTCTGTTCCACCTGCTGAGCAATCCATAGGAAAATCCAGTTACAGGGTCCCCTTCCTAACCTCTTCTCAGCTGCACGAGACAGAGTTATGTCCCAAAAAAAGTGTAAAGAGTGGTAAAAAAGCCCATTATAACTGCTAATATAGAAGTCTGAATACCTTGCTAACAGGTTTCATCTCGCACCTGAGGATTCTCTGATGTCTAATAAGGTTTAACCTCGCATTTCCTTTGTTTCACTGACAACCCCTCCTGCAATGCCTCCCCTACACGGCCATCTCTTCGAGTGAGAAAAGTCCTGTTCAAACATATAGCCTTTGAGATCTCCCCCCTACTGTTAAATCTGGTGGCAACTAACTAAAAGAGTAAAAATGTGATGGAGAGATGGGTAAGGAAGCCAGATGACACCAAGAAAAATCACAATATCCTTGTTTCTATAGGAAACCATGTGAGCAAATATATTTAATTGCTTTCATTTACTAAGATGCTGAAGTATCTCTGCATTGGGGAGGCTGGGATTAATGGTGTGTGCTGCTTTGAAAGTGCTTTATTCCTAGCAAACTATCCTTAACTGTCACACCTGCACAGCCAAGGTAAAAACTCACATACTCAGCTGTCCTGAAGCATGCCTCAGCTGCTGTGGCACAGGAATAAGGGTGGCACACAGATCAGACCTTGGGGTCTGCCCCGTGGGCTGCTTCAGAGTCCAAAGGCAAAAGGGATGCTGCCCTGGCCCAGGACACTGAGGCTTCTGAAAGAAGGAGTGATGGTTCCTACAACGTGATCAGTTCAAACTCCATCACGCTGCCCATGAGATGCAGCTGCTTGCTACGAGCTGGCTCAGCTTCCCAGCTTCCTTGGCCCTTCCAGCTAGAAAAACAAAACCCCCAAAATAGTCTGACACCAGGGAATATCTCTCACCAGGCAAACAGAACCAGTGTTATGCCCAGCTGGGATCTCCTTGTACCCCAGGGGAAGCCAAACCACCTCTGAAATGTCTGGTGCAATGGGAGCACTTTCCTCTGGAACCTCAGTGATAAGGGTGGTAAAAATGTAGCCTAAACAGACTCAAAAGGGCAAAATAGTGGGTTATCTGGGGAGCTGTCCTTCTGTCTTTTCAGTCTTTTCATTGCTTATTTTGAAACAGTATTAAAATATCCTGCAGAGAGATCAGCAAAGGAATCTCACACAGAGTCTTGCTTTTCCCAAGAGAAACAACAGTGCCAGAGAAATAAAAATAATAATTAAAAAAAAAAGTCTTCAGTCACCCTTCAATGCCTCCCTTTGAATTCAGCATGCTCCTGCGTGGAGCTGCTTACTCGGAAAGGTAGAGAACAAAGTCTCTCCATTCATACTGCTTATCTCACATGGCATCTTGTCATGGCCCCGTGGGAGCCAAGCGAGTGCAGAGAGGGGAGGGCTGTCAGAATCTCAGCTGAGATTTACAAGCCCCTGTAGGCCTAGCCCTAAAAAGCACGTGTTGTAACACTCCCTGAGAAGAGATGGTACAGCCAATATTGAACATGTACACAGAGGTTATAATCCAGGGCAGGAGCCTACATGTGAAAAAATCCCCCAGCTGTTCCTCTCACCAAGCTTCGGGTCACACTGCAGAGTGGCTTTGGATCTTGCAAGACAGACCTTTGCCATACAAAACTGGACAGGAAGATTTGCTCCAGGAATGTAGCAGGGTGACAAAGGGGACCTCATTCTGTCAAAGACTTGAGGTCCTCAGTGCCAACCACTTCACACCACAGAATCAAAACCTTGTTTGTATCCCATTTTCTTCTTTTGTTAGGATTCTTTTTTTCACCAAGCCAGCCATCAAACATGAAAACAGAGGTTCTGAGATGTGAGAAAACTCCATCCTTGGAAATATTCAAAACTTGGCCACATACAGACATGATCAACCTGCTCCTCCTAGCCTTACTTTGAGCAGAGGCCGCCTCCAGAGGTCCCTTCCAGTCAAAAATTATTCAGTGCTTCACTTGTGTTACATATTAAACCCATTCTGCCTGAAAAGGCCCAGCAGTTGGTGTATCTTAACAATGCCTCTCAAAACTTCATACCACACACAAGACCTACAGGATTTCTCCCTCTTCATTTCATCTTTGGCGTGCTTATATGGGTGTTGGAAATCCAGGCTCACCACTTCAGTACATTTAATTAACTCTAATTGTACCATTCGCATATTCACACCAGCCTCACTTGCCCCATAAATTGGCTTCATGCCTTCACTAGAAAGATGCTCAAGGCAGGACACTGTGTGCGCATGGAAAAATACTAGTAGGAACCCTGCCTGGGTCGCTTGTTATTCCCCACCTTCTCCCCAGCCGTTAAAAGCTAGGGAGAACCGGTTTTCTCTGTCTTCATAAAAGCTTAAAACAAGAATGGAAAGAGTGACCTCACAGTCAGCCCCAAAGTGCATCTGATCCAGTACCCTGGCACTGGGAATACAAATGACTCAGGAAAAGTATAAAAATAAGATAAACACGCAGCAATGCTTCCCACAAACCTCTCTTGGCCTCCAGAGCCAGAAGTGTCATTTTTGTGCTCAACCACCTTCAGGGTACTTCCCATCCCTTCACTCATCCAACACCATTTCAAACCCACATGTGCCACACCTTATCCAGGACACTGCCAGCCCCCAAAGCCCTATCCCAGAAGTTTTGCTTTGAGGCCCGGCCTCAGATTAGAGGGGAATTTCCAGAGCAACACCAATAAGTGAGGGTCTTAACATTTACTCTTGCACTGCTGGCAATGCCTACACCCAAAATTAAGAAGAGTATTCGGACTCCCCTCTAACCAGAATAGTCTTAATATTTCCAACAATTACCAGAATGTTTCTCTAAATACAGTAAAACACCGAAGGAGTGGGGAACAGACGTTTTGCTTTGCACAACCATTTTTGTCATTTTTTGTTAAGAAGGGAAGGGAGCGTCCATGGAAAGATGTTTGAAATTAGTGCTTCATTTCAAAATACCAAGAGGGAAATATTCTTCTTATCTCACTTGTTTTGCTCCTGATATGATTAACCTGGCAGAACCAGGAGGCTTTTACCAAGTGTGGTGGCATTGATGAATTTACTTTTCACCCTAAGGGAAAAAAGTTCCAGCTGCAAAACTGTGGCAAAGCTTCACTCCAAGAAGCCCACTGGCTTCTGCTGCCTTCACTTTCTGCCCAGTTCCCCTGTCTCCCTCCACTTCATTTATAATCCACAGGATACTCCTCCAAAAGCTTCCCAGACCATCTTCCATCTGTCTTCTCACCAGGTGGTCATAAATCAGCTGCTTCTTTGCCCTGGTGTTCTCTGCTCCAGTGGGTCTCTCCTTCCCCACCATGCTTCCTTTGTTCCTCTGCTCCTCCTTGGCTTGCCTTCAAGTTATTTTCCTTTCATCATCACTCAGCTTTCAGCCCTGTAGGATAGAAGAAAAATAAATACAAGGTGAAAAAAGTTCAGTGAGCTGTACAATTGTAAACACATTTGTCAGGCTAGACCAGGAATGAGTCGTTAATGAAAACGAGGGGTAAAACTGTAACAAATGCAGGGTACCTTTTGCTTTTTTTTTTTTTTTTTTTTTTTTTTTGCAGTAGAAAGTCCTCCTAGCTTGGAGCTAAGAATAATCATTTCATTATTTCCGAAAAGACCTGGCAGGAGTCCAGGCCCAGAATTTGATAAAGTGTTGAGGACTGAGACGGGCATAAAAGAGTTATTTCTAGCTCAATGAGATTTGATGTTCCACTTAAAATGAGCAGATCCTCTGCTAGAGTTAATTGGTGTCAGGGAACTGTTTTCTTCTGGAGCATCTCAGAGAGACACCAGCAGAGAAACTGCCTTGCTGTATTTCCACATTCCCCTGCCTTCCCTTCACTTCCCAAGAAGAGGAAAAAAATCTTAATTATGAATACAAATGGAGTTTACTACTCCTGAATAGTTGTAGGGATACACGTGAGAGGAAATTTCTACCAAGGTCCAAATTTGCCGGGCATTTAGGCACGTGCTAAAATGAAGCCTGTGCTTGTTCAAGCATTCCTGTTCCTGAACAGAGCCCAAAGCGTTCCCATCACTCCAGCTGAAGAGCCCAGAGATACCACAAGCAGCAGTGATTTTAAATGCTTCACTGTGATGCCCCCTTGCCCAGAGACGTCTGGTGGGTGAAATGTTTTTCACGAAGCATACAAAATGCCTGTTTTTTTGCAGGGTGGCTTATTACTATGGCAACTAGTACACCTCCTCCCCTTCTCTCCCCCTGCAGCATTGGTTTCAGAGGTCAGGAACTAATTTCAGCTGAGTGTGCACATCACTTTCCCCACAACTGTAGTGGCCATGCAGGCAATCCTGAAAGTGAAATGAAGTACAAATTGAGTTAATCAACACACCCCACAAAGCCAAACATCTGGACAGCTTTGTTAATGAAGCATCCACTGTGCTGTCTAATAACTAGGGCGTGAGGAGGGTTTTTCAGCTCCATGTGAGGATGGCAAACAGCTGGACTTTGACACAGAGCCAGAGCCCAGGATGTACAGCACACAGAATCAGGGGAAGTTTTGCAACAGCAATTTCCAATTCAGAGAAAAGCAGAGAGTTTGAAAGCAAGAGGCTGAGCTCAGAGAAAGTCATCTTTGTGAGGTTGTGCAGGAGTTAACTTGCCATTCAAGAGAACATAAGCTTCTAAGGAGAATTACTTGCTTTCATAGCTGCAAAAACACAATTTGATTTGTTTTTAAGAGAGAAAAGTGGAGTTTTCCTCATTTCCAGTTACTGCCTCACATTTGCCAGGCAAAGCAAACAGAGGGCAGAGAAATAGCTTCACTTCAGACAATCACAGCTGCAGCAGCATTTCAGTTTTGTAAAGGATGCTGAAGCCGTAAATGGCTCATTTTCCTGCATAAGCAGCTGCAAAGGAACCCTTTCTCGCTGTGGGGCTTTGCTTGCCCTTTTGTCCTGTTCCTAGAGGGTTGATGTTTGTTGGTCCATCAGCACGACCACTCAAGAGAAACACAGCAGGCTGGACGCCCGCTTATTCTCTAATGTTTGCTTTGTGTCTACAGATAGTCCCTTTCCTCCCCATGAAACCTGCAACAGGATTGCCTCCCACAGATATTCCTAGTGCTTGCCTTGACAGTCCCTGTTCCCTTGCACTGCTTTCCACCATCCCAAGAGAAGCTTTTCTCCTTATCACAGCCGTGACCAGAAACAAACATTTGATTTTCATTTACCAGACCACTGCTGGATTGCACCAGACAAAGCAAAAAGCGCTTCCAGACTGATGACATCAGCATTCATCCCTGGGATTCCCCAGAAACTAAACAGGCTGGCTTTTCCCTCTGTCCCCATAGCATGTGTCCATGCGTGGCAAGGCGTACCTCACACCCACTTACTTCAGTGTCACCTGTTCAGGGAGGAGGTGAGCAGGACGCTGGTGAACGCCTCTCAGCAGCCACAGTGCTTACAGACCCACCTAGGTATCATTTTCACTGTTTCACTCCTGTTCGTAACTCTTTCTGCACTGTCCTGCTGACAGGGAGCAAAGGGTGCTAGCTCTTAAAATTCCCACCAGCTCTTCCTCCCTTGACTTGATCAAAAACACATGGGCTGTTACACCCCCGCTGCTCCCTGACAACACTATCTAATATCCACAATTAGTCTCAAGAGGAGCTAATTGCCCACAGAGACTTCATTCATTAATGAAGCATCACTCCTTCCATGGATACCAGAAGAGAGCCTTGCTGCAGGGATGGTGCAGAGAGAACAGTGGGACGTTCACAGGGCCTCATCCTGCTATCAGAATGGTGACCCTGGTTAGTAGCCGTCACAGGTAACAAGCATGGTTAGCAGGGAGGAAAGGGACAACAGGATTAGCAGGAAAAGGACACTATGTACTCAGGCCCAGCTATGGTGACTTTGGATGAAAGAAGGTTTCACTGCTGGGTAGGTGGTTTGTGGTTCCCAGTGCATATGACTGAATTTCTCTTCTCTCTACCACAATTAAACCTGACTTGTTTAATCTAATTTTTGAAATTAATTTTACTTGCATGTAATGAGTGTTACTAAGCTTCCCAGGTTTCTGGACAGGTGGAGGGCTGACAGCTTGATAAAAACCCTATGGGAACCATGTGTTTTGGTGCTAATTCAGGAGTTGAATAAGCTCAGTAGAAAGTCCAGGCTGGGCAATGTGAACTGATCCTTTAGCCTGTGCTGTCTGTACCAAGATGCTGCAGGCAACACCCAGGCTGTGTTTGTGCAGTGTCTGGCATACATAGAGCTGTCCTCTGGGGCAAGACCAGTGCTCCAGCCAGCCTGGTGCTGCCTCCAGCACTGAAAACAGGAGACTGCGCGTGTCTGGCCTTCCTGTGATCCGTTGCCAGTACTTTCCTGCATCCCCAGGCACAGGCTGGGAGTGCTTGGAGAAAGAGTCCCACAACATCCATTAACAGACCTGTTGTGAACCCCTTTTTGAACCTGTTGGTACAACAAATTTCAGTGTTTGTTACCTGCTGTGTAAAAAAATATTCTCTTTTATCAGTTCGGAGCTGATGTTCTGCTGGTTTTCCCCTCTCCCCAGCCCAGCTCTTGCACTTTCACACTGTCTCCTCCGAACTTATCCTTCCTGCAGCCTGACTCCAGTTCTAACCACCTGTAAAGCTAGCACTGACGGTAGTAAAGCCACACTCCTGAGAAAGTAAAGCCTTTGCGCACCTCCTGTCTGTTTGTTTACAGAGCCCAGATGGATCTAGGTGCTCAAACATAGGCTTCATGTGTCCAGCATGAGCGAGGCCCATGTGAGACACCACTTTTTTTTACAATTCTTTAATTTCGCTGAAAACATCTGGGATCATTCCTACAGTAAAGTGTAACTTTCTGAGTCTGACCGAACTTATCCTGAAAGTGGAGCCTGTGTAATGCACCAAGCTGCGCATAGGGAAGGCAATTCTGCAAGGAGCACTGTTGACATGGGGGAGCAGGCTTTTTCTTCCCATCATGCACTCTTGCCCAGCCTGATGTCACATACCGTCAGCAGAGAGGATAGAAGCCGCAGGGCTTTTCAGCGAAAAAAGTGGAGATTTCTGGCATTAGCAGGAAAGAGATGCTGCCCACTTCCACTGTCATAGAATCATGTAACGGTTTGGGTTAGAAGGGACCTTACCGACCATCTGGTTCCAGTCCCCCTGCCATGGGCAGGGACACCCTCCCCTAGACCAGGTTGCTCCAAGCCTCATCCAGCCTGGCCTTGAACACTTCCAGGGATGGGGCATCCACAGCTTCTCTGGGCAACCTGTGCCATTGCCCCACCACCCTCTGTGTGAAGTTATCAGGCATTCATAAACAGCAGCGTTGTCAGGAGATGCACTTCAGAGCAGTAGCCTGTTTGCAAACACATTTTGGTCCTACTGAGCGTGTGATGGGGGTGGGAGCGGGAACATGCCTCATGCCTCTCCCTGGGAAGTGGTCTCCCTTCATCAGCAGCACCCTGAACCCTGCAGACCAGCTGCCCCCAGGTCTCTTTGCTCTGCTTGCTGCCAGCACTGGCCGTGAAGGCACAACAGGCTCCGAAGTTAGGAGAGAAGAGAATGGAATTCTAGGGATGCTTACATCCAAGACAGGCAAGGAGGTAACTCCAGACTTGAGCCCAGCAACATCTCCCTGACATGCCCGGAAATCAGGCTGTGAAAAAGAAGAGCAAGGAGGGTTCTTTCTCTCACAGCATGATGGCAGAGCTGCAGAGTGATTCCTTAACCTGTAGAGGACAGACTTGCCCAAAGCCTGGTCTCCAGTCAGCTCAGAAGGCAAGGAGATGCCATCTGTAGGCAGATGCTGTCAGCATGACCACACCAGCAGGCAGGGTGCCAAGTGGAGGCCTGAGGCAAGACCCAGCCTGGCAGCGCAGGCAGGGTGGTTTGGACTTTCTTGCTCCGGTCTGGTTGCCAACCAGCCATGTTAGCCTGGCTCTGCACGTTGGCCCACAGCAGGGCTTGCCAGCCAGGCTGTTCCTCTGCCCAGTAGGCTCTGTCTGCACCGCATCCCCCCTGGCTCTTGCTGCAACTCATGGGAGCCATTAGGCTTCAGAAAGGCCATGGTTGCATGAAGTCATTACATCAGTTTTTAAGTTCAAGTTCACTGCAACCACAGGACAAGGTTGATCCTCTGCGCGCTCGCCCAGAAGCATGATCCCACGTGCATAATGAGTTTGCATTGGATTGGCACTGCCAGGTGGCAGGACATTGTCTAGTTAATAAAATCCTGCAGTAATGAGGGAGAAAACACAGTGCAAGCCCTGGGAACTCTGCTTTTCAAAGCTGGAGTGTCACTGATTTAGTAGCGCTATTTTATCACTTCCCTGGGGCTTGCAGGCTTCTCAGAAAGGAGCAGGGAACAGTTGGTTTGTTTCCTAATCCCCCCCTCAACGTCCCAGATGAGGGCTGTGCTTGTGCAAAAGAGAGAGATGAATTCAGATCCGATGTGAAGAGCTGCGATTTTGTTGTGCTGGACCGCATCCACATCTGGCAGGTGTCAGCGTGTCAGAATCAGTGGGACAATCCCAATTTCTATCCATCTGTCCATAGGGCTCATCACGCTTGAAATACCGCATAGAAATAGAGCAAAATCAAAATTCTTATGCTCAACAGCTGCATGCTCTGATGATATCGGAAAAGGGAGGGAAGGGTGAAGCAGCCTATCTTCACGAAGACACTCTGACAGTCCACATGGCTGCCTGCATCTCTACTGCCTCCCTCTGACTTTTGAACCCATCAGCTTAAGGCCACGAGGCACAAAGGTTGGGATGTCACATTGGGCATCACTCACTTTCCCCACGCTCCTGGCGTGTCGATCAAGGCTATCGCAAGCACTGCATATGCACCTTCGGACAGGGACACAGAAAATGTTTACAGCCCATTCCCTGTGTATCATTAGGACCAAAGAGACCCTGACCCTCAGCATCCAACATCCCAGTCCACACAAGCTGAATTTTCTCGGTCAGTTCAGGGGAAAAGTGAGACCCCATCTGCAGTCTGGATCAATCCCTCCAGGCACAAGGGGAGACTGGGTGCCAGCTGGGAATGTAAGGTGTAAAATCACAGATAAATGGGCAAGAAAGGTGGGGAAAGAAGGGGATGGTCTCAGCTCTGAAAAATAAGAGAGCAATAAGTAATTTCAGCCCTGCTCTTTGTACTCAAAATATGGGCTGACAGAAAATAGTGTTTGATTAGCAAACAACAGGCTCAGCCCAGAAAATTTCATCTCCTGAGAGGCCTCAAACCTGGCACTTGCTAAATGCACCCTGACTTTGTGCAGTGTGACTTGCCACAGAAATCTTACTGATGTCTACAACGTGGTAGGTGAACATGTCAGGCAGAAAGGACTGAGACACTTCCAGACAATAAAGCAGCTACTGTGTTGTTTGGATCTCCATTAATCTGATTCATCTGAGCAAGACTGAGCCTTGGCCACTGCAATCTTGCATAATTCAAATTCCAAAAATGCTTCAGTTAACTCAGAATCACTCAGGGATTAGGATTACTATTAAAAAATCTGAAAAGTCACATCTATATGTGCACCTTCCTTGGCCGCCCTTATGAGAATTTTAGCTGTTATTAGAAAAACAAAAAAATCAGTGCAAACCAATTGCTGAAATTTTAATCTCTGAAAAGCAAAACAGAGTGTCCCTAGGGCTCACACTGTTCCCTTGTTCGTTACATGTTTATTAGTGGGGTTTTTGAACTTGGGTAACACATAATAAAGAGGCAGATGATGCTGATTATTATTCGCTTTACTTCCCTCTCCGCAGTCTGCTTTGCCAAGACCTGTGTGAAGATCATGACAGTCACTCTTCACCCTGCCTCTCATGCACTCCCAGAACACCTCGGCTCTAGGCTGCTCCAGCTGCCAGCAGTCCTGAGAGAGGGGAAAGGCTATAACCCCCCCAGGGCTCCCTCCAGAGCACCCGGGGAGGAGAGAGCAGGAGTTTCCTACTGCATGTGCAGCAGCTCCCACGGCAATTCCCATGTGCAGCAATTCCCAAGGCACAGCAATTTGCCTCGTGGACATGACAATTCCTTCTCCCAAGCCCTAAAAGAGAAATATATGGAGGTGAATGAGCAGCGGTCATCTTTCAGGGTCTGCAGGGAACCTGAAGAAATGGCTGTGTATCCATAAGCACACACAGAACTGAAGTGTGCATGAAACTAAAAAGCATCCCATTTCACATGGATAACTTGTTCTCCTTGGTGCAATTAACCTTTCAAACTCCTTGTAAGACATTACTGACTCCAGAAGGGAGAACAGAACTCAGATAAGGGAGCAGTTGGTCCTACAAAAACAGGGTTACGAGCACGAAAGGGAATTGTCTCCATGCCTGGTTTCCTCTGGACTTACTGGATTTATTGGAAAGCAGTCCTGATTCAGGAGTGGACACTTATGGACACTCAGGTGACTTCTTTTACAGAATCATAGAATGGTTTAGTTTGGAAGGGACCTTAAAGATCATCTAGTTCCAACACCCCATCTTGTCTAAAAAGGACTGAGTGCCCACTTACAGGTATTATTCCCAACAGCGGAATGGATGCTCCCTATGTTATATATACATTTTTAAAACTCCTGATCTGTGCGTGGCTCAGTAAGACTGCAGGAGCGAAGAGAGAACCCCTTGCTGCTCCGCCATTATCTCAGGGATCAGCTGGCAGCAGGCTTAGGGGTCCCATGGAGCCCACAGACATAAAAACGTTGTAAAAACACAGCCTAGTTATACCTATGGCAGGATCAATCCAGCCCAGCCCATGATTCTCTCCATCGAAAGGCTTGAGCTCAGAAATACACCCAAGTGATATTTAGCATCAGGCCTGCTGAAGGTACAGACCATCCCTGCAGGATGACGGAGCTCCGAAGAGGTGAGGCCGAAGGGCAGATGAAGCCCGGGGTGGGACAGCTGGTGAGGTTTTGTTCCCTTGCTCAAACACCACACTGCAAACCTCCTTGGCTCAAGAGACAACGTGCTGGCACCGGTGTCTGTGCAGCAGTGTCACACCGTACAGCTGATGTCCTGGCTCCATCCCCACTCACAGCCAAAGCTTTTCAAGCCAGAGAGAGACTCTGCCTGCCAAGCTCGTGTCTCTGCTGTCCCTCTTTGTTTCACTGGCTCAACCCTTTCTCCACTCCCATCCTCTCATAACAGATACCACTATGCTTTGATCTTCAGCCACAGACAGGTGAGATGAGGAATATGTGTCGTGGGCTGTGTTTGAAAAATCCTTCCTTACCGGATCCCATGCAGGACAGGACATTATAATGGGGCTGTTAGTGGGTTTACCATGTTTCCTGTGGAAGGTTTTCACTGTTAGAGACCATTTGCTCTTCAGCAAGACAGTAGTAAGCATAAATCATATCTGCATACGTTCACAATCCTCAGTGAGCATCGATTCACTCTGCAGCGGTCACCTCTCTTCTGCTCATGCCAGCTGATCACTGTGCTGGGGGCAGAGCTGGTTATACTGCTTTTTCAGCCTCAAAACCCAGAAGGCAAATAAGAGGAACACCTGATATATCATCTTTTACAAGAGAAGAAGCTTTGTGCCCATCTTACAAATTTGGGGCATTATCACCTGCTTCCTGAACTCACAAGCTTGGCAGTGCTATGGTAAAAGAAAGTACACATTAAAAATTCAATGGTAGGAGTTCTTCCCATCATCTGTCGCTCATCCTTCTCCCCAGAGAGACAGGAAACTGGGATGAATGTCTCTGCTGGAGCCATCATGCCTGGGTTAGTGAAGCAGGACATCTTCCCCACATACTGATTGACTTCGATTCGCCCTGGTTCTGTCTCAATGAGCCTTGTCCACAGGCAGCTGCCAGCCATGCTCTGAGAAGAAGGAGGGGTAATTAGCTGACTCTCTGGGAACAGTTCTGTAACAAAGGTACAAAGAACGAGCCAAGGGCAAGGAGAGAAGGTGCTTTCATACATCCATATTTGTGTTTGTTTGCTTTGGCAAGCAAAGTTCAAACGGCAGCTACCATCAGTGCTTTGCAGAAGAAAGCCAACAGCAGCAGCAACCTCTAGAAAGCAGCTGAGGATAATCTGCCTTCAGATATAGTTTCTTCCAGACCTGAGTCCAGCCCTGAGGCAGGTGGATTTGTGTCCTTCCCAAAACCCAGGCTCCCCTTCTGCCTGACCCTGACTCTTAAATATGTCAAAACCACAGTAGGAGCTAGAAAAATATGTGGTTTCGTTCAGATCCTGTAGCAATTAATCAGATGTGCTTTTTAAGGAAGAAAAAGAGGTTTACTTCATTTGCTATCTGCCATCTCCTGCTTTTGCTCTCTTCCCATTGTTCCCATGCTGTGTGGGACAGGATAGGAACTAGAGCAGGTCCCCCACCTCCACCCTGTTGGAAACTGTAATAGCCCAAATCGTGTCTGCCTCTGAAGTAAGAGCTTCACACGTTTAATTTTTCCCTTTTCATTATGTCTGTCTCACTTGCAGCTGCAGGCGGACGTTTACCTCTGCACCACAGGTCCCAGGATATATGCCTTCCAGCCACGTGGGCAGTCAGATGTGAGAAGGGACAAAGAGTTTGACCTGAGTATTAGACTGGGCAAACTCGAGCTGAAGGTAAAAACTGATAATTCCTGTTCCTCTTACGAAGGTTAAAAGTGAACACGGCACACCGTATGGGTCAGAGAATGCCTGGATCCCTTGAGACCTGAGGGACCGCTGAAGGCCTCGCAGGTGGCCCACCCTTCTCACCCAGGTGCCATCAGAGGGACAGGGGAAGCAGTGGCAATTGGGCTATGCTCAGGAACTGGGTCCACCCTGGAAAGGATATCAAGGGAAGACCAACCCATCTTCATCCTTCCAGGGGCTCCTTTAGTGGCAGGGACCCTCACCTCTCTTCTCTGGGTATCCGCAGGCTGAGCTGAGCCAGCACGAGGGCAGCGCAGGGTATCACACATGGGTGCTCTTCAGAGCATGTCAGGGGTAGTGCCAGAGGGCTGAACTCAATTTAATGAGCCACTGGGCACAGCCCTGCAAGGTGTCACAGCCAAGAATGCATGCATTCATCTACTGCTGGCAGGGAAATGACGGGAAACACAACGGGTGAGAACAGTGCTGTTAGGCAGAGCCATTGCGTGCCTTGCAGAGAAGATACAGAATCAAATCTCTCAGTGCTCCTGACATGAGCAGGAGTGCGGCTGCACGTCACTCGGGCAGCCCACCAGTGCCTCCAGCAACGAACTTACAGAGCAGGACTGAACATCTCCAGCCAAAACCAAACCACAACCAACTGCCATTCTACCTTCTTCACTACAACTGCATTCCTAAACCTCTTAACCCACTGCAGTTTGTCATTTAATTATCCCAATCTGAAAAAGAACCTCCTGGACCTCCAGTTTATTAAGAACACTAACGCAGAAAGGTCCTCGCCTAACTGCAACATGAGTCCATCTTTTATTCTTTGAAGTCCTGACATTCATTTTTTTGTTCTTCTGCTCTAGGAGCCCTCCAGCGACCTACAGGACTTCTTTTCCCCTGCACTCTGTATATAACAAGTCCTGGGAGATGGGTAAATATTATCTTACATAATTTTGTTTGGCACTAGCTCTGATACTCAAGGTCTCTCTTCGGCATTTACCAGCTGTTTTTTGATATTACCCTTGTTCTTACGTACTTCTCTGCTTCTTTTTAACTGCAAAAACAACAGGCACTTTCTGGCCAGAAGGTCTTGGCAGTGCAGAATTGAAAGGAACAAAATAAGGCTGGCTGGACAATTTTATAAGATAGAGATGTGTTTCCAGAGAGGATTTTGATGTGGGAGCTGTCTGTATAATTTGGCATGCATCCCTAATGACAGGACCATATATTAGAACAACGTTTATGGCTTTTCTTAAAGCCAGAGGAGACCTTGGGAGATTTACAGAACCGGCTCCTGTAGCAGACAGCGGACTTGGCCATCACACACACCATGGTGCAGTGCTACTCCAGCACCCCAAGCCAGGCGCAGATTCCCAGGACTGTGAGGGACTCTCACGAGCTCTGCCAAGATGTAACAGTGCGGATCCAGATTTCTGTAGCTGCTCACAGCATCAGCCACATCAGCAAGCCAGCAATGCCTCGGTCTGCTCCCACTCAACCCACACAGAGTCTTACTGCCAGCCACTGCAGACTGACCTGTCCTCAGGAAGACCCCAAATCAGACCCCTGACGCCCAGTTCAAAGTCTTGTCCCAGCAGTGTCAACTCTTAGAACAGCATTTCAAACCCAGAGCTTTTGTGACAGAAAATGGAATTGCAAAAAAAAAAACAAAACAGGCTTTTGTTGAGTATAGACATTTCAGTTGTTTCCCTTGAACTTTTTCAAAGCTTCTTCGATTCTCTTCTAGGTTTTATCTCAAGGGATTGTGCTAACAGCACAAAACAAACTCTTTTGGGTTTACTTGGCCCAGAATAATTTAATTTTTGTGAGGCTACTTTTCTGTTGGCCAAATATGTTGGGGGAAATAAGGCTCATCTCAAGCTTTCTCACCCCCACACCCATACTCATTTTTTTACAGC
Source organism: Rhynochetos jubatus (assembly GCA_027574665.1). Lineage (NCBI taxonomy): Eukaryota > Metazoa > Chordata > Aves > Eurypygiformes > Rhynochetidae > Rhynochetos > Rhynochetos jubatus. Next base: position 13,225,882 of record CM050650.1, on the reverse strand, counting down.
AAAATGAATATCAACAAATAATAGCCACACCAGACTTAGCTGGTTGAAGAGTACCTCTTCCAAATTATTTCTTAAGTGCTTAATTTATTCTTGAAAACATGAAATCTTGAAATAATACAGTATAAAACGTTGAATGCAACCAAGAAGTTTGAGCAAATTATGGAAATGAAGACATTTTCACAGTGATCCAAGATCCAGCACAGCTGCAACCCCATGGTGTCTCCAGCACCCGTCTGGGACACCCTTGACCTGTCCAGTGACCAGCTCCACCAGCCGTCTCACAGCCAGGGATGTGCACACACTCCAGGCTCCCAGGTCACCTACCCTACTCACAGCCTGGCCCGCTTCCTCAACACCTGGAGACCCCCCCATGCTTAGGGACAGATATTTTGTATGGGACATGGACAGCAAAAGCTACATGCCATGAGCATTTTGTGGACCTTGTGGGTTGTGCTGCCTAAGTTGTGCTGCCCAAATCACCTAGGGTACCCATTCTGAACATGCGCCACAATTAATTACAAGCAAGGGAGAAAGATGTGTAAATCATTACAGTCTCCCTGGTAAAGGATTGAACAGAAGTTCAGTGTCTTGGCAAAGCGCCCCGCAGGTGCCTCCACCTGCCAGGACAGCAAAAAGGAGAGAAAATGCAAATAAAATCTGCTCTGTATTTCAATACATTAGCACTTAAGGGCTCAAATCTCTCCCAGAAAGCTATTTTGCAGCCCTAGGATTCCTACACAGTTTTTTCTATGGCCAGGGGCCAGTTTCTGTTTCTTCTATCCATGCTGACTAAATTTCTTGATGACAATCAGTGCTAAAAATAGAATGGGGGATTATTAAATAACTTTTAAGCATGTAAAAATGCTATATCTCAGAGGAGCTCATGGCAGCATGCATGGCATTGCTTCCTTTGTTGGTTCTGACCTCGTTTCATGAGTTTACATGGCATGACGTGATCAGAAGCCAATGTCATTTTTAAGCATTGCATCTGTGCCTTATCTAAAGCACTTTCAGGCAAGAGGAAACTGCTTATTCAAATGCAGCCTCTACAACCCTGGTCCCAAAACCATCTGGACACCAATTAAATTGCATTGTGAGTCCAAGATATATCATCTTTTAGCTGGGGACAATCAGAACAATGCCAGGATAAGGCATTCTGAAAGCACACAGCTTCTGGTTACAACTTGGGACTTTCACCAGGAAAGGATTTCACTTGGCTTTTCATCAGTGGTATTTTCAGCTTTTGCTGGAAATCCTTAAATCATTCTTTCTCCTGCCTAATAATGACAGCTCTTTTTAAAACATGATTGATGGCCCATTGTCAATAGCCACAGTGCTCCTGCCAGAGAAGTGGAAGATATGGAATAATTTGGGTTTCAATAATTCAAGTGGTGTTGCTAAATTTGAAAAACAGGCACTCGGACAAAATGGGGACAAGACAGAGCCTTTTGGGGGAAAAAAAATTAAGATCTTGTTACTGAGTTTTGGTTTGATCAGAAGTGCAGTGGCATCAATGGACCTGCACTCCAGAGGTAAAATTGCTCCACTACCAGTTTAAAAGTGTGGCAAATAACCTCACAGAGCATAACCTATTAAATCTGACACCTTTTCCAGGGGAGTTTTAGGCGTGCTTAGCCCTCTAATTCACTTCTGCTGTGCTTGAGTCCAACTGGGACTGCTGGGAGTGCAACAGACACAGACACCTTACCCAGAACATCAGCCCACAGGCATGCGAGGTGCAGCAAGTGACCTGCCTTTGCCCACACATGTCTGTTAGTAGGTGGTAGGTGCATGTCAAACTCCCTAATCCAGCCCGAGGACCACTTAGATCGGAGGCACTTCCCTCTACCTAACGACAGCCAAGGGAGGGAAAAGATAGGAGTAGGAGCTGGCTGGCTTCACTCCCAGCTCTTACAGCTTGCTGCCCGCAGTAAGATGGGGATGCAAAGCTGGCTGCAGCTCTGTCACAAGGTTCACTCCAAGGCTGGTTCACTCCCTGCACAAAGCCATGCTTCTCTAGCTAAGGGGCAGTGGAAACAGACTTCATGCTGCAATTCTCTTCCCTGTCCATCCGCGATGTTTCACTTTCCAGCTGGCACCTGCTGAATCCTGTGCTGCAGGGCCAAGTCCAGCATTTGAGCAGACTACTGATAAGTGTTTTAAAATCAGTGAAGATAGAAATTAACTTTACCAGATGGAGAAAGACCAAAAAAAACCTGTCATATCTTTCTCAGCTGGATTTAATAGTCTTTTAGCAGCTGACATTGTCTTTTCTGGAGGTAATTGTACACTGTAATCAAGCCACCAATTGATATCCCTGCGCACCATTCCCACCAGTCCTCAAGCAACACTGCTCCACAGCTCTCCCCTGCTCATCTCCTTCAACACTTCAGGCTGTGACCCCAGTGGAGGGGCATGACACCATACCCGGAGCAAGCTACAACTGAGCACGAAGGACCCGAAAGACAATTTCTCCCTCTCAAAATCTCCCCTGATTTCAGGCCTCTAGAGAACCTCTTTCTCCATCCGAGGCAGTCACATTTTTTCACTGGTGGAGCAATCCATTACAGTGCCTGGAGCTCAGTGTGTAATCTTCCTGTGGAAATCACTGAAGACCACACGCTGATTCATTCTGACTGTTATTCCACTCATGCTTCTGCATTTAGTCACCAGGCGTTGCCACCAGTCCAAGACTTGGTGCACTCCAGTTCCTCGGCAGGGCCAATGCTACGTGGAGTCCTTGACTCCAAGGGACTTCTCAAGAACCAACTGATACCACCACTGGAAACTATGCCTGGAATTAGACTGCTCTGTGCAGGCATCGTTGTCTAGGCACTTCTGCAGCACCATTGATTTTATCCATGAGGAGGTAAAATGGAGCTGGTGAACCACGCTGCCACATAGCCCGTTTCCCTCCATGGATCAAGGAGGCATGCCGGCCTAGACAGCTCCAGTGGAGGAAGCCATATGACAGATGTTGACCTCAACGGACACCATCACCAGGTGATGAGACATGAGTAAGGCTTCAGACACCTGACATTACTATTCCTGTCTGCAGAGCCTAAACAGTCTAGCAATGGGGCTCGTCACATCAGTACTGGTGGGCCGATACTCAAGCGCTGTACTCCAAAAGGTCAGGAATGACTTGACTGATGATAGCCCTGATGTCACATCAGATATGCTGGAGCATTAGGGTATAACCAGTATTCCTGTAGCCCAAATGCCTTGATATGAACAGGGAGCATGCCATCCCCTATCATTTCTAATCTCACTCCCTTTCTTCCAGGGCAAGACTGATTCAAATGCTCTCGTGAAGGCTGATCACTCTTGCTAGCTACTGACAAAGGGCAGTCTGGGAATCTTCTTGCATCTTTTCCTTCAGATAACATTAGCAGGAGTGGTCTTCTTTACTGTAACACCTAGAAATTCCCTACTATTTCATCAGATTCTGCTGAAATGAGGCTCAGAGTTACAGAGCTGAGCCACACAGCTCTGCTTGTGCAAGTACACACACATCATCATGAGCTACCCCACATTTCACAGGAAACTAAGCTAAAAATCTCACTAAAACACTAGGGCTGAGTTCTGCCCGTGGAAGACAGAGGCACAAGCCTGGTCACAGTTTCATTAAGATCATATACACCTCGCTGATGTTCAGGTCTCTAGGTGGATACCTTAGGAAAGGAAAAAGCAATCTCCTGCTGACCTAGCTGATGCAGGGTCATCTTAGCAAGGAGCAATCTGAAGGGCAACTGTATAATCAGAAGAAAGCTATCTTCATCTTCCACTGGGAGCCAAAGTAGGTGCAGGATACCTTCTCCATTACAGCTCATGCTCACATATAAGACAAAAAAATGGGGGAACAAAAAAAAAATCAATATAATAAATTTATTCTTCATGGTTCTCTGATCCCATTTGATGATAGACAGAAGCATCAGCAAGAAAGTGACTGGAATTTTAAGTGGCAACAAGAAAATATAGCCAGGTGTCTCCTCTTCAGATACCTCATCTCCCACAAAATCTATTCTACCTCAGTTTTAGAAGTACCTTCCAAAGAGGGTACTTCTCAGGGGCTTGAGAGACCCTCAGGCTAGGGTACAGTCTGCTGAGACACCCACATTGGAAGGTCCTCCCTGGTGCAGTAACCCCCCTGCAAGCCAGACTGGCAGCATGAAAGCTAACAGGACCTTCCAGATGGGAAGCAGAACAGAGCTTAGTTTAAAGATGCTCAGAACAGCACGTCTATCCAGCACCCCAAAGCACGGTTTAGGCACTGCTAATCTCTCTTCCCAGAGTATTTGGTAGACTGTACATAAATCGTACATACATCGTTACGTACGTACGTGGCAATGTGCATAAATAAAATGTACCACATACAGCCCCAAGCTGAACAAGGCAGAGAGAGCTTGCAATTTTGTGTGCTGCTTGCCTCCTAACCTCTAACATCCAGGGCAAAAGAAGCAAAAATTGAGCTAGCCCAATAACCTTCAGATGCCTGAAGAAGATAAAGGATGGAAGTACTCAGAGTCCCTGCCTCCCTCACTGCCAGTGATTTTGGCTCCTGGAAAAAAGCACCTCTATGTTTCATAGCCCACAATTAACTCTTCTTCTCTCAAATTGTCTGAGCACTTACCGAACCTGAGTACACATCTGTTGGCTGCCACACCAAGCAGCAAGAGGTCCCACAGGGTAACCATGCACGGTACAGAGAAGCATCAGCATTTCACGTTTGGTGCCCAGCTCCTGGCATGAACATCATCAGCACTTCCAGGCCCCTACAGCTGTCCATCAACAACATAACTTCTGCTCTTGGGCACTTGGGCTGGGTTTGATCTGTGCTCACCACTCTGAGGACATAGGGTGGTCTGAGCTATAAGAAAGAACAGACCACAATGCTTGCAGAGTACAACCATCCTCATCCTGCCCCAAGGGATGCTGCCAATTGGGAATTGGGAACACCCTGCCAGAAAGAAAGCCCAAATCTTCACGTATTTGTTTTCATTCCGTTCTGGAGTAAAATTCTGTATGTAACTTCCATGACATGGAAAGTTCTGAACAAATTTCTTGTTTAAGATAATTGTTAAATGTCATTTGCTTTGTCTGAGGAGGAAAACTTAATTTTCTTACTTGTGTATTTTAATCCTGCTTAATCTTCCACATGTTACGGAGTTGTTTCATTTTAACATCTGTGGAGAAGTCAAGGCCAGAACACACAGAATGAGCACACTGCATTGTTTAAATAAAAATGACAAATTCACTGCAAATTTTTTTCCCATTAAAAACATAATCAAAACCAACATGTTCTCATAAAAGCATTTTCTTTCAAAAAACAAATAAAATGGCAATTTCTATGGCAAAATCTGCTCTCTGGAAAGCTTCCTACTTTGCTACAGCTGGCTCTGGAAGTACCGACAGAAAATAGTCTGGTATCTGCTCCATTCCTCCCACACTCATAGCGTGCTGATCTGCATTTGACCTCTTTCAAGAACCGTGGGACCATTTGGGATAGAATCGCATCATGTTTCATTGATCTTGCAAGGTAGGGCGGCTCGGCTATTTATTCAAGAATAGTAGAAGGGATACGTGCTAACACAGCCAGCACTGCTGAGCAGTGTTAGCAGGCACAGTAACACCTAGATTGCAGAGTCAATATTTTGCAGGAGAGGTTGGTGGAGCACATACTACTTTTCTCTGGGATGTTCTCTGCCCGGACATAAGGGACAGAAGTATTACCAAAAAATATGTGCGTGCTCCACTGTTGAGAGCATATGGAATTTCCTGTTGTGCTTCAATCAAAAATGTGCATTTCCTACTTTCCAGTTAAATTTTCCCCCAGATATGAACACTACACATTTACTATGAATAATACAGGTGTTCACTGGATTTACGGGGTGTGTATTGAGACGCAAGACCTGCAGCCCCAGGGCATATGCTGATAAATATTGCCCCAAAACGTGTTGGTACAAAGTATTACCAAACTGGTGGGATTTGCTGTAAGAATTGCCCGTGTGTGTCCAGGCACACAGTTTTCGTCCTTCATTGATGGGTGTTCCCTAAGTAGGTCTTTTATCTTTGGACAGAAGGAAAAATGGGAACATTCAGGACGGTTATCTCTGCGTAGGTGAGTTCTACAGATTTAATCAGCTGCAATCATCTGAGCAGCACAACTTCTACTGGGGACAGAAACAGTGTGGACTGCAGCATTATGCTTATTAAAGAGCCTGGCTTGCCCTTCATTAGGATTAGTGGTGAGATTGTCAGACACCTAAATAATTTAGGAGAAGAAGTCATTAAAGGATAAGAAATGTCCTTCTAGCAAACCTGAGGCACTTCTAAAAATCCTACTGAAGATTATTAAGTGTAATGTCCCAGCCAAAGGCAGGGTACCTCTGCTGTGTCCCATAAAGAACATCTGTTTTTAAAACTGTGTATTCCTACAAGCTCTCCAGTAGTTCTGCTGAGTCACTTCTTCTTGACTGCGTGAATGAACTATTATTTTTTCATGAAACCGTCTGCTTTCATAACTGTGCGCTGCTCCATAAACCTGGTGATATACACGGAAATGCTGGATACGTCCACAAATGCTGTAATTAGTCAGGAGATGTTTTCTAACTTATGAATATGCAGTAATGTTGAAATAAGTGCTCCCTGAACCATCCCATCAACCACTGGGAGCCACTGGACAATGGACGTACTTTTCTCAGGCTGCCCCGAGCACAGACAGAAGAACAGGAGCACTGAAGAAGAGATGTTAGATCCAGGATCTCCATCCTCTCCTCTTTCATGGCTCCTAATTTAGAGGCAACAAGTCACCATCCTCTTGCTTGTTTCAGGCAGAGTGGCTGGGGAAGGAAATTTTCTGGGTGTAGGCAACTGCGTTCTTCATACAGCTAACTGACTTTCGGTGTGTTATTGGGTGCCACTCAGTCCCCCGCTGGTGCCGATACGGGAAAAGCTCCAGGAAGAATCAATCAGCTGCTTAGCTGAGCATAAAAAGAAATGTTAGTGTGGCCTCAGGGTTGTGGAGGAAAATAACCTGAGAAAATAATTGCTGCAAAGGAAGCTATTCTGCCTGCTGCTAAAACAGCCCTAGTAGTAGAATCGAGTCTTGCTCCAGTCAGGGACACCTGAATTTTATTCTGGGGAACCGATATTTCCAGGTGTCTCGCAGCAGTGGTAATAGATGGAAGAAGTGATCTGTGCCTAGCAGAATTATTTCCTTTCTGCTTGCTTTGCCAAGGCATAAATCTCTTCCGAATTCCCTGGGGTATGGTTCTCCTCATCGAAGCAGGGAGCCCTCCAATTCAACAGCAACATCCATTTAGTCCTCATTTCCATCTGCCTAATGCTGCAGGGAAGCGGAGTCAGCCGGCAGCCTGCAGCAGCCCCGGGCCACGGCGAGCTCTCTGTGTCTGCAGTCCCCTTGTCACACCAGGGATTTTGGCCTGTTCCAAAGGTGATGGCTGCCTTTCCTCCGTGCCACCTCCCTCCGTCAAGCTGAAGGGCTGCTCATCCAGCAGAGGACAGCAGTAAGTGGCGACCAGCCTGGTACCTCCACAAAGCACTGCGAGAAGAGGGAAAGCTGTACATCACATTCCCGCAGACCCTCACCTCTCCCCCCTTCTCTCCATCCTGTCCTCCAGACCCTCCATCACCTTCAGCACATCCTGCCCACACTTACATGGCATCTCCAACGGTAAATCCTTCCCCCATGGGAAGACAGGGTACGACCCCTGCCACTGTCCCAGGAATAAGCAGTGTCCCTGGCAGCATCAGCTTCTCTCCTCGGCCTGTCCTCTAGAGCCCGGGAAGATCATTTGGCTAGTTTTGCAGAGTTTGCAAGCCAGACTCCCCCATACTAACAGCACCAGAGGGGCCAATGGACTCTTTGTTTTTTGCTGGATCAGCCAGTTGATAAATCCAGTGGCAGCCAAAGCTTATTAAATAGCAGAGTCCTTTATAAATAAGTAATGCCAAAGAGGCAATGCTGGATTCTTAACTGATAAAGCTGTATCGATCTTGTTCAGTTTTCAGAGAGCTGGTCTGCACAGCCAGTTGCCTGCCATTGCATGGGGGAGTGAAGCATCCCCCACCCCACAGCCGTAGTTCTGCATCTTCACTTCGGGATTGCTCTTCAGCCATCTCCCTGTGTCCTTGTCTGCACTAATGTCTGCAAAATCCCTGAAAACATTTGTGTATCTGTTTTTAAAAAGGTAAATAAACTTGAGTTACACAGTTTACATTACAGAGACTTTATAACAGTAAGTTATAAGTGCCTTGGGACAGTGCTTAGTAGCCATCACTGCTGGCTTTTAAAAGAGCTGGAAGAGAGGAAAGAGGAGGCAGGTGGAGAGTGAGTGACCTCCTGGTTCCCTGTTTTCTGTGATTCATCTACTACTGGTGATCAGTGTCAATATTAATGGTCATCTGCATGACAGTGGTCTACCTGGACATGAAAGGGACAGGCAGGGGGAAAAGGCAAGGAAAGAAAAGCCGTGGCTAAATTGCCACAGAGTCTGTCTTTGTCCTCTGCAAGTATGGGCATAGAAGGGTTTGCCAGGGAAAGTTCTGCCAGGCACACCCTCGGCAGATGGGAGTGTGGACATGGGAAGGGATAATCCATAGCCCGAAGGGAGGACTCAGATCTTAGGTAGACATGGTTTCCTTCTTGAGATGCTTCCCTGCCCCCATTGACTGCCAAGGCAGCCCACAGCTACCCTCCTCTAAACCTGTCCTGCGTGCGGGACTCCGGGAGATGCAGCTCTGAGGGGGCTGGTTTGACCCTGGCTGGGGGCTGGTTTGACCCTGGCTGTCTGGGAACACCACCAGTGAGCTGCAGCGATGGAAGCTGAGCACCCTCCCTGCCCAGAAACCCTTCTTCCACATGGAGCAGAGGTGGCAGCTGAATTCATTTAGAATTTCCTACAGTAAGTCCCCTGGGAACTGCTCCTGCCTTCCAGCCTCCTGACTTCTCACATTTGAAGTGGGTTTTCGGGTTAGTGATTAAACTAGACCACCTTTGGCCGCCCCACCACAGCACAAGCCACCAGGAGCATGTTCATCATCTTTGGACGGACCCTTTGTTTTTCCAGGCCTGGGGAAGAATGGGAAGGTAAGTCTGCCGTGGCAATAGTCCCAACCCATGCAAAGGGCATGGGACCTCTGGTCCCAGAGGCAGAGTCCCCTCCTCCACGTTTCCCATTTCTGAGTACAGGGAAATTATCATTTATGAAAGGTGCAAGAACAACCAGTTGCCCAAATTACAGGCTTTGCAATAAAGCCAGGGCACTTCTTTTTTGATTTCAACACCTGGACTTACTGGTTTTCCAGTGAAGGTTAAATTATATTGCTGCCCGGGGATGGGTTTCAAATTATCTGAAAGATGCCAATAGAATACAGAGAAGCAAATCCTCCTTTCCCTGCCACTTTTTTCTTTAAGCATTTCCAAGTTTCAGTGCACGCCTTCCTCACACAACTGTATTAGGTGCTTCAGTTGCCCCCAGGGTGAAATCACCTCCTCTTTTTATCAAAACTTGTAGACTGTCTGTGCAATTTGTTCCAAAGGCATAAAGCAGTGAGTGAGCTTTTGCTGCTTGTCCTCTTCCCCACTGATGCAGTGATTGATCATCCCACTCATAAACATTTCTTGCTTCAAATGAAGTGAAATAACATGGGAAATAAGCTGGGATCTATAGATTGTTCATAATTGATTTGATACCAATACGTGATGGTTCTGAAACTCAGTCATTTGAGCATATTGCAGTGTATTTCTCAAAACTCACCCAGAAACAGCTCCTCCCCCAACACACACAAAATTGCCCCTCTCAAGAGCTTTTACTCCTGAAGTTTTGGCAAACTGACACAAAACTTTCAGGAAGTAAATTAGCTGGTATTTTTTTTCATCTAGACTGCCGCTCAAGACTTGAATTTCTTATTAAACATTTTGATGCTTTTGCCAAGTTCTACTTTCCAATGAAATGTTCTTCATTTGCTCTGTTTTGTTGAACAAGTTTGTTGTTGTTTTAGGGGGAGAGAAAACGATATTAAAACAGGACTACAAAAGAAACACTTTTTGCCAGTGGTTTCCCATTAGAAGCGATATAGCAAGGGATTCTGATGTATGGGGGAAATGAGACGTGTTCTCCAAACGACAGCTCCCGTGTGCCACACTGACAGCTTCACCAAATAATTATATTTCTATATCCTACCACAAAAACAAAATGAAAATTTTAATTTTACCAACATTTTCTGTTTCTGGGGAATTTTCATGATGATAGTTGTCATTAAAAAAAAAAAAAAAACAACCAAATCACCATTTTCTTTGGGACAGGTAAACAAGAAATTTTTGAGCAGTCCCTGAGCAAAACAGCTGACATACAAGAAAGTCATGTGAAAACTGCCTGTGCCAGATAGGAGTTACTGTTAGCTCCATGGACCTCCAGGTAGGAAGTCACCACCTTCTTACTGTCTAAGTCAAATAGAGAAATGATATCTCTGGGTGAATACAGTCCCCAGTGATCACAGAGGTTTGTAAGGATACAACGATATATTAAAAAGTAATATATACTGAAAAAGAACAATATAACAATCTTGAAATGAAGCACAGCTAACAATTTAGACACAGTCAGAGCTTGGAGTGGCTAGTAGTTGTTGTGAAGCTATGAGAGATGTTTCCTGCTCTGAAGACCTTACAGGAAAACAGGGCATTGAACAAGGAATATTGTACGAAGTGTCACCATTATTTAAAGATGAGAAACCTCTCTAGAGGGAGATAAAGTGATGTGACCAGGAGCACACCAAAAGCCAGTGGCAGAGCAGTGACCCTGGCTCAGAGACAAACTCCTACTTGCCATAATCATGACTTGGGTGTCACCAGGGCTCATGATGTGGTAGGTCAGATTCAATTATTGGAAACAGTTCCTTGGGTCTTTGATGATGTTGGAAAAGCCCATCAAATACTGGACAATTTCAGGAGGAAAATTTGAACCCTGCCTCATTGGGGTCAGCTTAATTATAGCTGGACAGAGCAGGAGTGTGAAATTGGTAGTCTGGGGATAATTCTTACAATTCACACTTTCCCTTCATAGACTATATTCATTCTTTTCCCTCTCAGTGTGGAGATAGGAGGCTTTTCCTAGCGTACATCTAAACCTGCCTCTCCACAGAACAGCTCCTCAGCCCATCTAGGAACACGCTGTAGCAGAATGCAGGGAGGAACGCGTCCACAGGAGCTGTAGATGACCTGTTTTCCTGCCCCATAGCACCAGACCATCCAGCATCCCAATGCAGGGTGAGGGATAATGCTTCCAGTCTTTAAACCAGAGTTGCAGCACCTCTGGCTAGCTCTCCAGCAGCCCTCTTCCCTCCCAGCCAGAGGATGATGGCTGGGTAGGGGTGCTCTCGCATACAGAAGCTTCTCATGGGAAGCCATGGGAAAACGCGAATCATTGTGGCATGGTGAGATGCTAGGGCACTATTTTTTCAGCAGCGTGGAGGAGAACAGGGAATCACAGCTGAGTGAGGACAGACTAGAGGTATGCATGCTCAGAGCAGGGCTGGTCAGTGTATTCAAGGATGGCCTGGAAAGGACATAGGCAGCGAGGTGACAAACTTTGCTGGTAATTCTGCTTTTCAGGGTAGTCATACTGAGAAAAGCAGCAGAAGGCCCTTTGAGACACTCATGCAAAGGGCTGTCTTTCGTGTCTGCTTGTGTGGCAGAGCACTGGAAGGGATGCCCCATCCTGTGCTCCTCCTGTGTCTTGAAAAGGGGTGGCATTTTCAAAAAACCGTGCTGAGGGCCAGACGTGTTTCACCCCCACCCTAGCCCTCTCTTAAAACATGATGCCTTTTTGCTTCTTACAGTCTCCCGCTGGTATAAGCTAAGTTAGAGAGGTAAATGAGGAAATTAAGACCCTAGAAGGGCAATTCTGAATTGTGGACTGGGTGGCAAACATGAAGAGGCAGTTGTCCTAGGGGAGAAGGCTGAGGACATTCAGGAGCAGATCCTCAACCCACCGAGACACTGAGTCCTCAAGCCCTAGCTCAGCCTGTACCAGCGAGGGAGCTGTTAAGTTCTGGGGTGAAAACCCCATGTGGTCATTGCTTCTGTTGCTAAAAGACCCCCACCAACTCCAATCTCGATGCAAAGAGGCCAAACACTTGCCACAGGCCTTGTTCCTCCAGCCTTCAGGCAGGAGGAATGCTTTCCAACTGGCTTTCCTCCAAGCTCAGTTTTCCATTTTCCCTCTATCACCTGTAGACAGTTTGCAATCAAGTTTGGCCCCTCTCCTTTAAGAAATGAGACCTCTGGATCTCAGAGGCCTTGTGTCCTTGCCTGTTGACCTGTTTGAGCTCACTTCAGCAGAGGGGTCACAGTCCTTGCGATGCCAAACTCCAAAAGTTTTCATAGAGAGCAGTGGCTGAAGACAGGAGACAGAAACCTTAATCACTGCACCCATGGACAGAGAAGCTTCTGCCTATCATGAAACATGAGGGAGACTGACAAGGAGAGAGGCAATATGTGTAAAATCCATGGGAAACCATAGAATCACAGAATGGTTTGGGTTGGAAGGGACCTTAAAGACCATCCAGTTCCACCCCCCTGCCATGGGCAGGGACACCCTCCACTAGACCAGGTTGCTCCAAGCCTCATCCAGCCTGGCCTTGAACACTTCCAGGGATGGGGCATCCACAGCTTCTCTGGGCAACCCGTGCCAGTGCCTCATTGCCCTCTCTGGGAAGAATTTTTCCCTGATATCTAATCTAAATCTGCCCACTTTCAATCTTCATAAGCCTAGCAGCTCACAGTTTTGCTTGGGTTTTACTACTTTTTACAGTTTACAAATGCATTTATACACACATCTGAGTTTAAGAATGAAATTCTTTAATTTCACTCAAGCCAATGCACCTGGAGTGAAAAAAAAAGGCGTGGTGAAAAGAAAGGTCACCAAAAGCCACCATAACTGTGATAACTGGTCATTTCACAGCCCAGCTCTGCACTTCGTGTGCCATGCCCAATGGTTGGTGAAGATGCAGAGTCAAGAAATTGGTCTGTAAATTCCCAATGGGGATAATAAAGAAAAAGGACAAAGAAAAAAATTTTTAGGATTAGCTGAGATAGGGTACGGGAGCTTCCAATTGCACCAGAACCAAGCACTAGGAATCTCATCATCCTGTCTCCACCCTGACTGGGTGCGGGAGAAAGGCAGGAGAGACTCAGCAGATAACTCCTATGTAATACCCATCACGCAGAGAGCATGGCTTCCCAGAGCTGGCATTATGCCGACAGCCGAGGTTGCTTGTATCCCTACTTTATCTGTTGGCTTTGAAAAGGCGATTTTTCTGGAACCTGTAATCAGCATTCTGGGTGTCAGTGCACAACTACCTGTGGAATTTATCACCCTCAAAAGGAAGACTTTGCCTCCAAATACCGTGGGGAAAAGCAAAAGCAACAATTGCCATTCTCCCTTGGGGAAAGTTTAAAAAGAAATGTAACACAGCCAGCTTCCTCTCCTATTTTCTAGTACTTCAGAGAGACAGGAAAACAGGACAATTTGTATGTTTGAAATTCTCAGCGTATGCTAACACCAGTTCTGTCTGACTCTATTTCTGTTTCTGTATTTAGAGCCAGCCATTGGGAGCAAGAGAAGCAATACCAAGCCACTGGTACGGGCACTGGTAGTACCCACACAAATCAATTATTCTGCATAATGACTTTCAGTCATTATGTCCACACATGCACAAAGTAAATCATCTTCAGTTTGGTTTGGGGTTTTTTTTTCCTTCCCAAATCAGCTCTTAAATCTTTCATGAACAGCTGGCACACCATTATTATTGACCTATGGAGGTGAGGAAAGTCTAGTTGGATTTACCAGGGGATGAGCTCAGAAGGGAACTGCAGGAAGTTTAAATATTTGCAGGAGGATTAAATTAAATGGAGTTTAAGATATGTATCCACTTCTGATAAAGTTTAAGAAATAGCAAAAAAAAAAAAAAAAAGTCTTGTCTAATCCTTAGAGAAAGCAGGAACAAATGAATTATTGATTGAGATAGAATTTCCCCATATTTCTTCCTCTTAGAAAAACTCATCTCTAAAAAGCAACAAACAAATCATAGAATCATAGAACAGCCTAGGTAAGAAGGGATCGTGAAAGATCACCTGGTCCAACTCCTCCTGGGAAAAGCAGTGTAGATGAGATTACCTAGCACCCTGTCCAATTGCATCTTGAAAACCTCCAGCAACAGGTACTCTCCCACATCCCTGGGGAGGTTGTTCCAGCGAATGACTGTTCTTACTGTAAAAAAACTTTGTCTTAATGTTGATATGTCTTTTCCTCCTTTATCACGAGCCATCTGAAGTTGAGTTATACTGAGTACATTTTGCCCTCACCTCTAATTTAGAACTTTCTGCCTCAACTCCCCACAGCATGAAATCTAATTTCTTCCCAAAACAAACTTTAAAAAATCCAGAACCGAGACTCACCCCCTGGGGCTGTATCTGGTTGCATAGTCCACTCTATTATCATACTGCAAAGGGAAATGAAGTGATGGTGGATTTCTTCCCAATTCTGTGTCCAGCTGCCGAAAACCATGCAACAATTCAGCAGCTGGGCCAAGCAAAAAGGTATGTGCCTTCCCATCAATGCTCGTCCTGTCCCCAAAAAGTCTTTCTGGCACAACTGAAACAGAAAGGACTCAGGGATTGCAAACACGGCAGAGATCAGTGACATTGAGCTGGTTTTAGTTGGGATACAGTTAATTTTCCTCATCTAGTGTGAGGCCATGCTTTGGATTTGTGCTGGGAAGAATATTGATATCATACTAATGCTGTCACTTGTTGCTAAGGAATGTTTATATCAAGTCAAGGACTTTTTAAGTTTCTCATACTGCACCTGTGTTCCCAGCTTCTTCTCTACAAGAAACTGGAATTCAGGGAATTCATGGAATTTCATGGAATTAAATACCCCTTCAGCCAGTTTGGGTCAGCTGTGCAGACTGTGCCCCCTCCCAGCTTCTTGTAGAGAATACCAAAGTTTATTGTTACTGTAGCTGAAAACATATGAGAAAGTGTTTCATCTCATTGCTAGTTTAAGAAGTTGGGACTCCACCAGGTATATAAATATGTGAGCTGGTGAGCAAGTTGCTGTCAAATAGGTTTCCACCGTCAGGACTCAAATCCTCCTGCTGCTGGGGGCCACAGTGCTGTTTAAAATTACATCATTTTTAAAGACATAACTTCAAAGTCAAACAGAGAAAATACCGATTTTTAAAGCGCTGGGGGAATTTTTGTTGGACTATGGTGTAAATCCAGAGAGGAACACTCCTGAAAGTCATAGCAGTAACTGCTTATTGCCCCCTAATAAAGTAATTATGGTTGTGATTGATGAGTTGATGAATTCTGCTCATAAAATTGAGACAGCTTTTATTAAGTATGTGCATCACAGGCATCTTATCATCCTGTACATTGTCCAGAGCGTTATGACCTGCAGCAAAGGCAAGCTGTGTACCACTGCTCAGCCAAAGTGCTTGACTTGAGTGAAGCCAGGAAACTGGAAAAGAGGGAAAATAATGCCCATTCTACTGGGGCAAAACCCAAGAGGAGAGGTAGGAAAAGGGGTCCCTTAATGATGGGTCTGCTGGGAAGGGATGGTCCCAGAATGGTTCAGGGTGTGTTTGGCTGAAGACATGCACACGTAATTTGAGGTGAGGAGACCTTGCCACCTTTGTCCCAGGCAGTGTGCCCAGGGGACTGCTCAGCTGAGCTCCACAGGGACCAGGACATGCCCAGGAGGGGAGAAGTTGCCCTCAGAGGGTACCAGGGCACCACAGGACAAGTTCTGCCCTCGCCTGGCTCGCCACAACCCACACAGAGCAGGTCCCCACCTCAGCATGGAGGTCCTGCTGCCACCAACAGTGGCGAGATGCAGCCCCAGAGGCATGCTTCTCAGTGCTCATCACCCCTCGCTGGCAGGCAGGGCACAGATGAAGCCTCCCGGTGCTGGCAGTGTCACAGGGAACATAATAGACTCTCTTGCTGGGAACACTTCCCCTGATAAAGTGATCTCTCTTTGCAGCAAGACTGAAATAGCGTTGGGAAGGTGTCTCCGTCCCGAATTATCTGCAAGCATCTTGAGCAAAGGATCCTTCAGCAGCCAGCTGCTTCAGCATGGTCTGCTGTAAACATCCTCCTCACGTGCAGCTCCGAGAGAGGATTCTGATCAGTGACGTGCAATTTCCCAGCGCAGCTTGCACTGCGAATCTTGGAATCAAACAGATCACTCACAACTGGCTCTCTGTGAAATAGTCATGCTTAAACTGGCTTTTCCTGAGTATTCAGCCCAGCATGCTGGCAGCTTTTGCAGGAAGTGAGCAAGCAACAATCACTGATGTGCTCAAATGAAATTTAGCCTTTTCACTTTGAACATTTGCAGGAAGAAAGCAGAGGGGGCTGAGCTGCTCGGGAGCACTCTAGCATACTTGAATCCAGCCCCTGTGGTCCACTGTTGAGGGGACCTGGTGATTAAAGGGCATCATGGACAGGACTAAGTGGATCTGCTATGGGAATAACCATAACAGCACTAATCAGCAATGTTCACCCATCCTCAGGGAGGAGCAAGACGTATCCTGTCACCTGCTGATGAGGAAAATCAACCAAATGCCAACCCTTTGCCATGCAAAGCTGGTGGCTACTGAAAGATTTTAACCTCCACAGATGGGAAGGAGCATACCACTTCCAGCTGCAGCTCCTGGTTTTGGTGCTACAAACACACGTCAGTGTGAAGATGGGTAATGCCATGTGTATGAAAATCGGAACATGTCAGGAGCACATTGCAGAGTCAGCTGTGGGAGGTGGGTTTATGATTCTCTGAATAGCTGAGGCTACAAAATACCCAGGGTTCTTTTTTTTTTTTAAGCTGAAGATCCTTATCTAATCTTAAATGCCCTTTTAGATGTATTCCATGGGCCCTTTCCAAAATAAGGAAAAAGCCTCTTTTATCTTTGGAAGTTAGTTGCTTGGCAAAGGGGCTGCTACAAGACCAGGGCTGAGCAAGAGAGATAAGCTGTATCCCCACAGAAGCGGACCCACATTACTCATGGTTTTTCTATCTGTGTCCATCCTTCCCCTCCTTCTCCAGCCTTAGGGCTTTCCTGATGAGTTCTCCAGGAGGAAAAGCTCAGCTTTGAGTGTTGTTGTTACTGCCCTATTTCCCCTTGGGGAGGATGGAAATGGACATTTCTGGCTTGGCTTTTGGTCTTTTCCTTCCAGCAAGCTCAACAGAAGCCACGTCACACCCCGCTCACCAGTGCTGCGGGAGGGATGCACCCTGGAGACATCTGTGGAAGTGAGGGGTGCAGAAAGACGAAGCAGCATCCAGCTGCAAAAAGGGATGGAAATCGCAGGGCTGGAGGGGGAAACACGAAGGTAGAGACATCAGCAAGTAACAGGAGAAGGGCAAGGGAACGTGCAAAGGCATGGTGCAGTCAGTTTACCGTGGGAGTAAAGGCGGAGGAAGCTCAGGGCTGTATGGAGAGCTACAGGAGCAGAACCATTCATGCCTTCATTTAGCTGTGAAAGGTCCCTGTGCAAACACACATCCATGGCCTGCTTAGTGGGAGGCTGGATGATACAATTTGCAGTGAGAACGTAATTCATTAGATGTCGGAAGAAAAGAGGATGCGGAATAAATTTGCTGGACATAATGCAGTTTTGAAGGTGCTGACATGAATCACAAATTGCATTAAAATTGTTCAATAGAAATGGGCAGCTCAGAGTAGTTGAGATGTTTCATTTCACCTTTTCTTCATGCATATGCTTCCATTCTTCTTTTTGAAAGGACACCTTTATTTCATTTTCGTATTTTTAAAGGAATAATAGAAAGAGTTAAATAACCTGAAAGTTATATGAACTATTTTTTCAAAAGCCAGGTACTGCAAAAAGAGAGAAGCAGGATTTTCTTTCCTTATGGCTGTTAATTCTATCTCTGAGCATGGGCCCTTTTTCAAACCCAGATATCCTTCAGCGGAGGATACCCTTAGCATCTCAGGGCTGACTTCTGCTGGACTCTATGAGCCAAACTGAGACAAGTCAGCAGCATGCCTACAAACAACAAAGGCTAGTTACTACCAAGAGAAAACCGAGGGGTCCAAGGTACCATGATCCCCTGAACAGGCACACTGCTTCTCTATGGTCTCTCCTGCACTGTGTGTCCTCAAGGAACAGCTACCATGGCTGCAAAGTTGATGAAAATTGTGTTTTCCACCAGAAAGGAAGGACCTCAAGCAGTCAAGTCACCTTGAAACACCACATTAGGAACAGAAAATCACATTTTAGTGGGTCAATGGTCATCCTTTGTTGCTCAAAACATAAAGAACTTATTTAACCCCAGCAGTGGCTGCAGCACACCGGGTTCCCCACAGCAATGTGGAACATAGCCCTAAAGGATCCTGCACTTCAAAAAGACGTCCTGGTTTGTGCCGATAAAATGTAAGCATTGATGCATGAAGCTTGCAGAGACAGAGCAAAAAATCCTCAGAAGGATGTTGCATGACTGCCAGAAGCAGGGCAAAATCTCATTGCCTCTTCATCAGCACAGGCCTACTTCACATGAGCTAAGATTGGTTCAGGTGATAATTAAAGGAAGTAGGAAGGACAGCAAAGCCAAGGCATTGTAGGGAGCAGAGCGCTGTGTTGCGTTCAGCCTCATGTCCTTCTTGTAGCCCAGCACTCAGGTGTGAAAGTCCAAGACTGACTTGTGCAAAATGTTCTCCAGTTTAGTGAGTATAACTTAACAGACAGGGCCGAAACACAGATGCCTCTGAGTTTGCTCCCAAATATCCTAACCAAAGCTTCTTATTTGTCCTGGAGTGAATTAGCTATATGAAGTTGTGAATGCCCCATCCCTGGCTGTCTTCAAGGCCAGGCTGGATGAGGCTTGGAGCAACCTGGTCTAGTGGAAGGTGTCCCTGCCCATGGCAGGGGCGTTGGAACTAGATGATCTTCAAGGTGCCTTCCAACCCAAACCATTCTATGATCCCTCCATATCCTCTGGATCTGAATTACAAATTCTCTCTCACACACACATCCCCTCCCCAAATCAGTGCCCGGTGTTAAACTGAGAATCTACTGCACCTCACATCTGTGCTCACGGGGGTATTACCTAGTGAGAGCAATCTTGGCCTTCTGTACAGAGCTTTTCTTTTGTTGAATGGAATAACTTTGGGCCTTTCAATAGAGACATTTTCCCTCCGCTTTTCTTCTTTAGCAATGTTTTAAAATGAGTTTTTCCCCCTCCACAATACTCAACACATATAAACTTACAGCCCAGGCCAATAACAGGAGTGAACAATTACAGCAGCTATTCTCTGAGAACATTAGCAGCAGAGGATATTGCTTTCCCTGTCTTAATTAACCAGAACTGTCCAAAAGTGGTTTTACTCCTTCCTGCCTCTTTTTCCTCTTCCCAAAGTAAAAAAGTTTATGAATTTTGGGATACCAGTTTGTAACAAAAGTGGCACCATAAGTTTGTCATCATCTGAAATTAGTATCATGAAGGACAACACAAATTTCATTTTAAAATCTAATTAAACAGGAAACATTTAAAATTCCAAATCATTTATTTGCAATTAAAACGTTGAAAATGTTTTTCATTTTGGTGTCTCACTGCAGAACAAAAAGCAATTGCAAACCATATGCCTTCCTCTCGCAAGCTCTTGGAAATTACTCCCTGAGGCCTGAAAGGAGCAGCGCTGTCAAACCTATCTCAGCTGACACCCTGCCTTCTGCACTGGGGAGACATAAGAACACCATTATCCAGAGGCCCATCGCTTTTATTAAGATGAAAATTAAATAATGTGAAATCAATATTGTTGATTTTCCCCAAGCCAGTGATCCACGATCAGATCTCTCCCGCTGGAGCTGCTCTGCTGCACAGGAGTGACATGGAGCCAAACAAGGAGCAGAGGGGGAAAAGCAAGATGAGGGCGGGTTGCAAGTTCCTGCTGCTATCCACCACCTCACGAGGATGCGGGAGCACGGCCTGGCTGCGTTTTGCAGGAGTCCTGATGGAAAGGTCATCCCTCTCCCTAGGCAGGAAATCCAGCTGTTGTGCCAAGAAGGACATTCTGGGGGGAAAAAGCCAATGCCAGAGAGCAGTGACCCACGCTGCCATCTTTCAACAAATTCTCTATTCGATTATCTCCAGTATCAATCAGAAAAAACATCTCAGCTACAGCTTCCCTCTGCACAAGCATCCTTAAGATTTCCGCCAACCGTCAGCACGTCTGGCTCATCAAGGAGAAGCAGGAAAACTTCTAAGCGAAGAGATCAAGCGATCCAATCCCCTGAACATTTAACTTCCCTGATTAAACAGCAGAGGCTGAGGCTTTGAAGGTTTATTTATCCTGGGGTGAAGCAGCCAATTAAACACCCGGTGCTTCTGCAGGCTGTCAGGGAGGTGTCGCTCCCAGCCTGCCTTGGTTGCCAACATTTGGTGGCAACAAAAGGAATGAATAATGCATTCTTTGAAAAGCAAGGCAGAAAATTATAGTCGGCTGGGGGGGAAACACACTGGCAGCAGGCTGTCCTCTCTACTTATCTGCACAGGGCTGTGAAAAAACGTGGGTAGAGTGATACTCGCTTCGCTGTAAGTGGGTAGCCAGCCCCACCAAGCAGTGGGAAATACGGCAGGAGATGACAGCTCCTGGCTTTCCCTGATTTCCCCTCCGGCTCTTTCATCCCCAGCGCAGCCAGGCTCGTGGCCTTTGCTTACATGGTCCCTGGTCCCTTTGCTAGGCTTGCAGCCCTAAATCAGGAACTGCAGCCCCTGGCTGAGCCTCTGCTGCGCAGCGGAGGGCGGACCGGCACCCCAGGCCGAGCTATGGCAACATCCCAGCCACATCCAGCTCGGTGTCACCACGCACACTCGCCCATTGCTCTGCCTCAAAATGCTTGCATACATCGGTATGTACATCTGCCCTTCCCAGACACCGGTGTGCCCTGGCAGCTCCGGCCACTCTATCAGGGTGTACCCAGCACCCCTCGATGGTGCTGCCAACCACACGTGACACAAAACATCTGCACGCATGGCAAAGCCAGGATGGCCAAGCCTTGCTTTGCTGGCTTACAGCCCCTCCAACGTTACCTCCTGGTTGGAGGGACCCCCCCAAAATTGTACTAGCATACTTGTCAGGATCAGGAGGAAGGTGACTCCTCACTAGCTCCTATTGCTTCCTCACTATTCAAAGCTCTTTAGAGCAGGTTTTTCAGAAGCACAGACCTACTTTAGGTAGTGAATTGCACGGTCTCATGTGCACAGCAGATGTTGGTAACCTGTTCAGTGGAAAACTTTGGAAACAAAACAAAACCACAATACAAAAAACCAATTTTTCATTCTTGCGTCAATTTATGAAAAATTAAGACCCTGCCCTGCCTGAAATGATTCTTTTCCTCTAAGGGGAATGAATAAAGCTTACCTTCTAAGCATTTTTTAATTCAGTGAGAACTGGGAAAGCTTGAACAGGAAAATAAGGCAAGCATCTCAGCAATTTATAGTCAAATATTCATTGAAAATTGTCCAGGCGTCAGCAGCACTATCCAACAAAATCGGTCTTAAAATTTCAACTCCACAGGTGAGTTCACTTGAGGGAAACTTCCTACCTAATCACAGCATTTTGTACACCAGCACAGAAGTGCATAAGCAGAAAGACACTGATGCTGTATAGCACAATTAATTTCCCCAAGGATTAAATTGCCCCATGTGTCATGAGTGTCAGATTGAGAGAGTTAAAGATGAATCAACTTCCCCAAGATCACCCAAAAATCCAGCAGCAGAGCCAGAAAGTAAACCTGAGTTAATATCCAGTTCTGGATTCTGGGACATGCTGTCCCCTGGGAAGCAATGTGTCTCCCTGTCACCTCCACCCAGGCTGTCTGCCAAGCTGAGGACCACCCCAGGGCCAGCGCGTGGACCTCAGCACCAGCAAACAACCTAGTCAGACCTGCAGTGGACCTGCCTGTTCCCTGCAGCAGATGGAGATACATGTTTGCTGAAGATCATACCAGATGGGTGTAAAAGATGCTTTCCCTCTGCTCTGGCGATAGGCTCAGAGCACAGCCTTAGCTCTGACCAAGCGTGGAGCCGTGCGGGTCTTAAGCAAGAGAATTTGCCCATGTCAGGTACAAAACAAACTCAGTTGCTAAGCACAGAATCCAAAAGGTTTCCTTCAATCTCACTGTATTGTCTTCTCCTTAAATCAAAGAGTAGCTAAAATAACCATCGGTCTTTCTGCTCTTATTAAAGCTTTCTTTCCAAACCCGGTAACTTAGGGTTGAGACGCAGCTGACCACAAGACAACCCTCAACAGAACCTTTCAGTAGCTGTTCAAGTAGCCTTTTTGCTTAAGTAAACGATGTAGCCTTCCAGCTCCATAAGCCGGTGTCAGAGAGAGGTTCCAAAACCAGAAATACTTTCCCAAATGATCACGGGAGGGTTCAGAGGGGATATCTTGGCTCCCCAGACACTGCCCTCAGAGCACCACAGCCAGCCCTGCGTCGTGCTACCAGAGTCCTTTAGTCAACATCTTGCGCTCACTCACTCACCGCCTCATTAAACTCCACCTGGCCGTTAGCAGAAAATGAGGAATTTAGCCATGCCTGACCTGGGCACAGCCAGGACCATCCCCAGGACTCTGAGCCAAGCACTTCCAATTAATTTTTGTGCTTTTGCAACCTTTTCCATTTGATTGATAGAAGACAATTTGCAGTTTTCCCAGTCTCACCTCAAACAGGGGTCTGTCACCCTCATGGGGAAGAAATAAGCTCTTAATTGATGGCACAATACACCAGGAGCAAGAACGCAAGCAGGAAGCAAACAAAAAATGATCCTGATTTTCATTTCTTCTGCACAATGATCCCAATTATACCATATATCACATCATTTGCATTGCCACAACACAGCCTTTTATATCTGCTTGAGTTGCAAGCCATTTCATCTCAGCCTACCTTTAAAAAAAGCCTTGTAGAAAACAAGACGCTCGCTTTATGCTGATGCAGTTAAGGGAGCTAATTTCAATTCTGAAGCAAACAAGATTTATGCAGGTTAATAGCCCGAGGGGTCCAGGAGCCAACTAGAGTAAGGCGCTTGTTGTTCTGTTTTAATAATCCATGGGACAATCCCAGGTATTTACATAAATTGAATCTTCCTGATCTCATCTAATTTTCAGGCAATAATTTCCTAGGGGGGAGGACATTTATTGCTCATTTCGGAAGCGCGCATACGACTTCTGCTGGATTTGTACGTAGCCCTGAAACGTATTCGGGGCAGCATAAAGACAGTTTTCCACCTGACACTTATTTGCCAGGATTAAATGTCACCGTCATCAACAAGGGTGGTTTCCATGTCTGCAGGGTCTACAGTTTACTCCCCCGCCGCAGGGTCTGCCTGTCCAAGAAGCTGGTATTCAGCAGCTCCGGTATTTACAAGCAACGCAGTGACATGTGTCAGCGGCTGTTCTTGGAAAAGCGATGCAAAGTTCTACAAAAGCATAATAGACTGCATTTCAATTAGGCCAGAGATCTGAAGAATCACTAAATCAATTTGATCTGTCATTAATATATTATAACCCCTGCAGTTTATTGATCACGCTGGAGAAACATCCAGTTTCTGCCTCTTTTCTTAGGGCAACATATTGAAAGACAGCAAATTACTGCACCAGTAGAAGTGAGTATTTTCTCATGCAGAGCCTAGTTTTCCCGAGGAGCTAATCTCAATGAGGTATCTCTGGTGTAACGTCTTTTAGCAGGATTCAGGAACGCTCACAGCCTTTCCCCCAAAACATTTATGTTGTTATCCATATAAAATTTGTAACAGCCGCGAATGCAATTTGTCAGCCTTCGTGTTTGATTGCTTCTCTGAGCAGCTGCCAGGTACGAGGGTAGCGAAGGCTCTGCGGCGGAGGATGCACGTATTTCAGCATCCCAGTTCTCACGCTTGCTTACACAGCCCCGGGACCTGTGCTTGCAGAGGCACAGTCAAAGCTCTGAAAGTATTCTCGTCACATCTGGGCTACCGAGCAAAACGCATTTTCTATTGCGAAATGAACGGAAATCACAAAGCAAAAAAATAAAAATAACCAAACCCAGGTCCAATCACTCACAGCCCAGCACCAGAAAACGAGTGCGCGGGCTCCTGCGGCGCTGAGCAGCCGGGAGGGGTATGACAAGGCATGTCCCTGCTCTGTGTCCCACCTCTCTGATCCAGCCACAGCATCAGCCTGACGACGGCGGCTCGTGGCACACAGCCCTTTGCCCAAAGCCGGCTCCAGATGCTGTCACAGCCCCTGAAGTGCGCCTGCCTGGAATGTAGGTGGAGAGGTTTCCTCCTCCCGCCAGCCTGAGCAGAGGAACAAGAGCGTGCTCACAACACAACATGTATTTTTGAGGGCTGCTGTGTGCTAAGCCCCAGATTACAGGCACAGAACATCTCTTGGGGCATACCTGGCATCAGCCGCAGAGGACAAGCATGTTTGTATCAGCATTCCTCAAAAGACTGGGAGAGAACTCAGAAGCACCAAAGACTCAACAAGTAGCTTGATCTCAAGGAACATGGTAAACGCTCTTCCCCACCTAGGGGCAGGCACGTCTGGTTTTGCCCTTCGTGCTTACACAAACAGCTTAATTATCCTCCAAAGTAGTATAAGATGGGGTGAAATTAGACTAATTTCCTTCAGTTTAAGGACCACCTGGAAACAAGATGCTGAGAGGGGTCCGTTGGCAATGGAAATATCCAGGCAAAGAGCTGCAAAAATGGGTGCTGATGCTGCAGGAGAGCACCTGTTTCAGACATCCAGGATTTTGAGGGGCCTGTCTGAGGCAGTGTCTTGTGCCCGGGTGACCAAAGCAAAAAGGAGCACCAAGCAGGCCGTGTCACACCTTCCTCCAGGAGACACCTAGAAGGAGGTGACCATGTACCTGCTGGGATGAAGGACAGGGTTGTCCTGTCCTATAATGTCCATTAAATTATTTGCTTGTACTAAGGATAAGAAACTAGCCGTCCTTGTGTCCCCAGCCCTGTCCTGCATCACCTGTGAGATGCTGACCCCCTGTGGATAGCTTTTAGGTTACACGTATGAGGCTGCAAGAGGTGAGAGCATAAGCTCAGAACTGGGGACAGGGAGGGTTTACTTAGCTCCAGGTGTCTGAGACCACTTTACCTACTGGAATTCATCCATTACTTTCACTTGCCCAGCTCCTCCCTAACCATACTGTGTCAGCTTGCTGAAGATCAGTAGAGACACAAGAGCTGGAAAGGACCACAGCATCACCGTCCACTCACTGCCCATCTGTCGAGGTTTAACCCCAGCCAGCAATCAAGAACCACACAGCTGCTCGCTCACCTCCCCCCCTCCTCAAGTGGAGGAGGAGAACTGGGGGGAAAAAGACAAGGAAGCTCATGAAGTGGGATAAGAACAATTTAATAATTGAATAGAAATTAATAAAATAGTGATGCTAATAATATTAACAATAATATTAACTAATTAAAATAACAGAAAATAAAGCATATGATACAATTGCTTACCAACAGCTAACTCCCGAGTAGCGAGAGTCAGAGCCAGAGCCCTGGCAGTATCAGAGGATGGAAAAGTCCTTGAATTGGTGCAAACACTCCCCAGCACCAACTGAAAACACCCCTGTTATCAGTGCTCTGCTCAGGGCAAATCCCAAACAGCCTCCTACCAGCCGCTGTGAAGAACATTAACCCTGTCCTGACTGAAACCAGCACACCATCCCATATGGAAGCAAGAGTCACCAAACAAGTCCCATCTCAGGGTCCCTGCACCTGGAATTCAGCAACCTCAGCAACCCAATGTCAAGCACTTGTTTGCACCCAAGAGCAGCCCTCCATCCTGGTCCTGCTCTCTGAAAATGGAGACTGGGGGTGTTTCCCAAAGGGCATGAGTAAAGGGAGCCTGTGTATTCCATCTCCCTGAAGCTGACTTCTTTGGGGTAGACAACTCTGCAAGACAGACCTTGCCATGCTGCACCTGCATGGGGGGCCTGCTCACAGGTAGTATCCCATCCCAAAAGAGGAGGAAGCACAGAGGGCCGTGCAGCGCTGGTGCAAAGCAGTTCCCAGGCTGGATCACAAAAAGCAGTGGCATTTCCTCCAGCCTTTGTGCGGCAGCTGTTCCCTTTTCCCTCTTCCAGCCCTGGGAGACACAACTGTGATGGTCAGACACCATCAGTCTTTCACAAGTGCTTGTGAGATGGCATCTTCCAGGAGATGACACAAATGGCCCAGGAAAACATGGATGATCAAACCCAGGAAAAAGCAGCCCAAATGCCAGTA
This sequence comes from Rhynochetos jubatus, assembly GCA_027574665.1. Taxonomy (NCBI): domain Eukaryota; kingdom Metazoa; phylum Chordata; class Aves; order Eurypygiformes; family Rhynochetidae; genus Rhynochetos; species Rhynochetos jubatus. Next base: position 13,199,537 of record CM050650.1, on the reverse strand, counting down.
CAGGGGCATTCTAGTCCCATCTGCAACTTGCAGGCTGGTTTCAGCCCTTATCACACAGCACCTTCCCCAGGGATAGATATTCCCTCAACAACTCAGTCATTTCACTTATAAAATAAAATTTAAAAAAGTAAAGATTTGCTTGCCTGTGTCAGTACTTCAGACCAAGGCCCAGCCTATACCCCTCTGTTGGCTGAATCAGGGTTTCTGCAGGGCCCTGCTCCCCTTACAGCAGGTACTTTGGCACCACGCGAAGATTTCAAGGTGCTTGAGCAACCAAAGTGTTCAGAGGCACCACACCAGGTGATGTACAGCCCCTGGTGTGGGGCATTGCCTGGCCCAGCAGTGCATACCAAATACAAGAATTAATGAAAAGCTATCACCGAGAAATCTCTGTGCGATCTGGGACCCCACCTCTGTGCGAGACCCCTTGCTGTCTGCACTGTCGGTGCCAGGCACTGGAAACCCCCATAGACAGCAAGGCGTCCTGCCACAGCTCTTTTCTTGGCTTCATGTGCTTTGGGCAGTGTCAGGGTGACAAAGGAGATGCCAGCCCTGCGACCACTCACCAGGTTCCCTGACAGCAGTCATTCCCGGGACCGGTCCATGCTCTCCAGCTCAGCCGGGTTAGCACAGTCCTGCTAGCACCAGGAGGGGAGAGCATGCTCACCAGGCACTGCCACCCTTTCAGTCCCCTCTCAGCAGCACCTGGGCAGTGCTTCTCCTTTAAAGTACTTGAAGGGCAATCAAAGTGCTAAAAATTTTTCCAATCCTCTTCAACAAGTAAGAAATAAATCGTTAAGGCTGGCATGCAGCTTATAGCACAGGCCCAGAGGCAGGCTGGTTCCCAAGCTTGTTTCCACTTTGGCACACACAGATCAAAACTTGCCTTCCATGCCAGGCTCTGCCATGAGCATCGCCTCCAGGATAGGCAAGGATGCTGGGGACCACATCCCTGAGCCATGGTTTTGCACCAGCCCGGCGCTCCCCATCCTATCCCTGCACTGCGCAGGGGGCATTGGTCCTGACTGGAGGGTCTGCAGATAGCCAACACATGGGGAGGCTATATCATCATCTTCCTTTCCCCTCTCCTGGACCCAGACGTGGTGAAGCACTGAGTGCTTTCCCCATTTGAGGACAAACAGGCACCCAGTATAAAACGTGGTAGGTACCTGAATGTTGTTGCCTAGAAAAGTTGTGGATGCCCCATTCCTGGGAGTGTCCAAGGCCAGGCTGGGTGAGGCTTGGAGCAACCTGGTCTAGCGGAGGGTGTCCCTGCCGATGGCAGGGGTGTTGGAACTGAATGATTTTTAAGGTCCCTTCCAACACAAACTGTTCTGTGACTCTATGACCAAAACATGTCCCTCCAGGGCCAACGTTTAGTTTCTCACTCACTACTCCTCACTCTCTCTACTTCCCGATCAAATTGGCTCTGTTGATAGCCAGAGGACGCTGGCGTTTTCTAATTGCCAGCACCACAAACTCAGCGCAGGGTCTGAACATGTCAGGCATTTTCCCTCCCACCTTCCCCCTCCCTCTCAGCCAAGAAGCTCTGCGGTTAGCACTGAGCTGACTATCTTTGTGATGAGGTGGAAAAATTGGTTTATGGCAGCTGTGGGTCTCCCTTGGCCCTTTTTCCTGAGTCCCACCCACACATCAGCCTGTCCCACAGTGTGCATGAGCCACGATGGCTCCTCCTGTGCAGCTCCAGGCACAGTGGACCCCAATGACATCTGCTTGGGGGATTAAACATCTAGTCCGGCCCTCCTGTGCTGCAGACTGGGTTTCTCTACAGCAGCTGCTTCCCTCAGCAAGTGCAGGCTTTGCACTTTATTCCCATTAGAGGTGGCAATCAAAGGGTCAAAACGAGATTTTCCCGAGATCTCTTGATTCGTGCTGAATTGCTGAAAGCACGTCTATGCTCCTTTTCCTCTACTGGCTGAACTCCGCTGCTTCTTGCTTTCCCAGCACAAGCATTTGCAAGAAGCATTTACTATATTTGGGAGAAAGTAGTTTAAAATGGCACAGAGCAAAAAAGTCTCTCGCCAGCTCTCCAGCTTCCTATCAAAGATCCCAAGGCCAGTTTTTTTGAAAGCCTCTGAGCAAGCCAGCTGGGCAAGCAGCATGTCAGAGCTGCGGAACCATTACATTTAGTTATTCTCTCAACATTTCGCAGAAGAAATAATTTTCACTGAGCCACCTGGAGTGTGCAGGAGGCGGACAAAGTGTCGGATTGAACAGGAAAAACATTTCCAACTATGTTATCTAGCTAACACAGAAAGCCATTAAAAGACCTACTATTCAGAGAGGAAAAACAGATAATTAAAAATCTGTAGTCATCTTAACAAGTCCCATGAGTTTTAACAAGGGAAGGTCAGTGTTATTAGCCAACCTACCCAGGCCAGCCATGCTCAGAGGTCCAGAGCTAATTTCATTTTATAGGCTACTGCTCTCCTTGAGGGCAGCCTGTTCCTGAAGAGCTCCCAGATATCCCTTCTGGGACCAGCCCCGTGACCCTTAAGTTCACCAAGTGGCAGCTCTGCACAGCCGGAGCTGGGTACATCCATGGTATGCAAAGAGCATCTTTTTGTATGGCTCTGGTGCCCCCTCTCCTTCAGAGGAGACATGCTCAGAACTAGCATGACCGCGTTTTTGCAAAACAAAGCCATCCAAAAAGCCCAGCCAAACTTTTCTCCAGCCTCTTCCACATCAGCACTGTTGGCTTCATCCAGCTTTGTTGGCCATGCACAAGATAACGTCAGGCTCACTAACCACAGGAGTCTCCTGATGTTCCTGTGTGGGGATAAATCACTGTGCTTTTGGCCTTTGGTACCCAGAGGTATAAACTTCCCTGGGTGGCTGCTTAGGACGGGTCCTGGCACAGCTCATCTTGCACCTTGGTCGACCCAGGACTACAAGAGTGATGGAGGAAACAGCGAGCGAAGAGAGATGGTCACCAGCCCCGCAACCATCACGGCTGCCGTGTGATGGAGGGTAGCGTTTCATTTTCCTGTCACGTAGCAATTCGCTGCTCGGCAGAACTCATCACTACAGCAGTTCAACCAGGAGGCAACAGAGGGTGGAAGCTGTTCAGAGAGAAGTGGCCCATGCTTCCCTCATCACTGGTTAGGGCAGGATGTCTCTGCACAGGAAGCCTTTTAGGGGGACAGCAGTAACCTCACCACCCACCCCACAGTCCAGGGCAGGAGAGGTGACTGGGAACAAGGAGGATTCAGGATTCACTGATGTTAATGTCACGGGGTTTAAGCTGTTCTTAGCCACTTCTGGCACTTGGGGATGGTAGCTTTTCTCCAGGGATGTCAGGGACTCCTTCCTTGGCCCCACAAGGGGGGAAGAAAACCACTGGTCACCTGTGTAGAATGGTGGGGGTCTTAATCTAGGACCAGGGGTTTGCTTAGTATAAACATCACTGCTTCACCTGAAACCACTTTTTTCTTTCTAACTTTTACATTCAAGACACAAAATCAATTTCCTGGCCAGGCCTAAGCCCCAGTTTCTTCTGCAGCTGAGGGCAGTGCACTGTGTGGTACCCGTGCTCCATGGGAGGACAGAGGGGATCCTGCTGGCCTTGGCTTGTCTATGCGATATCTTGCAACTGAGTACATGGAAACACAGAACAGTTTGGGTTGGAAGGGACCTTAAAGACCATCCAGTTCCCACCCCACTGCCATGGGCAGGGACACCCTCCACTAGACCAGGTGACTCAAAGCCTCATCCAGCCTGGCCTTGAACACTCCCAGGGATGGGGCATCCACAGCTTCTCTGGGCAACCTGTGCCAGTGCCTCACCACCCTCTCCAGGAAGAATTTTGTCCTGATATCCAACCTAAATCTATCCGCTTTCAGTTTAAACCTGTTACTCCCTGTCCTGTCACTACACTTGCACACGCTTACTTCAGAAGAGTCCCCTAGGGACAAAGTTTCACTTCTAGCACTCACAGTGGTTCCTATCTGCTCACATGATTATTATTTTAATTGATACAACACCTAGATTTTATTTTAAGCTTCTTTTGTTTTTCTCCCCCGTCATTCTCCAGGTTAAGGGGAGAGGATGAAGTGATGTTGCCACACACTGTCCCCTACAGACTGTTGCTGTGAACAGACAGGGCGCCTGTTTGCAAGGTGAGTGGCAAGAGCCACCTCCAGCGCTACCCACCTGCAGACACAGCCCAGGAGGTATGTACAGGGAGGAGATGCCTTCCCTGGGTGATGATGGCCTCGCCCCAGCTACAACCAGATCACCCTGGGGTGCTTAAAATAAAAGGGATGGAGATGGCATGACTCAAGGTATGACGTTTCCAAGCTGGTGGGGAAGAGGGAACAGTGACTCCCACCAAGGCACGGCACAACGAGGGCATTGTGAGTCACTGTGGGGGTTTTCATGCCCTAGAAGCAGAGAAAGGTTTCCCCATCCTCAGTCCTACACACACACATACTCACACCTGCCTCTGGCAAGGTCAGAAACACCCAGCACACATGCGCTGGCTTATCACGGAGATGAGTGGCTGAGCTTCCCCTTTTCTTCCCTGTTGCAAAATCCGACAGCAGGAGCCCACCAGCAAGCAGGGGTTGAGCAATGCCATGTGAGTGAGTGAACACGCAGAAAAGAGGCTTTAGCAAGAGCCACCTCGAGCCCTGGGTCTTGCCCCAGAGCCCAACACCTCCCTGAGTCACACCCCGCATCAGAGAGGGACAGCAGGGAGATGCTCACGAGGGATTTGCACTGTGGAGCCTACAGTTTGGCTGCTCCTCTCACTCCAGCCAGATGGGCACCAAGAGTCCTCCTCACCGCTCCTTGCCCAGCCTGGGACCATGCTGCCTGGAGAGGAGAACCAGGCACCTGCCCTCCCACCTTCTCACCAGCGGGCCACCACCAACGCTGGGCCACCAGAGTCATGGAGGGGCCCGGCAACAGTGACCTAACTCAGGACACTTTCCTGCTCAAACCTGCAGAAAGGATCTCCAGATCGCTGTTGCATCCCGTGAGGAAAGGGATCTGAAGTCTTATCTCTCTGGGGTCATCATCAAGAGATAAAGCAGCAAGATTCAAAACGGGATGTGGGTTTGTTCAGTAAAATTGATCTCCTGAAGGATCCACACTGCAGTGACTCTAAGGCATCGCATGTTAGCGCTGAATACAACCAACCTGGCACCTTCAAACACTAAGAGGTCTCCGTGCCTCAGGTTAAGCATCCCAGGCACACGCACGTTGGCAACAGCGCTGGGCGGCCCAGCCCTGGGGCTGCGGGGTGGACTGGATCATCACATGGTCATTTCCTTTCATGATCGCAGGCAATTGCGATTCAGGCTGCATGCAGAGGGAAGTGTCCATATCTGGGAGAGTGCTAATAGAGCTTCAAGGATCCCAGAAACTCCCTGCAGGGCCACATTGCAGGGAGTAGCATGAGGAAGGGTGAGCCAGACACAGTGAAGGGATGAACCACAACCAGGGTCCCTCCAGGGAGCTCGACCTGGAGCTGGAGACAAGGCTACAGGGCAGGTCAAGGTCCATGCAGCAGCCAGGGCAGGAGATAAGGACATGTCTGATGTAGCTCCAACGGGGATGGGAGACCTCAGCCTGAGCTTAAATGATGTCCTGGACCATGGGCAGAGGCGGTGTGTGGGTGACAGTCCCAGGTCAGGTAAAAAAGCTAAAGATAACCCGTAACGCATTTCTCAGTGCTGTCTGCACTCCTCCGTTCTCGTGGTAAAGCTGCATTTTATCACAGACTCTCACACATAAGATGCCCCTCAAAAAAGCAGGATAGGCCAAACGCTACCAGCCTGGCCAGGTGGGATCAACACCTGCTTGCTCACGCCAACAAGCATATAGCCCCTTGTCTCCAGCTAAGCATGCTGTAGCTTGGCACACCAGTAATGCCCACAGGCTCCAAAAACATCCTTACTTTCACAGCTCTGTGTCTCATCTGTGCTTTGCAGAGCTGGGAGCTATAAGGTCGTGTGGGTGCAGGCACTGCTAAGGAGAGCTACACTTCCCAGCTGGCTGGCCCTGAAAGTCTCCCTGAGTCTCAGAGCTGGGAAAAAGCCAGTTCATGAGCTGTAGCAGCAGGAACAAAGCTTTGACTCCTCCTAAATTTAAGGTAGCATGACCCCCGAACTGATCCATCAGCTGCAAGGAAGGCGTAACAAGAGACAACATGAAATAAACACTCCCATGGTCACTTGTTCACGTCTGTCACTGACATTTGAAAAAGTCAGGCAGTGAACGCAGCTAAAAATGAGGGCCCAGTGTTCAGCTGACCGAGCTACAGCCAGCCAGCCAAGCAGAAAGACATGCCAAGCAAAATGCTCTTGGCAAGGCAACTTCCACTAATGCTCTTAGCCTGTTGCAAAGTAACACAGCCCACAGTGGAAGGTGCTTAAATTAGGTCAGGGTCCTTTGGCCATTTGCTCCAAGTGGAAAGCACGTAGGGACAGTCACCAAGGCTGACACTCGGCAGCTTGTGAGGATGGGGTAATCTGTGCCACCCGTTTGTGCCCTTAGTCATCGGCATTTCAACATGAGAATGCAATACCTTTGAATTCAGGAGCTCACAACACGCAAACTCATTTTCTCAGGCACAGCTACTCTTTTTCCCACATGCTGTTCAGAGCTGCAGGATAACAGATACAGCTGAAGTGGTGGAAATGCGGGGTTAACGTTCATCTGCATCCTCATGTCGTGCCTAGCCTTCTTACTAAGGAGACGCGTGCCACCACCCATCCAGGCTGCAAGCCAAGGTAAGGGGGAAACAGAGACAAACCCACCAAAAGCCTGATGGAGCACCGTCACCACTGCCTAGTGCTTGTATAGATAGAGGGGAAAACGGGGAATAAGCACGTAGGAATGAAGGGAGTAGTTAGAAAAATGCTATGTGAGGGCACCGGAGCAGCTTGGTACCAGGATTTCCTCCATCAGCAGGGCTACTGGCCCAACGACAAGACAGGCGGACACCTGCACAGTCACTGACCTGGTTGGCAACTGAAACAGGCCATCTTCCTGCCCAGCTCTCGGAGGGAATGGGGCCGTGACGGTGGGGAAGCAGGGTTAATAATTCCTAGCAGATCTGAGCGTATCCAGCACGGAGATCCTTGGTGTCAAGCAAACAGCTCATCCTCCTAGCAACGTGAATCAAGATCAGGCAAAGAGTAACCAGCACCCTTATGCTTCCCACCTCCAGCTGCTTTCTCCAACCATCAGACCATTCCTGCAGTTCTCTGCATCCCACCCGCCATCCCTTCAAAACAGGACCACCAGACCTGGACACAGGACTCCTGGGCTTGAGGATTAACATAGGGCATGACAGAACACTGGACTCACCCTGGGTGAGATTTAGACCAGAAGGAGTAGGTTCACTTCAAAACACAGTAAAGCAAAGGCGTAAGATAAAGTAAAAAATGTACTCGTAGGATTATGCAAAACAAGAACCAACCCCCTTGTTCACCTCGGCACCTTCACCTGCTCCCCAGACTCCTGCTCCCCACCTGGCAACATCCCCTATTTCCTGAAGATGAAATTTCTTTCAAGAAAATCCCGCTCCTTCCTTCCAGTCTTCCCCCAGGAGTAAAAACCAGAACCACCATCCTCCGGTGCACAATTCCAAGCTCCAGTCTCACTTGCCTTCTGCTTAGAGAAGCTTCCTTGTCCCTTTTGTTTGGGTTCTGGGACACCACAACACATTGAAATGCTATGGTTTTTTCCCTAGCTCTGAAGCTACCTATTCCTAATTCCCCTGTGATATAAATTCATCACAATTCAGTAAGAAACACCTCAGCCAGTTCAGAGCTCTGGGATGCAGATCCTCTCTGCCTGCCAACTTCAAGGTATTTGCCCAGAGCACTCATCATTCAAACTGCCCCCAGTTAACAGGCAGCCAGAGCACAGTTCAGTCTCCTCCCTCTCCCGAGACACTCGCCACTGACCCACTCCACACTGTTTCTGCACCCATCTTTGCTTGTCAACAGAAGCTGTCTTGGGCTGGGCACACATGGGGAAGAAGCTGTTCCTCCAGCTGCACCGGTCAGAGCTTAGGTTATAAATGAAGTGAGCCATGCTACTGCCTGGGCTGGAAGGAAAGCCCTGTGGCTTCCAGCTCAGAAAACACTAGGGATACAACAGGCAGAGCACAGATGCCATTGGTTGCAAGGGTTCCCAAAACAGCTCAGGAGAGACTAGTGTTAATTCTTAGACAGCAGCATGAACACATGCAGCCTTGCAACAGAACTGCAGAGCAGTCAGGACCTGAAATGATTGGTCTTAGCCTTAGTACAAGCTTTAGTTCATCTTCCCATGATCATCAAGCACTGCATACTGCAGGGTTTTCAACAGCAGAGTGTCTCTTCAGTGAGAACAGCCAAGGACTTCCACCTCCTATACAAAACCAGAGGTCAGGTTAAGGGACAAGGAGGCACAGTTTATCTCCCTATGATCAGGGCCCCACATTCCCTCTCACCCTGTAGTAGACTAGGTCACAAGTAGAACCAAACCCTCCCTCCAGGACAGCAGAAGCTCAAAGAAAGCCACACATCACAGCAATTATTAATTAAGTTTTTATGTTTACAGTAGTCACTTAACAGGGATACAAAGTTGTTTTGTTGGTTTTGGTTTGTTTTTTTTTTAAATCAGACTTATAATGTTGGAGTTACTTTATTGGGAAAGCTGTAGGAAGACCAAAACAGCTGCTCTAAAACATAATTAGAAAGAAGAAAAAGGTGAGATCATACTGTGCTTTAAAGAAAAGTTATAGTTTAACTTGCATAGCACAAGCATACCTAAGCCATTGAGTTAACAGGCATTGATAAAGCCCACCTCAATTTGTGTTAACTGGTATAGGGTTTAGGTTTGGGGTGTTTTTTTGAGCAACTGGTTGCTGGTCTCTGTTGGAACCAAGGCAGGCTTATTGGCAGCTACTCTCCAGTAGTTGAGTTTGGTTTAGCCAAGGAATAGTGTACACGACGAAGTCACAAGTGTGGTGCTAAGGAGAGAAAGGAAAAATGCTGTTATCAGATGAAGCGTGTAAACCGGTGCCACTGACCATTGTTCTACAGTTTTACTACCCCCCCCACATGAACACAGAATGTGCACCACTTCTATATATGCTCTCTAGATTTGCACTTGCCAGACGAGTATTTTGGAACACCACTCCTGTTAGTACCTGCTCAGGATGAATCATTTCTCTCAAACACTAACAGAGAAGCTGGGCAGTCAGCACTGCAGAAGATCAGGTTCTCTACCCAGTCAGACACAGGAAAGCTCTCAGGCACAGGTAAGCACACCTGCACAGCTAGTCCCTACGTGCATGCGTCAAGTCACTGCAGCTGTCAGAATGGTACACGCAAGCTTCCGGCTGGGTCCTTAATAGACCACTTGTGCTCAGTTACACTTCTCACACATGTAGGCAGAAAGGGCATGTACACAGGGAAAATAAGTCTATCACTGTGAGTAATATCAAGTAATGAAGTACTACAGAAAGACTGGATTCAGACCAGATCAAGGCAGACACATTTGGTGCGCTCATCTGAAAAGCTAAAGCAGTCCTTACAAGGGCATTGCTATTAGACAAAACTCCCGTGCAACAGCTTGGTGGACACAGAACAAAGGTAATCTGCTTCTGTGATCACTGCTCAGCCCAAAGCACTATTCACAGTAATGCAAATCCCCCAGGAAAGCATGTTTACATCACCACGGAAAAAGAGGAGCAGAGAAGGGTATGGGGACTCAGGACACTGGACTGAGAACCAGGACACCTATAAGCCTGGCAGTTTCCTCCGCCTATCCTTGTGATCCAGACCATGAGCACTTAAGAGGATTGAGGCACACACATGCCTCCATATACTACAGCCTCAGATCCCGACTTACACAATAGGCTAAAAGGCTCTGCCTTCTCTCACCATCATCTAGCAAGACAAGTTCTGCAAGGGCAGCATCTTGTTAAGTGTAAAGGCTCGAGGTCTCTGATCTCGACTGGGGCAGACAGGGGACACTGCCCACACCTTTCTGTACTACACCAGTCAGAGGGAAGGGGCTGGAAAGCCAGGGGCTGGCACACCATGTCCCGGAGCCTACCTTAGCCATCTGTGGTGCATCATGAAAAGCACAGCTCTGGAGATTGGTTGCTGGCTTGGTGCAAGTTGTCCGGCCAACTTCAACTTTCATTGTGTACTTGATTCCAGCCACAATCTGCAACAAGACAAGCGAGCAGAAGCAGCTTTATCTGCAGTGTATACAGAAGGGCTCTCCGACAAGGGAAGAAGGCAGTTTACTAGTTACACGATGGAAAACAGGCCCCGAAGTACAGAGGGGATTGTGCACAGCAGCCTCCAGAGCAGAGACACTTGGCACCCTTTCAAAAACAGGAAACGGCGTTCAAGTAAACAAGTCTCACAGCATAGCTTCCTCAGTAAACAGAGACACATATTAACTCATCAGCAAGTTAAGGAAGTTATCACCTTCCCCAGCAACACACAGCACCTAAGGGTGTGCAGACTGACAAGACCCAAGCTATAAACAAAAAAAAAAAAAGGCTTTTATTCACTTTTTGTGGAAAACACCCAGCTCAAACAGCTCCTCAGGCTCGAGGCTTGCTCCTTCCGCAGGGAAACCCCACAGATCCCACTTCCAGCTGCTCCCCGCAGGGTGCCCGGGCCCACCCTAACGCCCAGGTCCCCCCCGGCGGCCGCCACCGCGTCCAAGCCCACCCCGGCACGCACCTGCTTCTGTGCCCTGAGGACCCTCACCACCCGGCTGGAGTACATGTCGTTGCTGGCCTTGTTGTACTCCGCCATGGCGAACTGCAGGGCCCGCTGCAGGCCCTCGTCGTTCTCGACGTCGGTGATGGCCATCGGGCCCCCCACGAGCCGCGGGCGGCCCTCATCGCCCAGCACGGCGTCCGCGAACATCAGGGCCGCGGCCAGCAGCACCAGCCACCCCCCGACACCCGCCATGGCTGCGCTCTCTAACGCCCCCTCCCCGTGCAGCCGCCGCTCTTTTAAGGCCGGCGGGGCGGGGCGGCCGCGGCCCAAAACACACCGCCCCGGCCCGCCCTCTGCCCCCGCGCCGAGCGCTGCGGCCGCTGCCCGCCGCCGTGTACCCCCCCGGCCCGGCCTGAGGGGGCCGTGCGGGAGAGCGGGGCCGGCCCGTAGGCCTCAGCCAAGCTGTGGGGCGCCAGGCTGCCTGAGGAGTAGGCCCAGCCTCTCTCGGTGCTGCTCTCTTCCCTTCAGAAGGGTCAGCGCTGTGAGAGGAGAGGGTTTCCCTAAGCCCCGAGTGCCCTAAAAGCCACCTTGCTTGTGGAAACACACCCGTGTCCCCCGTCCCTCGGCGAGGGGACGGGAGGTGGGTGAGGACGTGGCGCTGGCACGATGCTGCCCACCGCCCTTCGCAGGGGCGCGGGTGGAGGAGGATGTTTTTCCGCATGGGTTCGGAGTCTTGGAGACTTTTTTTCCAGGCTCTCCCTCCTCGTGGGTCACACTAGCACTTATTTCCCTCTACTGCAGGGGGAAAATAAAAACCACAGAGCATTTTAGGCTACAAATGTGGCTCCCAGCACAAAACAACGTGTCATTTCCTCTATCTGCCTCCACAGCGCTGGCGTTACCACATCTACACTAATTGCTCTGCTGAAGGCCAGAGGGGCATCTGCGGCAGGGGTGGCTTCCCGGACAGATCGCTTCACTTCCAGTCTCCTCTTGTAACCGCAAGCCTATCGCCCCCATCCTGTCGGGAATCCTAAATTTGGAATGACAGGACTTCATCCGGCATGAGGGAGCTAGGCCCAGCGAGATACTAGGCTGAGAGAGGGCAATATTTTGCACCTGAATATCCACAGCACGCCCTGCAATGGAAAGGAAAGGGCTTGTGCGCCGACTGGAAAGGCTACCTCCACGCTAGCAATATCCAACATGAGTGTTATCACGGGAAAATTCCCCGCGTTTGGCAACAAGCTGTGTGACTAATGCAATGACGCCAGGGCGCTGAGGTAGTCCTTACAGCTAGAGGAAGGCTTGAGCACCACCGAAAGCACCAGAGAGGGGACTGGGACATGGGTACTGGGATGTGAGCCAGAGCTGCCAGCAGCTGCAGGAGTCTAGCTCCATTTATCTTTTCCCTAATTGGCCTTGGATCCAGACAGGATCCATTTAAAACTCAAGGTTAGAGCTCGCCTAGTGTCTTTAGAGGCAAAGGCTTTTCTGCGCTGCCCGTGACTGCTGCCAATGGGATCAGCCAGCTCTGGCCTAAAGCAGTCACTGCACCTCCAACATACCTGCCAGGTCTCTTCCCACTGCCTTGTGCTGACCCTGACAGCTCAGGCCTCTGTCAAGCAGTGCCCCAGCTCCCAGCCGCTGGAGATGCTCACCAGCCCCTTGTAGAGCAGGCAGGGATCTGTGCCTCACACTATGGCAAAAGGGAAGCACCGTGAGAGGGAAAGCCATGCCTTTGGGAGTCAGGGAGCTTTGACCTTAAGCAGAGTCTTAGCTCTGCTTGGATCACCGCACTGGATTTAAGGCATCCAGTGTGGCTTAAACTCGCATCACCAAGCAGTAAGTCAGCTCTCGGTACAGTCCTGGTGATCTCATTTCTGCAGGCAGACAACACGCAGGGTGCAGGACGACACAGCCGAGTTCCCTCTCACCTCTGCTTCGGCACACAGCATGCCTGCTCAGCCAGCCCTGTTCTGCCTCAGAAGCCCAGGGTTCCCGTTTCTTCTCACATGCCAGACCATCACTGGCCTGATGAGGACCATTCACACAGATAACCATTCAAACAGTACGGAAGAGGCTCAACAAAGAGAGGGACCACCCGCTCCAGAACAGAGACCATCTTGCCCCCAAAGAGGTGACACCCTGGGCAGAGCTGTGGAAAGTTTGTGTCGTGTTTTAAGAAGCACAGCCTGAGTTTCTTCCCTCCCTGGGAAGTGCCCTGTGTGCTGCTCCTCACAGGTGGGGAAGTGTCCCTGTGGAATTTCAACCAAAGCAGAGTTTTCCTCGAGTTGCAGCTGAGGCAAAGGAATGTTTTCCAAGGAATAATTCCCAGCCCCTTCCCGCACACTGCATACAGTGCTTTCCAGAAATGCTCTCTGCCCTCCTGCTCACACCACCAACTTTTGAACCTATTCGGTCTCGAAGACTGCAGCTTGCTGGCCACAGGCACTGCATGGGAGGACAGCCATCCCATTGCGGCAGCAGTGCCAAGTCTGCTGCACCCTGCGTTTTCCCCCCCAAAAAAGTGCACTGGGGACTTTGACATTGTATCACTGTGATACTTAAGGTCACTGATATCCCCACTTAAAGGATCCCTACTTACAGTTTCCTCCCCAGATACAAGTCAATCCAAGCTACAGAATCTGCTGGATTTGCAGTTCAGAAGTCTGCTGGGCCCCTTCCTGCCCAGTGCCTTGGCCAGGCGCTAGAGGTCCTGAGCGCTGGTGGTCCTGGAGCATCAGTATCAAAATTCCCTCTTCTCTCCCCTGGTTCTTCTGCATTCCTGCTGTCTCCTGCAGAAAACAGAGACATATCTGGAGACTTGGTAGATGCTCGTCAGCTTTTTTAAACGTCACAAAGAAGTTGCACATTGACCGATGTTGTGTTGTCCTCTTCTTGGTCAGCAACACCTTGCTCAGTTGGACACATACAACTGCAGCATCAGACCCTGGAGTTCCTTTGGTGCCAGGATTTCCCTCTATCTTTCCTAACAGCTCCACCCACACGTATTCTGCGAATGGGTGGCTTAGAGAGCCCCTTGTTGACACAGCTCTTTGCTCGCTCTGCTGTGCGGCATGGCTAAAAAGGTAAATGTGCCCTTTGGAGTTCCTGGTTCTCCAGCTTGGGCAGTGCCAGAGGGACCCTGCAGGCCCACAATGAAAACAGAAGCAAGCTGTATTGGTTGACTATTGCCAGTCCAAACCTCATAAAATCAGGACTTGAACCAAAGCAATTTTGAGGAAAAAAATGGCAGGTTTGGCAAAAAAATGGTGCTCTACAATTGATGGATAATGGGGACCTCGTTCATGATATAAAACTGCATTTTCTCCTTTTGTTTCTGAAGGGTGCAACCAACTATTTTTCTCTATCAGAGGTGCTTTTTTATAAATACAAACAAAACAGAAATTGTCAAATAACCAGTTGACCAAAGGAACGGGTAATTTAAGGAATACAGAGAGCAGCAGGAGACGCAGGATTACATTGCAGAAGTTTGTAATACTATCAGTATAACCAGAAAAACAGAGATTTAGTGTCTTCTTGCATGGTTGGTTCAACAGCATTTGTGCAACGGGCTCCAGGGAGACCTTATAGCACCTTCCAGTACCTGAAGGGGCCTACAAGGAAGCTGGGGGGGGACTTTTTACAAGGGCCTGTAGTGACAGGACAAGGGGTAATGGGCTTAAATTGAAAGAGGGGAGATTTAGATTAGATATTAGGAAGAAATTCTTCCTGTAGAGGGTGGTGAGGCACTGGGACAGGTTGCCCAGAGAAGCTGTGGATGCCCCATCCCTGGAAGTGTCCAAGGCCAGGCTGGATGAGGCTTGGAGCAACCTGGTCTAGTGGAGGGTGCCCCTGCCCATGGCAGGGGGGTTGGAACTAGATGATCTTTAAGGTCCCTTCCAACTCAAACCATTCCATGATTCTATGAATATCCAATATATTTTCATCTACCTTTTTGTCTGTGTTCCAGTTTCATTCAGGACTGGTGAGCTTTTTATGTTACCAGGCATACTCGTTTCTCCAGATAACTGCAACATTCCTTGCCCTTGACGTTGACATCCCCCATCTCTCTTTTAACACCCAAAGTAACAATTACAGGTGCCTCCGTAGCTAACTGAAAAGCTCTGGAATACTGTGACATGTCTTTCAAAGTACAATTAGACAGGGATGTTTGAAAAAGCAGCTAGTCCTTTAATCAAGAACAACAGTTCCTCCACAGAGCTGAACTCTGAATGACCCCCGAGAGAGAGTGTAATTACTGATAGAGGCAGGAACAATGGGAAAAGCATGATCGAACACTAAACATCTGGTTTCAGTTTCCCTTAACCGAGGGACAGGAGGGCACATCCATGCGGGAATCAGTGCTCTGCATCCCGCGGAGCGCACCGAGAGCAGCAAAGGGTGGGGTGCTGACATGGTCCCCCACTCGTGCTGCATAACTAACACAGGGTGACGGAGGGGAGGTGTTTCGTAAAAGGATTGCTTCTGCCAGCTGAAAGCCTTTTGAGCAAGACAGTCATCAGTTCATGAGACAGGGCTGAGAGTGGTCTGGTACCAAAGGCTAAGCTGTCCCACTGCTGCTGAAGAGCGCCCTCTGCTTATGGAAATGCGCCCATCCCACACCAGCCATTCAGGGATGGTGGGAGAAGCAGGGAGCCTCTGCCTCCTTTCAAGACACATGGCCACATCTGCCCACTCCCTGCTCTGGCATGGGGAGGCAGAGGCTTTTTCTTTTCAGGAAAGGGATGGAGGCAATGTCATGACATGTCCACAGAAGGAAACTCAGGGCCCTATCTTTGCTCTCAGCTTCAAAAGGAGAATTTCTGAAATCTAGACAGCTGATTCGAAAGTCCCCAGCGAACCAGGACCGTGGCCACAGCTCTTCTGCA
The DNA here is from genome assembly GCA_027574665.1 of Rhynochetos jubatus. NCBI lineage: Eukaryota > Metazoa > Chordata > Aves > Eurypygiformes > Rhynochetidae > Rhynochetos > Rhynochetos jubatus. The sequence goes on along the minus strand of CM050650.1, from coordinate 13,183,933 downwards.
TGTACACACACCTTCCCATGCTGGCAAGCTCTCACCACAAGCAGCCATTCTGGATGGACTGCAAGGCAATTCTTCAGCTGAACAGCCCTGTTAGCCAGGACAGGCTTCAAATGCACCAAAGGACTGCACTGAACATATTTCAGCCCTGGCAGTACAACCGGATTAGTAAAGATCCTTCCTCCAGTCCATCCAAGACACAACCATGCTCTTCACAGCAGCCTGGAAGGAGCTCAGGACTGACTGCTTCAAATAAGCTTAGTACTTGGTGCTGAGTGCACCTTTCCAGCAATTCAGGGGGAACAGAGCTACTAGGAAACAGGCCTTCAGCCTAGGTGTTGAGCTCTCCTGAAAGCACAGGCCCGGATTCATTGGGAACAGGAAACAAAAACCCAACAGACGTAACAAGTAGCACTGAGCCCTGTTCAGTCACTGGCAGTCACTTTTAGGAATTAAATCCCAACAACTCTCAGGACTGATCTCAGTGAGGTTGACAATTATCACCCTGCAGAGAGTGATTCTTATGAGGTGGGGGTGAGGTAGGAGGAGCTATCTAGCTCTGCTGAGTCCCATGCTACTCACATCACTCTTGGGATGACAGCATCGTCTGATGTGAATCCCTTTCCCTTACACCAACACAGAAGATAATCTGCCTCTAAGAAATAGGTATTCACATGCAAACATCTGCTTGGGTAATTAGTGATGTTAATCTGCCTTCGTGCCCATGAGGGAAGGCATTATTGTTTTACAGGAAAGCAGTAAATAAAGTAATTGCCAGCAGAAAAGCTACATTTCAAGTAACTGCAAGCAATTAGTTACGGGCAGATTGTGCAACTGAAGCAATGAAGCTGCCGCGTTGAGAGTGAATGCTGCTGCACTTGGGCTGTTCACAGAAAACAACCCTATGCCAGCATCCTTTTTTAGTCTGAGAAATACAAGTGCTGGCACAGCGAGAGAGTATATTCAAAATTATTGCCAGAGATTCTACGCAATCTGGTGCCTTTGATTGCTGCATTAGCTTGTATTTACTAAGAATAATTTGGCCATTCCCTTTTCTTCTGTGTTCTTCTTCTTATGCATTTGTTCTCCTCACCCTGCAGGAGAAATAGCTTTACTGCTTAAGATTTGTATTCATTAGTTCTTAGTGTATGGTTTTTTTCTTCTCCAGGAATTGTTTGGTTCAGAGAGGACAAGAAAATGAGTCCTGTCCAATCATCAGAAGCACAAAGCACATGTTTAAGTTTGGCTTTTGAAGAATACCAGTGACTTCACACAGCTAAAAATAAGCCTAAAATTAAGTGTATGTTTGTGTGCTGTGCTGAAACCAGCCCTCCAGCAGCCTGCTGGGGTACTGTCCATCCCTGTCTCTTCCAGCAGCAAGCTCTGAAGTTGGAGTGAAATGGTCAGGTGTTTCAACAGAAGTTTGCTTACTGGGGAAGCCAGGCTCTAAAGGAGTATTTCTTCAAGTTTGGGCCACAGTCTGCACACAGCAGAGAAGCAAAGTGTAGCGGAGGAGCCTGCAAAGACTAGAGCTCATGCTCTGGGGCTTCACAGGTCCTAAGAAGCCCAGAGGGGACAGAGTTTTCTCTATAGCAGCACAGGGTCTGTGCAGAGTTCCCCCAAACTCCCCAGCAGAAGGTGGGTCACTAGCCACGCCACTTTTGTCCTCTCTACAATAATCTAATCACTCCTGTCCTCCCTTGACAACAGTTCGTTGCTATAATGTCGCTACTGCTGAGTCTAAGGGCTTTAGCACGTAGCTAGGCGCTTCACCCCCCAATAAATAAATTTGGGTGTTCACTACACATCCCTTAACTATATGTATTTATGACAAAGGCCCTTTGCGGGGAGCAGGACTACAAACCCCTGATGCTTGCAAGAACCCACAATTAAAGAGCCATCCAGAACCCCAAGTTTTTGCCAGCTGAAGTGAGCTCCTCTGCTGTCCCCAGCAGAGCCAGGCCAGCTGGCAGCCAGACGCGGAGCTGCATTGGGTTGCACGGCAATGTGCGGACAGACACAATTGTTTCGTGAGGTGGTTGCAGTTTCTGTCTGCTCAGCATTTCAGAGCAGCACATTCTGCCTGGTTAAGGCTTTTTTTGGTTTGGAGAAACAAAACTCTGGCCTACGAGATGTCTGAGTGCAGAGAACAGCCTGTTCTCATGGGGTTGACTTGCCAGCATGATTCCTGGCTGCTTCTCATTAGAAAGGACTTAAGCTCTTTTCTACATTGTGTTTGTTGGATTTGAAGCATTGGGAAAGTGCAGGGATATTTATTATCTTTAACAACTGCAAGAGAGAAATCCTTCGGAGGTCAAGGTAGCTTGCAAACGAGTCACCCGTACCACACAAACGGGGATACTTGGCCGCTGAGATTTTCCGCTCGAGAGGGAAGTGAAATTGTGAACAACCCCAAAATTCACCCAGCCAGCTGTTCACACACTGTGCTACATGTGTATGTTCAGCAAAAAGGCCAGCCCGCTCCAAAACAAAGGGCATTTCAGAAGTGTAGACACGGTTACACGTAAGTAAGAGTGCCGCATCTATTATCATTAATTAAACTTACACATAGAGTTAAGCCTTACGCCATGCTGCATCCCCCCATTTATAGCTAGCCATCCTTCAGGTTTCAGTAAACAAAGACTCACTTTCAGAGCAGTACTTTTACTCAAACAAGAAGGTTATTTGTGAGTGAGCAAGACTGCCTCATATCCAGTGCTGGCAGTTGGTTTGCTCCACTTCAAAAATTTCAGCCATGCAGGCAGAGAGACAGAAAGCCAGATCCCAGCACGCCCTGTGCTGATGACACAGAGCTGTGAAATGCCACCAGCACGAACCTTAAAGAGGAACCTAGAAGGGTGCAGGGAATAGCAGAGAACGGGTCTCAGCACCTCGGAGCCCAACACTTGTCTGTGAAGCCGTTCACAAACCAAACTTGCACAACGGTTCCCCAGCAATCTGCAGAACACCTGCTTCTGTAAAAAAGGGACCGAACGCACCGGGCTGGCTGGCTTAGGAGCAAGAAGAAATAAATTGCATGAACGTATTCCAGCTGGATAATAATTAGGCTTTTATGAACATGACAGTCAGGCAGGGACAAGGAAGCTTTGGTTTCATTGCAATTTAGTGGGGGGTCAAGTTCCCAGCTCCTGTAGGAAATGCTGCATGGATCAAGCCTTTCACTTAAAATCTTAAGAGCTCAGCCACAATCCTATGGTGTTGGTGGAATCCCAGTTCCATCCTGACTGGGTATTTTGGCCTCCTCACAACCCGCAGTGCACAGACTTGACACAGTCGCAGTTCTTTGTTCAGCAAATGCCTTCCACTGAAATAATTAAGATCAGGATTAAGGAGCTTTGGCGTAGCTTTGCAAGGAAACGTGCAGAGGCCCGCTGCAGGATCCCCTCCGTTGTCTCCGGCATGCTGCTGGTTTTATGGGTATTAAGTCTTTCACAAGCATTCAGTAATAAATTAGGTAACATTTTCTTCATTCTGTACTGCTCAAAAAATATATTTCTCAAACAGGAAAGCTTTTCTTTTACAAGTCTAGCTATTAGGGTATGTTCATATTTGCAGAAAATCCTTCATATAAATGTCCTTTTGCCTCTAGCCAAAGTCTCTTGCCATCTGTATGGGCACAGAGAACCCTGCAAAATGCAGCCAGCCAGACCATTTTCCAGTTAGCGACATGGGCAGCTCCCTCTCAGTTGGACTGAGAGATAAAATCCCCAGATTAATTCAACAGTAATATTCGTAGGGTCAAGCTCATAAAGAGGTGAACAATAGAAACGGCAGGTGAAAGTGCGATGGTGCACATCAACAGGTAATGCTGTATGGGCCATGTTCCCAAGTTTGCTTTCACTGTATGAAAATAAACACGGGAGCATGTGTTCTTTTACAAAACAATCTATTTAAGTGTGGAAGATTTTGTTACCTGCTCTCAGCTTTGGCAATTCCTAACGTGTACGCAGAGCTATTCTCTGGGCACAGAGTTTCAGAGTTTGACTGCACTTCCCAGAAAAATTACCATTGCTGCAATCCCTTGCACGTTATCAAAGTACCTCCATTCCAGGCCTGCTATCTGCATTTCTCTAAAGATAATGATGCTTAGCACAACCCCGTGCTGGTTCCTGCAGGGTTGGAAAGCCAGCTTGCGAAGCTCTAATCTCTGCACGGCGCTCAGGACGGAAACCAGGGCCTGCAAGAGGAACAACAGTTTTTGCCGTCACTAAGCAACGAGATAGCAAATCTCAGATATTGAAAAAAGAGTAATCAGGCTACCTAAAGCTCGGAGATTATCTTTGAGATACACCAAAACCAATACAATCTAAATGGGGTGGGTTTTTTTTCAATCTTCTTTTTTATTCCTTTTTTAAAATACATCAATCATAAATCCGGGTTAGATTTCCCAGTTCTCCCCTGCCAAACTGGCAGCCACAAGCAAATGCAGTATATTGAGTAACAGGGTTTGTGTATGTACACATCAGCCAAGGGACTGGAACTTGGAAAATTAAAAAAAATCTGCAAATTATTGTGCAATCTATGAGAGGCACCCAAACCCATAAGAGTTAGCAAGGCCGCGATGATACATCACTGCACCAGCCCAGCAACATGTAGTACTCAGAGGTATTTAGTAGGGAAAAGGTGTTTCATACTAGACTAAGAATAAACTAATAAAACCACGCATCTATGAAGACACATGCCCACAGACACCTATCCAATAAACATATAACTACCTGAATAACTGAGGGCAGCAAGGGGAATAAAAATGATGCATGAGCCTATATTGTTGAGAGATCACTGTTTTTAAAAGCTAAATTGCCGCTCAGATGTTTGAACAGTTACTTCTCGATGAGGCAGGCAGACTCATGTGGAGAATGTTCAACCCTTCCTCTTTTCAAATACCAGGGAACTCTAAAATCAGCAGGGACAGAATAAAGAGAAGTTACGCAGCTGGATGTGGGATTAATTAACCACACTGCCACCTGATACTTTCTTTCCAGTTATTCTGAATCACTTCATGTCTGGTCAAAAGATTCCACTGGGCACTTAGATAGTGGCTGTTAAACTTCAGGACTCCAGCTGAACAGTTTTTTACCTAGCAGGAAACCATCCAGCTACCAAAAGGCCTTATTTACCACGGCTGCACATCACTATGAAAATAGAGAGCAACTGAGCATGCCTGGAGGCAGTCGTTACAGGTGTGCCACAGTCACTTCCGCATCGAGCAGCACTGTCTACCTGCAAGTCCCACTGAGTCTGTACAAAGCAAGAAGCCTGGAGAGTTTACAGTCCAGCGCTCCAGTTCTGGGCTTGAAAAGACACAGGCAACCAAATAATGTCACTCTGACAGGTGGGGTAATGCTTTCTTGATGCAAACAGCAGAAGCAGCACTAATGCCTTGGCGACCCCTAACTTTCAAAGTTGAGGACATGTCTCCTGAACCCTTTGTTGGCTTCCCAAGGAAAAATTTAATTCTCCTGCAAAAGCGTTAATCTAAACTACTCCCACAGCCACCTTCTCTTTTTCCTTCAAATTCCAGGACAAAACTAAGCTTTGATGAGAAAAAAAGTAAAGGAGTGGGCAGGAAGGTAGTTCATTAAAGCCCTGTCTTTCATGGAATCATAGAATCATAGAATGGTTTGGGTTCGAAGGGACCTTAAAGACCATCCAGTTCCAACCCCCCTGCCAGGGGCAGGGACACCCTCCACTAGACCAGGTTGCTCCAAGCCTCATCCAGCCTGGCCTTGAACACTTCCAGGGATGGGGCATCCACAGCTTCTCTGGGCAACCTGTCCCAGTGCCTCACCACCCTCTCTGGGAAGAATTTTATCCTGATATCTAATCTAAATCTCCCCACTATCAATTTAAGCCCATTACCCCTTGTCCTGTCACTACAGGCCCTTGTAAAAGGTGTCCCCCCCCAGCTTCCTTGTAGCCCCTTCAGGTACTGGAAGGTGCTGTAAGGTCTCCCCGGAGCCTTCTCTTCTCCAGGCTGAACAAGCCCAACTCTCTCAGCCTGTCCCCATGGCAGAGCTGCTCCAGCCCTCTGAGCATCTTCGTGGCCTCCTCTGGACTCACGCCTACCAGTAGATATCATTATGTTGAGGGCTCCAGAGCTGGACGCAGTATTCTAGATGTGGTCTCAAGAGAATCTCTTTCCGCTGCCTGCCTGCCTAGGTCTCTCTATCCATGTTACACGGTAATTTGAAGCTCTGGGTGGTAAGAGCTGCTTCCTTCTCCTGTGCTGGTACAGTATCTGCAGACACAAGCAGGGAGTTCAGTGCATAAGCATGTCAGGAAATGGAGGCTATGATGAGTAGTTTAGACCACTTAAAAGAGCAGCATCACAAATATTAGGGGGAAAGCTATTAGTTTTAATATGAATTTGTGAGAAGTGTGACTTAACAGGATTTGATGGCAAGGTCCCCTCTAGTACTTATTCAACACAGAAAAGCTTACAAAGGTGAAATCAGATTAGCAACAGGTTAAAATGGTTTATACGTGAATTAAAAATTATTTACAGAGTCAGGGAAATCAAGGCAGGATTGGATTGTTGTGATATGGACTGGGGAAAAGGGACAAGGAAATTCCTCCCGTTGGGTCACAAAGTTCAAAGTGGACGCCCTTGCTTTCTAAACTCCTCGAAAGAGAAGTCTAGGTGCGGCTGAATCCACCCCTAGTCCCAGACCTGGTCAATGGTTTGTATCTAAGGAATTAGGGAAAGGATCACAGCATGTGGAGTTTTGCGTTTGGTGCGAAACTTTGGGATAGCAACAATGTGGGACAGCAACAATTCAAAGTTCCTTAACACTATTCAGATATGTCACACAATTAGATCGTATAATCCCCTAGCATGACTCAACTCTCAATAAATCAGTACAGTAACTTGACCAAAGACTTAACAAAGTCATCCACATAAAGTTGCATGCATCCACTCGCACAGACACAGATATACACAGATGTATAGGTAAAGGTACCTATTAAAATCTCCCCTTGAGTTCAGTGAAAATATGCACATCAGACGTCAGCGCCTCTCTCAACGGGCGCAGAGTTGAGCCTCAAGGAGGTTTTTCAGCCCAGGTTGTGTCAATCATTTTCTGATTTCACCAACTTGAGAGTTTGCGAACTCTGAGAGGCGTCCCACTCAGAGGGAGATGCTGGGCGCAGCCTGCTGCAGTCCAGGAGAGCTCAAAGGGTCATTCTTGGAACCACTGTTTACAGGGTCATGAGATAATTGACTGTAGGCATAAATAATTTTATATCCTGGCCTCAAGTGGGGTAGGCAGTCACTGGAATTTCCAGCTGGCACCCATCTACCCAGATTGAGATAAGGTTAAGGGCTGGCAGGGGATGAATTATTTCACTCTCATCCCCCACCGTAACCAGGCAACTGACCCCTGGTACAGCCATCCCCCACCTTGGCAGCTGATATGATAAGGAGCACTTAACCACCAAACTCCCTGCACAATGGCTGAGGTTTGACGGGAATCTCTAAGGCCATAGAACAGTCCAGGAGCTGACGGGGGGAAGAAACGCACCACCACAATTTCACAAATCATTTGGAATTCAGTGGGCAGAAGTCAGCTGGTGCTGGATGAAGACCTGTCCTGCGTGATCCTTCTGCATCTTTCTTGAAGATCAGATCTTTCCTGAATAAGTAAACTGTGTACCTGGGGAGCTGTCAATATGGCTATTAATTGAACTTCTGCTGCAACCTATGGCTTGCAAAACCAGCACAAGCAACGTTATTGCTCAAGAACACACAGCACAGCTGAATACACTGAATAAGATTTGAGAGGCTCAGAATCAGGAGGGGGAGATGGAAAACATGCCTTAATACCTTTCATTTAATTGCATTATTATTTCTTTCTTTCTCGCCTCAGTATGCTTCCTTTCAACCATAGGGCGAAAGTCCCCCCAGGAGGTCATTGTTAATAAAGGAAAAGACATATTCCCTGTACTTCTGATTGATTAACATTAATGACTTACTGCGTGCCATGCAGTAATCCACCCTCACACATACTGTACAATGTCAACCTTAATAATGTCAGGAATGCAGGCTGTCTTCCCCCCCACCACAAAGGATTTTGGCTGTAAAACAGTCCAATAGTTCAAGGTCACCCAAACAGTCCGTTTTGGACGCAATTCATCCCTCATAGAGACTTGCACAGGGGCATGTAGCCACAGGACAAGGGGCAATGGCTTTAATCCAAAAGATGGTAGATTTAGGTTACATGTAAAGAAGAAAGTCTTCACGGAGAAGGTGGTGAGGCACTGGAACGGGTTGCCCAGAGAAGCTGTGGGTGCCCCATCCCTGGAAGTGTTCAAGGCCAGGCTGGACGAGGCTTGGAGCAACCTGGTCTAGTGGAGGGTGTCCCTGCCCATGGCAGGGGGGTTGGAACTGGATGGTCTTTAAGGTCCCTTCCAACCCAAACCATTCTGTGATTCTATGATAAGGAAAATGGGTGGATCTAACTTAGGTCAGAACCAGGACATTCTCTCCCCACTGTCAGATGAAGGCACCTGCTAGGGCCCTAGTTTCCAGAACCACAAGAGAAACTAAAACAGTCTCACCTTTCCTATTATGAATGCCAGTTTGCAGGCTGCTTTCAGAGAGAAAAAGAAGGTTGCAGACCTCTTGTCATAATACAGATTATAGCAGAAAAGGTGCAGACAACATCTACACAATACCTCAGCTGCCTGAAACCCAGGGGCTCTGACATCTGCTTCTACAAGTCCATTAACAGGTATTTAGGGCTGCTTAGAAACCTCATCTGCTTCATCAGATGAAGCAACACTGGGGCCCTTCTAAGGGAGTTCCATAGCCAACAGGGGTAAGGGAACACCATGTCAAGGGCAGGTGGAACAATGGGGATGATCAGTTAATTAAGCCAAGAGGCTGTCCTTAAGACACTGCGTCTGTGTAACTGGACATTCCCTAGCAGAGGGTAGGGGGAAGAAAGAGCACAGGGGGTTCTCACTATGAGATGAGTGCTACCAGGGGAAGCACAGTCCTTCGCACAAGGCAGAAGCTGGGGTTTGCAGGGAATCCACCAAACAGAGGATGCTGAGAGATTGGCCATGGGAAAAAGGAAACGTGAGGGACCTCTAAGCTGCCCCAGTTCTGCTCCCCTCCTGACTCCAGCCTGGGGATTAGGCAAGGTCTGGAGATGCCTCCAGCTCTGATCCCTTGCTGTTCTCCCTTCCCTGCCTGGACCTAACCAGCTCAGTCACCACATGTGACTCACTGCTGGGGCGAGACAAGTTGAAGCCTGTGGCAAGTGGGGGCGATCCCACTGAAGAGAAAGTAATTGCCTCTGCAGTCCTCTCTGACCCTGACCCCACATGAAAGCCACTTTCTCCAAAACCCTCTCACCCATGCTCAAGAGAACAACAGCCCAACCAGTCCCCACAATGAGCCATCCTCTGTTGTGAAGCCCACGCCATTGCATTTAAGTGGTGAAAGTGTCCTGCCACTCTAGGAGTCATTCAGTTGAGATTAGAGATTCTGGAAAGAATCTGTGTGGGTGTCTGGGGACATGGCCCATAAAATGAGCGTGGTTGGCTAGCTCTCAACTTCATGAGACGAGCCTCGGCTCAGGGAGCTCCCAGGATAAGCAAATGGATAGAACAGGAAGAAAGAGGTGAGATGATTTACCTATGGCTCTCAGGCAACCATTAGCAGGGCTGAGACCTGCAACCCAACCGCTGCATCCCAGCCTCGTGCATTTTCTTCCTTTTGGGTGTCTTGATAAACAAGTAACACTTGTTTCTGCAGCTGCTGCTTCCAGCAGTTCGCATGCATCTCTCCCCATGTGTCTGTTCCCATTAATACCAATTTAAAAAGAACCTCACTGCTTTTTCATTGACATCCTCGCTGCCAGCCATACGCAATTACACAGAAGAAATAAGAGGCTTTAGCTGTAATTACGTTTTTGCCTGTTTTGTGGAGAAGTCATCCTGCGAAGACTGACACAGCTGAATACCTGCCATGGTCACCAACCTCACCAATTCTCTCAGTGGGAGTTTTAAGAGGGAAAAATTAAATTGCAGCTGTATAATACATTGAGCGCTCAGAAGCAGGCAATGCCAGTGGTTATCCAGCAAAATTACATCAAAAAGCACAGGCACCAACAGTGATAACTTCCAAGGGGGCATAAAGCATTCCGGAGAGTTACCCTGCAAAGGACAAGGCACTTGAAGAACACTCTCTAAATCTAACCACTGTCCTTACAGCAGTCAGCAAAACCCGCCAAGCCACCGAAACGAAGTAGTACCTATCACAAGCTCTGTGCTTCACATGTAGGAACACTGGACTTTCAGCAGTTAAAAAGAGAAGGGGCGAGGCTGTGTACAGAACCACACATACACACTCTACATTTTGGCTCTTCTGTGAGACCTATAGGACCAGACCAGTCCTATTAAACTTGGCAGACACCTCACATTTGCTTGCAGGTATACATACTCGACACAAGCAGGCAAGATCCTCCTTTCCTCTCTTTCCCAAGTCATGAAAACACACTAGCCAACCTCCCAGTTCAGTCCTTGCCTGTTCTGTTCACCCCAGTGTTCAGGCACCAATCCTACTCTTCCTCCAGCTGCATAAGGGAAGACACCTGGAACTCCACTTCCCGAGTGTCTCATTGAATGGAAACCTGTCATCCGCCCTTTCCAAAACCCCTCATACATATTTTTTCTCTAAAATTCACAGCCAGGAAACGCCCTTCTTTCCCTTCCTGCCCACCCTAGCAATCAGGCAGCGCTCCTCGCTGCTGCAGGCAGCCAGGTACGGTACGGTGCGGTACGTCCTGTGGCTCAGCCAAGCCCAGCACACCTCCTCAGCTCAGCCCACTTGCTAGACAGTCCCAGGGAAGCCGGTTATTGATGTGGAGCTGCAAGCTCACAGCAAAGTGTGACGTGAAGCAAAGCTAAAAGGCAGCAGTAGACCTACAGCAACAAACAAATCAGGAAACACGGAGCTGGTCTGGTAACCAGCCACACCTTGACTCACAGCGTGACTGCGAGAAAGTGTAGAAATGTTCTCCAGCCAGGTCTCTTTGCAACACAACATCCTCAGTGCCAAGTGCAGAGGAGTCAAGATGAACAAGGCACTGAAGGGGAGGCAGTGCCGGGAGATGCCGGGTTCTGTACAGGCATCTGGGGTCACCGGTGAGATCACATTGATTGCAAACCCTTCAGCCACAGACAGTCCTGTCTGCAGCTGTGCCAAGGCCAACGTTTTCAGAGTCTCTCCTTGACACCTGTGGGAAAACAAGGGAACACATGACCCACATGATTATCCTGCATGAGGATTGTTCAACAGCATGTCCCAGGGCAAGTAAACGATCCAGCCAGTGCGGATGCCAGAGCTCCACTAAACTAGCCCCCATTGCAAGAACCCACTGCCTGTTTAATCACAGGCCCTGGCTTAAAAGAAGGGTCTTCTCCACCACCACCCTCCTCACACGCCCTTACATAGGAAGCTTTTATCATACATTTGCCATATAGATGTAGGCCTAGCCTGGGAGCCCCCCAGATGCCGACAGGGCACATCCAGCCAGCGTCTGAGACAGAGCTAGGAAGGAAGCCAATTCTCTTTCATCTGGGGAGTATCTCCCTCACTATCCGGATGCTTCAGGGATATATCTCCAAAAACATATGTGCACTTGGGGCTACCAGGAGATACAAAAGCTAGGGAGCCATCTGCTCTTTCCAAGCTTCTTTCCCATCAGGCCTGACACATCTCCTGGCCAAAAGTTCAGCACTGTTCCTGTGTTTCTACCTGGCTCCATCCATTTCAGCTGTTGCCTTCACAGGTGTCCCAGGATGCATGCAAAGGTAGCTTTCCTTTCAAACCTATACCTTCTGCATATTACTCCAAGGGGTGGAAATAGATTTCTAACAGTTACATGTTTCCAACTTTTTTCTTTCCTGCTATAAATCAAACCATCTACCTGTTTTTTTCAGGCTCCTCAGACTTCAGAAGATTCAGAACAATCTTCATATCCACCAATGCATACTGAAGGACAACAGAAACGCCCTGGAAAGCAAAAGTCATTGCATCACATCTCATTTAGCAGAGGACAGAAAGCCTTGGTTTCACTTCCCTCTCCTATTTTCTGCCTCTGTCCAGGGTCACAGGGCCTGCACACCAGCTCTTCACCCCAGGTGACGCAGGGTCTCCACGTCTACAGCAACCCGAAACTGCAGTCTTCCAGACCATTGGATGTCACAGCCCCTAAGTCACTGCCCACCTGCGATCCCTAGGACAAAGTCAGCACCCGGCTCCAAAAGCCCTGGACTTCCAGTGCACAGCAGTAAGTAAGGCTACTGCTTAGGGCTCATTCTTCGGCCCAAGACACTCTGCAAACGAAGTATGTAGGCTACCTCTAAGCTTAATGAACTGAAGTGGGTCTTGTACAGATAGCCGAGGGGGTGGAGGGGACAGGGGGAAGAAAGGGTGGTGGAGACATCACAAAGAACACGGCAATGCCTTAGCCATGTGTGTATGTTGTAGGACAGGAAGGCACCTCCTAGCCTTAGGAAGGAGAGGCCTAACCTTCCCTCCTTTAGCACCGCACAAAACTTGCAAAAACTAGGGCTTACAAAAACAATCCATACAAGGAATGGGGACATAAATGTAAATTTTCCCAGTATTATATTGGGAAAATACATCATGATCTTTCACCTGAGCATCTCTGCAGTAACAACAGCCTGCCAAACCCTTCAGTAACTCTCCAAAACCATTCTGCAGCTCTTATCACATTCCCAGGTCAGGCAAACTTTCCTCCAGCTTATTAGGACAGAGATGTAGTGCCTGAAAGAACAATTGCTTACAAACCCAAAAATTCTGGGAACGCAGAGGGAGGAGGGGAGCACCATGAGGCAATTGCTTAAGCAAGGGTTGAAACAACAGATCCTGATTCCCTACAAACACTGCGGGAATAGGCACATCTAGTTTATCCTGTGTGGGTATGGAGAGATTTGCCAGGAGAGAGGACAAACTTCATGCCACTGGACAAACAGGTATTATGAAGTTTTACTTGGGTCAACCCTGCATGCAGACAGGGAAGTGGACAGAATGGACACTCAGGGTCTCTTCCACCTCTGATATCTAGAAGTCATATTTTAACTGTTCTGCCCTACCCATATTCTAACAAAAAACTAGACATTTTAGTAGATCCCTCATGCTCCAATGCTTAAAAAGTTTCTTACTATACCACACGGCAGAGCTTCGCTCTGTTGATACTCTCAAGTTTATTGGCAAGAATATTTACAGGACCAGCCAATTTCAAGCACGTATTACAGACCATGGCCAAACTACAGATTTTCTGCATGCTTTTACACAGCAAACCTGGTTTTAAAAGAAAAGGAAAACCCTAACTCCTTGCAGAGAACAAATACCCCACAGGAAACATTTCTCAGTTAAGAGTATTCCAGCAAGCTGCTCCCAAACAAACCCAGCAACCAGGCACAGGCATTACTAGTGGATATCAAAAACACTGACGGGAAGTATCACAGACACCTTGCAACAACACCCCAGCTGGGCAAGAAGGAAGGAGAAATAAGCACTGAAGGCATCAGATCTGTCAGAAAACACTTCTCTCAGATCTACCACAGCTCACAGATTTGAGCTCCGATGGTCAAACTCCCACACACTTCAGGGTTTGAGAAGAGGCTGAGAAAGCCTGTAAAGAAAAATAAAAATTGGGATTTTTCACTTGTTCTGCTACCCCCTTCTAAGGTCATGCTTTCTGCAAAGTTCTCACTTAGGAATTTTAAGTAGCAGTCCAGAAATGAGTGCTTTGAGAAGTGGGTAGCCAGCTGCCCTGGAAACCAGCAGTGCCACAGTATCTTCATAGACCTGGACATGGCACCTCTAACTTTCTGTATCTCTCTCTGCCGACTCAAGTGCTTCTAATCACTATATGTCACCCAACAGCTTCCCCTGAAATGTGCGTACACACCACTTATTAAAGGCTGGCAAACACAGATAAGTCCATACTATGAGGCATGACTTGATGTGTGGCATAAAGGAATGCCTCCCCCACGCCTCTCTCTTCCCAGCTATGCCACTTTTGCTTTTATTTATTTGAGCTGGGATAATTCCGCCTACCTCAGGGCTCGCTGCAGCCTCACTCAGTGGCAGGATGCCGGGTCTGTCACCAGATGGTTCTGTTACAGATTTCCTATGTGGTCTCTAGTTAAAGTCCCCTGCAATATTTATCATAGTCTCTAGTAAGTCCCCTGCTGAGTTTATAGAGACACATAGGCTTGAAGAGGCTTCTGGAGGTGGTCAAGTCCAGCTCCCTGCTCAAAGCAGATTCAGCTTGATAAGGCTACTCAGTCTTGTCCAGTCTGTGGCAGCTAAACCTTGGAAGCACCTCTCTTTTTCAGTTTAAAATGGGAGTAAAGCTACTTCCCCTACCTTCTGGCAGCCTGTCGTCTACATTGCTTAATGTGTGGATCGGCCCTTGCCTTGCACCCAGCTCATACAGGGCTATCTGAGGTTAATAATACCAGGAAAGGCCTGAATTAAATGCAGTATAAGAGCTTGACTTCTAATTATCCATATGGCCCCAAAGCCCTGGACAACCATGGGTCCACTAGAGGATAAACTACAGCATGACAGATACAAACGCTTAAACTCTGAAGACAAGGACTCTGACAAATAAGCTCTAGCAAGGCTGTCTGTGGTTAAGACATTTCTGTCTCGTATATGTGATGCTCAGAGCTTCAGATCTCATTCTGCAGATTTCTAACCTTAACAAAATAACAAAAAATATCTGGAAAAGAAAAATCAGACCAGGGGCAGTTCTTTGTCTCATCCTAAACACTGGATAGCCCAGGTCTAAAAATGTCATTTCACCTAGGTAAAATTTCACCGTGGGAAAAATGGTCCTAAGTGCTGGGAACCTGGGGCACGAGAGGCTGAGACACGGCAGTCTGCAAGGGCTGATGCAGAGTTCAATACTGTGTGGAACCACTAACGCCCACCCGTGGTTTCTCCCCTAAATGCAGACACATGAGAAGCAATCTGCCTACCACAGTCTAGGAGAGAAACCATACCCTTTCCAAAACAGTCCAGGACAGGTTTAGAGCAGGATGATGGTCTCTGGAAAATAGCCACTAGCTGTACTGGCTCTAAAGAAACTATTTCACCTGCAGCTGGGCTACAGGTGAATATAGAGAGATATACATCTCTGTATATGCAGAGATATACTAACTTCACACCATCATGGCTTTCTTCCGTTCACGTGCCCACAGCTGCCACACATACCTCAGGATCCTCTTCAGATGGGCTGTCAGCCTTGGACAGTGCTATAAGCTGGTTCCTCACCTTCCCTGGACCAGGACTTCCCCAACACATACTCCTCCCATGAGCTTCTTCTGCAGGTCATACTTATTCTACTGCAGTTCTTTGGGACTCCAATAACCAGGACCTTGCAGTCCCTTTATCTTCATCCTACAACGAGGGAATACAGTTCACAACTAAAACCTGGAGTCAGTCAGTCAGGCCGGAAAAGGGAACTCTTCTGCCTGACAAAAGGCAGGGTTAAGGTCTGGCACACAACAGGGTTTCTGTTCCTACTGCTGGCTGCTAGCTTGAGCTCTAAATATTCATACTGTAAGGACTACGCTAAAGCTAGCTGTTATGGGTAGGGCTGTGCCCAATCCAGCCAGCTCCTAAAAGCAAGATCTAGGCCTAACTACTTAGCAAGTATGTTAAGACCTCCATCTTCCAACTTCCACAGAAATAGGGGATGGGAGAGAGAAGGATCTCTGGTTTTCATCCTCCAGCTTCTCTTACATCACCCAAGAGCTTCCCCAACAGTCTGGTCACAAAGTTTGCCACCACACACCCTCAGGGCCAGTTCTGTTTGAAGAACTAAAATTCTCTCGCCATTAATGCTTGCACTGTGCATGGCTTTCACCAAAAATCCAGTCATCTTCACTGGAAAAACAAAACAAGCCAACAACTTCCCCAGTCACGAGAAGATGAGCTCAAATGTGACTTTGAGTGGCTGCACTGAGCCACTCGGAAATATCATGCGCCCAGCCGATAAACGGCGACATCCAGGTGCAACATCACCCACCATCCAAGGTGGAATTTTCCAGCACCAGCCCAAAACAAAGCTAGAAAGTAAAGAACAGCATGAAGAGGCCGAATTGAGGAAAGGAAGAAAACACCAAACCCAAGGACATCATCAAAACCAAACCAAATGGAAATCTCCAGACAGAAACATTGAAGTCGAGGGAAAGAAGCATGAACCAGACAGAAGGGATTCAGGATGAAACTCTCAACTCAGAACAAAACAAAAGGAGTTGGGAAACACTAAAAAAGAAACAAAATGAGACTCGAGCAATGCTCAAGAAAGTTTTGAAAAAAGGTGTTCTCACCAAAGAAATATTTTTAAAATATTTTAAAGAAATAATTTTTATAAAAATCAGTGCTACCAAACCAAAAAGAGACTAAACTCTGATTCCACAATCACATGTGCGCTCACGCCAGCAATCAGGTCCCAGAAGTCAGATATTGATACGTTTCCAAACTTCAGAATTCCTAAGCCAATCAAAGGCTGTTCATTTGCCATCTGGATTTTAAAGCGATGAACCCAGTTTTCCATTGTGTTTGATTTCAACATCCTATCTGGAACATTCAGCTCATGTTTTCATGTTTTTCTAAGCAACCACGAGGGTTAGAAACTTACTTTTGTGAAATGAGAAATGGAGACTCTTGTGCAATATCTTCCTTCCAGCAGCTGGGATTTTAAGAAAAAAAAATATATATACAACATCCCAAGGCTGCTGACAAAACCGTAAGGCTCAGTAACTACTGCAATATGCCATTAAAAAAAACTGTCCCTTTCCCCTCTATACATAACTCTCTAGTTTGTACAATTGAGCCTCTCTTTCAAAGAGTTTACTGTGATGTTTACTGACCCAGTGTACTAAAATGAACTATTTGCAACTTCTTTAAAAATTTTCCATTAAAGCATGACTTGGATGGCTTAACCAACAAATATCATTGATGCTACACCTGTCACAGACAAAGAACATCTGTGCTTGGATGTGATCAAGACATTGTTTTATGGAGAAACAGTGCTCCCAAGGCCATTACAAATCCACAGGATGCCTGCAAGTGCCAGATTTTATGTTCACATCTCAAAGTGAACTCAAAGAAGTGGAAAATCACAAGTAGACACAGAGCCCCTTAATGATTTCATCAACAACTTCGGAGTCCTGTGCTGTGTTTGTTCTGGAAAATACATGAAATATCTAAGCCTCATGAAAATGCAACTGTTGGCACATGTAAATACACGTTGGAGCAAGTTCTCGCACTCTAAAAGAGCCCTGGCTCTTTTTTGCCTGTGGATATTCACACACAGATGCACACTAGCATATGCTGATCTTCCAATATGTATGCCCCCAAATCACCCTAACTTTTGAAACATTTCCCCTGGCTGGCCTGCACCAGGGTTGCAGCTGCAGCTATCTTGCTGCTCTGAAGCACCCTCACAGGTCAGCCTTCCAGGCTGCGTACCTCCATCCAGGGTTTTGGTGTTGTGACGCAGTCGCGTTGCAGCTCTGTTACAAAAGCAGGATTCCTCCAGGCTAAGAAGCTGTTGTAATGATCACTGAAGATATATGTTTAGATATGTTTCTGGTGAAAATCTGGGTAGCAAAAAGGCTTCAGTCAAAATGCACGTTATTTCAGCTAAAAGCAGAGCTCACTTCGCAGCTGCTGCAGCACGGGAGCCAACTCTCATTCATGCTAAATATCCCTCACACTGCTCAAGAGAAAGACAGGACACTTCATATGGCAGCAGCATTAATTCACAGCCCATTTAAAATCCCTGCATGCTGGAGTGAGAATCAGGCTCTGCACCCAGAGCAGGGAGCTCAGGAGGGAGACAGGGTTTTGCGGATGAGATCTCCGTCTCCAAGACGGCTGTTTCAGTTCGGCTGGTTTGCTTCTCAGCGAGACAAAGCTCACTGTGTGTCAGAGAGCACAAGCAAAGCTTCTGGCTTGGCTTGGCAATTCTGCCTAATCCAGCGCTCTCAGAACAAAACTAATGCCCCAGGGGCCTCCACAAAGCACCTAGAGCCACTGCAGTCTCTTGTTGCAAATAGGGACTTACATCTGTACTTAGGACTGCTACAGGGTTTTATTTCTAGCGTGGGGCAACCTTGTTTGATGTAATGCTACTGGCCAGTGCAGCCAGAGTTGGTCGTGACCAGAGAAAGGATAATGCTGCAGAACAGGCTTGTCTCCCCAGGCTAGGATAATGTTTCTGGAAGCCACGTTGCCAGAGATGTGTCCTGAGTTTCCTGGGGTAAAATTATTAACCTGGTATCAACCTGATTTTAAAGGACTTACTTCTCCTCTTCCCTGGCACTATGTGACTCACTTTCCAACAGATACTGCACACAACTTTTGTGGGTTCATCACAGGAAAGATCCGAGGCCTAAGAAGAGGGGACTTGCCAGACAGGTCTCTGGAGGCGTGCTTCCACTCTCTCTGTGCTGCAGAAACTTTGCTGAGAAGATCCTTTGCTCTGACACACGAGCTGAGGACATGGATGGGAGTTACACAGTCCTTGATGCTGCTTTTTAAGAACCTCCAAGAAAGGACATTAATGTCTTTCCCAAGTAAGTCCACTGGTTTGCCATCTTTGCCCTTGGAAATATTTATCTGATCCCAAATGCTGATGTCCCTTGCTGTGATCTAAGACTAATACAGCTTGTCTTCAGCTAGCATGAACACACAGAACACTACTATTCTGCAGCTGACCTCACATATGTTTGGAGATTGATATAATCCCTTAAATCCTCTCTTCCTTAAACTAAGCAATCTTGCAATTCCCTCCATATTTCCTTGAAGGTTATGCTTTCTAGACTAACACAAGCTTTTACCTTTAGCTATGACCCCATGTCCCCTACCCTGTGACCACATGTCAGTGCTCAGCATAACAAAACCTGCAGGGAGCCTACCTCCCAAGACACCCTGCAGGACCCCAAGCAAGAAGCAAGACAAGCAGTGAAAAACAAGCCTAGGTCTTCAAAAGACTCTTTTCTGAACACGATAAATTGCAGTAAGAACTGCCACAACACTGAGCTGTGGCACAATGTGCCGCTCCAGAAAGTAGGGAGCCTGATGGTTCTGCACCGTCTTCCCCTGGCTTTGAACAGGATTGCCTCTTGGCCACAGCTACAGCCAAGCATGGCCTTCACTCATCATCTCCAGCCAACAAGACGAGCAGGGGAAAAAGCCAGTCTTTGGGGCACTAGT
Source organism: Rhynochetos jubatus (assembly GCA_027574665.1). Classification (NCBI taxonomy): domain Eukaryota; kingdom Metazoa; phylum Chordata; class Aves; order Eurypygiformes; family Rhynochetidae; genus Rhynochetos; species Rhynochetos jubatus. The sequence goes on along the minus strand of CM050650.1, from coordinate 13,164,639 downwards.
CTGAGGCTCTAGAGGTAAGGACTTTTTATAAATATTAGGCCACTGCTGGTTTTTTGAGGTATGGACTTCGGGTTTTGCTGGAGATGTGTTGTTGAAGTGGCTCTAAAGCAGGACAAGAGAAAATAAATCTCATGAGATGTAACTATTTTGAACTCTAGTGCCTTATGCTCCCCAACCCTTAGTTTGTTTGGGATTTCTGTCAGGTACAGGGCACCACAGAAAAGGCATGCCTAAATAAAAGTGGAGGAGGTGGAGCAAATCAAGAGCAGTTGTAAGAATGGGCCCTTCAATCTTTGCTGTAGGAGGGAGCTGAGACTATTAGTTTGCAGATTCATCTCCACCAAGATGCCACAGGGTTGACGACAAAGAGAAGAACTTTGCCCCTTGGTGGCATCTCACAGGCTGCAGGTGAGCCAGGGCTTCCTCAGGCTCTCAGCTCAGATTCGGGACAGGGAAGAGAGATGCAGAAGGCAGGCAAGACTTTGCATTGGCCCCCAGAGAAGGGAGCTCAGTCATTCTTCCAAACTCACTGTAGCATTCAGACTGCTCGTACAGGACTAATTTTTCAGTTACCAGTTTCACCTATTCAATGAACTAAACAAATTACCCATCTTTTCCTCCAAGTGTGGAAGACTTGTCTCCTCAGCAAAGCAGAAATGTGGGAGGATGGAATATGTGTTTGTGAAAGTGCCAGGTAAAAGTGGGGAAATAAGCCAGCATTGGAAGGGAGGAGAGTAGATGGAAAAGGCCAGAATTACATTGTCTGGAGAAGTTAATGCTTCAACCCTGTAGGTAAACAGGAAAAGTGATATCACTGGTGATTACAAACTCAAATTAGTACAAAACTAAACCTACTGCCTGTGCCAACCCTCCTTCTAGAAGCACAAGTAACAGATGGAAGCAGAAGTGCCACGTTCCTCTGTAGGACTACTAGCAGCGAGAGTGTGCTTCAGGCCGACCTTCACAAGTCCTGCTATTCCATCAGCAAGACAGTCCAAAACCACCAGAGAGAGGAAAACTGCATTGCTGCTACCAGATTTACGCTCGCTCGTTGTGTTCTTTCTCATTAGCCAGCCTCAATATTCCCAGGCTCAATATCCCCCCTTTCATAAGAAGTTGGCAATGAAGGGGCAAAACTCATCCAAGCACTAAAGGAATAGTATTTTTTTTAAGTCAGAGCAAGCACCACAGAGTCCAGCCTCTACTACTGGGATGCGGTGGAAACTGAGGGACTTTGCCAAGTTGACCACTTCTTCCTCACCTTTGGCTGGCGTGAACAATGGGAGCTCTCTGGTGGCAAAACGTGAATTTGCAAAGATGGATTTCCAGTGGCCCCACTGCTTTTCCCTGCTCACATGGAAGGCACAACAGCATAACAGAAAACCAGTCCTGTGCTGCCCTCTCCTACAGCGTTGACAGCAGTCAGACATAACACTGGGCAACATGGTTTTTAGTGCTGAGTGCCTGTTTCAGAGCCTGGCACAACTCCTGGCTCACACCCGCTCCTCCAGACCCTGCAGCCCTTTCTGCAGCCCAGGCACACACAGACACAGGAGGTACCTGCACTTGGTGACATGACAAAAGCAACCGCAACCAGCCAGATGAGTGTTTTCTAGAGGCTGCTGTGGCTCCAGTCCAAAGAAAACAGGGGACAGCGCTGCTCCAGGAATCCGAGACACTAGTGAGAGAACCGGAAAGCTGATGGGATGTCTCATGGGAAGCCAACAGCAAAATGAAAGGGAAGTGTGTGAAACTGGTCTGCTTGGAGAAACACCAGGAGCTGTGTAATCTGCCAGCCAAGGGGGAGAAACGCCTCAATCCTCACCATCCAGGTTTCACCAGACCCGAAAACAGAAGCAAGACCCAGCCAAAATCCAAGATAATTTGGGTGAGAAAGAGCTTGGACTGCCATGATTTTCACAGAACAACTGGCCTCCATTTTTCTCTGCCTGATTTTTGGTACTGCCTTCTTAGGGAGCAGTCAAGCTCAAGTGTTCAGTAGGCCTCACACAGTTGGGGTCTCCAAGAATCTGGAGGAGCCAAACCACCCCATCTCACATAGACAGTTCACATACAAGGCTTGCTCCTTAAGGCCGACCCTGACACCTGGTTCTCAGCTGTGTGCCACTGTTCCTCTCTGCTTGAAGACCAGCAGACTCACAATCTGGATACATGTGGGAAAGAGAGACCTGGAAAAGACAGACAGCAGTGACATACCACCAGTCCTTTCTGGCACATGCGCTGAGCCACAAGCCTCAGCATACAGAGGAACGATGCCCATGCAACCTCAGACCGCTGTCCCCACCTCCCGACCCAGGGCAGGAGCCTCCTGCCCAGCTGCCCTTCCACAAGGTAGAGCAAACGCTAGGAGTCTTCATGGGTTCAAATGGTGATGAGTCAAAACCAGAAAGGACCAAATCCACAGAAGGTTATTCAATATAGAGGCACGATGTCAAACTCAAAACGGTCCTGCCTGCCCACTGGAGGCAGGCAGATGATCTAGCTGATCTCTTGCTGCCAGCTCACTGCCTTCATCCATCCTTTCCCAGGCATTTGCTGTCAGGAAGAGGATACTAGGCTAGACAGACCTATGATCTGACCTAGGACAGCTCTAATGGGAGCAGAGCTGTCAGATCTCAGGCCCTAGCAGAGCCTGTCCTTGGGCAATTCCCCCTGCAGCTGTGTAACGCCCCTTCCCAGACTGAGGAAGCGTACCACGGTCCAGGAGCGACACAGAGCTGGCCAAGTTGGTCAGCTTAAGCCTCTGCAAGAGGTGATCGCAGCAGCTGGGGATAAGCAAGAACATCAGGCAGGTGGGCAAAGGCACAGAGGGGCTTCAGGGCACAGAAGAGGGGGGAAAAAAAGAGAATAAAAAAGAAGAGTGGAAACTCCTAGTCTGTGTGTGTGAGGGAAAGTCAGGACTGGCCTCCCACAGCCTCGCAGACCAATCCCTGTCGTGCCACCAGATGGTGCCATGGCCTCGGTCACCAGCAGGCAGCTGGTCTGGCAGGGACAACAGCCTGCCCGGGTCTGATGGGCACTGGCCGCAGCACCCCAGCCAACACCAGCCTGGCTTCACCCCAGGCCCGGCCTCCCAGCCGACCATCTCAGGACTGCCCTGGACTGGGGTGAGCCTGACTCTGAATTCGGCACAGAGAGACTCAGGAACCAGGAGAGAGGGGTAAATCAACCGCCTGCCCGAAGGCCATGCCACTGGAGAGATGGTCAGAAGTACCTTTCTGAGCATGGTGAGAGCAAAGCATCGTATGTTGGGAGAAAGACCTCTGAGATGGGGATCTGACAGGAGAAGCAGTGTCCAGGAGTTGTGTCTTGGTACATTCGAGTCTTTTTGAACCAGCAGAAGGGTCAGAGCCCTGGGGAAGGATTGCAGGGCAGCCTGCACAAGGAAGAAGTTGGCAGGCCAGATTCAGCCCATACACCATCATCTGGCAACCCATGCTCCCTGGCCTCCTTCAGAAATGCATCTACCGTCATGCTCAGCACCCACGTACAGCCTGTTGGGTGACTACCCACCAAGAGATCCGAGCCATGCTACTCTGGCAACGCAACGGCTCAGAAAGACACCGTTGGCTGCTGAGGACTGGAAAACACACGGGCTCACCAACCTGGCTCGCCCCACCGGAGCAGCTAGCCTTTCTCCAGGCAGTGAGGCAGAGGAGAGCCAGCACACCAAGCACAGGCCAACATCACAGATCCAGGTGTAGGACAGACCTAAAGAGGTTGGTGGGAAAGGGCTGCTCCACTCACAATAGCCTGTCAGTGGAGCCTGCCCCACGGCCGCTTCCTTGGACAAGACCAAGGAAGCAGTCTTTTTCCAGTTTGTCTCTCTGCAATATCCTCCTCCACCTCACCTCGCATAGTCCACCTCACAGAAGCAGTAGGAGTGTTATCTATATGTGCGTGAGGCAGGTTCACCAGGAAAGCAACACCCTTTTTATACTGCCTGGTATCTTGGAAGTCAAAAAAATAAGCAAGCACAACCTGCCATGCTTGCTCTCCCTAACACCCACTCATAACGCTCATCCAGCTCTCACAGGCCCATGCAGTCCCAAGGCTGGGGGCAGATCTGTCCTGCTGCCCACCCTGGTTGTGCTCTGCAGGCACAGTGCTGTGCAGCCTGTGGCTTCTCACCAGGGTCACAGCAGCCAGGGCTATGCTTTGGAAATGAGTGCTTACATCTCCATACCTGCCTCTGCAACTCGGGCCTCCAGTAACCACCTAAAATTCTCAGACCACATCCCTCATACATCACCGCATTCCCAGAAACCACATTCAGTGCTGCTTCATTATCTCTGGACAGTTTTGAAGGGGTTTTCACTACTCTAGTAAATCCTTCTTGGCTACCAGGCTGCTGTTGATGAACACCTGCCACACTGACTAATATGGCCTCATTGCTTCCTTTTTCATTACCCTGTGCATTTCTTATGGTTGGACAGTAAGCAGATTAGGGTGGGGATTTTCCAGCCTATGCCTGTATAGCACCTTGCATGGTCAGCAATACATGTGGCAGAGCTAATTCACACACCATCTAGTCTTACCCTTAGAGGCCGTCCTTATAACGAACTCCCAGTTTTAACCACCCCACTCGCAAAAGCCAAGCTCCCCCCACTCCTGAGAGCTGAGCCTAGACAGGTTGAACAAGTAGTCACAGCCCCAACAAACACACACAGGTCCGAAGCCAGAACAAAGAACCACCCTGAAGAAGCAAGACACCGCAGAGAGGTTTCTTCGTTATTCTGATGCAGATAAGCACAAACCCAATCGTAAAAAAACCCCATCCTGCTGCAACAACCTTCTGTCTGGGCTGCAACGTGAGTGGGGGTTAATTCAGTCAGGAAATAAAAAAATATTAATGGCACTGCAGATAGATCTCAGCAGCAACCACCTCCATAGCTGGAACAAAGCCTACATAAGCCACAAGTGCTTATTCTCGTAAGAAATTCATGCAGCCATGTCGCATTCAACGTAGTAGCGCTATCATCTTACATACGCCCAGAAGAGATGGCCTAAAGGTTAGGGTGTTACCCTGTAAAGGCAGCGAAGACTTCATCAGACTTACCACAGATTTCCTGCCCGAGGCTGGGAGAGTCATGCAGCCTCTCTTGGCTCAGCCCTCCCCCTCTATAAAAAGGGTTGCACACACAGCCGTGTCTCCCAGCAAAAGCTGAGGAGTATAAGCAGGGTAAACGCTGCAAAGCATCCGGGTCACACAGCCAGAGATGCTGCTTAAAGCCTTACCCACTCGTCAAGAGAGGTCCAAGGCCTCAGTGTGGTCAACATGAGCCTCCCTTCTCAGACTGAGAGGGATTTAAGATCCAATTCACGTGCACACAGGGAAACCAACACAGCATTGTCAGTTCTGTTTGTCACCCATTTTGAGGATTTAAGCGAGAGCTGAGCAGTAGCTTGTCCTTAAGCTGATTCTGGGGCTGGATGTGTTTCATTGTCATCACACAAAGTACTCACAAAGTACTCAGACAGGAACTTTACTGGCAACAAAAGCAGTGAAGGGAAAAAAAAGAAGGAAAAAATAAATTAAACAAGCCAGGTTAGAGAGCAGCTTGATGACATTATTGCATATTTAAATTAACAGGGGCTGTTCCATTCCTGAGCTGCCTTCTGGTGTTATTTCCTCCTTCAATCCTTCTAGTAGTGAAAATGCCTCGGGGGTAATGGAGCATGGGCCGCCTTCCCCACCACACTCAATCCAGAACGGTTCTGGTGAGGCTGACAAAATCAGCCCGGTTTTACAGCAGTGAGCAGGGTCAGACTTTGGGCGGGTGGTTCATGGCCTGCAGAGTTTTTAGCGTATGGAAATTAAAAGGACTGCAACCTGCAGCAGCTGTGGAAGTTGAGAGCAAATTAAAAACAATATGAGTTCTGGCACTCACCCTTAGCAATTTAGGGCAGCCTTTTCATTACTGTAAAAGTAGCATGTATTTATAAGCAACATCCAGCTCCAACCTCCACTAAATCTCAAATTGCACAATGGGAAACAAAGGTAAAGGGGAAAACCAGCTTGCCCAGCCTTACCCCCCCAGGCTAGGGCAGGGGTTTGGACCAGACTCCAAGTTCCTGGTTCCCCGCACGCTGCCTGCTGTGCCACACCACCTCCTCGGGAAAAGAATGGAGCATCACAGCAGTCGCTGGAAACAAACTTTAGGTTCTTCTCCTCCCCCAAAATTTCCCTTCAAATTTTTACTCCCGTGCATCTGCTAAGCAGGATGTTTCAGTTCTCATGGCTTTGTTTCTGCCAGAGCAATAGCTATGACTGTAAGGTTTACAGAGAGACTTTCTGTTCCTGTCTAAAATTATCTTTGCTGAGCCTTGCGACGCCAAGAGCACAGAGCCAATATTCCACAAGCCCTGAGAAAAACGGACTACATTTCAGGCATGCTCAGCTAGTGCAGTTACAGCAGCATCCACCAGCCACCACCAAAGCCCAGGACCACCACCACATCAGGCCTCGCACAAGGGGACATCGCCCGTTTCTTTGCCGCGTGAGACAGCACATAAATTCAGGGCCTGATGCTGCTGTGCGGGTGCTTTGTGGTTGCGGGGTGGTTTTCCAGCCAAAGAGGAGTCCCTGCAATCCCCGCTCCAACTGGGAGACCAAGGAGAAAGGGTATGAAAAGACAGCAGGTGGATGCAGACAGATGGGGGAAGCGGGGACTAAGGGAAACAACAGCAATTAGCATAAGCAGCGGCAGTCTCAGGCTCACCAGCTGCTTTGCCAATTGTCTGACTCCCTGATTTCCACCAGCAAGGAAGCTATTTGCCTAAAAGCACAGTCAGTAGCTGCAACTGCCCCTCAGAACCGAAGGTATTAGGGGAAAAAAACCACCCAATTTCCACGGTACAAAAGCAAGGTTTGCAGTGCTGTCATGTAGGAGTTTGCCTAAGTAAGGCATGGAGCAGGCGGCTCAAAACAGCCACCAAATACTTCAGAGCGAAAGGCTAAAAAAGGAAGGTTTTAGAGAAGGAAATGAGTCAGTAGCTTGGAGGACGGGAGGGGGAGTTCAAATAGCTGAGGCGGATAAAGAAAGCAAGTACTCACATCTCAAATGCTACAAAGTCAGTGAGGTGGATGTACTGATCTTCGGTTTCTGCCGGTGCAGGGTCTCATTCACAAACGGGAGTCCCTGGGGTCTGTAACAACCACGCTGAGTGTCCAAGCGACCCTTCCCTGGTCAGACGCCTGTGGGCTGCCATTCACGCTGCTGTTTCAGACTGAGGGCAAGTCGGTCACCACCAGCTACAGAATTGGTGAAATTTCTCCCCCATGGCTGGGGGACGGATTTCTGGGGGGAATTTTTGGAGCAATGGCAAATGCCATTGTCTGCCTTAAGAGCGGGAGGGGGATTCACCTTTCAAGACGGTTCATCCAAACATCCAGCTTGAGCTTTCAGCCTGGCTTATTTATAGCACTAACACCAGGAAAAAAGGACAAAGCTTATTCAGTGTTGAAAAGCAGCAAAGCTAGTAAAAACCCCTCCACCTCCACAATGCTGTAGCAATCCACAGCGTTCATTTTTGATTTGGAACAACCTTGTATTGCGCTGAAACCCTGGGGACACAGGGCTAAGTCTGAGTCCGAGAAGCCTTTAACCTTGCTCGCTGGGACACCAGCACAGCAGCTGGCTGTAGCAGCAGCAAGCCATGAGAGGGTTAGTGTCAGTATGGCAATAAGCCACAACTTCCTCATCTCTGCCCCAGGTCCCTGCTCTGTCAAAAGGGCAGGACTGATGAAAAGGGAGCTGGTGATGAGAAGCACCAGCATTCCCTCCCACAGCAGGGAGCTTTCCCTTGGTTCAGGCACCAAGGCGACAGCTACGTGGCTGCCGCACAAGCACCCTGCTGCAAGCCCTGCCTGAGGGAAACTGCTGCGGGGTGATGCTTAAGGTCGCAGGCACGTGAGGAGCAGGCTGTTGAGCCGGGGAGCAGCACAGGGCCACAAAAAGGCTCCCTTTCCCTGCACAAGCAGCAGCATGGGATTTACACGCGGAAGAGGTTCCCAAGCCGTGACACACGTACTGCTCATCGTGGGCAGGCAGCTCCCGGTGCGGAGCTGGAGCTCCCACTGCCCGTGCTGGTATGGAGCACGCAGAATCCATCGAACCCTGTGCTAAGGCAGGCTGGTACCACCCTAGCCACACGCTTGTCAGCACCCGTTGGTGCACAGCTCCTGCCCCCAAAGCACCACAGCTGCTGTGTTTATGCCTCACCGGCCTATGCTGGTTTGTCTTTGGGGGGATGAAACCTTTCCAAAAGCCACCGCAATCCTTGGTCAGTGCCCGTCACAGAGCAAGCACATCTTTCCCATGAGATAGAAACAAGTGAGAAAGACCTCCCATACTCTGATGGTGAAGAAGCTCCTATCCTTGTTGAGGTCCCTTTAACTACTTAGACACCTTCTCAACCCACTGCAGTGTTTCCAAAAATGCAAGACGACCTTTTGAAACAGACTGAGCCAACAGGCCGGTTCCCACTAATTTTCCCTTATAAGTATACAACGTGAAACAGCCGCAGCCCTGTTCTCATGGCCTGACATCATCCCTTCCCCTCCTCCTCAGGATGTCTTACTTCTGTACCCCTCTTTCATAGCAAAACCAATCTATGAGGAGCAGGTTTGGAACAATAACAGACAAATAACCCACATCAATTAACACTGAAAAGTACAGCTGCCCCACATCTCTGTTAGGTGCTACTGGAGATGGAAGCCGCCAGCACCACACTGCACCCACCTCAATTTTCTCTCCCTGACACACAGCATGCACTGCCACCTGGCTAACAGGCCACAGCAAGAAGACAGGACCAGAACGAGTTGTCCAGAGAAACATATTTGTAGGACTGAAGCTCTACTATCACACAAGCATTTTATCTGACTTGTTTCAGAACTCTATGCTTAAAAAAACCCAAAACCCAAACATGTCCCTACTCAATTCTTGCTATTATTTCCAGTAAGTTAAGACTTTGGTCCAAATTCAAGCATTCATTGATTAAATACATCAGAAAGGAGCCTAGGGAACAACTACCCACCCCAACTTAAGTCGTACTGGTACATTTTTTGCAAGTTTAACCACAGATCTGATGCAAACGCTCTTGCAAAAGGGCCCCCTGGCCAGCGTAAGCCATCCAACAAAATGCAATAGGTCTGCTTTTTCAATACACTTATCTTTAATAGGTGAACAGGCATAACAGCATCTACAAAGAGCATATACTGGGTTTGCCACAAGGAGGGGAAATCAAAACGTAACACCCTTAATTAGAACAGCTATATGGGTGAAAACGGTAAGGCAGGGATCACACCTTTATTATTGCAGCTCTGTGCTAGCTATAACCCGGTACGAAGCACTGCTGCCTCATAGCCCAGCCCTGAAAACACGCTCCTGAGCCTCGATTTTAATTTCTGCTTACAAGAAGGCACTGACTGCTCAATAAATACATTCCATGCCAGGGGTCTCTTTGCTCATCAGCTCAAGCGGGGAACACCGCTGCAGTCAGCATCCAGCAACAGAAACCTAACTGCCTGTACGGTTTTTTTGACATTAGCAGGAGCTTCATCGCCCAGAAACATTACGGAAATAACATTTTCGTAGCAATACAGGAGCAGCACTGCAATAATCACGGCACAACAGCTTCTCCGAGCCCGGTCTCAGCAGCAGCGTTTTCCCAGCGGCCGGCTTTGTGCCGAGGACAAACGGCTCATTGTTTTCGGGCACCTGAAATAGCTGCCGCTCGGCTCCGCGCGGGGTGCTGGGGGTGCCGCCGCCGCCGCGGGGAAGGCGCGCACAGGGTTTCCTGCGGCAGACAGCAGCACGGCCGGCCGGAGCCAATCAGGAGTGCCCGACTGAGATCGCACCAAAGTAGGTATTGAAAAAAACCTCACAAAAAAAAAAAAAAAAAAGAGAGAGAGAAAGAACAGCTCCACACTTCCTCCTCGACAGCTATTCTGACCCCCCGCCCCGCCCCCCGCTCTCTTTCAGGCCGCCTCCCCCTCCTTCGGGCTGCCCTCCTGACTGCCCCAGCCTCACAGCCACCCCCGTGGATGCCCACTCAGGGGCCACGGCTACCCCCGTGGATGCCCCTCCCAGGGCCACGGCCCCCTCACAGCCACCCCCGTGGATGCCCACTCAGGGGCCACGGCTACCCCCGTGGATACCCCCCCAGGGCCACGGCCCCCTCACAGCCACCCCCGTGGATGCCCACTCAGAGGCCACGGCTACCCCCGTGGATACCCCCACAGGGCCACGGCCCCCTCACAGCCACCCCCGTGGATGTCCACTCAGGGGCCACGGCTACCCCCGTGGATGCCCCCACAGGGGCCATGGCCGCCGCACAGCCACCCCCGCCCGCTCCCCTGCCCCCTCACGGCTGCCTCAATCTCCTTCACCTCCCCAGCGGCCCCAGCCCTCTTTCTGACCCCCCAGCAGCCGTACGTACCCCCCTCCCCTCACAGCTCCCTCAGCCCCCCCAACGCTCCCCTCAGCGCCTCTCCCCCATTCCCCCCTCTCCCCCGCACACCTTGGGGCAGGTAATCCCGCCCCCTCCTCGCAGAGGGGGACGCCGTCATTGGCCGGCCGGCGCGTGACCACCGTCAATCACCTCGCGTCTCCTCCCCTGATTGGGCAGGCCCACCTCCCCGGCCGGGCGGGAGCGGCGGGTGTTGGTGGGTATCCCCCTCCCCCCCGATTGCGGGCGGGCACGCGCGTGCGTGCGGAGCCGGGTGGGGTTTGGGGGGGGGAGGGCTCCGGGGCGTCGCCACGCAGGGCTCCCCCATAGCAACCGCTTCCTCCTCCGGGCACGACGGGCCGTGACGTCGACACCGTTTCCGCCCGGCTCGCGCCCTCGCTGCTTCCCTTCCTGCCGCCGGAGCCCGCGCCGCGCCCAGCATCCGAGGGGAGCAGCCGCTGCCGCACCGCGCTCCGCCGCCCGCCGCGCCCCGCCGACACCATGGTAGGCAGCCGGGCACCGCTGGGGAAGCGGGGGGCGTTAGGCTTCACCCCCCCCATCCCGCCCGGTCTTCATCTCCGGGGAAAGGGGAGCGGTTAGTACTGCCCGCCGCATCCCGGCCTGCGCTGCCGCTGTACCCGGCGGCACGACGGTATCGCGCCCCCCCCCCCCCCCCCCCCCCTTTCCTTCTTTTTTCTTCCCCTCGGCCCTTTGCGTTCGCCTTTGAGCTTGAGGCGGCGGAAGAACAGATCCGTTCTTCCCCCACCCGCCATGAGGCGGTGGAAGGTTACTCTTCGCCCCCCCCCCCCCAACTTGAGGCGATGGAACTGTCCTCTCTCCTTCGCCCTCCCCCCGTGACGCGATGGTACGATCCACGCCGCACACAGGCGCTAGGGGCGGGCGCGACCATTTCGCCGGGGTGGGGGGAGGGGGGACGGCGCGGAGAGCGAGTGAGGCGGGAAGAGCCCGGGGGGAGGGGGCGGATGGCAGCGGCCGCCGCGGCGGGGCGATACGCGGCCCCTCCCCGTGCCGCAGGGTGCGGCCGTGGGGGGGGGGGGGGTGGAGGAGGGGCGGCAGCCTCCCCCAGCCCCCACGCGAGGGTCGCAGCCTGGCAGCGGCGGTGGGAAACCCCCCGGGGGCTGAGGGAGGCTGCCCCGCTCGGGAGGAAGCGCGGCCTCGGCCGCATCCGCCCTGGCTGCCGGGCCCGGGCGGGAGCCATCTTCCCCAGAGGAGAGGGGGGTCGGGCCTGGCCTAGAAAACGGCGGCGGCGGAGCGGGGGAGCTGAGACGGGGACCCGGGACCCGGCTCCGCCGTTCCCGGGGCGCAGCCTCACGGGGCCAGGCCGCCCTTAATCGGGCCCGGCTGGAGTCAGCAGTCCTGGTAGCAGACAAAAGAGGGGAAGCAAAACCGGCGGAAGGAAAACGCTGGTCGTAACAAACACGTTTTAGCGGCGGAGAAGCTTACAATTTAAGGTACTTGCTGCAAGGGCTTGGGAGATTTTTGTCTTGTTTCTCTGCACAGGGAAAACACAGTGCTGGAAACGTTATGTCCCAGATGCGGTGCTGGAAACAGAGGAAACGCAGAAATGCGTTAAGCATACACACGGGTTTGCCCGTTTTCTGTCCTTTGAACAAGGGCCAGGGAACCCCTTTCATAAATGGGGTGGAATAGACAAACGGCTATTATGTTTCACGGTGATTCATTTTGTATCGGTTTGCCCACACTAAAACTTTGCACTCCCGTTTAATTCGGGCTACTGAGACTGACAAATTCACCTGAATTACTCACACTGTTTCAACTGCTGTCCCGTTTTTCCTGGAGTCATTCACAGACGCTCATCCAGTAGCAAACACTTGTGTGTTTTGATGCACTTGCCTAGGTTATGTATCGAGGCCTTCCCGTGGCATTTACCATTTGTTTCTTGAATGTGTGGCACATCCAGTAAATAATCTCCTGGTCTGTATAGACCTGGCAGGCAGGATGTGCTGCCAATCTCCCTGCTTCCTCTAACACCTGAATTGAAATATCTATGGCTGGTCTGCAGCGTGGAGCAAAGCTAATAGGAGTTGCAGATGAAGGAGCTAAAAAGTCTGACGAGACTTGCAGCTCTTGTTTAAAATAGGCTTGTCTGAACAAGCTAGCTACCACCTCTGCAGTACGCAAACCTAGTTTAGCGTGACTACTCAGCGTGTCAGGCGTCATCTTTCTTCAGAACCACAGAATTCCCCAGTCAGTCAAAACTAATATTTCTCATAGTGATCACCTTTTTGGAACAGAGTCTGGGTTGTGGTTTGTTTTTTTAAGATGCTTTCCAGTTGCTGGAACTGAACTTGCTTTTGGGCAGTGTAGGCCTTCTGGCAACGCACGGTAATGCCAGCAGGAGGGCATCTTTGGTATCAAAAGAGCATTGGATTTTCTGCTTTTGTGTCTTGCCACAAGGTTCAGTTTCTTTGCTACTGGATTAAACGAGTCCATGGTCTTTGGAGGACCGTGCAAATTATTTTTCTTGGTTGTTAGTCAACACTGTTCTCAAATCTGTGTAATTACAAGGTACATATGCCTCACATACAAGATGGTAGCCTCCTGACAATTGATAGTGTGGGTGTCTGGCCTGTTCCTACTTGCCTTGTCAGAATATCACTATCAAGAGGCTCCTGCTGGGAGCAAGGGCTGACCTAAGCGATCTCATGCGGAAGAGCCTGCAGACAGCCAGAACTTGCATGTAAAGCTGTTCAGAGCCTTTTGCTCGCCTGACTGTTCAGTATTCACAGCGATCTCCAGGAAGGATACCTTGGTAACAAGTACTGGGATGCCCAGAGCAGGCCTTCAAAGCCTGTCTTCAAGGGTGAGGTTTAAGCTTTAGGTTGCTGTAGTGCCTGGAGGGCCACAAGAAAATTCTTACAGACACTTGGGCTCATGATAACTGATTCCTGTGTTGAATGTGTTTCTAGGAAGCTTTCCTTTCCTGCAAGAGTCCTGTTGCATACCAGCTTATACCCGCGTTACCTTAAAAACATGTGTTTCAACACAAGAATGGGTGCTACTCAAAACTTCTGCCCTGCTGCTGCCTACCACAGTTCCTGTTTTTCAGCAGTGTTGCTAGGATTGCCTTTTGTGGGTATTGCTTGCTCTACCTACCCTGATAATTACATGAGGAGGGAACTTCATGGGAGCTCGGAGAAGGTGATGATTTCCTCTTTGGCTGAAAAAATGACCTCCGGGAATTCAGGGAAGACTCTTTAATAATTGCTTTCTTACTCATCTGTCCTTGTCTAGTCAATAACCTTTCTTATTGGTAGTGGAAAAAAGCTGAATAGAGTTTTGATTCCTGCCCCCATCTTCTCCCAAAAAAGAGAGACCAAATAATGCAAAATAAAAAACCCTTGAGTCTAGCTGGCAAGATCTGCCTACAAGTGATATGCAGATAACTCTGTACTTCTTGCTGGTTTATGGTGTGCAAATAATGGCCTCTTACACAACAGCAGTAAAAAGGCATGCAGTTCTGTTTCCTATCATTCTTCAGATCTGAATTGAAGCTTTGGACTTTCAGATGCTTGGCATGAGCGGAGGTGTCTGTCTGCTGTAGGTAGCAGAAGACATGGGCCTATTGGAACTTGGAAGTCACTGGTGTTCCCACCCTGGTGCCAGTTAAACTAGTCACTCCATGCATTGCCTCCTTTTCTGCTCAGCAGAGTGAGGGTGGTAGTATCAGGTGGGTTCTCTTGAGTGCTCAAATAACAGATTCGGAGCAAAGCAGTATTTCAAATCCTTGTCTTTTTAAGCACCCACGTTTTCAGTCGACTTGCTGGCCACAGCTGACACCTTTTTCAGAGGCCTGATCTGGCAAAATCTCCCAGTGTGGTATGCTGTGTGACCCTCCCCGTCTGCGAGGTGTTCTCACAACTAACCTGACTTAGCTTTGTCCCAGTGTAAGGGGCAGCTCTGCGAAGGCTGCTGTGCCAAAAGGGTCAGATGGTAATAGTTTTAATTGAAAAAATATTTGTCGCAGGGATGTGCTGTGACACAGGACTGAGTCAGAGGGAAACGCCACGTGGTTACACAGGCAGTTCTGGCAGTGGCCGGGGATTTTGAAGGTAGACAGGGGGGATGGTATGCCAAGCATAGGGGAAACAAAGTGTTTGATGAAACTGCAACCAAAATGCATGGCAGTAATGTGACGAGCAAACGGGGGAGCAGAGTGTTCTCAAATCTCTGCCTTTGCAATTAAGCAAGGCATACTTCAATAAGTTCTTGGTGTCAAATTCTGGAAAAATTGATGATGCTTTTCCAAGAAGCAAATGTTTCCACTGGAGTAGCTGTGGATAGACCATGCTGGTGTACACAATGTGTGTGCAGTGTTCCCAAACAAAACAAATCAAGAACTGGTTCTTGAAATGTCTCTGTGGATAACACGTACACAGGCACCGCTACGGAGGGCTCTTAGGTTCTGGTCACGTAGAAGAAACCCACACTGTAAAATTGTCAGTACTTAAATTTACTCCTTCAGACTTGCCTTGAGGGAAGCTAAGTCATGAGTTTAAAGTCTTCTTGGCTGTCTTACAGTTCAGGAGGGAACAAAGACTTTTCTTAGGTAAAATGTTTTAAACATTCAAGGAAAATACTGGAGTTCACAGTGCTTCCTAACAAAAGACAAGGCAAATTTCATTGTGTCAAAGCTGCATTTCAACGCAGGCTTGCTACAAATCCAGTTTATCAGGCATCTGGCATGCATCTCGCTCCTGAAACGGCTTTCTGTATATGGGGATTTTCTTGAGAAAGCTTTGGATTATTCTTCAGCCTTCCCCCGTTTAGATTCAATTTCAGTTGCAGGGTACTTGGTGATGGAGGCAGAACGTTGGAAGGTGTTGGAGGCAGCTGGGGACAGCTCTTGCCATTGGGAGCCTGCTAAACAGAAGGCTCTCTCTTTGGGCTGCCCTGTGTAGGGACGGCATCCTGCTCTCGTAGGGCTTGTGCAGTGCTTTGCACTTAAGGCAGGAACGGTGGCTTTGTGTGGGGAATAAGGGCCGCTGTGTTACTGCGGCGCATGCTGACAAGGCATTTAATGCAACCATTACCTCATGTGCCTACAGCGGTCTGTATGAAAATACAATGGGGACACTGGTGGAAGTGCTCCAGAATAATGTGCGAGGCGACGCTGCCCGCAAGACACGCCGCCTCTGTCATGGTTGCATGGCGGTACTGGGGGGAGAACCTGTTTTTGCTGATTCCACTTACTTTGTCCATTCTTGGCTGACTGCTGTACCGGTGGTGTTTTCCCATCTGATAATTAGGTGGCTTGCCTCCTTGCTGCTGCCGTGTGCCAGGGAGGTTAACGGGCCCTGCAGTGAAGGGCTTCAACACCTTACAGAAACACGCTGGCTGCTTGGGTGTAGGCTTTTCTCTGCACTTGTGTTCCGAGAATGGTTTGCAGTTGGTGTTGCCTGTGTTACTGTCCCCTGCAACAAAATGTCACCAGCTAATGGTTGTGTATCCTGCAAGCGCCTGCAACACGACTAGCCACCCATGTACCTGTCCAGAGCTGGGTAACTGCTTTCATACTGAAAAAGGAACAGAACCGGGCTGGCTCTCGCAGCCCTGCAGCGCTCAGGCCAGAATGCACAAAATAATAATGAATGTGCTGTATTGAATCCTCTGAGCGGAGTGATACTGGGCCAAAGAGTGAAAATCCAGACTAATAAATGTATGTTTATTCTGTCCCTACTGTCAGGGTGGAGGCTTCCCACCAGCTATTCTTCTGGGCAGATCAGCAGAGACACAGTTAAGATGTCGATTGAGGACATGTATTTACGACTGTGGCATTTCTCCTTGTTCCAATGCTTTTAACAGGCATCCGTTTGCTGCCCTGTGCAGAATGGTTGCAACCAACTTAGAACAAAAGCAGCCTAGGGTTTGGGGTTTTCTTCCTTTTTAAGTATGTTTATAAAGCCAGTCGAGGCTGGTACAAGCAGCGAGTTGAAGAGGGAGTCCTACAGTTAGAAAAGTAGATCCTCTTTTTGAAAGCAATTAGTTGCACTGGGAGTTTATGGGTTCATTTCAACCCATACTGTGACACAGTGGTAGGGTTTTCTCGGATGGAACAAATCTGCATTGTCCCTAGCAATATAATGGCTGCTAATGTCAGCCTGCGTGATGAATCCAGGGGTTGTACAGCAGCTGTGAAAAGGAGTAGCACCAGCTCCTCACAGCCTTTTTGTTTTTGAAGTTAAAAGATCCGGTTCTTACTGTTGTCCCTTCAGCTTCTGGTCACTCCGTTATCAGCTGCAGATTCACAGTGAATTTTGAGTTTCCAGGCTGAATGCTCTCAACATTTTTGGAATCTGAGCTGACTTGCCAGCAGTGCTTGGTTTCTTTATAAGGAAACAACTTGTCTCCCAGCTTGGAGACATGTTTCTGGCTGTGCAGTAGCACAAGCAGATGCTCTGGACTGCAGGTTTGCATCGACCTGCAGCTCCGTTGCTGCTGCTTGCTTCTGGCTCTCTGCTGAGCATTAACTTCTGTCAAAGCCAACTTCTTGGCAACGGGAATCGGTGCAGGGGAACTGGTTGTTGTAGTCTTGGAGCAAAGATCAAGAATTGACACAGGAAGTTAGGTGACATGAACTGCTTTTATGTAATTACTAGACTCATTCCCATGCTAGTTCAGGCTTTCTAAGCATTTTCTACTTAGAATCTTGATTTTTTTTTTTGTGGGTGTGGCTAAAAACTGAGTTAATGCCTGTTGTCACCTACTGAGGTGGCATTAGTTAGAAGACAAACCTCAGAAGGAAAAAGGTTGTCTTGAGTTAACTAAGGATTTGCCCTTCGCGAATGATGCAAGAGTTCTAGCTGCTGCACTGTTTGCTTTATTAGGGCAACACAGTAGTATTTAGAGTCTTCTCAGAGAGCTCTTGCCTACACCAACCACAGGGATGGGAGGAGAAAGTCCTTTGTTCCTCATCACTTCTCAGTCACACTCTGGCAAAATGCAGTCTTTATGAAGGAGGTCACACAGGAATGAGTCACTTTGAGTCCATGTTTGCACTTTTGCTTGAATTTATCCTGAAATAGGCTTTCTCCACTTACTTTCCTTGCCTTGTTGAAGATATACAGAAGGGTGGCTGCCTGCCAGGCAGCTGAGGCATGGTGACTTACTCCCTGTTCTCCCATCCCAAAGTAAGTGTGAGGGATTCTGGATAGATTACCCCAATAGACAAGCCATGCATTGTAAATCTTGAGGGAGGTTCCCTTGTATTGGAGTAAATCCCTAAAGAACATTGTTCTCCATGCTAGAGAAAAGCTTGTCTCAAATTCACTGCTGTATGACATTGCCCTGATTTTGCATGACCAGCATTTGGGAGATCTAGGTGCCAAATTTCATGGAATATATTCTGCCAGCTGTGCCACCTCTCTTCATTGAGATAGCAAAGCTATGCCAACTGCTAGAAGTTACAGAAGGAGAGATGTTGGTAGAAAAAGGGGAATCCAGGCTTATCTGAGGTCCTGTGTGGTATACATTGGTCAAGGCTTTAAAACAAATACACATTAAGTAGTTGTCCAGTCAATAACCCTCTCTCAAGGCCAGTTTGAAAATCAGCACTAACGAGTTTCCTTCGCCACCGATTTCCCTGGTTTTGCACCTGAACTTTACTGTTTCTTTAGAACACTTCCACTCTGACAATGTACAGTGTCCCCAACAAAATTAATCCATCGAACTTATGTTTCAGGGCTGAGCTTAAGGAAAAAGAAAATGAAGAACAACCTTTAGCCTCTTTCAGTCGGTGCATCTCACATGATGCTTTACCTGACTGTTTAGTACTGCTGACTCTGCTTGTAACAGTGACGTCTGGCAGTTTACACAGAGGGAGGAGGGCAATTTTCCGTGCGAGATATGAATTGCCATATCTGAGGGTAATGCCATTTGAATTTGGAAGACCAGAAACCGGTGGGGCAAGAAGCAGTATTAGAAAGGAATCTCACTGTTTAAACTGCATGCAGCGTTGTCAACAGATAGATGAGTGTTGGACAGACTTCAACTGGATCTTTCCTGCTCTGGCCATTATGGCTCCCCGTATTTGCAGTGTTCGCTGCTGCACAGCTGTTTCTAAGCTCTTCAACTTTTCTGAGAACAAAACTCGGATACAAATGCTTCTACTCTGCCACCTCTCTTCTTTGCCTTTGGTCTCATTCCCAAAAAAGCAGCAGACTGAAAATGCAGTTCAGGCTCTTGTCATTCTTGCTAGATCTTGCTCTCTTTATTCTGTGCAGCTGCCTTTTAACACTAGATTGGCAGTGTTGCATCTGCACCTCCTGTTACAGCTAGCACAGGGGGGTACCACTGACTGACTAGAATGTGCATTCAGACTGCAGGGCGAGGTGGGGGGGCAGAGTTGAAAAGGCAAGCTTGCTTTAAAAACTGGTGGAGAAACTCCTGGGAAGTAGACGTTTCAACTGTTGGACTTGCAAGTTCTCCCTTTAAAACACTGAGTTCAGAGCAGCTTTTGAAAGTTGGCTTGCTCAGTTAAAACTGTACCACTACAGTCCCAGTACACCACTACATCTCTCTTGATCTCTAAACCAAATCCATGTGACAGACATGGAATTTGGCCGTGTTTTACCTCTGTTCCTAAAGCTGCTAGCAAGAATGCTAGAAGTGGCTAGGAAACTTTGAACAGGAGATCCTCACAGACTTGATTGTCTAGCCAGCCTCAAGTGGGTAACAAAATTAAGCTGCTGTAATGCCAAAGGCTCTGCCACAAGTGAATCTCAGAGGACAATGTGTGGACATGCATGTAAACCTACCCCAAAACAATGTTCTAATATGAGAAGGATTGTGCCTTCTTTGGAATAGTTTTGGTTTGGCAGCTGGCTGTGGGCAGCATTGAGACTCCAGTTTCTTTACGTGGCCTGGAAAAAGAGGGCCTGCAGCCTTTTCCGACAAGACTCCCAGGCCACTGGTGACTATTGCCACTATCAGTTGTTGCCTAGCCTCGGATTTAAGGCAACGCAGCGATGTAGTTGTGAAAATTCGCAATGGCAGCCCTAAAGGTATTTGCTCTCATCTTTGCAGGCATCTGGAGTACAAGTTGCCGATGAGGTATGCCGTATCTTCTATGACATGAAGGTGCGGAAGTGTTCTACGCCTGAGGAAATTAAGAAGAGGAAGAAGGCCGTCATCTTCTGCCTCAGTCCAGACAAAAAGTGCATTATCGTGGAAGAAGGCAAAGAGATTCTTGTGGGAGATGTCGGTGTGACAGTTACCGACCCTTTCAAGCACTTTGTGCAGATGCTTCCCGAGAAGGATTGCCGTTATGCCTTGTATGATGCAAGCTTTGAGACCAAGGAATCCAAAAAAGAAGAGCTGATGTTTTTCTTGTGGTAAGCCATCTTCCCAACTTGCTCATTCCTGACATGCAGTCCAAGCCCTGTGGGCGAGGTCTCAGCAATTTGTGTTGCCCAGGCTGGCAAGATGGCAGGCTTAGAGTGAGCCGGACAGCCTGATGCCTGTATCCTGAGCCATGAGGCGTTTTGCTTGTTAGTAATCGGTAGCATACTGCTCCTGTCTGACGGATAATAAATGTCACTAATGGCACTCTTCTTGGTGTATCCCACCAGGGCACCAGAGCAAGCACCTCTCAAAAGTAAGATGATCTACGCAAGCTCCAAGGATGCAATCAAAAAGAAGTTTCAAGGTACGTAATACAGTGAACGCTCCTAGCTGTGCCATGCCCCTAGAATGCTTACACAGCAAGGCTTAACCGCTGGCTAATTGGTTTGGGCAGGTTGGTTTTTTTGAGATGCTGGTGAGAGATGAGAGCTTCACAGGTGAAAAGCCCTGTGACAGAGCTACAGTGAGCTCTGGCTAAAACATACACTGTCTGACTCTGCATTTTAGAGTCGCTAGAACTGTGCTCAGGACAAGAGCAGGCTTTGCACTGTGTGACAGCTTAGCTATACTGTACAGAGCAGCACATCTGCATCATGCAGGCTAGAAACCATTACATGCGTAACATGGTGCTGGGTTTTGTGCAGAGCTGCCCCTGTGGCAGAGGACTTCCAGCCCCGTGTCTGTTGAGATACGCAATCTCAAAAACTTACCACGCTGTAGTAGTAGTAATTAACAATTGGCTTGATTTGGAGATGTGGCTGTGATTACTCATTTCAAACGGCATTGCATCTCCAAGTGGAGAAGTGAAGCTCTGTTCAGCCTGTCAGGCACTGTTAACCAAGGAGCGAGCGCCTTGCTGCAGCAGTCAGAAATTTCATGCTAAGTCGATCATTAGGATGGCTCGCAGCCAGGCAGCACTGGCTACCCCTAGTTCCTCGCGCTGAACTGAGCCGAAACCTTGCAACGTGCGAATCTGTCAGGATTCTTGTGCAGCAGTGCCAGCCTTTGCAGGACAGCAATTGGAACCGCCCAGGGAGGCTGCTGTGTGCTGAACATGTGGAGTTAGAAGAAAAGGAGGATGAAAAAAAAAAGAAATCCTGAAGTAATTCTGCTTTTCTCCACATAAGACATATTTGGGTTGGGTTCCCTGCCCGTCAGAGAAAGAAACTACTGTTGATTCCTTAGACCAGCCAAGTCTTTCTACAGCTCAGGTTCTCACTTGGATTCTTTCACCCAGTGGGTGCAGAGTGGGTCAGCTACATGTGCTCACTGTAGCTCTCACCTGCTGTATCCAGGTAGTGCTAGACACGAGAGATTTCATCGCAGGCTGTCTGTCGCACAAGCCAAAGGCTGAGAGCCTGAGCACTGCTCTAGTGAAAGCTTTCTCCCTGATACTTCTACATCGGTATCTGGTACGTAGCCAGATGTCTCCTGTGGCGTAACAGGGGAAAACCAAATTCTGAAGCTAAGGCAGGACCTACCTGCTTGAGTAACCAGATTGCCTCTTCTAATATTGCTGCCAGGTATGTTTCTTTGATTCCGAGCATGTTGAAATACTGCATTATTGAGTGTTTTGCCTCTTTTTTTAGGCATAAAGCATGAATGCCAAGCAAATGGGCCAGAGGACCTCAACCGAGCTTGCATTGCTGAGAAGCTAGGAGGCTCCCTAGTCGTAGCTTTTGAAGGAAGTCCCGTGTAGATGTCATACAGTGCCACAACTCTACAAGCATTCCATGTTTTAATATATCAGTTATGTAAAGCAACCATTCTCTAGGCAAGGGTTTCACTAACTGTAGGGAAGCTGTCTTGTAGATTAAAGTAGATTTTGGAGATGTAGCTTGTATGTACAAATGACCCTAAATAAATCAAATTAAGGATTTATCTTGGTGTATTAATATTTGCATTGGTTGTCCAGCCCAATACTGTCCCTGATGGATTAACACTAAAGGTCTCCAGAAATTTTGGTCCAATGCAGTGGTGTATCATGGGATGAAAGAGGGGGGAGGCGAGAACAATCTGGTTCCCGTTCTTACTTTTCTAAATTCTAACAAGCAAAATCCAGTCAGTCTTTTTGAGGCTGCTGGCCAAATTGCCAAACTCAAAAGCTTTTCCCCTGTAACCACTTAATACGAAACTTCAAACCTGTAGTTAAAGTTAGGCTAAAGCAACCTGTTGGCACCAAAACTGGGTTAAATTCTTAGTGCTTGCAGTTGCAAAGCAGTACTAATAAAGGCTAATTTTGAAGTTAGAGATAAAATAGACACACTTTTCTGGAAAAATAGTCCTAATCCACTCTTGTAAACTCACAATGCAGTAATATTTAAAGGTTCACTTGTTCCGTAGGTTTAATTTTCTCGTTATGAAGTGTCTTTGAGGTCTCTTCAAGCCTGAGTGATTCTATAAAGATTGCTTTTCTGTTGACGTAGTTTAATTTAGAACTACCTTAGTTTCTCTAATACACACTTACTAGCGGGTCGGATGCTTCCGAGGCTTTTACAAATGCAGATTCTTCTATCAGAGCTCTCCAGCTATGGGTAGTACGATGAGAAGGAACCACCTCTTTAAAAAGTGGTATTCTCAGCCCCAGTCTTTGGTCATTTGGTCCATTTGTCCATAATTACTATTGATTTAACTTAGTAGAACCAATCAGCCTAACTAATATGGCTTGATCTGGGCTTTTTTGTCTGTTAGCTTCTTTAATTCTGTAGAAATGCATGGAAATATCACCTACTAGAAAGTTTGACCTGAAATGCCTTTTGTATGGGGGGTAGAGAACATTCCTGTGCCAGCTACAGAGATCTTAAAAGCTTCCATGTTTCACCAGTGGTTGATTAAAGCTGTTTCCTTTGTGTAATGTGTACATGGGAGTTGCATAGAGTTTTCCTGTATGTCTGTAGAGAAAAAAAAACCCAAACAAAACCAAAACCCTTAGCCTCCAGTGCGTTACTGTGATATGTTCTGTGCGTGCCAAACTCCAATAGCCTAAATAAATGGGGTTTCCCTCCCCTGGGTGAGTGACTGATTCCTCTCCAGCCTCTGACTTAGCCTTCCCGCAGCGGGGCCGGTGCTGCTGGCTGAGCACGCCGGTGCCCCCGCGTAAGCCGGCTCAGGGAGCCGGTACGCCTTCCGCAGTTACCGCCCTGTGCTGTTCACGGGGAGAAAGGATGGGGGGAGACAGGCTGCTAGGAAGAGCCTGCAGAGGGAGTTGGGGGGTGGGAGGAGGTTCATCTGCTGCAGTGTGCTGCCCTCCTTGGCCCTGCGCCCCTCTCAGCTGGGCCAGCCTGCTGCAGGCTCTAGCTCCCAAAGAGCACCTGGTCTCTGCCTCTTGGGCTTCAGACCCAAATTTCCATGGGCCGGGGGGCTTCCTGGGGAACATCTCGTACTTGCTGAGTACTCAGCGCTGAGCTGGCCCCAGTGGGTAATGGTCCCCATAAAGGGCTCCTCCTTGCCCAGGTGTCTGCAGTACTGCTCTCTGTCCAAAGTCCAGGTGGAGATAAGGAAACCGGAGTGACACAGCGGGAGTGGCGCTGCCTGGCAAAGAAAGGGAACTCCTGGCCAAGATCCAGCTGATAACTAGCGCCTCCAGACCGCAGGCATCTCCGAAGAGATACCCAGCCCAGGTGACGCCGTGGTGGACTTTGGGATTTCCTTCTTTGGTTAGGAAGTGGAGCAGGAGAGCCATGCAAAGGGGGAAGGGTGTCACACCTGGAAGGCAGAAGGTTGCTTCCCACAACATGAAACTCCTTGGAGCAGGCCCTTGGGTACAAAGTGCCTTAGTCCCGGGACTTTGCGGGATGAGAGGTCTGAGGTGGCACTTTGGGCTGCAGTTAGTTGTGGTCCCACAGCTTCAGCTGATCTAAGAGGCTTTGACTGCTTGTAGGACGCGCGCAGCAAGCCCTGAGGTGTTACGCTGGTGCCTCTGGAAAAACTCCTGCGCTCCAGCGCTGCCATAACTTAACCTCCAGAGCTGTAACGCTTCGGGCTCGTCCACATCGTGGAGTTGGGGGGCCAAACTTCCCAAGGTGGCTTGTCCTTCTGCAATTGGAGGGGATGGTAAAGCAGAGGAAGGTGGCTCCTCTTGTGACTATTTCAGATCCTTGCAGTTAAGATTTCTCCCAAATCACCCAGACCTTTGGAAAAGGCAGGGCAAGCAGGGAGAGGGGTGAGGAATGCTTCCTCCAGCTTGGCCAGTTACTGGGGAGAGAAACTGCTCCCTCCCAGGACTAGGCGAAGAAGAAAAAAATCAAAGGGGCGGTGATGACAGACACAGCTTGGAGCTGTGCGAGCTCAGCGCGGCAGGAGCAGAGCTGCTGGAAACCTTTTCAAGTCTCCATGAAGGCGAGAGTTTCCCAAAAGCCGTTTTTGCCCATTACACTGCGGAAAAGATGGAGATGGATGGGAGATGGTAATTCAGGCCCGAGTGTGAGCAGCAGATGGTGTAATTCAGCTGCTCCAGCAAAGGTGAACTTGAGTGTCTAAGCTATGGCTTGATAAACCCACGTACTCAGGCGGAAAGGTAACTCCAGCCCTGGCTGAAATCAGCGGGAGGATCCAGCGCTCCCGTTCCAAACCACCCCGCTGCCTGAGTCACAGGCCTGGAGGAAAGGAGATAACGGTGGGCAGGCCCATGCCATTGCGAAATCCTACCAGCTCCGGGGAGAGCAGGGGCTGTCCTGTCCTTGGCCCTTCATGCTGGTGGGCAAGGCTCAGGTTTCTCCTGGCCCCTCAGAATGTCCTTCCACTGAGGTGCCAAGGGAAAAGAATCCCAGCGGTACCACTCCAGGTTCTGAAAATTAAGCAAAACATCTTCCCCCAAAAAGATGTGTTTTTTTCAGCTTTGCTTAACAAGATCAGCCCCTTTCTTCCTAAAACACCCTGCTCGGTGACGTCTCCCGGCAGGGCACCGCGTCCCCCCACGGTGGCTTTTGGAGCCCGAGCAGAGCCCGCCTGCCCCGCAGCGCGCTGAGGATGCCAGCCGCCCTCCCTGTGCCGGCGGGGGGCTCCGCTCCTGCTCTGGGGTTAACGCCGGGGCATCAGCTCTGTTCTGCACAAACGCTCACAATAAAGGAACTCGTTGCAAAAGCAAAAAAACTGAAAAACCAAAGGATTGCACCACTTGGCTGTGCCTGCTGCTCCGGGGCCCTTCCTGCTGACAGCTCCCCAGGGGTGACAGTCACCCCAGTATCCTCAACAGCCCGGTCCAGCCTATGGGTCGGGTGATTTCTTTTTGCAATCCTGGTAAAATGCAGGCGTTCCCTCGCTTTTGGGGATCTTAAAAGCAGGCTGACAGACCCGCTGGATCTGCCACCTACACGCATGCAACAGGGCTGGGGGAGCAGCAGGGCTTCTAATGCGGGGGTGGGGTCTCAGCTGCTGTGCAGAGGGCTGGGAGACGCAGCCCCCCCGAGGCTCTCAGTCCATTTCTGCAATAAGTGGTGACGGTCTCAGCGCCAATGTGCGCCCCGACATCTGGGTGCAGCAGTCCACGCTCAGCGAAGTCCCAGTGAGCACTGGGTGCCTTTGGACAGGGGTGGCAGGTTTTGGGGAGAAGGGGGCTCTCAGCTTACCTCTTCCTTAGCCAGAGTTCAGCAGGACCTCCTTGTCTTGCCTGGGTCAAAGATGGGGGGGGGGACACACACACAGATACATGCAGACACATACCCATCCCCTCACCCCCCTCCAAGGATGACTTGCATGCCCCCTTCTCCACCACAGCCCCAGCGCCAGTCTCAATACTGTGGAGTCTCTGGTGTCTAATACAGAGGTTGAGCCCACACTGCCTTCCCCAGGAACAAAATGGAAGCAGGTCTGTCCCTCATCCCCCTTCCCGATCTTGGCTCTTCGCACACCCCAGAGGGCCTGTGCGCTCCAGGGCTTCTTCCGCCCCTCACCCCCCTTCCCAAATCCCGCTGATGTCAGCGCCAGGCTCAGCAGCTTTATTGTGGGGAGACAAGCACCCGGCTGTCACGTGGCCTCTGCCATTTCCTAAGAAACCAGCTTAAAAAAAAAAAGGAGAGGGGGAGAAACAGTTAGGGGCTGGTGGAGAATAAAGAATCTGCGTGTGGGCAAAGCAGGGTTCTTTGTCAGTGGCTCCAGAGACCCACCTGGCCAGGAAAATTGAAAAAAAATGAAATAACCACCAGAAAACTGAAGCAACGACAAGCTCTTTTCACTACGTCCTCGATTTAATTGCATCGACACCCAGAAATACGCAAAAGGATACGACGTGCCAAGAGCCACCCAGCAAAGAGAGGCTTCCTTCCACGGTGGGGCTTACGTTCACACTCCTTTCACTCCGAAAAAAAGAAAAAATAATATATATATATATATAATAATCATTGCACCGGTTGATGTACAAACACAGTCTTCCCTTTTCACACATTCGTGGGTTCTGCCGCAAGAGGAGGGTGCAGCCCCGGAGCGGCTCCCCGGGGCACGAGCGGTTGTACAAAACAGTATGAAGGTTCTCCTACAAACGTACGCCTGCGGTGTTCACTGGCTGGGGGGGTCTGTGTATTTTTTTTTTCTTTTTTAGGTTTCAAAACTAGGGTTTGGGCCACTAATGGCTTGTATCTTTTATCTACAGTAAATTCAGCATATATTTTTATTTTTAGGAATGTGTAAGGCATTTTGGTAAGTTGAACAGTAAGGTCTAAGTCACAGACTTGTCAAACCGAAGTCCCTTCCTTCGAACTGTCCTCTTCCCCCTGGAGAAGGAAAACAGGGGTGCGTTACTCACCTGCGTCTCCACCTTATTGTGGCTCAGGCACCAAAGCATTTGGCAGATGGGCCGGGTCCTCCCTCTGGGCAGGGAGAACTGTGACCAGCATCTCGCATGCTCCCAGCGCTTCCCAGAAGCCACCCAGCTTCCCACCCGTTTTAAAATTCCACACTTCCCCGCAGCCTCCGACGGTGTCAAAGGGAGGGATGGCTGTGGCCATCGCAAGTACCGTTTCCTGAAGCTGTTCTTTCAACTTCTTCACCATCTCTCTCTCTTTGGCCAGTTGGTCCTGGGTAACCTTCAGTAGCTCCTGTAGTTTGGTTGCTGCCTGGCCCAGGTCCCTTGTTAATTTTTTTTCTTTTTCAAGTCTTTCCTACACGGGAGGCAAAAGAAGGCACCTGCCTGAGCCTCCCTTTGCCGTATGGTGACCTCCCCCCCCAGCCCAAACACCTCAGGTCTGCACCGAGCCGCTACCATGGTCACGAGCTGGAGGAGCACCCAGCTCCCTCTTTGCCGGAGATGCCAGTCGTCACCCCACCATCCCCCTCAGACCCAGGAGGTGCCGTGGGCTGAGACACCCTCACAGGAGCTGATTTCCCAAGAGCTGGAAAGCCCAGCCCGCAAAAGCGTTTGCTCAGAGCATCACACTTAGCTGGAGGAAGGGGCTGTGACTTGCACTCTGCTGTCCTCTGGCCACATCGGAGCCCACAGCCAACCCCGGGGGATGGGGAACCATCCACCTTGCCCCACCATCCCCCAGAATGCTAAACCGCGCCCGCAGCCCCCCAGCTCAGACACGGCTTTTGCCATCTTGGCTCAACACGGAATCACAGAATCACTAAGGTTGGAAAAGACCTGTAAGATCATCCAGTCCAACCACCAACCCAGCACTGCCGTACCCACTAGACCGTGTCCTCAAGCCCCATGTCTACATGTTCCTTGAACACCTCCAGGGATGGTGACTCCACCGCTTCCCTGGGCAGCCAAAGGAGCAACACCAAGCACAAGAGAACAGGGCAGCCAAATCACCTTGAGGTGCTGGGCCTCCTCCGTGTCTGAAGCTGCCGCATTTTCAGCCAGTCTCAGCTTTTCCAGCTCCGCTTGCAAACTGCATGCCGAGCTCTGGGCCTGCAATGGGCACACGTACTCAATTAGCACATGAGCTACCGACAGCCGGCACCTCCCGCATCCTGCCCCACGCAGCCCCTGGTCCCCTGTGGGTCTGCCTCTGGTGAGGTGTGAGGTGATACGGCTGCTGTCGGACGGTTGGATGCCAAACGCAGTGCATTCCTTCTGCTGATCCAGCTTCCGTTGGGAAGACAGCATTTCTTGCCAGAAGGAGCATAAACCCCAGCTAAAGCCCTTTAACCCTTAAGGGTTAAGCTGGCAAAAAAGTGGGGAGACTCAGAGCAGGGGCAATTTGAGGGGCCAGCAGTCCCACATGGCTTTAGCCCAGCTGCCACAAGAAGCTCTTGAGACGTGTGAGGGAATGCGGCGATGTCTGAGATGCAGACAGGGACAGGGAAAAAACCTTCAAATTAATTCTTGAAATTAATTCTTGGGCTTCATTAGCAGCTGAGAACCTATCAAGGCTTTACCAACCCTTGTATCCTCCTAGCCCACACCTACCTCCTCCAGCTCCAGCGCCAGCTTTTCCCGCAGCACTTGCTCTTTCTCCACCAGCGCTTCATTTTGCTCCAGCTGAGTTTTCAGCTGTGTTGAGAAAAGGGGAAAACACCCAGAAATAAAATAAAATTAAAAAACAGACCCAAGAGAGGAGTTAGTGGGGACATCACCAAGAAAGCTGGAAGAGACAGAAGAAACAAAACCCAAAGCTTTCCCCAGGGGACAAAAGGGCAATAGGTACCGGCATCCCCTCCTCTCTGCACAAAAAGGCAGGAGGATGCCGGCAGCGAGCCCGGGGCTTGGCTGTGCATTGCCAAATTTCACCTGCTCCTCAGGCAGCGCCAGCTGGGACTTGGGACAAGAGGCACCCCATAGCGAAGGGTGCGCCTGGCAGGTCCCCGCACAAGGCTCCACACTTAATGGGATTAAAGGAGAGAGATGGAGCCTGGCTCATGGCAGCGCTGCTGCCGGCGCGAAGCGTGAGCCTGAAAGGGAACAGCCGCTGCTAATGCCCTCAACCTGGATCCAACAACATCTATAGAGCCCCTATAATCCTAATCCCCACCAGCTGGGAAGGGATCCTGGCGCAGGACTGTCAGGGTATCCCCTTCCTCTGAGGAGATCCAAACTCCGAGCCCAACAGGGCATCGCTGTGTGGCAATGTTGGCCCAAGGGCTTGCAGCATCCTCTGCCTGCCTCCTCCAAAATCCTGCCAGCCTGATGCAGTGACAGAAGGCTCCCTAGGGGAACCGCCTGTTGAAAGCCGGCTGGTGACCTGTTCCCAGCAGGAATAGGATGGTTGAAGGGACAGGGGAGCTGGCTTCCCCCCAGCACGCAGAACAGGAGACGACACAGACGCAACAGCCCTGAGCAAAGTCACGTGCACTTTTCCATGCAGTTAGAGACGGTGAGACAGGACGAGGGACACGGTTAAGGGTTAGCGCCTCCACGGGCAGCGGTCTCACCACCCTAACCTCGAGGGGCACAGGCTCGCTCGGGTCAGCTTGTAACCCCACTACTTCTCCATCCTGCACATGGCTCTTCATCTCACTCAACTGCTGCCTGACCTGGAAGGAGGACCAGCAAGCCCGGCTCAGTTATACGTCCCCGCACCGCAGCCGTTACAAGACCCACACGGACCTACAAATAAGAGTTTGCCAGCTTTTTTTGCTTGCCCACAAGCGGAGATGTTTGGAAAACCACCTCAGCTTCTGCTAGACGCAGGATGGTGGTACCCAGCCTGGGCAGCTTGAGGCACGGCAGCTCCCAGGGGTGCAGAGCACACGCTCCACCTCATCTCGGATCACTCGGCACCTTGGTTTAACGCCACTGCGGAGGGGTTGCACTAACGTAGTTAAATAAAGTGCTCGAGAAGGGGTGGCAGGTCCCATTTTGCCATCTATCACAGCTGGGATGGCTGGGGAGGCAGTTACTTGAACACCACACCTCAGCTAATCCCTCCCCCCCCCGACTCCATCTACCGGAGCCCCATCCTGTGTCGCAGCAGCACCAGGCTGCGAGCTAACAGTGTGCCTTGGCCAGAAGAAAGGGAAGGTCGCTGGATGAACACGAATGTCTTCCACACTTAGAACCATCTGCCCATCTAATGCTGCTGGCTCGCTCTGCTCTGAGCAGCTCTGCAAGCCAGTGGTGCCACCAAGGATTTAAAAAAATATCCCCCGAGCCTCTCACAAACCAAGTATGGACTTAAAAGCAAAATTCCCCATGGTTCTGGCAGGTCTCTTAGGCACTATATCCTCATCATCTCCCCCCAGCCCTATATCCCAGTCCTCTTCCCCTGCAGAAACCTAGCCCCATCCTTCAGCTCCCCCAGCAACCCCTACACACAGGCTGCACGGCTCAGCCCTCCCATCCAGAGGTAGATGGATGGAGGCTTAAGGCACCCCAAACCCCTGCCCCAGGGTGGTGTTGGGGTAACCAGCGTCCCCTGGTGCAGCAGCTGCGTTTTTCTGCCACACGCCAGCTCGTGCAAGTCTTGCTGCCCTCCCTCCTTCCCACCCACATCATGGGAGGAAAGGCAAGCGAATAAAAATCTCCTCCAGGGTCTCAAACAACCCCTCCGAAAGCCAGATCAGTGTGGTGGCTGGCAGCACCGGGTTTCCTGTGCACTGGCTGTGCCTTCCCCAGGGTCTGTGCCAGACCCGCAGGGAGGATGCCAGCCCCGCAGCTGGGTTTGCAAGCCGGCCCCTGGCCGAGCAGCCGAGTCCCAGCAGCGCAGCCCCGGGGTCCCCCCTTACCAGGGCCAACTCCTTGCTCTGCTTCTGCGTTTCCGTCTTCGCTGCCTCCAGCTGCTCCTGGGACTCTGACAAGAGCTGCCTCAACTGCCGAGGAGGAACACAAAGAATAAAAAACCCTCTATTTATGTCCTTGGTTTTGAAGCCTGTGGCCGAAAGAACCGTTTTTATGAGGTAACGCCTTCTCACAGAGAGGCCATGATGGCATCACTTGCTAACATGCCTGTCGATGCCTGCCCAGAGAGAGAGACAGCCGTGAGACAGCTCGGTCCCACCTTAGCCACAGAAACCCCACAGGCCACCGAGAAGCACTGGACAGTATCTCCCTGTCCCATCACGTTGCCAAGGGATCTCCTGACTTTAGGTGCCTACAACCCAGGCCGG
Organism: Rhynochetos jubatus; assembly: GCA_027574665.1. Lineage (NCBI taxonomy): Eukaryota > Metazoa > Chordata > Aves > Eurypygiformes > Rhynochetidae > Rhynochetos > Rhynochetos jubatus. The sequence continues at coordinate 13,133,796 of CM050650.1, read as the reverse complement.
AGCAAACACCTCCATCTGTTTTCTCCTGCTCTGCAAAGCTGCAGATCCCTGTGTCACTTCTCAGATGCCCAAAACAGGGATGGGTGGGGAGTCAGGCTTAGAAGACACAAGCGTTTAAGAAGGTATCAGCCGCCACACTTACGATTTCAACTTCTTTTGTGTAGTTTTGGCGTTCGGAGCTGGCTGTCTCCAAGTGATTTTCCAGTTGCGTTTCCAGAAGAGAGGTGTATTCCTTTAGCTGGATTAAAAGGGAGGAAAGTAGGAGGGGATTGATTGAGGTCCAACACATCCCAAACATCCCATGGTCCAAGCCTGCCTTCCCCCATGCAATCAGGAGATAGGTCCCGATTCAGCCCAAGCACAGCACACACCTGTCCGGCGCCTGCACGGGGGCCTCCTCCTGTACCCAAAAACCCTACCTGATCTGTGCTCTGCAGATCTGCTTTCAGCTTCTCCACCATGTCTTCAAGGGATTTTAGCTGGAGCTGCGACTAAGCCAGAAAGGATCAGAGAAGGTCAGTGTGAACGGTGGTGGACACTGAGCATCTTCCACTCAACCAAAAACCTGCCAGTGTTCCGCTCCCACCTCTCCCACTTCATCCTGTACCCAAGTGCGGAAGAGACCTGACACCAAAGCCGAGCTCCACAGCCTGCAGGGCAGGAGCTCCTCTTCCCAGGGCGGATGAGTCCAACAAGCTCAGACCGTGAATTGTGGAGCAAGGTAACAGCTTTTGCCTGCGCGACTCCAGCTGGCTGCAGTCAACACCGGAGAAACTGGCACCAGACTCGGTGCAAGTTTCCCACTGAAAGCGCCTCTGGTTTGGAAGCAGCACAGCAGACTTTCCAGTGAGGTGTCGTGGCCTCTGCTATTAAGAGAAGCCAAGCTACCAGAAAAAGCATGGGGTTTGCATTTAAACCTGGACCGATTCTTGAAGGAGACTCCGCGGTTGCTGAATATTATTGTTTTTTGGAAAGGAGGAGTTCACCTCTTCTCCACAGAGAGGCAGGACTGCTCTGGGACCTGCCCTAGCCACCAGACATCCATATCCCAATCCAGCAGACCCTGCTGCCAGCACTCCACCAGCCACGTCATCCCTGGTGCAATCCTACACCAGCCCTCAGCAGAAGGCTGAGAAATCAAAGGTCTCCTGTACAAGAGCCCCCCCAGTTAACTTCAAACCCCCGTGTGATGGATGGGGTGCAGCCAGACTCTGGAAAACAGCTTCATCTCAGTTCTGCATTCAAGAGGGAGGGCAAAACTTAGGTCTGCTTTGCAGAGAAGGCACGGCCAGCCAAGTTGTCCCAGATTCCAGCTAAGTCACGAAAGCTCACGAAACACACTCCCCACCAAACTCCTGGGCAACAGCGGCTGTCTGGCAGCTGATGGCTGGTGTTTTAACTAGGAAGAGCGGTACCCAGAGCTAGACAGACAGCTGGACCCAACAGTATGTGCAGTACGTGGCTTGGCCCTCGGCTCTTTTCCGAAGGCTCAACGAACGCCAAGGTCAACCCAGGTTTTGAGGGCAAGCCAAGTTCTTTCGAAAATGGGAGTCCAAGAGCCCCGCACGTGTTCTTCTCCCATCAAGCCAGCACTCACCAGGAGGCTCAGCCTGTTTTCCAAGCATTGGAGTTTGGATTATGGAAACGGTGACGTGTTTCCCAACCACCATGCCTGAACCGAGGAGCTGCAACCATTCCTCCAGCTCCACTGGCAGGGTCCAGGCACACACCAGGTAGGGAGGTTGCACCCAGGAAGAGGAGAGGCTTAGCTCCTACGTGAGGTGGGCTGCTTGTGGTGACAGGAGGGGTGAATTTGGGGCAACAAGAAAACCTCCATGTCTCAGAACTCAAGGTTGGCAGGCACTGGTAGGGTCACCATCCGAGTCATAGCCGACAGCCCCTCTGCTCCTTGCAAGCCCAGCTCCACGAGCCACAAACACACACCTTTTGGAGTTCCTCTTCAGACACCGTGAGCTTTGCTTTCCACACCTGCTCCTCCTCCTCCACGCTCTTCTGCAGGTCTCGCAGCATCCCTTCCTGTTGGCAAAACCTCAGCTGACCCCAACCTCCTCCAGCCCTCCCGAGCTGAGCAAAGTCAGGGCTGGAAGCTCTGGCACAGCCAACGCCTCTCCAAGGATTTGGGCCGAAGAACGGGTGACAGAATTAGGTGCCCCAGGTGGGTCTAGGGGCTCCCAGTTCCCAGGCTGGCTCAGCCACCCTGTTCATCAGAGCCCTTGCTGTGCCACATCCCACTGCCACCAGGAAGGTTTCCAGCACAATTAGGCTGAAGAAGAGCTCTAGAAATTCAGGTTTCTCCGATTCTCACGTCTCGCTGGCAAAAAGTCCTCCACATAGCAGACCCCCAACATGCTGAGGAATGCCCACCCTGAGTCCACCAGCAGTGGGCTGCCAGGAGACTTCCTAGTGGAAGACCACACAGCACAAAGGGCTGCAACTTACCGTCTCCGCAAGGATAGCTCTATACTGGTCACATTCTGCTTGTAAAGTGCTTTGCGCTTCCTCTGCCTCTTTTAATTTAAGTGCTGAATCCTGAAAAGAGAGGGAAGGGATGGAGAGAGAGGCGAGGAAAAGAAATGAGTGACCCCCAGACATTCCCTCGCCCCTCCACGTTCCAGTCCCTTCACTTACCTGGGGCTCTGTTGTGACCGACTGCTGCTTTAGCACATCCACGGTCTTCTCCTTAAACTCCTGTAGCCACGTGTCATAATCCTGAGTTTGGAAAAAAAAGAGGGCAAGGAAGGAAAAGGATGCTTAGACGTCTGCCCTTCCCATGCGGTGGAGGCTGTGCGGGAGTCTGAGAAAGCCCGTGCCCACCTGCTGCGAGGACACGGTGACTCCGGGGAGGGCGGACAGCAGCGTCTGCTTGGTTCGCGCCTGGAGCGCGTCCAGCTGTTGCTGGGTTTGTGTCTGGAGCGCGTCCAGCTGTTGGACCAGCTCTTCCTGTAAGAGGGAGAAACTGGCATGGGATGGAGAAAACTGCTGCTGAACCATGAAAGTGTCCCAGTTCACCCACCTTCCCGGTTCCACGAGCATGACCCATACCAGGGATACACGGCCCTCAGGACAAACTTTGGAGAAGCTGGCAGGAGGGTTGGGCCAGCACTGCTCCTAAGAGGAGCCAGAGCAAGCACCTTTGGTGGCTCGGGAAGGCTGAACGTTTCCCTCGCACCACCAGCATCACCACTACTAAGAAATGCCCTGCTCACCTTTGCTTTTGTAGCAGCAAGTAGCTTCTCCTCGCACGCCTTCTCCACCGTGGTCAACGCTTCCATCACTTTCCAGTTCTTCTCACGAAGGTCCTGCCAAGACCAGAGAGAGCAATAAGGCACACACACCACGCCAAAGGCCACCAAGCTGCCTGTGGGCGCTGCAGAGGATTTCAAAGCCTCCGCTCAGGAAAACGGGCAGCAGCCCCTCGCTTCTGTCAAGGGTCTTCCATCCCATGGCACACGTGTTCCCCTCTCCACCCATCTTTGCAGCGGCCCAACGCACTGCATCGTGCAGGCGGTGGCCTGGAGGGAGCGGAGCAGAGCTGGATGGAGGCAGGAGCTCCAGAAGCATCCCTCAGGACACTGGCCAAGTGAAGGGCTGCAAGGTTACCTCCTCCACACAACTGATACCACCTTGTAGTAGAGGAACAGGGAGCCAAGGATCAATGAGGTGTGAGGGACCCCTGCTCAGGGATCGCCTTGACGCTGCTGGGGTGGGATCTCCCTGGCTTACCAAGTCCGAAACCTCCCAGGAGAACAGGGGACAGACACCTCCAGCCAGGCAGCCCCCTGCCTGCTGCAGCCCTGCTCGAGCTGCACAGCCTGTCGGGGAGATTCCTGCCCTCCGGCAGATGAGGCAATGCCTCCAGTGCTTCAGGGGTTGGAAGAGCCTCTGGCCACGCCACAGAGCTATTGGTAGTCAGCTACGATGGGTTGTCATTCAAATCCCAGAGACCTGGGTTTTGAAGGAAAAAATTGTGAGCAGCAAAAGCTGAGCCCAGTTCACTCACGTACGTTGTTTTTCGTCTTCTGTTGCTCCACCGCTTCTCGCAGCTCTGTGGCTTCCCTTTCCAAAGACAAGAGCTGGTCTGTCTTCTCCTGGAGCCTGGAAGGGCAGGATGCAGGACTGAGTCTCAGTCTGATGATCAGACTGATCTCAGTATCCACCTCCTTCCCAGGTAGCAAAGCTGTCAAGAAGGAGACCACAGCCCTTTCTATCCCAGTCTGCTCAGGGATTTACGTACAGCAGGAGGAGGAGGGAGTGGGACTAAAAACTGTGGCAGTACTGGAGTGGGATCTAGTTTTTTACTGGCTTGTCAGCAATAACAAGCAAGCAAGTAGCTGGCTGGCTGTACACCCAGGACAAGAGGAAGACGTAACCTGATCCAAAGGCTAGAAATTCCAGTTTACACAACTGGGATTGCTCACGCTACACTCCTGTCCACGGCTCGTTAGGCTGAGATAGCCCACAGCTCTACATTTTGAAAGCATCATCCTACTATCTTGAGTAACCATAAATCAGTGCTGCTGACTAGATGGCAGAGAGCCCGCAGCTTCCCTCCACACTCTCAGATCCACCAACTGCCCCGAAGGAAGCCTCAGTTTGAGCAGACCAAAGAAGTCTCAGACCCCAAGTCTCTTGGGGTCCCAGGACAACTGAACAGCTGCCCTCCTTCAGAGGAAGGCTGGATGCTCGCTGGCAGTGGGGGTATCTGAGAAATCCTCCCCTCCCTGGCTAAAAGAGTGAGTTGTGACATGAGAAACCCCAGTTCAATGCCAGGAAACCCTTCTGCACCAGGGGGGAAGAGATTGTCAAACAGTGGAATGGTGAATCTCCATCCTTGAAGATACCTGGATGCATCCCCAAAAAGCCTCTGGTTGGCTGACTTTTGAGCAGGGCTTGGATCAGAGACATCCCACCCCCAGCACCACCCCCACTAGTACCTCCTATTCTGCACGACCAGTCAGCCTCCATGTGCCTGCCAGCAATTACAGTCTCACTTCAGAATGGACTGGCTGTTAACTCGGGCCAGCACTGGAGCCAATTAATATTTTAAATAGCTGTGTAGGCCAGGATGGACCTTGTCTTCCCAGCTTCACAGTCCCCAAACCTGCCTAACGGAGAAGGGCGGGAAGCCCTCACCCACAGGGCTCAGTGCCCAGGGAAGCCTGGGACACACAGACAGCAAACTTGAGGTGCCGCAGCAGCCTCCACGTGCACCCAGACCTACCTTGACCGCAGCTGCTTCATTTCTGTTTCGTTGGCTGCCTGGAAGAAAGAACGCACTTTTGTTACCTTTCCTAGGCACGTGATGCAGGTCAGCCCTTTCTGCAGCATCCCAGAAGGGATCCCAGAGCAAAGATAACACAGGTACTGTGTTAGCACAGTGCAAATCCAACTGCTTAAGCGGTGTAACTCCCTCTCCTCCCCAAACCCCAATTAAACGAGCCCGCGACCTGCAAGTCTCTGTCTTTTTCTGCCTCCCTCATCTGGCCTGCCTCCAGCAGAGCTTCAATGGATTTGATCCTCTCCAGGAGCTTCGTGTTCTCCGAGCTGGCATCCTGCAGTTTCCCCTTCACGTTGTCCAGCTCCAGCAACTTGCTTTTAACCTCCGCTTCGGAGCTCAGCAGCTTGGCCTGCAGTTCTGTTGGAGGAAGGGGTGAGACACACGGTAAGGGAGCTGCAAATAAATTTGGAGACTCCCCACCCTGCCCTGCCCGAGCAGGGCTCTTGGCCAAAGCAGCCTTGGCTGTGGATGCTTTCAGGAGGCACAGAAAGAGCAGGCAGGGATGCAGGACAGCACCAGAGAGAGCTCTGGGGTGGCATCCTAGCTCCCCCCGGGTCTACCTGTCCTGCCCCAACCAGCCCCACTGAGCATCCAGTCTCAAAAGCTCCAAGTCTGCCCCTCAACCCTCCCTGCGCCGAGCTGAGGCCCTCACCAGCAACGCTCTGCTGCTGTCCTTTGGCCTTCTCTGCGTCTGCTAACAAGCTTTTGTAGCTGGTCTGCGTTTTGCGGAGCTCGTCGCTTACTTCATCCAACCTCTTCTGCAGTGTCGCCTCCGCCTCCCTTTGGGAAGCCTGCACGGCGGGAAGAGAAAGCTTTCCATAGCGTGCCAGGCACCCCGGCCAATCTGAAGCAAAGCTCCGTGTGTCACAGAATGTTATTTTTAAGCTGCGCTTTGAGGGGGGTGTAAGTCATCCTTCCCCCACATCCCCCCCATGCATGAAGCATCTCACCTCGCGCTGGCGTTTTATCCTTTGCCAGCCCTCAAGTGGGAAGCAGACAACACCCGAACGTCTCGATTCGGGGCCAAGACTACGGCCATCCTCCCCTCCCAGAGAGCTAAGCTCCAAAAAACCCCTTAAAGCCCCTGTTCCTTAACGCACAGCCCCAGCGCACCAGGGAGAGGTACTGCCACGGCGCTTAGCGGGACGCAGACACCCAGCCACGTGTTTCCACACGCGGAGGAATTTTCTGTGCGGTTTGGGCCAGGGAAGACTTTTTTTTTTCTTTTTCCATTTTAGAAAGCAGCGAGGAAGAGGCCTGGCCAAGGCAGGGGCTTCAAGGGGGAAAGCGGAGGAGGAGGATGAGGATCGTCCTGCAAATCAGCAGCTCTACGGATATGAGTCGCACCCTTGCGGATGGAGAAACATTGCTTTGCCTGGAGGGGACACAAGGTAAACCAGCAGCCCTGTCTCTGAGTGATCCTTCCAGAACCACCAAAAAAGTAGGACTGCTCCGTTTTTTGAGGATTTGACCCCATATCCTCAGCTCAGAGCTCCAGATGCTACTGTGGAGCACATTCTCCCTAGCACCTTAAACACATCGCTGGCTTTAACGTCTTCAAGCTTGCATCATTTATTTAATTAGTGTTAAGGTGTGCAGCAAGCTGACAGCCCTTGAGAAGTTCTCCTAAAAGCATGCCTAGAAGCTGGTGTTTTGAGCCAGGAAGGCAGCTTCTGCCTTCACGCCAGCTGCGTGCCCACATCAAGCCCCTTGGTCCTCGTCTGCAAAAGCAGCAGGGGCCAAAACCAGCCCACCAAAGGGAGATCTGCACCCTAAAGCAACCAAAAAATTAAGAGCAAGAATAACAAAGGCCCCTTGCTCTAGGAGCACCCCTTCAAAACCATTTCGTCATGCGCAGGAAACGGTCTCCACCACCACAGCCCCTTCATAAAAAGGCCAGAGCAAATTGGAGACCACAGCACATGCAGGAGGGACACACCGCATCCCTCATGCTATCTGCCACCCCTGGGGGAAAGAAGTGCAAGTTCCTACATCAGGGGTACCCAGGATCGATACTCCCCATCCCTGACTTAGCGGAATTCCAGCAGGAGCACTGCCACCTCCCAGGAGATGCTTCTCTGCCGACAGCACGCTCAGAGGCTCTACCTGGGAGGGGTCCTTTAAACACCCCTAAAAACCCCAAACCCAGCCACACCCCAGTGACAACAAAAAAAAAAGCCACAAGCTCCACCTCCTGCAATGGGTTTAAAAGCCACTGAGTCGAGAGAGCACCCACGTCCACGTGAGCACAGGCTGGCGGGGGCAGTGGGTTCCTGTCTCGCCTTAGGGTGCCCCCCAGCAGCATGCACCATCTAGGCTCCCCCCCTACAGCTTCACACCAAGCTTGTGAGCTTCTCAGGTGAGCGAGAACAACTTCAACCAGGGCATCGTGCCCCCCGGGGTTTGCCAGCGATGCTGCCCAAAGAGCACACTGCATGTGGCAAACTAACAGGGGGAGGCAATTAAGAGGTATGCAAGGCAGCTCGCTTTCCAACTGCGGTCACTCATCTCCCTCCAAGCTTTCCCCACAGTCAAGTCCACAGATCCCGTGCGATTTAGCCACCCGCCCCATCTCCGTGACAGGAGCGCGTTTGCCGGTGCCCGCCTGACCTGCAGCTGTTCGATCTGCTTCTCCGAGGCCACCGCTTTGAGCTCCCAGCTCTTCTTCTGCTGCTCCTCTTGCTGCAGCACCTCCGATTTCTCAGACAGCTCCTTCATCAGCTTGCTGCACTCCTGCCGTAACTTGGCCAGCTCGGCGTTTTGTCTGCACCGACAGAAGCGGGGTTATTGCAGCCAGTCAAGCATCTCTGATGGGAACACATCCAAGGGGGAAAACACATCCTCCCGTGGGCCTGATACAGGACTTGAAACACCTCAGCGGTGGCGTTGGCCTGTTCCTAGGACACGCCTGGTCTTTCAGGGAGGAGGTGGAAAAAGTTGACACATCACTTTTCAAAAGCCATGTTTCAATCACAGGAGACATTCCTTTCCCGTGAAGTAGAGGACGCGGGGATCTGTGTTCCCAGACACAAGAGGAAGCGCTCTGAGCAGCTGGAGTCCGCTCTATAATTATCTGACTGCTGTTAATCACCAGCCATTTCAAACTTGCTACAAAAAGGAGTGTGAAATTTTTCCACCTGGCTCTTATTTGCTCTGCATGCACCGGGCAGGTCTCGGTTCTCTGCAGCATCACTCCCCTAGTGAACCAGCTGCATTTCTCCTCGAGTTTGAGAGGACGAGCTCCCCTAAAGGGTGATGTACCACAGTGCCTTCTGGTCCCCTCTTGCCTCCTCCGCTGCCTGTTGGCTCTGGCATTCAGCACAGATGACCCCACACCAGAGGGGGTTTCCCCTGCCCTTCCATTTCGGAAGAACATCCTTGTTTCCCTTGCCAGTACCCCAAAAGCCACTTGGCAAGCTCTTCCTCATTCCCTCTGCCTCCAGCTAGCTGGGGTGTCTGTAGAAGCACCTTCAAGGAAGGGAGTGGCCAAGCCTGATGGCAGCCCAACCCAGAGTTTGCCAGAGGGCAGTCCCAGGCTCTGCCCCTCGCCCCGGCCTTACTTGCTCTCCATCTGGCTGGTGGCCTGGTTGAGGGCGTCCCGCAGGATGGAGTTCTCCTGCTGCAGGCGAGCCAGCTGCGTGTTGGGGCCATTCTCCAGCTGCTCCTGCAGGGCCCGGACCTAGAGGAGCGCAACAGGGGTTAATGCCACCACCGGCCCCTGTGAAACCCACGGATGAGCAAGAGGGACTGGCAACACGGGAGGTGTCTACTGATGCTGACAGCCCCCAGGGATGCCACGTCCCATGAGGATGCTCCCACGTGCCTCTTCTCCCTCGAGCACCACCAATCCAGGAGTACCACGAGGTCTCACCCCTACCCGAGGCTCTGGTCCCCTCGCACATCTCAGTCTTCTTCAAAAGACCACCAAAAGCCACCCAGCAGCCAGGGGAGGAAGCTGCTGAGCACCGCGTGGGACTCACCTTGCCCTGGAGCTGCTGCGTTTCGCTGACGTGGTCCTGGTAGCTGGCCTGCATGCGTGCCTGCACCGCCGCGATCTCCCGCTCGCGGGCGAGCAGCTGCTCCTTCAGCTTGCCCTCCACGGCCACTGCCTTGGCCCGCTCGGCTGCCAGCTCCTTCCAGGAGAGAAGTCACCCAGTTAGTCCTCAGCGTACCAGTTTTCCCGCTATAAGGGGATGCGAAACCGGTGGCCTCCTAGCTCAGAAGACTTAAAAATTCAGTCCTTTCGGAGCTGCCCCCTATTTAGCACTTACATTTCCTCCTGCAATTTGTTTTGGGCTCTGTGGCCACTGGATGCCACTGTTGTTCCACTTTGGGCCAGCTAAGAGAAAGGAGTAAAACAGCATGGAATTTTATTCCCCCCCTCGCCCCTAGGATCAATAACATCACATAAAGTTTGGGGCAAAGCAGGAAAATTAAAAGTTGGCAGGGGTGTGTTCCAGCTTCAACACCCAAAAAGAGGTTGAGGCAGGGGGCTGAGCTGGGGAAGGGGGCTGTACATATGATCAGGCTCCTTAAAAAGGGACTGATCAACACCTTCTTGGCTCAGGGGGTCCTGGCAGAGAGGAGAAGGGTTTTATTTTCCTCCCTAAAGCAGCAGAAAGCTGCAATCTCTTAAGGGAAGGTCCTTCCCCTGCTTATCCTGTGGCTGCCAACAGGCACTACCCTGCAGGTCTTTGGGCTGGTGCCTCCCTGGGCTGGATCAGGCCCAGGAGAGGGGGTCAGGCAGGGGTCTCCTCCCCTTTCTGGGGAGAAAACAGCAAACAGGTGAAGGGTCCTGAAACGCCCTGCACTTCACCTCCAAGGGAGATGAGATGGGGGGAGCAAGAGGCACCTGGCGAGCCACGATGAGCAGAGCCCATGCCAGGGATGCCAGCGGGGCCACGTGGCGCTTACCTTGCTCAGCTCCCGCAGCTTGTTTTTGGCAGCGGCCGCATCCTCCTGCTCGGCAGTGAGCTGCTTCTCTTTCTCTTCCAGCTGGCGTTTCAGGACAGCAACCGGGTCACCCTTCTGCGTGGCCTGCCAGCGTGGGGTGGCACATCAGAGGGGACCACCACCTCCTGACCCATCCCCTCCTCCCTCTGCGTGGGATCCTGCCCTGTGCTCCATGTCTCCAACACTGACCCTCGGGGCCAGGCTGCCCAAGAGCAGGGTGCCTTCCCTTCCCTCTGTTCCTCCCGAGGCTCGGCAGAGCCCCAGCAGCCACATCACCACTGGCAGCCCTACCATGTGCCAGGTGTCCTGGACGATGCCCGCTTTCTCTGTCAAGATCTCGATGAGCTGCTGGGCCTCCCCCTCACTGAACGCCATGCTGCTGACGGTGGACACGAGCGTCTTGTAGGGCAGGTAGAGGGGCCCGTCCGAGTCCACGGGTGCTAGAGAGAAAACAGGAGGGGTTGGGACCACTCGAGCCAATGACAGAGCTGAGTAGCATCATCTCAGTTGGCTTCAACCCCACAACTGCCATTTCAAACCAGCATCCACCCAGATTTCCACAGCCAAGTTTGACACCTCTCTAACTGGAAGAAATATGAGAAGTGCTGGAGATGACACCACACACGTGCCTCTTGAGCCAGCTGTCACCTCTGCCCGGCTCTACTGCTGGTCCCACCACCCTGCCACCATCCTCCATCAAACGGAATGACTCCCAGCAGGACCTGGGCATGCTCTGCCAATGCCAGGGACCAGAGATGTGTTGGGTGTCAGAAGCTGGACCGCACTGCCATACAACCTTGCTGGGGGACATCACCCCATGGAGCAGTGGCAGTGATGCAGAGCACAGCAAGGTCATCTCCTTTCAACAGGCAGGTTTGTGCCAGCTCTTTGCTAAGGGAATGACATGACTCCAACCCTTCCCTTATCACTTCGCTAACCCAGGAAAGCCAAGGAGCACCAGGGACCATGATACTGTTGTAGGACCCCAGTGCAACGGTCACCATGGATAGAGAGGGGCAGGCAGGGGTTTAGGAGTTCCTCCGCAGCATCTATAGCCCAGTAGACTTATTTTCCTAAAAAATCTCAGAAGAAAAAGCAGTTTGGACTCCAGTAGCTCCAGAGCCTCCGGAGTCATTAACACCAGGGTCTCTGGAACGCAGAGGTCAGACCCCCCAGGAACCAAGATCAGAGGAGGAGGAGGTGCTGCAGGCATCGCAGCAGATTCCCCTGCCAGCCCCTGCGAGGAGCCCACGCTGGAGCAGTTTCATCGTGAAGGAGTGCAGCCCATGAAAGGAGCAGAGGAAAGGTGTGAGGAGGAAGAAGCGGCAGAGAGGAGCTGTTACGGACTGACCACAGCCCCCAGTCCCTCTGTACTGCTCAGGGAGGGGAGGCAGAGGAGTTGGGAGGGGAGGGCTGAAGGTGAGCCTAGGAAGAAGGGCAGGGGGAGGAAGGTGGTGTCACAATTTTGGCTCTGTTTCTCATCTATTTTAATCGGAAATAAGTTAAATTAGTTTTCCCAAGTCAAGTCTGTTTTGTTTGTGACAGTAACTGCAAAGTAATCACCCAGTCTCCATCCTGACTCATGAGCTTCCCCATCTTATTTTCTACCCCATCCTGTTGAGAAAGGGGAGTGCGAGAGTGGCTGGGTGGACACCTGGCAATCAGCCACGGTCAACCCACCACAGCCACAGAGCAGCAAAGCCCAGGAACGCCATGCAGCTCCAGCACGCGCCGTTTGTCCCTGGCTTCTGGTAGATTCATTTGGGATGGCAGCGCTCAGCCCTGGCAGCAGCAGAGTCTGCCTCACCAACAGCAGCCACTTCCCAGCAGCACAGCCGGGGCAGCTCCGCCGTCTTGTGCAACCGGGGCCCAAGAGCTTGGCTCACGCTTCACTCACACTGGCAACAGCGCGGGTGCGGGACGGCACATCGCATCCCCTGGCCCGGTCCCGCTGGGCGGAGGGACCCACCGAAGCGCAATTCTGCCCGTGTCCCGGCGGCGTTGCGCAAGTGAGCATTGCACAAGGCGGGCACGGTGCGAACCCCACCTTGCAGCTGGCGAACGGAGCCGGGGCAGCCTGCCAAGTCGCGGCAAAAGGAAGCCTACGCTGACGCCGGGCCCGTTTGCAGAGCCTCGCGCGAAGGAAGCGGCGAAGCAAGAAGCAGCCGTGCGGCAAAGCTGCCACGGGAAAGCACAGCGGGGATGGGGGGCCTGAGGAGCCACTTCTCAAACCCAAGGGGACACGGGAGACACGGATGGCCCTTGCGTGGAGCCCCACAGCCATGAGGCTGCAGCCCAGATTGGGTAGCCACGGTAAGCGTGGCTCCTGCTGTCACAGGTAACGACCCAAGCACATGCTTACTGCTTGCAAGCAAGTTTGTGTGTGATGCAGGAGGCTGGAAACGAACCACACAAGACAAAAATACCCCAAGCCGCTCTTGTCAGGTTTGCCATCTGTTCCAGCGCCGAGCATGTGTCTTTGAACACTTGGAACACTTCTAACTGCCACGGGAGCATTTGTTGCTTCTGCCTTTGAGGACCAGAGACCACAGCTGCCGAAAGGCTGCCCACGATACCTTGGTCAAACTGCAGCTGGCTTCATGGTGCAAAGACCGCCAAGAGCTTTCCTTCGAAAAACCCCATGGGAGCAGCTAAGACATCACTCTTGGCTTTTAAGAGACACACGATCGGCACTTCATACCCAAAGGACTAGATGTTTGGAGCAGCCAAAAAAACTCTCAACAAGTGCTAAAAGTTCATGTCCCCTCCACGTTCCCTCAGCTGTTACAGCTTGGATTTAGGGCCATGTTTTCCAGTGTTAGAGAAGCGCAGCCCTGCATGCACGGGCCAAACCAGTCACCTCCAGTTTCCCCAACACCATCTCTGCGATCCCCTCCGGTAGCAGCTGCTCAAACCGTTTCAAACCTCATCACTATGTGGAGATGGCCTTTAGTAAAATCCTTTTCTCAGAGGAGCAGATATAAGAGTTTTAACCCAACCTCGGAGACCAGCAGCCGCAAAATGTCCCGCTGAGAGTACCAGGCCCTCTTCCAAAACATGGGTGTGGAAACCGCCAGGTTACACAGCAGCCCAGGTTTGGATGTGCTGCAGAAGGAGAGCAAGCAGGGGTGTCTTTTTCTTTGACTGGGTTTTTTTTTTATATATAAAAAAAGAAATGAAACCTATGCATACCACAGCACATCTCTGAGAACACCCGAGAGGTTTCTCCCACATGTCCTTATGGGAACACTTTTACAGGTCTGAAAGCACTCACATTTTTAGTGCCTGTAATTATCACTTAACCAAAAATAAAACCCAAACTGTTCACATTGGTGCACCAAGAGGCAAGAATCCAGCTACACAGCTGTTTCTCCCCTCCCCACACCTACTTACACCCTGGAGAGTTCAGGGCCACCTTCTTTAATCTCTTCCATCTCCAAGTCAATCAAGTGAGACATGAATGATGACAGGCAAGTTTTCCCTTCCCTGTGACATATCCAAAGTCACTTCCCGCTAACTATCCTATGATCAAGCCCCCCCAGCACAAAATGCCTTCAATCCTCTCTCCTCCAATAGGCTGCTTTTCACTTCCACCGAAGAAGGAGGAAACTCTTGCAGTGACTCACATCCCCACAGAAGAAGAGCGGTAAAGCTCCTGTGTGCTCTTCATAATCAGCAGTGGGAGGGGAAAACAGCTCGCCTTAGCTTTCCACCCAGATGTCCAGCACCGTGGCTGCTGCCCCCTCTCCCAGGACAGGTACATGCACCTCCCGTTCATTCTCAGTGTGCAGATCTGCTCAGAGACCCGCAACACAGCGGCAAATCCAAGAGGAACCTGTAACTCCCCAACACCTGTGTGCTGGACCAAGGAGCTAAGCACCAAGAAGGGATACCCAACATAGGAGGCAGCACATTACAGAGCAAAACCAAGTCCATAAACTCTTGACTTCAACTATACTTCCCCCCCAAAGAGAACTACAGTCTAGCACAGGCTTCTTTAAGCCACCTTCCCCTTGGTGCACAAGGTCCATTTCACCAGGCAGCCTTTCTACAGCTGCCTTGTTTCCAGCACTGAAGAAAAATGAAGAGATCTCAGAATGGGACAGCTTTGCTTTAACAGCACCAAAACACTCTGCTGATTTACTCAATGAGATGTATGCAGAGGAATTTGGCCTTACCTGGCTCACTCTTCTTCTTGGATGCAGCCTTCTTCTTGACAGGTCCATCATGCTTCTGCTCCTCATGGGTTGGAAGCGCATCAGTTTTCTTGATGGCGATGGAGCTGATGACTGGAGCACTTTGCTGAGTGCCAACCGGTGGCACGGCCATGACAGGCACCTCCTTAGGGGTCACCTCCAAGACAGGAGAACTTTTGGGGACACTGACAGGAGGTGAAGCCAACACCGGGCTAGGAGCAGGCTCTACCTTTGCCACCTTCTTCTCCTTCTTCCTCTTCTCCTTAGGTGACGGAGCAGGTTTCTCCTTTTCCTGGGGGGGCACTGACACCGCTGCAATCGGAGCCTCAACAGTTATCGGCTCAGGCACCACAGCAGGCTCAAGAACCACATCCTTGAGAGAGTCCGTCACTTCCTGAGTCAGCTGCTGCTCCGGGATCTTTCCATTAGGTTTCTCTTCCTTTTTCTTTGCCTTTCCTTTTTTCTCAACAGGTTTGTCTTTCTTCTTTTTCTCTATTTTCTGCTGCTGGGTCTTCTCAAGCTCCTTGCGTTGCTTGGCCAAAGCTTCCTCATAAGATGTCTCCTTCATGGAGAAGGTGGACACCAGGAAAATCCCGATGGCTGATATCACCATAAAACCTCCAAAGACCATAACACCCAGCGTCTGAGGGTCATACACATCCATCCTGCCTTATTCTTCTGTGCCTGCAAGACACCAGAACAACAGTTAGGGCTGGGGGCGGGAAACAGATGCAACTGCCTCTCTGAGCAGGAAAGTTTCATATGGACAACTGAGACTCCAAATGGTACCATGCACTAAAAAGACAAATGCTCAAGATTCACACAACTTTGGTGAGGGCAACCTGCCTACACGCCCTCTGCTACGTGCTGCCTACGCACAGTGGTCCAGTCCTATCGCAGCAATTAATCCCACTGTCTGTAGCAATCTCCAGGAGAACCAAAGTAGGGGAAGAAAAAACCAGGGATGCAGAGACAGCCATGAGCAACTACATGTCCAATGGGATGGTTTTGCATGGCCCTCGGCAATACCCACAGCCCTGTGGCAGTAAAAGGGCCAACCGATGCCTGCAGGAAGAAGCGAGGCTTGCGAAGGGAGCGCTGGTTGTGGCACTTCTCTTTCCACCTCTTCTATTAGCTGGTGGGCAAACAGGGCACAAGGTCCCTCCCCTCCTTCTTTCCAGCCTCAGTTTCTCCATCCGCAACACATGGAGCAGCAACAGAGACCATACTACCTGGTCTGAGATCTGGCAGGCAAGGTGCAGCCACACACTGAGAAAGATGCTGCTATCTCCACTCTTCTTAATTACTAATTGAACCCTGTCCCTAGTTTCAAAGCCAATCTCTTCTCTGCCGTCCCGCTCACGTGGTTCTCCCATGGGGGCATCCCCTCCACGTGGCTCATGAATCCCCCGATGCTGAATTCAGGCAGTTAATCTGCAAAGGGGCACTTTCTAGGAGTGCCAGGCTGCGGTTTCTCATCACTGACTCTCAAAACATAATCAGAAAAATGCAGAAAGTCCTCGACTATCACAAGTTCCCATCCCCACGCTTAACTGTAAACATCAAATTTCCTCTTTAAGGCGTTGTGGGTTGAGGAGGGAGGGGCTAGAAGGGGAGGAGGCAAAACTAAGAATAAAATGAAGGAGATCAGCATCTTTTCAAAACCTCAGTGCTTGCAGGGAGAGACCTCAGAGCCTTTTGCTTTCTAACAGCTGGAGCAGTGAACTTGCAGCCAAATCTGCCACTCAAAGCTGCTCATGTAGTGAGGGTGTGACATGGCAATGAAAAACTCCCCTCCAACACCTGAGCACCGGGTGCAGAGCTGGAAGTAGCCGCAATCCCACCAGAGATACTCACCTGCCCGAGAAGGATGTTTTAATCAGCAGTCCAGCTCTCCCTACCCGCCCCTCCAAGCATCCCAGGCGAAGCAGGAGAGAGCTGGCAGGCAGGAGGGCTGCCAACGCCAGCTGGAACCAGCCTCCCCTGGCAGGGCCAACTTTCTACCCCAGGGCACGGCTTAAGATCCCAGCTGATACTACAGTCATCCCTATTTCACATCCGCCCCGGCTGTTGCGGATTTAAATGGCCTCAGCCCGCTCTATCCCAGCACATCTGGTGCCTAGTCACTCCCTTCTGACTAGGTAGCATCGCTTTGGGATGGTCTCCACCAGGACAGACAGATTATTCCTAACCTGCAGGGTGAAAAGGGCTGGATTTCCTCTCTCTGGCAGTAAGTAAGGCACAGGGCTGGAAAACACATACCCAGCCTTGTGCTGGTTTTACAGCTGTACCGAACTGTTTTAGGGGCAGAACAAGGTGACCTGCGTTCCTCACCCAGCAACCCCGACACATCAGTAGAAATAAACCCCTCCTGAGCTCACACTGCCATGGCTTCCTATTTAGATAAAAATTTGCCACTCCAGCTTAGGGCAAGGGCATCACCAAGCGCTGGCAAATGCACTCCAACCCCACCAGCTGCTGCTGCCACCTCCGAAAGCAGCTGGATGGAGCCCATGGAGGATGGGAACGGAGGAAAAAACCCAAACTTCTGCTACAGAGGCATTCAGCACACAGAGGATGGATGGCACAGGACAGTGTTACGCAGAGACTGGTACAGTGAGGTGAGCGAGATGGCAGTGCTGGGCACGGTGCCTGCTCCACATCTCACCCCCAAAACCCTTACAGGCAGGGTGTTTGAGTCCCACGCTCCCCCACAGGCAGCCTCACCCAGCCCCGCTGCAGGAAAATCTGTCTGTACCTTGCCTCCTCTCAAGCTTTACAGCCAGGCTGAGATAAGGATGCAGATTAGCGTTCAAGTCCTTCCTCGCTAAAGAGCAAAAACATCCCAACCAAAAAACAACCACCCCATCCAAAACCAAACCAACACAAGAAAAAAGCAGCCCACAGCTCAACCTACAGGAGCTGAGGACCTGCTGGAAGAGTCGTCACAGGAACTGGAGCTCATGAAAGCAGCCAAGATGCTCGCACGGGCCATTCGCAAGCTCCCACCGCTGGACCAGAGCAACCCTGTTCCCAAGGACAGGCATGCCAGGAAAAAATCCAGAATGAAGAGCGAAAGATACCAACCAGGCAGCAATTACTCCCAGCAGTCCTATCATGGCAAATGGAAATGTTGGTCCTATCCCAATGCTCGTGGCCCACAGCCCACAGTGCAGGGCCAGTCCTGGCAGACCCACTGCTGACTCCGAGGAGCAAGTTCTACCAGTAGAGTTCCTCCTGCAGTCGAGACTTGGCACGGACCAGCCCAACAACTCGCTCAGGGAACAGCCTATCGCTCCAACGGCGCAATACTGGCAACACGCTTAAATCAAACCAGGTTGGCTTTGGCATTTAGGGGATAAGGAAAAGTCTTCCTCTGGGAACTTCCTGATGCATAAATGCAAGAAGCTCTGCTTTGGCATTTCCTGACCTCGCCGCCTTCTCCCGTCAGAGGGCTGAAAGTTTACTCTAGGATTTGCACAGTGAGAAGCAGCCCCCCGCGCAAGCACGGCAGCAGGAGTGTGACTTGCTCTTCAGCAAGAAAGCCCTTCCCACTTCCCCCCTGCACAAAGTCTTAGCCAGGGCATGGGAAAACAGGGCACCTTTGGTACTACTACTTGTCTGCTCACAGATGCCTGGAGGATGGTTTTGCATGTATAGGTTCAGCTTGACAGCCAGGCTTTGAAGAGGCTTGAAGACTTCAGCATCCTCCCCTCCATACCCTCTCCTGGTCCTCAGGTGCAAGCCAGAGGATTGGAGCATGGGATTTTCTCCCTGTGACGGCATTTTTCTACCTGATGCCCAGGCTGCTTTGGGAGAAGGTTGTGTGCCTAAGGGGTGCAGGGACACCACCAGCTATCAGAGTCCACATTTGAAAAAATCAAGTTCATGCCTGACACTGAGCACGTTTATCTGCGTGAAGTTTCTTGAGCGGGATCATCCTCTACTCATCACCCTTCCAAAACAGTGGGAATTATCGAACATCTCCATGTGCAAACTCCTTCCCTCGAACACCTTGTTCAGATAAAGCTTTTCACCACCACCACAACCCGAACAAGACAGACAACTGGCATTTCACTTGGCCTTCTCATGTAATGCAGCCTGCTGAAATGCTGTGCTCCAACTCCTCCATTCCTGTGGTTTTTTCTTGTTCTCCATCAAACTTCGCAACATCCCAGATAACAGCTCAGGAGACCTGACCTCCCCCGCCACCCTGCACGTGCAGTCACCTCTGTCTGCCCTGAGCCAAAGTCCAACTCGCCATAAGGAAGCAAAACCAGTAAGGCACCCAGCCTTGCTAGTTTTCCAGCACAAAACAATTTCCAGGACAAACCAACCCACAGACAAGCAGCCGTGACGGCACCAGGGCACCCTCAGTGTCTGGCCACATTTGCCAAAGACAGCTGAGAGTCAAAAACCAGGCTAGAGCCTTTCCACCTGCCCAGCCTTTCCTCCCCTCCACAAACACTTCCATGAAATCTGTGGGAATTCGGTACCTTTGCGACTCGGCTCTCCACCAACCCTGGTTTAAACCAGCCAGGTCAAGCATCAGGTGGGCAGGAGCAAAGGGACAGGTTGTGCAATAACTACAGAAACCTTACTTCTGTACACAGCCCAAGGAAAATATTATCTTCTCCAGGTCTGGACAGATGCTGCACGTGGGAAAAGATGCTCTTTACAACCGTTCCCCCTGCGATTCAAGGCTTGCACTTTGCTTTAACCTGAGAGGCCACTTTGATGCCATGGCAATGTAGAAGAAAAGCTGATGGGGTGGCGGAGGGCAGAGAGAGAACCGGGCTGGTGCAGCCAGCCTCTGCACAGCCCGCAGCAACGTCTCCCTGCCGAGCACCTGCAGCTCCCTCTGCTCTACATCACCTCCCAGCAGGCTAAAAAAACCCACCCCAAACCCTCCCTAACCACACACACAAGTCGGTTGAAGCTCGCTGACCCGACACACAAGTTTCCAAGCTGAGATTTCGGCTCCCTCCGTAGCGCAAAATTATCTCCTAGGACATCAGGGCGAGAAGCAGGCAGCACCTACAGACCAGCCGCTGTTCCAGGAGGGCACTGCCTGGCCTCCCATTCAAAGAAGTAAGGTCTCCTCTCCTTCCCTGCCCCTGGTCCGCAGCTTCCCTCGCCAAAAGGTGGCACAGGGGCAGAGACATGACCGGTGATTGCGTTCCTCGAGCACAAGGGAGGGAGAGGGTGAGGGAGAGGGTGAGGGTGAGGGAGAGGGAACCAGGCGGCCCAATTCTACTGACAGCAGGGCAGCCTGGCAGCGGGAGAAGGCAGCGGCACCGCTAGCCGATAAAAAAAAACATCGCCAGATACTTCTCCGGGAGTTTCTCTCTCCACCCTGTTGCGACAGAGACACCAAAATTAAAAACAAATGAGGACGGCCCGCACGCCGCGAGCGGGTCCTGCCCGTGTGCCCCGCAACCTCTGTTCAAACACAAATTCTGTGTTTCCAGCCTCCCGGCCAGTGTGCTCTACGCGGCGAGTCCTCAACGCCGATCCTCCGCACGTACAGCCCGACCTAATGGAAGGTGCCTTAGCGCTCCATCAGCTCCTGTGGCAGGAGCGGCCGGGGGAGGGCCCTTGGCAGTGCCACCAGCTCCCTTCCTAAGCTTTCAGTGAATAAAAACGTAGAATAACATATATATATGTATATATACACACGAGAAGAGCGTTAACAGCATTGTAACGCAGCTGCGGCTTGATTAATCTCTGCGGCGGCTATCCCAAATTTTCTCCCCGGGGAGAGAAAATCAGGGTTCCAGCGTGGGTTCCACCACCGGCCCACCTCAGCCGCTGCTTGGGGCTCGCACCCTAGGTAGCACCCTCCTCGGAAAAAGCTCCTTCCAGCCTCTTCCCAGCGGTAAGAACGAAGGGGGGCAGCCGCTGCGAGGGGGACAGCTGACATCTCGGGCGGGGAGGCTCCCCCGTCGCGCCCGGCCACGTGTGCAGGCGCTGGGCTCTGCCCGCTGGACCGCTCCCCGGCCCGCAGAGCCGGGGGTGGGGGGGGTGGGGGGTAAGGCTGGCGACACCCACCTTGGGAAGCCCCCGGGGTGATGGGAGGGGGAAGCGGTGGCTCCGCTTATGGGGTCGCCGCCTCCCTACAAACGCTCCGGGCATCGCTGGACCCGGCCGGGGGTCTCCCGGTGCTGGGAGGGATTTTGGGGCGGGAGGGGGGGGGGGGGTATGGGAAAAAATATAAATAAGGAAGAGCGGGCGGAGAGCTGTGACCTCTTGTAACCGCGCTTAATCAGATTAATGAGTTTCATCGGGCCGACGCTCGGGGCGGGCAGCGATGCCCGGCGGGCGGGGGGGCGGGGGGCAGGGGCCGTGGGGGGGGCCGGTGGCGGCGCGGGGTCCCTCCCCTCCCCGGCCGGCCGCACGCGCCGCCATTCCGCACCGCCCTCGCCGCGGGCCATTCATCCACACACCCCCCCCCCGCCCCGCAAACGTGTCCAGACCCCAAATCCAGACCTGGGGATTCCTTCCCCAGGTTCCACGCGGGACACCCTTCCGAGCGTGGGAGCGGCGGGGCTGCTGACAGCCACGGGGGGATGGGGGGGAGGGATGGGGGGGAGGGAGGGGGGGGGTGTCCCCTCGCGGCGGGCGAGGGGGTCCCACGGTGGAAGTGGCAGGGGACGGGGCAGCGAAGGGGCGGAGGGGCGGTGAGCGCCG
Source organism: Rhynochetos jubatus (assembly GCA_027574665.1). Classification (NCBI taxonomy): domain Eukaryota; kingdom Metazoa; phylum Chordata; class Aves; order Eurypygiformes; family Rhynochetidae; genus Rhynochetos; species Rhynochetos jubatus. The sequence continues at coordinate 13,112,658 of CM050650.1, read as the reverse complement.
CCGCCAACTACCCACCCGTGCCGGGTCGCGGTCCCTCCTCGCCGCCGCGGCCGTGTGGAGTCGTGGCACTTTCCGCCGCTGTCTCGCCGGGCTCGGCCCGGCCCGCCCCGCCGTTCCGCGGGGCCCACTCAGCGCGGCGGGGCGGGACGGGACGGGACGCGCCGCCCCGGCACCGTGGGGCATGTAGTCCACCCCCCGCGGGGCGAGGGTCCGTCCCGCCCCGCCGCCACGGAGGCTCCCGCCCCGGGCTGCGCCTTTGCCCCGGCGCCGAGCGGCCAGGGACCAGCGGCCTGCGCCGGCTGCGGCTGCCCGAGGGGGTCAGCGCCACCCCGGGGGACCGGTGGGAGAGCCGGGAGGCGGCTGCCAGGGGAGCGGGTGCTGGTTCACGCTCTGCACCCTCCTTGGTGGATGGCAGATCAAACCCTAAAGGTGCCTGATACAGGAGACTTGAATAGAATCACAGAACCACAGGATGGTTTGGGCTGGAAGGGACCTTACAGACCATCCAGTTCCCACCCCCCCTGCCATGGGCAGGGACACCCTCCACTAGACCAGGTGGCTCCAAGCCTCATCCAGCCTGGCCTTGAACACTTCCAGGGATGGGGCACCCACAGCTTCTCTGGGCAACCTGTCCCAGTGCCTCACCACCCTCTCTGGGAAGAATTTTTTCCTGGTATCTAATCTAAGTCTCCTCACTTTCAGTCTAAACCCATTACCCCTTGTCCTGTCACTACAGGCCCTTGTAAAAAGTCACCCCCCCCAGCTTCCTTGTAGAGGTGCTCCAGCCCTCTGAGCATCTTCATGTCCCTCCTCTCTGGGCTCACTCCAACAGGTTGATATCCTTCTTATGTTGGGGGCTCCACAGCTGGGTGCAGCACTGCAGGTGAGGTTTCACGAGAGCAGAGTAGAGATGGTGTAAAGGAATCTTTCCTAGTCTCTAGTGTAGGTTTAGATCTGAGGTTTGGGGTCTTGTAAAAGTGCAGAAATACTGCTCAACAGACTCAGAATGTTTGTTCTCAACCTGCTCCTTGTACAGACCCTCCCAAGGCTGGTTTCAAACCGTCAAGCTAATCATGTAGAGACTATTTGAACAAAGAGTGATTAATTAATTAAGCACAGGTGCTTTGCTAGACAAAAGGTAAACCCTTAATAGTACATCTCGAAGTCTGTCTCAGAATTGTGTAAGAGAGAAACGGCAGAAGAGTAATTATGGAGATGGCTACCTGAAGAGACCCTGAAACTGAAACAAGGACTGGAAACAGAACAGGAGAATGCAGCTGAGACAGGGCATTGGGATGGTCTTTGATAAACGATGAACTTTGAGGACTGAAAGGCTGAGTGGAAATATACAAAGACTTCGGACCTTCTGTAATGGGTATTGATCGAATGGTATAAAAACTGTGCAAGAGCTTGGGCCATTTGCCACTCACTGAGGGGGTGGCCCAACTCTGAGCTGTGATTAAATAAATGGCATACCTAGAGCAACCTGCTTTGTCTGGGGAAAAGTCTTTAACCAGGGAGAATCCCCTCCCTCGACCTACTGGCCACACTTCTCCTGATACAGACCAGGATATGGTTGGCTTTCTGGGCTGCCAGCGCACACTGCCGGCTCATGTCCAGCATCTCATCCACTGGTACCCCCAAGTCCTTCTCCTCAGGGCTGCTCTCGATCCATTCTCCACCCAGCCTGTCCTTGTGTTTGGGATTGCCCCGACCCAGGTGCAGAACCTTGCGCTTGGCCTTGTTGAACTCCATGAGGTGGGCAGTGTCCCACCTCTCCAGCCTGTCCAGGTCCCTCTGGATGGCATCCCTTCCCTCCAGCGTGTTGACCACACCATACAGCTTGGTGTCGTCAGCAAACCTGCTGAGGGTGCTCTCAATCCCACCATCCAGGTCACTGAAAAAGGGATTAAACTCTACCGGTCCCCATACCAGCCCCTGAGGAACGCCGCTCATCACTGGTCTCCACCCAGACATCGAGCCGTTGACCACAACTCTCTGAGTGTGAGCATCCAGCCAGTTCCTTATCCACCGAGCAGTCCATCTGTCAAATCCATGCCTCTCCAATTCAGAGACAAGGATTTCTTTGGGGTTTGCAGATGCTGTGTGCTTAAACCACGCCAGGTCTGGTCCATCACCCACTAGCTTGTGGGTCCCAGGACCAGAATAAAACCATGCCCGAAGCTGCCCACTATGGCCAGTGCCACCCAGCGTGGTAGCCGTACTCCGGGCACGCACCCTCTGTGTGCATCCTGGCCCAGTCATGACCTCCCACGGTGGGACAGAAGAAATGGGAGGTGTATTACTCGGGTGCCTGTTGGCCCCTGTGGGAGTTAGCTGTCTGGAAGTGATTTGGATGCTCCAGTACCTTGGAATGAAAATGGATGGGTTGGAAGGGACTAGCTATTAGGCTGAACTGTTGGAGGAGAGCCAGGGCACTCACTGGGAGATGCTGTATGCTACCGGTCTGTGCCATAAGAATGTAAGAGCCACCTCTGACCAAAGGCCCATCTCCCAAGGAATGTGCCTCCAAAACACACTGACCACCCAGACACCCAACCACACAGAAGCTGATAGAGCAGGGGTTTCCTGCTGGCTCTGTAACACATAGATTGCACTGGTTCGCCCAAAGTCGCACAAGAGGTCTGGGCTTGGGTGGGAATATGTCTCCCATTTCTCCGCATCTTCCACCAAGCTCAAACCCATCTTTCTCCCTTTCCTACTCCTCCCTGGCCACACTGAGGTGCACACTCCAGCTTCTGCACTTGTTACACACTGACTAGGGAGTAGGAAATGAGTTTTACAATAAAAGTGGCTGGGAGGGATAATTTGAGGATAATTTGACATCACAGGGCAGGCTGCAGGCTCTTCCAGCTTTTTGCCATCTCTCTCCTTCCTTCTAAGATACTTGGATGTTGCAGATGCTTGGGGCACCTACATTACTGCATTTCAGCAGTCAGCCCTTCTCAGGGGGTGGCAATTGGGGCTGCTTTCTGCATCATCCCTTGGGATTTACATCAGCTGCTGCCACAACCTCGCCCCTTGCGCAGAGAACAAGCCGTGCTATTGAGGCCGGGCTGGGGACGGGCAGCAGGTCCTGCCCGCAGCCTGGTACATCTTAACACAATGGCAAGGAGAATAAGTGACTGTTTCATGCAGGCTGATGTGATGGAAGAAGAGAAAAAATATGCTAATGGAAAAACATTTCGGCTAATTATGATAATACAGCCTCTGCAGAGGGACCCGAAATAGGCACAAACGCTTCTATTCTCAGCACTCATGAGAACTTGGTGACTTTTTGGGGTTTCTACAGGCTGCAGGCAAACCAGGCAGGGCAGGGCTCCCCACCACGGACAGGACCTTGAGTGGCAAAGTCCACAATTGCAAAGGATGGCTGGAGGCAGAAAGCGAACCAACGTTCAGCCTTTCAGGCAAAGGCATGAAGGTTTGGGATCCAGTCCTGTCCCAGTCCTCCCAGAGCATCAGCTGGAAGGTCCCACTAAGGACCTTCTCAAACTGAAACTCTCAGAAGCAGGAGTGTGGGGTCTGACCAGCACCGATGTCCCAAGTTCCCCAGACCCCTGGCTCCCCATCTGCAGCCACGGTGGAGCAGGCAGTCGGGTGCCCATCCTGCGAGCATCCTGGGGTCCAGAGCAGTTATCTCATGCTTGCTGCACGTGGGAGATGTAGGGCTGGGCTCTCTCAAGCGCTCTTAGCGAAGCTTCTGCTGTTTGCCCTGAGTACTTTACTATTCACCGAGGCAGGAACTGGCACTCACTGCCCCAGCCCAGCACAGGGAGGTGGGCTCACTCTTACCATCTCCGGCCAAGTGAACAGTTGAGTGTCCGCAGCAGCGTGGAACAGTGACGAGGGCAGTGACGCACGCGTGTGTGGGGAAATGCACGGCGTGGGGTGAAACCCCGGTCAGACAGAGCTGGAATGTGAACCTGGGTGTCCTCTGCCACCATGGTGTGGATGAGCTCAGAGGACAGCTCCCTCTGCTCCCCTCCCCAGCTGTGTTTCGGGACTGCAGACAGATGTCTGAAACCCTCGCTCGCTCTCTGCTTACCACCACCTACGTGGCTTGAAGCTGGTTCACCCCACAGCGCTCCTCCCAGCATCCACGGTAGCCAGTCGGTCTATTCTTGAATCTTTCCTCCCACTCCAGGAGGAAAGCTTACACCTCCCACCATGGTGTTTCACTTTGATTCTTGCACTGCGCTGCTGATCCAGGCCACTGGGTCCTGTCCTATCAGTATAATTTGCTTTCACCCCATACCGAAGGAGTTCTCACTAACTACTAGTTCTCCCAACTTCTGCCCAGAGGCAGCATCCAGCCCAAATCCAGAGGTCTGTGTACCCTGTTATTAAAACAACCAAAGCGCTGGCAATTATCCATAGTCATCCTCACCGCTAGAAAGTTTTTCTTGGGTTCGATTTGAAAATCCTTTGCTCCAACTCAAGTTTTTCAGTTCCTAGTTATTTTTGCATCCACAAGTCCTTGGCTGTTGGTGAAGAAGCTGTTGTTTTGCCCTGGAACGGCTCCAAATCTTTCCACTGGGTGTATTAGTTATCCTAAATTCATAACCATTGCGGGGGTATTTTTAGCTCTGCGCAGCAGTCGTCAAACAAACCCTGCCACGAGTCGGGGGACAGTCTGCAGGACTCCCCGAGGTCCCTCGCAGCCCTGCTCCTTCTGAAGGTCCAGGCTCAGCTGTGCAGAGATGACCACGAAATCCTGCCTGAGGAGGATTTGCAGTGGAGCTGCCCACACTTTGGGCACGATGCTGTGTTATCTCCCAGCTGGGCTGATCCTCCAAGCAGCCCCACGTCAACACTCAATCCCATCCAAGACACTGGGAGCAGCCTCCCCTGTTCTATGAAAGCAGGGATGGGGAGGTCTGGCCTCCCCTTGGCTCCTGGCAGTCCCTCCTTGCCAAGTGCTTGCTACTCTGGGTTTAATAAGGAGCGGCTCTGATCCAGGGATGGAAGCTGAAGGTGGGTGCTGCAGCAGAGCATGGCACGGGGCTGGAGTGGGACTGCAGGGAGGTGGTGGCACGAGCTTCTGGATCGTTCCTCTCCCTCCCTGCCCATGTTTCTGCGGTGCCACGGCTGAGGTTTGGATTAGAAAATGCACCATGTCACAGCTGTGCCTGCTTCTGGAGGCCCTGGTCTCCCCCTTTTCCCATACAACTCCACATGGGATGTGTCAACCAGTAACTTTAGCTTCACAGTTGCATGCCTGATCAGACCCATTTGCAAGCAGTTCCTTGCACTCAGGACCCCGCTAATTAACCAGTGTGTGCGTGTGTCTATTCTGTTGGCACTCCCATGAAATCCTGGGCTGTTTGAAAGTTTCCACAGAGTGATCCCAGACACCGGAGGGCTGTAGAGCCAGCTCTCTGCAGTCTCAGCATCAGCCTGAGGTCACTGAGGAAGGGCAGTTGCTAGACTGAGCATAGCTGGATCCATCCCCAGGTAAGCTTCCCACTGCTCATGGAAAGCTGCATCACTGTGCCAGAGTAGGCTTGTCACAGGAAAAGCCAGCCTAAGGGCAAAGCCAGGAACACTAGCTAATTTGAGAACACAATGGTTATGCTAATCAAAACACCTTTCAGAGGAGAAGGGAAGGAAATTAGCTAATCCTTCACCATGCAACGTGGCCTCCCAGTGCCCAGTCCACAAGATCAGGGCTATGTACAGCTTGGAAGAAAGGGCATTCCCACCTGGGCAAGGAAAAAAGCATTGGGACCTCTTTCCTCCAGACCTTCTTCATCCCCACTGTATGCAAGAGTCCCCCTCTTCCCATCCCCAAATTGGCTTTATGGTCGAGATAATTTTATGCCACCCTTGACAGTTTGTCTGGACACAAACTCACGTGACTGTAGGAGCTGGGGCTTAACAGGAAACTTCTTCAGCACTCAGAAAACCTGGAGAGATGTGTTGCTGTGGTTCAGAGATGCACAGCTTGTCTTGCTCCACCGCCAACAGATTGCAGTGGGTAATCACTGGTTATACCAAGGGAACTTTTCTCACTTTCCATGTCTAACCTTAGCAGGGTTCATACTCGTTGCCTGACCCAACATCTGGAAATTGTAATCCAACTGAAAACAGCCCAGCAAGGACCTCCTCACAAGCCAGGAACAAACACAGCTCCCAGCTTTGAGAAATCCCAGACCATGGCCCCAGATGGAGAATTTAAGATATTTTGGGGATGCTAGCGCTACAGAGCACAAGAGGACACGACTGCACTTGCGGGATTAAATAAAAGACCACAAAGTACCTCTGGCTTAAGAGAAACACGCCTTTTCTGAGGGCAGGCTTCTCTGGTCTGGTTGAAGCTCTCCTGTGTTCACAAGCCTTCGCTGCCTATTGCCACCACACCTCGAACGTGAAACTGGTACACCCCCTCTCCTCCCCTGGGTGAAGCACCCTTTGGGGACGGCACATGCGTTTGCTCCTGCAGGCACCTTTGGCCTGGTGCAACCTGCATAAAGCACAGGGGTAGGAAGAGACTGTCCTTCTCTTCAGCTGTGCATGTGAAAGAGAGCATGTCCACGCTGCGTGCGGATGGCAACACCAGTCAGGGGCAGAGTCAGAAGGGTGACTGCCTGGTGACACCACGAAATTGCAGGCATGGACACTCTGCAGGCGCAGACACGCTGCAGTGTGGACAAAAGTAGGCTGACATGATCCATGGGTCTACTTCCCATCAGCAGCTGGTCTCCAACCGGTCTGGCAACAGGCTGTAAGCTTCCAAGACATGGATGCAAACAGGAGAGATGCCCAGAGAGCACACCGTGCTTTGGCTGGGTGAAAGCCACAACCAGCAGTCAGAGGGGGGCTGAACACCGCACGGGAGGAGCAACAGGGGTGGCCTGGCTTCCCACTCCACGAAAGCTGCACAGCAAAGCCTGGGGGGCACAAGATGCTTGTACCCCTGAAGGTCAAAGGGAAGCGGGAGCTCAAAGCACGGCAGCCGTCACCCTGCCACAACAGGTTACTCTTCTCTCTGGGCTGTTTTTGCCAGGAATCAACAGGGGAGAAAGTGTGAACTGAGTCTATGGTCAGAGTTTTGGATGTACCCAGAGGGACTGTGAAATCTTGGCGACGAGCCAGGAAGGCAAAGCAAAGACCTGAAGGGGTTTTTTCTGTTCCACGGTGCAATCCAAGCTGCAGACAGAGATAACGCTCGCCTCCGGACAGGTAATTTGTTTTAACATAACCGCCAGGTTGCCCCAGCACACAGCGATTATCACACGTGAGTCTCTCTCACCTTGCGTTCTGTCCGGTGATGAGAAGCCGGACAAGCAAACAGCACCTTCCTAAAGCCATCCTCCTGGGCTGCTCACTAGCACTGGAGCATGACCCCGCAGAGAAAAAAATCTCCCCGTGGCTTTGTTTCATGTCTTTACAGATGCGCTGCAAAGCTCCTTGGATAGAAAGGCAGTAGTCCACTTCTCAGGGCAAGTCTCGCAAGCAGAGGGAGGATGCAGCTTCTCCTATGTCTCTCCTGGGTGGAGGCATCTCCCAGGTCCTAGCTGAGTGTGCTAACTCTCCAACGAGCGCAGCATCATCCCCACCATTCATGGCTGGTGATGCACAGTGGTTCCTCTCAAAAAATCACAATGTATTTTCCTGGAGGAGAAAAATTCCTGTTTGCCCCCTAATCCCCCTAAATTTTAAGGGGATTTCTATGGAAAAAAAAAAAACTTGCACTTTTTTTCCCTCTGATTTTCTCCCGTTTAAATGTTTTTGCAGCCCACAGACACCAAAGGGACACCCATGGAGTGTGGAAGTGATCTGTGGGTCAGCAGTGGGGGTGGATGGGAAGTCAGAGGATGCCTGTGTTGGAGGAAAAACCAGGGGAGGCAGGTATCCCAGGACCTTCTCCTTCAGCACGGGGCACGTGTGCTCCATCCACCCCCATGGCACAGAAAATGCCGTGGTCAGACCCCTCTTGATCCAGGGTAGGCTGGGCAAGACAGGCAGGTGTGCAGACACGTTGTGGATGCAGGAGTCGGGTCGTACCTGAGGCTGAGCGTGCCTGGGAGAGGTCCCCTGCGGGACCCTTTCTGCCCCTGTGCCGCCCTTTCTGCCCCTGCCATCCTTCTGCTTGATCTGCTCGAGGGGATAGAAACCTTCACCCTCTAAGCTCAGCACCACCTGAGCTTACACAGCCCCCACAGCACTGCTTATTGCTCTGCTCCTGTGCCCTAGCCGAAAGCAGACCATGTCTCCACCTCATTTTGTTAAATCTCTTTATTTCCATGTAACTTGAAGCTCCCTTCCCTCCACACACACCTTAGGATGAATTTCTTTTGCGAGGCACAGGCATCCAACATGTACCCACTATTGCAACGGGGGTTTTGCAAAGGGCTGGCAGCACCTCTCCATCTCTGCCGGAAAAAAACTTGCTTTAGATGTCCTGGGATCTGCCACATCATCAGTGAAATGTATCAGAAGGTCTCTAAAGCAGACACAACTAGGGATGGTTATTTACCCAGAGAAGCTCAACCAGTGTAAAGGGAATGCTCTGAATATACTGACCCTAACAGGACCCGTCAACCAGATCCTGAGAAGAAGAAGGAGGAGGAAAAGAAAAGAAGAAGAAGAAAAGAAGAAGAAAGAGATAAAATTATATATATATATAATTATATATATAATTATATATATAATTATATATATATAAATAATCTTTAAAGCAGCTTTCCTTCAAAAAAATACAGCAGGAAACCTCAGGATTGGGGAGAGGTTAAATCTGTGTGTGAGGTGGCACTGAATAATGCCAAGGTAAATCCTGACTCTGAATTACCCCTCTTAGTGCAGAGCTGTGTACCCGCACACGGCCCTCGAGAACACGCTGTGCTTGCTGCCTGCACACAACACTTGATACTCAGGATCCTGTCTCATAGCAGAACAGGGATTTTTATATATTAGCATATTAAAAAAACAGACCTCTCTGAGTAAGTACACGACGACACTCAGGTGCCAGGCTGACATTTCGGCTGGGTGAGGGTTTGAACCAATGCGTGGGTCAGCAGCGTCGGACCAGGCAAGCCCTGGACCTCTGCAGCAGCACTGTATGATGGTGCCAAAACAGCAGGAGTTTGGGGCTTGGAGGAAGGTTTTGGGCTCGGAGTTGTGGGAGAAATTGCAAGTGCTGTTTCAGTTTTGCCAGGGGTATCCCCCTTGTCCCCCCACCCTGAGACAAGAGTCTTGTATTGCATTAACACACCAGTGGTGTGGTTACAGGGGGCTTGTGCCAGCCCGGTGAGAGTGGCATTGAACTCTGGCAGGGGGAAGGCACCCCAAAATCCTAACCCCGGCCACCCAGACCCCAGGGTCTGCTCTCCTGCGGCAGCTGCGAGCGCTGGAAAGCTGTAGCCTGCGGTTCGCATTGAAAGAGGACTTTTGGCCGGCCGGCCCCTTGGCAAGGGATGGTGTTATTCGGTATTTGCCTTAAAAATAAAACCAGAGCGAAGGGAGGTTGAATGGGAGAAGGCTGAGGAATAAGGTCATCCCGACACCGGTCAGCCTGAAGCGCTCTGACACGGCAGAGCTGTCCCGTGGGCAATGGCCTGTGCTCGCCCCTCCCGGGGAGCCCAGCACCCGCACCCAGCGAGCGTGCGGATGCAGCACGGAGCCGTCCCAGCAGCAGACGTGGTTCCCGTTTCCACTGCCGGGGGCTGTGACGCTCGTAAAGTTAATTAATCTCTTCATGCAACCTCATTAACCTGCGGGAATCGCTTATAAAGAACAATATGTTGTTATCCCCAAGCGTTAAGATGTGACATAAATGCCAAGATTAGCTTTAAAACACCCCACCGAATCCCTTCAAATAACACGTTTTGGGGTGTTTCTGACTCAGCAGCACGTGTTTAAGACTTCACAGGGGGCACGGGGGCACGTTCTCCGGACCTTTTCGCAGTTGTCCCGGTTAGAAACGAGCGCACACACGCTTTCTGACAGCAGCTGTCGCTTCATGTGTCCGCGTGGAAGTGCAGACTTCCAGCGGCAGCAGCCGCCCGGGCTGGAAGCGTGGGAGATCCCAGCAGCACGGCAGAAGAGGACGGGGCTAGCAGTGGCCCGGAATCAAGCCAGCACATTTGCTGCAGGAAAGCTGCGGTTTGTCCCTGGCTTTATATATATTCCAAGCTGTACTTTGACTCTGTGTACCCAAGGGAAATATTTACCTTGAGAGCGGCGATGTAAAGCTTGTCTGCACAGCTACCTCTGCTCCTAGTTGTGTACTACCTCTTCAACCCTTCAAGTGCGCATCACCACACCGGCACAAACACCTTCTCCGCGACATAAATGTCCTATGCAGAAGGGCCGTCCCTCATATGGGGGTGCAGGTCTACTTCCAGGGGTCAGAAATGCTCAAGGGATAGAGAGGGCTGGTTTAAAAGCTGGGAGTTTTTTCCATCTGATTCCCAAAATTAAAGGACTGTCTTGACTCCTGGATGAGAAACAAACAGGCACTTTCCTGGAAGAGTCAGATTTCTAATAGAAATAAGGTATTTCTATTAATACCTAAAAAAATGATAAAAGATCCCTGTCAACCTGCCCTAGTTCAAGCGGAAAAGCAAGTTACACACTTGTTTGCAGGTCTGTGGGTATTACTGAGGGCACTTTGTTCCGAAGAGCAGACCAAAAGCTTCGGGATTAAATGTACTTTGGTAGCGATTCAGGCAGGATCACCAAAGCCTTGCTCAACCATCAGCACCCGCTGTCTTGGGTGAGAGGAGACACAACCACCTGTCTCCTGGGAGATGCAGGGGGGTGGGCCACCTCCACTGATGGCTCTCCATCGTCTGCTGGGGCTCCAAGGAGCAGGGCTCACAGGCACCACAGCGGCTTGGCCCTGCTCCTCCCCAGCCTCTGCTCCCCAAACCACCCCCTCACTTTGGGTTCCTCTATTTTTAAATGTCAGGCTGTGTTTTCCTTCAGAAGGTGCTAAACACTTACGGCCAGGGATTTTAATAGAAAGCTTTCCTCATTTATTAGCATTATGTTAGCACAAGAAAAAGGAGGGAAGGGCTTGTAGTATGGACTGTGCAAACTTGGATCCCTGTTGCTCATAAAATGGCTTTTCCCCCTTACTTGATCAAAAAGCTGTCAGTCAAGACGGACAACCACAGTTCCCAGCTGTACACAGAAGGTCACAGGAGGGCCCAACATCAGCCTCCTGCCTCGCAGCCTGAAGGGCAGGTTTGTTATCACAAGGCTACGCTTCCTCCCCAGTCACCTAGAAAGAACACACTTTCCCCCCAGTATTTATCTGCATCACTTGCAGTAATTCAAATAATTCCTAGCTCAGCCAATCCGAACACCTGATTTATCCACGCTTGTTTATTAATTGAGCGGACTGATGAAGTCCCATTCATTAATCCAGCCAATTAAATGTTCTGCCCTACCCATGCCAATGCTCAGGAACAAGGAGCTTTGTGCTCTGGCATTTGTGTCTTTCCAGGAGAAACGCCACCTGTTATGGAGGAAGAGGGAAGGCTCACGCGGATATCGGCGGCAATTACGGGTGTGGGCAGGGATCAGACACAGGCAGCACCGGGGAGGCTCCGGGTGGTACTGTGCCTGGCTGCGACCAAGCAAATAAACACTGAGCAGCCACGTCCTCTGGGGAGCCCGTGCCTTTGCAAAAGAGTGAGGCTCAAAAAGGAAAGAAAAATATTAATAACGCTATCTGACACTCCTGAATCTTCTTTAGCTGCTCCAAATGGTCTGCAAGAGGCAAGCTCGTAGTGGATCTTGTGATGTTTTAAGAGTTGCCCGGGGCCAGCTGGAGAAGGGGACACCCAGGGACGTGCACGGCCAGTTTGGAGAGAGCAACACCGCTCCTGTAACCAGCAGCTGCCGGGAACTTACGGCAATCAAACGGCAGGAGTTAAAGAAAAAAGCAGCCTGGCAGTAAATATACTTAGCAAATTCAAACAGTGAATGAGTTCCAGGAAATCGAGATAACCCTGTAGGCACAAAGATCCTGATCCAAAGCCCACGGAAGTCAGTGGAAAAGAAAATCGTGTTAGCTTCTAGCTGGCTTTGGATGAAGCCCAAGGAAAGTCAAATAAGTGATCCAGGCCCAACGACTCTTTAATTCTTCCCCATTAAATAGCCACCCAAATCTCACACACCTTCCCTGGCAACTCTTCACTTGCAGCTTGGTCCCCACACGGGGAGTTTCTACCGAGGGATACCTACATATACATTTTTTTATTCACTCACTGCTACTGGATCCTTCTCTCCTGGCAGGTCCCTGGCGCCTGCGGCTTTGTCACGAGACTGAGCATTTGGCGTTTCTCCTTGAGCCTCCTGTAGTTACAAGGATATTTGAAGTTTTCAAAAGGCAGCAAACTAAAACAGAGCAGGCCCACAGAGCAGCGGATTTCCATGTAACCTCATGGCGCTCAAACACAGGGTGCGGGATCCACGGCTCACCCAGAGAGGACGGCATGAAGAGGACACAGGACGAGAGCAGCCGGTCCGTGGCCAGGCTGAAGGAGATGCACTCCCATCACCCTGCACCCAGCACAGGGTGGAAGTGAAGATGGTCCCAGAGGTATCTGTGAGAAGCAGCGAAAGCCAGCTCTTCCTAGACCCAACCAAGCTCTGGTTACTTGCTCTGCCAACTGGCTTTGCCTCATGCTTGCTGGAAAGAGTACGTCCTGCAAGCTGGCCACCGCCCAGAGGTCCACAATCCAGCAGGAAAAGAAGACCCAACATCTCCCCTCTTTCAAAAACATTTAACCAATACGCCAGTGTTTAAGCCCACCAGCCCTGACTCAACAACGTCGAATGCCAATGGCTGAGGATGGTGAATCGTTTCACAACATCCACCCTCCAAGATAACAACGCAGCTGTTGAGTCAGATCCTGAGCCAAGGTGGGAGCCCGGTGCCTCATCCACGTCTGCAGAGACGCACCCTTTGCCACGCTAGATCTGGCCCTCTCTGCCTGGGGAGTCACCCCAGCTTCAGCCACCCCAAAATGCTGCATCTCTCATCTGACCTCGCATGTTGCTAGCAGGCAGCTGCAGCTCCTCCAGTAACAGCTGCTCACCTTTATGGGAGGATCTTACTGTCAGATCTCCCACAGCCCCCTGGCAAATGAGGTTCAGCCAATGGTTTAACCACCCCTTCCAATGCACCTGCAAAGTGGGAATTTGGGCCTGCTGGTAGACACTCTCCTTTTCAGAGTTTCGCTGATCGCAACTACATTGCCCACGATCTTCACCACTGATCCTGGGCTCTGGTGGCATGCATCAGCCTACAGAAATCCTCCTGTGTCAATACTGAAACTATTCAAAAAAGTAGGAATAACTTACAACCACTCATTCTCCCAGGAATACTCCCAAGTGATGAACACGACAATTTCCTCGACTCCCTGACCTCTCTTGGAGGTATGAGCCCAGCGACTGCTCACTGGTACGGACAGTATGGGTTGCACTGGGCTGTCCTTCCACGGGCTCAGACAATGCTGGCACGGCCAGACCTTGCAGACGTTTGGGATCAGCTGGATGTATTGCAGATTCCTGAGATGCTCACTGTAAGGTCATTGGGTTTTTCTTTTTCCTCCCTTCTCTTCGCAAAGCCCTTCATTTTTTTCCAATACAAAATCCAAAGAGAGAAAGTAAAATCTCTCTTCTAAAGAGGACAGCCTCAGTTTTCCTGAGGGGTGAACAATCCCGTGTTGCTCCCTGCTTTGAGGGGTCTGGTTTAAGCAGGATCCTTGTTTCTCCTGCTCAGCAGTCAGCAGACCTGGCCTGAGTGCTTTACTTTCAAATTAAAATGTGGGGTTTTTTTCCTTCGCTCCCTTTAACTGTGATTGTTTGGATTAAAAAAAAAAAAAATAGCAAGTTACACAGTGCCTGCTCCAGAGACCACTGACATCAACAGCAAACTGTTGCTGCCTTCAGTGGGCTTTGAATCAGATCCTAAAAATGCAGCCCAGCCCATCCACATCAGCAATACCACAGTCAGAAATGAGTTCAAGCATCCTGGAAATCCAGAGAGGCGGGGGGGAAAAACCCAAGGTAACATCTAGGAAAAGAAATGTGCCGCAAGTCACAGCTCTGTTGGAGCTTGAGCGGTGACCACGGGGAGCTGGGGGGATCGCTTGGCACCGCTGCTGTGGAGTTAGAGGGACAATTGTCCTGTTAATACCAGCGTTATCCCACTCCAGCCGGGCCACTCAGTTTCTCACTCACGCTGTCAAGTTTTACCATCCCTGAGCTGTCAGGGCAAAGCTAAGCAACTGTTTTCCAACAGAAAGACCCTTGTCAAAGACGATTCTTCCTAAGAACGATATGTTTATACGAGAAAATACGCACAATTTCCCTGCAAAATCTTATTTTATTTCTGAGCGCTCCCTTCCCCCACTGAATGTATAATGTTAAAAGGAATTGGAGAAAAAAAGACTGCTGGGTTTTTTAATTACCGTATTTATCAAAGAGCAGCTTTCATGATGCTGGAAAGGAAATCAAGTTGAGGCTCTGGAAAACTTTTCCTGGAAATAAATAACTCCTTTTTTTTTCTAACATGATTTTACTATGGTTTCTTAAGGCCTTTAAAACTTAAGCAAGAGCTGCATCTGCTTGTCGTTCCCCCCTCTTTTAACATTTTAACCCACTGAGTCCTTTCAAAAAGATTTGATAGAGGGTGAGAGCTTCTAAAGGCAAGCTCCAGTGAGTTTTCTGGGGGAAGAGCTCCTACAAAACCCTCCCTCCCCACCACCACAGCTGGAACATGAGCTGAAGCATCATCAGACATCAGAGAAGCCACTGCAAAGCACAGATCCATCGACACCTGACACATCGGACTGGCACAACTATTTGGGATGGGTCCTTGTTGCAAGGAGCCTGAGCCTGGAGGGGTTTGGTGGATTATTCGCAGGAAGCAATTGGGAGGCAGCTGGCAAGGGCACCCAGCGCTGTTGGCCTGCGAAGCTCTGCCACCCACGAGCCCCATGGCCAGCGTCTGCCTTTGGGCAAGGGAAAAGGAAAAAAGCTAAGGCTGGATGATGGAGCTTGCTTCAAGGCAGAGATGTTTCAGGCTTTCCATGCCTGCGTTCTGCTCCCCCAAGCTTATGTCCTTGGTGAACAAGGCAGGTGGTGGGTTGTGACCAACATACTTCCCACCCACCATTCTGGCAACCACGTGGGTCAAGAGCCGACATCAAAATTCAGTCCTGTTGCGGATCTCGGCTGCACCCCACCAGTGTGGCATGACCTCTGTGGACATCTGACAAGGGATGGGCCATGACCTGTTCTCTCCTTCCTGGAAAGGCTTGGGCTTAGGCCCGGTCTTTGTGTGACAGTGTGAAGGTCTAAGCTGGGTTGTGCTAACGATGCAGACTTAGCCTTTGACTCCAGAGGAACTTCCCTTCATTATGGTCCTCACCGGGTGCCACACATGAAAACCCCACAGTGGGTCAGATGCACAGGCTTTCCCCTCACAGCAGAGCCGATCTCTTTCCCCTTGCCCACATTTTCCCATGATGGAAACTGTCAGTTGGCTGGCAGCAGGGAAAGCCCCGGCAGATGCACTGGGGGTACCCACTCTCGGCTGCAAACGTGGAGAGGATGTGGGTTGCAGCTGTTTCAAGGGGACATTCCCTGCTGCAAACTCAGGTGCCTCTTTCCCCAGTTTTTTTTGCCCACAACGGTTTACAGCTCACCAAATCAAAGGCAGCAAATCAGATCTTCCTTCGCCTGGCCAGCTCTGCTTTGCAGCAGATGGTGGTTACGTGCGTAAAGTGAAACTCCTCTGTGCCATTCTTTGCCCCAGCACCAAGCCTCCTCCGAGAGTCAGCCTGAAGGGCACAGCACTCAGACTTTCCTCTCGCTCCAGCTGAGTGACGCTGGGGTGGTTTATTCTTCCTTTACTGAGGCGCGGGATGATCGTCTGGCATTTGCCAGTGTTACAGCTGATCCTCCCGTTGGCTTCTCCATTCACAAGTGGTGTTTCTGACGCTGCCAGGGGAGATCAGGACATGCATGCCTGAGGGCCATCAGGGCTACAGGGCTGTCTCCTATCCTGCCCATTCCCAGAGCTCGAGATGCCCAGCTTTTGCTAGAGGAAGGGCTTGAAGTATTCATTTCCCAAGTTGTCCTTTGGGGACTTTGTCGAAGGCACAGAGCAAGCCTAAGATTCTGGCCAAACCACAGCAACTTCTTCTGGTGTTTGATAAAGGCAAGGTAAGGCCCAGCTACATCGATGCAGACGGAACCAGGCAGAGAAATGCATGACACCCACCTAGAACTAAAGAAACCAGGCAAAATAGAGAGCTGCCTCTCCATTGGAGGATGAACACGTGGTCAGAGCAGCCACATCCCAGGCTTGGGTCACTATTCCCTAGTCAAAGACAGCTCTCCAGGCTGCTGTGAGTTTCCCATCTCAGCAGTGGCTCAGATCAGGTGCATGGCTTCTCTGGAGGCCAAGACCAAAGGACCCCATCCCTTCTTCCCCTGAAGGAGGTTACTACAACTGCTTGCCAGAATTGCTGAGTGTGGCATCTCCTCCAGCTTCCCAGGCTCATATTTGCTATTGTAACCAGCTCTAGATGCTGCTTAGATTTACAGGTTTTCAGCTTTGACTCTCCCTGTATCTGCACGGAAGAGTCGTGGTCTCCCTCTGTATGAAGATGAGGACCCGTGCAGAGCCCGCCTTGTTGAGTGAAAGCTTTAGCACAGTGCAGCACATGATCCCAGTGAGTGCAAAAGTCCTGCAGAGAAAGACGGGGAAAGTTGTCACCCGCTGCCTCAAAAGTATTTGAAAGGAAAAGCAAAAGAAGCCATCCCCACACCAAAGCAACCTGAGCCCAGAGGGTTAAATCAACCCATGCCTTGGGAAGTGGGTGGCAAGGGTTCAAGTCTCAAGCCTGGCTCCATCTTGCATTTATAAGCAAGAGCTGTAATCACCACTCTCTCAGCAATGTGGCAGACTGGCACTCACCCTTTTCATCCCATCCTTCATCAAACCGGACCCTGCATGCCCAGGAAATTTTGGCTACCAGTTAAAGCATCCACACATAGAGTAAGATTTTCCTGCATAGCCTCCACGTGCTGCCCCTTCGAGTGAGGGCTGGATGACAGGTCTGACGGGAGAGGAAAGGAACAACACTCTGCAATTTCCACAGCTTGCTTTTTGAGCACATTCCTGCTTGAAGGCAAAGGCTTCCAGCTCCTTGCAGTGGTTCAGGGAGCCACACCAGCAGCTATTGGATGGTCTTGGGCCAGACCGCCTGCAGCTACATCCCTGCTACTCTGTAAGCTGATGTGTTTCTGCTCATGCACCAGACCACCAGAGGAAGACCCAGTCTGTTCTAGTTTCTTACAGTCATTTCCTCTTTCCCGTAGCATTCTGAAGTGTCAGGAGGTTCCCTCTGTATTCAAAATAAAGTTTTTTCCCTCCTCCTTGGGGAGCTCAACACCCAAAAGTGATCCTTTTACAGAAGCCTAGTGGTTTAAATTATGTCATGTCTGTTCTGGTTGTCATTAGTAATATTGGATTAGCTGCTCTGCAGCCAGACCTGTAACGAGGAGGAGGTCCCGTCATGCCCGGTGCTGCCCAGGCACAGGACCCTTCATATTTCGTGCCTTGGGAAGATGATTCGAAGTGAGGACCAGTCCCACAGCAGCTGGAAACTGCTGTTAATAACCTCCGAAGCAGCAGAGGCCGCGTCCCCTCCAGCTCCAGCCAGAGAGGTTCGCTTCCCCCGGCAGCTGAGCTGTTAGAGCTGAAGGTGCCGATGCCTCAGACAGGGCATGGGCTTCGGTCAGACCCCTGCTCCTTCCAGTGATGTCGGGAGAGAGCTGAGTGGAGAACACAAGATACCTGCCATCGTTAGCATCCTGGGCAGAACCTGCAGGGGAGAAGTGCGCTGGAGACTGAATCATCACAGGAACATATGCTTATTTATTTTTCCAGCACAGATCTCGCAATCTTGACATCTCCCAGGGCTTTCCCGGCCAGCCTGGCAGGTGTCCATGCTGCCGTGTGTTAGCCAGCACACGCTCTTGGGTTCAACACAGGTCAGCACGTCATCGGGGCGTATGACCAAGGGCCTGTCCCTCTGATGCTGCAGGCTTTACTGGCTCCTATGGATGTCCAGGGTATGCAATAGCAGCCATGCCAGCTCCGGGAGCCTCTGCTGCTTAGGGAGCATCAGCTAGTGGTTTTGGTGCTGATTTTCCCAGGAGGTTTTAGGGGCCCATGTCAGGGGTGAAAGACACCCCCTCCCTCCCGCACAGACAGCACGGACCAGCTCCTGATGCTGTAGCTGTGATGGGTGGCTGCAACCAGGACGGCCTCGGGCTGTGGGAGCGTGCAATGACTCCTGGGGTCCAGATTTTGTCCACCTTTTCCAGCCACACCAGCCAACTGGAGGAGAGTTACTGCCTCTCCCTGCCTGACTCTGGCAGTGCTTTTGGTAGCAAACTTACCGAGTGGTCCTGTGCTGCCTGGCGTCCCACAGCCATGGGCAGCAGATCCCTTCCCCACTCCCAGCCACTCACCACGGCTCACCCTGTCCCTGACTGTGGGCACAGCCTGACCAAGGAGTGGATCCAGCTTTTAAAAAAGTCAATACTGGGGAGGGAGAGAAGGAGCAGGGATTACTTTCAGAGGCAGGACCTTCCCCAGCATGGCTCTGTGTGGTGGCATTACTCCCAAACTGTCTGCAAAGACAGGAGCTGGAGAAAGGCAGTCTGGATTGAGGGGAGGGGAAGGAATTTGGCGAAGCAGCTGAGCAATGCCAAGGACATGGTGAGTATGTGCACGTCTTACCCTGGCCGCCAGCTTTGCACCCTGCCAGCCACACGCTGCTCCGGAGATTCCCATTCCCCAGGACTCTGCTTAACTCATGTGCTCACAATTTCCTATTGGGAAAGAAAGAGAGGGAGACATAAGTAAGTCTGAGGGAAACATCCTCGCCTCCTCGCCGACTAGCCGAGCAGAGCTGGCAGTAAAAGGCTAGCTCCCCAGTGCTCTGTTTTATTTGCCTTTCCAACACGTGGAAAGAGACTTCTGGCTGGCACAGCGGTGTTTTGAAAGGCTGAACTTGCAGCCTTCGCTAGCTTTCCAGAGAGGGGAAACGCTTGACCCATCCCTGGCATCAGCGCATGTGTGGACCACTCATCTGTGTGGGGTCAGACTGGCACATTGTCCTTCTTCCTTGCAGCTAGAAGTACTTACCAAACATCTCTCTAAACAACACCAAGCTCATTCTTAGCTTGGATTCAGCTCACAAGCTGACACAATACCTGGAACTGTGACATTCATCCTGAAAGTGAAGCCCCATGTGGTATGTCCTGAATGAAAACTGCTTTGGGGCTGCGCTGACCACCAGGCGTGGCTGGAGACAACAGCACAAGGCTCAGGCTCAGCGTGGACCCCACCACGCTGGAGGACAGGCCCACACTCCTGCCGCAGCTTGGCCACATATCTCAGTACGTACCACAAACCCCCAGCCAGGAGACCTGAGGGGTATGGCAACGCAGCCACAACGTACAAGACTGGGATATCATAGAGAGGGGCCAGATCCATCCCACTGCTAGCTCTGCGGCCAATCTGCTTTACACCGATAGCACTGCCCACTGGTTTTGGGGACATGAGACAGAAAGCAACACTCTACTGATGGACAATGGGAAGATGGAGTGAGAGCTGGTGGTGGATCACCAGCGGTCCTGCTCCTCACAAGTGCCACCTACCAGCAGCTCTGAGTGACCAACATATTGACACGGGTATCTTTAAAAACACAAGTTAAATGTCCATCAAGCAGACACAGTTCAGAGTTTAAAACAAAAAGAGACCAAGGGCCATGCAGAGTACCCAAAACTGAGTGCAACCCTCCACCAGAGACAGAATCATAGAAACTTTTAGGTTGGAAAAGCCCTGATCGGAGGGTTGGACTACCTCTGCCATGGGGACAGGCTGAGAGAGTTGGAATTGTTCAGCCAGGAGAAGGGAAGGCTCCAGGGAGACCAAAGAGCACCTTCCAGTACCTGAAGGGGCTACAAGAAAGCTGGGGGGGGGGGGGCGGGACTTTTTACAAGGGCCTGTAGTGACAGGACAAGGGGTAACGGGTTTAAATTGAAAGCAGGGAGATTTAGATTAGATATCAGGAAGAAGTTCTTCCTGTAGAGGGTGGTGAGGCACTGGGACAGGTTGCCCAGAGAAGCTGTGGATGCCCCATCCCTGGCAGTGTCCAAGGCCAGGCTGGATGAGGCTTGGAGCAACCTGGTCTAGTGGAGGGTGTCCCTGCCCATGGCAGGGGGGTTGGAACTGGGTGGTCTTTAAGGTCCCTTCCAACCCAAACCATTCTGTGATTCTATGATTCTACAGAATTCTATAGAATATAGGGACTGGCACATAGGCCAAGAGCCTTCATGTAGTCACACTGCCGGCCCAAATCCCAGCCTCTGCCCATAGTCACCGACAGCCCAGTTATAGCAGTCTGCCTTTCTGGAAAGAGGAAACAGGAGCTGAAACAAGAACTGCATCACTGCCGGTAGCCGCAGCCATCACCAGCTGCTGAGCTCTCCCCCTTTCTGTGCTGCAAAGGAACAGGCAAACCCAGAGTGGCCAAGAAAGATGTGACCAGGTTCAAATAAGCCTGCAAGCAAGCAGGTTACCAAATCAGCAAGGCCATCCTGCAAGAGAGAGCTGGGGCACCCTGCCCAGGGGTGAGCAAGCCAGGCAAGGGAAAGGAGTCCTGAGCTGGGGAGAGGTCTAGGATAAGGGGAAGCTTCCTCAGAAACATGGAAAAAAATATTAATGGGAAATAGTGTAGTTAGCGTTGCAGCATTTAGCTAATAAAAAGCACAGGAATGGTTCTGCCCAAGTATCTCTAAGTAGCAGGAATATTGCCATAATTAATAAGAACTGCAGGTTACACTTGGTAAACACAAAAGGAAGCAGGCACATTCACACGGAGAATCAGTCAGCTCTTAAGAGAAGCCACTGGCCAAGAAAAGCCTGTCCTGTACTTCCTAGGCATAGTGGTGCCATACCCCCGAGGCTGGAGAGTCTGGAGCTTGGTTTCTAAAAGTGCAAGTAGCTGTGTGAGGGGAAGACACCTTTCAGGAGAGGACATTTACTGTAACAGCTCCATCCCACTTATCCCAAATTCTCCCTCAGGGGCAAGCAAGAGATCTGAAAGGAATAGAGGTGTTCACCTGCCCAGAAAGCATCATGAGAGGGCTTGTGCTTTTGCTGCACTGAACTGACAAAGAGGACTTTGGCCACCATGTTGCATCTGTAAGGAGAGTCTGTCCTCTGCTTGCTTGGAGAAAGAGGAGGTCCCCAGCAGGGATAAATCACTGCTCCCCACTGATGTGAAGAGCGGCAGTGATTTCCACCAGCTGGCAATAGGAATGGCTGAGACTGGATCATGCAGGTGTGGAGGTTCCCCTGTCACCATCTTTGCTTGGGAAAAACTTTCAGAAAAAAAAGGGTGCTGGTGAGAGCCTTGCCCCCGGGGCAGGGATGAGTTTTACTAGGGGCTGGTATCTGGTACAGCCAGAATTAAACCCTCTGAGAGGAACCTTGCCTGCAAAAAGCTTGTCCGTGTTGTCCTGCTCACATGCCTGTGCTGAAATTCCAAGTGGCTGCCAGCCACCTGCAACCAAAATCACCCCCATGATGGGAAAGTCTGAAGGTCACAGATGCAAACAAATATTTGATGAGCCAATACAAGGCAGCCTTGAACACTGCACCTCCCGCATTGGGGAGGACCCCCCTCCGCCGCGCTTTTCAGCATACCACCCACGCTGCGTTTGAGCTGCCCCGCTGTGTGCACACCGCTCGCTCTGTTAATGTTTAGACTTTCCCTGAAAGGCCTGTCCGGGCTCAGTGAGCGAGAATCAGCAGCATAAATTAGCCGGAGACAAAGTGTTTGCCTCTCTCTTTTCAGTAGGTGAGGGAGTCACATTCCTCCTGCGCTTCTCTTGGTAAACTTTTTCCCACAGCCCACCTTCTCCTGGGATCGTCTGACCAACGTCTCACCCGCCACCAGAAACCCGCCTGGCCAACGCTCCTTCTGAGCCTCAACGGGCTCAGCCCAGCTCCTTAAAGCATCCAAAGGGCGTTGAGTGGCAAACGCATCTTCTGAACAGTGCTCTCGCAGCAGAGCAGGGAACCAGCTGAGGGAGAGATTCGGGACTGAGCATTTGGGTGAGAGTCCTGGTCCATATGACTGCCGGACATGAGGTCCCTCGTGGGATGACAGGTCTGCTTCGGTGGACCTCCCCTGCTGACACACGTCTGACTCTGCCCTCAGGATGCATGAAACGGCGCTCACGGGAGCAGAGTCAGGGTTGTTGATAAACCATGAATATTGTCCCTGCAAAACCATGGGAGGGTTGTACAGGATGTCAGGAAACATGATTTTGACATGCTTGATCGCCTGTTCAGTACCTCAAACAGCATCTCCTGGTAGCCAGCCCTCTGCCTCTCTCCACCTTCTCTTTGTCTCTTCCCCTCCTGTCTCCTTCCAAGCCCTATGGGATCTATTCCAGCCGAGCTCCAAGGAAAACCAGCAGCCTTGGATCCCAATGCAGGAATATCATCACTTTGGGTGTGGACCTTCCGCTCCATCAGGAAACAGTGTAGGGATTTTCCTCCCCTCTAAATTTTGTTGTGGGAGGCCTGCAAATTGCATGGCACAGTGCTCTCACCTGAGGGACATGTCCTTCATGGCGTGAAGCAGAAGAAAACATTTTACTGAAACCAGACTTGGTGGGATGGAGTTTATGTCCTGACTGAGCAAACCTGGGTGGACCTCCTGCACGTGCCCTAGTTGACTGCTTGCTCCGCTAGGAGTTGTGTGGAAAGCTGGGAGAGAGAAGTTGTTTTTGAATTGTTTCATCCCTTTTCCCCACAAATTTTCATATGGAAAAATGAGCCTGGCCATCCCACAGGCCTTCCAGCCAAATGTACTGCTCTGTCACAGTGTGGCAGGAGACCCACCAGCCCTTCCAGCTCTCCATCCAGTATCTCAGCACAGCTCATCCAACCGGTGTGGATGCAAGGCTCTGCTATGGCTATCCTGAGGAAAGTCCGGTTTAAAAGGAATTAGGAGGATATTGCAGCGTTTTTACAGGATTAGTTTAACTGAGATCTTTGCTGCAGACAGCAACAAGCCCCAGCATGGCTCCTCAGGAAGAGGAATCTCTAAGACAAACCTGCTGACGAATCTCTCTTATCCAAAAGTCAGTTCTTTCTCCCAAATAGCTTAGCAAAGGCAAGCCGTTACACGTTGCTGGATTAAAACTCCCCTCCTTTCCCCAGAGTTCAGCTTTCATCACCCAGACTCCATGTACCACCTAAATTGCCCATGGCAGGGGGGTTGGAACTAGATGATCTTTAAGGTCCCTTCCAACCCAAACTGTTCTATGATTCTAAATGGAGACAGTATTTGCTCTGGGGAGCTGTGATTCCCGTTGCTGCAGGAGCTGGGCATTTATTCTCACTAGATCCCCTCAACCCCTCTTTAACACGGAGGTGTGAGAGCAGCAAAATGCCCCATTAACCATTTTATCACCGTCCCTGCCTCATCCTCCCAGTGAACGAGGTTTGCAACAGGTTTTGTTTGAATTCTCCAGCTACGTGGCTTTTTCTTGTTTAACGCCTGGCTGCCCGAGCGCAGCCAGGGGCTCAGTGAAACACCGCTTGGCTTTCAGCCGCTGAGGTGGTTTCAGGCCTAAAACACCTAAAATTCTGGTGCTAAAAATATACCCTGCCACTTTCATGAACTGAAAACGTGGGTAGTAGTTGCGTTCATTTATCTGTCAGCCTGGCTTTAGTGTCCCTGTATGTCTGCTAGTGAGCTACTTCCCACTTCAAAGCAGCATGTTCTCTCGTCTCTTTTTTAAGCCTCAGCCTATAACCTGCGATGAAGGGGCCCTTCTGCAGCGGTTCCAGGCGCTCTGGTTCCTCCCATTGCTACAGCTGTGTGGGTTTCTGAGCAGAGCCCTGCGTATAACAGGTGGTTCTCTCAAAAATGCCATGGGGTGGCCCTGCACCAGGATTTCTAGGCCTGCAAATGGATGTCGTCCCATCCTGCTGGCCTTGAGCACTCTGGGGCTGGTGTCTCCCACCTGGGCTTGGGGCAAACCTTCTGGTTACAGACCCCGTCTGGTCCCAAAACATCAGGACTCACTCGAGACAGAAGGAAGTCCACAGATTTCCCCTGTACGTTACAGCCCGTGTATGCTGGGTGGTCCAACCAAAGCTCAACAAGCTGGATACTCCTGGTGCAGCTCGGGGAATGTTCCCCAGGTAAACCCTAAACAAGACAAGAGTCCCACAGGGTTTTATTCCTGCATGCCTGAGAACTGCTCTGCCCATCACGGCTTGTTCCTTACAAGGCTGGGGATGTGTAAATTAGGTAATGCAGCAGCTGGGGAACAGCGTGGGTGCCGCGTCCAGCTGCGCGACCGCACGCGTGCTTGCACATCACCTCCTGGATGGGCACCAGCTCCCACACCGCTGCGAGTCCAGCAGCATGACAAGCTCTGCGCCCGCTTCTCCTGGTGCAAGAGCTGGGCCTCAGAGTCAGGCATTGTGATTTGGGGCCTGAAAATGCCCCCAAACCTGCTGGTACATGTACAGAGCCACCACCAGCAGCTGTGACTGTCTGCCTGTCCTGATCCTCCTCTGCTGCTGGACTCCCCAGCCATCCTAATGCACCCACAAATAGCTTTTATCGGTTATGCGGTGGCATCTGGAGGACAGGGAGGTATGACTGTTCACACAGCAGCTTTGCCACGAGTCCTGCGTACAGCTTTCTCTCTGCCTTATCAGGGTTGTCTTTATTATTCATACTTCCTCTGAGAAAAATGCTTGGCTTTAAGGAAGGGACTCCCTGACTGGGACACCACCTGCGTGGCTGGGAGCTGGAGGCATACACAAGCATCCAGGCCAGCCTGAAAGCACAGATGTGACCTCCCACCCAAGCGTGCCCGAGGCTGGCAGAGCAGCTCACACTCGACACTGGGGATCTGGGACACCACTGGCTCAGAGCATTGTTGCAGATCCACCCCTGGGTCCATGCTACCATCACCCTAGCAGCCAGCTGCAGGGCACAGGGAGGATGTGAAAGCCAGCTAGAGCTCAGGATTTGTAAGCAGGAGTAGATCACCAGTGCTTCCCACTCCCACCTGGGCACCAGCCCGGCACCGGCAAACCTCAGCACAGCTGCTACAGGCATTGCTGTTATCGCACAAGTATTGCCATCGCATCTGGCAGCCCCGTTTTTGGGCCTGGTGGCATACCTAGCAGACAAATTACCCAATCTCAGCTGTTCCTACAGATGCTGAAGGCCGGGTTCATCTTGCATCGCTCCAGACTTTCTGCGGTGCGAACACCCTGCAGCTCCTGAGGCAATGCCGCAGAAGTGATGGAGCACTAAAACTGGAAGAACCCAGAGCGGGGAGTGGGCCGGTTGCAAACAGCATTTAAAAATTCTTGTATTTTAGCTCCTTACCTGGGAGTTGTCATGGAGCCTAGTGGAATTCAAGCAAAATTAGACAAAAGCTGCAGAAGGGACATTTCCAGCATGTACGTTGCAGTGATGTCCCTCAACGGGCAGGTACCGCCCTGGCATGATGCAGTCCAGCCTTTGAGGAAGGAGTCAATCAGCGATGGTGTGGGATCAAACCCCTCCTGCAGACCCTCATGCAGGCTGCATGGCGTGTCTCAGCATTTGCTACCTCTGTAGCACCCCTGCGGCAGTGGGCTTAGACCTCAGGTGGTCTGAAGAGGTGGCTTGGCTTGGGTGTAGGGGCACTCTCCATGCTTTAGCAACCCGGCGTGCCGCAGTCTGGAAAAACAGCGGCAGATGTCCACCTGGTGAGGCTGAGGGAGAGATTAACGTGCTCATGGCCAAGGGGGGAGGCAGCGAGGGGGCTCTGGCTGTTGGGTTTCCCAACAAGGCGCCTTGCACAAACGCGTGAGCCATGCCACCTGGGCGGAGGCACCGGGAGGAGAGATAGGAGAACATCTCCTGCTCTCGTTACCCATGGAAGTGGATGAGAGAAGAGTGAGAAACCATCTCCATAAAGAGTAATCCAGAAACTGTTCAGTTCAGGCAAACCAAAAACTGATACAAAGAGAGCCAAACTGTAAAAACCATTGCTGATACAGTTGTCCCTGCAACGGGGAGAGAAAGCAGCTGCAGGGGGTTTGGTGTATTTTCGAACGTGAAACCGAGCAGCAGAAGTGCCAACAAAAACCTTGCAGAGCCCAGATTTTGCGTATTTACATGTAATTAGGAGCCTCTTGGCAAGGCGTGTGTTACTAAGTGTTGCCCCATCGTTTCTGGGACCTCTGACGCCAGCTTGCGAGAGCTGCAGCCTTTGGCGCACAGCGATGCGCTTGGTGACCACCGTCAACTCGGGGCCGTGTCAGACCCTCGGTGTACCCTTAGGGCACCTACCTCCCCTCGGATGAGATGGGAACTTAGTATCCCTGGGGCCATGCTTCCCTGTGCCCGCTCTCACCCTTTCCTGGTTTCAGTCCCTTCGGGGGACCCCGCCAGCAACGCCGCTCCCCACCTCCCGCCCAGCTTTGCCTCCACCCTGGGGAGCACGTCACCCCCCACAAAGAGGGGTCTGTGCGGGAGCCGGGGCTCATGCCGTGCGGAGAGGAGTCATAAAGCTCCTTTTAAGCCGGCCAGCACAAAGCCGAGCCTGTTCGGCCACAGGTTGGGGGCCGCTGCCTGCCCTCCCTGCCTCTGCCAGGCACTGAGTCATCGCCCCGACGTGGGGCTGCCAGCCCAGCGCCGGCCAGCGGGCCAGGGCTGACAAACGAGAGGCGGAAACCTGCCCCGCCAACCGCTGTGACAGCCGAAACGCGTGCCTCAGAGCATGGCTTTTCCCAGAGATGCAAATAGGAAATACTGTGGGATAGACCTGGGTGCGCCGGCGAAAGGGGCAGCCACGTGGAAGGGGTCATGCACAACCATCCTCGGGATGCATCCTCTGCCACTGATCCCTTTCAGACCTCTTTCTGACGTGAAGAAAAAGCACGTGTCTCTCCCTGCTTCCTTTGACAAGACGAGGGGGGGAAAGGAAGATACTTTCCAGCTCGCAACGCTCACAACTCTCGCAGTGGGGGCTTCTCCCTTCTTCCTCCAAGACTCGGCACCCACAGTCCGGACCGCAAAGCAATCTCCGCTGTTGGCTAAAGCAGCACAAATACAAGAGGCACACAGTCTTCTGCCCATGGAGAAAAAAACAGTAAGAAGTGGGTGTCAGCACTTGTCCAAGTTTTTAAAGCACTTTTATGCTTGAGTCCTTCTTTTTGGAGACACTGAGCCAGCAGCAAAGCGATGTTCACGTGTCAGGGGCTTTACTGGTGCCCAGGGAAACAAGATGTTGGTCTCTTCAGCTCCCTTGAAAAGTACAGCCCAAGTCCTGACAGGTAAATGGAATCACAGACTGGTTTGGGTTAGAAGGACCTTAAAGACCATCTAGTTCCAACCTCCTGAAGGGATTCGATGCATATCATTAGCAGACAGGGACGAGAGCTAGAGATGCACATCATGATTTCAGTTTACCAACTCTTAAGTCATAGCAATAAAAACTTAAAGGCAGGATAAAGCCGTGAAAAGGGTCCTGTTCAGAGCCAGGAATTTGGGGGGTGTTGGAGAAACTTACTCCTGACTCCTCTCACCCTGCCTATGCCCATGATCCAGGTACACACTCCCTTCAAGGCCAGTTAGCACCAGCAGGAAAGAGCAGCAGCCAACTTAAAATTGAGGGAAATAAGAGAGTTGGAGCCAAAAAACATGAAACCCTTGAGCACCTCACCTGCGCCCAGCTGTGCAAGTTGAACAGCTGGAAGCCCTGGGCACTCGCTGTTGCAAAGGCTGAGTCACACTCCTAAATACATCCCAACTGGCTGGTTTCGCTTAGTAATTGTTAGAATGAAGAAGAAAAAACTGGGGGGTGAGGGGGAAGTCAAACAGCTTAGACACCTGCAAGTTGAGAGAAAAATAACTTCAGCACAGGAAAGAAAGACTCAACGCAGGTGAGAGATTCAGCCTCTTCATTTATTTTTTGTCTTCCTGGCTCTGCCTTTTCTTTCTCTTCCAGGTTATTCAAGGCATACTGGCAGCAAAGCCTCAGCCAGTGTCTCCCCGATGTTCTTCTGAGAGACTAAACCCAGGGCAAGTGCCAAGGGCTGATTTGTAAATTGGCATCAGCGGTGTGCGGGCTGACAAAGGCTTCCCACACCTCCGCCCTGCGCTTGAAACCAGATTCACCCCCTTTCTGTCTCCATAGACATCGTGGCCATTCTGGGACACAGAAGCGGTTTTTCATCTGATGTTCTGGCTAATCACGCCGTGATCCCCCCCAGGCTGACCCACGGGTCCTGTTCTTCCTGCAGGTATCACAGGTTTTAGTGTTGACTTTCTTGGTCACAACAGGCGGATCAGCTCCAGCTTTTACATGTGCTGAGCTGAACAACATGAGTTTGCTCGCCAGGGAAATCCTGTGGTCTTGACAGGCAACCAGAAGGTTCTGAAGGGATGAGCAAACTTAATCAGTGCAAAATGGCTTGGCCTCTTGTGCAAGGGTATGCCAGCGCAGCACATTTCACCCATACCAGCCCAAAAGCTCCAAAGCTACAAAGGGAAGGGGTGAGACCTCAGAAAAAAAAAAAAGTGCAAAGCCCTGCAGCTACTGCTGACAAGCAGAGAGAAAAGGCTCCCATCCCCTGCCAGGGCTGGCTGGTTCCCTCTGCGAAGGGGATGGGTACCTTGGGCACATTGAGATATCCTGGAGATGCTCCCTGTTCTGACTCAGCCCCCCGCCAGCCTGGCATGGAGCAGCACTGGGCAGTGCCCCTCCACTGCCTGACCAGCTGCTGTGGGTCAGCCCTGTGCCTCTGCCCACCCTCAGGTCTGGGGAGCCAGGCCTTCACCCCCACCCCCCTTTTTTGTTTTCTTAACTGAACTAACTGATTTTTCAGGGACACAGGCTGGAATGGGTTTCACCAATGAAAGCGGTGTAAACTAGGCTTCCCTTTGCTTCCCAACGGACAGCAATTCCCTCCTCCCAGAAGGATGCTCTGCCCACGTAGCCCACAATGTGCCTGAGAACAGAGGCACAATGGGGAGGAAGTGCTGTGAAGCTGCGGCAGGCATTGCTCTTGGCTCAGCCACCCCAGCCGCGCAGCTCCGCTGTTTGTTCTCAGCCCTGGGGATACTGGCCCTGGCAGGGAATGTCCAGGCATGCCAGCAAGTCTGCTTGAAACTCCTTTAGCCCTCCACCTCAGCCGGCCAGGAACAGTCTCCCCTCCAAAACATCTGGCAAACCCAAGCTGGATAGTTTCAGGTGGACTGAACCAGGATTTGCCATGGAATAAGCTCCTTCAACAGCTTGTTGCAGGCACTGGAGAGCAGAACAGCCAGCTGAACCATGCCATGCCCTGATGCCCTCCCATCAGAGCTTTTAATTGGCATGAGGTCCAAATTAACCTTGCTGCAGTCCTTCCCCCTCTGCAGCTTCTGGAAGTCACTGTGCCCTGCTCCCCGAGTCCTGCCACCCATCTCTCCCAGGGCTCCACTTGAACGGCATTTCCTTGCAAGGAAAAGCCCAGGCAAACCATATCCTTTCCTTCCCTTTAAACACACTCCTGCTTAACTTCATAACCCTGTCGGGGCTGGCTGTGCTCCACAGCAAAGCCATGCGGGTATTCCCACCTCAGGCAAGGCTCCACCTAACAGGAATGACCAAGGAGATTTCGTAGGGTGGTCTATGCTACTTGGAGCCAGGCACTTGCTAGGGGTGTGAGAGAAGGTGGTGTCTTGCGTGGTTTAAGCTTGGTCCAGGTGAGCTCTTGGTAGTCAAGTTCCCATTAAAAAATACTTCATTTTGGTGGCAATTCTTTCCTTTCCCTGGTAATAAAAAGTCAAGCCAACTCCTGCTGCTCAGGGGAGTCTTTTAACACCTCTCCTTCGGAATGGGCTTGCATATTTATTAAATTCCAGGCACACAATAAACAGAGAAGTTAGATGGGAAAGCGCTCAGGGCATTGCCAGGCGCTGATGCCCTGCAAGTCCTCATCCAGCTGAGCCCCCTGCGAGGGCCTGACCTGCAGCCTTCCCCCAGCACGGAAGCGCTGCCAAGCATCAGTAACCACTCCCGACATCCTCGCATGAAGCCCTCATCGTAAAGATGTCAGGACCAATTAGTGAGCATGCAGGCACCGGGACAGAGCGTGCTCCCCACGTCAACTGGATGCAGGCTGATCCCAAGGCATCTGCAAACCCATCTTTCTTCAGGATACCCAACTGGGAACTCCCTCGCAGGCACAGATGTCCAAGCCAAGTCAACCCTGGCCTCAGGGATGAACAAACCAGGTCTCTTGCATCCCACACACCCCGAAAGTCATTCTGCCCAAGGGGAATAAGAAACTCCCACCCACAGTGACTGAAACATTCTTCATGCCACAGAGCACCTCCCCCAGCCCCTGCATCAACTGTTTTCCTTCGTCCTCATTTTCTACCTGACCTTTACTTTTCCTGCAGTCCCAACCATGCTCACTAGGGATGCTCTGACTAACCAAGACCTCTGGCAGCTCAGACACTCTCATGGGAGTGGGAAACTATCTCAGCAGAACTGGGATCTGAAAAGAAGTCATCACCTCACTCCAGAAGGGTGCGGAGTCTGATGGGACACGTGTCCAACATCTGTCCAACAGCAAAGCCTGATGTGTGATAGACCTCACCCTACTCTTTTCCAGAGCAGCTGGGATGAGCAGCCTGACCAGGATCCTTAGCCAACAGAGACCTTCCTGCTCATCCCCGAAGACAAGGGAGGCTCTGTTCACAGCCCAGCCTCCTTGAAATCCTGCTTTTGAGCAAGAAGCAGAGTGTGGTGAACCTCTCTCCAGCTGTGGTCCAGACAGGAGGGGGAGGCAGCAGTTCTGCTTCATCACTGTGAAGATGTGCCCCATGTTGTTCTGATCTCCGACTGGCTGGAGTTGGGAAGGACGGACCGCAGCACAGCGCCTGTCAGCCAGAGATCCTTTTCTTCCATGTCACCTTGATGTTGGCAATCACCCTCAGCCTCCCTCCTTCTTCCTTAATTTTCCTTTCTCTTTTAAAGATTTCCTCCCCACCCCCCATCATTCAGGCTGCAGATTGCCTCCGTGACTCCTTGCTGGGTGGCAGAGGGGCCTTGGAAGGGGGTTGAAGGTGATGGGGCAGAGGTGGCTTTTCTCTGCACAGAGGTGTTTTTGCAAACCGGCCCTCACACGGGTGTCACAACAGGCAGACTGCCACCAGCAAACGGTGCCGTAAGTGCCTGCAGTCCTGGACTGGAGAAGAACGCAGTCTGTTTGGCTGCAGAACGATCACAGGATATATTAAAAGAGCTTATTAAACTCACTTTGGTCTCGCTCCAAAGCAGCATTGAAAGTCAGGGGAAGAGTCTCCCGTTGACATGAGTGGGTTTTGAATCAGGGTCGATACCATTAGCCTGTGTGCTTGGGAGCTGCTGCAAACACAGCAAGTCCCGTGGTTATTGCTGTGCGTGTAAGCTGTCCCTAATAAAATAAAGAAGACAAACTGGCCTCCTGTGTTTAATAACCTATGATGAGTAATGGATCGTCTGTGTTTGCTAATATCCATCTCTTACACAGCCTCGTCTTTCTCTAGCTAGCGCCCAGCTCGTCTTTCGTTACCAAAACCACAGCCAGCTTTCCTGCAGAAGGTGAATTCCTTTCAGTCACATTTAATTTGCTGCAAGCAACCCCTTTAAATCCGGGCTTTTACATCCAGTTACTCCAGAGAATATGAGGAATGCCTCTGCTGGTTTTTCACTGAGCCCATTTAGCCTTTTTTGGACAGAGGGAAGCATCTGAGAGGGAGGGCACATTTTTCCCTCTTTGAATCACAGAAGGAACACCACAGCTCATTCCTCATGTCCAGGCTGCTTAACCCTTCCCATACCCAACAGTCCTCAGCCATTCCTGTGGCAGTGGAGGCTCTCGCTATCACGTTGCCTGCTGGTCTGAAAGCCCAGGACATGTATTACGTACCCCTGGGGAACAGAAGTGGGGGGGTTTCCATCTTTTCAGGACTGTAACCAAGACAGTCGCTCTCACCTTGATCCCATGACACAAACCACAGCCCGGCACGCAGCCTCACAGCTCCACGCACAGCAGGGCCCTGCACAGAAAACCCAGAGACAGCCTTCTCTCTCTGTATCAAGGAAAGGGTGCTTTTTGCTTCCCACTCATTTATCCGCTGCCACAACAGCTGGTCTCCACGGGCTTACTGTACAGCCCTCTGGCTTAGCTCGGTTTCCAAGTGCACTAAATTTGCATCCACACCACATGACCCAGGCATTAAGCCTGCCCACACGGCTGGCAGAGAGTCCGCTGGTATAAGTTTGGCTACAAGGACTGACCGACGATAACGACATCCATAAGAGATTTCCCTGCCCTCTCCTCCCATGCTCCCATGGGATGGTGTGGCATGCCTGGGCTGGAGAAGGTCAGAGCCCAAGCTGTGGGACTCGAGTTTTATGTATACACAGGAGGTGTCCTAAGTCATTTTTTTCTAGTGTTTGAAAGCAGGTTAAATTATCCATGTAGGCAGAGCCAAGGATGAAAGCAAAGCAGGTCACAATTTCTCTCTCCCACTGCCTGGAGAGTGGGGAAAGCTGACCGCATTTTTACAATCGCAGATGCTGAGTTTTTTGTATGTCAACTTTAAAGTTAAAACATTCACCCAGAAGACTTTAGGTAAGCTGACCTTTAGATGTACGTTGTTAACCGAGATGGCGATTGAGACGCTTGTTTGGCAAAAGCCACGCTCGTAATAAAAGGGAAATCCCACATAACAAAACACTGAAAACCTCGAAATCTGACAGATGTGCCTGTTTGTAAGGCTGCAAAATGAAATTACGTAGCAACAATTTTGCAGTGAAAGAGACAGTTGATTTCAGGTGCTACAAACCCTGGCAACTTAAAGAATTATCACATCTCAGCAGAACCAGATAAGCATCTGCACCTGCACTCCCAGCAGTGGAGAAGACCTGGTGATGGAGCAGCATTGCCTACCCTGAGACAGGATTACAGCCGGTCCCACCCCAGCAGGCTGTGCCAAGACGCAGGGAGAGCGTCCGAGTGCTCAGGCTACACGTTCACCATCAGCGACAGAGCATCTGTGCACCAGCCACTCAGCAGCATACATTTCATCTCAGTTTTGCATGAGCAGAACATCCAATTTCTACCCAATTAGCCATGGCAATGGGGTTTATGCTGCCTTTGTGCAGGAAAACAGGCAATACGTGGTCCAAAACGCAGTTAGCAGGGCACGGAGGCAGACAGCTCCCTCTCCGATGTGGCACAAGGCTCCCCAGTCAGCCTGCCAAAAACACGTAACAAATCCGAACCAGAAAAGTGAGTTTGCATCGGTCATTAGTGCCTTGCGTCATGGGGCTGGGATATTTTTTTGATGTGGTTACCAAGAGCCCTGAAACCACAGCCTCCAGGCCAGGGCATGAACATCGCTAAGGACCGGAGGCGGTACAGGGCTCGCCATGTGATGAGCAGCGCTGTTACCCTCGCTTCATTCTGGAGAGCAGAGCCTTGAAATCTGGTTACATGAGGACCACACAGATGAAGAGACAAACCTCAGCTCCTCCAGCACGCTTCCAGAAAAGCAGAAGAGCCTAAGAAACTTAAAACGTGACAGTAAAAAAACCTGCATGAAAAAAGACGAGCATGGCTTAGCGGTACCCAAGATGCTACGACAGCAGCTGCGCGAGGGGACAGCAAAACATTTCTAAACCGACCAGACGCACGTCTGCAGTTGTGATGGTTTCTGCGCACGGCCAAAAGACAAGAATATTCTGTTTCCCTCGACAGCTTTATCAGACTATGGGTTTGCCAGGACTCGCAGCCACTTCACTAGAAGTTTAATGTTCTCCTTGTCATCGTGCCCGAGGCCAGGACCCTTTTCTGCAGCACTGTTCAAGCACACATGGCAAAGACAGCCCCTTTCTTAAGGAGCTACAGGCTGAGAAGAGATGGATTGTGTTGTAAGGAATTAATTGGTAGCCTTTGGAGAAGAGCAGAGTGCTGCAGCTGTTGACACAAGGTTTCTTTGCCCAGCACAATCACAGAATTATTTGAGTTGGAAGGGACCTTAAAGACCACCCAGTTCCAACCCCCCTCCCATGGGCAGGGACACCCTCCACTAGACCAGGTTGCTCCAAGCCTCATCCAGCCTGGCCTTGGACACTTCCAGGGATGGGGCACCCACAGCTTCTCTGGGCAGCCTGTTCCAGTGCCTCACCACCCTCTCCCTGTGAAGAATTTTTTCCTGGTATCCTATCTAAATCTCCCCTCCTTCAATTTAAACCCATTACCCCTTGTCCTGTCACTACAGGCCCTTGTAAAAAGCACCCCCCAGTTTCCTTGTAGCCCCTTCAGGCACTGGAAGGTGCTGTAAGGTCTCCCCAGAGCCTTCTCTTCTCCAGGCTGAACAAGCCCAACTCTCTCGGCCTGTCCCCATGGCAGAGGTGCTCCAGCCCTCTGAGCATCTTTGTGGCCTCCTCTGGACTCGCTCCAACCAATCTATATCCTTCTGATGTTGGGGGCTCCGCAGCTGGACACAGCACTCCAGGTGGGGTCTCATGAGAGCAGAGTAGAGAGAGAGAACCACCTCCCTTGACCTGGTGGCCACACTGCTCTGGATAAAGCCCAGGATATGGTTGGCTTTCTGGGCTGCCAGCGCACACTGCCAGCTCACGTTCAGCTTCTCATCCACCAGTACCCCAAAGTCCTTCTCCTCTGGGCTGCTCTCAATCTGCTCTCCACCCACCATGTCCTTGTGTTTGGGATTGCCCCAACCCAGGTGCAGAACCTTGCACTTGGCCTTGTTGAACTCCATGGGGTTGGCAGTGTCCCACCTCTCCAGCCTGTCCAGGTCCCTCTGGATGGCATCCCTTCCCTCCAGAGTGTTGACCACACCACACAGCTTGGTGTCAACAGCAAACTCTCTGAGGGGGCACTCAATCTCACTGTCCGTGTCACTGACAAAGATGTTGAACAGCACCGATCCTAATACCAGCCCCTGAGGAACATCGCTCGTCACTGGTCTCCACCCAGACATCGAGCTGTTGACCATAACTCCCAGTGTAAGCATCCAGCCAGTTCCTTATCCACCGAGCAGTCCATCTGTCAAATCCATGCCTCTCCAATTTAGAGACAAGGATGTCATGCTGGACAACATCAAAGGCTTTGTACACATCCAGACAGACTGGTTGCTCTTCCCTCATCCATCAATGTTGTAACCTCTTCGTAGAAGGCCACCAAATTGGTTATGCATGATCTGCCCTTGGTGAAGCCGTGTTGGCTGTCACCAATCACCTCCATATTTTCCATGTGCCTCAGCATAGTTTCCAGAAGGATCTGCTCCATGATCTTGACAGGCACAGAGGTGAGACTGACTGGCCTGTAGTTCCCTGGGTTTTCTTTTTTTCCCTTTTTAAAGATGGGGGTTATGTTTCCACTTTTCCATTCAGAGGGAACTTCACCAGACCGCCACGACCTCTCAAATATGACAGATAGAGGCTTAGCAACTTCATTCTCCAGTTCCATCGGGACCACGGATGCATCTCATCAGGTCCCATGAACTTGTGCTTCCTTAGATGGGCGTCTCAGCCCAGACCCCAGCCACGTTTTGCATTTGCTGCGAAGCACACATTCACATGTTCACCAAACATCTACTAGGGCAGAAAATACAGAGCAATTCACTCCTTCCTTGTAACTGAGGCAGGGAACAGGTTTCTAGTAGGTTGCTGGCCACATGCAAAGCCCACAGAGCTCAGATGTGAATTTCCACCCATGCTAAGGCCTGGTTTTCCAAATATATCACAGGCCAAATGGATGAGGTACTGATACATGCCAATGGGAGGCTGACACTATGTCCCTGAAATGGGGAGAATAAAGAAAAACATTAAAATAATCGTCCTTCCAGTGCCCTGAGACAGGCACTGGAGACGTGGGCAGAGCATGGCCTTGCAAGGTGAGGCCAGACATGCCAGGACAGAGCGTCAGCTGTCCTGCGCTGAGCCAGAAGAGTGACAGCCCATTTCTGAAGGGCCAGTAGCCCTCCTTTCAACCCAGAAAAGCCATTAATAAAGCTGCTATTAGTGTCACAAGAATGAGCACTTCCTGAGGAAGTGGGAACACACAGCATGAAAACACATGAGTGGAGGAGGCAGGGACTTACCAGTAAAAATGCCTCCTGCCTCTTCAGGCACTAACATTGGCTAGTGCTCCTCTGCTTCTCCCTTCCCTTTCTCTAGGTCAAAATAAAGAGTTTCTGACTCCGTGCCAGCATCACACCCCTCTAACAAGGGCAAACATCACCCCAACAAGTCGATCAGAAAATGGAACAACATCAGACTCTGGCTGGTGCATCGTTCACTCTCATTGTGGCCAATTCTAGGTGTGATTGAGGGTTTGGGGCTTTCTTACTGTAAAATATGCTGTTATTACCTTCAAGAGCTGGCATGCCTGCAGCAGTGGCAGCATATTTCTCAAAACCCTTCTTTATAGCAGCCTTGCAGCTTTTCAAAGCATGCCTGTACCAAATAACCTAGAGCAGTTCTCGGGAAGTCCACCTAACTTCTCTGACCATGGCCACGGTTTCACACGCGGTGTCAGCAGCAACACCTAAGCCACCGTTTTTGCTGGGTTATTTTTAGCCTGGGTCTGTTCAACTGCTCCATTTTACTCCTGGACCCACAAATTGGTGCTGTGGGTGTGTGTTTATATAGGGAGGCAGGAACAGGGAACGCTGTTTCAGCCTGTATTGCCACAGAGAAACATTTGGCAAATGTTTCCCAAAGAAGTGTCTTTTGTTTGAACAGGGAGAAGGCGGATATTCCTGGACAGCATCAGGAAAAAAGCTGGGAATGAAACCTTGTGCAGCAGACCCTGACAGAAGTCAGCAACACTTTAACACCCAGGGACATCAGCAGGGATGCTTCCCTTTGCTTCAGAGGGATGCGGTTACAGAGTGGTCCCACGACATCAGCGCCAGAGCAGCCATCCTGCTTGGGGTGCCTGGCGTACTCCGGGCTGCTGCAAGGGCAGCATTAGCAGTCCACACACCAGTCCGTCTCAAACCAGTTTTGTCCAAAGGCTGCAACGTAAGCATGCCCTTAAGGTACAAGTTACAACTTCTACCGTGATTGCAGCCGTTTAGAGATGAAGAAATTCTGCTTTCACTGAAAGTGCCCAGCTTGTCTCCCCATCCTTCTCCCCTTTAACTCCTCAGAGTGGGGCCAGGAGACTGCCAGAGTTTGAAAACTATCAGACACGTCTTGGTATGGCGGACAAGCAACGTCTGGGTGTTTGCGGGATGATGGAAGATCCATCAGGAGGGAAGAGGGCTTTAAGCCAGAGCAGATCCCTGGCTTAGTCCACCACAGAGCCACCGATGGGGCAAGGCTGGGCAGAAATCACACAGGTGACACCCCTCGCACTGTGGAACCAAAGCCACGTTGATGAATCCATGCACATGATGGAGGGGAGGGCGGTATTTGGGCAGGGACAGCTGAGCGAGGCCCCCAAGAAGTTAAGTCTGCTGAGACCCCAGAGGGAGCCCCACTGCCTCCCTTTGCTCCACACAGCAGCAGCAACCCGTCCGTGGCACTGGGAACAGGAGGGCAAGCAGCACGTTGCAATCAGAGGGGTCGTGGCTCTGCCGGCGTGGGGGTGAGGAATGCTTGCCCACCGGTCCTTCCCCTGGGCAGCTGGGCTACTGCACACCCACAGCCAGTTTCAGAAAACAGAAACAGTAAATCTGCAACCACTGGAACTGCTTGACTCAGGGAAGCATTAAAAGATGAGAGATTAGACACGTCGCTAGTTTACCAAGAGCCCTGTTCTTTGTATCAGCCCACAAACACCCGTGCTTCGAGCCCAAAGTGCCTCTTGCTTTGCAGGCAGTTGCTAGATAAGTCAGTGCCCCATAAATACCCAGATGAACGTTGCTGAGACCACTGGCCAGCATGACACAGCAGAAGGAAACGCCACTGCTTCCTCTGCTTTGCTGCGCTGCAGTCCCACCGAGAAGCCTTCCTACACAGCTCACGTGAACGGGCTGCACAGAAAACGTCAAACATCTGTTACTTTCTCTCTGTGCAAATACCAGGCCGCTGATGGATGAGGGAAGGATACAAATATTTACAGGCACGGCGAAGGTGGGAGCTCTGCCAGACATTGTGCTTGTGGGTGCTGAGCAGCAGAGCTGCCAGGGTGCCTGTGGCATATGCCTGCTGCAGAGACAGACCCAGCAAATCCCAGGTTCAGCAGCAAAGCATTTTTTTCTTGGGCTGATTTCATTTGGTTTAAAGCTGAGATGCTGAACTGGACACAGCTGAGGGCAGGGGAAGCAATCCCATTAACCTGCAGCCACAGGCCCTGGTTGGATAGACAAGGTTCTCCAGGACAGGAGCCTTGCCACAGGCCGGCTGGCTCACCACGACACCCCACACCAGGCATGGGTGCCACAAGCCTGCTGCCCAACAGGGAAGGCCAGCACTGCTGAAGGAGAGACGAGCATCCACAGGAACTCCCAGACAATGCCAAATGTCCCAAATACCCTCCTTCAGAGACCATCAGTCTCTTCCTTGTGCAGCGAGTCCAGAGTTGGAACATCCTGCCGCCCTCGCATCAACCAGCGAGGACAAAACAACCTCACACCAGAACAAAGGATGGGGAGCCAGTTTCTATACCCCAGGAATAATATACTTAAACATACCAGGGAACATTGCTGGGAAGTGGAACCATGACTGTTAGGATGGCCCGTGGTGTGGTTTCAGCCCACGCCAAGTAGCCTTGTTCTGCAGATATCCCAGATTTGGGAGATAGCGTGGGCCTGACAGCACTTCCAGCAGGCAGCATGGATGTAGCTACCCTGCTCTGGAGGTGATTCAATAACGTATGGACCTGGCCAAACCCAGCCACAACACACTCCCGCACACTTTCAACTTACTTGTGACAATGTAGCCCCCTACACTCATTGCTCCATCAGGAGGCCCAAGGACAAGCACCCATGGTCAGGGGGACTCTCATTCTAGTATTTTTGCAGGCTGGTTTGTGAATTCCTCTTTGATCTGACCCTTCCAGCCATCCCAAGCCTCAGACCAGTTTCCGGGGATTTCTTTTTCCAAGGCTGGAAAGCAAGCTGTGGTGATGAGAGGAACGTTGGCCAGACGTCCACCAGACGTCCAGAAGCATAGCCTGCCATTAATGCTTAACAGGGAGACATGCACCCAGCCTTGCCTCAAAGGAGCACGTTCCTCCCAGATTTACAGCAGGACCCTGAAGTATAGAAACACACACATGAGGAATAAGTCTCCTACCTGCTGCAGTGTCCTTGTCACAGCTGATCACCCTCCACTTTCTGCTTTCCGTTTCTCAGCCTAGTGCTAGCACCTCGCTGACACATGCCAAGTTATTTTTCCAATTCCTGTGCTTACCAGCCCCAGGAAATCAGCCGTGATATTGCTTTCACATATCAGATTTCTGGCCTCGCTCATTCATGACAACAAAGACCACATGGCGAGAACACACCCTGCATAGCCCAACAGGGAGGCACCAGAGGCCTAACCAGGCAGCCAGGCAGGGATACAGGCCACAGTGGAGCCCATGGGGAGGTTTAGGGCAGGGCAAAGGTTTTCTTTACGCCCCCGCCTCCCACCAAGCAATGCAAGCTCATCCTCCATATGGGCACCAAGTGGCTGACACAAGTACACTCCTCGCTGGCAAACACGAAGGTCACGATATGGAGACATCCACCTCTCCATGCTTTGATGGGAGGGATTAAGACACATTATTCCTGCAGCCAGGGGATCCTCAATTTATTCCAATGTTGTGGGCAGCACCAGCTGTCTCTCCCCCCTCCCATTTTTCCCCCCTTCAATCTGTCCTCATGCACTGTAGCACTGCAACTCTCCTTCTTTAAGCATCCCTGCAATTCCAGGCCGAGGGGATAAACCTGTTTTCTCTGGCCCAGCTTTGCAGAATTCTCTCCTGTTACTAGCACATAGGCTGTCTGCAGGCAGCTGGAATCCTGGCAGAGCCTCCTCCTTTCTCTACCACTTGGCACATATCTGGCTAGGAAGCCCTGCGGAGCAAAGAGCCCCGATGGCTCGTAGGGCTTGAAAAGCACTCACCCTCGGAGTGACCGGTTGGAGCTGGGATCAGGACTCCTCTGCACAAGGTGTTTCACTAACCTTGGCAAAGGCCACGGCCTGTCTAAGCAGCTGGCACGGGGATTGCTGAGAGAGAAAGAGCTTTTTGTGAAGTCAGTGTAGTCACGATGTAGTCGTGCTATGCAACACGTCAAGGCTGAGGTCACGGGGGACAGAAAATGCCTCTTCTGTAGAGCTCAGCAGGCTTCAACCTGCTCCCAAACCCACTGAGCTGCTCAGGGCATTGACTCGTTGGCCAATTCCCCACCACATGCCCTGGGCAAAGTAGCTCGGACAAGGTTTGCCTGCACATCAGCGTCTGTCCGACACGGCGCCTTCCTGACCTCCTTGGGACAGCCAGGAAAACCATCTCTCAGTGCCGAAAAGTCACATTTCTATGGTGCTGGGAAGCCCCAAAACTGAGGGGTACTGCCACGCCTCTGACCAAATTTGTGAGGAACCAGCACCCCAGTGGGATGCATCTGGGGGAGAGCCACCTGCCCACCTCTACCCCGCTTCTTATCTGCGCAGCCCACCTTACAGTGGGTTACCTAACTCCAAGAAGGAATATTCAATAGCATGATGCTAACGTGTGTCAACACAATTCCTACATCCTTCCTGACACGGGTGAAGCCCGGGGAGGAAGCTGTCACCACCTCCATCTCTCACCAAAGCAATCCATCTCTTACCAGCCATCAGTCGGGGCGCCTGTCCTTCCAGCGTCCTTGCTCCTTTTTTAGCTGCTCTGTAACCAAGCAGAGCCAGGTGGTTTATTTACAGAGATTTCCTCGCTAAGACACAGGGATCTTTGTCTCCTGCGGAGGACTCCCTCTTTGCATTGTACCTCCCCCTGGTTGTTGTGTGCACCAAGGAGGCTTTGTGTACTCACGCATCACACAGCTTCTACAATTAACCCCTTTCTGTAGACTAAATTACCCTGCCCGAGGAAAGTTTTCGAGCCAAGCATCATCTTTCCCCCTTCAGCACACATCCTCCAGTTTGCAATTTCACTCGGGTGGGCAAACGGTACGTGCACAGTTCCCACGACAGCACGTGAACGTCGTGTTTCCCCTCTACCCACGGCTGAGCCACGCGCAGCATCCAGGTGCCGTGTTACATTTTGCGCTCGGTGTAACGCGGTCCAAAGGATTTTCTAAGTCGCCCGCTCCAGAGCCTTTCAAAGGTAGGCTCGTAGCAGGGCCCTACAGCCATAGGCCAAACGGTGCCAGCCCAGACCCAGCTGGCCAGCCCCAGGGTTGAAGCAGCCTTTCCGCAACAGATGGATGCAAAGCCTAAAAAGCCCAGTCTCACAGCAGGGAATAGGAACGACGCCACATCAAGGTGAAGACATCTGAAAAACACACGCCATCAGCTATCGACGGGAAAAGGCAGCACAGAGGGCGGGACTTGACTTGTGCAAATATACCCAAGGAGGGCTGGTACAGAAAGGAGGAGGTGGCACTTTGCGGTCAGTCACACAAGGAAGACGTGAATCAGGTCACCGCGTGTTGACTCCAGACGGACGTCACAACCCAACGTACTCCGGGCTAGGCAAACACAGACGGAGAGCCCTGTCGGTGTAAATCAGCCTCGTGTCCACGCAAGTCAACACAATGATGCCATGTTACATCAGAAGACACTCTCCTAACACGAGAAGAAACGGCGCAAGAGGGTTGTTTGAACTAGGATTACATCACTTGGTGCTGCATGAAAGCTAGGCTGTGGCAAGTCTGGGAACAGCTGCCAGGGAAATCCTGGAGAAGCTTCATGGAGGATCCAAGAGTTTAACCCCCACAATCACAGCCCTGAGATTTTGACGCTGTTCCCATCATACCGTGTGCCAAAGGTGCCTCAAATTCACCCATGCCATCCCTATGAGCAACCCCTAGGAGGTATCACTGCTGATTGAACAGCAGGCAGCCTTAGGAACAGCACAGCTCGGATAAACATAAAGGAAGCACCGTGCCATGTTGAAGAAGAGCACAGCTCCCTCCGCCCTCCAGCCAGGACACCTCCCATAACACCATGGCCTACATGAGGAGTATCCTCTGGAGCTTGAAACAGCAAGTTCAGCTTCACAAGCATCAGCACCAAAACTTGGCCCAGAAAACATTACCAAGCAAGAGGTTAAAGCTCAGCGAGATGGACATGGCTTCCTCTCGTTTCTGTTCAACATCTAACACAACTCAGGACTGCAACAGTGCAGACAGACGGGACAGCAGTGGGACAGAGCCAGACCTGAACCAGACAGCTGCCAAACCTGTCTCTGGAGGAAGGGAAAGTCCTGACCCAGCGGTCCATCCACAGGAGTTTGACAACCACTGGTGTGCACCAGCGGTAACCTGCTCACCTGGCCACTGAAGCAGACCATGGGGAAGCAGGACCAGTACTGGTGAGGGGTTAGGCAGTCCAGCAGCAATCAAGCAGCTCAGCCTTTACACAACCTGCTGATGTTAACAGCGATGGCTTGGCAAAGCTGATTAACCCACCACAGGCTTGTCTGGCCTCAGCTCCTGAGGAAACCAGGTCCTTTCACAGAACCTGTAGCAGAAAGACAGCAGCAAGTCCATAAGAACTTCCTCAAATCTTGCCTCTTCCTCCTAAGGGTAGACCAGCTCTGAGCACCTGGGTATTTGCCGGAACAGATACCCATCTGCTAGAGCTGCACACATGGCCTGAGCTGCTGTTCCCATATCCAGCAATAGCAGCCAGGACACATCCCACATTGCCAGGTGGGCAACACAGACCAACCACAGCAGAGGTGCCTCCTGCTCTAAGAGGTACAAGGGAAGAAAAGGCAGAGACCTTCCTCTGCCAACGGTGGAGGGAATCAGGAATAAGAGGAGCTGCAGAGTTAAAAGGAGAGGCAGATCCTGCAAATTTGCTAAGTATCATACTCCCAAGCGAAAATCCCTCCTGCTTCTCACATTAATCAGGGCACTTAAAACTAGTCCTAACCAGCTGCTCCCACTTCCTTTGTCCAGCTCTTCTCCGAACGCACCAGCAGCCCACTAAGAAACAGAGCAAATATGTGCAAAGATCCGCAGACAAAAAAGGAGACCTTTGGAAAACTCCACATAGAAGCAAGCAGCCCTCTCCCAGCAGAGGCAGCTGTGCTTTACAGTAGGACAGTTTCCAATGTTTTCCTTCTCTGGGCAGACGAGGGATTTCCTGTCCTCCATGGCAACAACCTTGCATTTACTGAAGGAGGCTGTGCCAATAATCTCCACAGCAGAATGAAAAATTTTAAAGTGGCACGGCCTGTTAGCTCAGAGCTTCAACTTGCCGATGTTTTCCATAAACCGTGGTCCAGACCCACTCTGCTGCCCTCCTTAAGAGGTTTGTGAATGGGGGTGAATCTCCAGTGCTGCGCTGCCCACGCAAAGGGAGTCGTTAGTTTCTCAAGCCCTATCTTCTTTCTGAAGAAGTCACTAACCCCACCACTTCCCAGCAAGACCTGCCTCTGCACCTTCCAAAAGAGAAGCTTCCTCTAACAACAGTTCCCCGTTCAGAGATGGGTCCCGTCACACAGGCAGCCCCGGATTTAGACGTCCCAGGTCTTCCCGCTGCAGGTTTTATAAGTAACAACTGCCACTCTCCTGGAAGGGAAGCTCTTACTGGACCAGTGCCGGTCCAACAGTTTCAAAACACAGCTGGGCTGAGCTAAGCCTCCCTTCCCCATCCCCTCCGAGCTGCCCTCACACAGGCCTGCACGCTTCTTTGCTCCAGGAACGCAGATTCAGTGCACTGACTTGGCAAAAAGCCTAACTTCGTTTTGGCCCATCTCCATTTTGGCCCATGTCCTGCCATTTTAGTGAGTTACATCAGCTTGGCGTGAGGCCGCATGAAC
The DNA here is from genome assembly GCA_027574665.1 of Rhynochetos jubatus. NCBI lineage: Eukaryota > Metazoa > Chordata > Aves > Eurypygiformes > Rhynochetidae > Rhynochetos > Rhynochetos jubatus. The sequence continues at coordinate 13,068,557 of CM050650.1, read as the reverse complement.
ATCAGGACCAGCCCAAGGGATGCAGTAGGAACAAAACAGGAGGGGAAGCAAGGCCATCCCCGTCCAGTGGCAGCAAGCTCGCGATGCAGCTACACGCGGCACTGTCTCAGATTTACCTAGACAAGTTACCTTCACCAGGACACCTCTGCTAACCTACTCATTAGCCCCTTATGCCTACAGAGGTTTGGTTTAGCAAGGCCTTCAAGAAGGAGCAGGTCAAGAGAGACCTGGAAGCCCCTGGCTAAATTATACCAAACCCGAGGTATATTTTTTGAGCCACGGGTGCAATCTAAGCCTGTGCTGGTTCACAGAGCAGGGCTTTCTGTTCTCCCTCTCCCTCCCCCCTTATAATTCCCCAGAGAGGGAGCAGAACAAACTTGATCCAAACCAGGACAATAACGCAGTACGTTGTTTTCAAAGCAGGCAGTAGGCTAGCTTTAAACAGGAACCATAAACTTCTTTTTTACCCTTATTTTATATGAGTGAATCAGACGCTCTGGGGCGTTTTCTCACATAGAACATGCTTAGGAAAGTTTAAGTAACAGCAAAGCACCATTAAACACAAGAAACAATGGGAATGAGAATCACTTAACTGATGGGGAAGGCTTCTACAGCCTTACCTAGAAGTTAAGGTGCTGCAAGCAGCAAGCGCACACGATCCGGCCTCTGCACCCTACCTTTGAGCACTGACAAGAAGCAAAAGCATCAGCAGGGAAGCCCTCACAATGCACTTCCACCTGCCTAGGGCTCCGTCACCTCCTGCAGAAAGTGACCTTGCAATTGCACTGCCAAGTGAACCAGACCCACAGAAGAGAGCACGGCAAGTCATCGCAACCGACACGTTTCACTGCATTGGAGCGGAGTCAGAACAGTCATGCTAGCAGCCACCACGTCTGCACAGAAAAGCAGTAAACCGCAGCCAAGGGACAGCCAAACTAGAGTCACAAGCACTCGTTTGACCGCTTCCAACAGCGGCGGCTCGAGACAGCAGGAGCGCTGGAGTGTAATTTCAGATCCAAGTTAAATTTCTGGCTCTGACAGAAATTCCCTGTGGAACGACAGGCAAGCCACCTTTTACGCGCTCTACCCGAATCCCCTCCCCTGTACAACAGGTACCGTTCTTGCCTGTCTGTTCAAGTTACAGAATAGTCCCAGCAGGGATTATTTTTAGCATGCAAGCACAAAAAACCCAGCTGAGCAGGACTCTGATCTCAGCTGGGCTTTCTCACTGGCTTTGTAATGTAAAGTAAACAAAAAGCAAGGCTGAGCCCACACCAGCGCTCGGCCACTGGACAGCACTCTGATAGAGGATGAATCACAGTTTTCACAAAACAGTGAACTGCAGGGCCAAAGATGGAGCCAGGCAACAGTCTGAGGGATTAAGATGGATCACCAGTGCCTGTATTCATTCATTGGTGACCAGTGAGCTGCAAGCAGACGGATCTCAAATCCGTTTCAGATATGCCACCGTCACCAAGCGATGACGCAGGTGTTTAAGAGCACAAGTTGAAGCTCTCAGACACAGCAGCAAGGGCTGGGATAGCAGGAAAAGTACCCAGATCCGATTCCAAGAATGGGAACTCTGCAGAGCTCTCTGCTTCACAGCATAAACAAGCAGCTCCTCCCAATCTTTTGAGAGAGGCTGCAAGTGCCAGAAACTATTAATACCTGATGAGAAAACCTCCCCAGCTCCATGTTTTGAGAAATTCACATTTGCTGTTATCAGAAGCATAGCACAAGGCTACAAAACTGCTAGAGGTCAGGGCCTCAGATCAGAGCTCCCCTGCAGAGCGTTCAGTCAGGAATAAACAGGATGGAATGGAGAGCAGCTGAAATAAATTCGGAGCATGTTAAAAAAAAAGCTAGCCATAATAAATCTAATTAAAACATCAGTAATCATCCCAAGACAAGTCAGACTGCAGCTGAATTTTTGCCCCCGTCAGGCCAGGGTGTTCAGCAGGGTTTCTCAGGCTTGCTAAGCCAGCCACAGCTGCAGAAGCACTGGGGGAAGCAGAGGCCAAGCAACAACTGGCACAAAGCTAGCTTGCAGCTCTTCTGGGTTTTCTGTATCCCAAAGATGCAGGAACTGTTCTCTGCTTGGTTTACCAGCCTTAGCATCAGTGATGTGTCTTCCTAGAACCATGAGTACTTGCATAAACCCAGGCAAACCAACTCTTTCTCAAAATACACTCGATCCCTAATCATTCCTTTTTTACAGCTACAAACCCCTGGTTTAGCGTACCACCTGGAATCACAGTCTTGTGCGACAGGCCACATTTATGAGCCCCTCTGATGTGACCAGGTCGGTTCCCATCTGCAGTTTTCCAATATCCAGATAGAGACAACTCTAAGTACAACAACCACCTGTCTGGTTCCTCCCCGAAGATGCTCTCCTTTTAGCATGCCTTACCCGCTGCAGACACTGCACCAAAACCACAGCCTTCTGCATCCAGCTATCCTGCTGCTAGTCTCTCCTGGGTCTGCACTGTGATCCAGAACCACTCCGCTGTGCCCATCTCAACCGTTAGCTCTGCTCCGCTGGAAACAGCCAGCCAAGTACCTGCAGCACCCAAGGACTCGGTGCTAGCCCACCCTGCCCACACCGCTTTTCCGTAAGCAGAGATGTGCTGCTGCTGCCCAAGGACACCAATCACCTCCTTACTCTCCGGTGCTGAGCAAACAGCTGGAGTCCTCAGGATCCATTCTTTTGTTGGGAGAATGGAAAACATCTGCTCCTCCCCAAGATGGAAGCAGCTTACCACGTGGAGAGGGGAACACGGTATCCTGTAACACCACACGTGGCCCAGCAGCTGTATGCCAGCAGAAGCCTTCCCCCTTGAAAGGCAGGATCTCTGTGCTATCCCCCGTAACACAGGCCACAAGGTACAGGCAGATACACCTCTGCTACCACCTGGGCTGAGAGAGTATGTCCTTGGCTCCGGGCTGAAGATCTGTACCTGCTGAGCTGCTGCCCGGAGAACCCCTAGCCCATTTCAGGCCACGCAAGATGGATTAGCAGAGACCTGCTGTTTAAACTCTTGGAGGGGTTGCATAGATGTAACCTCAGCACTCGTGCTGCAGGCCAGGGGCATGCTTACCTCCAGGAACTAGCAGCCCCTGCCTTCAGCACTAGAGCTGGTCTCACAAACCTCTGTGAACTTGACCAACCATCAGTGTCCCCTCTGACCTCATTCAAGTGCACAGAGAACTGACGTCCGATGTGACAAGCCACACACCACAGTTCCCATCACAGTGACAAAGCCTGTACCTGTTCTCAAAAGCCAGTTTGCAACCCATAAACCACAGCAACAAGCTTGTCAAGGTAAACTGCTTTACAGATGTGATCAGTAAGTGTACACTGGAGTCAAGAGTACACCCTGCTCTCATCCCCTCCCCAACTTTTAAATTGAGTCTCAGCAATATTTCCAGAAGCTTATTTGCATACAGATGATAACCTGCCTTATCACACCGACATGCCTGTGCTGGTCTCTGTTCTGCTTAGGTTCTAGTCAAGGCCTGCCACAAGGGAAGTCAGGTCCAGCCACACTACATTAGTTAGAGGAATGCTTGTGTCCTTCCCTGTGAGCAGACAGCCCGTTTCTCTTGTATACCAACGCACATCCAGCTGCCAGGTAAGAAACTGGGGTACACGGCAGCTTTTCCACTACTTCATTACAACTCCGTCTGAGGGTACACGTGTGCAATTAGTCACCAGCAGCTGTCCCAGCCTGCCACCCGCTGGCCGTCTCCAGGAATGTGATCTGTGCTTGGGCTAGTACTTTCCCAGCCAACGCGCTGCAGACGCGGCAGCTGGCTGCGATGCACTCTACTGGCGTAGCTGACACGAAACAGCTTCCTTCAGAGCAAGGGCTGTCGGCAGAGACTGCTTTATAGCTACCTTTCCTTGCGCTCATGGTAAGTTAACTATAACTGCAACAGCTGTACAAAGCCATGATTACATCCACTCAGTCTTTTGCATACTTTTAATCTGACCAGAGTAATACTTTAATCTCGGTCAAACCACGTCAAGAATTTAGAGTGCAAAACACACACGAGCAAACATTTCATGGAAAACCTCCAAAACCAAAAAAGGTGTCTCACTTCCGTCAAACATGCTGTCACTGGCAGCACATGAAGCCCACAACAGTCTAGACCGCTTCTGGAGTAAGGACAGGGTGGCATTTGCCACGTCAATACTAGCTGCAGCCTCTCTGGGGAAAATAAGGCCTTTGAACTGAGAGGTTAGGATAAACATAGTCAGAGCCTAACTTCTTCAGACTCAGCCCAAAAGCAGTTAGGCTGCAAGTTCCTTGCTACTGGCTTTGAGTCAAAGACCCACCAGCTACTGGAACAAGGTACAGAAAGCCCCAGCATACAACAAAACTTTACAGCAGCATAAGCAAGATGCTGCTGCTCCTGCGCCACAGGCAAGGGGGGCAAAAGGGCATGCAGCAACCGTGGCTTCCACAAGCCCCAGCACACCAGGGTAAGCTCATCCTGGCACGCCAGCAGAGCCTAGGATCTTCAGCCTGCTATTGTCTGGATGAAGCTGCCAGAATCCAGGGCAAGAGGCACGTTGTGCCTTTTTAGGAAAAGCCAAAGCTTTGCCAGCATGAGTTGTCCAGCTTGGGACCACTAGTTGCCCAGGACAAGCGGCTAGGAGCAGAGTTTATAGGACATCCATGCCACAGGTGACAGCAATGCTACCTACCAGCTCTCTTCTATATAGGGGCCACAAACCCACAAGCAATGTACTCATGTGGCTGCTGCTGGAACAGAGCTATTTGGGCAGAAGCTGAGCATGAACTCCAGAAAAATCAACCACAAGTTGAAGTTCCTCCTGTCAAACAAAGGCAAAAAACCCAGAATTCAGACATTTTTCAGTTAGACTGCTGCAGGATGGTGTGGCTGGCAAGAGCTGCACAGGTTTCATGGGGTACCAGAAGGAAAAAGCAATAGGTCATGGCAAAGTAAACTGTTGAACAATCCTCAGACACTGCCACTGAGCTGCCCATCCTCAGTTTCCCTGGCTGAAGCTGCTCCAGGCAGCCTGCCCAGAGCACAGCCACATAGCCTGCTCTGAGCATGAGTCGCAGTTTAGTCACAGGAAGTTAAGCAAGGCTCTTCTTACTCAGAAAGGCGCCTTTACAAGGGCATGGCTTGCTCACCTACATCCACATACACCAAACTTACAGCCAGTCTGTGGGGAAATGACCCTGGGGTTTACAGGCAGAGCTGCCTCAGCTATGGCAGTGGCCACACTAAGCTTAAAGAGGTTTGCCTGGCACGGACTGTGCTTCCAGAAGCCCTGAAGTTTTAAAAAGCCTCCTGCTGCTAGCAGAAGGTGGTAAGATTGACTAAATATGAAGTGCTGTAGTCTGAAGGAGTCAAAGCCATCTATACACCTTTGAAAGGCTTGGATTCCTTTGTGTGCAGCACAGGGAAGTAAAAAGTTTGAGAGCTACTCAAACAGCAACACGACCTGAAGTCCCCACATTCCACATCAACACCCATTCCAAGAACAACCCTATTGAGTCAAATATTTATCTCCAGTGCTGTGAATGAAGAGCTCCAGGTGATGCTTAACTTGTGAGTTTTGTGCCTGAACACTCAGTTTGTCATTTGACATCCCACAAAGTACTGCCACGCAACAACAACTTGTTGTATCAGACATCTTTATTTGCTGTATCACCCAAGTGTACAAATACTGAATGCAGTTATAGAAATTCAAAATATACTGTAGTAGAAATCTGTCTGGGAGTGGAATGTTAAGATACTTACTTTATAAAATTACTACACTTAAGTCACTCCCACTTGCAAGTTTTAAATACAATTAGGGCTATGAAGAGACAGATTACTTTATGATCCTGCAAAAAAGTAGTTCTCAGAAAACATTTTCTGATAGATGAAGTCAGTCAACAGCAAATGGATTTCTTACGTTTGACTCATTTTGAGTTATCAGCCAACAGGATGTTAGCTACATCCAGGCAACTCATACACAATTCAGCTCTCATATACCAAGAAAGTCAATGTATCACTAACAACATATGTAAGTATTAGTTAAACAGAACCTCAGTGACATCTATTTTAAGCTAATGAAGTCAAGCCAATAAGTTCCCCCAGCCATTGAGTGCAACTGATGCTTTTCACATTTTCAGAATAAGGCGCCTTAGTTCTTGAACAAGTCAATGCAGCTTTGCAGGAGAGAGACATTGTTCTGGAAAGGAAGAGAACCAGTTTCAGATGAGTGTGACTGATCATTTAAATCCCACCTTCCACAATGAAGTAGCTTCCAAAATAGTAGGTCCATCCCAGAATTTTGTTGCCCCAGACAGTACTAAAGAGCTTACACCGCAAAGAGAAGCATTCAAGCAGTAAAGCATCAGAACTAGATCAGCCTGCTAATGCTGCAGGAAGACTCAGTTCACAGGAAGGAGAGGGACATGAGTAGTAAGTTTTTAAAGTGGGCCAAACTGAGCAGTGTTGTCAAGCCTTTCGTATGTCACATTCAAGCTCAGCACTGAAGTAGCTTGAAGTCCAAGACTCTCAGGGAGTGGAAAATTAGACTTTCCTTTTTCGAAAGAAGCTGATGCAGTTACCTCTTCCTGGAACTTGCTACTTTGTCCTCTACGCTAACAGCCTCTGTAACCCATGCACACTCTCCTGTATTAGGCTGGCCGTGCACAGCGTGCTCTCCACTATCTGCTTCAAGCCTGCTCAGTAAAGCTTGGCAGAGGCTGCTACAGAGCCAGATGTCCCTTCACCGACACAGCAAGGGAGCAGTGTTGACAGCAAGCTCACAACTGGCAGGTCATGCTCTCACAGCACTTGGGAATACTTGAGGCAGCAACTGCCTCAATCTGCAGGAGGGGTCAAACCCCACAGATGAGGCTGCTGCATGGGAGGTTAGGTGAGCTGTTGTGCACCACCTGCAAACTGAGACTTTGCACTTGCAGTGCAATAGGCTGGTGTCCCAGGAGTGACAAGTTGAAAACAGACTTTCTGCATGGCTCAGAAGGCTGTCACCATCTGTTCTTCGTAGGCACTATACCTACAGCTTTTCACTTCCTTTCCTTCCCCTCTTCAGGTCTCTGCTAAAGAGCCCAGCTGTTCTATTTTACACTTCCTAGTTTCAAAGGGAACCCAGAAAATCCCCCAAGTTACACCGTATTCGCTTCTCTCAAGCTACTCCTGTTAAGTTCCAAAAAGAACACACCTTTGCATGTTTTATTTCCAGTTCTGCCATTTCAATTAGGTTTTTGCGGAACGCTGCTATTCTTTTCTGTTTGAAGCTCATCAGTTCTGTAGGGAGGAGAGAGCAAAGACAAGACAGATGTACAAAGTGTGACTGAAGTTTCAGTGATGCCCTTACGTTTCAGGAGTTCTGCTCTATGGCTCGTTACAGTATGCGACCACAGAAGTGCTCAAGATTCCGTCTTGCTGTTTCTAGCCAGAACATGCAATCATCACATGACACTGACATCCTGGCAAGGAAACAGACAGCTTATCTAAGAAAGGTTTTGTAGGAAGACAACTGGAATAACACAGAAGTAAGCCACACAAGCTCTGTGAGAACACAGAACATTTAAAGTCCAAGAACATTAAAGAAGTAGTGTGTACACCACAAAAGCACATTTCCTGTTTTATATTGTCCAAAGACATCTACTAAGAACCAGTGTTTGAAATACTGTATGAGGCACTCAGCTGTACTGGGACAGAGCAAAAACCTGTTTGCACAGTTCTAATTTGAGATTATTAGAAGCCTGAGTAGTTACCTTCAGGTGGAGACTGAGAAGAGGAGTTGAGCCTGGAAAGCAAATACTAGAGGCTTATAATTAAGTTTGGTCTAGTCCTGACGTTGCTGTGCTTCAAACATTCTTAAAAATATTTAGCTGCATTCATTTTACAGGCATCTATACTGCCCTTGGGATGTCCAGACTACTTGCTTCAGGAGTGTTCAGAAGCCTGCAGCAGCTGAAGGTCAGGTGGAGACCTGGACTGCATTAAGATCTCCCATCAGCACAGATACAGCAAAGCTTGGTTTACCTTGTTTTGCAGACTCTGAAATCTTTTCAAACTTCTGACAACAATCCTGTTGCTGTGCCTCAGCCAGCCTGACGTCCTTGCTCTTTAGTCTGGCTCTATCTAGAGCTTTGTTTGAGTTTTCATACTCTACAAGAGCTCTTGTACGTCTGTAGAGAAGATTCTGAAAGCAGACAGGAATAGTGCAAAGCCTTAAGAAAACTACTTCCCAAACTGAGGTTACAACTCCCTTAGCAGCAGAGGGTTTCGCTTCTTTTCAGCACCAGATTCTGGTTCTTCCAACAAGTTACTATAACCTGCTATGGTAAGAGCATAGCAACAGGAGCCTTTCACCAGGGCTGTATCAAGTCTTCAGGACAGCCGCTTGTGCCTGAGTCAGGGGAGCTTGAGGACTGCTTCTTGCCTTAAAAGTAGCTTTATCCTTCTCTAAGGTGGGCCTCTTCACTGAGGAAGAAGAGCACTTTTGGAATTCCCCCAGCCTAATTCTATTAAGGGATTACACTACCATTTAATTTGTTGGAGATCTGAAAGTTTGGCAGAAGCACTGTACTAAGCTAGTCAGGAGAAGCAGTACAGTCCTCAGCACCAGTTCCTTTCTCATCTAGCAGCTGTATCGTCTCAATATCTAAACAGCAGTACACCAGAGGGAGCCTGTAGCGCATGTCCCAGGGTACATGACATTAGAGGCATGACACTAGATGGAGAGGCCCATCAGGTTACACCTAGACGCCATTTCTCAGCATAGCCATCCCCTTGCTGAGGATTTGCTAGAAACAAGTTGCTGGCAAGGCTTTTGCAGTCACATCAATCTATCAAACTCCTCTTGAAAGTCCAGACTCCAACAGCCTTCACACGTTAAAGCACATTCATGATAGAGTACTTTGGTAGCTGGGATTTACTTCAGGATTTTTAATTAGTCATCACTGGTTTTACTGACCAGTCATAAGCCCTTGTGCAGACGAAGGGTTAGAACACTCCGCACGCTCAAATCCAGTTTGGTCTAACTTACGGAAATTTAAAGAGTTCTTCTACACAGAATGGTTTAGGTTGGAAGAGACCTTAAAGATAATCTAGTTCCAACATGCCAGAGAAAAACTGGTCAGAGATCTTAAACAGCCTTTTCGTAAGTGGAATGGATGGCAGCTAGCCAATACATAGCTACTATATTCTGCTGTGGTTTAGGAGTGTCAGGTTCCTTAAGCAAAACACGGGTCCACCGTCTTATCTCCTTCAAATACCATTAGCAAATCATGATGCCCATAATAAAACTAAGCTTCAAAAAGAAAACTGTTCTCACCTTAGCAGCTTCTATATTGAGCATGTAGTATCTCAGCAGTTCAGAGAGCTTTAAGTCTTCGTCAGATGAAACCCTACTCTCTACCTTCTGCAGAAAAGATCAGAGAGCTGGTATGTAACAGGAAACAGCAACATCCCGATTCAGAGATTCTTTCCTCTCCCCACCTCCAAAGTTTCTCTTACCCTGAGTTTCTCAAAAAGTTCAGCAACTTTCAGTAAGTACCTGGGGAAAGAAACAACCACAACATACAAGTTTCAGATACTTCTTAGTCTGATAGATGCCAGCATCAATTAGCAGGAAACCAAAAAGCTGAAGGCTGGAGTTTACTCCTCCACACAGACCCAGACTAGGACTTGAAAAGAGACCAATTCTAGGCAAAGACCTGGACAGAAGGTTCAGAGCCAGAGAGGCTGGATTCCAGCCTAACAGACTAGCAGAGCTGAGCAGCTAGATACCAGTTTAACAACACTGATTGCTAGAGCATAAAGATCTCGTGGAGAGTTTCCCTGATACTCTCCAAGAGGGATAAACTGTCTGCTTATTCAGCTATATACTTCGTTTTAACAAGGTCTGGGTAAATTGATAGCGAAGTTTAGAGAGGTAGAAGAATTCACCTCAGAAGAGGTGACAAGGTTTCCACAGCTTGAAAATGATTACTATTCTGGAACTGCAAAGGTCTAGAAGATAATACAGGCCCAGTGTAAGCTGTGGCTGTATTTAACAGCACAGTAGAACAGATACAGAACCCCTTTCTCCCATATTCTCTGGGAGTTTGTGACCTGAAAAAATTCAAGGAGGCTTCTCTTTAATAGGAGCTTTGATGCCAGCACAATTCAGCTCTATTGCTCAACTGACAAAAAAATCAGCTAGTCAAGAGCCAGATGCAATTGATAGTTTTAGGTCTGCCATAGCAGGAGCAGAGGAAAACATTTCCACGCCACTTTGTTTGCAGTTCAAGAAATTCAAACCAGCTATGACTCAGTCCCGTGGATTTTACAGAAGGAACTTGATATTCCCAGATTCAGGATATGTTTATGAACAGCTAGAATTGCTTACTTTTTGATAACTGTAGGTTCTTCTAATGCCAGGCTGTTCAAGCAAGCTGAAGTATAAATATAGTCATCTGCAACATCTGCAAGAACAAGACAAGGTTTTCAGGCTGGAATCAGCAAGACTGCAAGGTCTTTAGAAAGGTCTTTGAAAAAGATTCACTTTTATGAGATCGTGTCATCTTATCTGCTTTTGCACATGCATCCTTGATTCTGTTGTAGTAGTTTACAAGAAAAGTCTTCTCTTGCTCAAAAAAGTCTTCCACATCCTGAAAGAGAGTATGACCTGTGAAGTCAGTTATATCACTGCAGAACACAAGCTCTCCTCTATTTTGGGAGGGGCCAAAGCAATAACCATAGCCATCTGAGCACTATGCCCACCAATCCCTATCGAAGAACAATCCAAGACAAGATCCTGAACCACGGGTTTGACAAACCAAGCTGTTGGGCAAGTTTCTCTTTCACAATAAAGTGAAGATGGACTTGACACTCAACTATTCAATGCCGCAGGTTGCCTGAAGCGACCAGTAAGTTGGTACCAGACAGCCCTTAGGGTTACAAACTGTTGGCATTTCATTTCCCAGGCCTGCTGCAACACAGTAGCTAAGCAGTTTACAAGCTTGCTTCACATCCACGCCAAACACTATGTACTGTAACGCTTCATAAGGTTGTGTTTCGGGCAGCAAGTCTACTAGAAAAAGCTACCATGGCAACATGACAGAAAAGCTGAAGCTGGACCAGTTACAGGTATCTTTGATATTTGATCTCATCTAGTGCAAGCAGAAACCCCTAAGTCATGTTTGTTTGGAGCCCCAAAGTACAAAAAAGCCACAAGCACATTTGCTGAAGGTATAATTCTTTCCTTCCCACCAGTATCTTGTGTTAAGGCAACCCTTGTGCGTCCACCAGAAACTAAGCATACACTTGTTTAACAGCCTACATCTTCGATGTCCAATTTCTACAGAAGTCATAATTAATATAGGCTACTCCACCCAACCTGGGACAGCAGCAACAAGGAAGTTACCAAGGCTAACCTGACTGCCGCTCACATCAAGCCCGAAGCAGACATAACTAACATCCCTGGAGCAGGAAACAAGAAACAATCAAGATTAGGATAGAGATAAACCAACCACCTTACCTTGACTCCAGAGAAGAGGACTTCATCAGCACTCTTTACCACACTTTTTAAAAAGCCACCGAACACCTCTTTTGTGTTTTTCCTCCGAACACTCAGCTGAAACAGAGACCAAGACAGCTTTAAAAGTTATCCTGAGAGAGGAGGAAAAGTGCCTAGAGACCCGCAGTGTAGTGACATTGTTTATATCTAGTATATGACAGAGCAGGCTGATTTCCAAGCTCTCCATAATACCTGTATAAGGATGGCTCAAGTAACAAATGTTTCAACTATAACTTGTTCAACTATTCCACAGATTTTTCCCAGAAACAGCCCAGTTTCTCCTTACATATTGTGGACCAGCACCTATCACTCCATTAGGTGTGACAACATAGATGCAGTACTAACTTTAATACACCTTCATTCTTCTGGTTTTAGGACCATGCAACACAGCACAGGTACACCTGAACCCTACTCGTTCCTAAGACAGACATACGAAGCTGGCTTCCTAACCAACTTGACTAGGATTAAGTAACACTGAGATTTATAGCAGAATGAGGTCTAAAGGTCAGGCTTCCATCCTTTAGTCATCTCACGGAAGTACTGGCAATACCTGCTTGCTGATGCTGCACATAGATTTACATAATATTTTGAGTGTGCCCAGAAAAAGTGACAGCACTCCTAACATCTTGTCTCACTCAGAAAGGAAAAAAAAAAAAAGAAGTGTCTTACATCCTGATCATACTCTAGGAAAACATGAAAACTGTGATCTTTGCTGAGCACAGGATGAGAAGAAATCCGCTGAAGGAAGATTTCATGTGACGATACAGTCTTCTTGAAGACAGCGAGGTATTCACTGAAAGGGAAGAACAGACTGAGCTCCCCTCTTGTACAGCATTCCTCAACATACAAAGAATTGCTTTAATTTATCTGGTGAAAATATTCACCAGCATGCTGCTGAAGGAGCTGCCAGTGATAGAGAAGCTGTTCCAATCTCTTTATCTAGGAAGTTTTCCAGTTTGAGAGAAACTTCCCAGATCAAAGATTAAAGATTATCCAGCAGCAGACACCCTTCAAACCAGTCCCACTCAAGATCAGTTACCAACAAATAAGTTGCTCACCCAGGAGGCTCCTCTCAGTGCAGCTTTTGCAAGACAGATTCTACTTACGCTTCTAGCTCTTGCTTCATTTTGGCAAACTCTTCTTTTGTCATAGACACTTCTCCTTCCCCTAGCTTCTGCATCTTCTCTCTGGGACCATCAAAGTCAGGCTTTGAAGGTGCTGGAGGTATCTAGCCAAGGAACTGGTTAGCGATAGATGCCAGAGAATAAAGTCTTCCAAAATTACTGCTAGCCTTCTCTGGAAGGAAGCCCTTCTGCCTGGTCATGGCAAGCCAGCAGGGCTCTGAACCCAGGAATTCCAGAGGCATGTTGATGTCTAGGCCCCTGTTCATCCCTCCCATCTCTGTGCTACCCCTGCCACAGGAGGGAAACCAGCCAAGAGGAACAGCTTCTATAATCCATCCTGTACCAGCCATCTTCTGTGGCTCACAGGGTCTCCTCTAGAGACAGGATAGGAAAGAAAGACTATATTTAATGGAGTATTTCACTGTGTCATCCTCAGGCACATATTAATATCACCATAGAGTCAGGAACTCACAGAGCATCAAGGTGGGGTTTTGGGGTGTTTTTTGCCTGATCCAAGCTATATAAAGTTAACAGAGATATACTACTCAAATTTTGGGGAATTAATGCAAAAGGAAGCATGCAGAATAACAAGAGTCCTGAAACACTGGTAAAGCAGACTTCATGCCCTTACTAGTATACACTTTCAATCACTATAGTCTTTTGTTTAGAATTACATTTTTTAGGAAGTACTTACAATGAGTCCTGCGTACTCTTCAGTTTCCGTGAGTGTATCATGCAGCCACACAAAGTCTTCATGCTGCCTTGTAACTGAAAACTCAGGGCTTTGAAAAGCTGGCAGTGTAGTCTGGAAGAAAAGATACAGAAGCCTTACTGTTTTGTAAATTAGCACTTTTAGAAACAGTTCTGTCCATTTCCAAAGGAAGCTATTCTGCCTAGTAAGAGCCTCGCCTACTCCCTTTTAGCTGAGCTGGCACTCGCTCGACAGCCTTACTACTAAGGAGACTATTTAAAGAAAAGGCACTGTTGTGGAACTGCATTAATGCAGTTTGTTTTGTGAAGTTGCACAGTAGCCAGTTTCCCCACCCCCCAGCCTTCTGGTGTCAAGCTAGGATTCCTTAGCAGAGTCAATCTAGTCTATCAGCTACCTTGTCTCTCTAAAGAGAGTGGTTCAAGTCTTAGGAAATCTGAAGTTTCTGCAAAAACATACACCCTCAGACCTTTAGTAGAAAAGCTCCATCTGATTAGATTTCCTTCACTGCCAAGCCCATCTTTATGGGTACATGTATTACCAATACACGGATTACTTGCATAACATTTATGAAGACCACTTTCTACCCCATGATCTTACCTTAGTATGCACAGTGAACTTCACTCTGTCCTTTTCACTTAGGGCATCAGGTATATCGATTTGTAGCGAAGGATCAACATTCAGGTCTACAGACACAGACCTCAGCTGCAACAGAATTCACAGTATAAGCTTTGGTCAAGCATCAAGAAGTAAAGCTAGAACTGGTCACCAGCTGTAAACAAGGAGCACCTTACACCAAACCGCTGCCTCCAGGAACACCACATATGGACAAGCATGACAGCCTTGACACTGCCTGCACATCACTGACCAGCCTTCCCTTCCAAGTACAGGAAAGGAAAACTGCTTCTTAGCTTAAAGTCTGAAGGACTGATAGTTAGAGTTCACACTAAAGGTATTTGGGAAGCCTTCTCTCAGAAGCAGCATCCTTCCTTCCAGTATTCCTCCAGCCTGTTTGTGGAGCGTATCAAGCCAAAACCTATTATGCTATTTAGAGGACAGCTACAGCCCTAATAGTTCTCTCTTCAGTATGGTGTGCCTCCACAATACGTGGCAGAACAGCTCTTAAGAGCCTAGCCTTGTGTTGTTTCCTTACCTTTAGATCAGAGCTGCTACAATCTAAAGCAAGAAGAATTAAGTGCTTTATTAAGTGCTTTTATCTATTACAAAGAGCAAGTCACAGGCAAGAGCCTGATGCTTCCTCACCAGGCCCAGGCTGGTCACCACTGTCATTCTGATCTCCAAAAACTACTGCACACAGTCCAGTAGCTGTTATGACAGCTACAGAGGCTACGTTCTCTCCAATCTTGGGGAAAGTGAGACATGAAACCTGTTTAGGTTTCCATGAGGTTTAAGAGCCACTGTTGGCCAGAAGCAGGACCAAAACCCAAGAACACGTGGCCCTATCATGGAATCTGCTGAATCTTATTTTCAGGGTACCTAGCATCATGTTATTCATTGCTGCTAGAATGCCCATTTGCAGTAAAAGAAAGCACCAGTAAGCTGGCACAAGAACCGGCCTCAAAGACACCTGAACTTGGCTTTACAAAAAGCTATTTACCACTTGTAACTGCAAGTCTCTTCCCCTCTGAAATTCAGGTCTTGTCTTATCCTTGCTAGGCAGAGCTTTGTGTCTGGCCACATTTTAATGCTTTTTGTTTCCACTCAGAAGAGGTTTCTGAGCATGCTATGTGAGGAGCCTGTACAGGAGTCTTCAGGGCATACCAGATTCAATAAAGACCAGACTTGCCTTCCCAGAGCTTCAGGCAGGCCTTACACAGAGCCAGCACCTTCCTTTGGTGACATCTCTTCATTCCAACAGCCTACACCCAGAATATAACTTCAGCCCTAACAGAACTTTCCTAGAGCAGCGGAACAGCCTTCTCAGCTGCAGATGCTCTACGTTCCACACCACTAACATCCCCAGGTCATAGTCCTACTGCAGTTCCTTACAAGGTCAGCACTTGCCAACTCAGCATGCCACCCTGTTCTGGGAAGCCTGGGAAGCAGCCAGGCTGCACTCAGGAGCAGTAAGATTCGGCAGAGCCACAAGCCCACCTCTCCCTCTGGGTTACAATTTGAGCTCCCTTTACCGAGTCACACTTCACTGCTCATACTCGTCGAATGAAGACAAATGGCCTCAATTCCCTACGCAACCTCAGAAGCATCAGAAATGTTTAGGCATGTCCAGCCTAGATAACCAAGATTAACACATACATCCAGTTCTTACATCAAGTAGAATAATGTATTTAAAGACCAAGGAAGAGACTTTTACAAGCCATCAGCCACTAGTGAACACCAGCTTCTGTCACCTGTATTCCAGAAGCACGCAAGAACAACCATAATGTGACAGGCTATGAAATCTGCCTTCTAAGAGGCCCTCCCTTCAGCGCTGCAGCCTAACAAATCATTCTTGTTTTCTGCACGAGAGATAAACTGACAGAGATCAAGGTCACAACACAGGAAGTTTGCTGAAGAGCGACTGTCAGAGCCAGGCTGAATCCCCAGGCTATCACCCTTCAGAGATAATTCTGAAGGCCTTCCCAGGAAAGCAAGCTAGAGAACTGGGCCACAACTGATACATTCACCACCCTGCAGCATACCAGCGCTCTGACCGCACCAAGCGGGAACCTGCCCCACCACCTGCTACGCACAGGTCTCGGGACCGAAGCCCACAGGCAAACAGTGCCAGACAGCATCGGAGCAATCCCGTCGTGTCACAGATAGCTTGAATGCTGCCTTAAGCTTCTGTAAAGCTGCGCAAGAACTGCTGAGAGGTTGCCCTTTATAAGGTGAAGCTTTGCTTCCGAAAGCTTTGGAAACTCCCTCCCCATAGTCTGGCCATCTGCGTACTGCAGTCCAGGCCTGGTAGGTGACAAGCCTCTCTGGCTGCCTGCAGAGGACACAGCTGTCAGATCAGCATGCGTTTGCCTCCATCCAGCCTGTCCCTGCCTGGACTCCCATGACCACCGATGGTTACTGCTGTCAGTAGTGAGGGGTATGCCAGTCACTGTACCCTCATCCTTCCAGCCACGCTAAAGGGACTTCTATCTCCTGCATACCAGCTGTTAGCTAGAGCTAAAAGGAGGCAGGCAAGAAATACACCTCGTATGCAGCACACTGAGCTCTCCATTTTTACTTCTGCAGGATAGAAGGCTTTTATCCCATCCTGGGAATTGCCTTAGCAGCAAACAAGGACATAGAGCTTACAGAGCATGCCCTGAAAGACTGTTCCTAGCAGTCCCAGCACTGCTCACATCTGAATGGATGCAGTGGGACTTCAAATGCTACAGGGACCCCAACAGTACCGTCACTTCTCTCCAGCCACCCCATAGGACATATTATACTCCCCTACAGGCATGTGGTTCTGGCAGTTGCTAGGAAGGAACAGACCAAACAGCACAAGGGTGCATGGGTCAGAGGTCACTGACACTGGTTGAGGCAGAAGCTGCCCCATTCAAGCACTAGAGGAAGGATAATTAGAAGGCCACTGTTGAGACATGAGTTTCACTGGGAGTGCAGCCCACTGTCTCTTGCCAACTGAATGAAAGGTAAGTTGGTCAGTGTTTCCCAGCCAGGTAACACTAGCAACCAAAGCAGCGAGATGCAGACCCTGGTGTTTTGTGTCCTGCTTGCTTATCTTTACTGTCCAAACAGGATCAGCAATGCTAACAATATGAACTGCTGAGTCTGGAAAGTATGATAAGCCAAAGGAAACTGTTTCCTCTCAGCTAAACTAAGGAAAGGATTACACAAATCAGCCAGCCCTGAATTTGTGAACTTTAAGTGCTGTGGAGAAAGTAACCCATCATTAAACGCTGTCCGCACACCCCTCCATGCCTAGTAATTGCCTGCAGAAGAGGTGGGCAGGTAAGGGCACAAGATGGTACTGTTTTGTCAGATTAAAACAGATCATGCATCACAGGCATTTCTCCCCAGCATTAAGCACCACAAAATGCAGGGGCAAAGTGCAAGACCAGCCCAAAAACAGGACAAGAGTCAAGAACACCCCCTTAGACAGTGGTGGAATTCTGCCCCTTGCTAAAAAAAGTGTTGTACCTCCCCTAAACATCTGCTGTAAATGTACATGACCCAGCCTATACTTAGAGGCCACTGCAGGCTCAAACAAACACATCACCAAAGACAGAACAGGATTATCATGTCTACCCTTCAGGAGTCTGGTCCTCAGTGAAGGACCTGCAGCCATACGAAACAGAGGATTATAAAACCACCGGTATGCTCTTGTCCTGTGAAGGTCACTGTGGGCTCCTAACTCCAGGTCAGAGACCTTTAGGATGAGACGGTCACAGCAGCAAGGCTCAGACTACAAAGAACACTCAGATTCTCTGCCCTGAGGAGGGCAGAGGGCTTTGCTTCTCCACAGAAAGCGCTGGGACAGCACTTCTCCAATGAACTGGAAGCAAGAAACCCCCCCTCTTGCCATCACAGCTCTAGAAGGCACTAACCCAGCGCACCAAGAGCAGATGTTCCACACCAAGCCTTGAACAACACAAACACCTGCTCCTGCAGCATTAGCCACTTATCATTCAGGACCTTTCATTCCACCATCCCTCCTACACCCATCCTACAAGCAGGAATGAAGACCAACTTGCTTATGGTCACATGAAGGCTGTGCAGAGCACAGGAATTACTTTCATCTACAGGCCCCAGGCTTGTTCCTTTATCACAGCAGGCACCCAACCCAAGACCCTCCCAGGAAAACACTCTGCTCCCTGGCCTGCCATGCCTGGAAGCATTTCTCTGCTGGGACAACACTGCTTCTTCCCTGCGCTCCAGGCAGTGGGTGATAGAACGAAAGTTTCACCAACCCAGTTACCAGAACCCAGTCCATTGCCCCACAACCTCAAGGGGATATAATCCAAGCTCCGCAGCTGGAGTGAGATTGTTCTGTACTTGTAGTAGCCCATGCCCAGAGAGGTACAGAGGATGGCAACCCCTGGAGCAGTAGAGTAGGGAAACGGCTGGGTTGGGCTGGAAACTGAAACTCAACCAAACCCAGCACAGTACCCCCACTTTCACTCTCATTTCTCCTTCTCAAGCACCTTTAGAGGCTTCTGGTTTGCAATGACTACAGCAACTGTTACAGCTCCTCTGATGCCTTCCAATTCTAGGCTCACGCCTCTAGGGACTTGTATTGGGATCCCTGGGGTTTCTTGAGGATTCAAGAAAACAAAGTTTCCCTGTTCAGTAAAGATACTGTCCAGCACATCTATTTGACCTGGAAATCAGAACAAGACATCAGGCAGAGCTCTCCAGAATAACAAGCATCATACTGATGAATGTTTCTAGGCTTCAGGACCAGAAGATCAACAATAAATGTTGTGGTACTTATCAGAACACCAACATAATCACCTGACCTGGAAGCCCAGGAGAAGAGACAGCAGAGAGCATTACAGTGACCAACCCAGGTAAGAGTTCTACAGCACTTAGAGATGTTAAAAAAAACCCCAACCCACAACAAAAGAGTTGGATCGTTTAAGTACGATCCAGTGATGACCATCAGCAACCCAGGCTTCAGTTTGACAGACAGGTTACTGACTGGGCCTGACCCAGTACAAACACATCTTCCTGCTTGCAAGGATCCAGTGGAAGGAAACACCCTCAGCTGCTGGAGCTGCTTAGTTCTGTTGAGTGACTTGAATGGCTGCTGTTAAGTTTACACCCTTTGCAGCTTTAGCATCAGTTGTAGATGACTCAGTGTTACTTCTGCATTCTAACAAAAGAATCTGCCAGTGCAAGCAACTGTGTACAACATCAGTTGCCAGTGAAATAAGAATTCGTATTTGTTCTCAAAGTCAGATTAATCCAGGGCTCTTCCACATAACAAGGCTCCCAGAAGGAGCAAGGAGCCCTCCCACAAGGATTTACACGTCACAGAGCTTTCTGCTTATTGCCAGCTACCTCATAAAAAAGCTCTCCTCTTACTGATCACCTCCCTGCTGTCATTCAAGCAACAGCCACAAACAAGACTTCAGCAATCATCACATCTGCCACTAGCCAGCATCCATTACTTTTTACAGAGTAGCCTTTCTAATTAAACCAGTTTAAGTGCTCTCCAGAGAGCACTAAAAGATCATGATGTTTTCTGGCAGGTTATACACAGCCCTCAGTTCCAGAGGCCTTGTTTCAACACCCAGGAGTTAACCAGTAGGCTTTTGGGATACCTGGCCAGCAGATATTAGTGTCATTAGTTGCTGGAACTACAGTTTCAGTCATATTCAGCACAAGCAGCCCCGGATACTAAAAACATGCCTGAAAGGCACACACACAGCAGTAAAAAGCCAACAGAGTAGATGTGAAGCTTTGATTTTGCAGCCTTCGTGACAGACTTGCTGTTAGCTCTGACATTCAGCTGGAACAGCCCTGAATGAATCCAAGTTATATATAACGAGGAAAACTGAGCCAGTCTCCACGTTGCTTCTTATACTACAGAAAACGCTTTCCCAAATTCAAGACTTTGGTCTGCAGAACTCCAGTGATGCAATGGTTTAATTATTTTGCTTAAAACAAAGATAAAGGAATAACAGCTCAATTTAATCACACCAAAATCACACTCCTCACCAAGTGCGGTGCCTGCCAAGTAGGCAGAAAGCAGCCTCTACAGCCAGAGCGCCTGTTGCCACTGGCTGTGCAATAAGCTGGCCTGATCCCTTAGCTCTCCTGTCCAGGGACCTCCGCATCACTGTGCAGAAAACCAAGCAGTCACACATCTCCTTACAGACGGAGGGAGCTGCGAGACGGACACTGTAAACATTCAAGGATCCCATATTCCAAGCCAAAGCCTCTCTAGCTCACTTTGGGTCCACCTAGCAGCAGACAAGACACCTCCACCCAGCCTTCTGCTTCCCCAGCTCCAGGGGTCAAGCAACAGCTTTGGCGGTACAGACCAAATCCAGCCTGCTGCAGCCATCTGCCTATAGCTAAGCAGTTTAGCCCACAGGCCATCTGTAACATGAAGCATGCCCAGCTAAAATGGGAACTGTGCAGTGGAAGCAAACCCCTGAGCTACAGTCAGCATCTACAAGAATGTTTTACTGACCTCTTACAGCAAGGCCAGAGGTGGTGGTAGGGAGTCAGAGTAGGACAGCCTCACCATGCTCTCTTTGCTTCCCATGGATCTGAAATTGTGCCATTAGCCCAAATTGCTGGGGCAGCTTCCTGGAGGCTATGTGTCCTTGACAGTGCATTATCCTTAGTCAGTAGCTTTCACCACACTAGCAGTTCATCTCCCTGCTGGCTTTCGGGCCCAGCAGCACGCAGAAGCAGTTTTCTTGCTAAGCATAAGCAAGATCTAGCAGGTCCTCATTCTTCCCAGAACACGTAGCAGAAGTTGTCAAGCACTGAGAACCACAAGTGGCAACAGCAAGTCCCAGGCTATGACATACTGTTTGGTCTGCCACTGCCTGTTCTGAGAAAGAGGGGCTACGATACTCACGCTCCGTATTTTGATCTAGAACAGTTTAACCGCAGGCTGGAGCCTTTAAAATACTATCAAGCCACTGACATTACGAACTACCAGGATATTTGCACAAGCTTAGCTTGGCAGTCCCACTACTCCATTTCCCAAAGTGCCTTTTCCTCCCCACGACGGATTACACCATCTCTCCCACCGCACTTCCAATCATCCTTATCCTACCCTCCCTTCCTCTTCCTACATATCCTGACCCTCTCCTGCTTCGCCACCTCAGGGTCAGTTTTTAGTTTATACTTACCAATGGTTCCTATTCAAGGTTAATACCCAATGAAGCTTCCTTTATAGGCATAGGCTTTATCTACAGGCCACACACCAGTTCCATGTTGCTGTTTCCTTACCTAAGCAGGAGCAGACAAGATAAGAGTATTTCTATCCTCCCCCCCTTACTGCTGGAATCCCAAAACAGCCCCTACTACCTGAAACAAGATAGGTAATCTTTGGCCATTGAGCATTAGAGTTTAAAGCTATTCCAGCCCTCTCTGTGGGAACATTCTCCCCTTCCCCCAAGATTCCTGTCTGCTACACTTAAAGTTACCAATTGCTGCAAGACAGTTGATATTTTACCTTCCCCTCCAGCCATCACCTGCAGGTCCTGCAAGCCTGCAGAGGCTTTCACTCAGTATTCTCCAATAGCAGGTACTTCAATACTAACAGTTTCATATGTAGCAGAAAGAAGGTTCAAGCACCAGCTAGTTCACAACTCAAAACAAATAACTAGAAAACACCCGTTCAGCCAACTTTTGCCCATTCTACTGGCTAAAGATTGTTTTAAAAGATTTATATGCAAGAGAAGCAGATGAAAGGAAGTAAGTTATTCAAGGCACAGGCATTCCTAGCCTTCAAGTCGGGTAATATACATCTTCAAAAGACTGAGAAGACACAGACTGCAAAGACTGAAGCACCCTTAACAGCTTAAAACACAAGTCATCTCCCTGCAAGCGAGTTCAGCTTAGTCACAATGCAAAGCTGCGTTCAGATACGACAGTAAGAAAATCAAGCAGACAGCTCACAGGCTGTTACAGAGCTACCTTACCGTCTGTTCTAGGCGTGTTGGGGGTAGTTATTAAATCAGGTAGGCTACGTAGACTAAGTCAAGTAGCTTATCCAGTATGAGAATTAATTCCAAGCGCTGTCTATATACACACACTAAGTCACAAAGTTCCTGTTTTAGCAGTTAGTTTGCATTTCCTCTGAGCTGAGAGTCCTAACACTGATTGGGTAACACCCCATGCTCCCCCAAAGACAAGACATAAGCCTCTTTGGCACTTAAAGCTTCAACACCGCCAGAGAAAAGAAAGCCAAGCCAGGTACCGAGGTGACAACCAAAGGGACGCGGCATCAGAGCCGAAGTGACAGCTGACAGCCTAATTAACACACCACGCAGCCGGGCAGGCTGCTCGCAGACACGCGAGGCAGCTGACCCACTGAGGAAAAGCCAGTTTCAATGCCCCTAGCAGAAGCACTTCACCGCGAGGGCCCAGCCGCAGGTCCCGAGAGCGGCTCCTGCGCCCTCCCGGCAGGCCCTGCTCCCGCGGCTCCGAGGGAGGCCCCGCTAGTCCCCCCGCCACAGAGCGGGTGCTCCGCTCCCGGCCAGTCCTGCCTTAGGGCAGCAGCCGAGCCCGTCCCTTCTCCTCCTTCCCACCCTGTTTTCAGCTCTCTCCGTCCCCCTCACCTTTCCCTCGGGGGCAGCACCCCGCACTCACCCCCACCACCTGCCCTCGGAGGACCGTGGGCACCGGGAGCAAGCGGCACAGGGGCCAAGAACCCCAGGAACTGAAATACGAACGCTGAAACGAGGGGAAACAAAAACCTGTCACTGCCCCGGCGCCGCCGGGGGAGCCCTATCGCACCCTGCGGGGCCAGCCCGGGGCTAACCCCACAGCCCGCCTCGGCCGCACCCGGGCCGCCACCCTCACCTTGCTCTGCGCGTCCTCTCGGAGCAAAGCCATCTCGCCCAGGCACGGCCAAGCACCCACCGCCCGCCCCGCCACCGCCTCATATAGCCCGGGGCGGAGCCGCGGCCGCCCCGCGCCGCCAGCGACACACCCCCGCGTCCCGGCGGCCCCTGCGCGGGCCCGGCTCCCGGAGGAGGCCGCGGCTCCCGCCACCGCCGGGGCGGCGGCCATCTTGGGTAAGGGCAAGGGTGCCGTTTGCCTTCATCCAAGATGGTGGCGTAACGCTTCATGGGGTTTTTTTCCTTGCTTCGAAAGATCTGGGTTATTCTGTTCAGAGACTTCCAAAGAAAAGAAAGGAATGAGAGAAGGCACGCCAACCTCACCACCGCCCTCGGGGGCTCCAGAGCCGAGATCCCCGTCCTGCCCCACTGCGGAGGAGAACTACAAATCCCGGGAGGCCGCGGGGCGCGCGCTTGCGCAGTGTGCGCGGCGGCGGCGGCCGGAGCGCGCCTGCGTACGGGGTGCCGCGGCGGTGGCGGGAAGCGAGGAGCTGAGGTAACGGGTGCCTTGGGTTTTCCTCTCCGCGGCTGCTCTTCGTGAGCGGGGCTGGGCTCCGGCCCCGGCCCGGCCAAGGCGGTGGCCGCTTACAGCGTGTGGGGGGAGGCGGATTGGGGTTGTCCGGCCCGGTAGCGAGGCGCTCCCTTGACGCCGGCCGCTCCACCAGGCCCAGGTTAGCTGAGGGAGAGCGGCAGCCTGCCCCGGTATCCAGACCTGCAGCTCCCTCCTTCCGTGGCCTCCCGGCATTTGGTTTGTACCCCAACCGCACGCCTGGCGAACGTGTGCCCTCCCCTGCCCCCGGGGCTGTCACCGAGCGGGCCTGCCGGGGGGCTGCCGGGGGCTGGAGGGGCCATGCCCGCTGAGGCAGTGGGGCAGGTGGCTGCGAGCAGGGCTGCTTGTTGAGGACAGCCTCTCCCTGGGACTGAGAGGGAAGGCCTGCGCAAGCCTAGGCTGCCAGCGCAGTCTGGAATTTTCAGGCACCTGGTGCCTGTGCAGAGAAGTTGTCTGTCTGCCGGGGGGTGCTTGCTGGTCACCGAGATTAGGCCAGCTCTTTCACAGGTTGTTTTGCCAGAAATGCTCACTTTGTGTTACAACCCTGTTTCCCACTGACTCCCAGTGCTGAAGCTTCTTGTCCCCAGTGTAGCTCTGTGGGCTTGTGCTTTAAACTAGGTTGCTGCTATTACTGTTGTTGTTTTAAATCTCCTTTTTCTCCCCACGCTCTTAACTTTCCAACAGAGGGAGGTGTATTTTTAATCGGGATAGATTCAAGGATTGAGTCTACAGACTGCAAGGAACCAAGGAAGAGAGGTTGAGGGCAGGGAATGGGCAAGTGTGCAAAGTCCCAAAATTGGTTTATGGGTCAAAACTCTGTATTATTAAGCTTTAACCAGAAAAAAGAGAAAGTGGTCATTCTGACCAAGAAGATACGTTGTTGTTGCCCTTGTACATCAAACAGCAATAATTCTTCCCAGATAAAAGCCTGCGATGTTAATTTAAGATTGTATCTTCAGTGGATTTGCTGTGCCCAGATGAGGGACACAGGGCAACAGGTCTTTAACTGTGTTCAGTAGTGTTCTTTCTTATCATCTCTGAAGTAAACTAGTGCTTTTGTCTGTTTGATAGGTGATGTGAAGAAAAAGCTATACTGATTATTGTGTGAAACTATAGCTGGAGGAAGATTTTTATGGTTGTGGACACTTTCTTAAGTAACTTTTGTTTCCCTCACTTAGGCTACTCATTCCTGTCCACTAAAAGCTTCTACCGTTGCGTTAGTGCAGTTGTTGGAGCTGCAAATTCAACTAACTTGGGAAACTTAAAAGAAGCCCTCTTTTCTTTTTTTTTCCCCCCAGGTTATTTTATTTGTGTTCAGCTCTGTGTGGCTCATCATGCAATACTCGATGCAATTCTACCAGTCCTCGAACACGAACTGTTTCAGAGAGAAGGGAGACACTTCCCCTGAGAGAAATACCAACTAAATTCTGTTCTTTGTGTATGAGAGTAGATCCAGACGACTCCAACTCCATTTCTTTCCTGTAAATGTAAGTTATTTGCACAGAAATGCTACTGTGATTTATTGAAAAACACATGCTGCTTTGTTGTGCTAGATACAAGAGTTCTTTAGTTCTTAGCAATCCCAGAACCTCTTTCCTTTCGTAGAGCAGCACAGCAGCTGACACGCTCTCCCGCTGGTTCAGTTCAGGGGGTGCACAAACATTTCCACAGGTTCTACTCCAGAACAATATAGGCTGTTAATTTACGATTCATACTAGACGAAGCATTCGCACTAGATGCTTCAGAAACACTCTACCTCTGTTCTTATGAATTGGCTCTAGGGCTCGTGATGTTGCGTGTTTTAACAGCCACATGATTCAAAGCACTGATCTGGTATAAATTTATTGCTTAGAATTATTGAAGGGGGCAGCTTACCAAAAGGGAACGTTATGCTGGATCAGGTATCATCTTGCGTCCTGCAGCTGACACAAAGCCAGGATAAACTTTTCCTTTTGTGCCCTGGCTAATGTAACAAATACACAGTCATCGACCCCGTGTTTGTTCTGTTCCCGTTAATGCGCTTGGGTAAGCATATTAATGGTCATCAGACAGTAGCCTGAGAAACTACAAACTTGGGTCTTATTACGTTGCGATAAGTATTTTTTTTCCTGTTTGATTGTAAATCACAGCAGCTCTATTTAGAGCTAAACCCCAAGAGAGGAGAGATTAATTTTTCTGCACTGCTTTTTATGATGAAAAAATACAATGAAGCAATTTGCTTCTGGTGTGAAGGTCTGATGTTTACATATCCCTTCACTGCTTTTACTGGTTTTGCTTACCTCCGGCCGCGAACTGACAGCTATTGCAGTGTGCTAACGTCGTTCGTTACTTTTCTCATCAGGGAGCAGGTTCTGTCAGGTAACCAATCGCATTCCAGCACACCAAATTCAACGTAAAAAGGCGGTTGTCTTCTGAGAAGAAGGAGCTCCTGTAAATGCTGGCATAGCAGCTTTGCAGAAGTTAGCTGCTTTATGATAGTCAGATGTCAAAACATGGGAAGCTTCTTAAAAATCAATTTACTGGAAGGATTGGTAGTAATAGTGAAGACATACAACACTGCAAAATGAGAAAACAAGTGCAGCTCCACCTAGCCCCGTTCTGCTGGACAAGGAGAGCAGATTTAGATTTCATTCGATACTAACTTTAATGTATTGATTAAAGAAGGGAAATGATGCATTCACAGTACCTTAAGTGGTGAGGTTTCCCTTGCAAGGTAGCTTGCTGTATGTCTACTCAGGCCGTAAAAAATCAGTTGCAGAATTAACCAGTTGGTACTTTTCATTACTTTCCTCCATTACTCGCTTAAGGACCATGAAGCAGTTTTTAAATCATTAACTGTTTTGATGGATATGCACTGTAATTATAGGAAACCCTTGCTAAAGACTGAGACCATCTCACAACAGTATGGCACATCTGTGCGTAGGGCACCTGGGACTGGGTCAGAAATGCCACTGCTACGTGATGCAAAGCTCTGATCCAACCTAACTGTGTTTTCTTGGTTCAGATTTGCTTTTGAGAGGTTAATTTTGTGTCAGATTACTTGCCATCGGGCTACAGAACTGTTGTTACGTGCCCAAACCGTACAAAGTCAGCGTGCAAGTGGAAGGCGAGTAAAGAAAAAAACCAGTGTCTCTGCCTACTAATTAAATGTCTGCAGCTGGAGAGGTTTGTCCTTCACAGACGAAGGACAGTATTTATGGAACCAGAGTCCAAGGTCTCAGCCTCTTGTTACAAGACGCCTTGATCTCATCAGCTGCAGCCCGTGCAGCCCCAGTTTTGCACACTGTTCCGTGTGACAGCTGCCAGCACCCACACGTTGGTGTCACTGCAGTTCTGTCCCTGCAAAACAACTCCTCCTCCTCCGGTTTTGTTTTCTGTGGCGCCTACGGTTTGGGCCGTGTATGAGGCGCTGTGTAAGAAGCGCAGGGAAAGAAAAGAGTAACGTTAAAGTATATCCAGGAGCAAAATGCTGGTGTTAGATGGCAGCGTGCGTTGCCTGTATTCTTTGTTTGCAGGGGATGGAAGGGAACTTTGCAAGGGTAAGCAGATAACTTTCAGTAGGAAAACAGGGCCTCAATTCTGCAAGTGTTTAGTGTTGGTTTAAAGGCCACTATTCAAGTCTTTACATTTTATCCGTGCGCACAAACGTTCCTAGGACTTAGCACTGCGGTTACAATGCAGTTCTGAAAGCTGTGCTGTGAACAACTACTCCGGTTTTTGGTTTTAAACTTCCTAAGTGTCTTAGAACACAACTGTGTTGGAAACTCAGTTTAGACAAATATTTTCCTATTTTACTCTGGTCTTTAAAAGATTTACTTGCATCTGAAGATACTTGCAGTCTATCTGCCTGGTTTCTCTTCGGCTTTTCTAGTCTCCGGTCTCCCACTTTCACCATGCATATACTGCTGCTGCCTGCTTTCTCCTAGGTATACAGAGGATGAACATGTTTTTATTCTCCAAAAGCTACTTTGTCCCCACAGTCCCCTTAAATTGGACATCGACTATAAACTTAGTTGTTTTGAATACCTCAGAACAATGGATTTGTTTCATTCTCTTCTGCATAGCCTTCTTTTAATTCCCTCCCTCCCTCTTTTGGAGGGGTGTTTGTTTGGGATCAGTTTTGTGTCTCCTTTCACCACAGTTCTGATACTGTTGCTGTAAGCATCCCCTGCTGCAGGGTTTGCTACTTGCAACATCTTCATCCGTTTGCCCCGTTTCACATTTTGCAGACCAGCAGCTGTTCTTTTCGGGGTCATTTCCTCATTTTATGGCTTATTGGTTCTTGTTGTATTGTTTCTCTACCAGACTTTTGGTGACATAAAGCGTATGAAGATCACAGTAGTTCTTTCTTGGGCAAAGGGCAAAAATAGGTTGATGGTAGAGTTTTATGACTCTGGAAATCACCGATTAATTTTTCTACAGGGGGAAAATATATTAACCTACAGACTGTTCCTAACAGAAGAAGGAAAACTCTTAACTACTCACAAATGCCTCTTGTCAGAATGAAATTCCTACAGCTACTGTCCAGGAAACCGGGGAAACTGGAAATGCTTTTTCAGATACCTTTTTGCCAAAAGCAATTCCCACATATGCGTCTGGCTACCTCCACTTGTCTGTACAGTAAGAAGAAAAAAGCAAACAGTTATGAGCAAGTTGACCAAGAAAAATACAATAATTTGGTTTGCTCTGTTACATCTTACAAAACCAGCTCCCAAACACCAGAGACAATATTTGAAGAAGACAATTTGTTATACGGGCCGCCAGAGAAACACAGACCTCCAGTTAAAGCTGAAACAAAAACTCCCAAAAACTGGGTTCCTTTAATAAACCCCAACAAGAGAACTCCCCTTCTCAACAGTGACTCGAAGCTCCCCATGAAAATCTCTTTGCAAAAAACAAAAATGCCCAGTGTTACCCGGATTCTTCAGCAGACTCTTTCTCCGCAGCAAGCCTTTTATTTAGAAAGATGGAAGCAGAAAATGATACTGGAACTTGGAAAAGAGGGTTTTGAAGAGTATACTAAAAGTAAGTCTTAACCACAGTGTGATTACAGAGGGGCAGCAGTGGCCTGGGTAGTTGGCTGGGAGGTGCTAGCGTGGCTGTGGTATCACGTCAAGTGTTCTGGAAATCCGTTAAGTTGTTCCCGTTTCAAGGGGTGGGAGCATTTTATGAGTGCGCTTGTTATCAATGAATCTGAACTCTGACCTTTGTTCTGGGACCACTGAGATGCATTCCGAAGTGTGTGGGATACAAGAATTAGACTGTAGACGTTCTTTGCTCTGTCCACCTGCCTCTCCTTTCTTTTCCACCTGCCTCTCCTTTCTTTCGCTATTTGCTAGTATCTGTTTACAAATGGGTATTTTCCAACTGGTGTCACTGAGCCCGTTTGCAGGTACAAAGCTACTTTGTATCGAGATGGAAATAAAGAATTCTGAAATATTATCATCTTGAGGGGTTAAAAATTATCACAGAATCACAGAATGGTTTGGATTGGAAGGGACGTTAAAGACCATCCGGTTCACACCCCCCTGCCATGGGCAGGGACACCCTCCACTAGACCAGGTTGCTCCAAGCCTCATCCAGCCTGGCCTGGAACACTGCCAGGGATCAGTGCCTTGCAGTTTAAGTTCTTCAGTAACTATTTCCTTTATCCAGTATATATAGCATCTTCTGTGACATTGGCGTGCATTTAGAGGTTTTCCAAGGACCTGCAAAGGTGACCTCCCCCCAGCCACTGCAGGACTCGAGGGGATCTGGGAGGATCCTGGGGGATAGTGGGTGGCCTCTTGTAGCTAGAATGATAAATATCCGAGTGCTCCTTACATTAATTATAATGCTTTTTAAAACTGAATATCCTGTGTTTCTGCTTTCTGAGTTACTAAGCCCTTCAGTGGATAAGGTGGTGTAACGAACCTTACATAACTATTTTAATTTGATCTTTCTCGGAATCAGACCTGAGATAAGCCCTGACTCCTAGTATTATGCCCACCCACTTTGGGAGATTAGTTCCATTCAAGTGAACCAATAAAGCAGAGGGAAATGCAGCAAAAGCCACCTAGAATAATATTTTTAATTCATAGAAATTCACAAATGCTTTTGAAGAATAAATTGAAAATCATATTATGTTTCTGAGTAATTAGTGAGACCAAAAGAGTAAAGTAAGCATTAGTATGAGAGAATAATTTCACTGTTGACACTAAATTTATTTTTCTCTCTCATTTCCTCCTTCTCTCTACATCCTGCAGCTTTCACTACAAAAACCAGGGCTGGTTTAAGCGCTATCTTGTGTAATATCTAGAACACAAGTTCCATCAGATACTACAAGTAAGGTCTAAAATGTGGGGGGTTTCACATTTTTCTTAGATCTTTTCCTCCAAGGAGAGCTCTTTCACGCAGCCTTGGAATCTATATTTCTGACCGAAGAGATGGCAACTAAGGAGCAGAGAGAAGATGTTGTTATTTCCGGCTATTTATCCAGTGTGCAACATGTCTTAAAAGATATCAGCGAAGTGAAAGCTCTGGAAAGTGCGGTTCATCATGAGAGCCTTCAGTATCTGGGCCTGGTAGACTGCGTGGCTAAGTATCGGTGAGGTACTGCTTCTCTAAGAAACCTGGTGATGCTGGTGTTGCGTGGTGCTCCGCGGCGCGTGGGAGTCCGCGTCCCGAGCCGGAGCAGTGTGTTGGCGAGCTCTCGGGGGGGAAGCTGGGCGGATCTCTAAAGAGTGGAGAAATGGATGAACTCGGAGGTGAACCTGATGACAGCAGTACTGTTGCTGCTTGCGGAGA
This sequence comes from Rhynochetos jubatus, assembly GCA_027574665.1. Classification (NCBI taxonomy): domain Eukaryota; kingdom Metazoa; phylum Chordata; class Aves; order Eurypygiformes; family Rhynochetidae; genus Rhynochetos; species Rhynochetos jubatus. Next base: position 13,038,316 of record CM050650.1, on the reverse strand, counting down.
ATTCCTTACTGGAGCAGGGTATGAGCGAGGCAGGGGTAAGTGCTCCTCAGCAGTTACCAGGAACTGCAGCAGATATTAGTAAGTCTTGATTTTTGAGATGAAAACTACCAGTGTGGAAGGGACTTACTTAGGCATAATAATGAGCAAGAGGACGTCAGGGTGAAACAGGCTGACGGTGATACGACTGACTTTGCTGTCCCATCCCTTGTTTCTTACTATTACTAAACTTAAGTTTAAAATGTTGTCCTGTCTTGTTCTTTTATGCAGAGGCCAGTTGTGTGTGATTGACTGGAAGACTTCAGAGAAACCAAAGCCGTCTCTGAAGAATACTTTTGACAACCCATTACAGGTGGCAGCATATATTGGAGCCATAAATCATGATGCCAATTACGACTTCCAGGTCAGTAGGCCTGCTGCCTGCCAAGACAAGCAGCAGCACCCATGTTATTTTCATTTCCTCCCACCTACGGCCTTTAGCACCTGCTGTCCAGCGTGGAACCATCGGTAGGGTTTGCAGCAAAGCAGCCCAACCTCAGCTCAGGTTAAGCTGACATGCTGTGAAATAACTGCACTGCCGAACCCTGCTGCCTTTGCCTGTCAGCAGTGTGTTTTCCTTGGTTTTAAGGAACTGCGGGACCCAGGGATGCTCAGCATCTTAGGAGGTCAGGTGAACCCCTAGTGCCTTGGCATCCGGGCAACTCCCACTGCTTTGTTCCGTCTGGCTTTTGCTTGCCTCGGGAGTAGGAAGGGGAAGGAGAGGAAGTAAAGCAAAAGAGCCTGCAGGCAGGGAAGTGTGGTGGGAGGGCATTGCTTGCATCACCCCTTGCTATATCCCACTAGCAAACAAGGGACTAAGTGATTTCCTTAGAGTTTGGAAGGTGTACAGCGTTTCCTTAGAGGAAAGCAGTGTGTTGTCAGTCAATCAGAAGACAGTGGAATCGTGTTTTTAAAGACTCCGAATGCAGTCCTATCCAGGCCTGCTTAGCCTAGAGGATTGTTACTTCAATGCAGGGCACTGAAGGGGGGAAATCCAAAGCAGAAAAGAGCAGGGTAATTCATCGGTTCTTCAGAGGACTTTCTAGGATATTATAAAGATCAGTAAGCGCAAGCACTGAACAGACATGGTCCTTACAGTGTGAAATAGTAATTCTGGAATTCTGCTATTAGCCTCCTGTCCCTCCCCACTTTCTCTTCACCCCAGTAGCGGTGTGGGGTTTGGATTAGAGCTGTTTGTCAAGCGTGAAGGATGTCGGAACACACCTAAGTAACCCTTTCCATTCAGACTGATGTTGGAGAGTGACATCAGTCTGGTTATGAGATCCCAGGCAAAACCTCACCAGTCACTGGGAATTTTCCCAGCGTCTGCAAGGTGTAAACAGACCCTGTCGCTCTGATACTCAGAGTTTCAGTCCTCCAGCTGTCAGCAAAGTCAGTCAGAGCTTTGAACTCCTGGTGTGTGAATGTTAGTCTCCAAGGATTCGGTGGTAAATGATTGCTCTTTTTGTTCCTCATTTCTTATTCAAGGTACTTGGATATTACGGGTTATGTTTGCGGTGAGGTTGAGTGTTCAGAGTTGCTGACTGACGTTGCCTATTAACACTGAATTTCTGACCGCCTGCTGTTGTTACCTGTAGGTTAGCTGTGGACTCATTGTGGTCGCCTATAAGAATGGCTTCCCTGCACATCCACACTTCATGGATCCCGATCTCTGCTCGCGGTACTGGAATAAGTGGCTTTTGCGCCTTGAAGAGTACCTGGAGAGAAACTGACCCAACCTGAGCTGTGCAGAGGCAGGTGGACTGAGCACTGGGCCAAAGCAAGAATCCTTTGTTTAAATCTTCCATTTGAATACGTATTCTTTTTTCAGTAACTTTGGCTAATAAGAGGCGTTTTCCCCACCCCCTCAAAAAAGAGGTGGAGTGGGGAGTGTGTATTTGCTTACATTGTAGGTGACTTAGGTGGACCTGGTGGGACAAAGCTGACTTAGATAATGTGTGGTTTTCCCCACGGAGTTTATACAACCTGAGGTTGATAGGAAAGTTTCTGTTGTCCAGTAAAACTGTTCCACCAAATCACCCTTCTTTTGTCATTTTGGAGAAAAAATAACTCGCAGAACTGAGACTTTGAAAATGAAGTTGATGAACTAAAGCAAAACATCTGGCATTGTCTGAGCTGAGAGAAATGCAAACGATAAACAAATGAGGATAGTAGACTGGGTTTCAGTCAGCTTAGTCCTGGCTCGTCTCAAAGGTGCCTATTAAGAGGCTCGTTGCTATTTGTGGTTTTTCTTACAGCAACAACTGGAAAAACCGCGCTAAGAATTACAACCACAGTGCTCGTAAGCACTGATTCAAAATGCTACGGCAAGGTGATCGTTCAGCAGCGGTGGCTTAGCAAAAGAGGAGCAGGACTGTGACCAATACTCTCAGAACCTTCCAGCGAGTGTTCTGTAAGGTGGGAAGTTTGCTGCTCGTGGCTCCTCCTGCAGGTTTCCTAACAGGCTGCGTGGCCACGTCAAAGGATGAGAGTGCAAGCGGACTTTGTCCCTTCGGTTGGGAGGCTCCGTGCAGCCCAGCTCTGCAGCTGTCCTCTGCTCTCCTGCCTTCGCTCTGGGCCGACCCGACAAGGCGCCTACCCACGTGGAACCACCTCCAGCGTCAGCTTACAGCCTTTGCCAGCGCGTGGAAGTGTCTTTCCAAAAACAGGCTTGTGTCTCGGGCCTTCTGAGGAACAAAGAGCTGCTGGTTGGGTTCTGGGGGGTTGTTTTCTTGTGGGCTTCTTTTTTTCCAAGTAAGTGTGTGAATAAATGTTCCAAACCAGAAGCTACTTTTGAAGCTCCTTTCATAACACCAAGCCTGTAAGACACACAGAATAAGCCCCGATGATGTCAGGCTTTGTGCACCTGGAAAGCTTTTTTCCTCATTCTCTTTGTTTTCTCTGAATTCTATGCTTGAGTTTTCGTAATACCGCTGCGGATCACAAGTGAAAATACAACCAACCCATAAGTTTCAGGAAAATCAGCCAGAAGCATACCTAAAAACCCCAGGGGGCAGGCTTGCTGCTGCTCTGTCTTCCGCTCCTCCAGAGAACCGAACTGTGGAGACCCGTGCAATGAGACATCGTTAGCGTGGTACCTGCTCATTCAAACCTGGCCTGGTGAGGGTGTCATTACCCTCTGCTTAATTAGATTTCTATCTACAAAGACAAACGTGGAGACTGGGAAGCGGGGTTTGGAGGTGACTAACCCTGGCGATGCTGCGTGAGCGCTCGGAAGTTCTACCTGTTTTGCGAGTGTGTTCCCACATCACAGGGTTTTAGCAAGTGGGTGGTTCGGCGCCACCGAACAGGGTCGGTTTTCTCTCCAGGGGTACAAAGCGGGTGGGCAAAAGCGAGAGGTAAGATGCCCTGGGCAGAAACAGGAGGTGATAAAATGTGCTGAGTTCCCTGTCGCGGTTGAGAGTCCGGGACAGTTGGGCGACGTTTGGGATTGCTGCCTTCATCCGTGCATCCTAATGTCTGAACCATGTAGGGTTCTCATCTCGTCCTGCCTTTGGAGCCTGGGCAGTGCAGGAACCTGCTGGCTTCACCTGTGTTCCTGTTTTAGGGGAAGCCCTGTGGCTGGGGAAGGCTGTCGCCGGCCTGTCTTTAAGTCTGGGATGAGTCAGTACGGCCGGGAGGTGGTGGGCAGCCTTCAAAGGCAGCAGCGGTGGAAGTTACTGATGTCTAGGATGCTGAAAGTCTGGCTGCCTCCGGCATCCCTGCGCGAGCCCTGGAACGTTTCTGCAGAGGCGCCAGCTAGCGCCAGTTTGGGCCCGTAACAGCTGGCAGCTGGCCGTTGCCAGCATCATGCAAACTCAAACCCACTCCGTGACCAGCCTAAACTCACTTGCCAGGCTGTTCAGTTGACGTGCCCGAGGCGTCTGCTGCAGGGCGTATCGGTCTGCAGGAAAACCAGCCAGGCGCTCGGGGAGTTACTCCAGCTCCAGCATCCAGCTTGTCGGAGCTTTTCCTGGCCCGGCAGTTGAGGATTCGCGAGCTTTGCTCAGCGAGCAGCCCTACTGTTCGCTTACAGGGGCGTGATCTCGGAGGAACTGGGGATCGGCGCGTAAGCTTTAGGGGTGGGGTTTTTTCAAAGTAAGCATCTTCTCGCTCGCTCCAGATGGGGTTTTTTCCATGGATTTCCCATTTATTAAAGTATTCTGCCAACTTTCCCGTTACATAGGATGATGACAAGTTTGTTCTTTACACAGTAGCATCACTTTATTCTCATTTTCAAGGTCCCAAGCACCGACAGTTGTGCTGCATAAGGTATTAATACCATTTAAAAATGCTTTCAAACCCCTAGAAGCTTTTCCTCACAAAAACCCAAGCAGATGCCTGTACAAAACCGAGGCGAAGTGAGAAGATTTTTACGTTGCTGCGGGGACGCTCAGAATCTGCCGGTGATTACGAAGGTGCTGGCCGTGACTCGGTATTTTAGGTGGGTTACTTTTCAGCTCGTGTTTCCATGTACGTAGAACAGAGCGTATTCTCCCCGAGCGTTCGGCTTAATTGTAAGCGTGGGATGAATTTTTGGAATTTACAAACGAAATCCATGGATAGCTATGCCTTTCCCTGGATGTAAAACCTGTTCAGCGGCTGTGTCCGTGAAGTTAAGAGGCAGATGAATAACAGGCTTGGACCAGCGTGGTTGCTGAGGAACTCACCACCCCATCGCTCCCAGTATCGACACCCAAGTGCCCAGTAAGGGCTGCAGCACCTTCTGAAGGGCCCTAAAGTGTCAGGCGCTACGGGCATCCCTCTCCCCATGTTCTTAAATCCCTAAATTCCCCTTCTTGGTTGTCCTGGGTCAACAGGACTAGAGGGGGTGTCCGAAGTGCACAGGGACGCAGCGCCTCATGGCCATCGCCTTCCCTTGCAGCACTGGTCTCGCCATAAGCCCTCTAAACTGACAGCGGCTACAGAGGGGCCGGATTCGTGCCTAGTTCTGCACGGATCTCGTGAGGCGGGGGACGGGCTACGCCTCCCTCTTCACTGCATTGCGCCGCCCTCCTATTTGTGAATGGGCACTTGAGCATTAACGAGAGAAAGTATCCCAAAATGAACGCAGACACACGCACACACACCATAAAATACACACAAAAACATCTCGTCATGACAGAAAAACACGTATCTTCAAGTCATTAAAGTGTTTTCTTTGGGTTTCTGGGTCGGTATCGATGGGTGTTAAAAGGATGCGATAATAATCCCCCAAGTGAGCGCGACAAGGCCGGGAACGTTGGGGTTAAGGTTTACACTCGGATCTAAACGTGGCCAAGTTCACAGGCTGAAGTCTGCCCGGGAATAATGCCATCTCGGGTAGGGAAAGCCTGGGAGGAGAAAGCGCTGCATCCTCGCAAAAGGGTTTCGGCTCACCTGGGATCACGCTTCCATAAACCATCAGTTGCCTGCGCTGGGAGCGGAGTTTGGGTTATTTGCGCACTTTATCTTATTCACCGACGCAGCGCACTCCTCTCCTTGAAACCATTTTGCATAGAGCAACGGACCGGTAGCTGCTCTTGGACAACGTTTTTCACCCCCCAAACCTCTCCAAAGCTATTTTTTACGGGAAGTAACTGCTATTACCTTTACAAAATACACTGGGGACAGGTGAACTTATTGTCAGTGGCCTCAGGCGTGCGGTAGAGCTGCAGCAGACAACAGGTTGCCCGAGCGTCGGGTCAGTAAATCCTCCATCCAAGGGGCGACGTTCCGAGCCTGCCGTTTGTTTTGGCCAGATAAAGTCCGGTGTTCGCGACGCGTGCGGCGACACTTCTTTCAAGTTGAGGTTCTACCCACATCGAGAGGGTCCCGTTAGCAAAAAAAAAAGCATCCCTTTTGTTTCAGGGGTTTCTTTTGAGGATTGTTTTTAAAAAAATAATATATATTTCTCTCTCTCTAGTCCTACGTGTAAACTTCATTCCTTTAGACCACTGTAATCCACCGGGTCACTCATCCTTGTCGTCACCTTTGGAGTTCCTCTGCAGGACAGGGCTCAGTTTGTTCTGCAAAACCGCGGCGAGTTTTTTTGAGGTTTTTTTCAGGAAAGCGCTTCCGGGGTGAACGTTACTAACGTGCAGGTACAGGTCCTCCTGCGTGGGGCCCGTGTAGCCGCAGTCTTCGCACACGTAAAGTTTGTCCCGCCTCTGTTTGTAGGCGTATTGCTGCTGCACGCCGTGGATTTTCTTCAGGTGGGATTCCAGGGAACAGCGCTGGGTGAAGGCTTTGTTGCAAACCTCACATTTGTAAGGACGAATTCCTGCAACGTTAAAAGACAGCGATTACCGTTCCGAGCCGACCGAGGAACCGGCTAAGAGCACGCCTCTGGCGTAGCAGCTGCTGAGCAAATGCCTAGCGGCAGGGAGCTGCTAGCCCGAGGAACAATCTGCCTAAATAAACCATCTCCCTTTATGCTAAAATTTGCGGGAATGGGTTGATATATTTAGGAATAGAAAACCTAGAAACGTTTCGAGGGGACGCAGGCAGATGCTGAGGATAACAGGCGCCCATTGGCGCTTTGGTCCTGACGAGGAATCCGTTACCAACTCTTCCAAACTTACTCCTTTAAAGCCCTGACTTGAAGCCCGGTGGTTGGGTAGAACTAGCGGTTTCAGCTAACCCTTGGTTTTGGCTTTTATAACCCATGAGATCTTGCAGCATCTCGGTAACATGCTGATTTTTCTCTTGTAGGGAGCAAAGCTTAACGGGGCTTCAGTGAAGGGCAGCCCAGCGTGAACCCAGAGCAACCGCGGGACTTCAGACGGGTGAGAGCGCTTATATAGAAAGAATATGGAATATGGAATAGGGCAAAGCACCCGTGTTCACACAGTTGTAACTTTGTAGTCGGACGGTGTTAGGTTCACCTCTCAGTCGCTGATCTTTCTCCTAGAAATCCAAACAGATTACGAGTCCCAGCGAGCAGCATCCTGACTGCGTTCTTGCAAGCCTTGTAAAAGGAGGGTATCCCAGTGCACCGGCTTAAGCTAACAAGACTGAAGTTTCCCGACGCCTGCTGCTGTGAGACTGCTTCGCTTTGAACTGCCACCGGGGAGAAGCTTCAGGTCTCCATCAGAACTCACGCACAAACACGTATCTTTCACAAACAGCATTTTGGGTGCCATTTCACGCTCATCTGAAGGCAACTTAAAGCTCCACCATCCCAGGTTCCCACTGCCAACGGTGCTCCACAGGCAGGACTGCATGCACCGCAGGGGTGGTGCAGGATGGCACAGCCCAGCAAGGCTGTGGGAGCTTCGTTACTTAGGAATCACAGAATCACGGAACGGTTTGGGTTGGAAGGGGCCTTAAAGATCATCCAGTTCCAACCCCCCTGCCATGGGCAGGGACACCCTCCACTAGACCAGGTTGCTCCAAGCCTCATCCAGCCTGGCCTTGAACACTTCCAGGGATGGGGCATCATTTTAAAATCCAATTTTACTGTGTATATCAGTTACTTTTTAACATGTAACTAGCCGTGAAACTAGACTGGGATGTTTGACTTCCGCTCTCTCTGACACTGGTTACAAACCCTGCTTGGCGGTTTCCGCTGAACACCGAAATTCCATCAAGCACATGTAGACGAGCACCCGTAGCTCCAAAATAAAGCCCACGCTACCACTTCCAGCCCATTCGTCTTCTTTTTAACATTCAGATACAGCCCAGCTTTCCTGAACAGCCATCAGCTTTGACGTAAAAAGGGCCGCCGCTTTCAGAGATGCCAGATACTTCAGCCTGGAAAAGGCAGATGCCAAAATGCTCTCGGTACCGGTGCCGCAGCCAGCCTGCAACCCCTCTGTGACCCGAGGCACCAGGCAAATACAGTACATGTGAGCGTTCATACTGGAGAGGAGAAACAGTGGCACCAGGTCTCTCCTGGTAAACTTGGGGGCAACCTAACCCTAGGATTCACATTCCCAGAGCAGCGGTTTTCACTCCTGTCCTGTACAAAGAGCTTTCCTCCCTTCCAGAGTCTTCCATAATCGGCTCTAGTCCTGCGTAGTGACTTCAGCTCTACAGGCCACAGCGTACGCACCTATTTAGCTTCTGTTCTGAGTCCCTCTTGTATTTAGTTCCTGAATGTCAAAGGACAAGGGGACAGCTCGGAAAATCACTTCTTCCAGAAGCGCCGACTCCGCGCTTCAGCCATATCCCAGCAGCAGCTCCCTGCTCGTGGCCAGCAGCTTTCCTTGTCACACGAAAGCTTTGCAAACAAACCAAAACAGCCCAAAGCGCCGGCTCAGCCAAGGCTTTCCCACCGGAACGGGCGGCATTGTCCACGTGAGCGCCACAGCTACGAAACAGCTCCCGCCCACCGACGTGCTGGTGACACCTCGAGTGAAGCGCCTGGCCGACGGCGCCTAAACCAGGAAGGGACATTGCAGAGTGAGCCCGAGCAATCGGCGCGTCACACAGGTAATCCCAAACCCGGAGAGTGGGAATGTGCCCGGGAGATGCATCTCCCGGGGGCCCTACAGTGCAGACGCAGGGCTCTGGGCGCAGCCAGCTTGGCCTGCCAGAAGGTGTCATGCTTGGTGGGGATGGGGTTGGCAGTTATTTAAGGCATCGCTTCCACTAAGAAAAAGAAGAAAGAGAAACAAAAAGGTGGCCTTCTCCCTGCTCCAGGTTAGGACAAGCTCTTCCGTGACCAGCAAGCTGGATTAGAAGCAACCGATCCGATTCAAAGAACGTGACCGCTGCGATGTGGGGCGGGCTCAGGAACAGACCCGACTGCGGAGCGACCCCCGAAAGTGCATCCCTCCCGCCCGGGGGAGCGATACAGGAGCAGGACCGAGCAGAGAAGGGAAAGGGATCATTTTGCTTTCTTCCAGCACCATCATGGGCTTGAATCACAGCATCCTCGGCTACGCCGGTACGTCGGGTGAGATGTGAGCAGGGAGGGTGAACCCAGCCCAGGTTGAAGGCAACTTTTCACCCTCCCCCAATCCAGGGCAGGAACTGCTGGCAGGAGATTTCCAACCCACCGGTCCTGATTTTCAACCCATGCTGTGACCCCCACGACAAGTGAGGAGAGACGGTTTAGGCCAGCGGCCCAGCTGGTCTGGATGGCTGGATGTGCAGAGGGAAAGGGCTCCGACAGGGGACTGGGGGAGCTGGTAGCCTGAAGCTGGCGGGGACGCAGCGCTCACGGATAGCAGAAGTCAAATGCGTTGTCTAGTTTCCCTAAAAAAAGCTGGAGGCACGGCATGAACCACACTTTGGTTTCTCCAGACAGTGCCAAAATCAAGCCATAACCCCAACCCGCAGGACAGCCTGCGGCGAAGGTTCAGAAAAAAAACCCCAAGGAACTGCTGCTCGTTGCCTCTAGAGGGCAAAGCATTTTCATCCACCGCCCGCCCGCGCTCACCGGTACATGCTGGACACGATACAACGTGCGGTGAGTTATCCCGGGAGGGGTTATCCCGGTCTTGCTGTCCCAGGCACAGCAGCACGCGGCCACATCTGCACTAGATCCGGATGGCTGCTCACGCACCCCCACTGCTTCACAGGGATTCCATTAGCGCTCCTCAGATTGCGTTGGTCCCAGGGCTTCTATCTGTCCACACGCTTTTCCCTTCCCCCCACCACATCCCCGCTGTTTTTTGCCAATATGTTGGTTACCTGGGATTTGTATTGTCTTGCCGGGTTACCCTCACTCTCCATCCTTGTCCCATCTCGCCCCTTCTCCCACCTCCCGCCACCCAGAGCCGCCGGCGAACGCGTTCTCACCGGTGTGAGTCCGGACGTGTCTTTTCAGATCGAAGGTGTCGTTGAAGCCTTTTCCGCAGAAGGTGCACAAGTGCCTCTTCACCTGGCTGTGACACTTGATGTGCCGGTTGAGCATCCTCTGCAAGCGAAAGCCTTTGCCGCACAGCTCGCAGCTATGCACCGCAGCGTCGGTACAGGTGCCGGTGGTGAACTAGGGGGTGGAAGAGGACAGGGTGAGTAGGCGTCGGCATGACCAAGATTCATAGAAAACAAACAGAATAAGGAGGGATGGCTTGTTGTTGCATCAAAAAATACTTGGGATATATTCAAAACGAAAAGTGAAAGCATTCGGGAGATTCTGGCTGGGTGAGACCTTCACGCTTCCCTTGCAGTCAGGTGGGTGGCTTAACGAACTTAACGGTTTGGGACTGCCACAGGCGTTGGACAGCCTGACCTCGGGGCTTAAAACCTTCCAGAGGCAGGGACCCTCGTCCAGCCACATCCATAAGCACGGGTTCCCCGTGGGGCCCCCCTGGCATGACAAAAGTCGCACCCACGCGGTGCCCTCGCCACGCACGCCTCCAGCTGCTGTGGGTGCCTCGAAAACCGCCCGGCGGGGAACAAAAAGGTGGGTTTGGTGAGATAAAACCAAGGCACATTGCGCTGACTCAGCAGAGACTGAAACAATGGCACTAATCTCCCCGGTTGGTCTCCCTGGCTCGTTAATTTTCAAGAGAGTGTCATTAGGGGTTAATCTCCTCATTCCCGCTCCTAACACCGAAAATATTGCGCCAACACCGTGACCTAACTTGACGGAGGGAGACACTGATGATTCAGCGGGAAGAGCGTTCCTCACCGGGAAGGCTCAATGTCTGGAAGATGCAAATACTTGGCTGGCGGTTTAATTACTCGCGGGGGAGCGGACGTGCTCCCCACTAGCCGCCCGGGCCTGGGGAACGCCAGCGGAGCAGGCGCACGTCCGTCGGCTCTCGCGGCGCTCCCGGGCAGTTTCTGTGGCACGCTGAGGAAGCCCAACCCTGCCGAAGCGAGGTTTCGCTGTGACAGTTGCCAGCGGCCCAGGTGGAATTATACAAAGTAGGTTAAAGTCAAAGAGCGGCAGGGCGAGAGGAATACGTCTGGGGTTTCTTTTTCCTGAAGAGCCAGTTATTTTTCCTGGTCGCCCTCCTGCGCTTTACTAGTGAAGCAATGCTGCCTGAAATTGTAAAGGAAGAGTAAAAAAAACCAAAAAAAAAGGCAGCTGCGAAACCACGAGGTGTGAAAGGGGAGGGGGAGCCGGCTGGGAAGCTTCTGTTGGGCAACGGGTAGGGCTCCACCTCCTGCGGCCGCATATAAACGGGGTGAAAATGTAGATTAATCCTGAGATTAATAACCCCGGCGCTCCACCCGGCAGAGCGATGGGGCTGGGTTTAACGAGGTGTTAACTAGCCACGGTAAACACATCTCCTTCCCAGCACTGGGGTGGCCTGGCTCCACCTCTGCTGCGGGGAACCCTCAGAGATGGATGTGGTCCTCCCAAGCCATGAGCATCACCGTGGCACTGGGGGGGCTCGGACCTGGGTCCGTGGGTACCAGGAGGAGCTCAGGAGCAATTAATTTGCCTCCTCGGCCTGGGGAGGGACATCACAGCTCTGCTCTGCCCAGGGGACACCCGGCCGGTCCCAGGCAGCGGAGAGGCTCCTCAGCAAACTGATGGGCAGGTAATTCCTTCGCTTCACCCTCAGCTCCAGGCCCACCTCAGGGTGGCCTTTCACGGCTCCGGAGCGGGACCTTCTCCTAGCTCCCATCTCGCCAAGCCAAGGTGGCAGCGGGGTGGTGGGAAGGTTCACCACAGCCCCCCTGGGCGACTGCGACCTAGAAAGGGGCCTTTTAAGGAGGCCCCACGTTAAGGAATGAGATCCACCCACGCACCGTGGGGCATGACTCCTTGCTGCCAGGGCTGGTCCTTCCTGGCTGGGTTCGGAGCTCCTGCGGGACCAGCGCCAAGCAGGTCAGGGGCGGCACGTCCCAGGCGGGGATGAGGGAAGGAGGCAAAGGGCACTGGAAGATGACGGTACGGCTCGCCTCGCCGCTGCCATCCTACGGCCGGCCGCCCTCACGGGCCTCCACCCGGGTGTGTGCCACGGGCGCCGTCACCTCTCGCAGAGACAGCCCGAGGGGCTGCTGTCACCCGGCGTCCCCGGCTCCTCCAAGCGGGGTGACCCCATCACCGGGAAAGAGGCGGAGGGGGGGCTGTGGGGGGGGGAGTAGGCGTGCGGTTACCTTGATTTTTGACCTGACCGCGGGGCGCTTGACGGCCAGGTCCAGCAGCATCCCCCCGGCCGTGCCCAAATCGCCTGGGCCGGGCTGGGGCGTCGGGGGGTCGCTGGGTTCCGCATCCCGGGTGCCGCTGCTCCCGCTGCTCTCCAAGCTGCAGCTGTCCTCGTAGCCCAGCAGCACGCAGCCGATCCCGCCTGCGGGGCGGGGGGGGGGATGATGCGATAAGGAGGGAGGGGGGCGGCGGCGGGCGGGAGCCGCCGAGCCCCGGTGTTTAACCTGCGGGCGGGCCGCGGGCGGCGGGGGAGGATCCGCGGCTCCCGCTGCAATCGGAAACTCAAACACGAACGGTCCCAAAGTTCAAACAAGCCAGCTCCGCCGCCTTCCCGTTATACCCCGGGCAAGGGCAGGAGGAGGAGGGGAGGGGGAGGCCAGGAGGACATCACCGCCCCCACCACCCCCGGGGCCTTTCTTCCCCTCACACACACACACACACACCCCGCCAGCTTTCTCATGCAAACGAGGTTTTCCACCTTCCCGGACGCACACACCACCCCCCTCCCCGTCCCGCTCCACGCCCCGGGGTGGGAGATGGTGCCAGCCACGGGGGCGGCATCGCCCGGTGGGACCGGCGCTCCCGCCCGCCGGCTCCCCCCGACACCCCCCCACCGTTCAGCACAGCCCTCCCCGGCCCGCCGCCCGCCCCCTCGGGGCTCCCCCGGCCCGGCAAAGCCCCCAACCCTCCCCCTCCTCATCCTCCCCCCCACCCCCCACGGGGACCGAGGCGAGGGCTGGGGTCCGGCGGGGACCCGCTTCCCTCCCTGCCGGTGCCGGGGGAGGGAGCCCGGCGGCCCCGTACCTGGGATGTAGGTGTCGGCTCTCTCCTCGTCGGGCAGCCCATCCCAGCTACGCACGGCCGGCTGCGGGCTCCGGCGCTTCACCAGGAAGGCTCTGGGCATGGCGAGGGCAGGGGACACGGCTCGGCACGGCTGGGAGCGGAGCGGAGCGGCGGTTCACCCCCCGCCGCCCGCCCGCAGCCCGGCGGGGCGCGGGCGCTTTGCGCTGCCGTCCGCGGGGAGCGGGACCGCACGCACCGGGCAGAGCCGCCGAGGCGCGGGGAGGGGAAGGGGAGGGAAGAGGGGTGTGAGGGGGGGGGTGTGGGGGGAGGAAAGTTTCATAAGGTGGAATAGAAAAATGCACCAGGAAACTTGGGAAGGAGCATGCGTGCTGCAAACATAACGGTGTCAACAAGTCTGCCTACCTGTCCGACCGGTTGGAGCAGCCGAGCTTTGTTCCAGCCCTTCCTAAGGCATGAATGTTTGCAAAAGAATTTAACGTCTGAAAATTACAAAAAAAAAAAAAAAAGATAAAAATAGCGGGGGGAGCCCCGCCGGTGCTGCCCCTCCGCCCCCCGCCCGCCCCATCGGCGGGGACCCCGCGGCGCCGGACCCGCCGCCCGCCCGCCCGCCGCAGCGGGATGCTCCCCACCCGCCAGCGGTCCTGCCGCCACGGGGGATGCGCTGAGCTCACCCCCGCGCACACACCACCCCCACCCCCCCCCGGCCCCCGGGGGCGGCCCGCCGAGGGGAGGGCACCCCGGGGCGCCGGGGAAGAGGCTGAGCTGTCCTCGGGGCGGCAGCAGGCAAAGTTGCTCTTTTTCTTAATGACAAGCCTTTCTTCTGCTAAAAACAACAAAAAAAGGGGCTTTCTTCTGTTTCAGGCATTGATTTTAAGTGAAAAACGTGTCACGGCCTCAGCCTTTGCTCCCCCCTCCTCCTTTTTCATTTGCCTCTTGTCCTCTCGCCCCTCTTCCCGAAGTGGAAATGAAACAAAAGAGGACGGGTGGAGGGAAGGAAGCAAAAGAAACAGAAGAAAACCCACAAAACTGCACCAAAAAGCCTCTGCGCGCGGCAAAGCCCACGCGTGGCGTGTCCTGGGGTACTTCACAGCTCCCCGCTTTCGCAGTTAGCGCGGCGGGAGCACCCGGCGCCTTCCTCCCCCAGCACATCCTCCCGGCACAGCCGGCCCCGGGCTGGAGCGGTTACGGAGGGCCGGCGGGGCTGAGCACCGAGAGCCGTTTCCCCGCGTGGCGAGGCCTTTCCAATGGCATCACCGCCGTAGGGTTGCCGCTTTCCTCCCAAGGAGCAAAGCACGAGCTGGCGGGGATCGCCGGGGGTTTCACCGTTGGTTTCCTTGAGGTGAAGATTTAACTCCAGGGGCTGGATCAGGAGCCTCTGGAAAGGATGAGCCCTCGAATGTGGTGGCCAAATGCAAGAGCTCTGCTTAATGCGTGGTCGCGGTTACGCTCTGGGGCAAGGACCGGCGGTGTGGGGCTACTGGGGACTTTATCTAAGGGCAAACTGCTGTGAGCTCTTGCGTGGGTCTGAGACCTGAGGGTGATGGACCGGCTGAAGCCCCAGGGATGGAGGAGCCCCAGGGATGGAGGAGCCCAAGGGATGGAGGAGCCCCAGGGATGGAGAAGCCCCAGGGATGGAGAAGCCCAAGTGATGGAGGAGCCCAAGGGATGAAGAAGCCCCAGGGATGGAGGAGCCCAAGGGATGGAGGATCCCCAGGGATGGAGAAGCCCAAGGGATAGAGGAGCCCAAGGGATGAAGAAGCCCCAGGGATGGAGGAGCCCAAGGGATGGAGGAGCCCCAGGGATGGAGAAGCCCAAGGGATAGAGGAGCCCAAGGGATGAAGAAGCCCCAGGGATGGAGGAGCCCCAGGGATGGAGGAACCCAAAGGATGGAGGAGCCCCAACCCTGCATCAGGTGCCGCACCACCGGAGACATCCTCCAGGCTGAGCATCCTGACGCAACCAGTGTTCCCAGCCAGGAAACCCCAGCTGGGAGCCGTGGCGGCCCTACCCGCTGTGCCCCTTTTCGGTAGGGTCTACCGGAGCGATGCACGGGCGTGGACATCTTCATCCCAGCAGAGGAGTTACCCCACCAACCCCGCACCCCATCCTCCAGGAAGGTTTTAATCCCTGACCCACGGGACAGGCCCTGGGAGCGACGGCGAGGGCTGGGGGCACCCACTCGCTCCCCCCTGCTCCTGCCGGGAGTTCGCGGTCTCCATGGGTACCGGGTGGGAAGCCACCTCAGCACGCCTTCGGGCAACACCTCAGCGATACCGCATGTAAAACCTTCTCTCATTTTCTCTCTCTTCAGGGCTATGTAATTTCTCTGTTATGTCTGAGATTTTGCTCCGGGTCAAAACGCAGCTACATGGGTTTTAATTGATTTTTTTGCAATGCTTTCAACTTGGGGTTTCTTTTATTTAAGCCACTCCTCGTCTTTCAAGCCCAAAGAGGTAGCAAACGACATTAATCACAATTCTCCCGAACTAAGAGCTCACTGCGACTACTTTAATGCCTTCTTGCCTTTTTCAACTCCTGCTTTGAGGTTCCCGTTGAGCGAGCACGCACTTGGCTTTCAGCGGGTGCTCCAAGTCAGACGTGCACTTACAAGCACGGCTGAATCAGGAACTAAACTGTTATCGTTACTATCAGGTCTGGAGCCCCGACACGAGCGGTCACGGCTGCGGTGTGCCCAGTGCCGTCGGAGGCACGGGGTGGATGGAGGGAAAGTCCCGCGGCCTCCGGCGAGGCGAGAGGCGCTGGATGGAGAGGCACCGCCGACGCGAAGCGGAGCGCCTCGGCGGCGGTGGGCTGCCTCCCCTTGAGCTGGCGCGTGGAAATACAGACTCTTGACTAAGCCTTGGTGTTGCCTGGCCGCAGCCCAGAAGGAAGTTGTGCCGCCTTTCCTAAAAATACCATTCCTTGGTACGGATTTAACCGGGAAGAGCCTGGGGAGCTCATGGCACGGCCCCACCGACGCCGTTGCGGGGAGCCACGCGCGGCACCGCCTCCGGCGAGGCGACTCACGGACGCGTCACCGGGTGGCTGGCGTCCTTCTCCGTACACCCGCTGGAACGACGTTGCACGTACAGCTCGAGCGCTGTAATTACTCAATAAATAACAACGCTAACGAGATAATGGCACACAAACCTTTCTGTAGGATCTTGTTTAATTTTCAGCGTTAGTTGGGTGTGGGAGAAAAATCCAGTACGTTAAATTAACATTTTGGGTGTAAATCAAATTAAATGTACAAAATGCCCTGTAGGGTCAAAGCACAATGGGACCCACCCTTACGGATTTGACTACTAAAATGTGTTTCATTTGACTCGAATCATTTGGGAGCGAGGAGGGAGAGATCGGATCAAACAATGAATCAGCCATGTGTCGCTGTCGCAATCGCGCCCCGCTCCTTCCCAAACCAGCCCCGGGCGGGGTGCGGGTCGACAGACACGTGCGAGGGGCACGCAGGACTCATCCTTTCCGGACTCCCTCCGACGGCCAGCCTCGCCCCGGGTGGTACAGCACCTCGAAGGGAGAGGGGAGAGCGCGCCTGGGGCCAGGACCTGGGCGGGGGAGCGAGGGAAGGAGCTGGGCTTGAGCAGAGCAGAGCAGCGGGAGGGATGCTCGGGAAAGGAGGCGGAAGCAACGGCGCACGCCTGCTGCTCAGGGGGCGACGGCTCGGTTTTACCTCCGAACAGGGAATATTTTAGCTGTGGCTCCCCTCTCTTCTTCCTGCCTGGGCTCCTTTCCACTGTGGTCGCCAGCTCCCGGCAGAGCTCGGATGGGGGGATTTATGCAAGTCACTGCCCATGCAAGAGAGGCCACAGCTTCATATCCTTGGGAAGAGGAACCTTCACCTCCTGGGGTCTGCGGTGTCCCTGAAGCACCAGGGCTGGGACATCTGGGCTGCTGCAAGTCACCCAAACACCCGGCTGACCCCCTCTTGGCTGGTGACCCCCCACCTGCTCCCAGACGTGTTTTGGGAGAGGCAGGGAGGAGGCTGGGTGTCAAAGCGTTGCCCGGTCCTCTGCGAGAGGCATCCTGGCGTGGCACCCCTTCCTTGAAACACTCCATGTGTCCCACGTGAGGTGGGATGGTGAGCATGGAGCCCACGCACACGCCCAGGAACAGGCTCCCCAAGGCCACCCGGAGCCCCGGGCTCACATCCCGGCCACGGCAGAGGGAGAGGGTTTGCGGAAGGAAGATGGTCCCATTGCAGCGGAGGCAAGATGAGAACAAGGCAGGGTATTTCCTCTGCAGCCTTAAACAACCTGCTGCCTCCCTGGATGCCTCCTGGTGGAGGTCCAGGATGCCGTAGGGTCTTTCCAGTAGACTCACGTGGACCTCTGAGGACCACAGCTTGATAGCACTGCAGAAGAGAGCAGAGGACAGGTCTCCCCACTCTAAAAGAAGCCCTCGCCTGGGGCACATGCTGTTTCCAGCCCCAGCTTTCCTTCCACCTGGATGCCTGCCCAGTCGGGTTTTGGCAGGTCCCCAGGTTAGATGAGGAACCGCTTCACCGCAGCGGATGGAGCCGGGGTGGCTCCAGGCCAGCGTTATCTCAGAAGGAGGGAGCAGCGGCTCCGCAAGCTGCCCCAGTTTGGAGGGCGATCTGCTTTCCTTGGCCGCGCAGGGAAGGAGGGATGGAGAAGGTGCCAGCTGGGGGAAGATGGCTCCCCAGGCTGTGGCAGAACCTGCCCTGCCTGTGCTTCCCCACCGGCTTTCAAAGCACCCCACCAGGCTGACTCACCGGGCTCCCGTCTCCCTGCCTCCCACAGCCCCTGCCACTCCCAGCGTCTCCCTGTCTTTCTCCACCGATACCTCTGCTTCCTTCCCACTCCCCTCCGCCGGCTTGGCGCTGTCTCTCTGGCCGCCCACTCACTGCGGCTCCACTCCCTCGGGGCGCTCAGCGTCACCCCAGGTTGCCCGGCTGCTCCCCACCGAACCTCTGAGTCCCGCTCTCTGTGGAAACAGCACCCAGCCACCCCACAAAGCCTGTGCCGGGTGTCGGACCCCGACAGCATCCCCCCAGCATCGTCCCCCATGGGACCCATGGCCCTGAGGATAGGGGTAAGAGAACGGCGGAGGAGGAGGTGCCGCCCCATTCCCCACACATGGTCCAGCACCACTCGGTGAGGATGGGGTGACCCCCTTAGTGGGGTGTCCACTCTCTCTGTGAGCTCACAGACTCTGCTGTAGAAACACGGACGCATGAGCAGCTGTCTCTGGGGGCCCCCTGAAGACCCTTCCCCGGCTTTGCCTGCTCTGCCTAACGGCTTTTCTGTGGCTTGGTTTCCTGCGATCCCACCGTCTGCCCAGTGTTTCCTCCCCGAGAACTTCAGTGAGCTCCCACCAACAGCAGCAGAGGTTGCAAAGGTAGTGAAATCCCAGGAGTTTCCTGCTAATCCGTAGCTAAAGAGAGGACAGAAAGCTACTCCCCTCTTAATGTTCCTGCTGTGCTTAAAAATACATCATGCGCACAACCTTTATTAGACCCCAGCGAATCCGCACGGGCTCTAACCTCCGAAAGCCACATCCACACAAGGCGGAGCCTCTCCAGCTCCTCCAGCAACCGGCTGCTGGTGCTGGTGGCCTCAAGCCCCCGGGTTTCTCTGATATTTTCACTAGAGATGTCCTTCTACGCACCAAACCCAACAGCTGCGTGAACCGAGCGAAGAAAGGGGGCGGCAGCCAGCCGTCCTGATGGGTGGTTTGGATCTTGGGCTCTCTCAGGCAGGAGGTCATGGAAAGCTTCAGCCAGGCGTGTCCGGCCCAAGCAGGTGTTGATACCCCTGAAGACGAGGAGCTTCCCTGTCTGAGCCCGATTCCATCACCAAAGGTGGCCCCAGCCCCTGCTCAAATGCAGTGGGAAGGCGTGTGCGCGTGCTCTGCCGGAACCCCGCGCTCTGGCTTCGTCCTTGGGAGAGATGTTTTCCATTCCTGCTTTATGCTTGACTCAGCATCGCCACATCTCCATGTTCCCATTTAGCTGCCCGGCCGGTGCCCGCTTCAGCAGGATGACCCATGCAAACAGCAGGCATCACCCTGGAAAAGACACATTTTCTCTGCCATCGACTGGGATGTGCTGCACATCAGGATGCACTGCCGTCGGGATGCACTGCCGTCGGGATGCGCTGCCATCAGGATGCACTGCCGTCGGGATGCGCTGCCATCAGGATGCACTGCCGTCGGGATGCACTGCCGTCGGGATGCACTGCCGTCGGGATGCGCTGCCATCAGGATGCACTGCCGTCGGGATGCGCTGCCATCGGGATGTGCTGCACATGCTCATGGAGGCTGAGAGTTCAAAGAATCACAGAACGGTTTGGGTTGGAAGGGACCTTACAGACCATCTAGTTCCAACCCCCCTGCCATGGGCAGGGACACCCTCCACTGGACCAGGTGGCTCCAAGCCTCATCCAGCCTGGCCTTGGACACTCCCAGGGATGGGGCATCCACAGCTTCTCTGGGCAACCTGTCCCAGTGCCTCACCACTCTCTCTGTGAAGAATTTTCTCCTGATATCCAATCTAAATGTCCCCACTTTCAGTCTAAACCCATTACCCCTTGTCCTGTCAGTACAGGCCCTTGTAAAAAGACCCCCCCAGCTTTCCTGTGGGCTCCTACAGGCACTGGAAGGTGCTGTAAGTTCAAGCAAGGAGTGCCAGCCAGCGATGCCAGCCTGTCCCGTTAGCTGACTGGGACCCCAGCTTTTTATCAGGGGTTAGGGAGCCAGCAGTCACCCAGCTCGCTTGGGAAAAGTCTCCCTGAAAAGGCTGGCACTGGCTGCCACCAGCAGAAAAAAAGCTGGATAAGCCACAGCTGGGGTCTGACCCGGTCAGTCCCTTCCCAGGTTCCTAAAAAGCACAGGAGTGCTTTTGAAAGGTCTTTAAAATCCCTGTGCAGACCGACAGTGCCCGAGGGGGCTGCGCTTGCCCCCTCCCGCAAGCCCTGCTGGCTCTGCCATCCCCATCCAGTCTCAAACCTGGGTGGTAGAAAATCCCCCCACCCCCTGCCCCAGGACAAATGGCACCTTGGCCCCTGCCCCGCGGCTTCCTCATTCCTGCGGGATGACCAGGGCCGTAAACCCCATTGTATGCGTAGGGGGTCATGCATTTCTTTACCATTACAAATGGGCTGTAGGTGGGGTCCCTCTCTCCTTTTTGGGGGAATGGGAAGATTACCCGGGATGCAGCAGTGATAAGAGCACTGAGGGTCAGTGAGGAGCTGGAGGAAGGAATAACTGTCTCGGGTTGAGTGCTGGGGCACCTTCCCACCCTGGCCCAGCACCCTTGCAGTGAGCTCCGGAGGGTTTGGGCAGCAGCAGCAGGAGAAGATGAGGTCCTTTTGGACTCCTCTCAGCTCCTCTCTGACACGGAGAAGCCAGGACAGCCTTGGCCATGGCACTGCAGGTGCCACCTTGAGCACGTCTCCTCCAGGCCGGGACAGGGGACAGGTCAGGATGTCCCAGCCCCTGTTGGGATGATACCGTGTCAGAGATGGACCTTTCCCACTTCCTGTCCCGGTGCCGTGGCTGCACGGGGAGGGCTGGCTCCCAAGGAGAGTCCCTGCCCATCCCGCCCGCACTGGGGCAGAGCACGTGCTCCAACACGCCCAGGATGAGTTAAGCATCAGGATACGCACCCGCTGCCTACGAAATCGCCCAGGGAGCTCAGCGGTGCCGCTTCCAGCCAGGCTCCTTTCCCTACAGCTGTGGTTTGACAGATGGGGGGGATGGGGAGGGGGGCTTGGGGATGCCTGCAGCACCCATGGGTGTCTCTGCCCCCTCCCCACCCACCCATGTGGGGCCAAACCCCGACAGCATCCCTCCTCTCCCTGCTCCCTGCACAGCTGCAGCCCCAGAAGCCCTCCACTTCCTCGGGGGGCCCGATGTGGGGGCCGGGGACCCCGACACCTCCCTGCCTCGCAGCAGCCCCGGCGCTGGGGCAGGGTTACCTTCGCCGTGCAGGCTGCGTGGCGATCGCTCCCGGAGTTACTCCGCCAACGGTTTGGCTCAGGGTTGGTTTGGTGTTGGGTTTTTTTTGTACAAGGGATTTTATCTCCCGGTGCCTTTTACAATGTTTGCCAGGGGAAAAAAAAAAACAACCCAACCCCCTTCTGCCCTCGACTTCAGCAGCGGGGCCGCGGTACCTGCCCCCGCCGGCCGCGGGCAAGGGTCCGCCGATTGCCGCCAACGGGGTTGTAAAGCACTGGGCGCGCATCCTCCCTCGCCGCCGCGCCAGCAGACTTTGGCCTCCGCCTGCGTTTCAACCGCCCGTCCCCCGTCCCGCTCGGGGGGAGCGTGTGCTGGAGGTGCAGCTCCCTGGGTCTGGTACCCGCTGCGGCACCCCAAAACGAAGCACACGGACAAGCCGTGCAGTGGGAAACATGGGGCAGGTTGTTGGGGGGAGGCAGCATCCAGACCAATTGCCTGGCTTCGCCCAGTCCCAAAGGAGACCGGGGCGGCTGGGGCCAACGGGGGGGTCCCTTCGCACCACCTGGCCAGGGTGAAAGGAGGCCGCGGCGGGGCAAGCAGCAGAGCCCACACCTTTGTTTATCACTGACCCGCTGGCGTGGCCACCCCGGGGCTGGCTGGCTGACCGGTAACCGCACATCACCCGGCTATAAAACCGGTAGGGCACGTGTAGCGGCTGCCCCGGGATCCGGCCCTTCCCGCCGCGAGGAGGGAGCGCACGGGGGGGACGAAAACCAGAAGTAACTGTTCTGCGGGCTGGCGTTGCCCTCCCGCTCCCTAAAAACACCTGGAGAGGACCCGGGGCTCGTCCACAGGGGACGAGCGGCGGAATCCACCTGAGCTGATGGTGGAAGCCCACGTAGGAAGGATGGGGGGTGGGTGACGGTGGATTTCACGTCTTTCATGCCCGGCAGAAAATAAATCTCGCCCAAAAGTCAGGCACAGCTCTGCCCGCCTGGAGAGGAGGCTAACCCGGTGGAAATAAGGCGTGTTTAACACACACACTTCATTAATTTAAATTATTCCTCGAGTCTCCGCACGCAGAGAAGCCCCCAGTGACCCTACCTCTTAATTAGGGGACACAAAATCTTTAACACGTTTCCATTCCTTCCTCTGCATTTTTCATGGGTTTGGGCACCAACAATACTCCCCCCACACACTCCAGCAAATCCGATAGGAACATTTCCTGCCGGACCGGGGCGGCGGCAAGCCGGGAGATCAGTGCCCACGCTGCCACAACCAGCTCTGCCGCTGCTGGGGGGGAATCGCTCCGCTTCGCCAAGTGGAAAAGGGATCACAGGGAGGAAAAAGCACCTACAACGCGGCAATTAATGGGGTTTTGCCGCTATTATTAGCGCTGCCACAAGAAGGAAATCGATGCTAACAGGAGCAGGCACAGCGCACTCCCCTCCTCGGGCGGCTCTCCCGCGTGCTCGGCGGGCTGCCGGGAGAATTCCTAACGGCAGCGCCGGCAACCTCCTCCAGCGGCTTCACCCCGCAGACGGCATCTCGGTTTAGGTTGGGTTCAGGCTGGTTTTTGGGGTGTTCTCCCCAGCTGAGGCAGCCGAGCCGCTGTGTCTCGGCCGAGCGTCCCGGGTGCGTGCGAGCACGCGCGCCTGCACGTGCACGCCCAGCCGGAGGGAGGAAGAGCTGGCTGTGCAAAGGGGAAGGACAGCTGGCTCACCAAAGACGCTGGAAAAAACCCGGAAAGCTTCATGAAAACGCACCTTCGGGGTTATTTATTATTTGTTTGGTTGCGGTTTGATAAGAGGTTGGTTCCTCGTGTTACACGGGAGAAGCGGAGCAGGAGAGCAGCCATGGGTCAGGCCGTGGACTTGGGAACAGGCTCAGTTCAAACTTGATCTCCATCCCCTGGCATATTTTGCAGGGTTTTCCTTAGGCTTTAGTGCTACTGGTGACCTGCTAGGGCAAGCCACGACCGAGCGGCTGCATTTTGTGGATTCTCTGGTGGCTAATATAGGGTTGAGCTGACACTGCCACCCCTTCCCTTCGTGGCATGCTACCCTGTTTGGTGTAACCACACAAAGCTCAGCCAGCGCTCCTCCACATCCATCAGAATGGTTGGAACAGGCAAATTAAACGTGGAAGGCTGACTGAGACAGGACCTACAACGCAACCTTACCAAGGGGGCTGGCAAAGCTCGGCGCAAGAGCACGCAAGGCAGGGAGATGAGGCACAGAGGTTGCACAAGATTCATTTTCTTCAGAAACCAGGATAAAAATGCCCCCTAAGCATCGACTTCAGACATGTTATCCAAGATCTGAGCCGTTTGCCCAGGGGAAAAGTAGCCTTCAGCTTTTCACAGTCTCCTTCCCAGGTGAGTCAACCCTTCCCCGACTGGGGCTCAACCCCGTCTCCACGAGACTATGAGTGCTGCGACGCCCAGGCCAGCGAAGGAGGAACTGTGGCACAGGAAAAGGGAAAAGGGCATCAAAGAAACAAGGGCATAACACAGCAGGAACCGGCTACGGCAGCCGAGGTGTCTGTTTGAGGACATCTCACGTGGAGAGCGAGCAGCAGAGTCAGCAAAGAAAGAGGGCCAGCGGCCCTCCCGAGCCTCCTCAGCACAAGCTCATCCTCTGCCTCGCTCTCTGACAGCATCAGCACCGCAGCTCATCTCTTTGCAAGGGGTTACTGTCACCCTGCCCGTCACACACACCCCGTCGGCCCCGCGAGGCGTGTCTGCAACAGGCCTGGGGCGGTCAAGGTTGTGCTTGTTGGGGGAACTCCGACACCTCCTTCTCCCTTGTCCTTCTGCCAACTGCCAGCTAAAAAGGCCTTCCCCAGCGGTATCGCTGCCAGGCGCTCGTGCCTTCCTCCTCCATCACCCCCGCTGCCTCCGCAGCGTGTCTCTGGCCGGGCTTTCCCAACCCAGCTGGAAAACCATCCCAGAGAAAGGAAAATGGGCTTTTCCACATTGTTGCTGCTGCAGTGTTTTAAGCCAGACCCAGCTGCTGGTCTGCTCCATGGCTGGTCTTCCCAGAAGGTTGCCTCCCTGAACGAGCTCACCCCGAGCACGGGAAGGGGGCAACTGCCCAAGGCGGGAGAAGAGCAGGGCCCCAGCGGGGAAGGCGAGCCGTGCAGCAAGACCTGGCCCTTGGGAGGCAGGGGAGGGGGCCAGGAACACCTGAACTACCAGGGAAGAAACTCAGGCTGTGAAAGCACAGCCTGAACGTTCCCCGCCCTGGCGTTTAGCCCCTCAAGTGATTCATGCCAGGCTGGGGTAGAGGCACTCAGCTTCCAGCCGGGGTGAGCTGCGCCCTTCCACGGCGCCGAGGGCGCTGCGCTGGCTCACATCCGCCGCGCATCTGGCTCGACCCTGTTCTTGGCACTCCAGCGGCCTTGGATGCGTTACAAGCACTAATGCGTAAGTCTTAATAACAGTAAACACACCGACGTGAGCAAGACTATTAGACTCAATTGGAATATTATCATTCACACTAATTTTGCCTTTCATTTTAATCACATTCATTCGGCAGACAGATGAAAAAGATTATAACAAGGAGGGATCGGCTTCACACGTTTGGTTTTCCTCTTCCATTCCGGACAGAGCTGGGGATGCGACCTCGCCATCCCCTCGGATCAACTGCTCTGTAGCTCTGCCTGGAGATACTCAAACCTGGTTGTGAGACCGGGACTGCGGTACCCGCTGAGGCTGAGGTTCCTTGTGCCCCACCGTCCTGCCTGGCAGTGAGCTGTGGCAGATGCTTGGAGGAAAGAGCACAGGAAGGATTTGAGAATAAGCCTACACCTTTCACAATAAACATCCCACCTTCATTTGTGGTTTAAGGAGTTCATGGGACAAAAGCAGCATCCAGACATCAAGGATGCTCCAGGAATTTGTGCAGTTCCTTTCTGAACCTGCAGGTAAGTCTGGCTTCTGTAGTACCAGGGGCAACGGCTTCCACAACTCACCCCCACACGGTGCGACCTTCGCATCGCTTGGTTTAAGCTTGCTACCCACACACCCACGGGGTACCCCTGGGCCGCGGGCAACGGTGCACGATTGTTCCCTGACCTCCTTCGGGCGTTTATAGACGTGGTGGCACAGCCCACCTCCCCACCGGGCATCCTTTTGTTCCATACATTTGTAAGAGTCCCATTGCCGCACCTCTGAGGTGCTCCTGTGGGTGGTAAGGGGGCAGATAGTGACCGCTGACAAGTTCCCTGTTTTCGGGAATGCGACCCAAGCTCTGTCTGCTCCACAGTAGCCAGGGGGAAGTTTGCCTCAAGCGTCACAGGGTCAAAGTGCCCTGAAAGGCTGAAGTCCTCCAGCGGAAGCCTGAAGCGCATCTGAACATGGCGGTCAAAGTCATTCACGACAGCCATCTGTTGCCCTCACACGGGAGCACTGGGAACATAAATTTTCCTCTGCCTGTAAAGCACTCGGATACTCTAGTGAGGAGGTGCCAGGGAAAAGCCTCCAGGGAGAGGAATAATGCTGTCTTCAGAGCAGGAAAAACTGCCAAACACGAGGCCTAGGGCCACACACTGAACAATGAGAAGAAACCAAACAATTGAAGAGCGGCTTTCTCCAGCTGCTTGGCCTATGCAGTTTGGGTTTTCTGGGCAAGGAAAGTGCAGAACTGGAGGTCTTCATGCAATAAAAGCAAAATTCTCTCTTGAACACAGAAGAAAATCTCCTTTTGTTTGTTTTTCAGAGCTGCAACCGCGCTGGAAACGCAACCGCGCTGGAAATGCAAGCGCACGCCACGGGAAGCTCTAGAAAAGACCCTCGGGAAACACCCCAGACCACCTTTCTCAGCCGACCCCGCTGACGTTTCTGGTCAGGAGGGTGCACACACCTGGCTGCGGCAGGGCAAGGAGCCTCCTGCCGAAGCTCAGACGGGCTCTGGGCAGGGTTCGGTCAGGGGAAAGCTCAGACGGGCTCTGGGCAGGGTTCGGTCAGGGGAAAGCTCAGACGGGCTCCGGGCAGGGTTCGGTCAGGGGAAAGCTCAGACCGGCTCCGGGCAGGGTTCGGTCAGGGGAAAGCTCAGACCGGCTCCGGGCAGGGTTCGGTCAGGGGAAAGCTCAGACCGGCTCCGGGCAGGGTTCGGTCAGGGGAAAGCTCAGACGGGCTCTGGGCAGGGTTCGGTCAGGGGAAAGCTCAGACCGGCTCTGGGCAGGGTTCGGTCAGGAGAACGCTCAGACGGGCTCCGGGCAGGGTTCGGTCAGGGGAAAGCTCAGACGGGCTCCGGGCAGGGTTCGGTCAGGGGAAAGCTCAGACGGGCTCCGGGCAGGGTTCGGTCAGGAGAACGCTCAGACCGGCTCCGGGCAGGGTTCGGTCAGGGGAAAGCTCAGACGGGCTCCGGGCAGGGTTCGGTCAGGAGAACGCTCAGACGGGCTCTGGGCAGGGTTTGGTCAGGGGAACGCTCAGACAGGCTCTGGGCAGGGTTCGGTCCGGGGAAAGCTCAGACGGGCTCTGGGCAGGGTTCGGTCAGGAGAACGCTCAGACGGGCTCCGGGCAGGGTTCGGTCCGGGGAAAGCTCAGACGGGCTCTGGGCAGGGTTCGGTCAGGGGAAAGCTCAGACGGGCTCTGGGCAGGGTTCGGTCAGGAGAACGCTCAGATGGACTCTGGGCAGGGTTCGGTCAGGGGAAAGCTCAGACGGGCTCCGGGCAGGGTTCGGTCAGGGGAACGCTCAGACGGGCTCTGGGCAGGGTTCGGTCCGGGGAAAGCTCAGACGGGTTCTGGGCAGGGCTGGGCCATGAGCACGCTGGCTGCAGGCCGCCGGTTCCGCTGCGGGCCCACCACGCAGGACGAGGTGCTGCACCCCAGGCGCAGGGCGCAAGGCCGCGGCCTGTTCCCTGTCGTGGGCCCGGGGCCAACCCGGGAGGCGCCTGGTTGCCCCAAATCCCGTCAGGAAAGCCGGGCAGCCCCGGGAACCGCTCCACGTGCGGCGCAGGCGGCCGGGAGCGGCGGCTTCAGCGTCCCCGCTGTCTCCACCGCCCCTGGCCTAGCCGGCCCATCCACTCATCGGCGGGCCGTTGCTCTCGCCTGGCTCGACGCGCTCGGCGCTCGGCTGGCGGGGGCGGGGCGTGCTTCCCCCCCCTTTCTCCCGCCCGGCCCTTCCCCCCGCGGCGAGCAGGCGGCTCCGGCACGCGCCGCCCGCCCCGCCGGCGGCGGCGATGTCCAGGAGGTCCCGGGCGGTGCTGGCCGTCTCCGCGCTGCTCTCCGCCGCCACCGTGGCGGCCGTGCACGTCCAGCAGCGGCGGGAGCGGGAGGTGAGTGACCGCCGCGGGAGCCCGGGGGGGGGAGGGCGGCGGCCGCGCCCACCGGCCGAGAAGGCCACGCCCCTTCGTCTGCGGCCACGCCCCTCGCGCCCCCCAGCCCCCCCCAGCTGGAGACCTGGCCCGAGGTGTGGGGAAAGCCACGCCCCTCTCCCGGAGCCACGCCTCTCCCGGAGCCACGCCCCCTCCGCCCCGGACCCCGCAGCCTCTCCACGTGTCTGTCTCTGCCCCCGCCGGCTCCTGGCGCCCTTCCGCGCCCCTCCCGACGCCGGGAGCCCGGAGCCCAGGGCCGTGCCTGTCCCCTGCTGTCCCCGGCGGTTCTCTCCCCACCAGCTCCCCCTTCCCACCTTGTCCGGCCGCGCCATCTGCCCCTCGGTGCTCACATGCCCGCACCCGCGCTCTTATCCCGGCCCGCGCGTTGCCCGCGGGGCCGGTGGCAGCTAAGGGCCTCGGGGTGAGGCACGGCAGGCTCGGCGCAGCCCGTTTCCCCGCAGCTGGAGGTGGTGCGATGCAGGGAGGATGTAATCCTGCACCCTCTGGGCCCAAGGGCGCTGCTCTGGCAGCATTCCCAGGGCTGTCCCCTGGCCGTGCTGTCCCGCTGCTGCTCGTCCCTCTGGCAGTGCCTTCTGCTGAGCCCCACAGGTGCGTCCCGCTGAAGGGCAAGCAGCGCTGTTCCGCGCCCTGCACCCGGCCCCCTTGCCCTGACGGGACGGGCAGGGTGCAAGCGTACGGAGATGCCGTGCGGCAGTGGCGCAGGGAAGCTTCCTGTGCTGCGCTTACAAAGATCAGGTAATCGCTGGCTGATGAGCCCAGTGAGCACCAGTGTGAGGGCACGCACCTGAGTTTTCACCCTTATTTATGAAAAATGTCCAGAAAATGCACACAAAAAGCTTGTGCTAAATGACTGTTGTTAAAGGTCTGAAGCAGCTTCCAGTTTCTAGTCCATACCCCAGCTCAGTTACAGTTTCACAGAGTGTCAGGGGTTGGAAGGGACCTCTAGAGATCTTCTAGTCCAACGCCCCTGCCAGAGCAGCATCACCCAGAGCAGATCACACAGGAACAAGTCCAGGCAGCTTTGGAAAGTCTCCAGAGAAGGAGACTCCCCCCCTCTCTGGGCAGCCTGTTCAGGGCTCTGTCCCACTCACAGGGAAGAAGGGTTTCCTGACATTCAGGCTGAACCTTCTGTTTTCCAGTTTATAACCATTGCCCCTAGTCCTGTCACTGGACACCACTAAGGAGAGCCTGGCCCCATCCTCCTGACACCCACCCTGTAGATATTGATAAGCATTGATAAGATCCCCCCTCAGCCTTTGCCAGGCTGAACAGACCCAGAACTCTCAGCCTTTCCTCATAAGGGGGATGTTCCAGGCCTCTAATCATCTTAGCAGCCCTCCTCTGGACTCTCCAGTAGCTCCCTGTCCTTCTTGATTTGGGTAGCCCAGAACTGGACACAGCACTCCAGGTGTGGCCTCACCAGAGCACAGTAGAGAGGAAGGATGACCTCCCTCGACCTGCTGGCCACGCTCTTCTTAATGCACCCCAGGATACTATTGGCCTTCCTGGCCACGGGGGCACATTGCTGGCTCACAGTTAACTTGCTGTCCACCAGCACTCCCAGGTCCTTCTCTGCAGAGCTGCTTTCCAGCAGGTCAACCCCCAGCCTGTACTGGTGCCTGGGGTTGTTCCTCCCCAGGTGCAGGACTCTACACTTGCCCTTATTGAACCTCATTCGATTTCTCCCCACCCAGCTCTCCGGCCTGTCCAGGGCACGCTGGATGGCAGCACAGTCTTCTGGCAGGGCAGCCACTCCTCCCAGTTTGGTATCATCAGCAAACTTGCCAAGGGTACACTCCATCCCTTCGTCCAGGTCACTGATGAAGATGTTCAACAGGACTGGACCCAGTACCGACCGCTGAGGAACCCCACTAGCCACAGGCTTCCCGCTAGATTCTACGCCGCCGATCACAACCCTCTGAGTTGTTCATCCATTCAGCCTGTTCTCAATCCACCTCACTGTCACCTAACTCACACTTCCTAAGCTTCCCTACGAGGGTGTTATGGGAGACACTGTCAAAAGCCTTGCTGAAGTTGAGGTAGAGTTGCCGAGCAGTAGTCGCGTTGCCTGTCACATGGGCTATAGGATGCAGTCCGTAATTACAGGATTACATTTTTTTCCCTCAAGAGATTGTCAGTGCTTGAAAATTATGGATCTTGGAAGATGAGACTGATGTGGGTAAGGAAACAGGCAGGATTTTTAGCTACCGAAGTCGGAAACCACACCAAATGGCACAGGCAGTGGCGAGAAGAGGAAGGCTGGTCTCTTGGAGCAGCGATGCGTAATGGCTCTGCGTTTGCCAGAGCTGACATACGTGCCGGGTGGATCCGCTCAGAGTTTTGTAGGTGGTTGCTAGCTAACTCGGTGTGCCTGCCCTGAGCCACTCAAAGTCTGCTGGGAATATGTGCGGAGTGCTCCTGACTGCAGCTGACATAAAAGGGGGCAGTACGTTGAGCGTGTGCTGCAGGACAACACGTGCTCTGAAAAAAAATCACCCTTGGGTATTTCAGTGAGACACCTAACCTTAATGGACATTTTTGACCTTCATCTTTGGCTAATATTTCTCCTTCATCTCATAGAGAGACCAGAAAAATAAAGGTAGGGGTAACAGGCATAAACCAGCCTACAGGTAATGTCACAGCGGGATCTGTGTATCCTGAAGTGGGCGACGGGCCGAACAAGGAATTTGAAACCAGAGGAGCTGTCAGGATCCATGCGGAGCACTGGGCGAGGCAGCGGTCTCCTGGCACGCGGAGACCCCGCTGTACCTCCTGTGCAAAGCCCCCGTAAATCACGGGCACAGCCGCAAGTTTACGGCGTGCGTTCTGCCAGCGTGTCACCTGGGTCTCTAGTAAAAGGAGTGGTGGATCAGCCAACGAGTTGATAGGGTGAATGCCCCCTGGTCGCTTGGTGTAGTTCTAGCATGGCAGGAAGAAAGCAGGGGCTTGCTGCCCTTTGCTTGTTGGGTTGCTGTGTGCTGTAGCTGTTGCTTGGCTTGCAAAATAAACTGCTTTGGTTCTCACACCAAGGTCGCTGCTGCAAGCTTCTGCCTGGCGAGAGCCTCGGTTTCCCAAATGAGACAACGGTGGGCAGCTTTCTCCCCGTGGGTCACTTTTAACTTTTTTTCACAGCTGGCAGGAACTGTTGCTCTGGAGAGTACCAGTGTCACGGCCAGCAGTTTTGCTGTCTAGAGGTGGAGGGGTCAAAGTATCCAATTGGTCAGTGACAAAACCTTTTTGGGGCTCGGGGGGACAGATCCAGGCTCTGTTCTTTGCTGTCTGTCCTGACACCCAGGCGTGGGCACAGCCTGTGAACTCTGGGTAGGGGACTCGTGACTTCAGAGGTGCCCGAGCTGTACATACGGGGATGGGTTCGCGATCCAGTCCTCTAGTTAGAAGTGATCTCAAGAGCTGAATTTGATGTTAATCTGTATGTGTTTGCAGGGATATTAGCATTCCTCAGGCTGCTGCTGCTGCAGAAGCAAAGCCAAAATGCTCAGTTCTTTTTTTTTTTTTACCAGCAATGAGTTTAATTTCTAATCACTATTCAGAAGCACTAAGGCTCAAAGCTTATCTTTGATAAATGAAATCTGAGATTTTTCTGTTTATAATTCTTCATCTTAAGTCAGGGAATAATGGCTTCAGATTTAAGGGACCCGGTTATTTAGATAATGTAATGGAAATAAGTAACGTGGATATTCTGCAGTCCCAGTGTAGGGATTATTTCAGGTTTATCTTTATGCAGTTTAATAAACTTTTGACTTTTATAAATTGCCAGGCACAAAGTGATTTGAGCTTGCTCACATTTATCTAAACTGATGCAGAAGACAAGCAGGCCTAACTTCTGAGAACAGAGGAAGGCGAGAAGATTAACTTCTTCATCGCTCTTTGTCACCCGTGGTGCTCAAATTCTGAAGGTGTCTTTTGCAAACTGCGTTTTCAAAGTAACTGCATTCAGCACCTGAAAGATGGCAGAATAGCTGTGTTTTGTGAAGGAAAAAGAATTACCTTCTTGATGTAATTGCCCAGTTACATTGTATCTTTATGGTTATTAACTAATAGGAATTAAATATTAAGTTTATGAATGTTGTCTTTAGCGATTACTAATTTGTAACCTGAGTTCAGTTGATGGAAGTGGATGGGAAGGAAATGTTCTTATTAGATTGATTTCCAGAGAGGGTTTTGGTTATTGGCTGACATACGTGCCTGTGCATTTTCTTAACAAGGTAAAATATTTCTGAAATCTTGACAGGAAAGATAATTGCCTGTGA
Source organism: Rhynochetos jubatus (assembly GCA_027574665.1). Classification (NCBI taxonomy): domain Eukaryota; kingdom Metazoa; phylum Chordata; class Aves; order Eurypygiformes; family Rhynochetidae; genus Rhynochetos; species Rhynochetos jubatus. The sequence goes on along the minus strand of CM050650.1, from coordinate 13,006,891 downwards.
AATGTGCAGTTATTGGGATTCTAGATGTAGAATAAACCCCTGTGAGGACTTGTCAAATAATAATCACAAACATCTTCTAAAATGACCGCAGGGTCAGCTTTCAAATAAATTATCTGCAGGTGTATTTTGGCACCGTGCGAACAGGTCAGATAAACTATTCGTCCTCGTGTATCATACTCTCTGATAAGCTTGTGGCTATTGCTTTGAAATCTAGTAAGTGTCTGAATACCTAAACGCGTATCGCCTGCCCCAGGAGTTGAGGCCAAACCGCTGAAGTGGACGGGGCGTCCCGTGTCCTCCTTTGCGCTGGCGCTTTGGTTAGCCAGCTCAGGGAGTTGAATCAGCAGACTATGACTTGCTTTGCAAAGGGGGAAAAAAAAAGAGAGTTGTTTTCTGCTGGCTGAGCTGCGTGCCCCTGGGGTGGGACAAGCAGCGCGGGGCGCATGGCGTGGGATGGGTGGCAGCAGCGCTGGTGGGTTGGAGTTGCCGGGGAGCTGTGTCTCAGCTGTATGTCACGGGCACAACCCATCAAACACCACATGTCCCCACGTTGCCTTCCAGAGTTAGTGTCAGCCTTGCCATCTCCTCCGTCCTGTGCCTGAGCTCACATTGCTCTGCTGCCTCCCGTGCCCCCAGATGTGCACATCTGGAGTAGAACAGCTGGTTCCCAGCTAGTCCCTCCCCTCCTTTTCCCCACCCCAGTCCATGTCACCACTTTTGGTTTCACTTATTTTTCATTCCTCTGGTGAGAAGTAAAGGTTAAACATTTCACCTAATCATCAGAGTGAAAAAACCTTCCAGGTAGCAGAGAGAGAAGAGTAAGGAGGAAACAAAAAACCAGCTGGGAGTTTCTTAGGGCTTTTTACATCCATTAAGGGGCTTACCACCAGTTTGAAGACTGGGGGTCTGTGTTTCACATCTGATTTATAATGAACATTTTCGTTAAAGGAGATATTTTACAAATGAAGCGCTTTGCTTTTCGAAGAGCTTGGCTGTGGGACATGTATCAGCCTTGCAGCAAGAGTTTACAAGGTATTTTTTCAAGCCTAACTCTCTCAGCTTGTCCCCACAGAAGAGGTGCTCCAGCCCCAAGAGTAAGAGATGAGCAGAAAGAAGCAGATGACGACACATGGCATTTTTTCCTAAAATCATTTCCGTTTTGCCACCAAATTCTCTTCAAGCAGAGGACAAGTTTTGGGGAGATAAGTGGCTGTGGCTAGGGGCCGTGGCAGAGGACTTGCAGAGGCAGCATGGTGATCAGCCCTGCGGGAGGGGTTAGAGCCTGGGTGGGGGTTAATCACATTTAGCATCCAACAGGTTGTGATAAACCCTGTTCTTTGTGTTTCAGAGGCTGTACAGTGGAGTTCTCAGAGATCTTGAGCGTCAAAATCAGAAAAAGGAGAATATTCGCCTGCTAGAAGAGCAGATTGCTTTGACAAAGCACCTTATGGAAGAAAGAGACAAGGCGCTAATGGAAAAAGGGTCCCAGCAGTCCTAAGCACAGACCGAGTCGTTAGAGGTTTGATTAAAGATGTTTGGAGATCACTGGTAACAAACTACTTGCAAGTGTTTCATCAAACAGAGGTAATCTGTGAAAGACTTTCTTTTGTGTAGGTTATAATCCAGTCCCAAAAGCCACAGGGCGGACACAAAGCATTTCCTGTGTCATCGGTACTTTGAAGCGTGGATGAACTTGTCAGTTCCGGGAGGAATAGCTCCTTGTTTCGAAAACCCTGCCTAGGATGGCTAATAACGTTCACATGAGCGGGCTGCTGAGCCGCCACGATGACGAAGCCACCAGGACCTCCACCTCAGAGGGCCTGGAGGAGGGCGAGGTGGAAGGGGAGACGCTCCTGATTGTCGAGTCTGAGGACCAGGCTTCGGTGGATTTATCGCACGACCAGAGCGGGGACTCCCTGAACAGCGACGAAGGTGACGCGTCCTGGATGGAGGAGATGTCCTATTACTGCGAGAAGTGCCAGAAGTGGATCCCAGCAAGTAAGCCTGCCAGTTGTGCTGTGTCCGTGTCAATCGCCCTGCCAGCTGTGCTGTGTCTCTGTGAATCGCCCTGCCAGCTGTGCTGTGTCTTGCTGGCATCCCTGCGGTGGTTGTTTGCGGGGTCCTGCTCACCTGCTTTACGGGGCAGCCCTTGTTCAGCTGTGTGTCACCCTATGGTGGAGAAGAAACGCAGTCTCAGCGTTGCGTGGAGCCCAGCAGCCTGATGCCGGCAGTGTGCGTCAGGTGCTTCGATCCATGAGCTGTATAGGTGTCCGAAGCTGGCATTCCCTAAAAAGAAGTGGGACTGTCCTCATTAATTAATAAAGAAAAGGGTATGCTTTCAGAAACACGCACACCCTCCTGAGTCTTGCCACTGGCGTGTTTAGAGAACTCTGGCCAAGCGACTTGGCCTCTCTGCTCACTCGGATGATGACCCTCGCCGTAAAGCACTTCCTCTGGAGGAAAGGGCTTTGGGATGCTGTCACTTCTTGGTTTTTTTTCTCCTGGTCTGTTTGTCACATCTGTGGAGCATATGGCTAAATCTCAACCTTAATGGTTTCCTGATGATGTGAATTCAATTGAGCTTTCACAGAAGCGTGTCCAGCCTGTAGCAGCTAGCTTTGCGAGGCGTTGGGAGCGAGCTGCAGAACCTGATCCCTCTGCTCCTGCTGCTTGACATAAGATATATGCTGTTAGCAATGTCACACAGTAGACTTTACTTTCTAAATTCTGGATTATCAGATGTATTATTAGATCCAAAAACTAGATATTGCTAAGCACTGGTTGTTTTTTGTTTGGTTTGGCTTTTTTTTTTTTTTGTTGATTTTTTTTAATATTTGTGGCTAGAAATAGTGAACTCTTCAGGTGGCATCTGCCTTGCAGATATGTCAGTGCTGCTCTTTTTGCCATCTTAGAATTTACCAGAAGTTACAGTGTAGAAATGGTACGGCATCGTACCGTTACGTTAATACGCAGGTAAAGGGACGTATTTACTTGAAATTTATTAAAAAAAAATGGAGCAAGGCTAAAGGTAGCATGAGCTATCCCATCTTAGGGCACTTGATTTAACGCTCAATTTGTTTTATTTTACAAAGATCTTCCTCTCTCTCGTTGCTGTGGAACAAATCCAAAGAGCAGAAAAAGCCAATCGCAGAGCAGCAGTAACTAGATACAAATGTGCAGAGTAAACGAGCTGGAAAAGGGAAATAACAGTTCTTTGGCTAATTGTTCGGTTATACGGGTATCAGTTGTCACTTGTGAAAATCAGCAACATGCTCAGACAAATAATCACTTTTTACATTGAATTGCCATGTAGAAATTCTGTTAATCTGCTAAGTGGGTTGATTTCTTTTTCCCCATTAGACAGAGGTGCAACATCAATATAGATTCCGCAATTCCTATGGAAGCAGACCATCCGTGTCTGACAAATGCTAGATCCGGTGTCGTTATACAGTAACAGAGATGTAATACTTGTAGAGAAAAATCTTTTGTATGTGAATTTTCAGAAAAGCTATAGTCTTAACTGTTTTCATGTCCTGTGATTTTATTTTTTAATTTTTCATATTTGTGTTAATTAACTCCTGCTGAGTGTAGAAGTCCTGATTCGTGTGGGGTTTTTCTGTGCTGCAGAAACGTGGCGTTAGAGCCTGTAGCTTTGGGTGCATGGGGGTTTACAGGTGGCTCTGTCCCAGCGGATCGCTTTTGTTCAGACAAACCTTTCTGCAGGGTTAGCTTTCCACAGCAAAGCATACGCTCAGGTGCTTTGCTGCTTTGGGATCAAATGCATCAACTGCAGTAAAGAAAAAATGTTTCCTGATAATGCTGGGCCATCTTTTTGGCGCTCGGTCTCAAGGAAGGAAGGAAGATCTTCCCCTGATAGGAGAAATAAATCCCTTGAAGGTTCACAGCATGCCTGCTGTAGTGCATCCTGGAGGCTGCAGTGCGTCCTGGAGGCTGCAGTGCATGGGGACTGGCAGCCTTACTTCAGTAACAGCGTGGGACAGGGAAAGAGAGCGCTGTAATGACAGGTAGCCACGAGTGGAAGGGTGACATGGTAGAGAAGGCTTGTGTATTCGGATAGCCTTTGCTCTAGCATATCCTTTTTTAACAGGTCAGCTTGTTTTTTTTAAGTAGAGTGGGAAAACAGTTGTTTATCGAAGTATATAGGTTATCCTGGGGAGGCAAGAAAGAATGAGAAATGCATCAGAAGCAAGGAAATCCTAGGCTTTGTACCTGCATTCAGATGTTAAGTAGAAGGCCCCTTTTTTATGCCTCTGCTTTTCAGTTGGTCACTGCTGGTTGCTGCGATGGGAAATGAATCTGCGCCTTCCGTCGCAGCGAGTTCTGATGCTTCCTGGGAACTGTCTGGGTCTCTGGACTCTGGGAAAAAGGCAAAAAGTACTTTTCTGCCTGATGTTGCAGGAAATCCAAATCTCCTTCGCAGCATGGTTTCTTATAAAAAGATGGATACATTGATTTTTGTCTGTTCATTTTAGGTCAACTGAGAGAACAGCTCAGCTACCTCAAAGGAGATAACTTTTTCAGATTTACTTGCTCCGATTGCTCAGAAGATGGGAAGGAGCAATTTGAACGGCTGAGGTTAACGTGGCAACAAGTAAGTAAAAGGTTTGTGCCAGCAGAACAACCACAGGACTTTCTAAAATTGTTGTTTGTTGTGTATGTGCTACCTAGAAAAGGAGGATCAGGTATAGGTAACAAAGAAACGTATGCATAAACTTCAGAAATTAATTAGCTAAGGATTGCCAGCGTATTAGAACTTGGGCATTTGGCAGGTAAATTGAAAGATAATCATACAAACCACATTCCTGGTGGGGGTTTTTTTCCTTCCCCTTATGTTACTCATGAATTCATAGCTTTAGGCAGGTTTGGAAAAGCAAAATGAATGCAATTTGGCTGCTAGGCATGAACAGGGTTTTTTTGTGTACATGAGAAAATGTAAAACTAGTGAGGTGGCAACATACAAACAGAAAGCTTGCCAGCTCCCTGAACGCAGAACTCCAGCCTGGCTGCTTGCTCACTAGCAATAGTCCTTGCTGGAATTTGCTACTTCAGTCACTTGCACACCTGAGCACTCCCAATACTTTGCATTATACAGCAGCCAACGTATAGACTGATGCACAGTGTTTTGCTCTAAACGGGGCCCCGGAGGTGGAAGCAGGCGGTGCTGGCTGCCTCTGCATAACATGAGTTTGATCAGGCAGCAGCTGCTGCTCAGCACCAAGGGTTTCCACATGCTGAGCATCGGGCAGTACGTGCGAGACATCTATCTGCATCCTTTGGGACAGCAGTGGTGGGCTGTCTCTTAACAGACCCTCTTAGAGCACCAGTTGTAACTCCTGCAGTGCTTTCTCATGGTGCCCAGTGCAGGGCTGTGCAGGGGAAAAGGTTGGCGTAGCAGTCTGTGCTTCGCCAAGTTCCAGATCCGGAGAGCAAAGGCTGCCAGCATTTGCTGACACCCAGGTCTCTTCAGAGGGGCAAAGGGAAAACCAAACTCAAAACAGGCGAGGAAGGAAGTCAACTAGTGAACTGACTGTCTCCTGAGGCTTATCTGAAGAAGGAAAAATGGGGACAGTGGTTTCTGGATTTCTTCCAGAGTGTGTGGCCTCAACAGATCTTTAGCCAGTTGAAAAGATAATTGTTTCTGACGTCCTGAGACACTGTCCCACCCGACTTAACCATTTATCTAGGATTTTGTGGGGGTTTTGTCAAACTAAGAGGGGTTGTGAGGCAGAAATAGGGTAGAGGGAACATTAAGACTGTTGTATTTCCTCATCTTGGAATCTTCAGCGATGGATTCCGGAAGGTTACAGCCCACTGTGAGAAGACTCATCTCTCTATTAAAAATACACTTCAAACTTCTCAGACAGTGAAGAATAAGTCCCTGGTGGAAGTGGTATCCAGCCGAGGCTGCGTGATGAAAGATGGTCCCAGCCCAGCTCTACCGCTTTAAGTTGTAGTCAAATGAGATGGGTACATGTAATTAACAGTTGGTCACCTAGGATTTACGTACAAAGAGGTGTGATATTTTTCAAACCTGCCCTTTAGTTTAGGCCTGCAATAGGTCTGACTGAACTTATTTGTGAATGAGCCGTGAAAGGATTGTCTTTAATGAAGATCGCCCGAGACAAACTCACATTCTGGCACACCTAGAACCATCAGTAGGTATCACGTAATTTTACAGGGAGTTTTCGGTCTGTTCAGTTTGCAATGTAACAGTAAGTATCTAAAAAAGCCGTTGTCACTATGTTTCTGATGGATTAGATAGTGGGATGACCTGTGGCCATTTTTTTTTGAAGACTTCTTCCCTAACTCCACACTACATTCAGATCCCAGCTGTTAGATGATTCATTTATACAACCACTGTAAAAGCTTGTAGCTCAGCATAAACCTGCATAACTGGGCAGCTTGCTATTCCCCTGGGATGGAGAAATCTCTGGGAGAATGTGCATCTAACAATAGAAGGATGAGAATGGGCAGCATGAAAGCAGGAAGAAGATGTGTTGCAGAAGTTGCCTATGAGATGTTGCAAAAATAAGATATTTATGAGGGAGCAAAGATTTGTGTGTGTGTGTGTGTGTGTGGCAGCTGAGAGAGGCAGCTGAGCAGATGAAACAGGAAAGATTCACTTGTATCCAACATTTTCTGTTCCAGGTTGTCATGCTGGCAATGTACAATTTGTCTCTGGAAGGAACAGGCCGTCAGGGCTACTTCAGGTGGAAAGAAGATATTTGTGCTTTCATTGAGAAACACTGGACTTTCCTATTAGGGAACAGGTAAAGACGTGATGTTTCCTTGAGGGTCTGCTTGGTCAGCCAAAGGAATTAAAATCTGTTCTACAGATGAACCAGAATCTTGGTTGATTTGGTGATATCACTGCTGAGCCTCAGTAGTGAGAACACGGGAGGATTGAATGCTGAGAACCTGAATGTAGGCATGGCGGGTATTCTTGTGAAAGAATAAGCATTTCTCAGTGGGGAAAACAGCCCCAAGACTGCCACACAAAAGCAATGTAAATGCATATATTTTGGGTTATTTCTTACCTTCCTGTAGGTAGCGTATGAACCTGCAAAGCCGCTGAGTATTTCGAAATAGAGGTCCAGCAAAGTACCATGTTACTTGGCTACAAAGCTTGTATGGACCCAGTTCTCCAGAGAGGAAAATTGTGCCTTGTCTGTTAGCTTGGTTTGGATCTTAATGCAATAGCTTTTACAGAGAAAGAGGCTGTCAGGGTAAGGACCCTCCTCGTGAGGGGCAGCCCTTGTGAGTTGCGTGCTGTACAGGCAAATGGTACCTTTCTTCTGGGCATGCTGAAGCTGTCAATCCCAAGTCTCACTGTCGGTGCCTGTGCTGCGGAGGCAGGAAAGGAGCGGAGCTAGCCTCCGAAGTTGTGGATTTGATTGACCTCGCAGCTTCTTTCCTTCCTCAGGGATTTCTCTGTTGTAAGATCTGGCCTTTCTCCCTCACCAGATGTGCTCTTTGGCTTTGCTTGCAGTGCTCGTCTGCGCCTCCTTGCTCCGTTCTCAGAATGTTAGTATTGGTGCCCTCTGGAAACCACAGGGACCCTGACCGGAAGGCGGCCGATGGCCCGTTGTCCCTCGCGCAGGGAGCCATCACCTCCCAGGGTTTGCTGCTGCCTTTTGAGATGTGCCCCTGGAACGGGACACTCCTTGCTCTGATTAAATTCAGATGAAATGATTACTGGCCTTGGAGGTAGTCTCCCCACTTGCCTGGTCAAGGCACTGATGGGGCAGGGACAGCTGAACCATGTGCAGCAGTTCAAGGCGTGCCGTGCTTTACTGCCTTGGCATATTAAAGTACAGCTTATCCAAACCAACTCTCCAGACTCCTGTCTGGAGCATTTGAATGTAATCCCCCAGGTCTGAGGGTCACTACCCCAGGGTGTGTAATTGTAACACTCAGACAGCAGCGAATACCTGTTCTGCCAAGCCCAGGCTGTGTACTCAAGTTTTGCAAAGGCAAGAAGGAATCCCAAGATTCTGTGCAAATAAGGGTTCAGACTCTACACCACGACCCTGGTTCTCCAGTATCCAAGGAATTATTGGCTACAGGAGCAATTTTTAAATATTTCATTTTGCTTTGTCCCTAAGTGACATTTTCACTAGCTTTGTGTCCTTGGAGGAGCAGAAAGTACTCACATGCCCAGTAGAGTACACTGCCCTGCAGAGTGGAAGGCTTGAATGCAGCTCCCTACCTCCCAGAGGCCAAAAATGTGCTTCAAAAACAGTTCAGTGAGTATGGCTGACCAGTATGTTGGCTAGTAGGGATCCTCTTCTGCACGCTGCAGGAGAGGTTTCATGGCAAAAAACCCCAAGCAGAGCCAGGGCTCCTGACGTATCGCATGCGTGTGTCTGTGGGACGTGCTCTGTTACCTGGCTGCTTCCTGCAGCTCCGCTGTCCTCAGTGTTCTCAGACCCCTAACTCTGCCCCTCTGCCGTGCCTCACAAGGCTGCAGGTACGGAGGGCAGGGTGGCTGGATCCCAACCCCTGTTGTTCATTCAGCCTTAGGGATCTTGTCCTACAGCTCTGGGGGTGTGCTTTGCTAGATGAAATCTCAAAGCAGTCAAGGCAGGCATTTTAATTTGTCTTTCCGTCTGTGTGAAGTGATGCCTTTATCACTGCCTTCCCTGCCGCTCCCATCCCGTATGCCCGGAGTGCTGTTTGCCACTTCACTAGTGGAATATGGCCCTGCAGTGTCAGGCCAACACAGCTATCGCTAGGATCCCGTTCTTGTATCACTGAGCTGTTAACGTCAGCATTTGGAAGCTGGGGGCTCCAGCGGTGGGGTAGACCTCTCTGTAGGCTTGGCATGTGGCAGCTCATGGACAAACCAAACGCCGTGCTACGCTTGCGTTGCATTTATGGCGCGTATGTATGCAGCGCATCGCAGCCCGCCATGCATTGCAGCCTGGCCTGCGGCGTGATTTCTGGCCGAGAAGAAATGAATTGATCTTAGTCTTAGATGAATTAAGAGCCCTCTGCCCTCTCCACCTTGGCGGAGGGAGGAGGATGAAAGCCCGGCTGGGGAGCGGGGGCCTCACGCTTGTTTTTCCCTTCTCCCACTGTAGGAAAAAGACCTCAACATGGTGGAGCACAGTCGCTGGCTGTCTCTCTGTGGGGAGCCCCTTGTTTTTCCGCTCAGGGGCACAGGAATTTGGAGAGCCGGGATGGTGGAAACTGGTTCATAACAAGCCCCCGACGATGAAACCTGAAGGAGAGAAGCTGTCTGCGTCTGCACTAAAGGCAAAAGGTAACTTTCCCTGATGGTTCCTGGCTGGGCCAGAGCTGGCAGAGCTGGAAGACATGAGAAAACTTTACTAAAATCCATGTGTTTGTGTGCATGGACAGTTTATTTTGCTTTGCTCTAATGGTTGTCTTAAGAGGACTATGCTGTGTGTACTGTAGTATGAGGAGCCTGCTATATTTTATTACCTTTTTGCACTATGCTAGCTGATATATAGGCTTTTGAGATTTGCGCAGGGATTTTTTTAGCTGAAATCTACAATTTCTCCGTTCTTCTTTACCCTGGGGAGGGTGTTTTTATCTTTTGTCTCTGGATTCAAATTCCCTTCTGTGCAGAGAAGCAAGGTGGGGGTTTAATGAGGCTTTAGTCGTGCACTGGTTTTATGCTACGTGTCCTGGAGTGAATTTCTTGTCTATTTTGAAAATAGGTTCTCTAAAATTTGTAGCCAGTGCGTTCTTCTGACCATATAGTATGTATCCAGTGACTGCAGGAGCTCAGTGGCTGTTAGAATAAGCAAACTGTTTCTGTAGCAGCTTCAAAGCCACCTCTGGATCCCATCATTACTGTGGAAGGACTCAGGAAGCGAGTAAGCCGCAATCCAGTCGAGTCGGCCATGGAGCTGAAGGAGAAGAGGTCTCGCACTCAGGAAGCCAAGGATATTCGGAGAGCCCAGAAGGAGGCAGCCGGCTTCCTGGACCGGAGTACTTCCTCCACTCCGGTTAAATTCACCAGTCGGGGCCGTCGTCCCGATATCGTCCTTGAGAAAGGAGAGGTGATTGACTTCTCTTCCTTGAGCTCTTCAGATCGTACTCCTCTGACAAGCCCTTCTCCTTCCCCATCCCTGGACTTCTCTGCTCCTGGCACTCCAGCCTCGCATTCAGCTACTCCCAGCCTTCTCTCAGAAGCAGATCTCATCCCAGACGTCATGCCACCACAGGCTCTGTTTCATGGTAAGAGATGCCATGCTTTTTATTTAATATAAGCTGTGCATAGTTATCAAGGAAGATGTTAAAAAAACCCCAAAACTTCCAATGAGCTGCAGGACCTTTTCAATAAAAGACGGAAAGTAACTGGTAAAATTCTGACTTTTTCTCAAATGTTTTTAAACGGGAGAAATTTCATTCTCATGATAACGTTGCAGCAGTTTTATAAGTTTGAACATCCGTTTAACAGATGCTAAATTTCAGTCAGGTTGCAAAGCAGTGATGCAGGCTGAACGCTGCTAGTTCCTCAAGGAGCCAGACCTCTGTCTAATTGGGAAGGGAGAGAATAAGGCACTTCTTGATGGAAGGAAGGATAGGCAGGTTCTCTCGAGGGACAAATCCTGCGCTTCTGTAACTCCTCAGTGCTGCCTCAGAGTAAAGAGAGCTTCTCCGGGGTATGCCAGCTGAAGGTGTAGCTCACCAGCTTGACCATTTGATCCCCAGTTTGCAGGAATTTTCAGCAATTTAACATTTGTCAAAGAGCGTGAGCTTGCAGCCCAGGAGAGCTGTGTTTTCAGAGGCCAGACTCCAAGGGGATTGATTCTCTGTCCTGAAATTTGACTCCTTATGGTGTCTCCCATCCAAAATCAGGAGGTCCAGAAGTATATAGAAAATGCAGCGTGTTGGGTAAACCTGCATTATTTCTCCTCAGCAGAAAAGTCCTGTGACAACCCTTTTTGAAACAGGTCTTTGATGTTTACATTTTTTTTCCTGGATTATTTTGATCTGTTGAGCAGATGATGAGGAGATGGAAGGGGATGGAGTCATAGACCCGGGAATAGAGTACGTGCCCCCTCCCAGTGGGACAGCCGGTGCTGGCACTGTGATAGCAAGCAGGAAAAAAGTGAAGACGGCTGAGCAGATCAAGCAAGAGGTGGAGAGCGAAGAAGAAAAAACAGAAAGGATGGAAGGTGACAGTGAGGATCCTGAGGAGTCAAACGCATCGCTGCAGGTCAGGGGGCGAGACAAGAGGAAGCCACAGCTGGAGAAGGATGCTAAACCCAGAGCTCCCAAGCATACCTCTGTTAGCATCTATGAGGAGAAGCTGCTGCTGAAGAGACTGGAGGCCTGTCCCAATGCCATGAGCATGACCCCAGAGGCCCGGAGACTGAGGCGCAAGCTGATCGTCAGGCAGGCCAAGAGAGAACGAGGACTGCCGCTCTTTGACTTGGACCAAGTCGTGAACGCTGCACTGCTCTTGGTGGATGGGATTTACGGAGCCAAAGAAGGAGGTGTTTCCAGGTCCCCAGTAGGACAAGCGACATACAGAACTACTAGCCAGGACTTCAGGATCTTGGACAGATACCAGGTGAGTGTTTCCAAATCTAACTGAGCTTTTGCACTGATTATTTTAGAGCTTTTGCTGTAGACAGCTGTCGTGGTTTAACTCCGGCTAGCAAAATACCACGAAGCCGCTTTCACAAATCCCCCTCCCCTCCTCCAGTGGAGGGGAAGAATCGGAGGAAAAAGAAGTAAGGAAGCTCGTAAAATTGAGATAAGAACTATTTACTAATTAAATCTAAATCAATATATGCAGGTACTACTAATACTAAATAATTAAAATAGTAGAAAATGAAACATATAGTACGATATATACAATATGATACAATCTGATACAATTTCCCACCATCCACTGACCGATGCACACCCAGATGTTGAGGGATGAAAATCAGACCCCGAGAGCCCGAGACCCACAGCCCGAGAGCGATCGCAGCCCGAGAGCCGCGGCCTGAAGGCCGGAGCCCGGGAGCCTACGCAGCAGATTCCGAGCAAACCTTATCACCGATAACACGGCCAGAAAACTCAAAACAACCCACCAGCTCCCACACGAAGGAGCCAGCACAGGAGTCAGCAAAGCAGCTAACGCAGGAGGGTGAGCAAGTGCCCAGAGAGACGAGCAAGGGAGTAAGGGAGAGAGAGAGAAGGGAAGAGTAATGGCTACCGGACCCTCTTCCCCACCCAAAGAGACCGGAACATGCCGTACTATGGGATGAAATACTTCCTGGTCAGTCTGGGTCAGCTACAGTATCCGAAGCGGACAAAAGACCTTGAGTTCAGTACAGGCCATCCCCAGCACCAGCTGAGGCCTTATCAATGTTTTCACTTACTGTCCAGCAACACAGTTCCCTGGCAACCAGAGTAAAGGGAGTTAGCCCTTTCCTGACTGAACCCAGCACAACAGCTGTGTCACCTTGAGGTTATCTGACTCCCAAAGTGAAAAGGATTATGTGAACAAGACTCATTTTGACTTGGGGCTGTGTCCCCACCAGTGCTCTCACAAACGCCTTTCTTCTTGGGACGTGCTCCCACAGCACCGCTGTCTATCAGTGTCAGCACCACAGACATCTGTATTTGTATTCCAGCCCTGCCCAAACACTGACAGTGGGGCCTGGAAGTACCCAAACGGGCGTTTGTCTTTTCATGCTGTGTCGGAGGGAGATCACTTGCAGCGCTTTTCTGAGTGATGTGTGAGCATTAAACCTGAGAGTGCGCCCTTTGAGGTGGGACCATCCTGCTGTGGGACCTGTCCATCCTGCTGCATTGGAAGGCCCTTATTCTCCCTCTGTCAATACGATTCCCCCGTATTAAGCCACTGACTAACCTTCCTGAAATGTTCTGCATTTTTTGTGCGTACAGACAATGCTGCCGGCCATGAAGGGATATCGACAGCAGACAACGAAGTTTCTGTATCGACTGGTAGGCTCCGAAGACCTGCTGACAGACCACAGTATTGTCAGTCCTTACACATCCCGTGTCCTGAAGCCTTACATCAGGTACAGCTGGTCAGAGGTTGGATTTGCTCTTGGCTTGTGAACGGACAACCCGCGGAGAGGCCACCTCTCCTGGGCAGTGCTCCTCACTCATCCCTGAAGTACAGCCCAGTGTACTCTGGTAATCCTGAAAGGACAGTGTTTTCTTTAGCTGGGCAGTTAAACTGGCTCTGCATCGGGAAGGGGAAACTCCAAGAGAGGGCAGGGCAGAGAGGGAATCGCCGTAGTCATTCAGTGCAAGTCGCGCCCGCTCTTGGGTCAGAACCACAATTGCCTTGCTCCTGCTGCAAGGAGAGGCTGGCTTGGCCTGCTGCGGATCTGGGAGGTGTCCTGGCCTCTGCCACAAGGGGTTTTTTGCTGAGCTGGGTGCTGCTTTCCTACGTGAATGGAAGACCGTTCTATTGTTCCAAGTTGAGCGTGTCAGAAAATATTTCATGGGCAGTACCCATTCAGCTGCCGTGGCAGTTATTGTTGCTCACTCGCCTTTTGTGTTTGCTTTTCATGTAACTGGCAGGCGCGATTACGAGACAAAGCCCCCAAAACTCAGGCTGCTGGCAGAAATCCGGGCATATCCACACAGGAATGATCTCAACTGGAAGGCTGAGCCAGAAGCACCCGTTGATTACTGCTATGTTCGCCCTAATCACATCCCCACTATAAACTCCATGTGCCACGAATTCTTCTGGCCCGGTAAGGTTTCTTCAGTGCTTGGTTTTCTAACAAGGAAACGGTTTTGTTCAGAAAACAATATTCTTGGGCCAAAGTTTTCTGCAGTTGGTGTCTGACTCCGTTCTTAGAAAACCATTATCTGATGTCATAGGAATGCAGTTGAGATGGAGACATGGGTTTGGTGTCTTTGTCTTTAGAGATCATTTAGAACTGGGCAATTAGGCCCTAATTAGCACAGCACTTGAATAGGTTGTTTTAGCTTACACCATTGATGCCAATAGGAGTAGTCAGTTACTAAAATTAAGCATCTGGTGAAACATTTTGCAGAATCTGGGGCAAACGGTTTTATACCAGAGATCTACTGCCTGTTAGCTTCATAAGGAAGTTTCTTCCTAGCAGCCATAAGCTGGATATATTGGAGTGAAGTCTGGGAATTGCGCTTACAACTGCAAGCTTCACTGTGGAGTCCTTGATTTCTACAAAGCTCAGTATTTGCAAGGTATGGGAAGGCTTGGGGATCGATTTTTATGTGTCGTTTCTTGAAGTGTCGGCCCTCTGGGACAGGGTGGCCCGTTGTGGGGGCAGTTATGGGGCTGTAGTGTCTAGTTCTTCTGAAACAGCAGTAGTGATGTTCATGTACTGCATGGATCAGCTTCTGATCAGCAAACAAAGCAGCGGACTAATTTAAAAGAGCCCAGTACAAACAGTACACACCTTTATTCCCTGTTTGCTTTATGTTTTGATTTGCAGATAGTGCTTCAGCAGGGTTTGTAGTTCAGCAGTGCTCATATACACTGCAGTCAGGATGGGAGCGTTTTGTGCTACTCATTGTCCAAAGCGTACAGTTTGGGGGGAGATAACGTGGCATACCTTCCCTTTCACAAGGCGTTTTGGAGCTCGTGAGAGACACTTGGCAATCCCAACAGAGACTGAACCGCTTTGTCATAGTCTCTCCTCTTCTGGTAATGCATTTGAAGTTGTGGCCAAGTTGGGTCGCACCTTCATTAAGTTCTTCAGGGCTCACCCTGTTTTATTTAACATAAGGAGCGTGGGTGTGTTCCACCCGGCTCTGAACTGTTCATCACGAAATCAGAAAGCCGACACTCCCAAACAGGAATCAAATCTCTCTTTCGTGGTGTAGATCTTCTGAGGCTGGGATTGTAGGGTTTATTGAGCCTCGGTTCTGTTTTAGCAGGAGAGGCAAGCGAGGTCTGATACTTCAGGAGATACAGCACAGTGTCTCTGTGGACGTGAAGGGTTTACCTTCGCAACAGGCTGGTACGGATAGGGAGGGGGTGGGATATGCAGCGGGAAGGGCGTAATTCAGCACCGTTGTTCAGAGAAACAGCTGTAATTCCACTTTGGTTTAGGCATCCGAAGCATGTCAGTAAATGACACGTTAGGTGTGCTCAGTTGCCTTCTAATAGCAATGCTGTTAGAGTTGACTGAGTGCTTACATTTGGGCACCTCACCAGGTGGGGTGAGCCCAGGCCTTAGTTCTTGCACCTCTCCATATCCTTTCCCGTCAGAGCTGCTCTTGTTTCTCACAAGACAGAAACAAGTTTGCAGGTATTTACCACAAATGAGCTGATGTGAAGCAAGATTCCCCCTTGTTGTCTCTCACGGTATCTTGTGCCTTCATGTCCTAACGGGAAACATCTCCCGAGCAGACGAGTGGTAAACCGTACTGAGCTAAGCATCTTCCTGCAGGAATAACTGCGTGCCGAGGGGACGGCACCGTTTCGTAGACGCCAGTGCGCTCAGGGCAATGCAGCGTTCCTGTACAGACACGCCGTAAGGCACTTCACAGCCAATTGCAGCCCTGAGATAATTAATGCGGCTCCCTATTGCCAATCGATTCCTCCCACGTCTTACTCCACCCAGCTTACTCTCGAGCAAGAAAATAATTCACCCGCTTATTTGTGCCTTATGAAGTCTTGCATCTCATCAAGAGTGATAAACATTACTGGAAAACATACTCCTGCTGTTTTGTTATCCCACATTCCAAATATATCCGCGATTGCCAATCTGAGGCTGAAACTAACATTTCTGGCACAGCTCCGCTATGTCTTGCACCTCGTTCAGGGCCTGTTCGTGCCGATTACCAAGCCTGTGCTGTGAAGGCACTGCTTGGCCCTAGCGCTGTGTGGATCCCCTGAGGCTGCAGCAGCAAGGCTACGGGGCAAGGTAGGAAACTTCACTCACAAGTCACCAGCCTCAGGCATTTCTGTCCAGCCTCTGACTCACAGAAGCACCAGAGGCTGCTTCATGCCCTGGATTAGAGAATTTGCATGCTGAACGCAAATGTTTTGATAGCATTGAAAGCTGCGGTCAGGTTCACTGTGCAGCTCCACGATCAGCTGAGCGCGCACAGCAGAGGAAGCAGCAGGAGCTCAAGGCCAGGGGGAGGACAGCCATAGGCACCGCAGGCAGCTGACGCTACCAGGCCAGTCTCACGACTGCTGTGTCTGGAGAGCGTTCGCAGGAAGGTCGGGTGGCTCACCCAGTCTGTCCGGCCGATCCCACTAAACTGCCCCCATTTGCTTGTCTGCAGGCAGGTCCTCGGCATTTGCCGACCGGAATAGGAATGGTGTACGCCACCCGGGTGCTGGCCCAGCCCAGGTGAGGTGAAGAAGCAAACCCTTATCCATTAACGTTGCTGTGGCCCTTACAAACCTGGGAAGGGGCACAAACTTACTAGGACCCAATGCAGCAAGCACGTGCCCATGCAGTGTCTTTAGCCACAGGCATATCCGGAACCGGGCCCTTGGCAGAGTCTGACATGGCTCACAATACAAACCAAGGAAAACAAGTTGGGTGCTGACACCAGGTGATTTCTTGCTTTTTAAATCATTCTGTTTTGGAGAAGGTGCTTTTTGAGTTTTAGTTTCATCTTTGAGTAGCCGTGTGGGAGGAAATCCGCTTTGTTAATTTCTCCAGGCAAGGATCCCCTCTAGGAACCTTGTCTCCTGTTGTCTGTGTTTGGTTAAAGCACCTCTCCATCTCAGAGCTCTGAAATAAAATGATCAAGCGAGTGTCTCTGAAAGGCCTTAAAGCCCTGAATTTCCGTGCAAGTGTCACACTTTTCTTTGGGTTTGCAATGGTTTCAGCTGCTGTTTCTCTCGTTCTCCATAGGAATTGATTTGTCAGAATGCCTGCAGTATCCAGACTTCAGCGTTGTCGTCCTCTACAAGAAAGTCATCATCGCTTTTGGCTTTATGGTGCCGGACGTGAAATACAATGAAGCTTACATCTCCTTTCTGCTAGTTCACCCTGAGTGGCGAAGAGCTGGGATCGCAACCTTCATGATTTACCACCTTATCCAGGTAACGAAGAAACGCCCGTGCCTCCCTAAAAGAACTAGCTCTCCCTTCCTCCCTGTGTGCACTCGTGCAAATGTTAGTAAGTAGTGCTGTGTTCCTCTTTCCGTCCCTTTCCTCTTGCCCTTTCTTTACACACCCGCATAGACTGTCCGCTGTCAGCAGCCCGTCTGAACATTTATGGTGGGAAATCACTTCAAAAGCAGAAACTAAAATATATTTAAAAGAATAACCATGCGGGGCAGGTCCTTGGAATTAGCGAGGGGCTGTAGTCTTCAACACTCTCGGGATTAACTTTGCGTTCTCCAGTGGTCAGTAGTTCACAGTAACGCCATAAATTCGGGGTTTAAAGGAGAAAACAAGACAAGAGTGGGGAGGCTCGGTTAGAATCCATTGCAGCTTTCTTGGCTACACCTGGAGCTTTGTACCGTGACCAGGGCCGTTGCATTAAATCGCTCACTGATCTTAATCATTCTCTTTCACTTTTAATACTCTGGTTCTAATCCAGCGAGCTGAAGATAAAGAGTAAGTGAGTAACCTCATTCAAATTTGTTCAAACTGGCTTGCACTGGGCTTTGTTCCCCAGGGACACTTGGGAAAATTAATCTGAGCTAACTAATCGGTGGTATTAAAGTAGTTAAACTTCATTAAATCTCGGAATGAATACTGTTATTCAGGTGGCCTTAATTCCATTCACTTTCTTGAATTAAATTGCAAGAAAGACAGCTTAATTTTGAGTAAGGATGCAGACAGATGTCCTTTTCAGAGCCCAACTGTGCCTCTTCAGGGCCCACAGCGTTACCACTCCCTGAACTCTCTTGGCAGAGCTGCCGATGTGAAACATTTCTTAACTTGTTTGAGTCAAGGTGAGCTGCACTAGCAAAAACTCGCCATTGCAACTCTTTTTCCTCATACTCATTTGGCTGCAGAGTGCTGGCAGAGCCTTGGGAAGGGTGATCTGTACCTTGGAAAAGCAGTTTCCACTGAGGGTCGCTCTTCTGGGCCACCCAAGGGCCGCTCTCCTACCTACACAGGTCCCTGCAGCGTCCACCTCTCTTTGCCCTACATGCGGACACAGGCCACTGGCCAATCTATTTTAAATTCCTCCCTTACGTTTCCCAAGCGTCTCTGCGTGAAGTGTTTAAGTAAATTGCCCTCAACTGTAGCCTGTTGATGCGAGATGTCAACACCTAGTAAGAACAGGCACGAGCGATGCGCCAAGGTTTGCAGGGATCCAGCAGCCGGGCTCGCGTCTCTCCGGCAGAGCTGGGATGTGCCGGCAAGCCAGCTGTAGAAATCATCACAGCTTTTTGTAGGGTGTATCACAGCCCTTTATCTTAACACGGCTTGCAGGTAGACTAGCATAGAATTGTCACGGTGAGGACAGGCAGGTTTGCGGCTGATGAGGCTTGCTAGCAGTGAGGGATCACCAGTGTATTGTCGGCTCATGCTGGATTTATTTTTCCTGTCATACGCTGAATTCAGGGTCATCCTCTGTCTCTTGGATCAGCGTGCTGAGGTTGGGCAGGGATTCTTGGGAACAGCATCATCTGACAGAGAATGTGTCGATGCTAGTGATGCCTTGATGGTGGGTTTGTTTTCAGAAGTTACCCTCCAATGCATCTGGCCCAGAGGACCAGCCTGCATCTTCTTAACATCTCATTCCCACTTCCTTTTCCCAAAAATTAATCCAGATCTTTTTAATTTTTCTTTTCCCCCTTAAATCCCTGTGAGAGTTTTCCCTTTGAATAATCTACCATGGAAATTTCCTAAAGGGCGTTGCTGTTCCCACTCAAAGTTACCATACACTCAGTATAACTAGAATACTATTAAAACACTAGATGAAAGCAGGAAAAAATTACTGTATCGGAACCTTTATCAGAGAGCTGCTGGTTAGAATAATCTGGGATCTTTAACTTCAGCCATGCCGTTTGCTGTCTGAACTGAATTCCTTGCCTTCTGAGGAGGCGAGTGCTGTGCCCTGAAGGATGGGAGAGGAGCTGGGTGGGATAGAGAGGAATTCCTGCGTGACAGCCCAGAGGTGCGCTGGGGCCGCTTGCACGGTCCCGGACAGCTCAGCTCTGTTTGCTGTCGGGGAGGAGCGCGGCGCCTGATCCTCTGGCGTGTTTTGTCTTCTCTTCAGGCCATTGTTAATAAGTATTTGAGATCAGTGCTGTACAGTGAGATTATTTTTAATGAACAATTACTTAGCCACTGACAATGGAAAGCTGACAAATTATAATCCAAAACCTGCTTGCGTTGTCAGAGAGTCCACGTTTCCCAGAAACAAAGGTTCAGGGAAACAGCAGCATTCCCTAAGCCTTTCGGCTGTTGCTATGTGTGGTAACTTCTGTGTTGAGGCCTGCGATTTTCTCACATTTCCTCAGTAACTTGAATACCTGAACTGACGAATCTCTTCACCTCCGCATTCCCCCAGAGGCTGTCTCATTCTCTCACTGTGATTCTTTTTTTTTTCCCCCTCCCTTGGCAGACCTGCATGGGCAAAGACGTAACCCTTCACGTCTCTGCAAGCAACCCCGCTATGCTGCTCTACCAGAAGTTTGGATTTAAGACTGAGGAGTACATTTTGGATTTTTATGACAAATATTATCCCTTGGACAGCAAGGAGTGCAAGCACGCATTCTTTCTCAGGCTGCGGCGCTGAGCTGTCGGAGCTGTCTGGGGGTTTGCGAAAAGCCCAGCCTCCCAAGCAAAGACCTACCACGGCTTTCGGCGGAGGACGTCGGCCGCCACGTGGGAGCTGGAATGCACCGAGGCCTTTATCCCTAGGACTTCAAATGTCAACAGTGCTCTGTTGTGTGCTGAAGCTGCAATCCGAGAGGATTGATTCCTATGCTCCAAGGGGAGAGGCCTGGAAGTGCCATCTGGGACACGCTGAAATCACTGGAAGACTGAAATTCTTTATAGGGGATTTTCCTGCCACTGTTACTTCAGAGAGTCTTGTTGACAACCAAAAGAACTCCAAACTAAAATAGTATTTGTCACTTCAGAGTGGCCCCATGGATTTCAGACTTTGAAACCTATTCATAAAGAGTCGCAGGGTTTTTGTTTATGGGAAATGAACATCTAAAATAATCCGCAGTGTTTCTGTGACTTGATCGCTTTGTTAGGAACCATGCCTTGGATCCATGAAGGGAAATAAGGCATTGGTGCATCCAGATGGATGCTGACATTAGGAAAGCTCTACACATGCCACAACAGCAATACTGGAACCGTGTTTTGGGTCTGACGAAGAGCGTGTGAACTCATCTGATCCCGAGTGCAAGGCTCAGAGCAGATGTCTTTCGCTCCTTCCCTACTGCCCTCCTTTCCCCTCGTTGACCCTGTGCTCGATGTGAAGTCCTTGTAGTGCGCACTGTTTTGTGTTCAGGAGCAAGATGTCAAGCGGGTTTGTAGCTGGGCGAGGTAGGACGCAACAGCTGCCAAATCAGCTCTTTGAAATCTCACAACCTACCTGCCGGTTGTTCGTGCTGCAGATCAGCTCTTTGGGCACACCTCTAACCACAGAGCCAGCCTTGCAGGCTCCAGCATCCGCCTCCTCCTGCTGCAGACGCTCTGGCTGGAAGACACCCAGAACAAAAGTCAGTGGTGACTTTGGAAATGCTGGCTGTGGTTTGTAGAAACAATCTGTTTGCAGCGTGGAAGGAGGAGAGGGTAGAGGTGAGCCAGTTCCAGTTCTTGGAAGCATCTAGGCTGAGATTTCATGGCTCTAAGTATAAGAGGAGAGTAAAGAATAGAAATAACGAACTAATAAAAAAACCCAAACCAGAACAACCCCCCAACACTTTCTCTGGTAGTGGGGGTCTATTACACCGCAGCGTCTCTCCTTCCCTGAGTTTTATTGCAGGTGAACAGCAAGCTGTTTGCTCTGCTGCCCGACTGAAGGTCAGTCCATGCATTTTAAATAGGAATTGCATCCACTGTGCTGTTCCTTTCACATCAAGCCCCACAGAGAGCTGCACAACAAATGTGACTTCCTTCTTCTTAATCCAGTGTGTATACCTCTTGGGTACCTGGCTGTAGTGGTAGTTGCCTTCATGGAGTCTTCGTTTTGGTAACAGCAGAGGGATGGACACAAAGTACGCTTTTGTGTAGCCAATGTAAGTCCACACCAAAACAAAAATAGTGTTAGTGGGAGCGAAAAAGAACCCATCCAAGCGTTGTGTGCCCTAACACCCGTGCACATTTCTGCCTGCTTTATGACTACGTGAAAAATGTTGGTGTTACTGATGTTAAGAGTTAGCTGTACTTGAAAAGAAAAAAAATACCTGTCTCTATGAATGGAATTAAAGCCCTTCCCTTGGCAAAGCCCACCTGTAGTCATACTGTTTGTTAAGCTCTCTTTCCATCATCTTATTCACTGAAATCTAGCAAACCCAAGTATGGCCGATAGAGGATGCAAAGCCGTGTGTGTGGGCAGTGGAGCAAGGCAAGAAACTCCGTATTTCCCTACTCGGCGTCCATGCAGAAGCTGCACATGTGCCAGCCATAGCAGGCTGTTTCCTTGCCAGGCAGAATTAGGAGATAAAAGGTAGTCTGGAGAAGATGTCAAGTTCTGTATCGTGTTCTTAAAGGTGACCATGAAGATTTGGAGGAGCTGCTTGTCATGTGCTTTCGCCTCTGTGGCTTTGTCCTGTAGAGGGAGGATGCCAAATGAAAGGTGTTAGAACAGCCCTGGGATTCCTGCTGTGCTGCAGACCGCTTGTTTTACCCAGGTGGTTCAATTACCCGCAGATTCTCACAGGCAAAGAAGTGCCTTTGCACCTCAGCCATTGTGGATCTGTCTGTCACCTGGAAAAGTGGAAGTACCAACATTTGCCTTCTTCAGGGAGACTGGTGAGAATGAGCTCATTAAAGGTTACAGAGGATAGAGATCAATGTTGCTGTTCTGCAGGCTGCAGAAACACAAATTAGTTTTGCAACTTCACAGGTCCACCAGCATTTACGTGGACATGGCTTGTTACTTGCTAATTTGCCCGTATTTCTTGGGAAATCGGCCAGTTAACCGCTATACCTATCATATCCCATGCTCCCGGGAACGCAGGCTTGGTGTTACGGGCAGGACACTCCACACCCTGTTCCTTAGTGCTGCCTGTGAAAATCTGGCATGGCTTTGAACTGCTTTCCATGAGATCCTTCCCAGTTGATCCTAATGGCTTTGGTGAGAACTGGGTGCAAGTGTGGCTGACTCAAGGATCACCCTTGATGGTCTGGGCAAAGATGAATGAATAGTCTGACTCAAGACAACCTTCCTGGCTTGCAAAGGGATCCCAGCAAACCAGATCTGAGGGACACTGGCGAAGCCTGTGGTATCCGTGTGTTATTTCCTTTTGGCAACTCAGGCTGTGTGTAAGAGTTTCTTTCACCCTGCTGGCTATATGGGTGAGCGCAGCGCACTGAGGCACTTTTCAGTGAGCAGGAATTCACCCCCCACTTCCAGCAGGAGTCTTCTGAGGACAGGAGGTTGAGGCCAGCCTTGTAACAGGCACTATGTGAAATCAGGTGTGCAATCTGATAGGAGCTGGCAGCCCTGGGGAAACACGCCGAGGTTGCCAGGGAGCTCTACCTGCCCTCACTAGGTCGGCACCAGCATTAGGCAGCCTTTGAAGCAGCTATAAAATAGCTCTGCAGCTGCATCTCTCTTTTGTAGCTGCAGAGGGACCACTTCCAGCCCCTGCTAAAGAGAATGTTTCCTCCCCAAAATGCTGGATAATGAGAAGCCCAGAAGGCTCGTTGCAGCTTGTCTACTGCCTGAATGGTCACACACAGCTGGCTTTCTCTGCAATGGATGAGGCTCCTCTAAGGCATGCAATGAAACAAACTGGGTGCTTTTAGCCCTCTGTGTGCCTTGGAGACCAGCGTGATGAGTTACGTGATTAGAAAGCCAGCATCCACCCTGCCTAATGACACGATAACTCCACGCTTCCCTGAGCTGCGCAGTGACTGTAGCCGTGATAGAGGTTGCCAAATGCAGCCCAGTTTAACAGAACAAAGTTTTCCTGGAGAATAAAGGTGGAACCTCACCCTTTTCTAGTAAAGCAGCAAAGCCCAAACCTTTCCACGTGCTTGTCTAGCTTTGATACTTCACAACCAGGAAGCTGCCCACTGTGGTCAGCTTATCATGCCCGTTGATCTACAGTGGCTGAGCTGGGTAAATACTGGGATCGTGCTGCGTAGCAGTCAGTAATTTTGTAGAAGTAATACTCTGCAGCTTACTTTGAAAGAGAAGTCTTTCCGGAGAGCCCTGATGTTGCACATGTATGTGCTGAATGCTTCTTTTCAGGTTTCAGATTCAGACTGAGGGAAGAAGCAAAAGTCTACCTGGTGCGTTCATTGCCACCTATGGTGTGGGGATGTGCTTTGCAGACCCACCTGCTTGTGATGATAAGCTCTTGGCAAGAGATTGAGCTAAGCCATCTTTATCCCGTCTCTGACTACTTGGCTTGCATCAGCTTGGCCTAGGAGGTAACCTGGTCTGTGGGGATGCTTTCCTCTTAAGTTTTTCCTGGCGGAGACTGAGCAAACACCGCCTGCCACATCAGACAGTTTAGGAAACCCGAGTCCTTGCTGCTGTGATGGATGAGTAGCCGGCTCTTCCCTGCAAAACCAGCTGCCTCCTGCCCCTGTGGCAGCGAGCCAGATGCCAGCTCCCGCTTCCTTCTCCAGGTGGCCAGCGTTAGTCAGGTAGAGATGGTGAGGTTGGCCGCTCCCCCTACCTGCGGGAAGGAAAGGCCAGTTGCCTGTGGCAAGAACAGGCAGCCATTGCCACCGAGCAGCGGGAGCATCTCCGTGCAGGTCCTGCCTCAGCAGTATCCTTCCTGCTGTGCTTCTTTGCTAGCATGGAAACCCACGGCACCTTCTGACGGGTGTAATTTTTTAGCAAAGACAATGGCAAGCTGACAAAACGTGACCTCAGTTCCCCTTGGATCTGTGCTGGAGGCTTTTAAAACGGTGGATTTTTCCCTGCTGGCTCAGGCCATACGTTAAGCTCCTCCGGAACTCCTGCCTGCCCTCACCGGCGCTGCTGAGGGCTTGCGCCCCGGCTGACGCCGCTTCGCGTGAGGCGCTGTGGTGGTGGCGCTCGGCCCCTGCACCGGGGGGGGGAAGGCGAGCCCACGGACCCGGCTCCAGCGGAGGCCGACAGCGGGGTTAGGTGGCCCGTTTCGCCTCACGGGGTGCGAGGACGGGCGGCTCAGGACTGCGTGAGGCGCTGCTGGACTAGTGACGCCCCACGGGTGTGGCGGCGGGCCCTGCCCTCGCCCCAGCACCGGCTCGCCGGGAGGTGACGGCGGCGCAGAAGAGGCCGCGGCCTGCCTACAGCTCCCGCCCTGCCCCGCGCGGCCGCCCCGCTCCCGCCCTGCCCCGCGCGTCCAACCGCCGCCGTTTGAAGCGAGTCATGGCGGCGGGCACGGAGGTGGCGCTGCCCGAGGAATGGCGGCTCTACCTCGTCCCTATCCGTGCCGCCACCTTCCGCAACTGGCCCTTCACCGAGGGCTGCACCTGCACGCCCGAGCGGGTGAGCCCGGCGGGGGAGCGGAGCGGGCCCTGACTCCCGGGCCCTGACTCCCGGGCCCTGACTCCCGGGCCCTGACTCCCGGGCCCTGACTCCCGGGCCCTGACTCCCGGGCCCTGACTCCCGGGCCCTGACTCCCGGGCCCTCACTCCCGGGCCCTGACTCCCGGGCCCTCACTCCCGGGCCCTCACTCCCGGGCCCTCACTCCCGGGCCCTCACTCCCGGGTCTTCCCTCTGCCCGTAGATGGCGGCGGCGGGTTTCGTGCATTGCCCCAGCGAGAACGGCCCCGACGTGGCGCAGTGCTTCTTCTGCTTCAAGGAGCTGGAGGGCTGGGAGCCCGACGACGACCCCCTGTGAGTAGCGGAGGGGGTGGCCCCCTCCCCCGGCCGGGGTCCGGGAGGGAGTGCGGCGCCGCTCCCGACGGCAGCTCCCCTCCAGCGTGGGAGCGCGCAGCGGTCCCGCTAGGCGATGCTTGGCAGGGAGGAGCGGCCGCTTGGGTCTCGTTGTGAGCTGCTTGTCTTTTCCAGGGAGGAGCACAAAAAGCACTCTGCGGGCTGCGCTTTTCTCTCCCTTCAGAAGGATCCTGCTAACCTGACGCTGCAGGAGTTCCTGAAGCTGGACAAAGAACGAATGAAAAACGCAATCGTACGTACACGTCCCTGCCGTGATGATCTCGTATGCTCCTGTCGCTCTGGAAGAGTTATTTCGTTTCTAGCCTTGGGATTGTTAAGCTGGCATCTTGGTTCCTTACTGCAGTGCTGCCAGACTCCTGGGTCTCAGCCTTTGCCTTAGGGGAGACAAAGCCCGCTTTCCCCTTGAGGCTGAATGATGTGCAAGTTAGTGGCACGCAGTAAGGTATTATTTTTATTCTTTGCAGAAAAAACAGATTTCTCAGAAGGTGATCGAGGTTGAAGATGCAGCCAAGAACGTGCGGCATGAAATAGAGAATCTGGGCTCCTAGGCTACTCTAGCTTCCCTCTTGCCGGTGACGTGTGTCTTGTCTGCGTGCTCTGGCACTGCCGGTTTGGCTCAACGACTGTGTTTCCTGAGACTGCTTTGAGAATGGCCCTCGCTGTGAGAAGCAGTCTGAATTCTCCCGCAGTCACCTGAGTCTGTCCGGGAAGTTCCTGGGGTTTGATGCACTGCATACGTAACTTCTTTCTGCAGGGATTCTCCTATTCTTCTTGTTGGTTTAATTAAGGGTTACTACTTGTGGTTTTATTTGTGCGTTTGGTTTATTTGTTTGTTTGTTTGTTTGTTTTTAAACCTAAACCCAGCTGTTTCCATTTTGGAGATGCTGGTAGCTCTGGTGCAAAAACTTGTGTTTCTTCCATTTTTATACTGAATATACCAATGCTTTTGGATACTTCTGGAAATAAAAAGGGGAAGGAGTTTTAGAACTCCTTCAGGGATTTCAGATTGTGGCTAATGTGTAATTATACCAAATTTTAGTGTGCCTGGTATCCTTGTAAACTTCTGTTTGTGGTTGGCTGCTTCCTCTTGTACATTTATAAATAAAAGGTGAAAGCAAAACAGCAAAGTAATTTTACTCAGTTTTCTGGAGGAAAAGAATCTGATCTTTAATGCAGTGAGCTGTACTGAATGCAACTTTAACTTCAAAATGGAAAATAAGCTAATCCGAGTACAGCTTGCAGTGCTGTTGCTCAAGTGTCAGACTGTCTTAAGCGGTGTTTATCAGGTCTCTAAAATATCCTTGTGCCTTGGAAGGTTTGGTTGGTCCCTCTTCTTGCACAGGTTTGGAAAGGAGAAGAAATGTTGCTAACAGAGGGCAGAGAGTGAAGAATGGGGCTCCGAACTGCTGGGAAGGAACGGGGGAATCTTGTACGAAACAGGTGGCGGTTACGGGGCCCGAGTGGATTGTACAGGGTTGTGAAGGCAGCAGACAGAACTGGACGCTTGTGCTTAGGTACTCCCAAAATCAAAGAACCTCCAGCTCCTTCTTGGGGAAAAGGCAGTTGCAATCACATGCTGGTGAGGCTGATGTTCCTGGGTTTCCTAAGTTTATTAGTGAAGTGGCTTGTAGGTAAATGTTGAAGCAGAGTAACTTCAGAATTTCTGGCTGCCCCTTCCTGCAGGGACACAGCTGTGAGGTGAGAGGGCCAGGCTCTGGCCCTCTGGTATTGCCAACTAGAGCTGTGCAGGTGGACTGTGGGTAGCGTGGGGCTGAGCTAGAGGCCCAGCTGCAGTACTTACTGTAACAGGACTGGGACGCACTCCTCTCCCTCCGATCCAAGCAGCACCGCCTCATGGAGAGCAGTGGTGGTGTGCCTGCATAGGAGGAACGAGCAATGTACTTATTACCTGAGGAAGCTCTCCTGGTACACGGAGAGGTGGTCTAGCAGATTAAGGAAAATGGATAGGAGGATATGGAATACACTAAGAGTCCTGGTGATCTGTTTTTTGGTAGGCTTTAGTGTGCTTTATTGTACTGAGCTGAAAGGGATGGGGGAAGGAGTTGAATAGAACAGCAGCTTTCGTAACAGAAATAATGAGAAATGGTCAAAGCTGGCAACCAAAAGGAGGAATTTGGCTTTGAAAGGAGCTCCTTGACTACAGATTTGTGGAGGAGGGGTGGGAGGCTAATAGTCTAGAACTGCAGCACTGATTTTTGGTAAAACTTCAGAAGACCCGAGGCGGAGACCCGGTGCTCACTCACAGTCCTGACTGCTGGTCGAGGTCAGCGCCTTTCTGCACAAGGGGGGAGATGGCTTCTGCGTGCTTGTTGAGGACAGCAACGGTGAGAGCGGGTCGGTCCTCGTCACCGGTGCAGTTTGGGTCAGCTCCCTAGAACGCACAGGAGAGGGAAGGTGAACTCTTAAAAGACATTAAGGTGCTTCAGCTTCCACCTTGCTTTAATACTGTGCCAATTTAAGCTGGAAAATG
Source organism: Rhynochetos jubatus (assembly GCA_027574665.1). Lineage (NCBI taxonomy): Eukaryota > Metazoa > Chordata > Aves > Eurypygiformes > Rhynochetidae > Rhynochetos > Rhynochetos jubatus. The sequence continues at coordinate 12,979,429 of CM050650.1, read as the reverse complement.
GATTTTAATGCTCAAGACAGAGAAACATTCAAATTGTGTGGTGGTGCTTCTTCTGAAAATGTCATGCCCTAGCAAAAAGCCAGAGTCAATGTGCACAACGAGCAGTTAAACGGTCCCACGGTCAGGATACACCTCACCACACAGCAAGAGGTTGTGCTTGCTTTTGCTGTACGGAGGAATTGACCCTAAACTGTAAAATTAACACATTTTTCTTTTTGTATGACTGTGAGGAGAATGCTTTGCACACTGGCCAAATAGAAATTTGGGGAGAACATATATAAACATAAAATAGGCTGTCTCCTCTCTAAAATGCTCTTCCCATCAGTTCAAGGTTTCAAGACAGTTGTATTGCAAGACTGTTGCCTCCTGAGCATAAAGCTGAAGTTGCATACCAGACTAATATTCATGCAATAAACGGTCAAAGAGTTGGGAAGTTCAGCAAGCAATAACTTACTTCACTGAGCAATTGTTCTACCAAGGTGACTCTTCTGTTCCCATCTGGACCCAGTTCGTCTGGTAGTTGTCTGGACTTTGGCTGTGGGAACACAGAAAATAGCCAGTAATGTTTCACATAATGAAAATACGAGTAGGTGGGCCATGTTCCGCCTTGGAGTGAAGGTGGAAAACGCACACAGTGCCATGAATGCAGTGTAGCTGAGCCTATTACTAATCCATTACTCTTCCGTGGGAACGTCTTTCTGAGTGTGAACAAGTGCTGGATAAGCCAGGTTAATGTCTCACTGTTGAAGCTGACGCAGCAAATGTATCTGCAAATGATTATCTTCACACCAGTGCAGCTCCTCAGGGCTGTACCGTGGTCTGCTCACCGCAGTAAAATTAAACACTGGCACCGGTTCTTTGCTACAGGATCACAGTTTGAAGCTTCCAGAACTTGTGGAAGCATTTTATTAAAAAAATTAATATGCTTTGCTTCACAGAAGTTAGTTTACTAAGTCTGAAACCAACAAAGAAACAAAAAAACCTAAAACCTTTTATTTCTTCAGCCTCCCACCTCTCCCCTTCTGAAAGCCCAGTCACTTGACCAAGCACTTTTCTCTCTGGCCTCATCACCAAGCTCTGTATCCTCTTCCGCCTGTGGAGTTGGCTGACTGGGCCAAGCTTAGATTAATGCACGTTTCCCTTTTGACGTTTTCCATGCCATCACTGACAACCCATTTATTAGGTGCCTAGTGCTTCCAGGATATTCGGTCTCAAGTGAAAATAAAGCCTTGCTGCTTGCACTAAGCCAGCCTTCGGTTGTGCTGACTTCTCAGCTTGCTGGGAGAGCTGAGCTGACGTAAAAGCTGGTTGTGTAGATCATCTTCCCCTGCCTAAGTCACAGCCTGGCTGTGCACAGTGGCTCTAGCACAGCCAAGGGTATGTCATGTCCTACGGAGTCGGACCAAGAGGTAAGGGTCAAGGGAAGACAGTAATGCAGTAATCAGAGAGTAATCTGATGTTGCTTCGGAGAAAAACCTGTAACAAAATCAGTCCGCAACAGTCTTCAGGCCTAATGCGGTGTCAGTAAAACAGAATGGGTCCAAAAATGTGAGCAACGATCTCATTAAGCTCTTAGTAACAATGTTGTCTGGTTATTTCCAGTCCTCTAATAAATGTCAGTTACAGCTTTTCAGGTTTTCTATCAACTTGGACTTTTGTCTCCTTTCCTCCCCCCTACCCCAGCGAGGGTGAAAAGCTTTCTGTTTTTACCCCTGGATGCCCTCCTTCACGTTAGTGCCGCTCGGGAGGTAGTTTTTCCTGTACTGGCAGAAGATACCTACGGGGAGCTTATCTTCTTTTTCTGTAAGCGTTCTTGACTTTGTTCTCTTTATTTTGCCTCTCAAATGGAAAAGATTATCACCCTCTTTGCCTACCAGAAAGGGAAACAAGGGTTAATTCAAAGCAAAGTCAGTATCCTAACAAGAACTTTGGAGAGATCTGGAAATAATTTATCCACAAAAATATTCTGTTTTCTGTTGAAATGAAAGCAATATTTATCAATTTTCTACAAGAGAAAGTGATGAAATATTTGTTGCAGATCAGACTGGTTTTAACAAAAGGTTTACACTCAGGCAGACTTAAAAACTTACGATTTTGAAATGAAGATTCAATGAAATGTGGAGTTTGGGGGGTGGGGAATGAGATTTTTCTAACTAGCTGCAGCTATTCAACAGGCTCGACTGATTCGTTAATTGTTTAGACCAAAAACCTTACAATTTCTCAATGCTGTTGATCTCCCAAATGCTTAAAAACAAGACAGAGGACCTTGAGTAGATACGTACGTGTGTTATTTTTAAGAGACGTAACCTACCAGTGTGCAGGAGGGTTGATAAGGGAATCACACAGCGTGTGCGGAACCCTTCGAGCTGGTGCTACCAGAGCGCCTGGAATCACAGTCACATTATTGACACTCCAGAAAACCAGCTCCTAGTGAGTGGCTGCTGCTTGCCACGTCTCAGACTGTGAGAACAAACCGGCCGAAACTCAGACGTGAGCTGAAGTACGTCAACAACTGCTACAGGGGTTTCTGAATTCTGACACCGACTGCAACTCGCTGGTTTGGTGAGAACCGAAGTGCAGGATGAGATGCCGAAAATGCTGAGCTGTTACCGACAGCAGTGAGAGATGCAAGTTAAGCATCTCTGAAAACTGCGTCTGGAATTCATGTATTTCATCATTTCTTGTCTTCGCCAAATGTGCCGAAGCTGAAACCTCTGGCACAGCTCAAAAGCAGAGGCAGTATTGACGTTTACAGCTCCTGTCGTAAAAGAATACGCAAAGCACCTAAAGTTTTCTACCTATAATAAAGACACTGCTATGAGCTGCGGCTGCAGTTCACTGGCCTCTCCAGCTGCCCTCTAGGGATGAAGCATTCCCAGGAGCTTTTGACAGTCTACACATTGCTTTAATCTCAACTTGGCCACATTTTGAGACTTACAGATCAACTGAAGTAGGTGCAGAATGTGCCGGTATGTTCGTTTGGCTATCTCAGTGCCTAACCTTCCAGGCACTATTTCCATATTCCTGACTAGTGTATTCATGGTTTATCATAAAGACAGAGGGGGGACAAAAAAAATCTCACCAAAACTAGTCTGACTGCCGTCCTGTCCGCCTCCGACTTCTGTTCCAGTATTCAGGTAGTGACTGCTGAACTTCACTGGCTTATTGGTATGAATATCCTGCAGAATCGTCAATTGGAGGCAGTTCATCAGCAAGGCAGTTTGTCATGCAGTGCTGTTGGAATCTTAGTAGCACAATACAGCGGTGTTGCATGTGGAAAAATACATAGGCTTTTCATATCAGTCTCAAATTAGCACAGGACCAATTATTCTATGTAATTGGACTCTGTTTTGAAGCAAAATAATGTAGCATTTTTTTTACTAAACCTCATGTTAGGTATTTGTTTTGATTAAAAAAAAAAAGAAAAAAGTGACACAGCCTCACTGAATGAAATGAAGATTCTCAACCACATAAAAGCATGTCTATCCCTTGAGAGATTGGATTCACTCCTCACCTGTGAAATGCCATGATACACCTTTTCAGGCACCACTCGGCAAAGTAAGCTTTTAAAGATTCCACATGAGAGAGAGTCTGAATGTTGGATCTTTGAAATGGTAGATTTTCATCTTTGAAAAGCTGGAAATTAATATGTGGGTGGGTTTTGGAACATGGTAATTCTGGAGGTAGGGATTTGGGGTGTTTGAATATAGATAACGGGAGGCCTGGCAAACGTTATCTCCAAACTACTGAAAATTACTAAGCTTGTTTCTTAAGAGAGCACAATATGCAGCCTGAAGAAAAGGAGGCTCCAAGGTGAAGAGCTAAGGGGTGCTAGAATGATCAAACAACATCAGCTGAAAGAAAAATGTTAGTATTAATAGCAAACTAATGAAATGCAAGATGATAGCAACATAACCATGAAGGCTGGCTTAATCAGATAAAGATACCTGTACAGCCAGCTCCAACAGAAAAAGGAGAAGATTCCTTTCTCTGAAGTGATGAGCTCACACACTCTGAACAAAAGAATTTCTTGTTTAGACTTGGAAGTTAAAATACATCAGTGTTACACTGTCTGGTCTAGCGACAGCTTTAGATCCGCTGCCTGACAACAGGCCTTATCCCCCGAACCGACCTTGTTAACAGCAAGAGCGTAACGCAGCGTAACGGTGACTTCACAGTCATCCTCACGGACGGTAGCAGAATTAATCTAGGGGGAAAGAGCAGCCGTTAGTATCTCTTGGAGAAAGTACACAGAAATAGTTGTAGGAAGAAGTCGTGCTGCTGCTGTTTGTCACGGAGCCAATACACAAAATCACTCTTGTGGCCTTTGCCTACTTGTGATACTGCACCAACTCTTCCCCTCTAACTCAGCAAGGGGCAGGTGGTGTTTTGAGCGGCTGGGAATATCAGAATGACCAAAATGCCAAGTGAATCCGAAAGATGTCACAACGCCACGTTTCATGAAGGTGCGGTCATTCTGCACCCAGGGTTTGCAGCTGCAGGAAAGGCTGCGTTGTCCTTAGGGCTCCCTCCTCCAGGAGAACTGGTTGCTGTAGTAAAACGTGGGCACCTTTCTGTATCAGTTCATGGAGACAGTAGTGCTGGCAAGAAGACTAATGAAGTTATGCATAAATAAGTGCACAGAGGATTACAGAGAGGTGGAATGAAGATGCCAAGGTTGAGAATGTTGAGATGAGGTTAATTATATTTCTAATCCCCAGGAAAACTGAAAAAGCAGTGTTAAACCCAGATAGTTGGCATCTACTTTGAATCACTACTGTTACTTTTGGGGGCGGTAGTTTCAAGACAATGGGATGACAAAAGGCCAAGAAGCAGCAGGAATAGCCTTCTCTAGGCAACTTAATATTTTTCAGGCATATCTTTTTGAACCCTCTAGCAAAGGAAACAAGTTGCAGTGGACCTATACTTCATCTCCATCGAGCAGGTATCCTTTTTATTGTACTACAGCTTCTGAACATACTGGTGGACCCAGTAAGGGTGTGGAATTCAGATGCAAAGTATCTGATGTAGTGTCATACGCCCCAAAAGTGTAATCTGCCAAATGACGATTTGATTTCTGATCCCCAGTGTTCATGAACCGTTCTGCAGCTGTTTCTACATGCCAAAACCAGGGGGGGGTGACTGGTGTGTCACATCAGTCAGGACAGGCTAAGAAGCAGTGAGCTTGAACTGTAACCAGGATGCCCCTTCTCTCCCTCCGGAGCTGTTTTTAGCCTGGGTCAGTCACTGATCCAGCCCACAGGACACTGCCGCAGGCAGTTGTGCTGGCAGCACCTAGGATGCGGTGTGGGGGCATGCAGCACAGCAGGGCTGCCAAAGAAAGCAATACGGTACTGCAGCTGAACAGCAGGGATAATTGAGTGCAGAAATGGACTGCCTGGGGCAATTGTGAAATCTCCATTGTTGGTGGGTTTGAAAAGCTTCAAGGCAAACATCTGTCAGGAACAGTTTAGGCAGCGTTAATCCTCCCTCAGGACAAGCCCCAGATGATCTCTCTGTCATACCAGCCCTGTCTTCTAGGACTCTTTAGGAAGAATCTCCAGTTTCCACCTACTTTTATCATTTTAATGCAGTTTGGAAGACTACATCTCCAGCATGGAGAGCATTACCCTATCCCTCTAATACTGGTACACTAGAAGCAGATGATACAGCAGAAGAGAATTGCTGCTACTACTGGTATAGACCAACCCGGAGCAGAGGATAGCATATTGCATCCTGTTTCTAGCAGGGCTTATTTAAGTGACCAACTACATAGATGTCAGTGATCTCTCCTTTTTCTTGACTGCCTGCTGTGAGCTGCTATAAAAGCAGCTGAGAAAGGGCTTTCTGGCTTCTGTCACTTCTCTTGCAGCTGTGAGGTGAGGGTAGCATAGAAACTGCCATAGGAGAAAAAGCAGAGAAAAAATCTTCAGTAAAAGACTGAGCAAAAAATGGAACGACAAAACAAAAGAAGTTACAGGCACAAACAGCTCAAGGTATAAGGAAAAGGGGGAAATTTATTTTTCCAGTGTTAGCAGCCACAGTAATCTGTTCACGAGGCTGCATAGGAAGATAACTACTCACAAGCTCCTTCCTACCTTCCCCATTCGAGGTTCTCCAATCAGTGCTCTGAATTCAAGGCTGTTCTGAGCATAGCTTCTAAGGTGAGCACAGACGTGATCCAGCTGTTTTCTCCAGTAACCTGATCAGAGAGAGTTAAGCAGAAGAAAAATCCCTGCAGTTGTGATTCACATTTGTTCTACTTGTATGATGGATGATTTATAAGATGGCATGTTTTCACTGAGAGAAAAAAAAAAAATCATTAGAAAATTCATCTGATCAAGAAAATGAGAAGCAAGTGATACCCTAAAAAATGGTGAAATAGTGTCTTATCCACAGGTTAGAACTCATTCTTAGGGTACCTCTACTCACAACAAAACCATGTCTTGGCATTGTCCTTTGGAATTAAAACTGGCACCTTGTGAAGGAGAATCTCTCACTATTCCAGATGATTAAAAAGAAAAATAGTACAGTATTACAACTAAGCAATTGTGCATGATTGAACTGATTTTTAGTTTATCTGAGATCACTGACACAGGTCAGATAACAATAAGCCAAATCTGAAAACTGCAGACAGAGAAACGCAACCTATGCAGCATTCTGATCTATGTAAATTATTCCCCAAATAAATGCCTTTCAATTACATATGGGAGAGCATATTTAAAGCTTCAGCATTCCTGCTCTTTTGCCTTTCAGGATCTCTGGGAGAGAGTCAACGTTCTTTTATGCTGGTACAGGACATGAAACATGGGGGGCTGAATGCTCCTGGGTTCCAAACTCATCTTAAGCCATTTAGAGTTCTTGCAGCTCCTGCCCAAGTATTTCTCTGTTTTCATCAGAGAAAGAACCAAAAGGACTTGCTCTCATTCTTAAGTGATTGTTATCAGTATGTGGCCAACTTTATTTCTGAGCATACTTATGGAAAATACAGAGTATGATTTGTTTTGTTGTAAATAAATTGTGTAGGCTTGGTAACCTCGTTTATCTGACACAATGAAGTTGCTCTGACCTTATCCGTCCCTTCATGTTAAGTAAAGCTCAAAACCGTGAAAAGAAGCCAAGTCAGAAGAAAAACGCTGCTCTCTGACTTTCACCAGAGGAGGCAAGTGCACAAGGATTTTTGTGCTTGGAGAACTCTTCCAGGATCGATCTGGGAGAAACTATGACCAACTAAAACAGCAAGTGTTACATGTTAGGCGGCTTTAAAGGAATACAAAAAGAAGGGTGCACAGAGCAACGTAAATTGTTCCCTGCCATGGTCTCACATGCAAAAAGCAAGTTGAAAACAGTAACTAAAAAATCTAAGCTAGATTACTACTTGGTGACTGATCCCTCCACAGAAGTCAGTATTATTTGCAATAAAGTGGTTTATAAGTAGCCTAGATCCCCAGATTTTATTTCAAAAAGTCCAGATGGCCAGGAACATATTCCTGCATGTTTGACGTTTTATTACATACATCTGAAAGGATTTTTGGGAGCATGGATGGCATGCTTGAATTCATGCTGTCAGTGGTTGATTCCACCTGTATCACACTGATTTACTGTTCGTTACAGTAGGAAAGGGGACGCTTCTTGTAAAGTTTACCAGCTAAATGACTTGGCTCCTGTTCAAAACTGAAAGTGCAGCAAAAAAAGAACTACAGTACACATCAGAGGATTAGTGTTTTGGTACTGCTGTTACTTCCCCCTGCTCTAACCGGATGGTTTTTTAATCTTCACGAAAGAAGGTTAGTTAATGGTTGATGCGGTCAAGAAATAAAAATAAATAAATCACACTTATTTAGTCACTTCTGTTTTAAAACCCTAATATCAAATGTCTGATGCTATTTGAATTGAAGAAGTAATGGACATATTTGGCATATATAAACACGATTTTCGCGGGTGATAGCGTATGGTCTTGTTGATACATGTAGTTTCAAGCCAGATATACAGCTCAGCATCAAGGAGAGGGAACAGCATGAAAGACCTGACTGTAAGAGACATTCATTGGCTTATAGAATGAAATATGTTCCTCGGAGCTTGGCAGGGTCTGAAGGAGAATACATTACACAGTGCAACTTCAACAAAATGGGTAAAAATTAACATAGTTCAGAAGCAGTTCAGAATTTCTTCCCAACCTTTCCCACTAAAAGGAGTTCTCTCCCACAAGTCAAGAGCTGTACTTCTGATAGAGATATATGAATATTCAGTGTTACTTTTTTTTCCCCTCTCAGCACTAGTATGGGCCAATCCTTTATTACCTCTGACTAAATTAAGCTCCCTGACATGTTGAGTCAAGTTGTGTTTCCTACAGTGATGTCTAAGAAAACACGCCACATTTCAGAGCAAGTGAGTAGGAAAACAGATTTCCCTAGCGATAATTTAAAAAATGAAACTCCATCATCTGGATACTTATACACAGAGTCAAACCAGGAACTTCTAACATTCACTAGCAACTTTTTCTATCCCATAGATAAATAATTGTGGTAACAGCCTGAGAGGTAAACCCTCTGTAGAAAAGAGCTAGAGTTGGGAAAGCGGATCAAATAGAGGAACTGCTCCTCCAAACCATGGTTTGATGCTGTAGTGATTTAAAATGAACATATTTTCTGGACTACACAGCTGGACTTCCCTGTGAGATTAAAGGCAACTTTGCAGTTTACTAGGCCCCTAATTAATACTGTCTTCAAGGGCTTGGGATCCAGAAAGCTGAAGTTTTCCCAGGATAGTAAAGCTGAAGTCTCTAAAAGTTACAAACTTCTAAATGACAGCAAATAGTCAAATGATTCCACAGGGAGCTAAGTGACCAAACCAGGGACTGTGAACCCAAGCTGTTCGCAGTACTGGTACAGTAGTCTGTGCATGGAACAGTCTCTGCAGTGAGCGAAGTAGCTGTACCGATACCTTTGTGGGGCTGGAAGATGGGGCCTACAAGACCTCTCAAGGTTTCTACCAACCCTATTTTTTGTAATCCTATTAAGAATCCCTTTCTCTACTATAGTGTCCTTCGCTTCAGAAACTGCTGTAATTTATTCCACTACAGCACCCCAAACCGGCTCTTCACAGAGCTTTGTTTAACACTACTCCCAGCAGAAGCTATCGCAGGTCTAAGTGAACGGCGTGTTGCAGGGGCTGGGGAGCATTCTGGGAGGTGGGGTGGTTGTTCACTGATTCCCAATTCAAATATAGGACACCTGCCCCTGATCTTGTAGGATCTGAGGAAACCAAACTACTAGCAAACTAGTAAGGCTGCACAGAGGCCAGTAACCATAATTTTAGGTATTGTTGATAGGCTTTCTTTTAGCTATTGATGGAGATCAGTGATCTGAATTCTAAGGCACTGCATTTACATGTGACTTGTAAAGATGTAAATTGGTGTCCTACTGATGCCACATTCCACAGACTATAATCTTTTCAAGAAAAAACAAGGTCATACATTGCAGCTTTGTTTAGAAAACATAAAATTCAAAACTCCTAACCTTTTCCAGGACTAATGGCTGTCAGGAGAGGCTTATGATCACTCATCTTTTCCAGCTTTTCTTTCTGTGAGATCAGTTCAAGCTCCTTCTTTTCCAACAGTTTGCTGGATGGGTAAAAAAGTCCAATGGTTTGGGTTCCTTTATCTTCTCTTTCTTTTAGTTCTGCCCTTGATTTCGTCAAGGAAATAGGAAGAGGCTGAGATTGTTTAGGCTGTGGGGAGTGGAGGGGAAGGATAAGTGTAATTAAATGGCTTACAAGCAGAAAATAACTAGAATAGTGTACAAAGTTGTAAAGGAATGAAAAAGCTAGCTAGAAGAATCATTAACAATGCTTGATGTTAATTACCAGTCTGTTACAAGGAAGCAACCTATTACACATAGCCAATCAAAAGCAAAACTCTTCATGATCGCCAGCAGAACGACATGTATACTTTTGTAGGAAAAAAGCTGGCCTCGCTAAGTATTATGGGTTTTTTAAAACAGAGTTTCAAAGCACTGCTCCATATGCATCGAAGAATACCTTGTATCTGCAGGACACAAATAATTCACCAGTAATAAGATAAAAGTACTTAAAGAGCTAGGGCTTTTGAAAAGCTGATTGTTTCTGACTTTCCTATTTAGAATAAGGATGGATTAAGGCCTTTGGCTATGGCTACTTTTCAGCAGAAAGCACTTCTCAGACTAAACATATCCTCAGTTTTGCCCTCAGCATGCTCACAGATCACAAAGATGTCTCAGAGAGGGAATGAATGGAGTTGTGCCCATCCATACCTGCACTGGACTAGCCTTTCAGCTGTGTTCAAGCCCAGCTTCGTAATACTGTGTGTCTTACCTCAGAAAACGCCAGCGAGTCCCCAGCATCCACGAGACTGCCACTCTGAGAACCCACCCTTGATGGGGGCTCGATGAAAGCACCGCAGGACCCACAGAAGCGAGCGTAGGGACGGTTGCTTGCACCACACTTGAAACAGGTGAAGTAGGATGGAGGAGGTCCAGGCTGGAAAGGTGAATGAAAGACTTGTCACTACAGAAACACATGATGTATGGCTCAGGAAACATAAAAGCAGTGATGTGAATTAAAAGGAAGTCAGGTGGTACTACCTGAAGCTATTAGATTAGAAATATTACCCAGGAAACCAGCCTGCTAACACACTGGCAGAGGCAAGACCGCAAATCTTCACATCTCTCAGCACTGTGCTATGAGGGCAAATATTTTTTCAGACAGATCTAGCATTTCGACATGTTATTTTTTTAATATACACTTTCAAAAATACCTATTTTCTTTGGCAAAGCCCTGCTGTTACTAGTATGTGCTTTGATATTGAATACTGACTGCAACTCTTTCCTGTTCGATTCTAACGCTAGCCCCACCACCCCGAGTCCCACGGCATAGTACAGGACCCATGGTTGTACAAGCATATAGGGGAATGTTTAACATTTTATGTAGACTCAGCTCACAGGAAAAAAATTTCTCCCCAAATGTGATCTGAGCTTGAAACACTACACTTAATATATGCCAGTGGAAATTGCTTACGTTGGTTGTACCATGCAAAAACTCTGCTGAGCAGCAGTTGAGAGAAAGTACTTGTCTTCAGTGACGTTAACGAGGCCTTCAGCCAAAAAAAATTGCATGCATCATCTCATCTCTGGTACGGGTACTTGTATGGGTGATCACAGCCCAGAGCAGATACGGCAAAACTTGCATTGGGTTAGCCTATGCGTTAACCTTTGATGGAGAAGTTACTCTGGCAGTGTACGCAGCTATTGCATCGCAACTGAAGCAATGAGCTGATGCTCACTGACCCATGGTAGTTCGTTTACATCTCTAGACCCTTAAGTCACTGACTGACGTGGGGTCAGGATGTCATAGAACCATCAAACGGTTTGGGTTGGAAAGGATCTTAACGACCATCTATTTCCAGCCCCACTGCCGTGGGCAGGGACACCTTCCACTGGTCATCTAAGCCTTTAATTTGACTTTATATAATCCTATGTGCTCTAAGCAAGTACTTTGATAATAATAAGCTATGTACTAATGTACAACTGTGAAGAGTTTTGCAAAGCTAAGTTTGAAATTGCTGCAGGTCACGGATGAAGGAAGACCGATTTGTCAACACAAACACCGAGAGCACGTGCCTTGGCTCCACACCAGTCACAGAAACGGGCATCACATTGGTTGACGCGATTGCATTTTGAGCATGAAACTGTCTTCCCTTCCTGGCTGGGATAAGGCGGGGGGATGTCTCCTCCAAACATCGGCTAATGAAACAAAGACAAGCATTAGGGAGAAAATACTCCTTACACAGAAAAGTTCACAAGGTGAAAGAGGAAAGCAAGCTATATGGATAACATAAAGTAATATTCATCCTAAAAATTATTTCAACTTAGAATAAGCAACAGACCGACTTGGAATTAACCTGTAATTCTTTTCGTTACAAAACCACAGTAAAATGTGGCATTAAATAATTTTCAAGTAGTTTTAGCAGAACTGAGTGCAAAAAAAATAATAGTTTCCTTATCAGTTGTGTCCTTTTACACTGAGTATGTATGAATATGGGCCAGTGCATAAGTCCACTTGAAGTTAAGAGGGAGGTTTCTTTGCTGATAAACTTAAATTTTCAAACCCAGAACACAACAGCTGTTTTTCTTTGTGCCTTTCTTTGCAGCAGTCTGGCAGGGAGAGTGTGTTCAGACAGTGAGTTGTCTCTCAGTTTGATATTTGGTACATAAATACTTTCTTTCACTCTTTCACCTCATACAAGTTTCCTACTACAATTAACCTATATGGGTATGCAAAAGAAAACAGATTTTTTAGCTGCAACTTCTAGAGGTTGATTATAGGCCACAGTTAGGACAAATAGGTCTTAAAATGTTTTGCTAGATTTTGCCTCAGGGCTTCTGCAGTTTATTTTCTCTGCAAGCCAGGAATATGGATAAGGATCAAAACCTGAGGACAATTATTTTGATTACAGGCACCACGACAGCAAGTAAGCAAACACGGAATAGCCCCATTTTCATCTGTGGCCTGTATTGCAATTTGAACCATGTAACTTGGGTGTTTGTTGGGGACACAAAATTTACAAAAGCACAAATCTAAACATGTTCTAAATCTAAATTATGTAATAACCATTAATAGTAATATCAGAATTATTACTAATTATTCAGGAACTACTATTGCTATCACTAATTAATCACTTTTTAGTAAAATTCTGATTATTATTAATAAAAATTCAGTAAGCATTTACCTTTCTCTCTTAGCTTACAGGTCTCACCATATGCCTACCTACATATGCAGCTACATATTCATATCTACAGTCAGTGAAGCAGTTAGTTAAACATATGTTTATCTTAGGGAAGTACAGCTTCCGACTGAAATGCACTTTGAAGTGACACCTCGGTGGCTACACAAGAGACCTTTGCCTCTGGCTACTGAGGGTTTTGGAACTCAGGATGTTGCCAATATAACCAGAAGATTTTTAACTTGACAATTGTTATTATTCTCTCATTTCTGTACTTATCACAACCTGGAGAAGTGAAATGTACCCTAAGGTTTTCATACAAGACATTTCTCTTCAGAAGGGAAAGTAAAATTCTTCTAGGGAAAGAAATGAGCAAGCTAAATGGGGAGTTGAAACAGACAGCAATTTTTGGGGGGAAGATTACTGTTGCTTTTCTCACCTCTGTGCAGAGTCACAGCCAAATACAAGCATAGTAGCTGTATGCATGTAGGGGAAGCAGCAAATGAAGATAAGAAAAATAATGTGAAAGAATATTTTATTTTCAAAAAGTAATTAAAATCAATTAGAATGATCTTCCTGATGCATATACTCAAGTTTTCTATTGAAACTGAAAATAATCTGAGCACAAATAAGACTCCCTTGGAGCCACGGCTACCTGTTTTCTACAAACCTTCTGATCTTCCACAAGGGCATTTGCAATCCCACCCTCCACAGGAGAAACTTGAAGGTATAAGATACACTTATGTTTGTGATAGAGCATCTGTGGGAGTACTGGGCTTGAATATGACACGGGGTGGGATTCTCTGCTTTTGTCACACAGGCACACAGGGATATGACTTAAGTTTTCCAAAGAAAAAGAATGTTATGCTTTGATTTGATTCACCCTGGTGTGATTGGTGCAAGAAGCCTTACCATCTGTATTTCAGGCAGTTTGCTTTCACACGTCACACAGTGTTTATGGTGAAGAGGATTTCCTGTGCCACACACCTGACAAATTACTTTGCCCTTTTAAATAGAGAAAGAATATATTTCACTTGGTATTTGAAAACGGAACAACAATAGTAAGAGGAAGACATGATCTTACAAAGTGGTTATTCAGCCCTGCAGATAGGAGACATCCTTGAAACCTGCGCTGCGGGCTTCGGACTTACTTAGGACATATTGTCCGGTCACCCCAAATCTACATATTGGTAGTGTAGGTCTAAAAACTGTGACAATTTTTAAAGATCTTTTCCTAGCTGAAACCACCAGCACTTTTGGATCACTGATGGAGACTGCGCTGTAACGTTTTGGGTGTACACGCACTGCCCTGGGCCTGCCAGCCCATCTGTGCTAAGCACTTACAATCACACGTGGTAAGCAGAGGAATGAGGACATACTTAATAAACTGGAAATGCTTAGGAGTGCTGTGGGCATGAATAACAGAATCGTAGAATCCCTCTCTACGGAACACGAGCGCGCGCGTTCCTGTCATTCAGACCGTGCTCTTCAGCACGCCTTCCGGAGCTTACGGGGTTTACCTTCAATGATTGTGTCTATTCAAGGTGGTTTTAATTCTAACGCTTAAAGCCGTCATAACGTAATTACACGAACCCAGGTTGGATCAAGATATTTGTAATGAAGTAATCCGTTAGAAAAACGCGTGCCAGGAGGTAAACCGCGATTTTGTTGTTTCCCCTCGAGTACCTTTACGCAGTTGTTGGTTTGGGGCTGCAGCTGCGGAGCGATTGGCGCCTCACACACAATGCAAGTGGGTGTATTCATTGGCACAAGATGTCTGCATTCAAGACATGGTGCCATCTGAAGAAGAAGTCACATCACAGCATGTTAAGGACCATCATGAGATCATTAAGGTTATCATGAGGCTGTCATGGCTTTAACCAGTATTTTCCTGGTTAGAGTCTACATCAGCAGCAAGGTCGCTGGAAGCATAGCAACTGACAGCAACAGATGCTGATATTGATCCTGAAAGATCAAAGGCTCCTGAGAAAACGTGAAAACAATGGGAAAGAGAATGCTTTCCCTGCTACTAAAAATACACCAGAAAGGTACTAAGGTAATTTTCAATAAATTTAAAATGCTACTATAAAACGCATGCAGGTAGTCCAAAGCCTCCTAATTACGAACGTACTCTAAAGAGGTGCTGAATATTCTCAGTCATCACTTGAAACTACAGCATTTATGATGATACAGGAAAAAAAAATACACCATTGACTTGTTAGATCAGGCTATTATCTCTTGGGAAAAGCTTAGAGAAGATAGTTACAGGCATCACTGTACAAAAATCGGTGCCCACCCATGCCACCTTTTGAGGTTTCAGGTATATTAGGTGGATCTTCTCCAGCTATGACATAGGCACGAGTTACTGACTAGCTGCCCTAGTGAGCTCTGGAATGAGACGCATACGCAGGTCCTGAAGATGCGGCGGTTGTTGTAGCTGCAGGATGAGGAGGAATCTGAATTTGGTGGTTTCCTGGCACAAGTGAATAAAACACAATTTACATTCTCATTGTTATCCTCATTAAAATATATGGCACTTGAAGCGAACTATGGTTAATTTTGCCCATCATTTAAAAATTACATGGGGTCCACTGCTAGAGGTATTGAATAAAACAAATCAATCAGCGCAGAGCTTCCCAAATGAAAGTGTGGCTAAATGATGGGGGGTTTTCCAGCCCTGTATGTGTAATTTGCTGAGGAATTTGGTTTCTCCAAAGAGGATTTGTTGATCGTTATGATGTTTTGCTGACCTGCTCTCCCTCAGGGGGTGGGAAGCGACATACTGGCACAGGTGGGACAGGAGATCCACACTCCTGACAGAAGTGAGCCAGGGGGTCAGACAGGCGAGGTGCAGAACAGTGGGCACATCTGAAAATAAAAGCAAACTGGCTGAGCTTGTTTTGGTATTGTACTGCCGCATGTTAATGATTAATCTGGAACCTATTGCGACAAGACTTTGGCCACTGATTTCTCACTTGTGGTGTCCAAGCTATGGTGGTCTACCCTACCATGCCCCATCGTCTACGGTATGAGGTTCTGAACTCTAAACAGCTTTGCAAGGTAAAACGCTCTCTGGCTGCTACGCAGTTTCACACTTTCTTCCCCACCACGTGAGGTAAACTAGTCTCCTGACAGGCAGTCTGTATCAGGCCTCGCTGCTGCAACATGGCAAACCGCTGGTACAGATCACACAGCCCTTCCAGCACCAATAGGCACTAACCTGTGACGCTGCTCCAGTGAGCAGTTTTCACTTGGAGCAGTGAGGGCTGTACTCTAACTTGAAAATGCAGCTTTTCCCCTGGTCCTACAGGTGTTAGGAATTTTTTTAAAGGCTGATAAGACAGCTGTTAACTGTGCCTGGTGAGATGTAAATAACACGGTATGAAAGAGAAAGACCTTTCAAAGCATTACCTAGATCACGTTCTCCAGCTATGAGCCAGTCTGTCTTTGCTTTCCTTGTTTTTATAGAGCCCCGCAGTATCACAGAATCATCACAGACTGGTTTGGGTTGGAAGGGACCTTACAGACCATCCAGTTCCCACCCCTCTGCCATGGGCAGGGACACCCTCCACTAGACCAGGTTGCTCCAAGCCTCATCCAGCCTGGCCTTGAAGAATCATCAACTTGGTTGAAAAACACAATTCCTCAGTTACTTTCCAAGGACAAATACGTTAAAAGGAGAAGGCACTTACTTGAGGAAATCTGTTTCCCTCTGGATCCTTGCCACCTGTGTGTTTGCTAAGCTCTTCTGGCTAGTCACTGCAGAACTAACAAACTGAAATAAAGGTAATTCTTTAGCCTTAGGAAACAAATCTTTGCAAAACGCAGATAGGAAGAGCAAAACCAGCTAAAGATGTTATTTGAGACAAACTGCGCTGAAATGCACAGCTTTAGGGAATACCTACCACAACTGATTCCCCCATTAGCTGCATTAAGGATCCACAGCTTCTTCCAATAAAAATAAATCAGTCTTGCTATTTTCTTCCAAGACAGCATTACTGACTATTAAATTTTAAATATCAACATGTCAACCTATAGCATTAATTATTTGCTAATTGTGGATTCAGTAACGTATTAGAAGAGAATTAGTCAGAATGCAGGCATTGTTACTCTGCTTTGCCTGTGTGCTGGTTTTAGTTGGGACAGAGGTGATTTTCCTCACAGTAGCTGGTGTGAGGCTGTGTTTTGGTTGTGCTGGGAAGAATACTGATATCATACTAATGTTGTCAGTTGTTGGTAAGCAATATTTGTATCAAGTGAAGGACTTTTTCAGTTTCTCATACTGCACCTGTGTTCCTGGCCTCTGCTCTGCAAGAGGGGACACAGCCAGGAGCCGACCTGATCTGACCAAAGGGACATTTCCTGCCATCAAATGTCATGCTCAGTATATAAGTTGTGCAGTGGGCTAGGGGTCCTGCTTCTCTTGGGTTTAGTCTGGCTCTCACTACTCAGGCACTGGCTGGGTGTTGGTTGGCGGGCAGTTGTATCATTTGTTTTCTTTTCCCTTATTTTCATTACTTATTGTTAGTATTAATAATAGTATTGTTGATATTATTAGTATCATCATATTATTCCATTTATTTTCAATTATTGAATTGTTCTTATTTCAATCCACAAGTTTCCTTGTCTTTTCCTCCGATTCCTCCCCCCATCCCACTGGGGGAAGGGGGAGGTGAGCGAGCAGCTGGATGGTACTTGGTTGCTGGCTGCGGTTAAACAACAACAACCACCTGGTTTTGTCCTTCTTGACAACTGTGTACTGCTTTGGGCATTCCTATTCCAGTGTAACATTACCATTAAATTTACATGAATACCGTATAATACAGCCAAAGGCATTAATTTCTAAATTATACGAGAATGATCACAAATCTTCACATCTTCAATTTTTAGAGCTCAGTTCTGATGACAGCCTTTTACTGTTCTCCTCACCAGCCTTGTGCTTACCTGTAATGACTGTATTGGTAGGGCTGAGATGGTTTCCTCCCTGAACTCCTTTGTCTCCGAATGACTGGCAAGGAGCTGTGATCCTTGCAGGGACCTGTGAGTGGTCTTTCTGTCTGCTTCCAAGTCTACAATTACATTCCTGTTATTCCACTGTCATTCACTTCATGCAGTTAACATATACCTTAACATGGATACCACATACTCTCGCTTTGAATTCCAATAGCTACGCACATTAAAAACTGTATTTGACATCCAGATTTTGGGTTCAAATAAAGTGCATGGAAATACAGGAAATTAAACTAGAATAAACCTCATTCCTCTCTGAAAGTGCTTAGTTTTGTATTTTTCTCAATTTTCTGTTTTCTTCCTTCCTGCATGCTTCAAAAACCCCAGCTTCTAAGTGTAAATTAATGAGTAAATATTAATGTGACTCCGTGCTCTCAAACAGTCCCATTGCTGTTACCGTGGAGTAACAGGCTTCACCTATAGAGAAAATCTGGGTCAAGCTTTCCTTTCTGCTGTGTGTACTTATTTTGGAATCCTACTGCAAGCAAACATCAGTGAAGAACTCCGTAAAGGATTTGCAAGCCCACCAAAACTTAACAGCATTTCCTGGTACAAATGGAAATATAGACAGGGCTTTGTTATGTTGCTGAGGACAGAATGATTCTTGTTATGTTTTCAGAGGTAATGTGATAAGTATGGAAGTTAGTTTTGTTCTCTATTTGCAGTGTTGAGCAGTCAAAACTGGATATTCCCAGAGTGTTCATTCTTCTGAGATGGTTTTGAAATTATCCATATTTTACCAGTGATCCAGGAGGAAAACCTTACACTGCCTATTTTCAGCTAGGCCAGAAGTCTGCTTCAGTCGTATGAAGTAATACTATACCTTGAAAATCTTGGGGTGCTTCACTCCAGGCAGGCTTGATTGCCACATTCACGGCGTTCTTCTTTGGTTTTGCAGTAAATATCGCACCTTGCCTCTCCTAAAAAGTAATTCCATTTGAATTCCAAATGAAATACTTGGTTTTGCTCTAATCCTCTCTCGCTATACTTATTTGTCATGATTTTAAAATTACACGCTTATTTTCAATGTGAGCATTTGAAAATTTACAATGATAAATGTATTTTAAAAATATTTGACCTGAACTGGTATGGACTGAAAGAACAGTGAAGAAGAAAAAAAGATGATTGTCCTCTAAAAATTTTAGTATTTTAAAAAAGGCTGAGGCAGCAAAGATGGGCAAACAGAGGTAATAAAATACATTAAAAAGCATAGGCATCAAGGTTTAATCTCTAAGTAATACCGCACATGCAACATTTTA
Organism: Rhynochetos jubatus; assembly: GCA_027574665.1. Taxonomy (NCBI): domain Eukaryota; kingdom Metazoa; phylum Chordata; class Aves; order Eurypygiformes; family Rhynochetidae; genus Rhynochetos; species Rhynochetos jubatus. The sequence continues at coordinate 12,960,403 of CM050650.1, read as the reverse complement.
TATTCAGACAGGGAGTTAAATTTGCTAAAACTTGCCTGTGTGGCGATATCTTTTGGGACATTCGTGTCATTGTCTTCAACAGAGAAGAGGATGTTGGGTTGTTTGTATTCCACCAGAAACACCTTTGTTACAACTGTACTCTCCCTGCAGTCCCTGAAAACCATTGTTCATGCAGCTATATACATGCTACAAACCCACATGCAGCAAACAGTAAATCAGGGATGAACACGGCTCATTTCTTGGTACAGCTCTTCCAAGCCTGCGAGTCATCATTTCAGTTATTAAGTGTAATTCTGGGCAATACTCTCAGCAACCACTGCCTTGTTTTGTTTTGTTTTTTTGTTTGATTTTTTTTTTTTAAATTTATTTTCGGTTCAAAATGTGCACCCTAAGAAGTTACCAATAAACTGTACGAATATTTTAATCTCTCAACATCTTTGACATGTAAATCTCTTGATACTCCTGTATCTGCTTTCTGGGATAACCACTGTTTGCCAGCATCACATCAAATAACGGAGAGCAAGACTTTACTTCCATTCGTAGCACCATATCCATTTTCCCAGTGAAGCACCAGGTAGCATCCCATTCATTCGATATAACAGCTGTCACGCTCTACCATTCATTAAAATACAGCAGTAACATTAAAATGGCTATAAATAACCAAACTATTCTTTTAGGATTTATTGTCATTCTACAGCATCTATTTAGCCCGCCTGACAATGTCTTAAAAACGTACTGGAAACAAGTGTTAATCCAGGTAGTGATATCAGAAAACACACATAGGCCTAGGGCAGTGTTGTTACATTCCAGTGCAGAGATAAGCAAAGGCTACCTGTGGGTGCTAATAGTGGTAAATATTGCTAAATATTTGTTTAGCACGATTTTATTATTATTTATTACCACCTACTGTTATGTATTAGCACTTACCATTATATTGTACTTGTTAATTTTATAACATGCTATATTATAATGTAATAATATATAATAACATATAATGTTAATATATTAATTATCACAGAACGGTTTGGGTTGGAAGGGACCTTAAAGCTCATCTACTTCCACCCCCCTGCCATGGGCAGGGACACTCTCCACTAGACCAGGTTGCTCCAAGCCTCATCCAGCCTGGCCTTGAGGACGTCGATATATTAAGTATATATAGTTTATGTTTATATAGCATGTATGTTATATAATATTAATATCATATGCTAATATAATAATATGCTTATTTTTGTTATTACTACTATTTATTGGTAAATACTAGTAAACATAGTGCTAAATAGTGCTAAAACAGCAAACACAGCCCCCCAACTGAAGTGGAAGTTTCTGCTCCCCGGGAACTAGAAGATAATACAACAGGGTACAGACAGAGGATGCATGTGTCCCCTCTCTGTCTCTAAGCATGAAGTTAGTTTGGAGAAAATCAGTGGCTGTGCAGCAAAATCCCGTTTTCTTCCTATGCGTTGTATAGTTACCTTTGTACTAACATTGTACTTAAGCTGTGAGGTTTAGCATCCTGTACTACTTTGGGAGAAAGTAAACAGATTCCTGGGAAGACCAACTTCTACAAATCTGCTGAATCACTGGATGACCCCAGAAAACACCACAGCAGTTCTTCTGGCACATTTTTATGATGATGCTCAAAAGGATGAGCTCTAAGTATAGCACATTTATTCGATTCTCACCCACAGCCTCTATGGATCACTGGCCTACATCCACAGCCCAGGAGATAAACGTCCGAGAGATAACCCATCCGCACAAACCCTCAATGGATAGAAAGTGTTAGGAGACAGTGAAGTCAGCGCAACCCATGAAGATCACTCAGATTGCAAACTGGCTGGGGCGTCTCTCATTTGCGAGGTACGGAGTGCTTTAAACAGCACAGCTCCAAGCCATGACCAGGACTCTGCCCCTTCCAAGTAAACAGGGTACTTACTTTGTGACTGCCAGTGCCTTGACAGTTATTTTCCCAACTGGTAATATGATAGGACCCTTATACTTAAAAGTGTTATGCTCTCCATAGCCAGATTTCCTTATGAGTTCTGGTTTACTTCCATCTAAAGTGTAATAAATGGAGACCTCGGGTGTATCTGCAAGACACAGAGAAAGGAATTAGCCAAACTCTATTCAGCTTGTGAAAAACAAGCTCTGCTCTTCAAAGTACTCACTACTGTTCTTGATTTTTCTCACGTAAACAAAATAAAGCAGTTCCACAAATGACTGAAATTTTGTGGACAAAAACTGTTTCTCCCATGAAAAACTAGTTACTCAACTAATGCCATTTCATTACAAGCAGCATTTCTCTTCGTAAAGTAGCGGTGGGATGGTTCTGTATGAAAGCATTGCAACAGCTTGTTCCTTCTAATGACAGCAAAGATATTTTCTCCCACAGTGAAAGGCGGCATTTCAAAAATTGTAAAGAAAACCTTTGGGGTGAGCCTGGCAAATGGGGCTTTCAAGCACTGGTCTTGCAGACAAAGCAAAATGCAACAGCTTAAGACCTTGATCTTGGCAGCAATTAAGACTGTTAACATATATGAAATAACTGATGCCAATAATACTGTCTGAGCGCATAAAATTAAGTGCAAGTATATTTGGCATATCAAAACGGTTAATTTTATAAATTCTTTAAGGAAGTGGGCACTCACGAAAATGCAAACGAAAGGCTGAAAGTCTCAAATGAACACATCATGAAAGCTTTCACACGGAGTCAAATCTCTCATTCATACCTGATTTTATTTCTATGAGAGTATTTGTGTCTATTTCATGTTTAGTCTTCCCTGGAAGAGGGACTCGAAGTGGTATGACCTGAGGAACTGAGACAGAGCCAGCTGCCATTATTCTCACCAGTGATCTTGAAAAAAGAAAACCAAAAAGGCAGACAATAAATTTTCTGAACAGAAGAATGCCTTGAGTAATAGTCTTTTACTGTGATTCCTTGTCTTCATTTGTTTCACTTAAAAGAGAACAACGGATTCTTTAAACCATTAGTTCTCACTAATATTTGCATGATTTTCACATTGAAAAGAGGCAAGATCCTAATGACCATCACACTTCCAACTTATTCTGCTGTTTCAGAGTCTGAGATGAGCACTGTTGCTTTCACTTCACTTTGGCCTTCCCTGCTGAAGTCTGATTTCCACGTATTCAAGTGAAACAGCTTTAGCATCATACATCAGCGATACATGGCAGCGAAGAATCTCCACCCTAACCGTGGCAGATGTGGAACCAGCCTCTTGTTTCACTGTGGCCATCTGAATATATATAAGATGTCCTGAAAAGGGTTAAAGCAAGACAGCTATTGCTTAAGCTTACCTCAGCTATCGTATGCATTAAGAAGATGCCTATAAAACGGATGCCAAACATGATTTATCATAATTTACATAATTATCATTATCATGTCCCACAATTCAAGAGTGAAAAATTGCATTTGGATACGATAACGTTTTACAATACAAGAAGATGCACTCCAGATCTTGGGGATTGATACTCAGGGCCAGGAAACATGCCTACACTAGAAGGATTTGGTTGGGTAACCAACGCTTCCTTCCTGCAGAAACGTCTCTTCTGCTACCCGTCAGTGCAGACAGTAATGATCCAGCGTGGCAGGTGCTCGTCAGTCCATGACGAAGTATGCCACAGCGCTGCCTGCCGCTGCCCAGCTCCTTGGCTGGGTGGCCCGGCCCAGCCGCTCAGCACCGCGGGCGGTTCTCAGCCAACTCCCCTGGGCTGCGTGCGGTGGCTCGGGCGATGCCACGCCGGGTGGGTCAGAGCTTGACCTCACGCGAGGGAGCGGGCACAGGGTATTTTTCCCCAGGGACCCGCCAGCTGTTGGCACACCCGGACCAAAAGCACAACGCCCCGTTTCACCCTTCCGGGAGTCCACCAGCGACGGGACAAAACCGGTCCTGCCGGCCTGCCCAGCGTGCCCGACCCCTGCCCCAGCGTGGGACCCTGCCGGGCCGGGCCAGGCTCCGCGTCCCGTCCCCACACGGCACGGCCCGCTCCATCCCTGCCGTACAGCCGCAGCCGCCACGCGCGGGCCTGCTGCACGGGCCTGGCCACCCCGCTCCATCCCTGCCATAGCTCCCTGCCCACCCCGCTCGACCCCAGCTACCCCCGTTACCACAGCCGCCGCGCGCCCCGCCGCGCCCCCACGCTCCCACTCCTGGCCCGGCCAGTGCGGCCGCCCCTTGGGCCGCGTCCCGTTGCTTAGCAACCCCGGCCCGCTTCCCCACGCGCGGCTCAGACGTCATCTTTCGTCGCCGTCGCGGCTGCCGCCGTGGGCCCGCTGCGCCATGGCGGAGGTGAAGGTGAAGCCGGAGGTGCCCGACCCCGTGGATATTGAGAACAGGTGCGGGGCCGGGGGGCCCCGTTGGGAGGCGGAGCGGCAGTGTGTGCGCCGGGGAGGGGGTTGCCGGGCGGCGAGGGGAGAGCGCTGTGAAGGGGCAGTGTGCGCTGGGGGCTGTGGGGAGGCGAGGGGAGGGAGGCGGCAGGGGTGTGAGGGCAGCAGGTAGGGCACAGGGCGTGCCGGTGTCTCGCGGGGGTGATGGTCGAGGCCCGGGTGGCGGTGAGGAAATGGGCCCTGGGGGAGGGGCTTGCACAGCTGGGGGGCACTGCGTGTTTCGTGCTGGGAGGTGGCACGGAGGGACGGGGTCGGGCAGCCCTCATGTCTTTCCGTTCTTGGGAACCGGAATTGCGGCCTTTCTGCGTTTTTCTTTTTTAAAAGATATTTCATCAGTATTTGCGTTCTCGGGCTGGTGAGCAACTCCTTCCCATCAGAACTTCCTGTATAATGAACCTGTACAGGGAGCTCTGAACCCATATCGTTACAAACGAGAGCACCGTCAAGTGGAGCATCTTGCTCCGTGGTGTCACAAAGAGCAGTGGTAGCTGCAGCAGCAAACAGCAGTTGCCGAAGTGTATTTGTCAGCATGAGGAGCAGATGTGGCTGAGAAACAGTTCCTGGGTACTTCCCCCCGAATTGTTCTTTTCTCTCTCATCCATTTTGACTAATACTGTTTGGATTTGGGTTTGGATGCAACAGAACCTGATTTTAAGCTTGCTTTCGACCTCCTCCAGGATTATTGAGCTGTGTCATCAGTTCCCTCATGGTATCACAGACCAGGTGATTCAAAATGATATGCCTCACATGGAAGCCCAGCAGCGAGCCATGGCGATCAACAGGCTGCTCTCGATGGTAGGGTGATCTCATCTTCCTCCTGTTACTTCAGCCAACCCAGAGCACGCTTCGTACACACATGCATGGTGGCAACCTGTTGGACAGGGCTAGGAAACGAATCCCTTTGGGTTTAGTGGCCTTTGCTATAATGTACCGTTCCCATCGCTTCCTTTTGGTTGCCATAATGATGGCCGAAGCCAATTAAAACATACCTCAACTTACTCTTTCCGTTCTGTAATACAAAGCTGATGTGGATGTGCGTATCCTTGCATGTTTCTAGGTGAGGAAGCTGCCACTGAGAAGCACCGCGTTTGGTTTCTGATGTGTCTCGAGTTCTTTGGTGGTCTTTTCCCTGTGTATTTCTTTACAAAGCCAAATGTGACACAACGGTCTAACCTAACAGTGGGTAGGTGCGGTGGTTCAGCAGGTGGTCAGACAGACACGAGGCTGTTAACGACGGGAAATGAATTGGCCAGAGATAAAAGAATGGATGTTATCCCATGCTCTCATATGTGAAAGTCTTCGAATCCCCCGCAAAATCCCAAGGTTGTGGTTTACTCTGATAATAAGCAGGTGGAGCATCCTACACCTCACTGGGCATTTTCCTTTACTGTATCAGGAGTCAGCCTAAGACAGGAGTGAGGATCCCTGTCAACTACTACTGCCACGTGTTCAGGAACAGATAGTAGCTGTTCAGTCTTGTTGGTTCAGCGTGGGTACAAACTTGAGTATCAGCTAAACGTTCAAGGTCTTTAAAGATCAGGATTCCTTTTGGTTCCTCAGCTAGCTGCCTCATGGGCATGTGAAGTCAGGAGATAAAACAGACTGGTGGAGTGGAGGGAGCACTGTTGAACAAAAGAGCTTTCTGAGAAAGAGCAGTGTTAGAAGATAAATCAAACTGAGCCAGGTGCAGTGTCTTGGGGTCTTTTGGTAATGGGAGCTTTTTAGCTTGGGCCGTACGAGGTGGCACTGGCAGCCACCTTTTGGTCTCTCTTTTTGGTCTTTGTGCTACAGATGTGAGGTTGTGTGTTCAATAGCTTTTGAATGAGTTGGCCTGGTTTCAGAACGAGGCTTCCAAGATAGTTAAATCTCTAGAACTTGTTTATAAAATTCCTTGGGGTGTATGGGGAAAAACTGCAGTGAGAGCTCAGCATCAGGTACTGCACTTGAGGTAAACTGCAAGTCCTTCATCTATAGAAAAGCATTGAAGTAGATCATCTTGAGGTGTGCTTCCATCAGCCACATAATGCAGATCCATGAGAACCAGGCCTGTAACCATGGGCTGGCAATGCAAGAGTGGATGTTAGTTAATGCTGTTACGCAGTTACGCTCCTGGACTTGTCTAATTACTTGCCTCTTCAGGACAGGAAATTAGAATTGGCCTGGCCTAGGCACAAGCGTCAGGGGCAGGACAAAAGTTTTGTGTGTGTGAGATGCCAGTAATTTGCTGCCAAGAAGCACTGTTGACCTGGCTGGCGGTTTTGCAATGATCTCTGCTTAGTATAAAATAGAGTGGTTGAAAACTTGTGTGAGTAGAGCTCCCACATGATTGCTGGGTAGCCGTGCAAATGAGTGTTTTGGTGGGAAGGGAGAGCAAAGTTTACAGGCATCTGATGTGCTTTGTGTAAGGATGAAAGTTAGGAGAAATAATAGCCAGTGCATAGGTGGTGTGGGGATGGTTGGGAACTGCATTTGTTATTTCTGATAGCTGATGGTAAGTGGATACTTGTAGGGGAAAAAATATCCTTAAAGGGTCTTATTGTGCTCGTAGGGAAAAACTATTCTCAAGGGTATTATCATTTCCAGTGGTTAGAAATGTTAGCTTCCCCTCTTCTTTATTCAGTTGGCATGAAATAAGGCTTTTGTTTCAGAAGTTTAAAAGATTCTTGCCACGTTCTGAAACAACCTATTTGAAGGGAAGTAAATGCATCGTGTCCGTCTCTCCTAGGGACAACTGGACCTTCTCAGGAGCAGCGCAGGTCTCCTGTATAGAATCAAAGAATCTCAAAATGCAAGGTAAGCCTTGTGTTTGCTGGATAAATGTATTGGGAACGCAACCCTGCAACTCACCTACAGCACTGCCAAGAACATACTCAGCAATGTAATATGGATTGTGTAACATGGGTGTTACAGAACATATCTGCTGGTTTCAGGAGGGTACCCTGAACTCCACTGAGCTCATCTGGGAAGCTGGTTTAGGTGTACTGGTTTCTACTGATCAGAGGGTGCCATGGGACTATGGTTTTAACTCGCCAGCAGAGTTCCTGGTACGGATGACAGCAAACGTGTGTATGCTCAGGTGGAATCCAGCTGAAGCCCAACCGTACCACCTGCAAACTGTGGTTCTGTGGCCTTCCTCACTGCTCATGTTAAAGGATCGGCACTTGTATTTACAGCCGTTTCAGGAGGGTGCTTGAACTGCCACTCATGTTCTTTGATTTATTAAAATCTACTTTCAAGCCATGTCTTGTGATGCCTGTGTAGGTCTGAGTAAAAGATGCCTTAGACATTCTTCTGGAAAGAAATATCCTTCAAAATTATCCTCAGTGCAGGCGTGTTATGCTCTCTTTCAAATGCTTTAGAAAAAGATTGCTGAGCCCAGGCTTTCTCAGACCAGTGAAAAGGCCTGTTTTGGAGTTGGGAGCACACTACCACCTATTCGTAGACGTTCTGTCTAGAGACAGATTATCCTGAATTATGCTCCGTGTTGTGTTTGACCTTCCACAGTTTTGTTAATACGTGACTCCGAATTCCCCGTTGTTGTGACAAGTTGGGTCACTCCTGCTCAGTCACTTTTGTTTCATACTGTGCTCTTTTCTTTGGCTTCTCACTGGCAAGTTTGGCTTGATGCAGAGGTTTGCTGTCATGTGTGATATTTGCCAATGGCTGGCTTATTGTGTGGGGTGGTTTTTTTCCTTTGTGCATTGTTTTTTTTTTTTCATGGTACTTGTTTTCAGTTCAAAACAAATCCATCCTCTTTCAAAATTTGGACCTTTCAAAAATCTTGATGTCTGTCTTATTTTACAGTAAAATGAAAGGCTCTGACAACCAAGAGAAGCTGGTTTACCAAATTATAGAAGATGCAGGCAACAAAGGTATTTTCCATAATTGATAGTTGTGAATGGTACTAACTCTGTTTACTTAGCGAGCTGTTCCTCTACAAACTTTTAAATGCTTGCTCAGACAATAGAAATATAAAATCTAGATTTCCCATGCTGGGTCTGTCACTAATGTGCCGTATATTTCTCTGTTAAAAGAATCAACCTATCCTGGCTGACTTTTGGGAGGGGCTCTTTCAGAATATTTGGAACATGAATTATGATTTGTCTGGGGGATTGGCAAGCTGCAGAATCTGTAGAACACTCACCACTTAAAAGAAAATGTGATATTTAGATTTAGCGCGTGTACTGCCAACAGGAACCACTGCTGATAACTAGGCTTTCTCAGCAGTCGTTGCACACCGTGGCTGAGAGATGGCAGGTGCAGCTGGAGGTCAGATTTTTGTTGAAGCGAACACTAGTTGCCTAAAAACGCAAGAGCGTTGCCGTGATGTATTCATGTTGTCAGTGAGATGGGGCCCGCTTGTGAGAGCGCTCAGAGGAGAAGTAACGGGCAGAAGGACAGTGTGGTGGTTGTATGTATTTCTTGTTTGGTCAGTTGGGGTTTTTTTTGTTCCATCCCCTTGTGTCCCTTCCCCCTCCCTTTTGCCAGGAGTGGTAGGATCGAAGATAGATCCTACAGTTGGCAAGGGAGTCAAGCAGTGCTGTGATGTGACTTCTGGTGTTTGAGTACATACAGAACCAAATGGCTTCTTCTGTTCGTTTCCATTTGCTTCTCTGTTTTAAACCAGGTATTTGGAGCAGGGACATCAGATACAAAAGCAATTTGCCTTTAACGGAGATCAACAAGATACTGAAAAACTTGGAAAGCAAGAAACTAATTAAAGCAGTTAAATCTGTGGCAGTGAGTATTGTATGACTTTTTTAAACCATTTCAAACGTTTGCTGCATGCTGTGTAGGTTGGAACGGACAGGAAGTAGAGAAGCCTCGTTCTGCCTCCAGCTTTCTCACTGACTATGCACCAGCGTTTGACTCTGCCTTTAGTGTGCAGGTTTAAGGCGCAACAGATACAAGAGGCCATCATGTTTATTAAATAATGAACATAGATTATTAATCAGTTTGTTAATATTACTTAATGAACACCACTGCTAATCTACAGTTCTATCGCTTTTCCCACTGCTACTAACTGCAGTTTGATAGTAATGGTGTGTAGTTTTAGCTGTCTTAATTCTTTACTGCCCACAGCTGTTGTTGTAGTTGTTTTACCCTTCACAAACCTCCTGCGCTGCTTACTACTAATGGGCAGTTCTGTCACCATTTCCCTGGAGCTGCCATACTCAGCCTTTGGGACATAAACCTAGGGAAGAGTCTGAGTTTCCCTCCAGCGTACCGATGGCCTTGGGCGCACATGGCAGCTTCTCTGCTGCCCGTAGGCTTCCGCGCTCCTGCTGTCTGCAGATCCTGCCTTCTCTTGCTCTCAGATTTCTATACCTTATTCCCTTCTTTTTGTTAACTCTTTTCTACCACCTTTTTTCCTTTCTTTACTCATTCTCCACCCAAGTAGGCATCCTGCCCATAACTGCTTTTTCTCCATCGCTCCCAGTGTTGCTGTACCACAGTTAGTTATTTCTGATACTGAAGCATCTGGGGCTTTCATATGGGACTAGTGATGTGGTTACCTCGCGGCAAGTGGCCTCGCAAGGTTCTTCTCCCGTAGAGATCCTGAGACTCCCTTCAGTCATCTGATTCATACTGGATTTGTAGTGTTTACTTTAAACAATTTCTGAGACATTTGATTCTCTTTTAGTCTTGGTTCCTCTGCTTTGTCCCAGTTACCCAAGTAATTCTTCGACGTGCAAACAGTCCATGTACCAGAGTAGGGCTTATCCTTTTCCATGCATTTCCTCAATCTACTGTAATGCTCATGCAGCATCCTGCTCTCCTGTACCTGCTTAATTGCAAATGGTTGGTATTAGCGTGTTCTTTGGACGTTCTTCTGGTTTCCAGCAGAGGTTTTGTCTTGTTGCAGGGCCTGGTACACCAGGAAGACCGGTCTTGAAAGTTTTATGTTGTGTGCCATTTCTATGTGCCAGTCTCATATGTGTCATGGAGGCAATAATTTGGTGTGCATGTGTACATTTTTGGGGTGGGGGGTGGCAGGAGCGAGAGGTGAGGGTAACTTCCTAAATAAAATGGAGATAAGGAAGTTGGACTTAGAAAAGCAGTAGCTTTTCCATGTTCTTGTGAGAGATGCTGGCTTCATGTAGCCCTACAGGGGATGTAATGCTGCTACAAGTGCTTCAGTGGTCGCTGAGTTGTCCTTTGGACGGCCACTGTCCTTTAACTGCCTGACTACGAGTGTCGGGACTGAGCAGCATTCCCATTCACCCTGCCTAGGCGTGGCAGCAAGGAGCGGGCTTGCAAGGGCTAGCTTAGCTGCAGGGTTTCATCACATAAGGTTCCCCCTACCCGTGCATGGGTTGTCTCTTGCAGAAGCAGCTGTAAACCTCCCTGCCTCATGTCTTTGCTGTCTTCTAAAGACACTTTCCTGCTCTCCTCCGACTGGAGGAGGATCAGAGTCAGTAGGTTAAAATTAAACCGTGATCCTCTTCAGTGAGGTTTGTATGCACGCACATTGTTAGTAGGATTGCTGCTTCTAACACCATGTTTCAAAATTATTAGGAGTCTGAAGGTATTGATCTTCTCTTTATCTCCATCTTACCTGTGGGTCAGACACGTTGGTGATAGCTTGAGTCGGCTGGATTGCTGTGCCCCAGGTTTTGGGAGCAATGAACTACCTCGTTTGCAGATATTCGCTTGAATCTTCCTTTCTTGTGGAAGACTTAACTGTTAGGAGCTGTACCCTTTTCTCTAACAGGCATCCAAGAAGAAGGTGTATATGCTGTATAACCTGCAGCCGGACCGGTCAGTGACTGGTGGGGCTTGGTACAGTGACCAGGACTTTGAGTCTGAGTTTGTGGAGGTGTTAAATCAACAGTGTTTTAAATTCCTGCAGAGTAAGGTGAGTGCCGCTATAGAAGTTACCTTCCAGTTGACTCCTGCAAGTAATTCTTTTCTTTATAAAAACTAGTGATAGACAAGGCTTACCTTTTCCATGGTGGTTTCCGTAAGTGTTGGCCATTGTTATAACCGGATCGGCAAATCTGTGCTGGATTGTATTTGTCACAGCGAGTGTGGTGGTGTTGCATTTTAATAATGCATATTTTCACACCCTGTGCAGGGAGTGAAGCCTTCCGTCTCCAAAGTCCAGTGACGAGTCAGGCAGCAAAGAACACAGGATCGAAAAACCTAGCAAAAGTCACTGGTTTTCCCGACAGAGCTCCTAATGGCTGTGAGGGTGGAAGGCACTAGTCAGTCAGCTCAGCCTAGAAGGCAATTTTCTCTAGTATAACTGTGTGAGAAGCCTGCTCGCCATTAAATAAGTCCTGTGCAGATTGCAGCACTTCTCTGTTCTATTAAGATGTATTTTAACTGGCACTAGGTACAGCAGAAACTTCTTTTGTGTCAAAAAAACACCAGGTGCTGATATTTCTTCATGTTACTCTAAATCACTGTGTAAATTTTGTGTCATATTTAATATAAAATGATGTTTGGTTGTGCACTACGTTGCCTCAAGCGCATCAGTCTTAGGGATGCGGTTTAAATGCTAAATAAAAAACATGTCCCAGGAATTGTTTGGAAATCAACTTTTATGCTTCAGTCTGCCTGAAACTGAACCGCAAAGGAGTACTGCCTTTAACTCATCTTTGCTTTTTCTCAGGCAGAAGCAGCTCGAGAGAGCAAACAGAACCCCATGATACAGAGGAACAGCTCATTTGCCTCATCCCATGAGGTGTGGAAATACATCTGTGAGCTGGGTATCAGTAAGGTCAGCATAGATTCATCTCCCTACTCAAAATTCTCAGTGCATGACTAGCTGCAGGACTTGGGTCCTGTGCATTTGGCGGGGGTCCAGCAAGTGCTCTAGCACCCTACAGTTACTGTGTTGGAAGTGGGCTTCGCTGCTTTATTGCTTTTTGTGGAGGGTCATTGGTGCTGCACGGGGTTCCAGGATAGTTTGTACGTGTGGGTTTTCAAAGATGTATAAAAGATGCCTTCACATCCTTGTTGATGGAAACTAGGGTATGTTTTCCTTTAACAATCTCAACTGGTTTATATTTCATAACTTCTCTCATTTTGCCTGTGCTCTTCAAGCAGTTTTAGGGGAGGGTGAAAACCCTGCAATGTTTCAGTAGTCTGACTGTCTTCTTTCACGATGGCTTTCCTGTACAATTGGAAATGTACCCTGCTAGGATGATGTAGACGCTTGTGGTGCATAGGGAAGTTCTTTTTAATAAGTCAAGGCCGGTGTAATCCAAAAGTGCTTGGGAGGTAGAAGGTATCAGTATTTGCTGTTCTTTCTGTACCTGCACAACCCTATAAAGTGCCCAGCAGGAGCGGTGCCTTTATCTGGGCTGGGTCAGAACTCTGAGGATTTGTTGCTCGTGCTGTTTGCTCACTTCCTCCTTATTGGCATGCGTCTTTCCCAGTATTTGTTTTACAAATTGTTTCTTAGGTAGAGTTGTCAATGGAAGACATTGAAACCATTTTAAATACGCTAATATATGATGGAAAGGTGGAGATGACTATCATTGCTGCAAAGGAAGGGACGGTAGGCAGTGTGGATGGACAGATGAAGTTGTACAGAGCCGTCAGTCCTCTCATACAGCCCACGGGATTAGTCAGGACGCCCTGCGGACTCTGCCCTGTAAGTAACTCATTCGGTACGCGAACAGGCAGGTGCATGCCAAATTTGAATCCATTGCTGCAAACGGCCAGCAGGCACACCGCAAAGTTAGGCCTGTGCGTGATTACGAGTGTTACCCACGATGCCTTAGCTGTGGTGTCAGAGGCGGGTTCTTTAGTTTAGACCAGGTCGTTTCCCACTCATATTTTCTGATTCCAAGTTTGCTTATTTATGGTTTTTAACAAACTACCTTATATCCGTATAGCTGTTGGTCTCTGCTGCTTGGATCGTAAACTGATCCGTGGGTAAAACATGCCAGTGTGTGTGTTTGCATCCTTTACTACAGTGGGGTCCGTTTCACTTTGTGGTGCACACATTACTCTTCCTCAGAGCTGGCATTGGACTTCCTGGATGTTGGCCGCTGTTAGACTACTGCTGCTTTTACTGGGGAAGGAGCAGACGTGAGCATGTTACTTCCAGTTAGATCGTGCTTGCTGTATGTAATTACTGACAGGGGGCTTTCTTTTGCAGGTTTTTGATGATTGCCATGAAGGTGGTGAGATTTCTCCATCGAACTGTATTTATATGACGGAGTGGCTGGAGTTCTAAAGTGAAAGAAAACTGCAAACTGGATTCATGCTTCACAGCCAAGGTGATAAAGCAGCTCAGTTTTTTTTAAAAGCGGACTTCTAAATTTGTGAGCAACTTCAGGACATGGAGTGTCTTTGTTTTTAATGAAACATAAAGCAGCAACTTGTCAGTTGCGTGGGCAGTCCTGTGGGTGGGCTGGAAATCGAGTCAGCGCTGAAGATCAAGGCTGAAGTGGAAACGTAGAGCTCTGTATCAAAAATTGGTTGTGTGACTTGAGAACTGCCGTAGCACAGCTGGGTGGTGATGCATGGCTTCCAGGATTGTGTTGAGTACTCCACAAGCACTTGCTCTGAATGAGAGAAAATAAGTCATTAGCTGATCACAAAAACTACCTGATGAGTGTTGCCAAGAGAGATCCCAAACTTTGCTCTCCGACTGCTGCTGCTGGTGGGTGCTTACATCCTAAAGCTGACGCCTTTCTGCCATGATAGCTGCCACGTAACTGAAGACTAAGAATCGGACGTGGGAAGGATGCTAAATATGTCAAACGGAACTCGCTGATTCTTTACTATCTTTCTTACCTGCTAATTTATCATTAAACCCTGAGTTTTTTTCTCACGTACATCTGGTGCTTCATTTCCTCCATTGCTGCCAGTGTCTGGTGACACATCTGCTGTATTTATTCCTTCATCCATTCCATCATCAAGTGTGTTGGCGTGTTCCGGCAGCTGCATCACGTACATGGGTACATCAGCTGAAATTTTGAGCAGAAGTATTCTGGGAAGGTGTGTTTTCCAGAATAGAGAGAGAGTTCCTCTGGCCTGATGGTACAGGGAAGATTTTTACGGATTATCTGAGTACCCTCAGGGTCGAAAAAGATGCCAGTGACAATTGTTTGTGCATAAATATGGCCTCTGGCCTTGGTTTGTGATCGGAGAAACGCATGATACTGGCATGTCATGAAAAAGCACAATCTGTTCCAGTGCTGCGGACTCAATTTGTGTTTCTTTTAAGTGTGACCTCTCTGGCTCCCTCTCTGACTCTGGACTGATGCATTGGCAATAACATAGAGATTGTGGTGCTGCCATAAGCCTCATGCCCAGGGTATGCTGGGCCATGGACCTCTTGAGAGAGCTGTGGCTTGTTTTCTCTGGCTATCGATGTCCATCTAACAGTATTAGAGGGGTGATACTGTCTTTGGAAAATGTAGGTTCAAATCCCACTTGGGAAGCAAACAGATTTTTATACCAATTATGTTATGCGAATTAGTTACTCAACCTCTTCCTGCACCTATAACCAAGCAACCTCTAGGAAAAAAAGTCGGCTCCTTTTTTGTAAATGGGAGTATTGTGCCTCTGTGGTACAGCCAGCTCTACACCTCCAGCGTTTCAGAGGGCTGGAAGGGAGTACTAGCAGGCAGGGTGGTGTAGATACATGACCTGTGCGGAGTCTGGTCCCTGTCTAACTTGCGGCCTGTGGCTCAGCCTTGCTGCGTCCCAGCTGGATCCCTACACAACTGCTGAGTAGCTTTGTGATAGCTTCCCAGCGCTGGGAAACAATTAGCAGGTCAAGCGCAGCACTGGACCTGTTGCATCTAGCTATTTGCAAAATCCCCTATCTGAAAATAAGCCCTCCTGGACACCTTGTTGGGAGGGCAATGGTCAAGCGCCTCTACAACTGAGTTATCAGCCTGCCAGGTAATCTGACCACGAGTGGTGAGCAGTGGGCTAACACAGATTTTGGAAGACAGTTCACCTAATAAGGGCAGGAGACTTCAGATCAGCTATTTCAATACTGCCCAGGAGTTTGCACATTCTAAAAGTATGGATCTCATAAGAGTCGTCAAATCTTGGTAGATGTAATTTTTCCTGCTTACAAGCATGGGTTGTGGACGGAAGGCTAATGGTGGTAAATGCTGTACAAAGAATTAAACCCTAGAAGTTCCTGCTCCATACAGGGACATTGTAGATCCCGAGGTGAAGGCTCCTGAGAGTAGGCATGTTGTGTGGCTGAAGCAAACACCTGCTGATAAGCTTGATCTTATTAGCTGGTGAGCACCCACAGCCGTCCCTTTCTTTTGATGCAGCTTGTCTCCAGGTGACAGGGATGCATATCTCTACAGAGGCAGAAAAGCTCTTACAAAAGAGACCTGGGGGTGGTCAGCTGTTTGTTCTTTCTCTGCCTCCTTTAACCGCTCAGCACACTGAAACCTGAGGACAACTCTGCTCCCTTCACTGGAGGGAGCCTCTGCTTCAGGCATCCCTGATGTGGCCAGAGGTAATTTCACTGAGGTGTGGGGCTGGGTTTGCCTTTGTCTTCCTGCATTCAAAGACGACCTGACACAATGGGGTCCTGAATCCTGCCCTGCAGAGATAACGGTTGTTGGTGCTCTGCTGCAGCTGGAAGATAGCTTTCAGTGGAACAACACGGCTTTATCATGCAGGTATGTCACTTCATGCAGTGCAACCATATTCATTGGCAATAAAAAAGCAGAGAGAGGTTGTCCTCAGTCAACAGCTTTAGCAAGTACAGAACTGGTTTATTAAACTCTTTAAATTCAGGCTTGTTTTTATTGGGTTTATCTGGTTACATGACCTCTGTGGTCTCTGAAAGCGTCTTAGTGTTGCAGCTGTAACAAGACTTCTCAAATTTGGAAAAAAATATGCCTATAGAGAAAAGCAAAGCAATTTCACTTTCCTGTCTGTAAAATAGGAATCTGTTTGATCTGTTTCTAAATGAATTGGAGGAATGATCTTTCTGTCATCCGGTTCTTCATGAACCCGGCTAATCTTACCAGTCTGTAACACTTTTAAAAAGGGGAGAAATGCCGAAAGGTAACATTGTTGAGGGGATTTTTTTTCTCCCTGGTTCCTTCAGTCTTCTACCTGTCAAAGCTGGCCGCTTTACAAACTGGTATGAAACGTAACCTTGAGGGGAAGGTACCATACTACCTGTGCTGAATCCAACACAATCCAGTACTGAACATGAGAACACGTGCAGAAAGCTGGGAGCTGAAGTTAGCCCTCAAAACATGGATGGCCGCTTGGAGGCCTGACACCCTCATTTCTTCATGCAACTCGTACAGGAGATCACAGTTCAGCTGATGCAGGACCAGGAGGTACCTCCTCAGCCCTGGGGTGAGCCCTGGGGTGCGCAGGCCCTGCTTCGAACCTACCAGGCCGTTCCGAGCGGTTCCCTCACCAGTGGTAACCGACTGTACAAAAGCAAGTTATGGGGTGGTCACAGCCAAACGCCGTTTTCACACGGAATCAAGGGCAAGATTGCTTTTCATTTCCGAGGGAAACATTAACTACGGCACCAGGCCGTACTGTGAAACGGGGAGTGCAGTTAGCAGGTACTGTTTAATGTGTACTGTTTAGCCTTTACAGTCCAAAGTTTAAAACATTAATGGTAAACTTGAAGCTTTGGTAGTGAAAACGTTTACCCCGTGGCTGTTGGGTTTTTCCTGGGTTCGGGTTTTTTTCTTTTCTCTAAGGCCTGCTCGGTTGGAGGTGTAGAGCGTGGTGGTTGTCCATCTGGTGCTGCTGGAGTGCCATCTTCTGTCCCGTCCTGGTATGGCTGCCCTGGGGCTCGGGAGCGGGCTCTTGGCCTCTGCTCTGGTTTCCTCTTTTGCCTCCACGTGCAGAGTGGGTTTTGGGAAGAAACAACAGCGAGTGGGGACCTCTTGCTGCCAAACAATGCTTTGGAATAGGGTATGAACGCCTTAAGCGGGGCTATGCTCCTCCACACACCAACCACCTTGCCCTGTTGCTTGGCCAGGCCCTGAGCCCAGCTTAGCCCGGAGAGGACGGACAAGGCTCTGTGGTGGTGTCCCGGTTCGTGTGAAAATGGTCACTTCCCACCTGAGAAAGTTACTCATCGCACTTTGTGCCCTTTTCAAGAGTTCCTGGGGGAAGCGGAGCTCAAAGCATCCTCCCCTTTCAGCTCTTAAACAAGCTGAGGCTTATGTATGTAGCCTGTTTTCCCCTCTCTCTCAGCAAGCTTGTGATTATTCCAGGAAAACAAGAATGGGAAAGCTTTAACTTTAGTTACTTAAAAACCCAGGGCTGTAGGATTTTGCTCCTCTTGCAAACACACAATAGCCGCTCAGCGTTTTCATTAATGCAAGCGGGGTGGGCGCAGCGTGGCCTTGAAGCCCTGGGTACCAGTAAGGCGCTGAGCTTTGCTTTTGGGACATGGCACCGTGAGGAAGATGTAACGTGAAGGATAAAGTCACAACTCCCAGAGCGCGGATTTGCTTTGTCTCTTACCGATGTTGCTTGGAGGGCAAGTCCTGGGTCCGAGGATGTTAACAATAGTAGTGAAGTGATCAGAATTTTACACATTTTAGCATATAGGTAGCATTCTTCTACTTTTTTATTCCCACCGAATTTGTGATGTTTCCCCTGCTGTTCAGATTTTACGCAAGCAAATTTAACCCCTGCAGAGCACATGCCTTGCGTTAGGAAGCTGGGAAGGCAATGTTCAGCTCAGACAGCATCTTGTTTTGTTTTGGACCTGGAACATTGCTCTCCACTCTTGGTTGCTTCAGTAGAAAATACACCTTTTCTGCCCTGGGAAGAAGGAATGAATGGTTTTTGGTTAAATCAGTTTCCTCAAGCGTTCCCTGGATAACGTCAATCTCCCTGTGGAATTCAGCGTTCTGAAAACAGCTCCTATCTGTGTGTTTATGTGGTTCTGCTCCATATCTGTCAGCCAATTGCTTCTGTCCTTTCCAGGGAAGGGAAGAAGGGCTGCTGATGGATCCAAACTCAACACTAGCCCAAGGGCAGTTTCATTGGATCTTCTTCCACTGCCAGGGTCTGTTGAAGTATGTTGAGGGGCACAGAGAACAAAGTTGAAAACCTTGTCCTTCTCAGTGATTTGTTTAACTTCTTGCTATTTCCAGTGTAAACAAGCTCTTAGCACAGACAGTGAGCTGCAGGCAGCCACAGATTTTTACAAGTGCTTGAAAGCTGAGAAGAAATTGCCTATTTCTCTTTTATAGCCAAGCATTCCATTATAGACTGTGCAGTAACATTTAAAACACGTTTACGTTCCTAATTGCTTAGTACATGTCAAAGTTAAGCTCATTTCCTGTGCACGGTTTTACCAAACCTGTCATATATCTAAGAAAAGTGTGAGATGTGTCCCACGTAGCTCATGGAGTAGAAAGAACGAACGTCACCCTGCGGTTGGTTACAACAGAGAGCCTCTACGGACAAACTAAGCTCTACTATGTGGCCAGCTTTTATGTTTCATGTGCTAGTTAACTGGTAGTAGATCTCCATACCACTGGCTTTCTTGGTTTTTCTTTTTAGATATCATTTCAGAGGTGTAGGCAGATACCAACTTCAAAACATAAATTTCTGTTGCATTTAGAAGAGAGAAAACAGGAGGAAAAAACAAAAAAAAAAAAAAAAACCCAAAGCTTGGCAGTGCACGGGTGAGTGAACTTAGTTGTAGAGCATTACTTAAAGTAAATATGGAGTGATGCTCACATAGAAGCCTGGGAAACATTGATAGGCTGACCACTACAGGAGTTTAAGGCAAGCACCCAAACTAGAAGTGAGTCGAGATGTTTCACTGCGTTGCCTTTGCCCCCAGAAGCATGTGTGAATGTTGGCAGCTTTCAGAGGTGGGTTTGCACGCGCACGTTAAGATAGGACAAGTCCCGCTTACTCAGCGTTACTCGAAGGTGCAGTGGAGGATTTATGTAATCAGTCTCGCTGGGAGCAGGCTCTGCCTCTTTAGCTTCAGGAGAGACTGTGGGAAGCAACAAGAGACGGAAGCAATGAAACGGGGAACGTTTTTGCCTAGTTTCAAGGCGCAGGCAGGTTTCTGGGGCAAGTCAGACTTGGTCAGATCTCTACCACGCATACACAGGCAGCGTGTTGCATTTTGGGATATTGCGGCCATCCCTGGATTTCTCCTTACCCAGAGGGTCTGGGCACCGGGGTTTCCCCGGGGGGCTGGGGTACACGTTTCCTCATGGAGTGGTGAGCCAGCCATGAGGGTGAGGCTGGCTCCCGTGTCTTTTCTGTGAGCAGCGAGAGAGGAGAATCCAATTCACCGGGGTTCAGCATATTTGGAAGCAGATGCCAACAGCCAGGTGTGTGAATGGCGGGAGACGTGCGTGTCCTCGGGGTGAGCCAAACCAGGCCAACGTCAGACCTTTTCCGTTTCCAGCCGTGCCTGCCCTCACTCGTCCCCCTGCCCCCTCAGCCAGCCGCCCCTGCGGTGCTGCAGGCCTGGGCATCCTCCCAGCTCGGCCTGTCCGCTTCCCAGAGCCCGCGTTCCCTGGGGAAAGGTGACACTGGCCCGATGAGGTGGGCTGAGGCACAGAGGAGGCCGCTTGGGGATCGCAGTTCGTTTTTTAGAAAAAAGCGGTTGTGTTAGCAGTGAATTGTTCCTGATAAGCTTTTCACAGGAGTTCCTACGCGCACAAAGACCACCCTCCAAGCCGGCCGAGCTCCCTGAGGGAAGAGCTGCCCCCATATCCCACGAGAAGGCGACGCCTCCGTCCCATGTTTAGCAGCTTGTCTCTACCCCAACGCCGCACTGGTACCCTTAGTCAAGATGGCCTTCCTGACGCCTCCGCCTCGCCATGTTTGGTGAGGTCACGCCGCTTCCCCTCCTGCGGAACGGCGCGTAGGGTGCCCTTACCCAAAATGTCGGCGGAGCCTCGCCGGGGGCGGGCGGGACGTGCTGGCGCCGCCATCTTGGCTGCGGGCACCGCGTACCGCTGAGCTGGCCTTGCCGGGCGCGCGGGGGCTGCCGGGAGAGAGCGGCGGCGGGGAGCGGCGCGGCGGGGCAGGTGGGCGCTGCGGGGTGTCCCCGGGGGGGGTCTCCGGCCTCTGTGGCCGGGCTTGGGGGCTGCAGGTGGTGGCGTCCCCTGCGAGGGAGGCTGGGGAGGGGTCAGCGGCGTCCCCTGTGGCTCTCTTTGCCTGGGCGGGGGGGATCGGCCGCGTCCCGCGGGGCTGTGCTGGGGGTCAGCGGTGGCACCTGCAGCAGTGCAGGGGTCAGTGCTTTACCGGGGGCAGTGCTGGGGGTCCGTGGCGTAGGGGTCAGAGGAGGCCCCTGTGCCTTCGCTTGGGGGTCTGTGGTGTCCTCCATACGCTTCCTGGGGAAGGGCTGGGCATCTGCGGTGCCCCCTGTAGCTGTGCCGAGCGCAGCCGCTGGGGCATCCGTGGTGACCCCCCCAGCACTGCTGGGAAGCGGCAGCATTGCCGACAGCACTGCAGGAAGGAGCGGGGGTCAGCTGTGCCTACAGCAGGGCCCACATGGAGACCGGAACGCTACCACCCCCCCCTCCCGGACAGGGCCTTTGGGACCTCCCCACCGCCCTGGAGGTCACTGCGCTGCTGGGGAGGGGCTGGCAGATTGGGCAGACACCCAGCACTACACAGCCCTCGCTGGGGTGGGGGTGCCCCCCCCTTCTGCTGTCCCGACCCCAAAGCAGGGCCACAGCCCATGCCAAACCCAGCCGGGCAACTGGGGCTCGGCCTGGGGTTGGGAGTGGCGCTGGAGGAACGCGGGGTAGCTTTGCGCTGGGTTGCGCTGCGTACCCGAGATGTGGGGCGCTGGAGTTGTGTTCTCATGCGCGGGATCTTCTGCAGGGGGGCTGGGCTCTGGCTTTCACCCTGGCAGACCCGTTTGTGGTGGGGACCTGTTGATGAACGAACCCTGACGTCTGTCCATCCGGAGGTGGAAATCCAGGGCAATGCCCGTGAGCTTGATTTACATCCTTAATAGCAAGGACAAAGAAAACAGGAGTTTTGTAGGAAAATTTTACATCAAAACTTCTCCTTTGGAGGAGGTGATGCTTCTGATTTCTCACGCCTGCGGTGAGGACCAGGAATAAGGTAATCCTGGAGCATCTGCAGCTGCAGGTTTCCAAGTTTCCTTGGCTGGAGCAGGTCGCGGCGCTGCTGCTCTTGGCTCCCCGAGTTGCTGCCAGTGCTGTGTGATGTTTGTGGCTGGACCCGATGAGTGAGGTTCTCACTAGGCTCGTCCTTCCCTTTCTCTGAGACATCAAAGGTACTGACAGGAGCCGTTGTTCGCATCTTACTGTGAAGAGCTTAGAAAGGCAATAGAGAGAGGGACGTGTGCTGGGGATACCCCTCTGTGAATGGTGTGCGTGCTTTTTCTGAAGTCTGATGGACTCTCTGTTCCTCCCTCACTGGGAGTGGGACACGCTGCCGTGCACAGGAGGTGTCAAAAATCACCAAAGACCTTTTTTGACCTTTTTGTCATGTGCTGCTTTTCATCTGAAGCAGGGCAGGCTGGCAACCAGATGACATTTGTGATGAGTGTTTTGGTCTCAGACGACCCACCTTTTCTCCCCTCATGGTTTCAGCCAAGGCTTCAGGGTGTGTTGCCTGTTTTCCTTTACCGACCCCGGCCAGGCAGGATTGCCTTCAGGCCAGCCTGAGGCTGACTGGCTGTTGGGATGTTGAATGTGGATCACGAGAAAGCCAGGGCATTCTGGCTTTGATGTCAGATGTTCTTCTTCCTTGGATTTGGTAGGGATGTAATTGTCTGAGATGTTGCTAAGAGCACTGGTCAGAAGAGATTAATGTAGTCATGTGGTTCATTTGATAATGGGATTAACTCCTTTTAACATATTGGCTTTGTCCTGCGATGCCTTGTGCCTTCACATTGATCTGCTGACCTCCTTTGCAGGCTGTTGTCCCAACAGGCGAACACTGCCTGAACGTGTGTTGCTTATACCCTTTAGAGCTTCTGCAGTCCCATGGCGACCTACCTGGAGTTCATCCAGCAAAATGAGGAGCGTGACGGAGTGCGTTTCAGCTGGAACGTGTGGCCCTCCAGCAGGCTGGAGGCCACAAGGATGGTTGTCCCCCTGGCCTGTCTTCTGACCCCGCTGAAGGAGCGTCTTGACCTGCCGCCTGTGCAGTACGAACCGGTGCTTTGTAGCAGGCCGACCTGCAAAGCGGTGCTCAACCCACTCTGGTATGAATTTCTTGACTGGAAACGTTGAGAGAGACTGGATAGTGCCTAGTTTTTATCTGAACATCACTACTTCCTTGTTCCGATTTTTCTGTGCCCGGTGCCTGGCAGCCTCTTTCATTTTGATATCGTGGGTTCGTTAAAATCCATGTGTGTCTAATGGGATGCGTTGGATGCCAGCCCGCTACTAGAGCTGCCAGAAACAGAGGAGAGAGGGGTGCCTTTGGGGAGGCTTTTGAGGCAGACATGGTATGGAAACAGCCAGGCCCCTTGCTGTCCTAGAGCATTTTGTGGTGAATGGTGAAACTTAAACGTGCCGATTATACTGATACTGTCCCCTGGGCTGTGATGTTTGCTTGGTTTCCCGCTTCCTACACATCCTGCTGCTTGCCGGTGGGTTCAAGTACGCGTATCAAGGCTTTCTTTGAAGTTTTGCTGAGAGTTTAAGAGGAGTAATCTCCGTCTCCAAATCACTTGATGATTGTACGTACTTGGAGCATGGCATTGGGCTGAGAAAAAGCAGGGAAGGCAGTAAGAGGAAGTAAGAAGAGATCAAGCCTGTGAAGTAAGACTATGGCAAGGCTTTACTGCACCAGCAGTTACAGGATGTTGTAACGGGCTGAGGAGAGTAAACTCTTCGGGGCAGGGAACGGCCTGTTTGTTCAGTGTTTGAGCAGGATCTGGGTGAACGGCTCCTGCTGCTCTGGGACTGGAGTTCTTGTGTCCTACAGCTGTACAAACAATCAGATGACTGAGATAAGCCCAAGTGTAGTGAAAGAATGATTAGGCCCAAGTCTTCGTCTGCCAAAAGCTGAGCTCCAGAGAGCTGTTGGTCCATCATGCTGACAAGCCTGGAAGTGGCAGGGCTGGGTAGGCTAATGGACTTGCTGTCAATAGAACGAGAGTCTGAATCCCTAAAATCTTGGTTGTTCAAGTTGGAGTGTCTCATATTCTGTTTCTTCCTCAGTGCTGGGAAGCTGCACTGTAAAATTGTTCCTGTAGTTATACTGATGCCTCATCTTTCCCTTGCAGCCAAGTTGACTATCGGGCCAAGCTCTGGGCTTGTAACTTCTGTTTTCAGAGAAACCAGGTAAGTTGGAAAAAGCACCAGCCCTTCTATCTTTCCAGTGAACATTTTATTAATGGCCTCCCCTGGCAAAGGATGTTTAGCATAAATTCCATTTTTCTAGATCCCTTCCCTTGGCCTTTTGCTGAACCCAGGCCAGAGTACTTGCTAATTGGTCTGTTTTACCTGACATCTTGTCTGTTCAGTTCAGTTTTGCCAGTGATTTTACCAGCATGCAGGGCATAAGAAGATAAAAATGCTATTTTGTCCACGTGTTTCCAGTGTGTTTTTTGCACTTGACACTTACTGTTCGTGCTGAGTATGAAATTCATTAGATTTGAGTAGACTTTTGCTGTCAGAAACTGTTGCATGGCTAAATGAATTTCAGCTGCTTTAGTCCTACCTTTTATTTACACTGGATTGAGCAGGTGTCTGTGCTGCTGGCCACTTGTTTGTGCTTGGGAAAACAGCAGGAGGGGTCTCTTGTCATGAATTAATCAGGCTGGTGCAGCAGCAGTAAACAAGGAGTTGAACAACCACATCATGAGCAGGGCAGCGCTGTACTGCAGAGGAGGGCCCTACGTTTCTGTCCCACAACTTCCTTGTCCTAATTTTTTGTTCTCCTTTTTTCCAGTTCCCTCCAGCATATGCAGGCATATCTGAAGTCAATCAGCCAGCAGAGCTTATGCCTCAGTTTTCAACAGTTGAATATATAGTGCAGGTAAATGAATCATAGGCAAGTTCGAAGCCTCCAGAATTGTCTTATTTGTGACAGGTTATGTATGTATTAGGTTTACTTAAGATAATGTAAATAACATTTCTGCAAGGTGCTTACAATAGGCCTCGCTTTTTGTTGGCTGGAGGCATTATAAAGCGTCACCTGGCACATGCACACACCTAGTAAATCCATCTCTTTCCACATTAGCGAGGTCCACAGACGCCATTGATCTTCCTGTATGTTGTTGACACGTGCTTGGAAGATGAGGACTTGCAGGCACTGAAGGAGTCCCTCCAGATGTCCCTAAGCCTGCTGCCTGCCGACGCTCTGGTGGGGCTTATCACCTTCGGCAGGATGGTCCAGGTTCACGAGCTGAGCTGTGAAGGGATTTCCAAGAGCTACGTGTTTAGAGGCACAAAGGACCTGACAGCCAAGCAAATACAGGTACGTTCTGTCTCTCTTAGGCCAGTGGTTTGTTCCTGTTAACTCTGTTGACACCACTGCTGGTCTTTCAAGCGCTGGGCTCTTGGGCAGGAGATTATCCCAACATCTGTCCTGTCTTTTTGCCTTTGTAAATTCCTTGGAAGCTTGTCCAGGATAGAGTTTGTGTATCTTGCGTGATGGACCCATTGATCCACTCCTAATGGGAGTGCAAAGATTAATAACTTCACAGATCTTAATGTATTTAATGGTACAGTATTGCAGGCTGCAGGGTATATTGCTTGACAGCAAATAACATGTTTAGTGTTTCAATAATACATCTCTGCCTCCTCTTTACTATCCTCTAGGATATGCTGGGACTTTCAAGGCCAGCTGTCCCCATTCAACAGGGAAGACCTCTTCAAACACCAGAACAACCGGTTATTTCAAGCAGGTAAGCTGCACCAGCACAGCAGAAGAGCAGGGCAGATGTTTTATGCTCCTCTGGGGTCACGATTCTAAACCTGGGGTTCCCAAGAGTAGTCTTTGTAAGAAGATTTAAATGGTATTGTCTTGTCACAGTTATTTCCTACACCAAGTGATGTGTATGGATGGGATTTACTAGTGCTGCATGCTGTGTTAGACTTCTGTAGTATCTTGGTTTTGCAGCTGCAAGAACGTGATTGCCATTCAGGCTGGATTTCTGCTTGAAAAACACAGAGTAGCTGTCTTTGGAAAGCGTATTGCTCGGGAGTTGTTTGGAGCAAAGTCCTGTTGTTTTGACTGACCCGCCAATGGGGGTCCTGATGCATAACAATCCTACATACCACCTCCTACCCCTTGACCCAGCAAGTCCAAAAAGTGATTGACAGGCAAGCAGCGACCCCTGAGCAGTAAAGCTGTATTTGCCTCTGTTGAATACAGTTTTCTCTTTCTCAGTCCTCTTTTTCAGCGTCAGCTCTTGTGCGTTTTGGTAGGCTAAATCACCATTGAAGTTCTCTCCTATGCTTGACGTGACTTTGTCTTCGTGTCAGTTCCTGATGTCTTGGTTCGGTCAAATCTTTTATTTTGCACAGGCCTGTTACCTTGGAAAGTTTGGATGTAAGAAGGGAACATACCACGTGGCTTTTTGCTTCTGCTAACTATCTGAGTGCAGTTTATGTGTGCCAGGAACAAAGAGGCGCTTTCTTCTCTAAACTGAAAGGACTTGCAAGCAGAAAAACATTTCATTTGAATTTTTGCAGGTTTCTGCAGCCAGTACATAAGATTGACATGAATTTAACAGATCTGCTTGGAGAACTGCAAAGGGACCCATGGCCAGTGACTCAGGGAAAGAGGCCTTTACGTTCCACTGGAGTAGCTCTTTCGATTGCTGTTGGCTTACTGGAGGTACTCTTAGCGCTGCTGTTTGAGATGAGCTGGTCAAAGTAAGCGCCTGGCAGTCCTTGCTGAAACGTGCGCAGGTGTCGGTCCAGCTCAGTCTGCGGACCGGTTGCATTGGGCTGCAGAGCTGCAGTTTGTCTCTGCTGATGTGCAACATGTGTTAGCACCAGCTGGTGTAGAGTGGGCTGGGAGTTTACATCTACATGGTGAAATATGCAGGTGTTTAAAGGTCTCCCATTCTTGTGTGTATGGCCATGTAGAGGTGAAACTATGCACTGGGTTTTTCTGAGTGTCATCTGGGTACAAGTAAAAAGAACAGAAACTGTCTGCTTCCTGTTGTGAAGACATGAAGCTTGGCGTAGCTTGAGTCTGAACTTGGAAGTGCTGTGGCTGTCAGGAAATGAATTGCTGTTTATCAGGGTGGCCTCTAGCAGACACAGGTCCCTAACGACACTGCAGAAACACATGCAGATGCTTCTCTAAAGCATTGTTGCCATTTTATCAATCTCTCCTTTTTTCACTCTCTCTCTGACTGAAGTCTTTATTTTTATTTTAGGGCACATTTCCAAACACAGGGGCCAGAATAATGCTGTTTACAGGTGGGCCGCCGACACAAGGGCCGGGCATGGTGGTAGGAGACGAACTGAAAACGCCCATCCGTTCTTGGCACGACATAGAGAAGGACAACGCAAGGTTCATGAAGAAGGCCACCAAAGTAGGTGCTGGTGCCTGCTGGGTGTATTTGAAAACCAAACCTGAACGTTGTGTCAGAACACTAAATGGAGGGGAAAGGACACAATACAAACCTACACACAATTCTGCGTTGACAGCTGCCAAGTGTCCTCCCCCAGGGAACAAACGTATTCCATTCTCTTGATGTACTTGGAAACAGTACGTCCAGATATTTGCAAGGTTATCCTTGAAGGGCCTGAGACTTTCCTGTACATTAAATTATGAGAATGGTCAAGGGAAGGTAGAAAAGGCTTCCTCCTAGTTAATTCTGCAGTACAGTCTTTTGCGTTCTCAGGGAAAGAAGTATTTCGGTGTTGTTTCTTAACTGATGATGGGTGAAGAGTTTGTTCATCAACATCATTTCATCTCCTTCTGGGGAGGAGCAAAACTGCCTTCCAAGAATGAGTCACTTCCAGAAAGCCTCCTTTGTCTTCTTGTCACATGAAACAACAGTTAAGATAGTATACATGTGGGACTTATAGCAGCCTTTCCAGTACTTGAAGGGGCTTATGAGGAAGCTGAGGGGGGACTTCCTACAAGGGCGTGTAGTGACAAGACAAGGGGTAATGGGTTTAAATTGAAAGTGGGGAGATTTATATTGGATATCAGGAAGAAGTTCTTCCCGGAGAGGGTGGTGAGGCACTGGCACAGGTTGCCCAGAGAAGCTGTGGATGCCCCATCCCTGGAAGTGTCCAAGGCCAGGCTGGATGAGGCTTGGAGCAACCTGGTCTAGTGGACGGTGTCCCTGTCCATGGCAGGGAGGTGGGAAATGGATGGTCTTTAAGGTCCCTTCCAAGCCAACCCATTCCGTGATTCTATGACATGACATGTGCCTGTCAGATTAGCGGAAGCAGTTTGACACCTGTAACTATTGCCAGAAAACCTTTGAGTTTCCACGATGTTGTCACAAAGATCCCATGCAACTTATGCACTCTTTGTATTTGTGGCATACATCTCAAGCTCATCCAAGTGCAAACATCCTAGGAGGGAGAAGCATGCTCCAGAAGAGCAGTAAGAGCAAACAGCTCTCTAGTTACCACAGCCCTGGTAATTGCTTCATCTGTACCTTGCATTTCATGAGTTGGCTTCGGCTGAGAGCAGTAGAAAAGTTGCTGTGTGACACCCTAAACACGGTGTGTGTTTTCCCCAGCACTACGAGACTCTGGCTAACCGCACTGCAGCCAACGGACATTGCATTGACATCTATGCCTGCGCCCTGGATCAGACTGGACTGCTGGAGATGAAGTGTTGTGCAAACCTCACTGGGTATGTTCATAGCGGGAGAGAACACAGTTGGCACCTGTTTGGTTGTTTTTGAGGGGAAGAACGGTTCAGAAATCAGTTAAGTTTGCTGTCAGGGCAAAAGGGTGAGGCTTTTATCATTCTATTCTAAACTGTGGTTTGAATTTGCCAGGAATTCTATGGCAAACCTCCCCTGATCCCAGTCCACATTTCTGAAGTCTCAAAACAGCATGTGAATTAGCACTGCTGGTACAAAACTCGATGTCCTGCTTTGAGAAAGGTATTCTAAAGCATGGTGCAACGTGACTTTTGCAAATGCCTTCTGCCTCCTTGGGAGACAGCAAGTACCCTTGCCAGAATTTATGGGATAGAGATGCAGTGCTTCATGATGCGGGAATAACTGAAGTACTACCAGAAGAGCAGAGTGCCAGGTGTTGGGGGGTAGACTCTTTCCTTGTGTGGACCAGATTTTCTCTGCTTAACAGCTCACCTGCAGTTTCTCCAGGGATTCTTGGCTTCCCTGGATCTACTTTTAACTGACATCTCTAAGGGGTAGCTATCTGTGTTACATATTGCTGAAAACCTTACGGTCTTTATGAGGAAGGCTGTGTGCTAAACCGGATCTTTTGGGGACTTGGCTGTCTTACTGGCCATTTCTGCTGTGTCTGGGGAGTCAAAGGATGGT
Organism: Rhynochetos jubatus; assembly: GCA_027574665.1. NCBI lineage: Eukaryota > Metazoa > Chordata > Aves > Eurypygiformes > Rhynochetidae > Rhynochetos > Rhynochetos jubatus. The sequence continues at coordinate 12,931,607 of CM050650.1, read as the reverse complement.
TTGAGCAAATGCAGGGCATGTGTCAATGATCACCTAATACTCAGTAAGCAGAAGAGAGATTGCTTGACCCTTTGGTTGCATGACTAAGCTCCATCTGATCAGGCCTGGGTTTACCAAGGCACCTGGGAGAGGCACAGCACAGGTCCATGCACCCATGCTCGTGCTGCAGTGCTGCAGCCATCCTGTCTGTAATGTGGGTGGTTGCAGCCCTGCTCAGGGAATGCAGGCTGAGCAAAGCTTTTCCCTGGGTTGGGGTGTTTCTAACTGGTGGCACTCCAGCATTTTTAAGGCAGCTAAAGGGATGGCAACAGATAGGGCTGACAAACTGGCAAAAATGGAGCATTAACTTGTCTGGCTTTGGAGGAGGCATCGATGAATCTGGGTTCCCTGATGTGAATTCTGCCTATGCAAACGCATGCTCTAAACCAGTTTCTGCATGTGTTCGCATGCATGAGAGTTGGAGAGATGGATCCTTTGTGCTTTATTCCTAGTTTCCAGTTGCTTCATTTCCCTTGTGATTTGTTTTTTCTTTCCCAGAGGACACATGGTGATGGGAGACTCCTTCAACACTTCTCTCTTCAAGCAGACCTTCCAGCGGGTATTTAACAAAGGGTTCAACGGGGAATTTCGGATGGCTTTCGGTGCAAGTTTGGATGTGAAGGTGAGAGATTAGTTTTGTTGTATGACATTAACTGGGAAATACAAGTGCTGTTTATTCAAAAGTTAAGTATCTGGGGTGTAGAAAATTCTACATGTTTGAGGTCAGCCATACTGCCTGTTTTGATTTAAAAAAACTCCAACAACCAAAACCACAACTTTTTTTACCTTGTTCTAGACCTCTAGGGAGCTGAAAATTGCAGGAGCTATTGGACCATGCATATCCCTGAATGCTAAAGGGCCATGTGTCTCTGAAAATGTAAGTTTCTGATATGGAATATAATCTTTAATAAAGAAAGAAATAAACAGTGCAAAGTTTATGTCTAGTCCTACAGTTCAGCTAGAATGTCAGAGTTTTCGAGGAGAAGAACAGTTTGGAAACATCCCTAGGAAACGACAGTCTTTCCTAGCTTAAATTCTTGTTCCTAAGGCTTTCTTGTAGCCCTTCAGTAGCTTCATTCACACCCAAAAGATAAGAAATCTAGAAGGCCTGCCACAACTTCTGCCTCTGACCAGATTTTAACATAAGTTTGCCTTAGGTGCTGCTAGACAAAAATGCTGCTTTCTTTTCGATCCTTGCAGGAGCTTGGCATTGGAGGAACGTCTCAATGGAAAATTTGTAGTCTGGATCCCAGCACAACTCTGGCCATTTACTTTGAAGTGGTAAATCAGGTCGGTCCTGGCCTCTCTTCTCTTTTTTTTTGGTTGTCTTTTTTACACACCAGAGTATGTGTTTGTGACAGGGCCAGGAAATTCAGTGACATCACCTGTGTTGCAGATGGATGGTTGCAAAGCAACCAAGTGTTTTGTGCCAAAGAAATTATTTCAGAGGTTGTTTTCGTATGTATAAGTTGCCTAATATTTTTGTTCTGTACAAAACCTACGTTCTTTGTCTTCTTCCTGTGTTATTTATTTAACAAAGAAGAAATTATCTTTTTGCCAGTAAATGCTGTGGAGAATAGAAGTATAAATACATTGGAATTCTTGGAGAGTTGGTCCTCCAGGTTGTAATAACTCGATGACTCAGAAGCAGCGTTTGATTGGGGAAGTTTCTGAGCATGTGGCAGCTAGAACCTAGTAAGGGCCCCTTGAAGGAATTCTATTCTAGGGATGTCTCTGCCTTCTCTGCTCTATGGGCTTGTTACTGTTGGGAATAGGATGGTAGACTTGCAGGACCGTTGCTCAGACCTCGTACTACCATTCTTATGTTCATTGCTACAGAGATGATAAGTTGCTGCCATCCTTTAGGGACAAGCTGAGGAAGTGTCACTCACAATATTAAATGGGCCCAGCACCGTGTGGCTCCGAGGGCTGCTGGAAAACACTGCACTAACAGATGTGTCTCTCTGGTCCATCTTTAGCATGTACTTATTCTGTAATTGCTCAAATGATGCCCTGGAGTTCTCTGCAGTGTGCAGAGTTACGGAAAAGCCCGCTGGTTTTGAAGGCTTACCTTGTTTCGTTTGCAGCACAACGCACCGATACCTCAGGGAGGCAGAGGAGCAGTGCAGTTTGTCACTCAGTATCAGCACTCCAGTACGCAGAAACGCATTCGCGTCACCACCGTAGCCAGAAAGTGAGTATCTCGTGCCCGGTCTTTGGCAGATTGGCAGAAACTTCAGCTGCACTCTGTGCTGGAATTTTTCTAGCTTTTGTTGCACACGCTGGCTGCGGAGTATTTGGCAGAGGGAGGGTGAATCTGGTTTGGGTTTTGCTGGAGGTGAATGCATGCAGCACTAACCCTTTACTAACCCCATAGCTGGGCAGATGCACAGAGTCAACTCCAGCACATAGAAGCTGCGTTTGACCAGGAAGCAGCTGCTGTGCTGATGGCACGACTGGGAGTGTACAGAGCTGAATCGGAGGAGGGACCCGATGTCCTGCGATGGCTGGACAGGCAGCTGATCAGACTGGTAAGACCAACAGACTGCAGTTGGGTGCGATCTTGATTTTAGTCAAAATGGTCTCTGGAAATGAAAAGTCCAATCTTTTCCCCGACTGACTTTCTTCATTTCTGCTCTGATCACAGTCATGTAGTTGTAGTACGCGATAGCTCAGAAGCCAGTATGATCAGGGTAGGTAAACACCCCATAATGCTAAAAGGGTTAAACCTGAGATTAAAGAAGCAAAACGCAGCATAATGCAGGTAGGAGGGGACCTCTGGAGGTCTCTGGTCCAACCCCCCAGCTAAGAATAGGTACAGCTTTGAAGTTAGAGCAGGTTGCTGCAGGTCTTCTTCAGCTGAGTTTTGAAGATCTTCAGAGAGAGAGTTTTTCTTGCTTCTCTTGACAACGTGTCCCAGTGTCTGATCACAGTTACTGTGATTTTGGGTTTTTTTATTTTTCTCATCTCCCTGCCCCCATCAGCATTTCCATTTCTCCAGTTTCCCGTCAGGTAGCTGTCGACAGTGATATGACTCCCTGATGCCACTCTTCACCAGGCTGAACAAAAGGCTTCTTCAGCCTTTTTACATGAGGTGCTCCATCCCCTGACCACCTTGGTGGCCTCTGCTAAACTCACTCCAGTGTATATCCATGTCTGTCTCACAGTGGGGAGCCCTGGACCGGACACAGCATCCAGGCGTGGGCTCACCGGTGCCAAGTTCAGGGGAGTAATCACATCCGCAACTTCATAGTGTCTCTTGTTGGAATTTCACAAGCCTGAATTGCTTAACCTGGTTCTGGCTTTGTCCAAACACCCAGGTGGAGTTGATACTAATAGATACGGTGTATCAGACACGGAAAAACCAGGGTCAGTATCAACTAAAGATTTGAGCACCAAAACACACACAGGCATGCTGAAATGGTTGTGGAGTCATTTATAGTTAAATTGCTAAAACCGTCGATGCTTCTTATTTTCAGCGAAGCAGCTGGTAAAATGCCAATCTGCTGCTGCTCTAGAAGGAAGCAGAGTTGCTGCAGCAGTGTTTCATAGTGTACGGAGCAGCTTAGGGATAGCATAGTGTCCCTGATTGAAGGGAAAAAAAAAAAAGTAATACTAGAAGTACTATTTCTTTCAATCTCAGATAATTTCAAATCTAGATTTAAACGGTGTAATACTTGTTATCGTCGCTTTCATGCCTTTGCATTTGTTTAATGCCTTTGTTTAAAAACAACCAAAAGAACACCTTTCCAAAAAAAAGGGATGTTAATTCTTTAAAAAAAAAAAAGGGAGAGATAACCGAAACATCCATTTTGCTTCCAACAGTGTCAGAAATTTGGACAATACAACAAAGATGATCCCAACTCCTTCAGATTGTCAGAATCATTTTCTTTGTATCCCCAGGTAAGAACTTCACTTCCCACAGCTGTGGGAGAAGTGTGCAAGGGTGAGTGAGAGCGATGAGAAAACATCTTGTACCAGATCTATCAGATTCAGGAGGGGAGAGACAGATGCTTTGTTAATTTGGTGGGCTGGTCCTGTAGTTCAGTGCTGCAAATGACTGACAAGGGAAGAACTCTGTGGACTTCATAGGGGGTAGGCTGTTCAAGGAATTTGCTGTTCAGAAAGATTGGACATGGGTACAGAAGTTTTGGCAACTTGCTGACATTTCTTTTCTCACTCATCTTTCTGGTGCAGTTCATGTTCCATCTGCGACGCTCCCCATTCCTGCAGGTCTTCAATAACAGTCCAGATGAATCTTCTTATTACCGTCACCACTTTGCTAGGCAAGATCTGACCCAGTCTCTCATTATGATCCAGCCCATCCTTTATGCTTATTCTTTCCATGGACCTCCTGAGGTGAGTCCCTGTTTAATAGGAAGAGGTGGATCAATCCAAAATAACAAGTATTCAGTCAGAGTTAACACTATTTCAGAAAAAAGGCCCCCATATATAGTTTTTTAATCAAGGTAATTATTAAAAGATGAGATGGGCAATGTAAAATATGAATTGCCTTTTCAGTAAACCAACAGCTTCGATAAAACCCAAACCCAGCCTCCCCTAACACCCTCCTCCCTGCCAAGCCACAGCTCCCACCCTCCAGCATCCAGTGACTGTTGTGGCTGCCAGTGTCACTTCTCTGCCAGAGGCTGCCATCTCCACTGTGTAAGTCAGCAAGCCTCAGCCCTTCCAGGTCATAAGCTCCCACCAGCTGCTTGTTTTCAGTTGTTTATGCAGCAGTGTTAAAATATGTGCAAGTATTCACTGGACAGACATGGATTCCCTTATACTGACAGTCTCCTTGGAAGGGGGTGTGTCTGGCAGGAAAGAAACGAAGCAGCTGCTGGACTACCGTTTTGAAACCTTGGCAGCATTTGCTAGAGTTCTTGTGTGATTCCTTATTATTTGTGAGATACTTTGTTCAAGGGTATTTCAGGTTAAACTTGGATAGCCACAGAAATTGCTTTCTCATGTCCTGCGTTTCATAGAGTCGCTGGTAACGTGCTGCTCCATTCAGTGATGCTCTGCAGGGTGTTCACAGGGGCAGAGCAGCCGTTGGTAGAGCCATGTCTGTAGGGCAGGGCTGAGCAGCTCTTTGGCCAACCATGAAGGTTGATACAGTTCTGAGGGCGTAGCGGTGCCTGACTTTCTTCTTTATTTTCTCCAGCCAGTGCTTTTGGACAGCAGCAGTATTCTTCCCGACAGAATCCTACTGATGGATACTTTCTTCCAGATAGTTATCTACCTTGGCGAGGTACAGTGAAATACGTTCTCTTTCTCTGCACTCCCTCCCTCCTGCCATACATTCAGACAGTGTCACTGTGTGTATAAAAACAGCTGCTGGCAAATCCCACACTACCATGACATGCTGCTGGTTGTAATACAATTACCACACGGTCTGACAACAAAATAGTCCTACAGGAGTCACTAAGGATGTCTTCTGAACTGAGGAGTAACGGTCACATTAGCTTGATCATGAAGATGGGCCCTTACCGTGCCTGGAAAAGGCCAGAGAAACTTGAAACTAAGTGGGGCATAGAGCTGCAGTTTGATTTTCTGATACGTGACGTACTTGGTTGCTGGCTTTTGACACTTAAATACTGCTGCTCTTAAAGAAATTGGTTATGAATTTTTCCAGTTTTTGCTTTCAAATACTGGATATTTGTGACAGCTGCTCCTATATTCCTTCCATCATGACTAAGAGAAGTGCTTAGGTACCAGCCCTTTCTAAACATCCAGATTTACACCAGTATGCAAAGCCTTGGCCAGTGCCTCTTCAGTATGCAGGTGTGTAATCTGTGTTGCAGTCCTGCCAGGTTTTGTAAGGGAGCGGGATGCGACTGTAGCTAATAGAAATGTCTCACACCCTGAACTAGTTACAGGGTAATGGATGAAGAGGAAGCTGGCTCTCTTCTTTCTCTGGAAATCTCCCTTGTTCTTTGATGCCTTTTTTCCCCTCATATCTTTTATAGTCCTGCTTGGGAGGTGACCCTCATCCAGTTTATTCTACCTAAACATGGATTGGGGTAGTTTAAATAAACCCACTGTGGTTTATGGTCAAACATTCCTATTGGTGAAAACTTTTTGGGAGACATTTGAACTCTTCCCTTTGTTTTTGAACTAAGCTACTTCATTTAATGACTGTTATTAGAATACTTCAAGTGTCACATGGTAGTTTGTGGCAGCTCTATTGTTAGCTCCCGGCTTCACTCTGTATCAGATTTGTTCCCTTTGAGAAGTGAGCGGGGATGCCCGATTGACATGAACAGGAGTTGAACACTTCAGTCAGCAGTGACAGTAAATGTTCCAGTTACCTTAAACAGTTTTTTACCTACTGCTGCAGAGCAAGACACTCAGTAACTGGGTAAAACTTAGACACAGGAAGAGCTAAGTGTGTCACCCATGTATGTATAGCGCAGTCGCTAGATACATGCGGTTACGTACCTTGAAAATACTGTAAGGCAATAGCTGCTTAATTTAAGACCAGGTCAGGTTCAAAGTGTCAGTGATTTAGAAATGCTTTGTATTTCTGTCTCGGGATGGGCTGAAACATAAAGGCTTGAAGATAATTTTCAACCGATTGCTGTTGCACTGCACAAACTGCTGCAGATTTTGTGTTGAGTGCCCGTTCTTAAATTCAGGGACAGAAGCTAAATAATGTTATTGGCAGAGTAGTCAAAGCACACATTTGCCCTGTAAGCAGAAGTACACGCAACGTTGCGCTGCCTTAAGGCGTGGAGGTTAAAAAGGGGAGACTTGCAGGCATCTCTACTGTCCTTTCATTTCCTCCCTGTCTCGTCCATAGACTATTGCACAGTGGCAGAAAGCTGGTTACCAAGACATGCCTGAATATGAAAACTTCAAGCACCTACTGCAAGCCCCCCTGGATGACGCCCAGGAAATCTTGCAGACTAGATTCCCAATGCCGCGTTACATCCACACTGAACACGGGGGCAGCCAGGTAAGGAGGTTTATCGAAGAACTCTTTCCGTTGTTGAACAAAGAGCTGTCTTTCCACTTTACTAAAAGGATGGTTCTGTCAGTTAAATACAGTAGCGGTTTAGCTCTTCAAAGTACAGAGTTTGCATATTTTCTCGTGAGCTTTTACTACAGCTTTGTCTTTTAATAAGACATCACTTGCTGAATATGCTTTTGAAATCTGAGGATGGCAAAAACCCCCAAAAAGCCATCTTAAATATCTTTTTGTTCCCCAAAGAGGTGAGGAGGAAATGATTTGGCTATGTATCTAAACTTACCCAAGACACAGGGAGTGCAGCTAGCTTGCTAGGACAGTAAGTTATGCTGAATGATTGACCATCTGTTTCCTTATTCTCTATGCTGAAGGAGGATAGAAAATTGTTCTTGGTTTTGCCTCTCTTGGAATTGCAGTTTTGCTGTGCTTGTCTGTGCCTGGCTTGTTTGTAGCAGTGAAAAGGCAGGAATTGGTGCTCCAAAACAAAGATTTTGTATTAATTTTTGACGTGACGATGCTACACTGGCCCTCTACTGACCTCCTTTCTGAAGAGCAGACGAGGGCATGCAAGGGACAGCACTGGGAACCTGCCCCGTAGCATGGAACCAGAGCTGCCCTGCCAGGCGAGAGCCGCTGGCTGCGGCAGAGCACTGCCCCGTGGAGCAGGGCTGTTTCTGGACTTGAAACCTGTTGAAGTTATATTAGTACCTTGCTTGCAAAAGCAGAGAAACATCACTAGTCGTGTATCCAGGGTGGTACGAAGTCTTGAGGGAGCTGACAGGTCTGTCATTTTACACAGCTGCTTCTCTGATGTTTTGTCTTGTTAGGCCCGGTTCCTCCTGTCTAAAGTGAACCCTTCTCAGACCCACAATAACCTCTATGCCTGGGGACAGGTAAGTGATGGAAGAGCTGCTCGTGTTTGGGAATGCTGTAAAATGTACACTTACATATTTGTCTACACAGTAGCTATGCTGCTTCACCACATGGCCACAAACCGTGAGCAGCTTACACTTGTCCTCTTACTTCTTACCTACGAGCTTTTTGCAGACATCTGTGACTGGATTTGACAATCTTAATGCTTTGCGGTGCAAGGAAACGATGTTATTTCTGTGTACCGAAGGATCTGGTAATGGAATTACCAGCTGAGACTGCAATACCTGTAGCATTTTTAAAGACAACTGATTTATTAGATTAGACTCTTTTAACACTTCAGCAGGTTAGATTTTTATTCAACTTGCTTATTCAGGTTCGTCGTTGATAAGATAAAACAGTACTGGTGGGGAGCACTAGATGACAAGATGATCAGGATACAGTTTGTCAAGCCTGGATGACTAAACTCATGTTCCTGTTCTTGTACTGAATCCCCCCAAATTTTCAGCAAAATCCAGTTGACTTTGGGGCTTTTTCTCAATGGATCCAAGGAACGGCTGTCCAAACAGGTGCTGCCACAACAGCTCAGTACCTCGGCAGCTTGATGGCAGCACATGAGTGGTCTCCACAGAGAGTGCTTTGCCCCCTGATCTCCCTTCCTGTATCCCACATACACGTGAGTCACAGGCAGACCAGGAGAATTTTCTGTGGTGGCCACTACTGAAGGAAGCAGCTAATTGGCTGTAGAATATGCTGTTACAGGTTTCAGATGAGCTAATGTAGAAATTTATCTTCACCCTTCCCTATAAATATTATTTAAAACTCTTAGCTCACAATGTATTTAGTATTCTGGGACAAGTAACTGGCATATGGAATACTAGACTTTTATCCTTTCTTTACGTTGTTTGTGTAGAGCTTTGGGCAGCAAAATTCCTAATGCTTTAGAAAGAAGAGGCTTTCTTTTTTTTCCAGTAGTTCCGATTCTACTAGAGGATAGTGTCAGTGCTCTTGCCAGAGTGGCATCTTTCCACCAGGTATCTGTCTTTTGCAGGAAAAACGGTGGTTGATTTGGCAGGCAGGCAGCTCAGGGCGCTGACTTCTGTTGCTTTCGGTTAGTCCCCAGTGTTAACAACATGATTTTAGGCTCATTATTAATCCATTTTTCTGCAGGAATCGGGAGCTCCGATCTTGACAGATGATGTTAGTCTCCAAGTATTCATGGACCATCTGAAGAAGCTGGCAGTTTCAAGTGCATCGTGACTTGGATCTGACCGGGAAGAGCAGAAGAGTTACATACGTTGATCGTGTTGATGACAGAAGTGGAGCAATTTATTTGCACCTCCTTCTCACTCTTTTTAGATTAAGGTTTTTAAGTGTGAAATGAAATAAATATTTGGGGAGAGTTTTGTACTTGGCCCTTCTAGATATTAATTTATTTGTGTTCCCTTTTGTCTATATTCTGTTCACGTTTTTCATACATTGTAATCGGAGCTAAAGGATGTTTTAGCCAATATAGATTTTAACAGTCTTTAGCCTAATTCCTATTGCTGTGTCTTCTTAAAAGGTGTCTTTTAGCAACCAGGGACTGTACTAATTAAAAATAAAGCTATGTAAGAGCATTACAGTTTAGTGCTATCCCTAGTTCAGCTGTATGAGCGATGGGCTGGGCCTTTGTACTTCTAATTTTTGAAAACGTGTAACACTGGAGCATGTACATGCTCTTGAACAGAATTTCGAGGAGCTCCTAAAGGCAAGACAGTGTAGAGCAAGTACTGGCTGGTGGAGAATGCTTTGACAGATGCGGGCGGGAGGGGAACACACGTACAGCCCGTGCTTTGAGCCGATGACCATGATGTGCTTCTGGGTCACCGTGACGCAGGAACATCACCTGCTCCCTGCTCTCACTTCAGCACAGCATTAACAGGGTTGAGAACTCCCAGCACAGCCGCCCATGTAGCCGCTGCTAACGCGGGGGCTGCACTGGACTAAGGCGCCGTCCCGGCGGGCGCCCGGGACAGGCCTCGATCGCCTCATGCCCTCCTCACCGCGCCAGTCGCGGAGCTCCCGCCCAAGCGCGGCGCTCAGCCGCTGCCCCGCAACCCGCTCGTCCCTCTTCCTGCCGCGATCCTCGCAGCTCACCCAGGCCCCGTGTTTTCCACCAACGCACGTTTCCCGCTGCCGCGCCACCGGCTGCCTCCCCGTCGCCGCCATCGTGCGGCTGCTCCCGCCCCGCAGCCAGAGCGCATGCGCGCACCAGCCTCCCCGGCGGGGCCGGCCCGCTGAGCGCGGGCGTTGCTGGGCCATCCGGACGATGAGGTCGCTCCGGGCGGCCGTGTGGAA